>CM061558.1:229539702-230789702 GCA_030864225.1 Capsicum baccatum var. pendulum | reverse complement strand
TTTTATAATGAAAATACTCATAATTCAACTCAAAATCTAAAGAGTATAGTCACACACATGAATTTAAGAAAGTATACATGAAATTCAACATCCAAATCGCTTGAAATCTTAAAATCCTCAATTAACAATAAATTGGTATGAACCCTAAATTGAAATTCATGTAAAATCATGTGAATTTGTAATTAAAGCTAGTTTTGGGCACACCGATGAAATATTTATCCTTGTTCAAAACCCCACATATCTTAATCGATGAGTAGATGAAGAAACTTGAGCTTTGAGTTCCTATTAATGTTTTTGAAGATTATCTCTTGAATAACTTGAATTGGAAATCTTGAATTTTAAGCTGTTTTGGAACAAAAATGGTGGAATTTGGGGATTCTTGAAGTTGAATGTTGAAGCCTAGGATTTTCTTTGAGAAGGATAAAATGAATAATGAGTATATTTTGCTCATTAATACACTTAATCATCTGTTTTCACAGTTTGGGGATATGGGCAAAAATTTAAACTGCCCTTGGGATTTAAATTCTGTAACTAGGTTGCCAATTTTGGCTTCATCGTGATGCAGTGAGTGGGTCATCGTGATACCCACTATGACATGGTGGAATGGAAGTGACTCACTGGAAAAAAGAGCCATTGCTGATTTGGGCGTCACCGCGATGCGGTGCAATCGCGATGACCCTTTGTATTCTTGACAAATGATAAAAAGGCCTCCACCACAATGCAGTTTCCTTCCTACCTCTATGCTCATCTCAACGTGGCCTAATCGCGGTGATCTAACCCTTCTCCAAAAATTCTGAAACTTACTCGAGACATGCTATTTTCATCCCTAAATATAAATTAACTCAAAATCATTGTCTTGGATCCTGGAAAGTCAAGTTAAAAATCTTTGAAGTTTAAAGGGAGTCAAAATGACTAATTCCCTCAACTCTTAGCTTTATTTTTGGGTTCTAAGTGCTTCAAGTACATACTAAGGGTTGGACCGAGCTAGAAATATTTAGGGTATTATGATATTTTTTGAGAGTTTTTCTTCTATTTTTGTTCCATTGACTAAGTTGACTCAGAAGAAGGTAAAGTTCTTATGGTCTGGTGCGTGTGAGGGTAGTTTCGAAAAGCTAAAGGATAAGCTAACTTCAGCTCTAGTTTTGACCTTGCCTGAAGGTTCGAATTGGTTTGTGGTCAACTGTAATGCATCCCATATGGGGCTTGGTTGCATATTTGAAACACCCCAAACTTTGGCCTATGGAAAATTTACTGAGTTTTAGTTTTTGGAAAACATACAATTTGAGCATACTTATCATATGCTAAGATAGAGTTTAGGGTCCCTCTTATCGTATATTAGTTAACGAGTTTTGGTTGTATTCTATCAAAGGTACTAGAACATATATTACTAGTCGTACGATAGGGTACGAGGTGTATTTTTCTAGATTGTGTGATGCCCTAAGTTAAGCCTAGTAGATTCTGAATAAGGTATAGCTTGTAGCGTACTTCTCGTATGATAGGATACGAGTTAAGCATGAGTGGTCGTATGTTGTTCAGTGTGGAGTTCTACTATTAGGTCTAGGGTTCAAAGTAGGGGTACCACTCGTACCCTAGGGTATGATTTTGATGGATTGGGGGTACCCTCCTGCAGTTAAGTTTTTAGCTTTTAAGTTGAGGGTAGGTCGAACCTTTCCCACTCTAAAACCCTTAAGTTCCCATATTATATAACACTAGGTGGTTATAGTTTGGTTCAATTGAGATCCTTGTGGGGCACAATGGGATCCCCCAAGCAAATTTAATAATGAACTACTTGTGGGGTACATGGAAATCCCCCAAGCAAACTTAATAATGTAATCTATGAGTACATGGGAATCCCTTCTTTGAAAGGATGTATAAGGACATTTATTTCAAGATATAGTTGGTATAACGATACCACTACTTATAACCTTGGTTAATAATAAATAGAATGATGGTTTGGTTGTGTGTTAATGGTTTTAATTGGGCAATAATGGTAGGTTGTAATAGCTAACCGTAAAGGTGTGAGTCCAATGGGCGGACACTAGAAACTCATGTTTGCTAACATAAGGATTGGTCATGACGACCATATACTTGCAAGGTATACGAGAATCTCTTAAGTTACACTGTATATATGTATCATAGAGAATGAAGGGTATACTGAGTACATGCTAGTATTTAGTTACTAACTCATCTTTAGGAGCTGTATCACCACGCAATATAGAAATCAATTGTACTACTTCTCTTGCTCATTGATCGGACCCAGGAGTAACCGATGTTAGATTGAAGTGGTGAGCTTCCATATTTTGGAAATCTCTATTTCATTTCATACTTTTCTTTACATATTATTATCTTATTATAGACTTTTGTTTTTGGCTATGGTCGGGGGCATGTTCCAACTAAATACTCTTTGGTTTGGTTTAGAGGCTTTATATGGACAACTGTGGACTTGGGCATGGAATGTTATGATATGGAGTTGGTTTATCATTTCAGTTTGGTTGGTTATTAGACGGATTGACTTGATTGGGTTGGTCTCAAATGGAGACTTATCCCAAATTTAATATATCTAAAATTTTGTTATTTTCTTATATGTTCAGAATTTATCTGATTTAAAGTATATTTTGGTTGGTTGGAGTAGGTATCGGGGGTGTTCTTCGATCTTGGTTGGACTTGAGATGCCCATTGCGGCAAGGCCCTGATTTGGGTCATGTCAAGTTGGTATCAGAGCCTAGGTTTTGGTGTCATGGGGTGTCCACAAAAATATTTCAAGTAGCGTCTTGCTTATGGGTGTGTTGTGCACCACACTATAATTAGGAGGCTACATGATATTTAGGAATATTTTACTTTCTTATTGTTCTACTTTTGGCCTATAGAGTCTAAGGTCTTGAACTCTTTCCTAAATTTTCTTTTATTCACCTGTTAGATTATGTCCTCCTCAGAATCTAGAGTTTGTGAAAACTCACATATCCCACTCTAGGATGACATGGATGGATCTCATCCAACTCATGGGGCATAGAACCGGTCAGGGGTACTAGATTCTAATTTTCCCCAAGGAGTCCTACCGGTCTCCACTGGCCCTACTATGTTAGGTGACACTCATGCTTGGTTACTACAATGGGATGTTATCAATGTTAAGTTTTGACATTTTATTCATATATTAACCCAAATAGTGGAATCTCTGTCATGTCAGTACGATTTTATTGGTATCGGGAAGAATAAGGTAAAGTTGAGAAATTGGCAGAGTAGGAAGTCCTGATATTTACAGTGGTCTGGCAGGGAAATTTAGGAAGCCCTTATGAAGTTGGTAGTTTTCCTTATCCTTATACTTCTGGCGAATCTGATTGTAGAGCCGATGAAGCTTGGTTAGCCTCACCCAATCCTCCTTGTTGGTTTTGTGGTTGGTTGCACCACAATTATTGCCATGAATAGAGGAATCCATGTTTTAATTATGGACAGTTGGGTCACATGCAATGGGACTTTCCCAAAAGGATTTTCACTGGGGCAAATAGGATACCAGTTGACACTTCTCTTGCTCTTTCATCGAGGGGTGATACTTCTAGCTCCGACACTAGTTGGGACCATCTCGATACCCTTACTAACCTTCAGGAGTCTGAGGTATCTCCTGATGCTGACACTAGTATGATGAAACTCTTTTCCTATTATGTGTATTGTTTACTTGGTCTGGGGTACACTCTCTCTTAGGTGACCCCATTTATAGTTGTGTATTTTGGTTTGGACCCAAGGTTATTTTGGATCTATTTTCTATTTTTACCCTGGTAGGTGACTTTGTGATTACCAAAAGATTCTATTGAGGGGGAGCAATATCTTTTGGTAGTAAAGAGTCTTTTGTGGATATTTTTGAACTAGATATAGTGGATTTTGATTTTATTCTGGGAATGGATTGGTTACACTCGTGCTATATGTCCTTAGATTGTTGGATCCGTAAGGTTGTCTTTAAGTTCCCTAGTAAGCCAGTTATTGAATGAGAAGATGTCTCCAAGGGATGTCTCTATCATTTGGTCTGGGTTATAAATTTTAAATTTGGAGGTCCTTCTTTATATTCAGTTCCAGTGGTGAATGAATTTCTTGAGGTCTTCCCTAATGACCTACCTGGTGTCCTACTAATAGGGAGATTGAGTTTGAGATTGATCTTGTTCCGAACCCTTGTCCAATTTCTATCCCTTCTTTATAGAATATCTTTAGTTGAATTAAAGAAGCTTCAGGAGCAATTAAAGGATCTCTTAGTCATTCATCCTAGTATTTTTCCATGGGGTGCTTCCGTTCTTTTATGCATAAGAGGGATGGTTTCCCCTAGGAATGTATAGGTTGTTGGTGGGTGAATAAAGAATTCAGGGTGTCCTACTTATGAGGTGTACCACATATACATATTCTATATGAGGTAATCTATCGGTAGTGCATAATAGTTGATAGATGCTGAGTGGAACTTTAGGTGTTGTTTGTAGTAAAGAAAGTATGTTTTCTCAGGGATAGCAATGCGAGAATCATAAAGGTATATTAGTAGGTGGTGAGGCATGCGAAAGGGGTGAGGTTAATGGCTTGAGGAATACATGAGTAGGAAAGTTGTGACTTATAGGTCGGAGGTTCAGGTTGAACTGGTGGATTGGGGGCTAAGTCATTGCATGAGTTAGAGCATGGAGTTTGTATGACTATGCTAGACTGTAGGTCTTATTTGGATGGATAAGGTTTTAGGTGTAGGACAACCAAACGTCCCTAGTGTACATCCTAAGAAATACCCATTAGAGCGGAGTATTGTGGATACAAGTGTAATAATATAAATGTCGAGGGTTAATCCTAAATTGTTTATGACAGTGGACTTCAAGGGAAGGTCGGGGTATACTTACTCTCATTCTATTTATTCCCACTTATCTTAGTTTTGAGGGTATTCTACTACTGTTGCGGCATTCTAATAGCGTTTATTACTAAGGTTCGCATTTTGCATTTGCCTTATTCCCTAGATATGAATCTTGACCTTATGTTACATTACCCATGATATATGCAGTCGTGTTTCTTTTGGTGTCCTATCCTAAGGACTCCTACTATGGTGTGTTGTGTTGGGATAATTCTTCACTTGTGACCTATGTGGTTGTTATGAAGTCCGTCGTGCCTATGGTATCGTGTCTTATTTTGCAGGTCTTGCGTTGGGTAGTACAGTAACTAGGAGTTGTAATTAAGCAGTAACTCCCTCATTCTGGATGCTTGTGTTATAGTTCCTTGAGTGACCTTCTTGAGTTAAGGTGGTAGTGGCATAGAAGTGAGGTGATATTTTGAAGGGGGTAGAATAGAAGTCCCTAGTGGGAGAGATACTGGGGTAACTACTAGAACTAAGGTTGTGGAGAAGAAGGGGAGGGTAAGGTAAGGTTGTTATCATAGGGGATAGCTAAGAGAGAAGTAAGTGGTGAAGATCCTTGTGAAAATAGAGGTTACTATATCTTTGGGGGAATAAATAGTACCACGGGTATAGAAAAGGTAAGCTCGAATGTGGTGATTTATGAATATTTTAAATAGTTGTGTTGGGTACCTGAGAATCTTAATAGGGCACGATGCTTGACTGTACTAATGGGGTAGAGTAGCGTTTTGGATGGATTTAAGGAATAGAGCCTTGTGGCCTAAGTTAACTTCTTTTAGCTTTGAATTAGCTTGAACATGGAAGTAGTGCATAGCTACACTCACGCTCTCAGGGTGATGTGTTATGGGAAATTGTAAGTTGAAGTAGTGCATAGCTAGACTTACGCTCTCATGGTGATGTGTCTATGGGAAATTGTAAGTTGAATTAGACTTTCCCTTTAGCATGAGTTCCATTCATCTGGTATTCCTTGTTTCTGTATTAAGGGAAGGTGTGGGAGATCGTTAATTGATTATTTCCCATGGAGGGTATTGGTATCTCGGAATTTTTATCCTATAAGGAGGTCCAGATGAGGATCTTAGGTCGGCAAGTTTGTCAATTGCAAACAAAAAGGCGTGGCTTGGGTGAAGGTTCTATGGTGGGACCAAAAGTCCATAAAAGCCATTTGGGATGAGAAAGAGGAGATGGAGTCCAAGTATTTATGCCATTACTTCATCATAGAAACTTGTGCATACGGTATGTGTTCTTCATTACATCTTTGTTTTCAAACTTGGTTACAGAGAAGTTTGACGTGTATTAATGTGTTACTTTGTGCTTGTGCTTGCCTTTACCCATCATTTGAGGATGAATGATCCTAAGTCAGGTAGAATGAAACACCCCAAATTTTGGCCCTTGCAAAATTTCCAAATTTTTAGTTTCTGGACAACATACGATTTGAGCATATTTGTCGTATGCTAAGATATAGTTTAGGTTCCCTCCTCTTGTATATTAGCCTGTGAGTTTTGGTTACATTCTATCCAAGCTACAAGTAGGCATCTTACTGGTCATATGATAGGGTATGAGGTGTATGCTGCTAGGCCATATAATTTCCTAAGTTGAGCCTAGTAGTTTCTGACCAAGGTATGAGTTGTTGGGTACTTGTCGAATGATAGGATACAATTAGGCATGTGTGGTTGTATGTTGGTCAGTATGGAGGTTCAAGGTGAGGTCTAGAGTATGAGATAAGTATACCACTCATACTCTAGGGTACGGTTTAGGGGGATGGGTCATACCCCTCTGCGATTACGCTTTCAGCTTTTAAGCTGAGGGTATTCCGATAATTTCCCACCCCAAAATCCCTAAGTCCCCAAGTTATATAACACTTGGTGGCCTCTTATTACTACCTTTGTAAGATTAAAACACTCTCATAATCCTCTCTAAACTCTCTTAAGAAGGTTGGATAGGGTTTTCATCAAGGTAGTCATCTAGAGGCTTAAGAGTCAAGTTCTCTCCGTGAATATTTGTAAATAAGGCATGTTAATCCTCTCTCATTGTTAGTTCAAATAAAGACATGATTTAATATGTGATTTTCATGGCATAATTATGGTATGGTTTTGGGTTTTCAAATATCTGTTGGGGTTTTGTTATAATGGTTTGTTATGGTTTTCCCTTGTCTTTTACTTATAGTATTCATAATTATAATGGTGGTTTGAACCTTTGGTTGCATGGAAATGGTTAATTGGTACATGATTTTTGTTTTGGAAACTATATTCCCCCAATGTGTTTGTTAAAATGCTTATGAGAATTCTTTTATTACATAGTTGGACTTTTAATGAAACTATTGCCTGGTCTAACTTGGTAATGAAACTTAAAATGGAATGGATGGTTTTAAATGATTAAATAGTAAGGTTTTTGTGGTCATGGTTTGGTACAATTGAAAGCCTTATGGGGTACAAGGGAATCCCCCAAGCAAATTTAAGAATGAACTACTTTTGGGATACATGGGAATTCCCCAAGCAAACTTAAAAATGTAATTTATTGGTACATGGGAATCCCTTTCTTAAAAGGTTGACTAAAGACATTGCTTACAAGCTATAGTCGGTGTAACGATACCATTACTTATATCCTTGGTTAATAATAAATGGAATAGTGGTTTGGTTGTGTGTTAGTGGTTTTAATTAGGAAAGAATGACGGGTTGTGATACCTAACTGTGAAGGTGTGAGTCCAATAGGCGGACACTGGAAACTCATGTTTTCCTACGTGAGTATTGGTCATGACGACCATATACTTGTAGGGTACATGAGAATCCCCTAATTTACACTGTATGTATGTATCATGGAGAGCGATGGGTAACAGGAATCCCTTACTCCAATAGTATCTTTGATTCCTGGGGCTACACACATCAGGAATCATTCAGGGGGTAACATTGGACCCATATAGCTTGTGGGTAGTTCTAGGATGTCTAAGCTTCATATACCCAGGTTAATGGTTTTAAAGGAATGCTAAACTCGATTTCCTTTCCTGGCATAGATTATTTATATATATATATATGTATGGTTGTGTATGCGTATGGTTCTTTACTTGGTTTTAAAGTTTGGAATTATTTTATCTTTATCTTGAGTGTATGTTAGTGTTCACCCACTAACCCATCTTTGGGAGCTATATCCTCACGTGATGTAGAAATCGGCCGTACTACTACTCCTGCTCATTGATCGGACCTGGGGATAGTCGGTGTTGGATTAAAGTGGTGAGCTTTCATATTTCGGAAATCTCTATTTCATGTCATGGATTTCCTTACATATTTTTTCCATATTATAGACTTTGGTTTTTTACTATGGTTGGGGACATGTCCCGACTAAATACTCTTTGGTTTGGTTTAGAGGCTTTGTATGGACAAGTCTGTTGTTTATTGGACGAATTGACTTGATTAGGTTAGTATCGAATGAAGGCTTATCCCAAAGTCGATAGATCTTAAATTTCACTATTTTGTTATATATTTAAAATTCATCTACCTCAGAGTGTATGTTGGTTGGTTGGAGTGGGTATTAGGGGAGGTCTTCAATCTTGGTTAGACTTGAGATGCCTATTACGACAAGGCCCTGGTTTGGGACATGTTAATATTAATGCAGCATGGTAAGGTGATAGCTTATGCTTCCAGACAGTTGAAGGTGCATAAGAGTAATTATCTAACTCATGACTTAGAACTATTAGTTGTGGTACTCGCACTGAAAATATGGCGTCACCATTTGTATGGGGTACATTTAGGTATCTTTTATGTTAATAATAGCCCGCGGTATGTGTTTATTCAGAAGAAGCTTAACCTCAGGCAAAGGAGATGGCATGAGCTTCTCAAGGATTATGACATAAGTTTTCACTACCAACCAGGTGAAGCTAATGTAGTTGTTGATGCTTGTGGTAGGTTATCCATAGGGAGTCTAGCTCATGTGTATAAAGATAAACGGGAGTTGGTGAAGGTCATTCACCATTTGGTTAACCTTAGAGTTCGACTCTTGGACTCTGAGGATGGTGGTATGTTCATTTAGAAATTGACGCAGTCTTCTCTTGGTGCTGAAATTAAAGCAAAGTAAGTCTTAGATCCTGTGTTAATGAGGATCAAGAGTGATGTTAATGGGCAGAAGGTGATGGAATTTAAGATTAGTGGTGATGGTACTTTGTTGTACCAAGGGAGATTATGTGTTCCTGACGTTGGCAGTTTTAGAGAAAGGATATTGAATAAGGTACATGAGTCACGCTATGTTGTTCATCCCAGTTCAACAAAAATATATCATGACCTTAAGGAGATGTATTGCTGGAATAATATGAAAAAGAATGTGGCTAATTTTTTGGCCAAGTGCACAGTGTGTCAACAAGTGAAAGTTGAGCACATGAGGCCCAGAGGTTTGTTTCAAGGATATTGGTATTTTGGATTCCTTTGTCTTATTAGGAGGTCCCGGTAGAGATTTTGGATCAGTAGGTTCATCGGTTGTGGAACAAGGACGTAGCTTCGGTGAAGGTTCTATGGAGGAACCATAAGGTTGAAGACGCTACCTAGGAAGCTGAAGAGGTAGCAATGGCAATGGTGTGGTGCGGTTTTTTTCTAAACCCGCAATTTTTAAAACTGCACCGCATCACCTTTAAACCCGTATAAACCCACCCCACTTGTGGGAATTTTTTCAGTTTAAATTGGGGATATTCTGGACATTTTCTCTCTTAACTTCTTTTGACCCCACAACTTAAACACACGTTTGGGACTTTATTTTCCCTATTATTCTCATTCAAACACACTCTAAACACTCTCAAACTTTTGGTTCAAAAAAGGTCTAGCGTTTTCTCAAGATGATTCAATTAGAGACTTTCAAGAGTAAATATCTCCGTCTTCTTTTGTATCTAAGGCATATTACTCCTACATCATTGTTAGTTCAAACTAAAAGTATGTTTTACTTAATGGTTTTCATGGCATAAGTGTGATATTTCTTTGGGTTTTAAAATATGTGTTATGGGTTTTGGTGGTTCTAGGTTGGATAATAGTTTCCAATATTTTTCTTACGATTCCATATTATAATTGTGGTATAAACATGTGGTTACATAGGAATGGTAAATTGGTACTTGGTTTTTATTTTGGAAACTATATGCCCTCAACATGTTTATTAAAATGCCTATGAGAATGGTTTGGTCACATAGTTTGAGTTTTATTGAAAATTTAGGTAGAGAAGATAGCTTGAGATGCTCAAGAATTATGACATAAGTCTTCACTACCATCCAGGTAAAGCTAAAGTGGTTGCTAATGCTCTTAGAAGGTTATCCATGGTGAGTCTATCTCATGTGGATGAAGGGAAGCAAGAGTTGGTAAAGGATATTCACCATTTTGTCTAACCTCAGATTTCATCTTCAGACTATGAAGACGGTGGTGTGTTTGTGCAGAAGGGGGTGCAGTCGTCTCTAGTTAATAAAATAAAAGGGCAGCAAGTGTTGTATCCTATCTTGAAAAGGATCAAGGGTGATGTAGGTGGGAATAAGATGATGGACTTTGAAACTAGTAGTGATGGTAACTAGGGTGATGTAGGTGGGAATAAGAAAAATGTGTCTAGTTTTGTAGCTAAGTGCATCGTGTGTCAACAAGTAAAAGTTGAGCACTTGAGGCCCGAAGGATTATATCAAGAAACTGAGTTGCCAGTCTGTAAGTGAGAGGTGATCAATATAGGTTTCATTATCAGCCTTTCTCAGTCTTGAAATTAGATTGATTCGGTTTGGGTTATCGAGGATAGGATGACTAAGTCTGCTCAGTATTTTCCAGTGAGGACTTATTTTTTGGCTGAGGATTATGCATGGTTGTACCTTCAAGAGGTTGTAAAGCTGTATGGAGTGCCTATTTCAATTATCTTGGATGTTGGTATGCAATTTTCATCACACTTTTGGCAATCGTTTTAGAAAGGTTTAGGAACCCAGGTGAGTCTTAGTACTGCTTTCGACCCACAGTCGGATGGCCAATCAAAAACAACTATTCAGACATTAAATGATATGCTTCGAGCTTATATGATTGACTATGGTGGTAGATGGGTTAAGCATTTTCCCCTTATAGAGTTTGCGTATAATAATAGCTAGCACTCTAGTATTGGGATGACTTTATTTTAAGCTCTGTATTATAGAAGGTGTAGGCATCCTATTGAGTGGTTAGAGGTTGGAGAGGTGGAGATGTTTGATCCCATCAATCTATGGAGAAGGTGAAGGTGATTCAGAATAGGCTTAAAGCTGCCTAAAGTTGCTAAAAATCCTAAGAAGATATAAGTTGTAGGAAGTTAGAGTTTGAGGTTGGGGATAGGGTGGTCTTAAAGGTGCCTCCCATGGCGGGAGTTATGCAGTTTGGGAAGAAGGGAAAGATTAGTCCCCGGTATGTTGGTCCATGCTTAGTTTTGAGAAGGTTTGGTAATGGTTCTTATGACTTGGAGTTACCTTCTAGTTTGAGCTCCATTTACCTGTTATTCTATGTGTCTATGCTGAGGAAATGTGTAGGTGATTTGTTACAAATTATTCCTATCAAGGATATTGATATTTTGGGTTTCTTGTATTATAAATAGATCCTTATTGAAATCTTGGATTGGCAAGTTCGTTGGTTGCGGAACAAGGATGTAGCTTCGGTAAAGGTTCTATGGAGGAACCACAAGGTAGAAGAGGATACATGGGAAGCTGAAGAGGACATCAAGTCCAAGTATACATTCTTGTTTTCCATTTAGAAAGATCACACGTAAGGTAAGTGTTATACTTAATATCTTTATTTTCTAACTTAGTTAAAGGTAAGAGTAGAGGCGTTTGGGGTTTGATCGTTCTTGTTAATGCTTTGTTCTATCATTCGGGGATGAATGATCTAAGTGGAGGAGAATTGAAACACCCTGGTTTCTATCCCCTAGAAAATTCTTGACCTTTGAGCTCACTATTCTATTAACGACTCATCATATAAGCCGTATGGTATGGGTATGAGTCAGGTGACCCAAATCGTTAGGTGTGTAGTGAATGGTTGTTGGGGTTTTGTTATGGTTATGATTTGGTGGTACGATTCATTAGGGGTGGTGACGAGTTGTTAGGGTGATCCTTAACCAAATTAGTGAGTTAGTGACTTGACTATGCTCTGAGTACGAGTGGCTCACTAAGAGCCGTGAGGATAGGTTACGAGTGGTAAGGTTGGGTCATGTTTTTTCCTGTGTCCAATCCTTTTAGTTCTCTCTTGGAAACAACTACCATATGAGTCGTACATTTAGGTAACGAGTGGGTTCATGGAGTCCTAGGGTGGATAATGTATGGGCTTCGAACTCACTTTCTTGGAGATGGCACAAGGGTATGAGTCATATGTTGTAGTCATGAGTCACGAGGTTCACTCGTAACCACCCGTGGACTTTTACAGTGTTTATCTGGGGAACTTTGGACATTTCTCAATTAAAACCATTAAGACACCACATCCCTATAACATGTTTAGGTCATTCATTCCACATTTTACAAGATTAAACATCTTTTTTACTCTCTCAAAAATCTCTCAAACAAAATTGGCTAGGGTTTCTCCAAAATGGTCATCTAAGGGCTTAAATATCAATTTCTCTCTGTGAATCTCTGTAATTCAGGCATGTAACTCTTCCCTCATTGTTAGTTTACTAAAATCTCATATTTAAAGCATTGTTCATGAACCATTAATGGTGGTTTTGAAAACAAGGTTGAGGGGTTTGAATACATATTATTGAATATTATTTCTTATGTCTTAAATAGTGATTATGCATGTTTTCGTTATAGGTTTGCACATGTGTATGGATGGGAATGGTTATTTAATGAAAGGGTCATTGTTGAGCCCTAAATTTTAAAATTTGGCTTTGGAAATAGCATGCCCTCAACCAATTTGTGAAATTGTCAATGAGAATGATTTTTGTCGAATAGTTTGATTATTCTTGGAATCTTGCATTGCATAAATGGTAAATGGAACGTAAATTGGTTTTGTATTGGTTTCAGATGGATTGGAAAGGCCTTGGTGGCCATGGTTTGATTATAAATGTTTTTTCTTAATTAAAAATATGGAGTTTAATTTGGTTTAATGGTTTATATGGCATAAGGTAATAGACTTGCAAGCTCTAATTTAGATATGACGATACCAATGGTTAATAACTAATAAAAAGACTCCTTGGTAAATGGTTGGGAATGTGTAAATGATTTAATATGGGCTTAAATAGGGTTGAGTAGTAAAGTTGTGGAAGGCAGGGTTCCCCAGGGGACCGATACTGGGAACTCATGTTTGTCGATGAGAGGGTGGTCTTGTTGACCATGTGCATGATGTCACAATTTATATTTTGGAGATGTACAAGTCATCTCAGGTTCTTTTCTCCGGTCATGCAGCTAACATGCACTGGGGGCCTTTCAGTAGGGGAAGCTGAACCCATATAACCCATGGGTGATTTTAGGATGGTTAAGATACACAACTCAAGTTAAGGATTTAAATGCATGATATACTTTGTTCCTTATACCAACACGATATATATGTATATATGTGTTAGCATATGGTTATTTGGCTTTGAATAATGGCACTACTTTATCTTTATCCTTGAGTAATATGCTAGCATTCACTCGCTAACCATCTTTGGTCATTGTTTCCCTACGTGATGCAAAAATCAGTCGTGCTACCATTCCTCCTACACAGTGACTTGGATTTGGGGACAACTTTAAATCAGATTGAAGTGGTGAGCTTCCGCACTATGGAAGACTCCATTTCATGTTATGGACTTCATTTTATTATTGACATTTTATTAGTTTTGGTTTTATCGATGGTGGGGGGCATGTCCCAATCAGATATTTTTTGATTCTGGATAGAGGCTCTATCGGACTATTATGGAAATGGGTGGTATCTATATTAGTGTTAGCCTTTGTATTGGTATTTGGTTGGACATTTGGTTATGGTTATAGACTTACCATATTGTCTTTAAATTATTATTATTTATCTTGTTATATGTTTGAAATTCATCTGACATGGGATGAAGGGTGGTTAACAGTGAGGTACAGGGCTGGTGTCTGGTCTGGTTTGGACTTGAGATACTCGACACGGATAGGAATGGGTTCGGGTCATGTCAGAATCTCACGCACCATCCTTTCTCTCATGGATCTCAACTCCCATTAGAGTTTATTAACCTGCCTTTGAAGTTCTCGCACGGTGTCACGCAAAATTGCCACTTCCCAATCTGGATAATTCATATCTAGAACACGCATGCGTTAACAAAAAAACATAAAACACTAAAGAAAATAAAAGAGTTCAAATGTAATACAATGTATACTACAAATTAGTATATTTTAGAAAAAATATCTCAACAAAAAAGGAATATGCTCTTTGAATAGAAATGGTTGAAGATGTAATATGAAAGATAAGATGTAATAACTAAATAAAGTGGAGTAGAATGAATGAGTAAGGAAGGGACCTATTTATAGAGGGTTGAATTTGAATATGTTAGGCAAAAAGTCACGACTCTTTGCCTCCATTTTATTAATTGCATGCCTTAATTAAATCAAACTGGTGACTTTTTGATTAATTTGAAAAAACATGACTTACGTGTATTTCTTCCGACAATCTTCTGGCTTCCAAGGCATCGATGCATCGTAGCAATCCCAAGTCTGGAGTCCTCCTTTACAGGATTTTCTTTTTGAGAAAGAAGTGATTGGCCATACTTCTTAAAGTCTTCTGGATATTCTCCTGCTTCAAGTAACCTCTTGATGTCGTAGTACCACGACTTTCCATCTGGCTCTTAATCGACATAGAAATAGTATTCTTGTTAATCGTGTATTTCCACCTTGATGGGATCGATTTAGTTCTTATCTATATGCTGAATCATTGAGGCTATTGTCGCCAGGGCATTGGCTAACTCATTTTAAATTTGAGGGACATATTTGACCTCAATCGTCATGAACCTTTTACTCAGCTCCTTAATACATTGGACATAAGGAAGGATTTCGACATACTTGGTGGTCCATTCCCCTTGCACCTGATGGATCAATAAATTTGAATCTCGTATCACTAATAACTTTTTGATATCTATGTCTATTGCCATCCTAAGCCCCAAAATGCAAGCCTCATATTCTGCCATGCGTGCAAGGAAACCGAATCCTTGCCGAGATCGCATAATGTTGACCTATTTTTGAAACTAGGACTGCCCCAATTCCGACACCTTTAAAGTTCGGTGCTCCATCGAAGAACATTCTCCATCTATCATACAGCTCTGAGATATCTTCCCCTGCAAACAACACCTCTTGATAAGGAAAGTAGGTATTGAGTTGCATGTAATCTTTATCCACTAGATTTTCTATAAGGTGATCAGCCAAAGCTTGTACTTTGATGGCTTTTTGTGTCACGTACACAATATCAAACCCACTCAACAAAACCTCCCATTTTGCCAATTTTCCAGTAGGCATTGGCTTCTGAAAGATATACTTGAGTGGATCCATTCTTGAAATCAAATACGTGGTATAAACAGACAGGTAGTGTCTTAAATTTTGCGTGAACCAAGTCAATGTGCAAAAAGTCCGCTCCAATAATGTATACCTAGCTTCATACAATGTGAACTTCTTACTCAGGTAGTAAATGGCTTGCTCTTTCCTCCCTGTATCATCATGTTGCCCTAACACATATCCAAATGCATTATCCATAACAGATAGATATAATAACAATGGCTTTCCCAGTTCTTGTAGAACCAGTACTGGTGGTTTAGACAAATACTCCTTAATTTTTTCAAAAGCCTTCTAACATTCTTCAGTCCATATAGTGGCGGCATCCTTCTTCAATAAATTAAAAATTGGTTCACAAATTATCATGG
This sequence comes from Capsicum baccatum var. pendulum, assembly GCA_030864225.1. NCBI lineage: Eukaryota > Viridiplantae > Streptophyta > Magnoliopsida > Solanales > Solanaceae > Capsicum > Capsicum baccatum. The sequence continues at coordinate 230,774,035 of CM061558.1, read as the reverse complement.
ACTGAGCTATGAACCGACTAATGTAATTGAGTCTTCTCAATAAAATCATTACGTCCCTTTTGGTCTTAGGAGACAGTAAGTCTTGGATTGCCTTTATCTTTGACAAATCCAATTCTATACCTCTCCTACTAACGATGAATCACAATAACTTTCTTGCGGGGACTCCAAAGGCGTACTTGGCCGGATTCAACTTTAAGTCGTACCTTTGCAGCCTTTCAAAGAATTTTCGTAAATTATCTAAATGATCTAAACTCCTCTTAGATTTCATAATGACATCATCCACATACACCTCAATCTCTTTGTAAATTATATCATGGAAAAGGGTGGTCATGGCCCTCATGTATGTTGCACCGACATTCTTAAGTCCAAACAGCATTACCCTATAGTAGTACACTCCCCACAGAGTGATAAAGGCAATATTCTGTACATTATTTTAGTCCATCAGGATTTGATGATATACCACAAAACAATCAACAAACAATGGCAACTCATGTTTAGTACAGTTATCGATGAGAATATGAATGTTTGGGAGGGAAAAATTATCTTTTGGACTAGCCTTGCTGAGATCCCGATAATCTACACATATTATTATCTTTCCATCCTTCTTTTGTACTGGCATGATGTCAGCCAACCAGGTGGGGTAAGTTGTGACCCACATGACGTTAGCCTCTATCTTCTTGGTCGCCTCCTCCTTGATTTTAAAAATCAAATAGGCTTTGAATTTCCTCGTCTTTTGCTTCACCGAAGGACATGCAGGGTTGGTGGGCAATCTATACAAGATGATATCAGTTAAACCAGGCATTTCATCATAAGACCAAGCAAATACATCGGTGTATTGCTTGAGTAGACTTATCAATTCCTACTTTCTTTCATTGTCCAAGTGTATGCTGACTTATGTTTCCTCTGTTTTCTATTTATCACCCAAATTGACGACTTTAGTTTCATCCATATTAGGCTTCTTCTGACTTTTGAGTTGATCGATCTCTTGCGGAAGGTTTTCAGGCATCATGCTTCCATCAACTCTTCATAATCTTGCTCATTGATTGCATTTTTCTCAACGGATTCGTTATATGTCATAATCATGGTACGAGGATTTTTATTAATATTTGCACTGAAAAGTATAAAAAAGTGAGTAAAGCAAATAGATATCGAAAATAGAAAAATATATTTTGAAAATAAGGAATTCTATCAATAAAAGCATTGGGCTTTGGCAAGAGGCAAGTGGTAAAAATAGTTTTGACATGATTCAAGCCTAAATTAATCATGCAAACAAAATAATTTTTAAAAGCAGTAACAATCCCACACTACCAAGACTCCTGTCAGAATAGGGATGGGATAATAGTCCAATTCTGCAAGACTTCTCTAGGATCAGCATCACAAATGGTAAGCTTCTTGAAATCTTTCTCCAGTTCTCCTTCGATCACGACCACAAATAGATTTCCTATTCCTTCAATGATATCTTCATCAGTTATTTGCCCTGAAATTAGGGCTTGGGCTACAACGAATACTGTTATTCCAAATCCTTCACTGCAGGCTCCTCAAAAAATGGGCTCATATCCAAGACCTATAGTACCCCTCTGATGCTTCTGCTGGATTGGTTCAACTATACCATTATCTCATGGTCCTAACCCTGTCTTTGGCTGATACTTATATTTCAGCATCTTTGATGCAACCATCTTTTTAGAACTCGATATTTTCCCTCTAGCTATTTTTATCTTCTCGCCGGTCCTTGTAGCTTGCATGATTTCTAAGGTATGGAAAGTGGCTCCATCTAACTCCTCGATGACTGGAACTAAATTAACAGAATAGATTGAATGACTGAGCTCTCCATGGACAGTAACTTTATTACGACCCGACTCAAACTTCATGCACTGATGAAGAGTATAAGGAATAACTCTTGCTATGTAGACCCATGGCCTTCCCAGCAGTAGGTTATATCTTGATGACACATCCATGACCTAAAATGGGATAGAAAAGTTTGCTGGTCCTATCTGCAGTGTCAAGTATATTTCTTCGATGACACTCCTTTACGACCCATCAAAAGCTCTGACCTTCACCCGACTCTCTCTTATGTCTTCTATATTCACACCCAAATCCCCTAGAATGGAGAGAGAACAAATACTGCAACCCGAACCACCGCCAATTAAAACTTTGTTTACAATCTTTTCATAATATCTAACTACAATATAGAGTGCTTTGTTGTGTGCAACTCCTTCTGACGGTAGCTCATCATCATGGAAAGAGATGTTATTTTTCTCTACCCCTCGCCCGATTACTGTAGCTAGTCTCGCTAGTGGTCTTCTTTCTTATTCTAACCCTACACAATACTTCAATCAAAGCATTTCTATGGGCTTTAGAACTTATAAGCAAGTACATAACGGATATGTGGGTCGGTGTCTTCTTGAGCTGATCTTTAACTGAATAGTCCTTAGGTTGAATATTTTTCCAAAATTCTACAACTTCAACATATATAATATTTCTCTTCGGGTTCTAATCTTTCCTGAGAACTCTACAATTTAGTTTCTCTGGCGTGTAACACTTTTCTGACCTGGCCATCCCTTGAGCCATAGCAGCGTCTATTATCCTGCCCCTGGCTTTAGCTCGATAGTCCTGTAGAACTGCTTTAGTGTCATAGTCGAGCCTTCTAGGGGATAATGTGGTCACTACGACTCTTGGCAGGTAGGTCTAAACAGTTATAGGCTCCCTCAACTGAACTGTGATAAATGGCTATGATGGGGATGCAGTGATGATTTCTTCTGTGTTCCATGTGGGCATAATAGTTTCTTCCAAAGCATACTCCTTCTTTAGGGTAACTATATTGATTTCCTAATTTTCATGATTTAGCAAGGGGTTATTGTTCATATTTCGAGCTGAGGAGGTGCATTTGATTATACCCTTCCTTATCAGGGACTCAATTTGATTTTTCAAGTTGTAGCAGTCTTCTGTGTCATGCCCCTTGACTCCTGAGTGATAGGCACACCGCTTGTTACCGTCAAAGTTTTGAGAGGTTGGATCAGGGGCCTTTCCCTCAATTGGATACAATAAACCAGCTTCCCTCAATGTTTCAAACAACTAGGCCAAAGGTTCTGCAATTGGTGTGTAGGTGCGGGTATTTCTGGCTTCAAAGTTTGGTCGTGGTCTGGGCGCATAGGCTGGTCTATTTTGGTGAGATGGAGCTTGGACAGAGGCGAATGGTCTTGGTAGATTTTGGTAGGTTGGAGCTCGAGGTGGATTTTAATATAGTTGATTATGGTACACTGGGATGTATACTATAATTTGGGGGTTGTTAGGGTAATGGTAAGAATAATTTCTAGGTTGGTAGTATGGTGTGGAGGATGAAACATCTTCTCTTTTTTTCTTATAACTATTAATGGAACAAGTCTGTATGGCCATACTTATAGCTTGCAGCGCAGCTATAGATTGGATCTTCCCTGATTTGATGCCTTCTTCTATGAAATCCCCCATCTTGACCAAATCTACAAACTTTTGGCCTGTCATTGACATTATCTTGTCAAAACAAACACCCTTTTGAGCCTGGATAAAATACTTGGAGAGCTTATTTTTGCCTTGTGAAGGATGGATCCTTGCAGCCTTGGTCCTCCAATGTTATGCATACTCTTGAAATGATTCTGATGGCTTTTTTTGTATGTTAGCCAATAAGAACCTATTTGGGGCAATCTCAGTGTTAAATCTAAAGTGACTCATGAAATCCTCAGCATTTCCCACCAGTCACGCTACTTATGGAGGTCTTGGCAGGTGTACCAAGTCAAATCTTATCCCTACAAACTCTATATGAACAACTTTATCCTCAACTTCTCATTCCTTCTCACACCGACCAACTTATCGTAGTAAGCCCTCAGATGTACATGTGTGTCACCTTTTCCATCAAACACATCAAACTTTGGTGCTTTGTACCCCACTGGCATGTCGATGTATGGTGCAAACATAAGTCATCGTAGTCTAGGCATTCAGTGCCTCTGGTGATTTGCATGTTTCTAAATGCCCTCTTTAGACTTTTGAGTTGGACTGCTATCGATCCTTCTTTGCTTGATTGGATATCCTTTTGCAATCTCGCATACCGATTAACCTCATATAGAACCTTAAAAGTCTCAAATATTGCGAAGGTGGGAATTTCAGTAGTGTATACATGTGGCATAGGTATCTTACAAGTGACATGTGCCTCGGGTATGTGTAGTATCTCTGGATGGATTGGGACAGTAAAGTTCTGAGCAGCAGGTGTAGTTCCAATAGTAGGTTGAAAAGCTGGTGGGGCTTGAGAATATGGTATATTTGCTTGGTTAGCGGGAACTCCTGGAGGTAATTCAATACTTGGAGCCTGCAACTGAGCAGGAAAGCTAGCTACTATAAGCATAGTTTTGACGTAGTTCTTTCTTTAGCACTTCAATTTCTTACGCCATATTGCTCGTCGTTCTGAGTGTCTGGTAGCCTTTGAGAGCTTTTGAATTCATCTACCGGTATCATCGTGACCTTATCTTTGTTAGTCACTTTGTCTTTTGATTGAAGGTTGTATTGGGATTCTGCTAATTTTCCAGTTGACACAAATGAATTTTCTTTTGAGGGGATTGATAAACAAAAGAAAGAAAAAAAAGAAAGAAAAAAAAAGTAAACTATATTAGTTTGGGAGATAATGAAAATGTAACAAGCAAGTAACACATATATATGCCAAGTTGGTGACATTTAAATGCATCTTAATATAGAGCCTCTTTTTGACAGAGGTAAGACTACACTACAATCAATTTGATGGTAAATGGTCTATTTAAACACGTTTGGATTTGAGAATAACACGACTTTCATTGAAAAAAGGCTTCAAATGGTTACATAAAAATACATCTAAGAAAGCTTAAAATAAAGTATAAGGACGGCCGCAAGGGCTTACAATGGATTCGGTCATGTAACTCTTTTAGGGAATATAAAGAGATACAAGAAAAAAAGAAGTCTAGGGCCAGGTGGGACTGTCATCATCATCATCATCACCACTTGGGCATAGAAAGTAGTCTATGAAATCCTTATTGTTTATCATCCACTCCGGGTAGTTTGAATTATCTTCATTTCTCACGGATTGATCTCTGGGTTCCTTGTTTGTACCCTTCTTAACATCATCATCATCATTATCTAGAGGAAACATGTCATCCACTGATCCTGGACCTAATTGTTGATACATGGAGGTGGTGAGATAAATGTGAGGTAGTATTTTAGTTACCACCTGACACACCATGTCGTAGTCCACCAACCCAGGGATCCTTTCCCAGCTTGGTCACGTTATGGGGCTTCCTTCTACTTTCTATGAATAATGCCCTAATGTGCACCAAGTCGTCTAGCCAACTTTGGCTGAAAGTAGATTCATCCATATTTCTTGTAGTTTCCTAACTCTGTCCCAAGGTACTTGTCTTCCATAAGTAATTTCCGTTGGAGCCATGTCTGATCATAAAGAGATATTTTGTCCTATGCCAAATTGATGTAGAACTCTAAATAGAGCGTACGATTGGATTCCTTCCAACCCAATCAACTATATGAAATAAGTGGTGTACCTCTTTAGAAGGGATCTTCCTGTGATCCAAGGAGGCTTCCATTGGATGGAATCTCTGGTGAGGTACGTCAAATAAGCTCGCTATTCTTCTATTCCTAGTGGTGCCTCCCAAAACCTCAGCATTTGTTCATGACTTTTATCAAGTCGGAGACGTTCTATGGGTTGGTTATGGTTGGCTCCCTTTGATAGAAATGATCCACGTCCCAGACTTGAAGTAACAACTTGCATCTGCCAAAGAAATCCTCCCCTTTCGAGCAGGCAGACAGAGCTTAAAATAATTCTGCTAGTAGATGGGTACTAGCGTAAGCTTCTCAAAACTAGTGACATAGTGAAAACCAAAGGCATCGAGTTGATGTTGATATGACCTTTTCTTCGAGGGAAGACTATAATTCCTAGGAAGTCAAGTGTAAAATCCATGGGACGAACACTCTCCCACCTTGCCCTTTCACAGGCAAAGTTCTCTCGGTGGTGGTCATAGATCATTTGATATCCAAATATCTGAAATAGGTAGCCCAAGTTAACCCAGCCATATCTGATACTCCTCGGTGCACGATCTACCCTCAAGCCTAAAGTATGCAAAAAACCATTGGAAATCATGGAAGACGGGGCTAGCAGGATTCTTCTTTCAAGAGGAAGATCTGTGAGGCTACTGATGTCTTCCAAGGTTGGGGTAATTTCAAAGTTTGCACATAGAATGTCATAGTGGCTAAAACCCAAAACTCAACCAATATCTTTATGAGTACTTCATTGGCTTGAATATCCATAAAAGAGCCCTAAAGATGAGAGAAAGAGAAAGTAGAGATATATATTATTTTATTATAGAAGAAGAGAGAATTTTAGAGATGATTTTAAATATTTATGAATAAATTATGATGGTGAAACTCTTTGACGAGAACGAGGAGACAGTGATGGTGACATTGAATAGACAAGATAAGACAACTCAAGGAGGAGATTTTTGAGTTATCCAACAAAATATTTTACCGCCTTAGTATTTTTTTCTTTTTTATTTCGGATAGAAAATTGCATTAAAATGAAAAAAAAGGTCTTAAAACAAATAAGTCATCTGCTGCAATGGATGTCTACGTATGTTTGAAAATTTTCAATAGATCAATCATTTACCCCAATAGATGGAAATATTTATTTGATAATTCCAATAGATAAACCATCTGTTACAATAGATGTCATTATCTTTTTGATAATTTCCAATAGATAAGTCATTTATTGCAACAGGTTAGTCCGCCCGATAAACTGATTCCATTCTGCTACTAGGGTTCTATTAGCAAGTCATTATTTAAAATATCTAAATTGATTTATCTAGAATTAACAATAAGTTCATAGGTTCAACTACTATTTCAATTTATGTTATTGATGATATTGCATGATGTTGTTGTTGTATTCGTCCTAATCCAATTCATCAGTTAATTAATTTAAATTGAAATGATTCAAATCAAATCACTGTTTGAAATATCTAAATTAATTTAGCTAGAATTAAGGATGAGTTCATAGGTTCAGCTACAATTCCAATTGATGTCATTGCAATTGCATGATGTTGGTATTGTGTTCGTCATGACCGGAGTTGTCAATTGATAAATTTGAGTTAAAATGATTCATATCAAGCCATTGTTTGAAATTTCTAAATTCATTTAGCTAGAATTAAGAATGAGTTCATAGGTTCAACTATAATTTCAACTGATGTCGTTGCAATTGTATGATGTTGGTATTATATTCATCCTTATCAGAGTCATCAATTAATCAATTTATGCTGAAATGATTCAAATCAATCCATTATTTGAAATATCTAAATTGATTTAGCTAGACTTAAGGATGAGTGTATATGTTCAACTACAATATAAATTGATGTCGTTACAATTGCATGATGTTGGTATTGTGTTCTTCCTAACCAGAGTCATTAGTTAATCAATTTGAGTTTAAATGATTCATATAAAGCCACTATTTGAAATATCTAAATTGATCAATCTAGAATTAAGTATGAGTTCATACGTTCAACTGCAGTTTTATTTTATGTCGTTGCAATTGTATGATGTTGGCATTATGTTCATTTTGCCCAGAGCCATCAATTGATCAATTTCAATTGAAATAATTCATGTCAAGCCATAATTTGAAATATCAAAATTGATTTAGCCAGACTTAAGGATGATTTCATAGGTTCAACTAGAATTTGAATTGATGTCATTGTAATTACATGATGTTGGTATTGGGTTCGTCCTGACCGGAGTCATCAATTGATCAATTTAAATTGAAATGATTAATATTAACTTATTATTAAGTTAATATTAAATTTATTAAAGTTTCAATTGTACTTAATAACTGAAAATTAATTTTAGTGAAATTAATTTAATTTATTATGTAAAAAGTTAAAATTTATCTCTTTTAAAAATTAATTAATATCAATTCGGAACAGATTAATATTTTTAAAACTTGTCAATTTTTTTTCAAAATACAAATCATCCATTTGTGGGAAAAACATTTCATCATTTCAAATCTCGAGTTATCTCTCTTCTCTTTCTCTCTCAATAATACAAACAAAAACTACTCAATATATTGTTCAACCACAATAAATTAATTTTGTTCCTATTTTTGACCCCATAGTTGTTATTTTTGACTTTTTTCTCTCTCTTTATAGATAACAAAGTTCGAGAAGAGTTCTACATTTATTGTTTTTCCTAAAATTTAAGGATTTTTAGTTAATGATAAAACATAAGACTTTTAGTAGTATTATCTTTAAAAATGGGTTAACAATTTTTAGTTTTGATTCTAAAAATGGTGAAAGAACCCGAGAAAATCTTAGTTTTTATCACAGTATTCTATTAACTGGTGTGGTATTATTGGATAGTGTTAGTAATGGTATTGGTGGTTGTTGGTGGTATTCGTATTATTCGTGGTGGTGGTGGTGGTGATGGTGGTGTTATGGTATTAGTATTAGTGGTAGTGTTGGTATTGGCAGTATAGGTGTTGAAGTGTGTTGGTGGTGTTGGTGGTGGTTTTGGTAGTATTGTTATTGGTATTAGTGGTGTTGGTGTTGGTGGTAGTATTGGTATTGGTGGTGGTGGTGGTATTGGTAGTGTTGGTGGTGGTGTTAGTGGTGTTGATATTGGTGTTACTATTGGTGGTGGTGTTGGTGGCATTGGTGGCGTTGGCGTTGGTGTTGGTGTTGGTGTTGGTGGTGGTGGTATTGGTGGTGGTGGTGGTGGCTGTATTGATGGTGTTGGTGTTGGTAGTGTTGGTATCAGTGGTGTTGGTATTGGTGGTGTAGATGGTGGTATTAGTGTTGGTATTGGCAGTGTTGGTGGTGGTGGTGGTGGTGGTAGTGGTGCTGGTGCTGGTGTTATTTGTGGTGTTCATGGTAGTGGTGATGTTGGAGTCCTGTATTGCCCAACATACTACACATCTGATGGAAATGTGAAAGACCTAATTTCGTTTCATCAAACAGATGATCTATTGCAAAAGATGAGTAACCTGTTGGAAGTTATCAAAACAGAACTGCTACTTGATTTGATAACTTTCAAGACATGACCCACCTATTGCAACAGGTGGAACATCTGTTGGGAGATATAAAAATGGGTCTTCAAATAGATTCCCCATTTGTTGCAGCAAATGTTTTAGTTGTTGGCATAAAACAAAACAGCTCTTCCAACAGATTAACCATCTGTTACCTCAGATGTATCAGCTATTGATAGAAAACAAACTAGTAGCAAGAGTGTTTTTCTCTCTTCTAACAGTTTGTTCATCTATTGCAATAGGTTATGCATCTGTTGTAACAGATTATTCATCTGTTCCAGCAGATGGGTTATCAGTTCGAATATTTTTTGTAATGTGTTGTATAAAAAATTATTGAATTTGTATTACCTTTTTTTTAAATTATGCTGACATCAATTGTAAAGTATTTTTGTTTTTCTCTTATTTGTAGGTAAAAGATGTTTCCCTAAAGAAAAGAAAGTAAAAGTGGATCAACTTCTGACCACCTAACAAAAAGGCTAGAGAATAGATGGATATAAAGGAGATTCATGAACAATCTTAGTCAGGGAAAAGTTAAGCTGAGGAAATTTATGAAAATATTGCTGAGGGAGGTGGAGAAGGGTCTCTAGAGGGTGGTGAGAAAAATAAAATTGAGGATAAAGAAGAAGATGAGGAAGTAGAAAGTGAGAAAGATGATGATGATCAAGATGATGATAATGCATCATCAATAGGACGTGAATTGAAAACGAAATCCCAGCATGATCCTGTCAAAACTATTAGAATTGAGTGGTTTTAAGTTGAGATGCCGATAGATAACCCTGTATTTAACTAGCAATTTTGTAGTTAAATCTCTTATGGGGAAATATTTTGAGGATTTCAAGAAGACGATGAAGAAGGAAAAACTAGAGGAATTATTTAAGAACAACCACTTTGGACAATTTCTTAAGCTACCCGAGGACAACAATGCCCATTTTTAAATGATCATGGTAAATGGTCTTCTCAAGCGCAGGATTAAGTATGTAGGGGTGATAAAAATTTGAAGGAGAGGGACAAAAATATAGATGAAATATGGATTAACTACTGTGGCATGCCAATTTTTTTAAGCAAATTTTTGGGTTTTATGGATTAATAACTTAAACAAACATGTACAAAAAATGTTTGACCCGATAGGCCTAATGCTCAAAGCCCATCCGGTTCCTTACCCAGTCCACTTGCCAAATACATAAAAATAAACAAAAACAAAGCTAGTAGGGTTTCTAAAATCAGCTCCCATTTCCACTTTGCTCCCTCCGCCATATTTGGTGCTGCATCCTAGTTTTCATTAGTACACCACCAGTTCACCTTGCTCCATTTTTGGGTGTTTGATATTTTTTCTTCGCCGGTGTTATTGTATTATTGTTGCAGATTGCATGAGTAAGCTTAATTTCTTCTTTTGTTCATTGATAGCTATTGTGAACAACTCATCACTCTTGATTTTCTTCTATTTCAGTTGTGTTCTCCAGTAGACGGGAAGTATCCAGGGTTTTTGAAGATCATTGAGGGGTTGAGTTTCAGTAGCAATGTTAAACTGTCCAAGTAAGTAGCAAACTACCCTAAAATATTTATATCCTCCACAAGTTGCTGTGCTAAGCCTCATTTTGCTTCGCAAACATGGTTGGGAAGGAGATAATGGGATGCTCGGACCCAAAATTGTTTGGATAGTGTATTGCTCCTTAGGTTCTTGATGTTGTATATGACCAGTAGACCCCTGCCTTTTGCTGAGAGTCCTTTTTTGTTGGCTGTAGTAGATTAGGATCTTTAGCTGCTTCACTTTTTTTGTTTTGCTATGAATATGTAATTATACCGTTAAGCGAAAAACTAGCTTAAGCCTTCCCAACCCCTTCATCCCTTTGTTGGTGACAATCTTAAGTAAGGGCATTGTAACTTGTCACTGTCTAGTGTCCTCTTTCCTATTCCATGTAATTGCTTAGCTGATGTGAGTATAAATTTGCCATTATCCTGAGCCCAGTTAGCAAAAAAGTCAGCTAGTTGAATTCTTTCTCTGTGAATATATTGAAATATTATCTACTTTCCTACAACCAACTTCCATATTTGTTGTATATGCTCTTGTATGCTCCATAGACATTCCCACTCTCTTATTAGCATCCTTTGCATAGCCAATTAATATGGTTACATGATAATCTTCTCATAATGTATATGATTGCAATGTTTAGCTGTATTTTAGAATACCAATTGCTTCTGCCTCCATGTTATTGGTGTTCTTAATCATTGTCCCTTCTGTATAAGACAAATCCCCAATGTCATCCCTCAAACAAAAGGCATATGAGATGCTTCCTAGATTTTTCCTCGAAGTTTCATCCATATTGTATTTCACCCATCCACTCTTAGGCAATTCCCACAAGACTCAGTAACTTTAACTGAAGGTTTTAGCTGAGCAAAATCCTTCAAAATACCTGGCCAGACTATTGAAAAGATCTTGTTGGGTTTCCTCACTATTAGCAGCATCCTTATTTTTCTAGTGATGTTGAAAATGCTCCTGTGAAAGATGGTCTCTCTTCCTTCATATTTCTTTCTATTCCTCCTCTTCCACAATTCCTAAATAATAAACCCTGGAAGAGCTTTGAAGTATACTTTCTTCTAGGCTTTATTACTGCTGTCCATCATTGGATAATTGTTTCTCTCAAGCTAAATGCTCAGATTTGTATACCTGCAAAATTAGCAAAATAGGACCAGGTCCTATTTGCAAAATATGATATACTGAAGACATGAGCCAGTGTCTCTTGTGTTGGACTAGTGCAACGTCAACGCCTTGATAGACCTTCAATTCCCCATCTTATGATATTATCATCTACAGGGATCTTCCCTTTCCACAATCTCCACATTATGAAAGATAGTTTAAAAGGTAGACCTTTAATCCAAATATATTTGTAAGTAGCATTCACCTCACATTTTTATCTAATATATTGCCATGTTGTTTTAATCGTGAAACAGCCTTTAGTGTCAATACTCCATATTTCAATATTTTCCCCTCCTTTTTGGTTTGGTGGACTTATCTTTAGCATAATGTGATGAAATATTTCTTTAGGAAACAAAGACTGCACTAATTCTTTATTCCCTTATTCATAGTCAGTTCCTTCACTTGTTTATACGTGGCATCTTCTTCAACATTCTCAAAAGAGCATAAACCTCCAAGACCTGTCCAGTTATTAGGCCAAATGTTTGGGTCCCCCTTTCAACATTTCCATAAGATATTTTGATCAATCAAGTCCCTAACTAACAACATTTTTTTCCAAATCTCAGAGCCTCCACCTACTTTCCATATTATCTCATTGGGATGTCTGCTTTTGCAATACTTATTAAGCATGAATTTTCTCCAAGTTAACTCTGTAGTTCTTAATTTCCACCGCAATTTACAAAGTACAACATTAGACATATCATTTATTCATCTGAACCCTAATCCTCTCCCACTCTCAGGAAGACAAAGATTCTTTTATTTCACCCAATGCCTTCCTTTACCTTCTATTGTGTTGCTCCAAAATAATTGATCAAAAGCTCTATGAATTGCAGTCATCACATTAAGGGGTGGGTTCATAACAAAATTACAATGAATAGGGACACATTGGAGAATATGTTTTATTTGGACAACTCTACCACCATAAGAGAGTAATTTACCTTTCCATCTTTGTGATTACTTGTAATTCTAGCCATCAGAGTATTGTAATATTCCTTCTTCTTCCTCATGTAGAAATTTTGGCACCCCAAGTAGTTAAATGGAAAATCTTGCCTCAGAATCCCTGTAGATACCTTAGCCATCACTATTGTACCATTTGAGACTCCCCAATAAAAATAAAGAGAACTTTTTTCTCTGTTGATCTTTTACCCTAACACCTGTTCATAATTATCTAGAGTGTCTGTGATCCTCTTCAATGTTCCCACTTCTTCCTTACACAAGATAATCATATCATCTGCAAAATCAAGATGATTTATCTTAGGGATTCCTCTTGGCATCCCAAATATCTTAAATTATTTCTATATTAACAAAGTTTTCAAACTTCTTGTTAACGCTTCAATAACTAAGATGAATAGAGTAGGAGATAATGGATATCCTTGTTTCAAACCTATGGAAGATTTGAAAAAACCTTTACGTTGTCCATTCAATAAGACAAAATACCAATTATTAGCCACCAGTCTATAGACCATGTCAATTAATTCTTCACAAAAACCATTCTTAGTACTTTTGCAAGAAATAGCCACTCCACCCTATCATATGCTTTCATCATGTCCAACTTCATCACCATATTTGGAGGATTTCTCCTTTTTCTTATTTCAAATACAATCTCCTAAACCATTAGTATGTTTTCTACTATACTTCTACTTGGAGAAACCCAGCTTGTTCTCCAGATATTATGTCAGGTAGGAATCCCTTAATTCTTTCATGAATTATCCTTAAAAAGATCTTATTCACAAAATTACTGGGGGAAATGGGTCTCATATCAGAAAAAGTGTTCACTACCAAATTTTTTGGTAGCAATACCAAATTAGTATGAGTAATGAACTTTGGCAATTCAAATCCACAAAAGAAATCATTTACTATATTATGAATATACAGACCTATTATATCCTATGTGGCTATAAGACCCCATAAAATTTTAAGCCTAACTCAGTCCTTTATAGCATAAAAAAAAGGCCCCAGACTTAGAAAATTTCAAGCTAAGTATTCACTTAGTCTTATTTTGGCCTAAATATTCCCATGAACTTATTTTCGACCTTTACAACCATAAAATGTCTCTTTTTAGGTTTATTCATGATCAGGAATGCCAATAGGTGTTCTCAAATGAGTTTTGAATTTTTCAAACATCATTTGAGGCCCGTTTGGGAGTCCAAAATAGTGAATTGACACGTCGCGTCGCCCATCACATCGATCATAACTTTTCATCGGCCTTTAAAACAAATTCTAGTGAGACAATGCTATATCAACGCATTACGTTGGCAATCAAATCGGCCATCAATGTGGCGCATCACCCAACGCATCGCCAAGCACGTCACTGGGCATAGTTTTTGCTCATTAAAAATTTGCGTCTAGAGAGGTATTTAGGTTATTTTTTTCATTTTTATTTATCCCTAAAACACGAAATTTAATATTCCAAAAGGCTAAATCACTCACTTCCTCTCAATTTCTCTCAAATTTCTCTCAAGAAAAAACTCTAGGGCATTCAATTTCAAGTTCAAGCTTCAAGAACACACCATCAATCTTCATGAATTTATTTACCAAGGTATGTTAGGTGTTCATCCAAGGGTTTCCTTCCACCCTTGGAGTTCAAGAACCTCTTTAAAATTTCAAGTTTATTGTTTTCATGAATTCCATGATTTAACTATATTGTATTGATGTTCATGATAATTTTTTGGGTTTCAATCCATGATAAATTGTAAATTTCTTATGAATTAAAGAGGATGTGGGTAATGATATGTGCTCTCATGTTAAAACCCTTGAATTTGCTATTTTAAGTTGTAATCATGATGTTTATATATGTTGTTTATTATTATGTGCATAAATTATGCCCTCCAAGAGTTTGATAGAATGTCCATGAGAGTAAAACAGTGAAATCATGACATAATAGCATATGTACAAGTTCATGCCTTACTAATGTTTGATAAAATACCTTAATGAATGAATGAATTGTGACAATATGTCTAGGTATCATGCTTTCAATATTGTGCTATGTTTTACTAACTACGCTATAGAGTCCTGGGGGTATTCAATACCTAAAAAACTAGTTGTTTACCTAGAATTATAGTAACTTCAGAATAGTCTCAGTAATGTCAAACACAATAGTACTCAATCAGTTATAGAACTCAGTGACCTAAGTCTAGTTCAGCTAGTTAACACAATCAGTAACAGTTTAATCCAGCCTAATACATTCTAGTGATCAGTTCAGTGTCTATACAATTAGGAGTAGAATTCAGCACCGAGTGAACCTAAGGATGGCAGTTCACCTATCAATTGAGGGTGTGGTCCCTAGCAGCAATCCTTACATTATAGAACTATGTAGCCAGTGTAGGTTAAGATATCAACCCACTAGTTGAGGGTTGATAAGGTGTTTTACCTTTCAATTGAGGATACCACAATTCTCATTTAGGGCACCTGCCAAATAAGAGTGACTCTTCAGTTATTTTTACCTGTGGCATGGTACTGATACCCTTTCAATTGGGAGTTATAGGTTGGACCCTAATCAGTTCAGAGAAGGCATGTCGGTTGGATGATTATCTCCTATAGTTTCAATTTTAGTTTTAGATTCAGACTCAGTATTGAACTCAGTTCAGTTCTACAGAACCTGGACTATCAGACACAGTCACCCAGCTCAATATATAACTTATTTTAGTTCTACAGAATAAGGACTATCAAAAATAGTCACCTAGTTAACATTAAAACAGTTATTAGTAAACTCAAATTTCAATCATTCAGTTATCAGAACTCAGTACCTAGTGTTAATATGATCTCAATTACAGTATACATAGTTATGTGCATAGTATTAAATAATCAGTATTTACAGCAGTTTCAAAATACATGTACTCTCATTCTGTTATATTTATGTTACTTAGCCAGTTACTGTTTATGTATATGAACCCATGCATATCAGCCTACCTCACTTAGAATACTAGTATATTCAAAGTACTGATGCATACTTTTTCTTTTATGCAATAATGTCTTATATCATAGGTTCAGACATACGAGCTCGTGATCATACTTAGAAGCCCATCCTATCAGCAACAGATTTAGTGGTGAGTCCTCCTAGTTTGAGGATAGAGTTATCATTTTAGTATTTTAGTAGTTCAGTATATTCAGTAGTCGGAGTTAGTTGGGGGCTTGTTCTATCAACTCCATGTTCAAATAGCTAGAGGCTTTCCAATTAGACTATTTTAGATAGATGTTCAGTTTTGAGTATTTATTTATTGTTATATGATTCCAGTTATGAACCTTATGGAAGATTTAGCCTAATTTCTACATTATTATAGTGTTATTATTTAGTGATTACAGCAGGTACCAGTCATGGATTAGCTTGTGGTCCTTCAGGATTATAGGCACTGTGTGACATCTAGGGTACAAAATCAGGGCATTTTAAACTTGGTATTAGAGCCTAAGGTTCAATAGAGTCCTAGAAAGTCTAAAATCCACGTCTAGTAGAGTCATATGCATGGGGGTGTAGCGTGTCACACTTATGGACAAGAGGTTATGAGGTATTTTTAGGAAAAGTTTCCCTTTTTTTAATATTTATATCGTACGAGTGAGCATGAGGTCAAGTTAAACTCTCTGTCTAATTCAAGTTTCCCTTATATTTATAGAATATTCCTCCCAAAAAGACTAATGGAGAAAGAATAGGAAACCAGCTAGCACCTCCGACCGTCCAGCTAGATCCCTTGGATGAGCATCTTTCCCATGCAAAATTTAGAGTATCTTTCACAACTTTGGCTCAAAACCATCAGTTCTAGCTTCGTCCTCAGCCAGTGCTCCAATGTCGAAATTTAGAGATGGTAATAAAGACAGGGCACAAGGCCTTAAACCTCAGGGTAGTGTTATCAGTGCCCGAAAAAATCCTCTTTTCCATAAATATAGCAGAAACCATCAGGGTGTCTGCAGAGCTGGCAGCAATGTGTATTTCGGGTATGATAAGCCAGGTTATAAAATCAGAGATTATCCTCAGTTAGCTTCTCAGGGTCAGTATAATCGTCCTTTCGCACAGTATGGATACCCAAATCAGTAGGGTGCCGCTTCCAGTGCCACCAGTGAGCAGCGCCTAAATAGACTTTATACAATCTAGTCCCGATAGGATCAGGAAAATTCTCCTGATGTGGTCAATGGTATGTTACAAATTTATCATTTACATGTTTATGCTTTGCTATATCCAGGAGGTTTTTCATCCTTTGTAAGTCCTTATATAGCTGTTGACTTCGGAGTCAGTCCCTAAATCCTAACAGAGCCTTTCTCAGTTTCTACCCCAGTGGGCAAATCTATCATAGTCTGATGGGTATACAGGAATTGTCTAGTTATGGTATCTCAGAAAGTTACATCAACACACTTAGTAGAGCTAGAGATAACAGATTTTGATGTCATTTCCAACATGGATTTTCTTCATTCATGCTATGCTTTAGTGGATTATAGAAACACAGTTGTCTATTTTTAGTTCTCGAATGAACCTGTCCTAGAATGGAGAGGTAGTACTTCTATACTTAGGGATCAACTGATTTTCTACCTTAGCGCGAGAAAAACAATATCCAAAGGGTGTTTCTATCATCTCATTCGAGTTCAAGACTCTAGTTTAGAGACCTATAATCTTGAGTCAGTATCAGTAGCATGTGAATTTCCAGATATGTTTCCCGATGATCTTCTCGGGGTGCCTCCCTAAAGGGAAATTGACTTCAGAATTGACCTTCTTCTAGATACTCAACCCATATCTATTTTAACATATAAAATGGCTCCAGAAAAAATAAAAGAATTAAAAAAATAGTTGAAAGATCTCCTATATAAGGGGTTCATCAGACCCAGTGTTTCCCCATGGGGTGCACCAGTTCTATTCGTGCGTAAGAAAGATAATTCTTTTAGAATGTGTATAGATTACCATCATTTAAATAAAGTCACAATCAATACCAAGTAAACACTTCCCAGAATTAATGTCTATTTGACCAACTTCAGGGTGCCAGCTTCTTTTTTAAGATAGACCTCAGTCAGGCTATCATTAGCTCAGATTTAGAGAATGTGACATTCCAAATATAGCTTTCAGAACATGGTATGGTTACTTTGAATTCTTAGTCATGTCATTTGGTATTACCAATGCCCCAACAGCTTTCATGGACTTGATGAATTATGTGTTCAAACAGTACTTGGACATGTTAATCATAGTCTTCATCGATGACATTCTTGTCTACTCTCGCAGTGAAGATGATCATGCAGACAATCTTAGAATAGTGTTACAGACCCTCAGTTCCCATCAGTTGTTCACCAAATTTAGTAAGTACAAATTTTGGCTAAGGTCAGCAGCTTTCCTTGGTCATATAGTTTTCAGTGATGGCATAAGAGTCGATCCCTAAAAGATCAAAACAGTGAGAAACTGGCCCAGACCCATCTCTCCATCACCTATCAGGAGTTTCTTGGGTTTGGATAGCTATTACCAATGGTTTGTTGAGGGATTTTTATCGATTGTATCCCCCATTTCTAGATTGACTCAAAAGAAAGTCAAATTCAAGTGGTCATATTCTTGTGAGAATAGCTTTTAGGAGTTGAAGACTCGACTCACTAAAACTCTAATTTTGATATTACCAGATGGTTCAGACGGGTTTGTGGTATATTATGATGCCTCTAGAGTTGGTTTGGGTTGTTTTTTTACACATAGAGGTAAGGTCAAAGCCTATGCCTCTAGATAGCTTAAGCCCCATGAAAAGAATTACCCCACTCACAATATTAAGTCACCAGCTGTAGTGTTTGCCTTAAATATTTGGAGGCATTATTTGTATGGAGTACATTTGATGTGTTCACAGGCCACAAAAGCCTGCAGTATATGTTTACTCAGAAAAAACTGAATCTGTGTCAGAGAAAATGGTTAGAGTTGTTGAAAGACTAAGACATGAGTGCTTTGTGTCATCCGAGCAAAGACAATATAGTGGTTGATTCTCTTAGTAGGATGTATGTGGGTAGTGTTTCTCACGTGGAGGATGGTAAGAAGAAATTAGTTCAGGAAGTTCACCAGTTTGCCCGACTAGGTATCTGCTTAATTGATTTAGCAGAGGGTAGCATATAGGTGCAAAATATTTTGGAATCATCTCTGGTTTCAAAATTAAAAGAAAAGCAAGACAGGGATCCCAGTATAGTTAGCTGAAAGAGTCTATTAGGGATTAGAAAGTAGAGGTTTTATCCCAAGGGGGAGATGGTGTGTAACATTTCTAGGGTAGACTATGTGTGCCATGTATGGATGGTGTGAGATAGAGGATTCTTACAGAAGTGCATGGTGTGTACTACTCAATTCACCAGGGGCCACTAAGATGTACCGTGACATGCGAGAAGTCTATTGGTGGATTGGGATGAAGAGAGACATTGCAGAGTTTGTAGCTAAATGCTCCACATGTCAGCAGGTTAAGATTAAGCATCAGAAGCTTAGTGGAAATATGCAGGAGTTCAGTATTCTTGCTTGGAAGTGGGAGGAGGTGAACATGGATTTTATGATAGGTTTGCCCCATACTCATCGCCAATATGATTTGATTTGGGTCATTGTAGATAGGATGACCAAATTATCTCATTTCTTACGAATTCATACCTCTTATTCAACTGAGGATTATGTAAATCTCTAAGTTAAAGAGTTGGTCATATTTCATGGAGTTTTGTAGTCCATCACTTCAAATAGAGGTATGCAGTTCACCTCTTATTTCTAGAAAGGCTTCCAAAAGGGTCTTGGTACCATAGTTAACCTCAGTACAACCTTTCACCCTCATACAGATCGTTAAGAAAAAAGGACAATCCAGACTCTAGAAGATATGATAAGAGCATATATCATTGACTTTAAAGGTAGTTGGGATGACCACTTGCCTTTGATTGAGTTCACATATAACAACAGCTATTATTCCAGCATTCAGATAGCTCTGTTTGAGGCACTCTATGAGAGGAGATATAGATCTCCCATCAGTTGGTTTACAGTAGGTGAGGCCTTATTGGTAGGGCCTGACTTAGTATTCGATGCCTTAGGATAAGTTCAGTTAATCAGGAAATGATTTAAGATAGCTCAGACCAACAGAAATCGTATGTAGATGTGTAAAGAAAGGATCTCGAGTTTGAGATTGGTAATTATGTGTATTTGAAAATCTCTCCTATGAAGAGAGTAAAGATGTTTGGCAATAAGGGTAAGCTCAGTCCCCGATATGTCGGTCCTTACCGAATTCTCAACCATTTCAAAAAGGTAGCTTACGAGGTTGAGTTGCCTTCAGACTTAGCTTTAGTACACCCAGTGTTTCATGTCTCCTTTCTAAAGAAGTACAGTGGTGACCCAGCAGTTGTAATACCTATAGAGGGTATAGATGTTCAGATTAGTCTCTCTTATGAAGAAGTTCAAGTCAAAACCCTCGATCATCAGGTTCACATACTGAGGAACAAAGAAGTTCCTCTAGTTAAAGTTCTTTGGTGAAATTAGTCCGTTGAGGGAGCTACTTGGGAAACAGAAGAAGATATGCAAACCAAGTATCCTTACCTCTTCTCTGCAAACTCATACTCAACTCAAGGTAACAATATTTTTGGAATTTACTCATTTCCATGCTCAGATTATCTTAACAGACTATGTATTAGTTCTAGTTGCATAATATTCTCATATCATGAATACCTTCATGAAACAGTTCAGTCATAGGTCATGTCTTCAGAATTCAGTCATGCTTTAGTTATGCATGTTTAGTAAGAAACTCAATATATCAGTAGTTTTAATCATATAATCATGCTCCAGTTGTGCATGTACAGTATGTAAACTCAGTCTATCAGTATTCTCAGCGTAGCCAATCTCATTCGAGGATAAATGTTCCCAAGGGGGAGATATTGTAAAACCCCATAAAATTTCAAGCCTAACTCAGTCCTTTATTGCATACAAAGAGGCCCCAAACTTAGGAAATTTTAAGCTAAGTATTGACAGTTAGTCTTATTTTGGTCTCGATATTCACATGAACATATTTTTGACCCTTATGATCTGAAAATGTTGATTTTTAGGTTTATTCATGATTAGGAATATCAGTAGTTACTCTCGAATGATTTTTGAATTTTTCAAACATCGTTTGAGGCACGTTTGGGAGTCCAAAATAGTGGTTCGACGGAACTTGATGTGTGCTGTTGCCCATCGCATTGACCAAAACTTTTCATTAGCCTTCAGTATAAATTCCAATAAGACAGCGTGATGTCAACGCATCGCATTGGCTATCACATCAACTGTCGCTGTGGCTTGATGCCTAATGCGTCGTTGGGAACGATTTCTACTCATAAAAAATCCACATTCATAGTGGTATTTGGGTCATTTTCTCATTTCTTATTCAGTCCTAAAACACGAGATTTAATATTTCAAAAGGCAAAATCACTCACCTCCTCTTAATTTCTCTCAAGAACAAACCCTAGGACATTCAATTTCAAGTCCAAGCTTCAAAAACACACCATAAATCTTCATGAATTTATTTACCAAGGTATGTTAGGTGTTCATCCATGGGTTTCCTTCCACCCTTGGAGTTCAAGAACCTCTTTAAAATTTCAAGTTTATTGTTTTCATAAATTACATGATTCAACTATGTTGTATTGATGTTCATGATAATTGTTTGGGTTTCAATCCATGATAAATTGCAAATTTCTTGTGAATTAAAGAGAATGTGGGTAATGTTATGTGATCTTATGTTAAAACCCTTAAATTTGAAAGTTGGAGTTGTAATCATGATGTTTAAATATGTTGTTTATTATTATGTGCATAAATTATGCCCTCCAAGTGTTTGATAGAAATG
Organism: Capsicum baccatum var. pendulum; assembly: GCA_030864225.1. Lineage (NCBI taxonomy): Eukaryota > Viridiplantae > Streptophyta > Magnoliopsida > Solanales > Solanaceae > Capsicum > Capsicum baccatum. Next base: position 230,752,506 of record CM061558.1, on the reverse strand, counting down.
TCCATGAGAGTGAAACAGTAAAATCATGACATAATAACATATGTACAAGTTCATGCCTTACAAATGTTTGATAAAATACCTTAATGAATGAATGAATTGTGTCAAAGTGTCTAGCGATCATGATTTCAAGATTATGATATGTTTTACTATCTACGCTATCGAGTCCTAGGGGTATTCAATACCCAAAAATCTAGTTGTTTACCTAGAATTACAGTAACTTTAAAATAGTCTCAGTAATGTCACAAATAGTAGTAATCAGTCAGTTACAGAACTCAGTGACCTCAGTCTAGTTCAGCTTGTTAACACGATCAGTAACAGTTCAATCCAGCCTAGTACATTCTAGTGATCCGTTTGGTATCTTTTCAGTTGGGAGTAGGATTCAGCACCGAGTGAACCCAAGGATAGGGGCTCACCTGCCAGTTGAGGGTTGTAGTCCCTAGCAGCAGTCCTTGCATTCTAAAACTACATAGCCATCATAGGATAAGATATCAACCCGCCAGTTGAGGGTTGATAAGATATTTTACCTGCTAGTTGAGGGTACCACCATTCTCATTCTGGGCACTTGCCAGATAAGGGTGACTCTTCAGCTATCTTTACCCTTGGTGTGGTATTGAAACCCTTCCAATTAGGGTTATAGGTTGGACCCCAATAAGTTCAAAAAGGGGTATATCGATTAGATGATTATCTCTTATAATTTTAGATTCATACTCAATATAGATCTCAGTTTAATTCTACAAAACTAGGACTGTCAGACACAGTCACCCAGCTCAGTATAGAACTCAGTTCAGTTCTACAAAATTAGGACTATCAAAATTAGTTACCCGGTTAATAGTAACACAGTTATCAGTAAACTTAGATATTAGTCATTCAGTTATCAGAACTCAGTACCCAGTGTTAATTTGATCTCAATTACAATATACGTAGTTATGTGCATAGTATTGCATAATCAGTATTTATAGTTGTTTCAGATATACTTGTACTCTCATTCAGTTATATTTATGTTACTCAGCCAGTTACTGTTCATGCTTATGAATCCATGCATATTAGCCTACCTCACTTAGCATACCAGTACATTTAAAGTGCTGACACATACCTTTTATTTTGCGCTACGATGACTTATATCATAGGTTCAGACGCATGGTCTCCTAATCATACTTAGTAGCCCAATCTATCAAAAATAGATTTAGTAGTGAGTCCTCAAAGTTCAAGGATAGATTTATACTTCCAGTATTTCAGTAGTTTAGTATATTCAATAGTTGGAGTTAGTTGGGGGCTTATCCCATCAACTCCATGTTCAGAAATCTAAAGGCTTTCAAACTAGACTATTTCAGACAATTGCTCATTTTTCAGTATTTATTTATTGATATTTGATTCTAGTTTTGAACCTTATGGATGATTCAGCCTAATTTATGTATTATTACAATGTTATTATTCAGTGATTGCAGCAGGTACTAGTCATGGGTTAGCTTGTGGTCCTTTGAGATTTTGAGCACTGTGTAACGTTCAAGGTGCATACTCGAGGCATTACAAACTTAGTATCAAAGCCTAAGGTTCAATACAGTCCTATAAAGTCTCAAAGCCACGTTTAATAGTGTCTTATGAATGGGTGTGTAGTGCACCACACTTATGGACAAGAGACTATGAGGTATTTTAAGAAAGTGTTTCCCTTCTTTCAGTATTCATATCATATGAATGAACATGAGCTCAAGTTAAACTCTCTGTCTAATTCAAGATTCCCTTCTGTTTACAGAATATTCCTCCTAAAAAGACTAATAAAAGATATGTTAAGAGTGTGTGCCATTGACTTAAAAGGTAGTTTGGATGACCATTTGCCTTTGATTGAGTTTGCGTACAACAACAGCTAACATTCTAGCATTTAGATGACTCCGTTTTAGGTGCTCTATAGGAGGAGATATAGATCTCCCATTGATTTGTTTAAAGTACGTGAGGCCTCAGTGGTAGGGCCTGACTTAGTATTCGATGCCTTAAAAAAAGTTCAGTTAATCAGGAAACGACTTAAGATAGCTCAGCGCTAACAGAAATCGTATGCAGATGTCCGAAGAAAGTATCTCGAGTTCAAGATTGGTAATTATGTGTATTTGGAAATCTCTCCTATGAAGGGAGTGAAGAGGTTTGGAAAGAAGGGTAAGCTCAGTCCCCGATATGTCGGTCCTTACCGAATTCTTAACTGTTTTGAAAAGGTAGGTTATAAGCTTGAGTTTCCTTCAGACTTAGCTTCAGTACACCCAGTGTTTCATGTCTCCTTGCTAAAAAAGTTCATTGGAGGCCCAGTAGTTATAATACCTATAGAGGGTAGAGATGTTTAGAACGGTCTCTCTTATGAAGAAGTTCCAGTAGAAATCCTCGATCATCAGGTTTGCAGACTGAGAAACAAAGAAGTTCCTCTATTCAAAGTTCTTTGGTGGAATCAGTCTATCGAGGGAGTTACTTGGAAGCAAAAGCAGATATGCAAACCAAGTACCCTTACCTCTTCTTCACAAACTCAGACTCGGCTCAAGGTAACAGTATTCCTTGAATCTACTAGTTCCATGCTCAGATTACCTTTACAAACTCTATATCGGTTCTATTTGCATAACATTCTCATATGATGCATACCTTCATGAAACAGTTTAGTCATGTTTTATGTCTTCAGAATTTAGTCATGCTTTAGTTATGCATGTTCAGTATGAAACACATCATATCAGTAGTTTCAGTCATGTAATCATGCTTCACATGTGCATGTATAGTATGTAAACTCAGTCTATCAATATTATCAGCTTAGCCAATCTCATTCGAGGATGAATGTTCCCAAGGGGGATATATTGTAAGACCCCGTAAAATTTCAAGCCTAACTCAGTCCTTTATAGCATAAAAAGAGGCCCAAGACTTAAAAAATTTTAAGCTAAGTATTGACATTTAGTCTTATTTTGGCCTCGATGTTCCATTAAACTTATTTTTGACCCTTACGACCTTAAAATGTCAATTTTTAAGTTTATTGATGAGCAGGAATGTAAGTAGGTGTTCTCGAATGAGTTTTAAATTTTTCAAACATCATTTGAGGGACGTTTGGGAGTCTAAAATAGTGGATCGATGCGATATCAATACGTCGCGTCGCCCTTCACATCGACCAAAACTTTTCACCAGCCTTCAGTGCAAATTCTAGTTAGACAACACGATATCAACATATCACATTAGCTATCGCATCGACCATTGACGCGATGCGGCACCCAGTGCATTACTGGGCATGATTTCTGCTCATTAAAAATCTATGTCCAGAGGGGTATTTGGGTCATTTTCTCATTTTTATTCTTCCCTAAAACATTAGACTTAACATTTCGAAAGGCAAAATCACTCACTTCCTCTCAATTTCACTCAAGAACAAACCCTAGGGCATTCAATTTCAAGTCCAAGCTTCAAGAACACATCATCAATCCTCACAAATTTATTTACCAAGGTATGTTAGGTGTTCATCCAAGGGTTTCCTTCCACTCTTGGAGTTCAAGAACCTCTTTAAAATTTCAAGTTTATTGTTATCATGAATTCCATGATTTAACTATATCGTATTGATGTTCATGATAATTGTTTGGGTTTCAATTCTTGATAAATTCCAAATTTCTTGTGAATTAAAGAGCATGTGGGTAATGTTATGTGATCTCATTTTAAAACCCTTGAATTTTCAAGTTGTAGTTGTAATTATGATGTTTAAATATGTTGTTTATTATTATGTGCATAAATTATGCCCTCAAGTGTTTGATAGACTGTCCATGAGAGTGAAATTGTGAAATCATGACATAATAGCATGTGTACAAGTTCATTCCTTACAAATGTTTGATAAAATACCTCCATGAATTTATGGATTGTCACAAAGTGTCTAGCTATCATGCTTTCAAGATTGTGTTATGTTTTACTATCTATGCAATCGAGTCCTGGGGGTATTCAATACCCAAAAATCTAGTTTTTTTACCTAGAATTACAGTATCTTTAGAATAGTCTTAGTAATATCATGAATAGTAGTACTCAGTCAGTTATAGAACTTAGTAAACTCAGTCCAGTTCATCCAGTTAACATGATCAGTAACAGTTCAGTCCAGCCTAGTATAGTCTAGTGATTAGTTCAGTATCTATTCAGTTGGGAGTAGGATTCAGCATCAAGTGAGCCCAAGGATGGGGGCTCACCTGTTAGTTAAGGGTGTGGTCCCTAGAAGCAGTCCTTGCATTCCAGAACTATATAGCCAACGTAGGTTGAGATATCAACTTGCCAGTTGAGGGTTCATAAGGTGTTTAACCTGCCAGTTGAGGGTACCACCGTTCTCATTCAGGGCATCTACCAGTTGAGGGTGACTTTTCAGCTGTCTTTACCCGTGGCACGATACTAATACCTTTCCAACTGGGTTTACAGGTTGGATCCTAAGAAGTTCAGAGAGGGACAAGTGGGTTAGATAATTATCTCCCATAGTTTTAGTTTCAGATACAGACTCATTATAGAACTCAATTTAGTTATAAAGAACTAGAACTGTCAAACACAGTCACCCAACTCAGTATAAAAATCAGTTCAGTTCTACAGAATTGGGACTGTCAGAAATAGTTACCCAGTTAACAGTAATACGGTTATGAGTAAACTCAGATATCAGTCATTCTGTTATCAGAACTCAGTACCCAATGTTAATATGATCTCAGTTACAGTATACATAGTTATGTGCATAGTAATGCATAATAAATATTTACAACTATTTTAGATATAAATGTACTCTCATTCAGTTATATTCATGTTACTCAGCTAGTTACTGTTCATGCATATGAACCCATGCATATCAGCCTACCTAACTTAGCATACCAGTACATTCAAAGTACTAATGCATACCTTTTTTTGCGTAATAATGCCTTATATCATAGATTCAGACGCACAGGCTCCTGATCGTATTTAGCAGCCCAGCCTATCAGTAGTAGATTTAGTGGTGAGTCCTTATAGTTTGAGGACAGAGTTATCATTTAAGCATTTTAGTAGTTCTGTATATTTAGTAGTCAAAGTTAATTGGGGGATTTACCCATCAACTCTATGTTCAGAAAGCTAGTGGCTTTTAGACTAGACTATTACAAATAGATGTTTAGTTTTCAGTTTTTATTTATTGGTATTTAATTCCAGCAATGAACTTTATGGCAGATTCAGCCGAATTTTTGCATTATTACAATGTTATTATTTAGTGATTGTAATAGGTACCAGTCATGGGTTAGCTTGTGGTCCTTCATGATTTTGATCACCGTGTGATGTCTGGGTTGCAAACTCGGGTCATTACAATAGCTTGATAAAATGCTCATTTCATACCATCTGGTTCCCCTGCACTATCTCTGTTGAGTCCCATCACTGCCTTTTTCACCTACTCCATGTCAGGTGGCTTTTTAAAATAATTATTCTTCTCCTGAGAAACCACTGATGGTAATTTTTCTAGCATTGAAAAATCTACTTCCCCCACTTGTTTAGTAAATTATATTTAAAAGAACTCTTCTGTATCCTTGGCAATGTCACCATGTTCCTCTAGCCACTTTCCTGTTTCATTTTGTATTCTTTAAAATTTTAAGCTTGCTCTTCTGCCCTTAATAATAGTATGAAAAAATCTTGTGTTTCTCTCACCATCTTTAAACCATTCAAAACTAGATTTCTGTCTCCAAAACTCCTCCTTCCTTTTGAGTTGTAAGGTTAGCTCAACTTGAGTCTTTTGCAGATTGGCTCTATTAGCTGCTGAAGGCTCCTCCTCAAACTGCTTCTCTCTTACTTTTAATACCTCCTCCAAAGTTGTAATTTCTTGGAATATGTTACCAAATTGCTTCGTGATCCATTCTGCTAAGGCTATCTTAGTTCTTCTAAAATGTTACTGATATATTGAAAATGGATTTCCTTCTACATCATGCTGCCAATTCTGCCTTATTATCTCTAATAAGGAATCTTTTTTTAGCCAAAAATTTAAAAACTTAAATGATCTACTAAAATTCTCCCTAATGATTCTGAACTTTATCAACAAAGGTGCATGATCAGAACCACTTCTGACTAAATGTTCTACCTCAATTACTGGAAATAATTCAATCATCACTTTCTTACATAAAACTCATCTAATCTTTTAAAAATGCAGTCTCCGTCTGTCCTTCCATTCCACCAAGTTTATTTACTCCATTTAAAGCCATTTCCTCTAGTAAACACATATTAATATATGCAGATTTGTTTTGGCGTAAATGAGTTTGTCATAGTGACAGGCTTAATATTTGATCGTCCAAAATAATCTCTCATCAAGGAAACACCCCTTAAAAATTCCAAGGCAAGCAATACAGCCAAACCAGCACCATCAAATAAAGGCAAGACATTGTCCAAGCAACCACCTACCAAAACTAAAAAATGCAAAAAAAATTAGATGGGTTGTTAGACATTGCTGGATGTGGCTATAAAGCCAAGATATTATTAGAAGATCTCAAGGATAAAACTATACCAAAGAAGTAAAAGGACTAATTGTGCTTAGTTTGGTTTGCCCATTCCGTTATATTGGCAAGAGACGTCTACAAAGTCATTAAAGATAATTTGTGTATGCTTGCTGAGAATTTTCATAAATTCAACAATTATCCCTAGGGATATGACAGCTACAATTTGACTATCAAATATTTATTGGCAAAGCTATCCCCAAAGACGATCTCCCTATATGGATTTCTTTAGGCTTTCATGGTAAATTCAATCACTATTTGTTTACTCTTGCATTAATTTATATTGAATAATTATTATGAATTATTTTGTTTGCTTCCTATTTACATTTTTTAGGCTTGGGCATTTAAAGCTATTTCTCCCCTCCGAAAGAAGGTCAAGGATTACCCGAATGAGGTTTCTCATCCAAGGATCCTTAGGTGGTTGGCACAATATCAAAATTAGGGAGTTTGATCTCTTTAACCCTACGGATGATGTATTAACTCTTCTTTCAAGTAAAATAATTTGACTCAAAGAAGATATTGAAATAGATGGGCCATCTGTTACAATTTATCTTAGCAGATTGCCCATCTACTATAATTGGTGCAATAAATAGGTAATCTATTGTGACTTATGCAACAGATGGGCAATCTGATGCAATAAATGGTTGTTCTATTGACACATATGAATCACCTGTTGCAATAAAAAGATCATTTGTTCATAAATTGTCTGTCTTAACATATTACCCAACTTACTGCAAATTATTATTTAATTTAAACATATCTACCTTATTTTATAAGTTGTGCATCCATGGATTATACCTAATGAGCAAGAGTTTGGGATAAGTTCTTTTATTACTCTAGGTATTGTTGATAAAATAGCAGACCCAATCGTGGAGTTAATAAAGAATGAATTAACTGGTGCAACAACGGTAAGAAAAGCATTTAGGCAAGGTCAGCCTCATGTAGAGTCTCTTTATGACCAGTCTGCTGCAACAGATTTGGGTGATGCTTTTGGGGGTGTTGTTAGTGGAGTTGTTGATGTTGGTGGCAGTCATGCTAATGCTGATGTTGTAGCCATTCATGATGATGAGCAAGTTGATGCTCAAGAAAAAATAAATACGTTTGAAATCACCCTTTACAGTGGTCCCTCTCACCCCTCTTCACGCTTATATTCTCATTGCAAATGCAATCAGTGCATGGACAGACAGGAATAATTCTTTGAAAAAATAGACACTCTCACTGATGTTGTCAAGGAATTAAAATTCAAGAGGGGTGTCATACCATCCAAGAAGGTGAGTGATCCATACACTTCAATAGTGGAGGTTAGGAAGAACAAAAAAACAATTAGACGTATTCTCTCAAATGGGAGACTAAAAAAAATTGCAACTCCTTCTCCTCCAAAAGTTGATAAAGTTCAGGGATCATTGCAGAAGGTGAACATATATGTGAAACTTGAAGGAAAATCAAAGGTTATTCTAAGAAAGTACATAAATTTCAAGCAACGCGCAAAAACCTTTACGATGAATACCTTTTCCCCCCAAGACTACTAGAATATGACAAATATGGATGTGTGGTATGTGGAAACGGTAAGTTTACTTTTCCTAACCTAACCTTCTAATCTACTTCATGGAGAAGAAACTACGTGATAGAAGTATCATCTATTATAACAGCTGAGTATTTTGGTGCAACTGCTAGTTCAGTTGTTAGAACAGATTATCCATCCATTTCATAAGTTGCATTAGATAGGTAATGTATTAACATATTCAGAGAACCTATGAAACAGATCGACCATCCGTTTTATCTTTCCACTTTGTTTTTCTTTTTAAAAATTACTAACCTATTTAAAAAGTATCTTCTTATATCACAGTACGTTGATGATTTTCTGCCTCATGAGGGGTAAGAAACTAGCATACTCATATTCTTATAATGTTGGCGATAGGATAATGGACCTCAACTTCTACAACAATTTCAATAATAGGTACTAGATCTCACTCGGCTAGAGATAACTCCCAGTGGCCTAAGATTTGATTTCTAAGTTTCTTTGGTCGAATAGGATCAAGATATGATTGAAAATGTTAGTGGGAAGAGACCATATCCATACGGCAAGGACTGAATCAAGGCAAAGAGAATTCTTGTAGTCATGAATGATAATGCTCAACTTACACGTCAATTTAGTGCAAGGCGGTCGTCTTCAATATATTTACCCAACTTTGGAGTCGGGGTCGAATCCATAGAGAACAATATGAGTAGCGATTAAATTAGTTTGAAACTAAAGCTACAAGTTAAATTCAAAAAAAATGATACAAAAAAATAAAATGGGGGGTTTAGGTTTAACAAGTTGTTGTTTTTCACTTTACTTTTGGTGTTTGTAAATCAAGAGTTTATGAAATAACAAGAATTATATTCACTAGGGCTTCCGGTACATGACAGATGCTAAAAGTCGTTCAAAATTCTCACGGTGGATAGGATAACAAGCTATCTTTATCGATGTTATGCTTAAATATCTCTCGACCTACTTAAGCATTTAATTCTCTAATCCTCTCACAATTAGGAAATTTCTAATTACTGCCCAGATTTTACCTCATGTTAACCAACCTTGTTATAGAGCTGATTATTAAATAAAGTATTTCTGAGTCATTATTGATAATTCACTTCCTACTATATTTGATTTCTTTCTTTCTCAAACAAATCAAAGCAGGTGTGTCTACTGTTTGCAACCAACAGACATTAATAAAAACTTCAGAATTATCAAGAAATCCTACCACCTTTTGAATCTTGAATACTTAGCACCTCATCAAGACCTAACCCTAGATCCTATAACTCAGGTTAATGGAGTTTAGCCACTCATTAGGTAACGAACAAAACACATAATTAAATTCATGATTTGAAAGATAAACTTATAGAGATGAATAATAACTAGTGAATCGCAGATTAGATCACAAAGTAAAAATCCCAAAATACTGATAATGATCTCTCAAAACTAGTTGTGTTGTTAAAGTCAAGATGTAAAGAGAGAAACTATCAAAATATGTTGTCCAAAACTCAAGGTGTCGACCTTGTGATGAATAATAATAATAATAATCATGTCTAGAAAACCCTAAAACAAAGCTTTAAATAGTTTGCCCTAAATAAGGAAACAAATTAATAAAAATCAAAAATCCTTCAAATTAGCCGACGACATTTGTGATAGCTTATCAGGAAGCCAACGGCTTATCACAAATGTTGTCAGCTTTTTCTTCAGTTTTGTCTCTTCCTACTTAATGCTGACGACAAACTTGATAACCTATCAGCAACGTGATAGCTTATCACAAAATGTCGTAAAGGCTTTTCTTCAGTTATCCTTGGCTGCCTTAGGCTGACTACATTCTTGATAACTTATCAGACCCTTAACGGCTTATCACAAAATGTCGTCATAACTTCCACTTTAGACCAATTCTCTGTCTACTGATGACGACCAACTTGATAGCTTATCACAGGGCTGACGACTTATCACAAATATCGTCAGCCACACTTGTCTTCAGATTTCTTCAAATTTCAACTTCTTTGCTTTATTTTATGTTAGTTCTCTATCATATCAGCTTAAACTGCAAAATCAAACATAAACTAATCAAAAATAACTAAAGTTGCTCAAGACCTTGTAATTATTTAGAGTTAAAAGCCTCAAATGTGTTAGCATATGCTCACACATCAACACCCTCAACTTAAAATAATTGTTTTTCCTCAAGCAACCAAAACATAGCTAAGAGAATACAAAGTTCAATTTGGCAGCTAACTACTCATATTAGTTCAGAATAATTTCATCATATCCAAGGTCAGTCAATTTAAAACTCACTGTTGATGTTTTGAAGAACAACCATGCAACTCACAAATATCAAGATACGGCAAAAATTCTGCAATAACAATCATACCATACCAAGATCACTCTATCTGAACAAGTCAGTGACTTAGAAACATACCCAATGTGCCCTCACAACAAAGCAATCTCTTTTTCACTCATATCAGAATTCACATACATAAACATACGGATAATCACAAGTCTTACTCTCAGAATGAAGTTCCAAACACTGCATGTCAAATGCCATATGGTTGCCCTTATAGTCAGTACCCAAATCTTCATGTAGGTCAGTTAGGATCACTTTAGGGCTTTTCTTAGGCTTGTAATGTAGGCTAGGGGCTAGTATGATATTCATGGATATTTTAGAGTGACTATGCCTCCTTGACACTACACTAAACTCTTAGGGTTTAACATCTCAACCTTCTTTTCTTCCTCTTATTTTATTGATCACACATGCTCAAGATGGATGTGGTCTTTTCAATCATCATATTATCTTTTTATCATTTGTAACACAGTTTTCTTTTTTCTTATTCCTTTTTCACCGCACCCAACTTTTTATTCTTTTCTATTATTCTACCTCTCTTCATGATCATTTTGCATCACACACCTCTATGATAGCCACTCTCAATTTAGGTTGTTTGCCTAAGTTAAGGTGCACAGTGTCCAAGGAGGACCAGGGCCAAAACAGGTTCATTGTGAGATAAACGAGAAGGTGAGAGGTTTCACAGAAAGAAATAGGCATATATGCTCAAATCAGGGATCAAGGGATATTATTCACATTGGGAAGGTCATTTAGGCTAAAAGTGAGCTAATATCAAAACGGCATGTGATCCTTTTCTAACCCCTATCCTTCGATCAAGATAAGACTAACCGGGCAAGTTCTAGATTTCAACATATAATAAAAACTAGGTAGTATCTCACACACATATAGCACAAAGGTAAATCACAAGATACTACCCATTCAGTTCATGTAATTACTTAGCAATGGTTATCATGTTACTAGAACTAATACCAAACAAAGATGAAAAGTGGTCACAATTAGATCCAAATCACACAGTTAAAGAATTAGACCACTTGACAGGTGTTCACAAAATTGTGTTAACTACCTCAAGTACCTATATTTCTCCTAGTCAACTACAAAATTTTATAACAAATCATAATACACCTAAACATGTCGGCTCTACTAGGAACAAGAATTTGGGGAAAAGAGGCATGGCAACAAAAACCCAAGAGGACATCAACACCCACAAGTAGCCCCACCCTTAACTTAAAATCATGAAATGTCCCCAATGCATCAAACTAAAAAAAGAAAGTTAGAAACATAACTGTGGCACCACGGGTGTAAAGATCTGATGTCAATCACATAATACAAATACAAACAACAAAATACCTTGGGTTGCCTCCCAAGAAATGCCTAATTTAGTGTCGTGGAATGACTCAGTTATCTTGACTACTCAGACTTCATCAAGATACCTTGTTGATAATTATTTATTTCTCCACTGGGAGGATTTGAAATGTCAACCCAACTTTTGATCAATACATCTTCGAGGTGCATTGGGAAAACGTACGGATACAATGACACTTCCTTTATCTTGCCAATTTGATGACTTGAATCTCTTACCTAACTTCATATCAAATTTCTGGATAGGCTCATTGGGTATTGATGAGATTATCAATAATCCACTTGATGCATATTTCATTTTGCCTTTACTGACCTTCAAGTGGGGGGTTTCATTTTGCTCTTTTTGAATTCTAAACTCCATAATATAAGGATTATGTTCCTGATCCTCAAAACACCTCAGTTGCTTGGGAAGGTGGAATTCCATCTCATCCACCAAGAACAATGTTGAAAAATGGTTTGAATGGGGTCTTCTCCTTAATTTCGGAGTTGCATCCTTCTAGGCATCCTTACCCCGAATTAGGCTAGAGTCTTTAGAAGAGATTTTCTTAGCTTGTTCTTTTGCTACTAGCATCGTTTCCTTAATCTTGGCATCATCCGTCATGGTTGGTTTGGTTGGTTGGAAAATCATCGAGGGTTGCTCAACATCAAGCACAACATCGATATAGGATTCTTGTTCCATATCTTCACACTCGTTCATTATGTTAAATGATTCCACATACAAGATATCATCTAAACATAATATGGAAAAGTGCTTTGAATGCTTGACCTCTATATCCATATCCTCTATCATTCTTCTTTCCTTATTATTTTCCCTTATGTCTTGTTGTATATCACGTATGATATCATTCGTTGTGTCCATACAATACAACAATAGTTGAAACATAGATTCAATGTCACTCTTTCCGGTGCTTCGTTCTTCCTGTTCTTGACCATAAAACCTATCAAAATCATAAGAAGAACTAGAATTTGGGTTAGCATACCGGGGGGGGGAGGCATTTGGGCAATCACTCTAATCTCCATCTTGACCACCACATCAAAAATAATCATACTCCCAGTAGGATGGAGATGGTGCACACATCTCTCTCCAGGGAGCATATCACAATCTTGCCAAAAGTGAGGTCTATCACAATATGGACATGGATTACCAAGATACGATTTCCAACCACCAAGCTCATGTTTATTCCAAGACGCCATAGTAATAAGTAAACTAAAATAAAAATCTACCAAATACCAGAAAAAAAAAGAAAACTAAAAATAAATATTTATAAGTTTAAATTCAAGCAAGTATGCTAAAATTCCAAACAAACTCAATATGCCAAATTATTCCCTGGCAACAGCACCATTTCAGATAACGCTCAACTTACACATCAATTTAGTGAAAGGAGGTCATCGTCAATATATTTACCCAACTTTGGAGTCGGGGTTGAATCTACAAGGAACAATATGAGTGGCGATTAAACTAGTTTGAAACTAAAGCTACAAGTTAAATTCAAACAAATGATACAAAAATATAAAATAGAGGGTTTAGGTTTAACAAGTTGTTGTTTGTCACTTAACTTTCGGTGTTTGTAAATCAAGAGTTTATGAAATAACCAGAATTATGTTCACTAGGGCTTCCGGTACATGACAAATGCTAAAAGTGGTTCAATATTCTCACGGTGGTTAGGGTAACAAGCTATATTTATTGATGTTATGCTTAAATGTCTCTCGACGTACTTAAGCGTTTAATTCCCTAATCCTCTTGGAATTAGGGAATTTTTATTTACTTCCCAGATTTTACCTCAGGTTAATCAACTTTGTTACAGCACTGATTATTAAATGAAGTATTTTCGAGTCCCTATTGATAATTCACTTCCTACTATATTTGATTTTGTTTCTCAAGCAAATCAAAGAAAGTGTGTCTACTGTTTGCAACCAACAGACGTTAACTAAAACTTTAGAATTATCAAGAAATCCTACCACCTTTTGAATCTTGAATACTTAGCCGCTCATCAAGACCTAATCCTAGATCCTATAACTCAGGTTAATGGAGTTTAGCCACTCATGATGTAACGAACGAAACACATAATTGAATTCATGATTTGAAAGATAAACTTATAGAGATGAATAATAACTAGTGAATCTCGGATTAGATTACAAAGTAAAAATCCCAAAATACTGATAATAATCTCTCAAAATTAGTTGTGTTGTTAAAGTAAAGAGAGAAAATATCAAAGTATGTTGTCCAAAACTCAAGGTGCCGACCTTGTGCAGAATAATAATAATAATAATAATAATAATAATAATAATAATAATAATAATAATAATGTCTAGAAAACCCTAAAACAATGATTTAAATATTTTACCCTAAATAAGGAAACAAATTAATAAAAAACAAAAATCCTTCGGATTAGCCGATGACATTTGTGATAGCTTATCAGAAAGCTGACAAATTATCACAAATGTCGTCAACTTCTTCTTCAGTTTTGAATCTTATGGCTTAAGGATGAAGAAAAACTTGATAACCTATCAGCTATGTGATGGCCTATCACAAAATGTCGTCAAGGCTTTGCTTCAGTTCTCCTTGGCTACCTTAGGCTAAAGACATTCTTGATAACTTATCAGACCCTTGATAGTTTGTCACAAAATGTCGTCACAACTTTTACTTTAGGCCAATTCTCTATCTACTGATGACGACCAACCTGATAGCTTATCACAGGGATAATAACTTATCATAAATGTCGTTAGCCACACTTGTCTTTAGATTTCTTCAAATTCTAACTTCTTTGCTTCATTTCATGTTGGTTCTCTATCATATCATCTTAAACTGCAAAATCAAACATAAACTAATCAAAAATAACTAAATTTACTCAAGACCTTGCAATTATTTAGAGTTAAAAGCCTCAAATATGTTAGCATATGCTAACACATCAACGAACGTGGACGAAAATATTTTTTGGTTCTTGAGATACTAATCGAGGATGGAAAGATGAAGGTTTGTGACTGTAACTTACCTTTCTACGAGGAGGCCAATTTTTTTATCAAAATGCAGCCACTATTAAACTTGTTCCCCAAATTATTGAAGCAAAGTAAGCTGATGAATCATTTGCCAGCAAAAGTATAGAATGAAAAATGAGCATTTTTAGGTCGAAACAAGGACAATGACCTTTTAAGAAATTTAACCAGTGGTGCATGCGGGTCATATGCACTTGCATACATTGAACTTTTGCTAATCGACATAGAAATGTCCAACCCAAGTATCTTTTTATGCGAAAACACTTTGTCAAGGATGCAAGAGGTCTGGGCTTATGGGGTACTAGCTAAATGGTTAGAGACTGTGTATAAAAAAAGAAGATGTAGAAACATAAACACAATGACAATTTTTATTTTAAGTGTACATGTAGTGACAAATTTTTATGTTTGGTGAAAATAGAATTGATTTCTTAAATTTGAAGACTTATGAATTAGTAAAAAACATAATTACTAAGTTCAAATATTGCAACAAGTACATTATATAGAGATAGAAATCTGCATAATGCAATAGATGACCAACCTATTGCAACAGATAGTCTATTCGTTACAACAGATAGACTATTTGTTGCAACATATAGTCTATCTGTTGCAATAGATAGGTTATCTATTGGAATAAATCAAAATAGTAGGCAGGCCTATTTGATAATTTCCAACAGATGGCCTATATTTAGCAACAACTGTCTGAATTTGTTTGATAATTTTTAACAAATATGTCGTATGTTGCAACAGATCCATTATCTGTTGTAATATTTAAATATAGTATTCTATTTTAATTAATAAATACAAATCTAAGGATAAAATAAATTCATAGACAAAATAAAATAAATCAAAGTCTTCAAAAATTACATTAAATAAATCAACAAATAAATGAAATGTAAAAAATTATTATGAGTACAGATGATAGATATCTATAATTTAAGTTTTGAATCAACCAATTCCTAAAGAGAGGTTATTAATTTTACTTTGACAGACTCAAGCTATAAATATCTACTCAATATGGACAAGTTGTTCTTCATCTGATGTTATTGAATTCAAATTTAGTCGTCGTGGGTCTTTAACGTCGCTTGCATACAGTTTCTAAGCTTTCGCTTCTTCATATTTCTATAAAAGAGTAGCATATATTTTACTGAGGAATCCGGTATCAAGTCCATAATTTGGTACTTGTAACCCGTAGCTCAAATACTCAGCGTAAGTGATAACAAAAAGACCGCAATCTCTATATTTGTAAAAATCAGATAATCAATATCTTGCAATTGATGTACGAGTTTTGAAATTTATGAAATAAAACTAAATCATGATACTTACAGACTACCACTGGCTATTGAGAAATTCCTTCAACATATTATATATCAAATGGATTACCCATTTTATCTCGTATGCTTCAATCTTCGATCAATCAGTAAGAATCTTTTGATCCAAAATGCCACTTTTATCAAGGTAAGTAGGCAATATTTTGTCTATTTTTTGCATCTCAGACGACGACTCAGAATGTCTCCTTTCTAACATCGAGTCATAAACTCGAATGTGCCTCTTTTTTAGAATGATGATAGCCAACACCCAATGGAATTCATCACCACAGTTGATTTGCATGTATATTTCATCCACCAAATGCCAATGTAAGTCAACTGAAATGCTAAAACCTTTGATGATGTTGATTAAGCATTCCCCATTTTGGAAAACTTTTGGCTGTTGTAGACAATACCTATCGTAGGCATTATTGATGTAAGCTTTGTACAAACAATTGTCTGTCGTGTATCTGTATTGTTGTTGTATTTGCAACTTGGCCTTCTCTTGGAGGTAGTAAAAATGACATCAATGTGCTACAAATATTATCAAATACTTCAAATTATGTAACAATAAAATTAATAAATAGATACAATTAAATATATTATTATAGTAAGATGTATGGCATTAAAACTTCATCACTCCAGCAAGTTTGGGTCTGTGATATCAAATAAATACAATTCTTCATTCTGGGATGTGCAACAATAAAGTTGAACATATAAAAACCATGATTCGTTTGGTTCACTTTATAGTGTTCGTCATTTTGTTTTCTGCATGATTTATATGTCTTAATATCATGTTTTCACAAGAAGATATCCTTAAAAATAATTTATGTACATTCTGGCATGAAGCTTTACCAGCCCAGGAATCCATTTTGAATAGTCATTGATCAAATTTGTTAGTTTTTTTGGAGCCTCATCTAAGATGTTGAACCCTTTAAATGGGTAATTCTTTTGTTCTTTTAGACTGACATGCTTTACTTTTTCTTCATCTTTTGAAGCAGCCATCAACTGTGATATTATGCTATTTAGTAGTAGCTTCTGCTGTGACATCTACCTAAGAAGCCAGAATTGTCATGTTAATCACAGAGATATAAAAAATAGAAAAGATAACTCATCTGTTGGAGGAAATCAAATAGGTCTCCCTCCTATTTTAATTTTACCCAACGAATTACCTATCTATTGCAACAGATGATTCATATGTTAGGACAAATTAAAATAAAAAGAAGGCATGTATGATAATTTTCAATAGATGGACTATCTGTTACAACATATAACTCTTCTGTTTGGACAAACAAAAATAGTAAGAAGTCTTTATTTAATTTATCCCAATAGATTACCCATCTATTGAAGCAAAGAAGTCATTTGTTAGTACAAATTAAAAAAGTATTAAGACCTGTATGAAAATTTTGAACATATCAGTAATCTGTTGGATAAGATGACTCATCTGTTGGAAAAATCTAGAATGGTAAGGAAGTCTTGATGTAATTTGTCCTAACAGATAGGTCATCTATTGGGATAAACTAAACTAGTTGTTAACCTATTTAATTTTCTCCAAAATATGAGACATATATTGCAACATATAATGCATCAGATGCAACAGGTTAGTCATCTGTTGCAACAGATGTATATGTCTGTTTGATAGTTTTCAGCAGATGTGTCATCTATTGAAATAGATATGTAGTTTGTTTGTTTGTTGGAACAGATTATAAATATTCACCTTCTCTAGATCATGCTCTTATGTGGCCTTTGTACATTAATTAAAGTGCAAGACAAAGATAAATGAGTGGTAATTTTTCTTTTTTTTATGCTTGATAATGCTTTGAAAATTTCTTTCCTTCTCCTCTTAGCCACCTTAATCTCTAATGGAGTGTATGGATATGAAATCATCTTTTATAGAATGACACCCCTATTAGATGTCAATTCCTTTACAAAATTAGTTAATACATTAACAACATTAATCACTCTATCATGTTTTGCCTTGCAGTTTTGATATTTGCATGCAGAACATTCGCTAGGAGGGGTAAAATCTGTAAAACTGGTATGATCATAATCATAATGGTTTATTGTTTCAAAAACTGCAGAGAGGAGCATCATTATCCCCAACAGCAACACTATTACTACTACCACAACTAATAGCTCTATCACTATTAATATCACCAACAACAACAAGCCCACCCTCCAATTTTTTTTTCTTGTGATGGTTATTGCTCCAAATAATTTCTTTTTTATTCTATCAATAACCTTAGGGACCAATAAAGTTTGCACAGATTGTAAAGTAAGAAAAATTTACATCTTCAACTCTCAATTGGTCGGAATAAGTTACAGATGCACAATAAAAAATAAATCAGTACATATATTAGAATGATGATTACATTATTTAAAAAAATCAATAATTAAAATAAAAACTTAATTAGAATTAGACTTACTTCTTCCTTCAGGGGACTAAAGATATCAAGAAATTTTATTTTTTTATCAATTTTGACTGGCAACCATCTCAGGATTCTTGGACATAAAACTTCTTCTTGATAGTTCACTTGTTGTCTCAAATAAGGAATGTTTTCAAATGTCCAAGCCTATAAAATAACGTCAATAAATCAAAAGCATTATTTAATAAAAAATAAATGAATCATAATAAAAGAAATATTTACTATGAAATCCGATGAAAATCCATATAAGTTGACTGTCTTTGGCGTTAACGAAGTTAACAAATATTTAACAGTCATTTTGAAGCTTTCATAACCCCAAGGATAGCTGTTAAATGCCTCAAGATCATTGGGGAGCTTTATTAAACCAAGTGGTATATTGTTGTTAACGTCTCCTGCCCAAAGAATATTATGTACTAATCAAATCAAGCACAATGATTGATTGTGCTTCTTTGAAAGTCTTTTACCTTTCAATACTTCTATCAAATTTTTATTTTTGAAGATTGAACCGACAAGGGACACCAAGTCATCACCATCACTTGACTTAACTTTTCCTTTTTTGGTGTGGAGTGCTTTTTTAGGTCAGAATAGGTATAAGTTGAAAAGAAGAAGGAGGATAACATTTTAGTCCAGTAAATATGGCAAACTTTTTCAAACCAAAATAAACAGGTATGCCATAGTAATTTATCTACTCCTCATCCATCTTATCTTTATTTTCATACAGAAAACCATGCTTGAGAAGATCAAATACCATGGTCATTTGGAAATGAGCATTGTTTTCCTCCAGCAAGTTAAGATATTGCCCAAAGCAGGTATCCCTAAAATAAGCATCCAGTTTTTGGTCTCAAAGTATTTTTTTGAAGGTGCCAAAATATTTTTTCATGGCTGAATTAACCATGAAATCACCAGTTAAATCTGTGGCACCATCACACTGCATTCTCACGGAATAACTATCAATGCTGAAGGTTTTTACCAACTCTTCAGTAGAAGGGCTATTAGCATTTGGATCATCTCTTTTGAAACATTTGTCATCCCCATATTCATTATCTTCTGCTTCTGGTTGAAATATCACTTGTAAAGTAAGCTCATAGAGTGGTGGAGGTAGCCTAGCTCTTCATTTGTTCTTTTACTTGGAGTTGATTTAGTTTTTTTTTCTTTTGGGAGAAATATTATCTAAAAGTAACAGAAAAATAAAAAAAAAATATAATTGATTAATGCATCATTAAAAAGGGGATAACGGTAAATCTAACATGTACAACAAAGTAAAATAACATTTTCAATAGATCACACATCTGTTACAACAGGTAGGTTATTTGTTGCAACATATAACTAACCTGTTGCAACGAATGAGTAATCTACTTGAAATAATTAAAACAGTTTCAATACTGCTGTGATTTTTTCCAATAGATCACTTATATGTTGAAACATATGACTGGTCTGTGCAACAACTGTTGTAACATATTAGTGATCTGTTGGAACTGTTATCAACTGTCAATATTTTTTAGATTTGTTCCAATAAAAGGGTCATCTGTCGCAACATATTAATGATCTATTGGAAGAAATCAAAGTCTTAGACATGTCATCTTGTTGGAATAGTTGATGGAATTTCATCCAACAGATGGTTCATCTGTTATATCAGATGATTTATCTGTTGCATCAGAAGCTAAATTTGTTGCAGAAAAAAAATTAGTAGCAAGATTTTATTTAATAGAACAATAGCAATATCACCATTTAATATCAAATACATCATTTTTATCAAGAACTATAATAAATCAACCCAACAACACCAACACAACACACACACCAAGAACATCAACAGTAACCAAAAATGTCAACATTGTTGTTTTATTTGTACAAACATAAACAATAAAAATCAAACTTCAAAAAACTCAACAAACACCAACAAATCGAATCAACAGTTTGACGACAAGAACTATAATAACTATAAAAATTCATATTTCATTTCAGAAAGAGAAGAAAAGAAATACCAGAAATTGAGATTTTCTTCAATCCTTATTTTAAATTTAAACAGTAAATATTAAAATTGTTAACTAATACTAGAAGAGAAGTTGGCTCAAGTTCCTCTTTTTCTTCATAACTCAAAAGCCCTAATTTTTTACTTGTGAAAGAATAAAAGGGACTATGAAGAACTTAAAGTTGTTGTTGATGCAGAGCAATGTTGTCTCATCAATTGACTATTGAAAGTCGAAAAGAAACTCAAAACCCAACTATTTATCGCCAGAGGTTGAAGTCGCCGGGGATTGAAGTCCATAATTAACTTAATCAAGTTTTCTATTTATGTTTGACCCTTTAAATTGGTAAATGTCACCAATACCACATTCAAGACTTAAAAGACACCTTTTCTTCAATTTTCTCATCTTTCTTCTCCTTTTTTTAAAAAAAAAAATCCCATTGTTCTTTTCAATTTTTGCTCTTTCTTATTCATTTATTTTATTTTATTTATGTACTATAGAGGATATAGTTATCATAATATGCTCTTCAATAGGTATTTTTTTAATCTTTTTTTAATTTATTTTTTATTTTTACCTCCATAACTCATTAACTATTAAATTTTTACTCTTAACAATATCATTAACTTCATGAATTTAATATTTTTATATTCATTACCTCCAATTATTTAATTATAAAATTTAAGATATCTTTTGATACTCCTCCATTGTCATCGATATAAAGTCACAATTTTTTTCATGAGACCCATACTCAAGAGTATCATTTTTGTTTCATATTTGAAATAATGTTCTTTATATTATTAGTTAAAGAATCAAATTCAAACTTATGAAGAAGGCTTTTAGAGGTTGATCGTTAGAGGGGCTATCAAACAAGAGCTTAAAAGTTTGTACACTGATTCTAAATTTTTTTTTTTACTTCTGTCTATTTTTTTATAGTTAACGTCCAAAAAAAAGGTGTGTGTGTGTGACTGTGCGCGGGAATGTTCTCTATATGTAACTTCTATAATTTGAATGTTCATGATTTTTTGATTGTTGTAAATTTTATTTTTGTTTAAACAATAGGTATTGTAATTTTATTGGTGTTAATTACTAACCAAGTTTCAAACAATACTATTGTTGGCTTAAAAAAATATTTATTAATTAATGAAATACATTAGTCTTTTTTTTTTTTTTTACGATATGAAAAAAATATATTTTTTTTTTAACTATTTTCTATTTTTTTTTAACTTTAATAGCAAAAATAATTTGAGAGTAATAAGTATAAATACTTGGGTTAATCATATTTATTTTAATAAATTAAATTATAATACATTTATAAGAATATCTGCAATATCTTCAAGTAATTTTTTATTGCAGTTGAGATAATGAAGCAATTACAAAGATTTTTTTATTTTATTAGACCATTGTCAATTCTTTATTTGTCGAAAGAGTAGTTTAAACATATCTATTCTTGATATCATTTATCTACTTTAAAACCATTATTATTATAATATATAAATCCATTTTATTTTCAATCTAAATTAAGCTAGGAGTCTCATTAAGCAACCACTGGTCCTATAAAAAGCGAAATTTGTGCTTGTGAAAATTATCGAGTAATCGGAGATGAAAAAGAAGTAATTTTTTTCCTGATAGTCGGTCACATTTATAAGGCCAACTAGGTATTGATTATGGACTAAAAGATATTTTAGAAACCCATTAAGAATGACTTCTTCAGGAAAGGCTTGGCCTCCAGATGAGGACTTTTTCGGAAGGATAGAATTTGGCTCAAAGGCACAAAACAGGTATTTAGAAACTATTTCTAGCAAATGTACATTCCCCCTTTTTATGACAGAATAACCCACCCACACCCACCCCCGGTCTTTTTTCTTTTGATATCGCTAGACTGATTAAACCAATTTTTAATCTACCATTGTTATGTCATGAGATCTAAAGACACAACAAAAAAATAATATTAAATACTTTTGCTTAAAAAATCAATATAAATTATGTAAAAATGTAAGATACTTTTGATTTTTCTACTTATTTGCTTCTCTCTCTCTTGAGATGTATTTTTTTATTTGAAATATAATGCAAATATTGAAACAATAATAAAATTGGAGATGTCAGAAAGTTAGAAATAAAAAATAAAGATTCGTAAGCTTACATTTTTTAGAGTAAAGGTAGAATATATAGAGGAAGGAAAAGAAAAAAAGTAAAGAAAATTAAACAAATACTATAATAAAGGATAAACACAAAATTAGCAATAGAATATTATTTTGATGATGATGAAAAGTTTAAAAAAAGGGATAAATATGAACTATGAATGGATAAAATGTCAAAAAAGATATAGAATTGAAGAAGAATTATCCGAATAAAAGTTTACCGTTTAATGAAAGCAAGAAGTAAATTAAATCCTTAATTATATATATTTAATTTGTATTAAATTAAAAAAATTGTGTATTAACCTCTTGATATGTGAAACTTTTTCTTACTAATTCTTATTTTCTCAAAAATTAAAAAATTATAAAATTTAAGGATTAATAATAAATAAGATCAAGAGATTTTTAAAATATTGAACACTCAATTTTTAAAAAAAATTATTTTGTTAATTTAATGAGGTATTTTATAATTACGCAAAGCGCGATGAATTACTCTAGTTATAATATAAATTCATCTTTACTTTGAGCATCCTAATTACTCCCCCTATTTTTTTTGTATTTGCTTCATTTATAATCCGTGCTTATATGATTATTTTATTGAGACCAGAGAAAAGAGAGAACTCACGCACACATACAAAATCTTGTCATAATAAATAAAGCAAGAGTACTATTAAGAATATCATGAGTTCACTACTTCCACCAATTTCATGAACTAATTAAATATATCGAAAAACAAATATTAATTAATGATCTTGACTCTTAATAATTTGAATAAAGGTATAATATGAAGATTTTATTTAAACAATTTTTAAAAGATAAAGGAACAAATATTTGAGGATATAAATACAATCCAAATGAAGCAAATATATAAAAGGAGTAGAGGGAGCAATTCGATAACTAGTTAAATACAAAGCATTTTCTAATTTCAATTGAACAAACACACATACTCTCCCTGTTTCAAAATTGTTTGTCCTTGTTAATTTGATATTACTTTTAAAATATTTATTTGAAGTTTATTTTATCAAATTAATTTTATTGATTATTCTTTAAAAATATAAATTTAAGTATATATATTTTATATAGATATTTATATTAAAAAATATAATAAAATTCTATTGATTTCATAAGACAACTAAATTGAAAAAGATATTTCAACTAAAAGTAAACAGAGAGAATCGTTTTTATGGACAAAATAGAAAGATTGTTCTTTCATTTGGATAGTGAACTCGTAAAATCCTCTTTTAATTTTCAGTGTCCGCTATAATACATCTCTATAAGTACACTTTGTCTGTTATTTTTATTAAAAATATATATTTTATATCAATTTGTCATTTTTAGGAAATAAGATATACAGTAGGTTTTTTAAAAAGAAAATGGGGCAGCGAAAAGTGTTAAAATGACTTTCTTTGAATTGAGATGACTTTCAAGTTTTTAATAAGCTTTCAATGACTTTCCAATAATTTTATTAAATATAAGAGGGCTTCAATAGTCAATTTGAAACAACAAGTCTACATAATTTCAAATTCAAACACCTAAAATTTCTCAACTAAAACAACCTAATCTAAAATTTAAAATTCAAACTAATCTTAATTCTAAACAACTTATTAGCTAAAATTTATTGCAATAACTAAATCAATTTTCAACACTCCTCCTTTGATTTATTTACTGCAATTTAAAAAATTGTTCCTCCTCAATTTTTGCTCTGGCAGTGTATGCTGAATTTTTTAATTTTTTTGGACTTTCAAATTTTCTTTTCGATATTGATCTTTCTCTTCTTTCTTTTGATTCTTTGCTGGAAAAACACCATCAACAATCTTGTCTCCTTTGAAAGTACTTTCATATGCTTTGCAAATTGTTGTAAGGTTTTTTCATCCCTCAAAACATCATATAAAAGATAGGTTTCAAGATATAATTTCTTCACCAACCAAATTAGATAGGTTTTGTCGGTGAAAATTTTTGGGGCATTCAAAAAGACTGTTGCTTAACATCTTTTTGGTTTAAAATAGCCCATGCTTTAAAAAATAAGCACAGGTTGAAAAAGGTGGTCCTGATGGGTTAAAATAGGTAGTCCTAATAGGTTAAAAATGTAGTCCTTGCGGGTTAAAAATGGTATGGTAGCGCTTTGGAAGAACTTACAGATCCGGTAAGATCAATGAGGCTCTTGATACCACTGTTGATTTTTTTAAAAAAAGATGGGGCAACGGAAAAAAGTTAAAATAACTCTTTTTGAATTGAAATGACTTTCAAACTTTCAATAAGCTTTCAATGGATTTTCAATAATTTTATTAAGCATAAGAGGACTTTAAATAGTCAACTTGAAATAACAAGTCTGCATAATTTCAAATTCAAAAAACTAAAATTTCTCAACAAGTAAAACAACATAATCTAAAATTTAAAATTCAAACTAATCTTAATTCTAAGCAACTTATTAACTAAAATTTACTACAGTAACTAAATTAATTTTCAACATATACTTCCTTCCTTTTAGTTATTATTCCTGCTAAAAATAAATATTTTTTTCATACTTGTCATTTCATAAAATTCATACATAATTAGTTGTTTATTTTTACTTTGATCCTTAATAGTAACAAATACGGAGAGCTATTAATATAGTGTAAAGTGAAAGATATTAAATAAAGATGACTAAATAAGAATAATTTAGACAAATTACCTTTTAGTTAATACTTTTCTTATGGAGTGAATAACTTAAAAAAAGTGACAAATAAATAAAAGCAAAAAGAGTAATTAGGTGTTTGTTTCCATATTTGTTCTTACTCGTAAATATGAAAAGATATTAATAGAATGTAAAAAAAACAAAATAAAGAGAAAATATTAAAATAGTCATATCCTTTTCCGAATGATTTTCTTAGGAGGCGTATAAATAAATAATATGACAAGTAAAATATTTTTGAGGGAATATCATACTTCCTCCATTTCAGAATAAGTGAATTGTTGGAGTATTTATTGGTGTTTCAAAATAAGTGAATCATTAATTTTATTTTTAAATTTGTCCTTATGATTTGACAACCAATTAACTTTTGAAAAGATATTACAAGGTCATTTTTTTCTTTTTTTAGGGTAAAAATGAAAAGTTGTGTTAAATTTATGTCTTTAAATTTTTTTTTTTAATATGTATGTCAAAATTTAACAATTCATTTATTATGAAACGAAGGGAGTATTATTATTTCCAAATTTTACAAGAAAAAAGAATTGAGGATTATATTTAAGAAGACAAGAATGGAACACGTAACATGTAATATTGGGACCACGAAGTGTCTACGACTCAGGGGCGGATCCAGGGGTCCCTTGGGATTCTCGAAAACTCAATAACTTTCGTACGAATCTAATAGTTATATAGAAAAATATAATAAATTTATAAAAATTATAAGTTGAAACCCATAATCAAAGTCTATTGTTGATCTAGTGGAGTAAAGTGGTTTGTAAAAGTTTTATTGACCTCATGGTTGTGGGTTCAAATCCCATAACTTACTATTTATTTTTATTTTATTTTTATCTAATATGTAAAATCCAACGCCATTATTTTTATCTAATATGAGAAATCCAACGCCATGGTTGTGGGTTAAAATCCATAACTTATTATTTATTTTTATTTTTATTTAATATGGGGAACCCAACGCCTTACTATTTGTTTTAATTTTTATTTTATTTTTATCTAATATGGAAAATCCAACGCCATTATTTTTATTATTTTATTTTTATCTAATATGAAAAACCCAACGCCATTATTTTTATCTAATATGGGAAATC
The DNA here is from genome assembly GCA_030864225.1 of Capsicum baccatum var. pendulum. NCBI lineage: Eukaryota > Viridiplantae > Streptophyta > Magnoliopsida > Solanales > Solanaceae > Capsicum > Capsicum baccatum. Next base: position 230,726,229 of record CM061558.1, on the reverse strand, counting down.
TAACACCATGGTTGTGGGTGAAAATCCATAACTTATTATTTATTTTTATTTTTATCTAATATGGGGAACCCAACATCTTACTATTTGTTTTTATTTTTATCTAATATGGAAAACCCAACGCCATTATTTTTATCTAATATGGGAAACCCAACGCCATGGTTGTGGGTTTAAAATCCATAATTTATTATTTATTTTTATTTTTATCTAATATGGGAAACCCAACGTCATGGTTGTGGGTTCAAATTCATAACTTATTATTTATTTTTATTTTTATCTAATATGGGTACCACAAACTTTAAACTCACGCCTCATGATTGTGGGTTCAAATTTCATAACTTACTATTTCTTTAAACTCACGCCATGGTTGTGGGTTCAAATTCCATAACTTATTATTTGTTTTTATTTTTATCTAATATGGGGAATCCACAAATTTTAAACTCACGTCTCATGGTTGTGGGTTCAGATTCCATAACTTACTAATTCTTTAAACTCACGTTGTGGTTGTGCGTTCAAATCCCATAAATTTCTATTTCTTTAAACTCAGGCCTCATAATTGTGGGTTCAAATCCCAAACTTATTATTTGTTTTTATTTTTATCTAATATGAGAATTCATAAACTTTAAACTCACGCTTCATGATTGTGGGTTCAAATCTCATAACTTATGATTTATTTTTATTTTTATCCGTCTCTGCTACAACTACCGCTCCCTATAAAAATTCACGCACGTTGGCCTTCTTCCCATGCATATCTTATTTTTTCTTTAAAAAGTAGAAACAAGAATTTTTTTTATTAAATATTGAGTTTTTATTTTGAGCAAGTTCGTCTTTTTATTAATAGTTTAAAATCAAATTTTAATAAGAGGCCTTTAATATATGCACATAATAAAATATCATCAATAATTTAGAATTATTTTTTGATTCTTACGTATTACTTTTTTTTAGTATAGTATTCTTAGAAGACATTAAACATTTAACTTCACATAGTAATACTATTATTTATGGAATTATTTTTTGATTCTTGCGTACTATTTTTTTTTAGTATAGTATTCTTAGAAGATATTAAATATTTAACTTCATATAGTAATACTATTATTTATAGAAGTAAGGACTAATTTTAATAATAAAATGTTAGTAATTTATTTGCAATGCATTACTTTAAATATTATTGTGAAAACTTTATTTATTAATATAAATAATTGATAAAAGTTCTAAAATATTTTTAATAAAAAGGAGGTAATTTTTTTTTAATTTAACTTTTGTGCCTTTTATATTTTACATTATTAACATTATTTAAGTGAAATTAAAGTTTTGGGTGCCTCAAAATTTTGAGAAATTAAAACAAATGTTTTACTAGTCTTACCCTTGAGTCACCTTGATTTTGGGAGGAACTAACAATGTTAATTTTTCTGCTCCGTCCGTTTCAATTTGTTTGGTTTATTTAACTTGACACGCTAATAGCATAATGATATATCAAATGTATCAAGATAGTCTTCAATCTTGTAATTTTAAATATAACATATGGAAAATTAGAATTAAAAAGTTGATGTCAAACAAATTAAAATGGGGGACTGTATATATTCAAATGCAACTGGAAATGTACATATAGTAAACTAATTTCCGATTTATTTTTGTTCTGGTTTGATTTTTTCTTATAAGCCATTTACACGGAGTAATTAAGACTAATTATTATTAGAGGGGGTTAATTAACGATTATACAAAAGCCAATTTAAGAGAGGTAATTAGGATTACATATAGTTTAGGAGAAATCTGAATTAAAACGTGACATTTAAAGGGATAATTTAAGTATTCTGTCAAAAAAAATTTGAATGACCATCTATTAAATCAATTCTTTTATTTTTATTTTTCATCCGGAGCCCCGACTAATCCGAATCACGCGTTGCAGGGCTCATTAAATGACAGCGCTCCAACAAAGTTTTCTCCATACCCAGGATCGAACCCTCGACCTCTGGTTAAGGGTGGGGCAGCCCCATCCACTGTACTATAACCCATGTTGGTTCTATTGAATCAATTCGAAAATTAAAAGATCTCATCATGTTATGGGAAAATACTTATATATTTAGGCTGCTGTGAAAATAATAGTGTTGCTAAAAGCTTCGCTATTAGCAGAGAGACGTCTTTTATGCGATTCAACATGTCAATAGCATTAGACCAATGATAATTAATCTTGATCCTTACCTAAACTTCTAGGTAAAAGTGATTAAAAGAGAAATCAGTTACAACAACAAAAAATTAACAAACAACAATTTTGGAGCTGATCAAATTTGATAGATTCGCTCACGGAAATGAAAAGTTCTGGTCCGAGAGGAATTATTTCAACCACTTGAGGCTCAACCGACGCATTCATCAACGTTCCCTTTTACGTTTTTTCATATTAGATATGAAATTGATGCCCCCTTGAGGAATATTGAAGAGGGAGGAATATTGATGAAGTTGACAATCACACAAGTCATGCTGCTGCTTTGTTAATACAGTCACTGGACTTGAAGGGCCACAATAAAAACCACCACATGTTACCAATTCTTGAAATTCCTCAATCAAGAATTGTTTATTCATCATTCTTTGACACTTGCTTAGATCATCCTAAATGAGAATGATACAAAAGAAAAGCATCAGATAAAAGGGTCATCAATTAATATGTGAAATTAAACAACAATAAATCTCACTTGTGATCGATGTCTGGGATGGTGTAGGCAAATTTTACCCTTGTTTATGTAGTGGAGAGAGTGTTTTTCAATAAATTCTAGTATCAATAGAACTGTTTTTTTAAATACTTTCTTTATTCGGATTTAATCGTTATTAATTTCCTAATTTGATTTATATTTTTACTTATCATTTTTAACAAATAAAAAAAGATCATTTTTTTTTTTAATGTTTTACACTTAGAATTAATTATTTATTCTTTAACTTAATTTCCATATCTATAACTAAACATCAATTAATAGGGTAGTTTAATAAAATTACTATATCATGAGTGTGTCATGTCAATAAATAATAATTAAAAATAAATGAAAGAAGTAGGTTTGAAAAGTAAAAAAATTTTAGTTACGTGGATTATGTGAAATCAATGGAACAATAATGTTCTAACTTCTAAGGTATAATACGCCTCTATTCCCCTCGGGGGTTAGTCGGTAGAGTGTATAAGATCAATACAGAATATAGTATATTAGTAATGTTTGCATTAACAATGCTTGTAATAGTTATACTTGTATTAGTTATGCATGTATCATTTCTTATACATTTTTTGATTTGATATATAAGAAATAATACATCTTACATAATTTTTCTAAAAGAAATGTTTGTTTACAAAAATACCCTTCTTTGATTGTGTAAACTTTTTTGCAATAAAATTATTTTGTCATCTCAAATATAATTAGTATTGGTGTACTAGTATATAGAGGTTTCGAATTAATTGCAAGACCTTCGTCTTTGCGCATGAAATATTACGCCAACGGATTAATATAATCGAAACAAAAATAAAATATAAGATGTAAAATTAGGAAATAAACTCAATTTTTTTTAATCTTTGTAAAGACCCTCCAAGCAAAGAAAAAATATGTTACAATTATTTAAATCAATTATTCATTATTGTAGATTAAAATGATGGGAAAAAAATTTGTGAAATGTTTTGAAAAGATTCACTATTGTAAATTAAAATGGTGGGAAAAGGAATGGTGAAATATTTTGAGAGGAAAATTGAGGGGTATTAAAGTTATTTAATAAGTTAATGCATGTATTAAAAATGTTGCATTACTAATACATAGAAAATAGATGATATACACAACTTAATACACAATAGAGTGTATAACTAATATTTGCATTAGTTATACATTGACTAAAAATTATATTAAACAAGATATTCATAATACACATTAATTAATATATGCATTATTTTGGGCAATACACTCTGCCCTAATGTCACTATCAGTTTCCCTTTTAGAGAGTCAACAAGACTTTTTACAAATAGTTTTAAAAATAATTTTTTTAGTTTTAATTATTTCTACCTATAATATTTTTATGTAACTTTTAAAAAAATAATTTTATTTAAAAAAATTAAAAATTTTATAAATTCACACAAAATGCATCAAAATTTAGTTTATCCACGTCGATATATATAACATAAATTAAAATGAAGGAAAGATTATTTTCTAGATAAATAAGCAAAAAGGACTGTGTACATATTTACCTTTTGGTCTTGAGGGATGAGCCCAGTAAAGTTATTGAAACAGGAGTCCTCTATTAATAGAGACAAATCTTCAGAAATGCAGGTAACAGCAGATTGTGCAATAACACAAGGCCTAAACTCCAAGAATTTAGCATCTGCCAAAATGTTAAGCGGTTAATTAACTCTAGAAGAACGTGAAATATATAAAAATTTAATTATTTTATTAGTACATATAAGTTAATTTTTTTTAAAAAAAGAAGAGGTTTTCAAGGAATTAATTTCTCATATGATCCCTCAACTAATACCTCAACTAATAGTAACTTTCTTTTTATTTAACTTTTTTCCTACAAAAATATGATTTTCGAAGAAAATAATTAATAACCGGATGAACATATGAGAAATCATCTCAGAGTCTTGTGTGTGTGTTTTACCTAAAAGAATTCCAAGTAGTAGCTCATTGACGCGTGAAGTAAAATCTTGAAGGAGGGATAATTTGAGTGGATTGATATTCCATTGAAGCAATTCAATGTATGAATATGGTGTTGGTGAATTTAATCTCCATCCTAAAGTCTCCAATAATGCCAATTCCATACGTTGAATCATTGCTGATTCAAACAAATTTTCAACACCTTCCATCTGCAATCATCCTAACAACTGTTAATTATCTATTTACAAATAGTGATAATGATATTAATATAAAAAAAGCAACTATTCTTAAGATAGGCATTAATACATAGACATTTTAACTTGATTTTCATGATTTTTACTTACAATTGAACATTTTAATTTTCATTGTGACCATCTAGATATTTTAACTTGATACAAGTATTTCTCACAAAAATCACAACTTTGAAATGCACATCTAAACCCTTTTAAGTGGATGCATTTTAGATATGCATTTTCAAAGTTGAGGGATTTATAAAGATAATTTAAATCAAATTTAAGATATTTAATGTATATTTTCAAAATTGAGGTGTTTAACTATCCGTTAAGGCCAAGTTTAATTTTCTATCTATTATGTTCTAAAAATTGTAACATATTAGAAAAAAAAAATAACAAATGAATAAATAAATAAATCACCCAAATTTACCTGTAATTCAAGCAATTGAGGGGGACTTGTCTCATGGAATTTAGAGGCCACAGACAAACATGCAATTGAGAGTAACTCAAACATCCAGTAACTCCATCCCTGCAAATTCAATTCAATTTGGTATAACAATAATTTAAAATTTGGTCAATTTCAGTTTTCTTTTTTCTTTTTTCTTTTTTCTTTTTTAAATATAAAAAAGATAATTATAAAAGATAACTTCCATATAAAATATTATTACCTGGCAGTTGTTTAAAGAGATAAACCGATCAAGGTAACTTGCAGCACCAAATACAGTTTCAAAAGAGAGATTCAACCGCCTTTGTGACTTTACATGTGTTATAATCATAAAAAAATAGTTAGGAAAAAAAACTCAAGCAAGTAGCTTTTTATTTTTTTAAAAAAATGCTTTATTTATTTACATAAACTGAGAATTGAAAATACGATTACAGGAAGGAATTGTTCTTGCTAAAATTGTTCCACAACAATTCTTACGAAAGCGTTAAAATATATTTCGATGAATGTGAAATTATAGCGGTATCCCGGATTGACAATTATGGGTTCAATACTAAGTTTTTTTTTTTAAAATGTAGTAATTTTTCACCTAGATTGTTTAAATTCTATATAAAAATTTACTGAATTCAGTTGAATCAATTGAGACTACATTACATGGACATCTGCATGGGCGGAGCAAAGAGGGACAAAAAAAGTTCATTCACACTCCGTTTATCAAAAAAATCACACTATATAAGATCATTATATATATATATATATATATATATATATATATAATCACATGATGAACCCCTTCGTTAAAATCCTTTTCCTATAAGAGAGATCATATGATTCATATTCATAAAAAAGAGAAGATGATGTTACCTTAATAAGCCAATGAATAGATTTGAACCTTGCATTCTCAATAAAACAATTCTCTTTTATGAGTTTAACATAGCCTGGTTTAGGCATGTAACTCATCTCTTTGTCTAATAAAATTTCAAAAGCTTCTTCACAATCTTCTTTGGTTGAGTAAAAACAACTACCATTCCCAACATCATTGTTGAATCCTCCTCCTCCTTCTATCCACACTTCATCACATAGCAAACTATCCATATTTATGAACCAAAAAGGGTACAAATCTTTAATTATTCCAAGAATGACTTACAATTTCTGAATGTCAGTGGAAATTTGGGGTACAAAATTGTCTGAAAAGAGGACAGAATGCAAATGATCACTACATGATAAGATAGCCTGCAAAAGAATGAAGGGGTTTATAAATTTGTTCTTTTCTAGTGCAGTGTGTCATGCACAAAAACCATAAGGAAGACTTTAATATATAGTAGTAGTAGTAAAATTCTTGATGGAGTAAAGTCATATGAAGTACTATTATATACAGGCTGGCTAGGCAAATTATAGCAAATTGAATTTAATTGCTATGTGTTGAAAATATACATAAATATTTCCACAACTAAATCTCCATGATAAATATTACGCCCATATTAATCGGCATTTCCTCCTATTCAAAATAATGGATTAAGAAATATACTTGCTCCTTACAATTAAAAGGGATTTTGACTCAAATACCTTTAGTTATGATTTTCTTTTCTTTTTATAATGACATACTATCATGGGGATAGATTAGTGTAAAAGGCAAATATGGGGAACATATCAAAAATCTTCTTCATTTGTCCCATGTGACCCCTTTTACATTTTAGTAGGTCCTAAAATGAATATCATTTCTTATAATTAAAAATAATTTAACTCATAATTTCTAGCCACACGTGTTCATAATTTATTTTAGATTATAAATTTTAATTTTTTTTTTTTTTTAAAGTTGTGTATCAAATCAAATAATATCACATAAATTATAATTGGGAGAGTAATTAAGTGACAAGACATCATTAGTTATGCTATTAATATACATACTAGGAGTAGTTACTATATCCTAGTAGTAGCTAGGCAAAGTAGACAAGGGGGTGAGGGTTTTGGGGTTGGAGTTGGGAAGATGATAAGGAATAAAAAAGAGGAGATGAGATACATGAAAAGAGGTAAATGCAATATGAGAGATATTTGTGTGGTTTTAGTTCAGTTTTTGACTGCAGTAACCAATTGCGTGAACCCACGAGGATGATCCCTGTTTGCCTTGTGATTTCATTGTCTTTGCATTGTTCTCATAGATCTAATATTTTGCAAGAACTTCTGGTTTGGGATATTTTGTACTGTGATATAATTAGTATAATATATTGTGGGGCTATTACAATGTTATTGCAGTAAAGGTTTTGAATGCACTCCCTCATTTCAATTTATGCGATATGGTATTATTAAATACAAAATGATTTAAAGTTATCTTTATATATTTATGTAATTATACATAGCTTCGTCAAAAGTAAAAAAAAAAAAAAAATTAAAATTAATTTGTTTCTCTTTAGAGAATTTTTTTTTTTTTGACATTTATTTATAAGATAAGTATGTCAAATAAATTAAATTGACGTAACAATTATGAAGCACGCACACATGTAAATAGTCGAGAATGTATTTTTTTAGTATTGATGAGGATTATGGTGCAGTAACTACTAGTGTGATAAGAAAATTGCCAATACCCCATTGTCCCGTATATTTCAGCCAACTAATTCGCTACAACTCCCACAAACCACCTACCCACCCTAACACCCCATCTCCCACTCGTATTTATATATTTAGACGATTATACATAGTTTCGTCAAAAATAAAAAAAATAATTAGAATTGATTTGTTTCTATCTAGAGAATTATTTTTTTTTTTTTGAAATTTATTTATAAGATAACTATCTCCGATAAATTAAATCGATGAAAAAATTATGAAGCACACACACATGTAAATGATCCAGAATGTACTTTTTGAGTATTGATGAGAATTGTGGTGCAGTAACCAGTAGTGTGATAAGAAAATTACCAATACCCCATTGTCCCGTATTTTCAGCCAGCGAATTCGTAACAACTCCCACAAACCACCTACCCTCCCTAACACTCCCTCTCCCATTCGTATTTATATATTTATGTGATTATACATAATTTCGTCAAAAAAAAAATAGAATTGATTTGTTTCTCTCTAGAGAAATATTTTTTTTTGAAATTTATTTATAAGATAAGTATGACAAATAAATTAAATCAACGTAAAATTTATAAAGCATACACATAGGTAAATGGTCCAGAATGCACTTTTTGAGTATTGATGAAGATTGTGGTGCAGTAACAAGTAGTGTGATTAAAAAACTGTCAATACTCCATTGTCCCGTATTTTCAGCTAATTCGCTACAACTCCCACAAACCACCTACCCACCCTAACATCCCCTCTCCCACCCATATTTATATATTTATGTGATTATACATAGTTTCGTCAAAAGTAAAAAATATAATTAGAACTGATTTGTTTCTCTCTAGAGAAATATTTTTGTTGAAATTTATTTATAAGATAAGCATGTCAAATAAATTAAATCGACGTAAAATTATGAAGCGTGCACACACGTAAATGGTTCAGAATGCACTTTTTGAGTATTAATAAGGATTATGGTGCATTTGCTAGTAGTGTGATAAGAAAACTGCCAATACCCCATTATCCCATATTTTCAGCCAACTAATTCGCTACAACTCCCACAAGCCACCTGCTCACCCTAACACCTCCTCGCCCATCCATATTTATATATTTATGTGATTATGCATAGTTTCATCAAAAGTAAAAAAAAATAATTATAATTGATTTATTTCTCTCTAGAGAAATATCTTTTTTGAAATTTATTTATAAGATAAGTATGTCAAATAAATTAAATCGACGTAAAAATTATGAAGCACGCACACACGTAAATGGTCCAGAAAGCACTTTTTGAGTATTGATGTGAATTGTGGTGTAGTAACTAATAGTGCGACAAGAAAACTGTCAATACTCCATTGTCCCGTATTTTCAGCCAGGTAATTCGCTACAACTCCCATGCACAAACCACCTACCCACCCTAACACCTCCTTTTCCACCCGTATTTATATATTTATGTGATTATACATAGTTTAGTCAAAAATAAAAAAATAATTAGAATTGATTTGTTTCTCTCTAGAGAAATATTTTGTTTGAAATTTATTTGTAAGATAAGTATGTCAAATAAATTAAATCAATGTAAAAATTATGAAGCACGCACTCACATAAATGGTCCAGAATGCACTTTTTGAGTATTGATGAGGATTATGGTGCAGTAACTAATAGTGTGATAAGAAAATTGTCAATACCCCATTGTCCCGTATTTTTAGCTAGATAATTCGCTACAACTCCCACAAAACCTACCCACCCTAACACCCCCTCTCCCACCCGTATTTAAATGTTTATGTGATTATACATAATTTCGTCAAAAGAAAAAAAAAATTAGTATTGATTTGTTTCTCTCTAGAGAAATATTTTTTTTGAAATTTATTTATAAGATAAGTGTGTCAAATAAATTAAATCGACGTAAAGATTATGAAGCACGCACACATGTAAATGGTCCAGAATGCACTTTTTGAGTATTGATGAGGATTATGGTGCAGTAACTAGTAGTGTGAAAACTGTCAATACCCCATTTTTTCGTATTTTCAGCCAGCTAATTCACTACAACTCTCACAAACCACCTACCCACCCTAACACCCTCTCTCCCACCCGCGTTTATATATTTATGTGATTATACATAGTTTCTTCGAAAGTAAAAAAAATAATTAGAATTGATTTGTTTCTCTCTAGAGAATTTTTTTTTTTTTGAAATAAATTTATTTATAAGATAAGTATGTCAAATAAATTAAATCGACCTAAGAATTATGAATTACGCACACACGTAAATGATCCCGAATGCACTTTTTAAGTATTGATGTGGATTGTGGTGTTGTAACTAGAAGTGTGATAAGAAAACTGTCAATACCCCATTATCCCATATTTTCAGCCCGCTAATTCACTACAACTCCCACAAATCACCTACCCACCCTAACACCCCCTCTCCTTACCAAAAAATGTAGCAAAAGAAAAAAAAATTAGACAAAAAAGTTTTTACTAAATAATTTACTACTAGTACCGTATTCGACTGAATTTTTGTTACAAATTTAGTATGTCTTAAAATGTTTGTTAGTTTAAAAATTTAAAGTAAAATTAATTATGTTCTCTTATTTTATTCTTAGTAGTACTTATGTGGATATGTTGGGCGAGATATGATCAAAATAAAGATATTCTATACAAGGTGGGTATGTACTCCATGGTGAATGAGATAAGTGAAATGATACTGATATAATTTGGGCATGTAAAAAGGAGATGTTCAAATAATCCAATGAAGAAATGAGAGAGTGGTGTTGATTGATCGAGGAAAGGTAAAGCTAGGCCAAGCAAAAGTCGAGGAGAGGTGATTAGAGGATTTGAAACACTTGCTTATGAGGACATGACTGGATGTGTAGTTTTAAAATTAGAGAAAAAAGTAGTATGTAATCGTCATATAGTTTCCCTTCTAGTAGTGGTATTAGATTTTTTTCTTCTTCTTTTTTGTTATTATCAATTATTTCTTGGGAAACAACATAAATTTCAAGGTTTGCTAGTTAATTATTTTTTCTCTCAAATTTATTATTTAATTTTTCTCTCTCCCAAATTATAAATGTTCATATGCATCCTTCATGTTATTGTACATTATAATCTATGTATATGAGTTAACTGTTTTAATGATATTTAAGAAAATAAATCAATCTAGTAATTATTCAAGATTGTACCTTATTAATGTGTATGTAAATTTTTAAAAAAGTATACTCGTAAAAAAAAATTTACCACATAAATCACTGATAAAATTTTAGAACCAAAGAAAAGAATGCCCTTTTACATAAAAAAAAATTAAAACGAAAAAAAGGACACATAAATAAACAATAACAATGATAATGTATAAAAACATATTCTTATACATAACATGCTTATGTATAATGTAAATATAGTAAAACATATCCTTATAAATATGGTGAAACATATTTACATAAGATATGAGTATGGTGAAACATATTCTTTTACATAACATGCTTATGTATAACATAAATAAGATGAGAATTCTTCAAGACATATACATATCACTAACAAACCTTATACATAATCCTTGCTTATATAAATGATAGAATGAGTCAATCATATACATTGCGTATCAATATATATAGAGTAGAAATTACAACAGATCTCTCAAAAAAATGTGCGTCTTTACCCATATACATAACATAGCTCTTTATAACAATGTAAAAATAGCAGAATGAGTCAATCATATACATTACGTATCAATGTATAAAGAGTAGAGATTACAACAAATCTCCCAAAAAAGGTGCATCTTTACGCTTATATATAATATAGCTATGTATAACAATGTATAAGGGTGTATAAAATAAAATAAAAAATATAAACTAAAAAGCAAATCACAAAATCTTTGAAAGTCGAGGTCGTCCTGATTTTGAGAATCAAGCACATGCAACAAAGTAATCGTAGATTTTTAAAGAAGATGATAAAAAAAAAAAATAAACCGTCAAATATCTTAAATTTGAAATCGTAAAGTTAAAAAAAAAACCTCAAAAATAAATTGAAGAAAAAATATAAACAAAGCTCGAACCGAAATGTTATTACATGCTGAGATTTTGAGAACTATGCACATGAAACAATGGAAATCAAAATTTTTTGATTTGGTAAATTTGAAAAAAAATTAAACAAACCTCAAAAGTAATTGAAGAAGATGATGAAGTTGAGTAATTTGTTCAGTTAATGTTTGAATTTTGAAATCACAAGATAATGATTGCATGATTTTAGACATATATTAAGGAGCATTAGTCCATCTAAAATGAATGTTTTACTATGTATGAGAATTTTAGTAAGGAGAAAATGGTCAAATACCCCCCAACCTTTACCCCAACTCCCAACTACACACTTATACTTTGAGAAGGTCCTATGACCCCCCTGAACTATTATAAAAAAAACTTATTACCCCTTCAACGCTGACATGACAAGAGAGTGTGTTTCACTCTCTTTAAAGAGAGTGAGAACGACAATATTTTATTAAAAAATTATTTTTAATAGTTCTTTAAATAAATATATATAATTTTAATTATTATTTTTCTTTTTTCTTCTACTTCTTCTTCTTCATTTCTTCTTCCTCCATTCTTCTTCTTCTTCTTCTTCTTCAATGGCATCCAAGAATGGCAATTAATTTTTTCTTCTTCTTCTTCTTCTTCTTCTTCAATGGCATCCAAGAACTCATCAATGACAATTAATTTTCTTCTTCTTCTTCTTCTTCTTCTTCTTCTTCTTCTTCTTCTTCTTCTTCTTCTTCTTCTTCTTCTTCTTCTTCTTCTTCTTCTTCTTCTTCTTCAATGGCATCCAAGAACTCGAATTACATGAGAATGTTGAATCAATTCATATTGAAAAATAAAGTCATCAAAATTTTGAATTTTTTGATGCCATCACTGTCATGGCGCCATCACTGTCGCGACGCCATTTTGTGAAAATTGAATATTTTTTGGACATTAATTGTTGATTTAATTTTGATAAGATTACATACATTATCAGAAATTATCCCTATGGCAACGGTTCGAAAAATGTTGCAATAGGTATGAAAACCGTTGCCATAGAGCTATCGCAACGATTTTTTATGTGTTGCATATGTGAGAGTTGGGATAGGCCTATTGCAACGACTTTTGAAATGGTTATAAAACCGTTGCAATAGATAACCGTTGCAATAGGTCAATCTATTGCAACGATTTTTGTAGCTCCTATTGCGATGGTTCTAATTATCTATTGCACTGGTTCATAACCGTTGTAGTAGAGTGTATTGCAATGGTTAAGAAACGTTGCAATAGACTGTATTGCAATGTTAAGAACCGATTCATTAGGTTGTATTACAATGGTTTTTAACCGTTGCAATAGACTCTATTGCAATGATAAAAAAAAGTTGCAATAACCCTTTTGCAATGGTTTTTGACACCTATTGCAACAATTTTTGAATCTTTTGAAACATTTTTTGCTACCTATATTTCAACGTTTTGCCACCTATTATTGCAGCTAGTTCAAATACCAATTGATATATAGAGAGAGAGATGGAGAATTATATTAATGCACAATATAATTATATTTACACATCATAGCAAAATCTTTCATTAATAATAATTCAAATTGAAATACCCAAAAAAAGTAATCTAAATCCAAAAGCAAAATGTCGAAATGATCATTAGTTTTTTCATAAAGTATCAAGTTTGAGTTGCGATAAGTTTCACAAAATTCAATACCAAAAACATCGATACTAAAACATCTATCAAGAATTCAAAAATTTTCTCAAGTAAGGTTAATTTCTTCATCACTTTCTTCATCTCCTCCTTAATTTTGAACATCTATAAGAAGAAAAAATAATTAGAATTAGCACTTAAATAACATATTTAAGTCATTAAAGAAACGAATGATACTGGAATTAAAAAAACGAATAAACGAAGGGGATACAAGCATGTCAGCTGAAGATCACACCTAATCAACATTGCAATTGCAATTGCATAATCATCAAGAATTGAATTTGAGCAAGATACCTTCATGAATCAAGACATCGGCATATTTGAGCTTGCAGGCTCCTTTTCCTTCTTTCTCTCTATTTTTGATACTCATGCTTGCTTCCATAAACGAAAGGGTAATTGCTAGAAAAATCACAAATAATAACCAAGGCCTCACAAGACTTTTAAAGGGTTGGAATTGGACTAACACTATCTATTATTGGTATGGTAGTTGAAGAAGTTTTAGAAAAGTGAAGGAAAAATGCCATCTAACACAATTATAGCATAAGTGCTTTTTGATTAGTCCCTCAGTTCTTCATTGTTGACACAGTTGAAGCTTTCGCCTATTTCGATAAGCTTCAATTTTCCATCAGGGAAGGTCACACATCCAAGCTTCAATTTTCCATCAGGGAAATTCAAAAATGAAAAACCAATTGGTAATACTTCAAGAAGTTCATCCTTTAGCATGTTTCAATACTTATTCATTGAAATTGACATACAACAAGTTTTCTGGATAGGTGCATAGCTTATCTATTAAAATCTATTAAAGAGCAGACATGCTTTCAAACATTAAAAAGAGGATTGTCTATGAAAAATGAAATGGAATCCTGTTTAGGTTTCTAAGACAAGAAATGAAGAACAACTTATTCACACAGGTTAAAGTATTTAGAAAAATACCAAGGCAACAAAGTAACTAAGTACTATCTATTTAGTTGATTTAGAAAAATCCCTGAATATTAGATAAGATGTGAAGATGAAGTTTTACCTAATCAAAAACATTGACAAGATTCAGCACATACACTAGATTCCCGACACTCCACCAATAAAGCCCCGGTCTATACAAATTTGAAAAGAATACTACTGTACAAACAATGTAATGTGTCTAAAGTTGAATTGCAACATTTTATTTCGCAGAATTTCAGATGTAATCTGGAGTTAACCGCAGTTTCAAAAGGATCAAAATGAGATAACTATTCTAGAATCATAGTTTTGAAAGGAAAGAAAATACATTTCATTTTGCAGTTATATTGACATATATAATCTATACTAGAAAATAAGGAATAAGAGAGTCTCGAGGAGGTCTTCTGCCTGCGAGGTCTAATATTGACAGCTCCTGCAGAACCCCTTTCAGTAATGGTAAGGAAAGTAGTTGAAGGAAATATCCATCGACAAGACCTTTTATGCTGCTAAAGAACATTGAGGTTGTCTTTTCGAAAGCGGTGGTGGGGAGTGGGGCAGGTCAAGAAAGTAACAATTACTACCCGACATTCAGACCATCAACACTTTCAAAAATTAATATTAAACAGGACTAAAAATTAAATTTAAATTACTATTTTATGCACCAGGTAGCCCTATCTATGGCTAGTCAGCTTATCAAAAACTTCACCAAAGAAGGTAAATACAACTGTTGTTTAAAACTAAAACTATTGTTTAAAACTGAAATGGCCTATCTGTTGCAAGTCTGCTTATCAGAAAATTCACCAGAGGGAAGGAGATTGTCAACTATAAGAGGATAGCTATAAGAGGAAAAGTCCTACAATTTCAAAGCTTAAATCCTAGAGTTCTCCTTTAAAATAGACAAATTTCCATTCTAAAAAAGAAGAAGAAGAAAGGGAGAGAAGAAGAAGAAAAGAAGACAGACCTTGATTGTTACTCCCAATAAATGGACGATTGATTTGTTGAATAACAGTCTCTTTCCTTGAAGAATGAGCATTGAATCTTAGCACATTAGGATCAAGTGCTAATCCTGAATTTTGACGTTGTAATTATGCAATGATGTTCATTGTAACATCTCGTTCAATGTCATCTCTTTGAGCTTGAATTCTTTGTTGTATCCTCTCTTCTAGTTCATCCATTCTATTTTCTATCAATTTATCTGGAGCTATATCTAAAGAGGATCCAGAATCAGTTGCTCTTTTTTTTCAAAAGAGACTTGGTCACCCTGCGTCCAAATAGTCTTACTCGACCTGGATGATCAGGACCCATAACTATTGTGAATGCATCAACTGGTTGACTACCATCTTCACTTTCTTGAGTTTCTACTCTCTCCATTTCAACCTACAATTAATATCCAAAACGAGCAAGCAAATTGAGTTGTTTCAATATTTAATAAAGAACAATTGATCTTGATCAATTTTGAATTAGAAAATTTCATACTATTTTATTTGTAATATCTTCAAATGAATCCTTATACACTCATCCAGATTTCCTTCTAGTATCCACAAAGAATTCCTTGTTTGACACAGAACTAGAATTTTCCTTTTTTTACCTAGTTACACGCAAGTCAACATTAAAAAAATTTCAAGTCAACAAGTTCATAGTAACAATATAAAAGAAAACCAAACCTACGAATTAGAGCAAAACTTGTTTTGCCAACAGTGTGAGGATACCTTCTCTCAAGAGCAGAGTCCTTAAGACTTCTCCAGGTCTTCTGTTACTTCAGTAGAGATTTGATTAATTTAACTCTAAAAAGTGATAAAAATGTGGAAGGGTACGACTCAAACAAGCAGACAAAGAGAGTGAATTCTTCATATAGATGCAATGAAATGAATGGTAACAGTCTATAACCTTTCTCTCTATAGTTGCAATGATTTGAATGGTAACAGTCTATAACTCAATTAATAAGTTACAAGAAATAATAAGCAGTTAAAATCAAAATGCACGAAGGGCTATTACGAAAAGAGTGAAATACCACAAAATCCTGGTTGTCCTTGAAATAATAATGCATTTGATATTTGTAAAATAGTAATAAAGAAATCTAGTAAAGAACGTATAAAAACGAAGGACGTAATAAATAGATGTTAAAAATACAAGTCTAGATTTTCAAAGCTAATGCAAGTATTTGCTCATTTCTTCACATCGCTATGTAGATTATAGATATGCTTCCTTTAGTCACAGTGCTAATCAACTCACTTTATCATCTTCAGCATGTTTTTCACTGCCGTACTTAAACCAAATACTAAAAAATAAAGACCTTTTCTTATCTGGGTTTGAAGCAATGAAAAACAACAACAAATGATATCAAAATTATCCATGACCATACCCCTAAAATTTATAGCTAATCATAAGCAACATACAAAATCCAACCCAACAAACAATCTATAGTAATCGTAATAGATTGTGCTGAATACTTAAAATTGATGACAAACACAACAAATTTCTACATCATGACTCCATTACAACATAAAATGAATGGAGTCATGGGGATTTAATTCTCTTTTTTGTTAGCATATGAAGATAAATATTACTATGAGGATTCAACAACAAGATCTGTTGTAAATCGAAGTAGTGGTCTGAGCGACAGTCGGAGCTGAGGTCGGAGCAACAATCGAACTGACAATCGAGCAGCAATGACCCGTCTGAGTGATAATCGGAGTAGCAGTGGGCTGTCAAAGAGACAATCGGAGCAACAATGGACCGTCGGAGTGACAATCAGAGCAGTAATGTGATGTGGAGTGACAATTGGAGCAGCGCTGGTCCTTCAGAGCACCAGTCGAAGAGCAGTGGGCAATCGGTGGCGCAATGACAGTACCTATTTGTTTCGTTTCTCTCTATAGTGTTACGTTTATGGAGTACTGATGCTAAAATGAAAGTGAAAGTTATTGTATATATATATTTTTATTTTTATTATATATTTTATAAAGTTTTGGCAGATTTTATGGAAAAATAGGGAGGAAAAATAATAACCGTTGCAATAGCTTTTTTTCCCAAAAACTCGTTGCCATAGGTGACTCTATGGCAACGGTTCAGTAAACCGTTGCTATAGAATACCCTATTGCAACGGTTGTACATCAATAGCAATGGTTACAGAACTACTAAAATATTTTTTTTTGCAACGGTTCCAACCGTTGCAATAGACTATCTCTCGCAACGCTTTTGGAACCGTTACAAAAAATTTCATTGCAATAGGGGTAATTTCTAGTAGTGATATCGTGTGAATTCCATATAATTCATTATGCCATTGAAGAAGAACAAGAATGGAAGAAGAAGAGGAAGAAGAAAAAGAAGAAGATGACCATGACGTGGCGTGATGTGGAATTACTTTTTTATAGTAAAAAAATTATATATGATGTGGAATTACGTGACATGACACGTGGTAGCGCGTGTAGACCACAAATCAAAATAAAATCTGGGTATGAATTTTTAGAGGGGTATATATTCCACTTTAAAATAGTTCGGGGGTAATAGTTTCATTTTAAAATAGTTCAGGGGGGTCATAGGACCCTCTCAAAGTATAAGTGTGTAGTTGAGATTTGGGGTAAAGGTTGGGGGGTATTTGACCATTTTCTCATTTAGTGAGAGAAAGTATAAAAGATGAGATATTTTTGTAATTAATTTTGTTATATGAGATATTATGTAATAACTATAACTGAAGATGTATATTTATGCAAATCTTGCTTATTTCTTTTGCTTAGTGTATTGTATTATTTGATGACGTTATTTGATATTGTATTTAATGTATTCTGTTTTTTCTTCTTATTTTGTTATATTTTATTTGAGCTGAAAATTTGTCAAAATAATTTCTCTATTCTCATACAATAAACATAAGGCTATATATACACCACTCGTTTTAAATCGGATTGTGAGATTTCTTAGGTATATGTTGTTATTATTGTATCCTTAGTAGTTTGTAGAGCAAATACTTAATGAAAAAAGAATAATATTTTATGATATAAATAAGAATAAAATAATTAAATATTTTTTCTAATCAATGTTTTCAGACCTATAAATAAAAATAAAGCACTATAAGTATTTTGAGATTGAGGGGATATATCTTGCATATTATTCAGTTCCCATAGAACTTGTTTCAGGAATTAAAGGGCTCTCGTGGTTGGCTCAACCAGAATGCAATTTAATTTTCACACTGACTGAAGCTGATATCCACAAAAAAACTTAAAAAGTGGTGGCTTAATTCGCGGATAAAATTGCTCTAGAGTTATATTATTGGGATTAATTTATCTTAAATAACTTAATATTACTCTAATTTTAATCTATGGTAAATATTGAATATTAACTGAGTTTAAGAAAGGAATATTTTTTTAAAAGAAATTATCGTCATAAATATAATATCCCTCCCGTTCCATTTTAACAATTATTTTAACTTAAAATTTTGTCTCAAAATAATTGTACATGTGATAAAGGATAACTAATTCCGAACTTAATTTTAGGATGACCATATCATGTTGGAACAAAATGTATGGAAATTCATTCCAGAATTAGTTATTTCAAAATTGTTTGATAGAAGAACAAATTACGGAATCGGAAAATAAATTACGATATGAAAAGATAAAGGATAGATGATAAACAAGAATTAGATAGACATAATGAATGAAGGAATAGCAAACCAAGGGTATATTAAACTCCCAACCCTCTATTCAATGTCACGCAAAGCACCAATCTGTTATGTAGACCTCAAGGGATTCGGATTCCCAAGCAACCCACGTTTCTAAACAAGGTTTTAACACAAGCTAACCCAAGCTCGCATCACACTCTCACAAGAGTATACATTCATAATCATCAAAAACTAAGATAAAATGAAGGAAGAGCTCCTATTTATAGTCTAGGGCTAATTATTACCCAATTGGGCCCAAAAGTAACCCATTTGGAAAGAACAAAACATAGTAGCCCACTTAGCATCCATTTAAGCGTCTTGGGCACACATGGGGCACATATTTCATAAGGGTTTTTTTTGACCCGCTCTAGAAGATCTAAAGCTAGTTGGGCACATCTCCAAAGCGGATGGGTTGCCTGTTCTCTTTCGGAGGCTTTTCAAGCCCCTTCTCCCATTCCCTTGGCCTCTTAAACGTCCCTTGACCCTCCTTGTAGGTAATCTTCACCCAATTGATACCTTTTGATGGCACCAAGGAGTCGTCAAACACCTCAAGATCCATAAGAATCCTATCCAAAGCTCTAGAGGCAATTATGGTATCATCCTCTCCATTTTGAAGAAGATTCATCCTTGAATCTACAACCTTAAAACACAAGAGGAAAGCACAACCAACACATCCTCGAAGTATGAGGGTAATAACAAGGTTTAACATAAGCATATCCATGCCAAGGAGCACCCATTTCATATATAACCAAACATCCTTGAAGCCAACGGAAGAGAATTTATCATTTAGGGTACAAAGGAGTTGGCTATAAGAAGCATCATGAAACATGGAAACTACCAAGGTCGTAAGACACAAGTGTTTCATTATTTCACTAAAAGCCCATACTTAAGAAATTCTACCTCTATATAAAATAAATCCACCATCAACATGAATGTCATCAAATGCAAAGAGGTAGTAAAGAAATGTATGACGAAGATGATTCTTATCCAAGGCGTTTCCATACTTAAGAGTAGCAATGTACTCAAGAAAGATAGTAATCAAGTCCCTAGAAGTTGGAGCAACCAAGGATGGATTCAATTCATTAGGATGTACATCACCCGTCCTTAAGACAACTCATGTTCACACAAAATGCATTTTCAACACAAACATGGTCATCATCATAAGCAAAAAGATAGAAACAAAAGAGTTAAGGACACCATTTTTATCTAAATTACCCTTAAACATGAGTTTACAATAAGATGAGATGAGACAATTGAACCACATTACATATTTTTTCTTCAAGCAACCTCCCACAAGAAGTGAATTCGCCAATGGAATCATGCTGTTAGAGGAATTAGGGAATCCGTGAGAAATCAATTAACTTCAAAACAAAAGGTATATCCAAGAAGTTGGGTGACTTGTTTTCATGGAATTTAGCATGCTCCTAAAAGTCCTTCCTATTACTTCAACTTGTCCAAGCACACAAGTGTGACAAGGATTAGGAAACACAAGTTGTACATCAATTACACACCAAGGACTCTTCCTAAGGGAATAAATAGATTGGGCATTTAGATTGCAAAACCCATACAATTCAAGCACCAAAGACAAACACCATAAATGAATCTTGAAGACACTAATATTTTCATGGTGTGACATGATATTAATCAATTTCAAGGGTCTATACAATATGAGAAAAATGTCATCGTGCCTCCAAAGGTTACTAGGAATAGGAAGTGGTAGGCACATACCTTGGAAGCAATGCCTTGAACTTGTTCTCTTGTCTTCCATAAGTGCTTTACAAGGACCTCTCTTTCCATGCATCAACTTGGACCTACAGGCTTGATCCCTTTGAATCTTTTTAGAAATTTCCTTGGTAGGTAACTCCTTCTTTTGATCCATGGGGTTAGATGCTTCACCCTTTGTCATAAAGTATTCATTGACCCATAGGAGTTTGATTAGGTTCTTCCTTTGAGCCAAGTCCTCATCAACTTTGTAATCCTTTAATAAGAACTCATCTAGGTCTTCAAACTTATTCTCATGAACTTATAAGAGAGAAGTATGGGTACTAGGAAAAATGCTAGTTCCATGGTTAGAATGTAGTAAAGGTTTGGGTTTGATAATTTCCATCACCAAGTGTTCCCTGTCTACCTCATTTGATTCAATACTTGGCTTAACATATTCACACAACTCTCCTTCTTGAGCCAAATTTTTCTCTTATTCCTTAGCTTTATCTTCCTTACCATCCTCAACTTAATAGGATTGACTTTGATTTAGTAGAGTTTGGGATAGTTTAGGGAAGGAACTTTAAGCATTTCTACTTGAGGAAGTTTGAAAGTGTGGGTTGATTGGAAATGGTGGAGTTAGGGAAGTTTAGACAATCTATTATGTTATTCATCCCCCTACACAATTTATTTACATCTTGTTTCACACCCATTATGGCTGCCATTAAATCTTTCATAGTTATTTTTACCGATGCCATAGTTCCTAATAAGAGAATTACTATACAAAAAACAAAAACAAGCAAGTTAATTTATGAAATCAACCTCTCAAGCTCTTAAAGTTCACACCTTTGTTTTGTCTCTCAATTGGCATTGCAAGCATTGATAGATTGTTTATATTTCAATGAGAATGCTTGGTACCAATTGTGGCTCGATGTAGAAATGAATTCTTATTTGAAAGACTCAAATAAACAAAATAATGTACAAACTTAAATCAAGAACTAACAATGAATTTGAGAAGAGAAAAACTTGAAAGAAATAAAACGATGAAAGAAATAAGACTCTAGAACTAATCAATCAACTTAGTAGATGAATTACTAGTTGATGAGTAGTTTAAGAATAAAGAAAATGAAACTAAAGAATTAAACCTTGAGGAAAATGGAATCAAAAAGCTTGAAATGTATTTAGAGGCTTGATATTCATTGAAATGGGCTTGATCTGCATCGCGGACCTGCTCTAGCAGGTGGTGCGCATATCAAGCGCACCCTGGATGAAGAAAGGCCTTGAACTACTGGTTTTAGTTAAGACCATAGGTATGGAGCAGAACAGGCGCACCTATAACGCAAATCCAAGGCAAGTTGGTCGCCCCTTACATTTTGAAATGGCTGAAATGCCTTTCTAATGATCCCCTTTTATACTCTTCTCATGGAATATCCTTGGAATATTTGTAGATGCTTTGGTAAAAATAATTTTTCACTCCATTTCTTCCTATTTTTTGGATTAAACAAGCACTTTTTGCTGAATTTTTCAACTTGAAGATAGCAATTTCTCTAAGAACACCAATCTTTCTAACTTTTTCTCCTTAGCTCGAAATGAGATGAAATTTTGAATCTAAGCACTTTTCAACATTCTAAACTCATTCCAAATATCAATTTGATCAAATTCTTCACCATTTTCCATATTTTTTGACCCATTTCAATTTTCTTTTAAGTTCAATCTCTCAACAATGGTAATGCTCAAATTAGCTCTAATTTAGTTCAAATTTTATTTCTAGACTCCTATAGTGTTAGAGAACACAAACATAACACTAAAAACACAAGAACAACAAAAAAAATCAAAAATTTAAAAATTGACCTAAGACTAAAAATGTTAATAGTAAAATTTTCTTAAAGATTTTCAAATTTTCGAAGATAACAAACCCAAGATTGACTTCGTGAGAATGAAATGAAGCTCAACTCTGATACCAAATGATAGAAGAACAAACTATAAAATCAAAAAATTAAACTATGATACATAAATGAAAAGATAAATAATAGATGATAAATAAGTAATAGATAGATACAATGAAAGAATGAATAACAAACTAAGCACATATTAAACCCTTAACCCGCTATTCAATGTCACACAAAGAACAAATCTTTCGCAGACCGCAAGGGAATGGGATTCTCAAGCAACCCACAATTCTAAACAAGGTTTCAACATAAGCTAAACCAAGTTTGCGTCACACTCTCACAAGATTATTGTACACTGTCGCACTCTGCACAATTTTGTCCTGTAGCATAATTATTCTGCAGGTGCATAGTGTACAATAATGGATGCCTGATCCAATCAAAACCAACCATAATTCCTACACTGCCATATAAATAAATGGAAGCAACCTTGGAATTTAATTTTTGCATCTGATATTTTTGTGAAGGCGGTAAAAACCCTTAGGCTTAAGATCTTGGAATTTCATTGTTCTTTAGTTTTTCTTTTCTTGAGTCATGTTCTAGAAACTGATTTACCCCAGGGTTGTGAGTAAAAAATTCTTTTAATTTTTTTTTAATCTTGCTTAGGTAGAGTTACCTAAGGATAGTTGCTAGAGTTAGTTGACTATGTGAGATGTGAGATAGAGTGTTTTGGAGTAGGTTTTAATAGAGGTATTGAAATCTTTAGTTTTAGATTTAAATTCAGTTGGATTCTGTAATCAGAGTTGATTAATTATAGTGGAGCTTGTGAAAGCCTGTGAGAACAGGTAGTGGTTTTCTTCCCTTGAGCAAAGAGGTTTCCACATTAAAATTATGTGTGTCAATTTACTTTAAGCATTTACTTTGTATTCTTGTTTTACTATTGCTTATTACTTCTTAAGGACCTGGTCCCTTGGTGGTGGTGAACCCTTATTATTCAATAATTGGTATCAGAGTGGTGTACTCTAAAATGTTAACTCCTAGAGGAGATCCTTGATTATGTTTACTGATGTTCCAGCTTTTGACAGAATACTTTAGGCCCTTTTCTTAGGATAATTATGTGTTTTCAGCAACTATTGTTGTATTTAACATTGGACTTTAGTGTTTTTAGGACAAGAACTGAATGTAGCAAATGACTTGGATAAACTGGGCAAAACAAGAAAAAAATGATAAGTGATGATTTACGTGATTGAACGTCGACCTAACCGTTACCTAGAAGTAGAAGGCAATGTCACTGGAACTCCCATGACGGTCCAGGCGACAGACCGTCTATCCTGCGATGAACTATTGGCCTAACAGTCACCCAGAAGCAGAAGGAAGTGTCACTAGAAGTCCCGCGATGGTCTAGGCAACAGACCATCGACCCTGCGACAAATCGTTGTCCAACCCATTGCTAAGAAATAGAATGCAATATCACTGGAACTCCAGCGATAGACCATCGCCCGACCTATCGAGCATGACGCAATAATTTCGAGTTTAAATTTTAAAACCCCAGTCCTGGAATCATATAAATACTAAGTATTAGGTTTTATTTCGTAAGTTTTGACAGACTATCAGACTTTCTCCTTTATTGAGAGCATTGTAACACCTTTCTTTGATATTGGAAGCTAGAAACTAAGATCTGATTATTACTTCCATATTTTTCCACTGAAGATTGAGAAGAACAATATTGCAACTTTTGTAAGTACTCTCTTGAAGATATTTATGAACATCAATATATCTTTGATATATTATATGGAGATGAGCAGCTAAACTCCAATAACTAGGGTTATAGGAGCCTTGATGTACAAGTTGTGAATCCATCTGATTTCTAACATCTATCTAAATTGGATAAATCTCTTTTCATTATAATGACATCTCTTGGTTGCAAACTTTAGAAGTGAGCCCATCAACACCAGTTGTCTGAATAAGAAAGTGGATGTTGGGAGAAAAGGTAATTCACATGAAATCCATAGATTTACCCTTTGGGTTAAGGGTTAATGCCCTAATGAGATCAACCCTCAAGAGAATTCTATTGAATAATACATGAATTCTTTAAGTTTGAAAGAAGTGAAGGGTGAAATACCCATTAGGTTGAGAAAAAAGTGGGTAGGTCTTAAAATTCAATATTTCTTACAATTGAAATTATAAGTTTGAAATAAAGCAAAAATTCACAACCCTAACTGTTCGAACATCTTGGTGAGCATAACCCTAGTTAACTCATTCTCATTGAAATTATACTTACATTAACTCTCATTAGCTGGACCTTTGTGTGATACAAGAATGAAAGAATAGTATTAATACATTAAAAACACCCCTTATTCTGGAACCTTAGATCAACAGTCCATTAAGAATCAACTTACTTAGTTGCATAAGTATTCTCTGTGGGATTCAACCCCAACCTTTGTTGGGTTCTATATTTGACAACGACCGCTTACACTTTAGTACGAAAGTTATAATTTGGGCATATCACTTTTTGCTCCATTGCCTAGGAATATGGTTGTCAAATAAATCTATGATTGTTAATTGAACTTTGGTCAAAGTTTCCCAAATTTTACTTTTTATTTGTTGTTTTTTGTTTTGTGTAGGTTGATCATCTTGTATGCTAAGTACACGAAGATCAGGTGAATCTTTATTACCTATTTATCTGGAACCTCAACTTATTGGTAGAATAAATGGTCAATAGGACCCAGAGAGAGTAGCTGCTTAGCAGGAAGAGGCTAGACTAGGTACTTGGCAGCTGCATAAGTAAACCAGTAGAATATGGGCAATGCAGACTGGGAACTAAACCCAGATAATGATGATGTGGGTGATGATGATTTATTAAATCTGGTGAACTCGAGGCATTCAGGTAATGTGCCTGCACTGACAAATAGGAATGTCAATAGAAATTGCCATGTTAGGGAGAGACCAGAAAGCCAGGCCTTCCAATTTAATCTAGAAGATGATTATGATGACTTGGATGGAGATGGTTCAATAGGGTCTATTATTCTTCCACCTTTAGTACCCAAAGCCAAGTTTAATATCATAAGCACTATGATCCAGTTATTGTATCTCAAAGGGCTATTTGGTGGACTTGCGGGTGATAACCCGAATATACATTTAGTTAATTTTATCACGATATGAAAATCGTTTAACAACCCAGGAGTTGGAAAAAATGCTATTCGATTGTGGCTATTTCCTTTGTCTCTATCTGGGGAGGCAATTTTATGATTGAATGGGCTAACTCCCAACTCTATTACTAACTGGAGGCAAATAAAAGATGCATTCCTAGAAAGGTTCTTTCTGTCGTCCAAGAGAGCACAGTTGAGAGATGAGATAAAAAACTTTAGACAGTTTCCAACTGAGGCTCTCCATGAGACTTGGGAGAGGTTTAAGAAAAAGCTTATGTAGTGTCCAAATCATTATATGACTAACATCCATCTGATGGAGATCTTATATCAAGCCTTGAACTCTGTGATAAAGCCAGTAGTGGATAATGCTGCAGGTGGGGCATTAATGGATCTCACTTTTCCTGAAGAAGTTAAGATGCTTAATCGTATGACAAACCAAAGTAGAGCTTGGCATACCAGGGAGTCTATGGTAGCAAGCTCTAATGTATCTATTAGCATGACCACAGAGCAGAGGTAGAGAAAAGAAGAACTTAACCAGGACATGGCTCACATAAAAAGTTAGATGGATCTTCTCACTAAGTACTTATTATTGGAAAAGACAGAGAAGGTTAAAGCTATAATATCATAGAGAAGGGTTGAGTCCAATTCTAAAGAGGAATCCAATTACTTGAACAATCAAGGGGGTTTTCAAGGGGGTGGCCAAGGAAACCAAGGTTGGAACTATTATGACAAATCTGGTTATAAGGACCGTGACTAAGGCAATTGGAAGAATAAGAATGACAGGAGTGGGTTGTATGTTCCTCCTGGAAATTGTGAGGCTGTTGTAACTAGTTTGGGGAAGATGCCCATGGAGGACATAATGGCTAAGTTATTGAAGGAATTAGAAGCAACCAATACTAGGGTGGCTGAGATAAAAAGTGATTTATCCTCGATGAACCAGTTGGTTAATTCACACTCTAGTTTGATAAAACAGTTGGAGCAACAGATGAACCAACTATCTGCTGCATTCAACCAGAGTAAGAGTGGCACCCTACCAACTGACACAGTTTAGAATCCAAGGAAATAAGGTTCGTGTATGGCAGTTACCACTAGGAGGGTAAGGTATTGGCAAGCCCTCCTGTGGGCAAGCCTGTGGTTGATATTGTGATAGATGATGTTGACAAAGTAGAAATTGATCATCCAGTGGAGTCTAAGAAACTGGATGAGGTTATTGATGATACACCATCCAACCATCAGTAGGTTGATGAGTTGGAGAAGAGCAAAGAAAAGAAGGCTAAAGTGGTGGTTACCACTCTCCCAAAACCACCTCCTCCATTTCCCTATCAATTGAAGTGGATGGTTAGCTATGAGATGGTGGACAATATCCATCATTGTGGTGCTATCCCACAAGGTCTTTGGTGCAGAAGAAGGCAGACCTGGGAGTATTTACTATCACTTGCACTATTAGTCCTCTTGATTTTGCAAAAGCTCTATGTGTTTTGGGATCTAGTATAAACTTGATAATGCTTGCTGTGTATAAGAAATTGGGTTTGGAGGATCCTACACCCACAAACATGAGACTAGTTATGGTGGACAGGTCTATGAAGCGGCCCGCGGGGATTCTATATGGCGTATTAGTAAAGATGGCCAGTTTTATATTTCCAGCTGATTTTGTTATTCTTGATTGGGAGGTGGATTTTAAGGTGCCTATAATCTTGGGTCGACCTTTCCTTGCAACCGGGAGTGTACTTATTGATTTAAAGGCAAATGAGCTAGTGTTCAGGCTGAATGATAAGGTAGTTTGATTCGATGTATGACAGTCCATAAAACAGCATAAATATATGAGTGTATTCTCTATTATGGATATTTATAATGAGGAGGAGCAGGAAGTGCCTATAGAAGAAAAATTTGTTATGGAGAGTTTAGCCACTGTATTGATGAATTTTTATTATGACGATATCGAAGATTATGATGAGACTTTGTGTGCCTTAACATGAATGGGGTCTTATTCATATGCCCCCAGGAAGTTGGACTTGGACTTGAAAAATTGTCCAAGTCCACCTGCTAAGCCTTCTATACAAGAGCCACCTACCTTGAAGCTGAAAGAGTTGCCCGACTATTTAAGGTATGTGTTCCTGGGTAGAGGAAATACACTACCTATTATTATTGCGGCTGATTTAGGTGAGCAACAGATGGAAGCCCTCATATCTGTTCTTAAGAGATATAAGAGGACTATTGGTTGGATGATTGCAGATATCATCGGCATTTCTTCCGGTATATGTATATATAAGATTCAGCTAGGGGGGATTGTGTCCCGACTATTGAGCACCAGTATCATCTAAACCTACCTATGCAAGAGGTGGTGAATAAATAAATCATCAAGTGGCTGGACGTCGGGGTGGTATACCCCATTTTAAATAGTGAGTCCCGTTCAGTGCATATCCAAGAAAGGGGGCGTGACAGTTGTGGCTAATGAGAAAAATGAGTTGATCCCACTCAAGCCTGTTACTGGGTAGATGGTGTGTATGAATTATAGAAAATTTAACTCATAGACATGAAGGACCACTTCACAATGCCTTTCATGGATCAGATGCTTGATCGGCTAGCGAGAAGTGGTTGGTACTGTCTTTTAGATAGGTACTCTAGTTACAACCCGATTTCTATTGCTCCTGAAGATCAAGAAAATATGACATTCACGTGCCCATATGGTACGTTTTCTCTTAAGAGGATGCCTTTGGGTTTGTGTAATGCACCCGCCACTTTTTAACCGTGCATGCTGTTGATGTTTTTTGATATGGCTGAAGACACCTTGGAGGTTTTTATGGAATACTTCTTGGTGGTCGGTGATTCTTTTGAGCTCTGTTTGCTGAATCTTAGTCTGGCGTTGCAGCGGTGTGAAGAGTTCAACCTTGTCCTTAACTTGGAAAAATACCACTTCATGGTGAAGGAGGGCATTATTCTTGGTCACAAAATTTCTACAAAAGGCATTGAGGTAGATAAGGAAAAGAAATTACCTCCCCCTATCTTAATCAAATGGGTATGTAGCTTTCTCAATTATGCGGGGTTCTACTACAGATTCATAAAGGACTTCTCAAAGATTGCAAACCCATTTAGCAAACTTCTGGAGAAGGAGGCTTAGTTCACTTTTGATGATGACTGAAGTAAGGCTTTTGAATGCTTTAAGCTGAAACTAGTAAAGGCTCCAATTATTGTTGCTCCTGATTGGACGAAGCCATTTGAGATTATGTGTGATGCCAGTGGAGTGGCACTTGGATCTGTTCTTGGCCAAAAGAAAGAGAAGACGTTCCATCCTATATATTATGCAAGCAAGGCCCTAAATGGGGCTCAAAAGAATTTTACTATGACTGAATAGGAACTTCTAGCAATTGTGTATGCTTTTGAGAAGTTTCAGGCATATTTGTTAGGTACCAAAGTAGTAGTGCACACTGACCACTCTGCCTTGAGGTACTTAATGGCGAAGAAGAATGCTAACCGAAGGTTGATCTGGTGGGTATTGCTACTTTAGGAATTTGACTTCAAAGTCAAGGGTTGAAAAGGATGTGAGAATCAAGTAGCAGATCACCTATCCAGACTCGAAGGCGAGCATGCAGTCAAAGATGAGCTAGAAATTGATGATTCTTTTTCGGATGAGAAAATATTGGCTGTAGTGCTCCAAAAAGTACCTTGGTATGCTGACTTCACGAACTATATGGTAAGTGAACTAATGCTTGAGAATTTTTCCTTTCATCAAAGGAAAAAGTTTCTCCATGATATGACACATTATTTCTGGAATGAGCCATATCTGTTTTGGCAGTGTGCGGATGACATTATTAGGCAGTGCATCCCAGAAGTAGATATGTTGAGTATACTGGAAGCGAGTCATTCTTCCCTAGTTGGAGGTCACCATGCAGGTGATCAGACTGTAAGAAAAGTGCTTCAAAATGGCTACTATTGGCCCACCTTGTTCAAGGATGACTACAAGTTTGTGAAGAGATGTGACTAATGTCAAAGGCAAGGTTCTATCTTAAAACACCATGAGATGCCAATGTCTAAAATGCTGGAGGTAGAGTTATTTGATGTATGGTGCATTGAATTCATAGGGCCCTTTGTGAGCTCATTTTGGATGAAGTACATATTAGTCATCGTTAACTATGTGTCAAAGTGGGTTGAGGCAGTGGCTTTGGCGGATAATGAAGGAAAGCGGGTTGTTGCATTCTTAATGAGAAATATCTTCTCCCATTTTAGGGTACCACGTACCATTATAAGCGATGAAGTATGACACTTTTGTAACAAAATGATCAGAGCCGCCTTGGAAAAATATGAAGTTAAGCAACATAAGATGGCTACTCCATACCACCCACAGACTAGTGGGAAAGTGGAAATTTCTAATCAGGAAATCAAGGCTATCCTTGCCAAGACTGTAAATGCTAGCAGGAAAAATTAGTCTAGGAAGCTAGACGATGCCTTATGGGCATATCGAACAGATTTCAAGACACTTATTGGCATGTCACCATACCAATTGTTTATGGCAAGGCATGTCATTTGCCGATTACACTAGAGCATACAGAGTTGTGGGCACTAAGGCAGCTTAACCTGAACTAGAATGAGGCAGCTGAGATGAGACTGAGGCAGCTGAATGAGATGGATGAGTTCCGTCTCAGAGTTTATAAAAGAGCTGATCTATACAAGGAAAGAATGAAGAAGTACCATGACTGCAAAATTGAAAAGTGGGATTTTTAGAAAGGTGACTTGGTGCTTCTCTTTAACTCCAGACTCAAGCTTTTTCTAGGTAAGATCAAATCCAAATGGTTTGGCCCATTTAAAGTTAACCAAGTCTACTCGTCTAGAGTAGTGGAACCTGAAAATATATACGGAAGTGTCTTCAAGTTTAATGTGTAGCGTGTGAAACTATATATCGGTCTAATGGACTCAATAAAGAGTATTACTACCATTTATCTCGATGAAGTCTGTGTAATCAAGATAATTGAGTCGTGCTGCGATAATAAATCAGGCGCTAGTGGGAGGCAACCCATATTGTGTTGTTGTAAAGCATTAATTTAAGTTATTTGGTTTTTTTGTGCAAGCTAAAGGGTCTGTGTAAGTGTGTTGGTATGACAGTGCAGGAAACCAGAAGCTGAAAGAGTTGGAGGTGACCGACAGACCAATCGACGGACTGCCGCTGCCTTGACGGGCCGTCGTTGGGAACTATCACAACAAATACTACAAATCAGGTTACTGGAAAGTAGCAACTGATTGACCGATGGACCGTTGCAAGCTCGACGGATCATTGGTCCAAACTTCGCCAAAGAGTGGCAAAATAAGGTTACTGGAAAGGGGCGATGAGTCATCCGACGAAACATTGAACCTGCGGTGTACTTTTCCTTGAACCATCGCACTTAACCCTAGCTAAGAGGGTTGGTTCGAATCAATTTTAATTGTTGCATGTTTCATCTTTATCTGAACCAACGGTTTTTAATGGATAATTTATAGTGATTAATTAATGCTTCAACTGTTCAAGTGCCTGAGACTATTTATTTTCTATGAATTCAATGTACCTGAGTCTTTTCATTCTCTTCTAAAACTTCTCCTCTTCCCTTTCCCATCTATTTAAACTCCATTTCTTCTTTTTATCTTTCCATCATAAGAAAAACAAAGTCTTTCACAAATGCAAAGGTTCATCAGTTGTTCTGTGTTCAGTTTGCAAGTCAGAGTAGTAACAAAGTACTTCATTACTAAGGTATGATCTCTCTATCACTCTCTATTTTCTTCAACATGAGGAACAAATAAAGTAGGTGAAGGCAATAATATTTAAACAATTCTCTCTTCTCTTGTTGATACTGTGTGGGTTTGAATTAAGTCAAAACCTGATAAATACTACCTTGGCTGATTCTAAGTAGCCCATGGACCAAAAATGGCAAAAGTTACGATGTATTATTGACATAAATGTCATGAAAATCATGTTTAAAATGAGTGCATGTCAGGTGTTTGACAAAATGCCAAAATGAGGCTCAGATTGGAAAAGTACGGGCGACAGTTTGTGCAATGAACCATCGGAACCCCGATAAACCATCGCTAGAAGCCATTGCAACTACCCTAGAATTTAAGCTACTAGAATTGACCCGACGGTTGGGGTCAACGGACCATCGCAGACCGACGGATCATCGTACAATCTATCGTTGGTAAAAAAAAATTCTTTCTTCTAGTTTGAGTTTGTAAACTGATAAATGCTTCAATTATAGATAATATGGAAAACAAATTACCACCAACCAGAGGCAGGGGTAGAGGCCAAAGATCTAGGCAAGAGCCATCACAGGGTTCGGACGCACCGATACACAACACCCGACAAAGACATTAGGTGATTTCTTAATCCTCCCAATTTGAAGAGGAGGGAGGAAACAGTAGCAATAATAGCTCCAGATCAAACCCAATTGACGAAGGGGTTGAAATATCTAACCCCATCCAAGAGGATGTTCCAGAATAGGAGGACCCAAACATGGTTCAAATCAAGGACCCGCAACTATGGGAGGCTATCAGGTGGTAGGTTGAAGACTCCTGGGATTATTTCTACAAAGGATCGAGAGAACAGATAGGTTGGAAGCAAAATGGCCTATTTTTCAGGAGCATCAGATTGTGACAACAATACTGCAAGAGTATCTATAACTCAAGCGCCGATTAAATGAATATGAGTTGGCATGGATGAGTAGGCCACTCGAAACCTATCAAACAAATCTAGTGCGTGAGTTTTTCACCAATTACTTGGCATTGATGGAGAAAGACTATCCCCTAGGTGCATCAGTTAGTGACATGAACAATCTAGACATAGTTCTTGTGCGTGTAGTCAACATAGATATCTCAGAGTATACATTGAATAGATTCTTGTTTGGTCCAAATATCGAATACCGGGTGTAATACCATATTTGGAGCATCGATTATTCACGGCGAGCAACCAAAGGCCTTGGATGGCCAGAATATTGACAGAGGAAGGTGAGACGGTGTGGTTACACAACCCCCATGAACGAATATCTAAGTTGTCCCTAAGATTTAGGACCAGGCCAAGTTTTGGTGGGAGATTATGAGACTGAGGCTTTTGCCAACAGGCGGTGATGACCACTTAGAAATCAATAGAGCTGTAATTGTTGCCGCATTGATTGAAGGATTGACAGTAGATTTTGGCCACATTATTGTCGATGAATTATTTACCTGCGCTCACAAAACCATAACTGCACTGCCATTTCCATGTCTTATCATAGATTTGTACAGGCGGGCAAACCTCCATTTGATCAGCACAATTGATAATGAGGTGTGGGCAATGTGCAAACAAAATATTAAGAAGATAAGTGATGACTCAAGGTTTGATATGAGAGTCAACAGACCTCCATCCCATCAGTCTCAGTCAACACTAGTTCCAAAATCATCAGAGGTTCCTTCAGGCCACATCTGCAAGGTCAGGTTCGATGCCTATAGGTGGGACTGCAGCTACTGCGTCAGTCCCGCCCCAATATTCTGAATACAGGATAAACCAGGAGAACTTTCTGAAGTTGATCCGGGCCCAGAAAAAGTTTGAAAAATAGTTAGCTATATGGGGGCAGATTCAAATCTTTTGTGGAAAGAATTATAGAGGTAGCAGTACGTCCTTTAAGGAATATTCAGCTAAGAATGGATGATATGGAGAAGCGAATCAATAAGAATCTAGATGCCATGTCCATCCCAGATTTTGCCAAATTTATGGTGGAGTTTAGATAAGCCCAATAAGACATAGTAGAGTTAAAGGGTAGGCAGTCCTAGAAGCCAGTTTTTGACCCGACCCTGGTTATGAGTGATGATGATGAGGAAATAGTCGATTTGATAGGAAGACCAATGAAAGATAAAGGTAAGAAGCAGTACATAAACATGCTAAAAAAAGCTGAAAAGAGAAAAAGAAGGGAAGCAATGACACCAGAGGAACGAGAGCAGCATGATATGAGGAAAACCAGTAGAAGATCAAGGAGAGATAAGGAGAGAAGAAGAAAGAGAGAAAAAGATGAAGCGGCTGGAGTTTCCACC
The DNA here is from genome assembly GCA_030864225.1 of Capsicum baccatum var. pendulum. Classification (NCBI taxonomy): domain Eukaryota; kingdom Viridiplantae; phylum Streptophyta; class Magnoliopsida; order Solanales; family Solanaceae; genus Capsicum; species Capsicum baccatum. Next base: position 230,692,344 of record CM061558.1, on the reverse strand, counting down.
AGTTTGGCCCCAGCTAGGAGGCCAATTTCCGACCCTATTCACCGTGAGATCCCTCTAATTTCGGAGGATATTGATGTGAGGACCCCTACCACCATAGGGGTCAATGTTCCTAAAGACGAGGCCAAACCAGCCTTAGACCATTTGACTGGCACCTCATCTGACTGAGAGGTTGTACAAGTATTTTCCTTCCTTTGTTTTTACTTTGCATGCATTGAGGATATTGCATCATTTTTTAAGGGGGGGATACTTGTACCATGGGGTTTTTTGGTGCCGATGTTCTTTTCCCTCATATTTTATCTAGGAGAACCAACATGTCTAGTTTGTATTTTTATTTTCATGTGATGTGCTGTAAATATCGTCAAGTGATTATTTATATAAGTAATTTTCTATTCTGTTAGCTTCATTGTGTATATATGGATGATAAGTGATTGTGGCAAAGTATTTTGAATTTTTGTATAATTATTTCTTATTACCATGTGGTGAAGTGTTGTGCAACCATTTGTGACTCTAAAACTGGCATTAGAATGTAAGGTGAAGGAAAGCATAGCTATGTGATATGAATCCCAAGAGTTAGTAGGATAGGAATTAACTCAGTGCTTGTGTGTGTGAGTATTTGCATAGTTCTTGCATAAGTGTTACACCTAGAACTTGCCCGATTCATTGGATGTTGTCATGTGTTTGACCTAATAAGATAGGGTAGTAGGCCTCCTTATTTTATTAGTCTACTTAGCCAAACTAATGACCCACCAAAAATATTTTGTTTCCTTTGTAAGCCCGGTTAAGATTTATTAGCGTTTGTTCTGTCCAAATATGTTTGATTCACTCTCTAGAAGGTGTTAACACTTAGATTTGGCCTTAGTACTATTTTTGACATTGTGCACTTCAACTTAGGCAAATTACCTAAGTTGAGATTGGATACTGTTGAATTGTTAGCGACATAGGAAGGCGAGTTGAAGTTGATTTGAGAGGTGGCATATGGCCCTGGTCTAGTTAGATGTGTAAATAGATATTATATACCTCAACTAATAGTATTAGCTTAAATTGAGGGTGGCTGATGCTGCTATTACTCTACAAGAAAACTAGGTTATGGAAAGGGAGCGGATGGATAATAAAGATTGTGAATAAGTGAGAGGAACTGTAATCCTGGTGAGTAGCTACCAAAAAGGGTAAAGAGAGTGAAGTTTTTTACTTTAAGTCACTTGTCTAAATGATCAACCCTCATTGAGCCTAAAACCTCATTACAACCCTTAGCAAGTCCTTGTTGATCTTGGTAAATCAATTATGAGGGAATGTTAGATAATAAGGGCAAGCTTATGGGTGTGCACTATGTTTGTAACTTCTTTTCTGAGAGTGAGAGTCTTAGTTTCATCCACGACTTAATTGTATAATGTGAGGTGGACTTCTTAGATTGTGAGGGAACGTTGAGTTATACCTGGTCTACTTATTTCTTTGTGGTGTTGTATCTGTGGCTATTAATATATTGATTTATAGTAAATGCCAGTAGTAGATCCATATGTGTTGAGATCACATAGCCGAATGGGCATTTGAATAATTGTATAACTATGTTGGTTTGACTGCGAAATGCCCATCATGATGTTGTTCATATTAGCATCTTGGTGTTAAGTTGCGTGAGTACAAGCAATTGCCTTAAGTTGAGGGTGTTGATATTCCGTCTTTTGATGGAATACTTTAGGCCTTTTTCTTAGGATAATTATGTGTTTTCAAGAAACTATTGTTGTATTTAACATTGGACTTTACTGTTTTCAGGACAAGAACTGAGCATTGTGAATAACTTAGATAAAGTGGGCAAAACAAGATAAAAATGACAAGCGAGGACTTAGGCGATAGACCGTCGACTATGCGATGGACCGTCGGCTTAACCGTTGCCCAAAAGTAAAAGGCAGTGTCACTGGAACTCCTTGATGATAGGCGAATTTACGCGCCTATATCAATATATTTTGCCCATATTTTAGCCTAGTTTTGAGAACTAATTATCTATTTCATACACTTTTAGTCCTTTTTCCTGTAAATGAGCTAACAAATGTGATTAGGAAAGTTTCAGGTATAAATGATGCAAAATACAGCAATTTATGGCTTACTTGACGCAAAAGAAAGCTCACGAACGAAGTGGAAAGGAGCTGGACGCCTAAAGGACTAAATCTGCTGCATGGAAAATCTGTCCCGGGCTAAAACAGCAATTCTGAAGACTTTGGGGACTTACAGACACAAAGCTGGATTTTTGCCATAATACATTAACCTAGTGCAATTAGGTTATGTTTTTCATTATTCTATTTGGATTATAATTTTGTAACCTTACCCTAGTACATTTGGGTCAAGGATTTCATTAGTATATTAGGATTTGGTTATTTATTTCATTAGCTTAGTAGGAGTAGGATAGGGGTATTATAAATACCCTATCATGCTAGAGATTTAGAGACACATTCTTACAATTCATTCAACTCTTCACTTAAGACATCTTCCTACAATACATTCTTAATTCTTCATTCTTCTACTCTTAAATTCCACAACAAGAGAATCGTTACTTGCTACGGAATCACTAAAATCACACGCCAAACACCTACTATTCACGCCATCCACCATGCAAAACGTGATATCCTTCGCATTCATGGGTAACTAAACCTCTTAGTTGGGGTTATGGAAGCCGAATGAGTTACTATCTATTGCTATGAGCTTGTGAGTTCAAGACACGTATATTGCTTATATCATTATTCTCTTCATCTTAAATCTACATCCTTTGCGGTTCAAACACAAGAACACACCATTCTAACATCTAACCTGTTCGAGAGAAAGGTTATTTGTCTAGAAAAGAAGACGCATAGACCAACGCCAGTCTAACATTTAACTTGTTCGAGAGAAAGGTTATTTGTCTGGAAAAGAGATAATGTCAAGGTAGTAGGACACCCTTTCCTATTAAAAAGCTAGTGCCGTAACTGGACTAACCTCTTGGAGAATTTGTACCGCTAGACACACTTTAAGCTCGAGAGAGTTAAAGTGAAATAGTCCTTGTTTAGGTCGAGAGACGCTTGGATTTACCATCGACTACAATTCTCTATAAGCAATTGCATGTCAAGACTCTACACACTCATAGCCAATAGAGACGTATACCTCAGAAGGTGGACATAACCCCAACGCCTCAATTCTCATTGTTTCACAACCTACGAAATACTCTCTTTTTACTTTATTATTTTCAGCTTTTATTTCATTACTTTAGTTACTTATTACAATCCCCCCTTCTTACGAGACTTGCACCAAAAGTCTATTAATTTTGCTTACTTGTTGACCAAGCTATTCCCTGTGGGATCGATACCCAACCCAGGTTGGGTTCTATATTTGCTATCGACCGCTTTACACTCAAACGAGAGCTGTAGATTGAGCGTTATCAAAAATTGGCGTCGTTGCCGGGGAATACGAGTGTCAATCAAGTTCGTGATAATTACTAGACCCTTTGGTCAAAGATTCTCGTACTTTTACGTTTAGTTTTTGTTTTTGTTTATTGCAGGTTTTTCTTTTTAGTGCATGCCCCATACTAGAAGTTCTGGTCAACCGTTATTACCAATCAATCCGGAACCACAACGAATTAGAAGAATGGAAGCACAAGCTGAAATCGACAGGATGGCTGCTCAACACGAGCAAGCAAGATTAGCTGCTCTTGCCGCTGCTCAAGTCCAACAACAAAACATTGATAATCCTGGGCGAGCAACAAATCCTGACGATGAAGATTTAGGTGATGACGAGTTACTAAACCCAAGGCATGGCGCTGAAATTGCAACACCTGCCAATCGAAGAGGTCGACAAGCTCGGTACAGATATGATCGCCAACCTTTGCAACCAGCTTTCGACGATGATGATGATGATCTTGATGGTGCCGGAGCCACTGGAGCTATAATTCCACCACCATTAGCGCCCGGAGCCAAGTTCAACATCATAAGCACCATGATTCAGTTATTGCAACTCAAGGGATTATTTGGTGGACTAGTAGGCGATGATCCGAATATGCATCTCATCAACTTTATTTCTACATGCAAGTCTTTTGACAATCCTGGTGTTGGTCAGAATGCTATTCGATTACGTCTATTTCCATTGTCTCTGTCTGGGGAGGCAATATTATGGTTGAATGGGCTGACTCCTGATTCTATTACAAATTGGAGGCAATTGAGAGACGCTTTCCTAGAAAGATTCTTTCCGCCATCCAAGAGGGCTCAATTGAGAGATGAAATCAGCAACTTTCGTCAGCTTCCATCTGAAGCTCTTCACGAAACATGGGAGAGGTTCAAGACAAAGCTAGCGAGATGCCCAAACCATCACATGACCAATGTCCACTTGATGGAGATCTTATATAGAGCCTTGAATTCAGTAACTAAACCAGTGGTGGACAACGCAGCTGGAGGTTCTTTTATGGACCTCACCTTTGGTCAAGCAAGCAACATGCTAGATCGTATGACTAAACAAAGTAGAGCTTGGCATACCAGGGATTCTGAGGTAGCAAGCCCCACTTTATCTATTGGCATGTGTGCAGACCAAAGAAGAAGAGAAGAAGAACGTGATCAAGATATGGCGCACATGAAAACCCAAATGGATCTTCTTACAAAGCATCTATTAGGGAAGACTGAAAAAGTGAAAGCTATTGCGTCAAAAGGAAGAGACGAATCTGATTCAGAAGAGGAGGCCAACTACTTGAACAATCAGGGGGGTTTCCGTGGGAATGCCCAAGGAAACCAAGGTCGGAACTATTATGATAAATCTGGAGGTAAAGACCAAGGTAGTTGGAAGAAAAATAATGAAAATAGTGGTTTGTACGTTCCCCCTGGTAGACGTGATACCACCACATCTAATTCTATGGAAGACATGATGGCTAAGTTATTGAAAGGAGTGGAAGCGACGAGCGCGGGAGTTAAGGAGGTGATTGACGATTTGGCCTCTATGAAGCAATTAGTTGATTCTCATTCCACTTCTATCAAGCAAATAGAGCAGCAATTAAGCCAACTTTCAGCAGCATTCAATCAAAGAAAGGCTGGCACCTTACCGAGCGATACAGTCCAAAACCCAAGGAATGATGGGTCATGCATGGCCATCACTACGAGGAGTGGTAAGGTGCTGGAAACTTCAGCAGAAGGCAAGCAAGTAGTTGACGGAACAGCAGACGTGGACGCCACACCTAGTGATGCCACTAGGGAAGACGCCGCAATATCCACTTCCAACGTCAAGGACGTGTTGCCTAGTGACGTGCAGCCTGAAAAAAATAATAAACGGAAGCAAGAGGAGAAGAAAGCCATGGAGAGAACACTTCCATACCCACCACCACCTTTTCCACAAAGATTGAAGAAGGTGGCCGATGACACTAAGTTCAGCAAATTTATGACCATGTTGAAGCAGCTGACTATTAATGTCCCATTGGTAGAGGCACCTGAACAAATGCCTGGGTATGCGAAGTTTATGAAAGATCTTTTGACTAAGAAGAGGGCAGCAAGCTATGAGCTAAAAGATGATGTGCATCATTGTAGTGCAATCGCTACCCGATCCATAGTTCAGAAGAAGGCCGACCCCGGAGCTTTCACTATTCCTTGCACCGTCGGATCTTTGGACTTTGCTAAAGCATTATGTGACTTAGGAGCCAGCATCAACCTGATGCCATTATCAATCTACAAGAAGTTGGGGTTAGGAGATCCTACACCAACTAATATGAGGCTTATCATGGCGGATAGGTCGGTAAAACGACCGGTGGGTATTCTATGCGATGTCTTGGTGAAGGTATCTTCATTCATATTTCCGGAAGACTTTGTCATTTTGGATTGTGAAGCAGATTCAGAGGTTCCCATAATCTTGGGACGCTCTTTCCTTGCTACGGGAAGTGTGCTCATAGATTTGAGAGCTAATGAGCTTTCATTCCGAATAAATGATGAAGTGGTGCGCTTTGATGTTTGCAAATCAATGAAGCAACCCAAAGATATAAGTGTATTTTCTGTGGCTGATGTTGTCGTTGATGACGAGGATGAGTTACTTGCTGAAGAGCAAATTCTTGATGATCCTTTGGAGGTTTTTCTCATGGAAGAAGATGATGATGATGCTGAAATTTCTGAAGATAATGTTTATGCTCTATCAGGATTAGGAGCATATCGCTATACTCCTAAGAAGCTGGATCTTGATCTCAAGAATCGACCCACACCACCAGCTAAGCCATCTATTGAAGAACCACCCACATTAGAAATAAAGGAGCTGCCAAGCCATTTGAAGTACGCATTCTTAGGAAGCGGAAACACTCTTCCAGTCATAGTGGCAGCCGATTTAGGTGAGCAACAAGTTGCAGCTCTTATTGCAATTTTACGCAAGTATATTAGAGCTATTGGATGGACCATTGCGGATATCCTTGGTATTCCACCTGGGATTTGCACTCATAAAATTCAGCTCCAAGAAAAGTGCACACCCACCATCGAACACCAAAGACGTCTAAACCCACCAATGCAAGAGGTGGTGAAGAAGGAGATTATCAAGTGGTTAGACGCAGGAGTTGTGTATCCTATTTCTGATAGTACATGGGTAAGCCCAGTATAATGTGTTCCCAAGAAAGGAGGCATGACGGTGGTTGCTAATACAAAGAATGAGCTTATTCCACTCAGGCCCGTTACTGGATGGAGAGTATGTATGGACTACCGCAAGCTGAATTCTTGGACTCTCAAGGATCATTTCCCCATGCCATTTATGGACCAAATGCTAGATCGATTAGCGGGGAAAGGATGGTTTTGCTTTCTTGATGGTTATTCAGGTTACAATCAGATTTGTATTGCCCCCGAAGACCAAGAGAAGACAACGTTTACATGCCCATATGGTACCTTTGCCTTCAAACGCATGCCATTCGGGTTATGTAACGTACCAGCCACCTTTCAACGTTGTATGATATCTATTTTCTCTGATATGGTAGAAGACACTTTGGAGGTATTTATGGACGACTTTTCAGTTGTTGGTGAGTCCTTTGACGCATGTTTGGTGAACTTGAGCATGGCATTACAAAGATGTGTAGAGTTCAACCTTGTGCTGAATTGGGAGAAGTGCCACTTCATGGTAAAAGAAGGAATTGTTCTTGGGCACAAGATCTCCGAAAGAGGAATAGAGGTTGATCGCGCCAAAATAGAGGTAATTGAGAAGCTACCACCTCCAATTTCGGTGAAAGGAGTTCGTAGTTTTCTTGGCCATGCTGGGTTTTATCGTAGATTCATCAAAGACTTCTCCAAAATTTCAAGTCCATTGTGCAAGCTATTGGAGAAAGATGCGAAGTTTGACTTTAATGATGATTGCTTGAAGGCATTCGAATGCCTTAAAGAAAAACTCATTGAAGCCCCTATCATGGTAGCACCAGATTGGACGCTCCCATTTGAAATCATGTGTGATGCTAGTGGTGTAGCCGTTGGCGCTGTTCTTGGACTGAGAAAGGAGAAATTATTTCATCCTATCTACTATGCGAGTAAGGTCCTCAATGAAGCCCAAAAGAACTACACTGTCACTGAACAGGAGCTCTTAGCGGTTGTGTATGCGTTTGAGAAGTTCCGTGCCTATCTATTGGGTACTAAAGTGATCGTTCATACAGACCATGCAGCTCTTAGATATCTAATGACAAAGAAGGATGCAAAACCAAGGCTGATTAGATGGGTATTGCTGCTGCAAGAGTTTGATTTCGAAGTCAAAGATAGAAGAGGTTGCGAGAACCAAGTGGCTGATCACCTATCTAGACTTGAGAATGAGTATGTGGCGCAACCAGAAAATTAGATTGACGATGCATTCCCTGACGAGGAGATACTAGCGACAACAATGGAGAACTTACCATGGTATGCCGACTTTGCAAATTTCGTGGTGAGTAATGTGTTACCTTCCAATTTATCTTACCACCAGAGGAGGAAGTTTATGCATGACGTTCAGCACTACTATTGGGATGAGCCTTATTTGTTTCGAAGATGCGCGGATGGTATCATTCGACGATGTATATCCCATGAAGAAGTGCCTACTATATTGGACGCATGCCACACTTCGCAAGTTGGAGGACATCATGCGGGTAATCGAACAGCAAGGAAAGTCTTGCAAAGTGGTTATTATTGGCCTACAATATTCAGAGATGCACACGACTATGTGAGAAGGTGTGACCAATGCCAACGTCAAGGTGCTATTTCAAAACACCATGAAATGCCCATGTCCAAAATTATGGAGGTAGAACTCTTTGATGTGTAGGGTATTGATTTCATGGGACCATTCGTGAATTTGTTTGGAATGAAGTACATCTTGGTTGCTGTATATTATGTGTCGAAATGGGTTGAAGCTGTAGCATTGGCCGATAACGAAGGAAAGCGTGTTGTAGCGTTTTTAAAGAAGAATATCTTCTCTCGCTTTGGGGTACCTCGTACTATCATAAGTGATGGAGGATCTCACTTCTGCAACAAGCTATTCAAATCTGTATTGGCCAAGTATGGAGTCAAGCAACACAAGGTAGCTACGCCTTATCATCCCCAAACTAGTGGACAAGTAGAGGTTTCCAATTGTGAGATCAAGCAAATCCTTGCCAAGACGGTCAATGCGAATCGGAAGGATTGGTCTCGAAAGCTAGATGATGCACTATGGGCGTACAGGACTGCATTCAAAACACCCATTGGCATGTCACCTTATCAGCTAGTTTATGGGAAGGCTTGTCATCTACCCATTGAGCTTGAGTACAAGGCATTGTGGGCATTGAAGCACTTGAATCTGAATTGGGATGATGTGAAGAACCTGAGGTTGGAGCAGCTGAACGAACTAGATGAATTCCGTCTCCATGCATATGAAAGATCAGATTTATACAAGGAGCGGATGAAGAAGTATCATGATCAGCGGATTGTTCGACGAAACTTCCAAAAAGGTGACATGGTACTACTCTTTAACTCCAGATTCAAGCTCTTCCCAGGTAAGTTAAAATCAAAGTGGTCTGGTCCATTTAAAGTCACCCAAGTCTACTCGTCTGGAGTAGTCGAATTGGAAAACAATGAGGGTGTTATCTTCAAAGTGAATGGCCAACGTGTCAAGCCATATATCGGTCCTCTTGACTTGATAAATGACATGGCCATCACTTATCTCGACGAAGTCTAAGTACTCGAGACTACTACGTCGAGCCACGACAATAAATAAGGCGCTAGATGGGAGGCAACCCATCGTTTTATCGTTTTATCATTTTATCGTTTCGTCGTTTTAATTTTTTCTTTTTGATAAATGAAAATCCAAAAATAAGAGTCGTGCCACGACCAAAACTAAGGCGCTTGGTGGGAGGCAACCCATCGTACTAATCGTTTTTATTGTGTTTTGAGCAAATATAGGTGCAAGACGTATGCAACGAGGAGATTGATTTCAATTGACGATTTGGTCGCATTGTATGGTAAAGTCGGTAAGTTAGGAATGGTGATGCATAAGGCTATGAATTGAGCCTTTCTCACGTCATAATAGGCTTCGAGGAAGGCTAGGCCTTGGTATAAATAGGCCACGAACGATGCACAACCTATTCTATAGCCTAAGGACTCGGAATCTAGTGTGCAATACACTATGCGCCGCCTATTCCTAGGTGTGCTTTTGACTATGCGCCGCCTATGCTATGGCATTTGAGATACTGAGACCAAATGCCATAGGATATGCGCCGCATATGTCTAGATATGCCATAGGATATGCAGCGCATATGTCCAATTATGCCATGGACAATGCGCCGCATATGTAAGTGATATGCCGAGGGATATGCGCCGCATATGCTGTGATTTTGTCCCCAAATCCGATTGTAAATGGGTCATAACCCGACCCATACTCTTCCTATATAAAGGGGACTTGTTTTTTTTACACAACCACATTAGAAACAACCCTAAGGGCGCCGCATATCACTCCAAATCCTCTCAAATTTTTCTTCCTTTGTTCTTCCAATCCACATCAAACTTCTCCACACTCTTCAAGCAAGTAAGTGCTCTCTTATTCTTCATCTATTTATCGTAAGTACTACGTTGCTATGCTTATTACAAAATGCTAAATCATAAGAAATTGGTGGTGATGTTCATGTGTGTGGATAATTGTTGCAAAATCGTGTGATTGAATATATACGTATGGAATTCTTGACTTGTTTCCGACTTGAATTTTGTTTCAATGGCATTGTTATGATACTTGCTGAACATATGTGGCTATGAATATCGCTTGAGAGTGTTGTTTGGATGCTTGCATGATTAACCATCCCGGCCATCGGGATAAGGTTATAGTGACTATCGACGTAGGAGGTAGTGTTTGTTGTACAAATAGCAATTCCATGCGGTAACTCCTATGTTGTAGTGTCGCTATATGCACCATGAAAGACGTCCAAGTGGCTGCTCATAAGTGATGTAATGCTGATTTTCTTGTCGGAATACAATCCTAAAACGTATGTCAACGAAGTCTGAGTACTCGACCACTTTCACTTCACTGATTTGTGCTAACAAGATTAAGTGTGGGGTGGTACCCCTAGTGCTTGAATGTAGATTGTATAAAGTGCGATTGTGCTGCAACTAACATTATTTTTAGTCTCAGGTACAATGGCACCGAAAGCAAGGCAAGGCAAGGAGAAGGCTACCACAACCCGAAAGGATAAAAAGAGAAGCCGAAAAGACCAAGGAGAATCATCTTCAGCACACCTACCACGCAGAATGTTCGGAATCAAATGGGTTCTTGAGGAAGACGCCAAGGCATGGTACAGCAGCAACAAAGAAAAGAAATATGTGCACGTCGACTTAATCAACAAGGAGACCTCAGCAAAGAAGGAGCCGCAAATGTTGGCTAAGATAATGGCTCTGAAGCTGGATTTCATCTTCCGTGACATGGGAGAGTGCAATCTTGACTTGACAAGAGAGTTTTATGCCAACTGGTCGCCAAACACAACAGGCAACGAAGTCAAAATTCGAGGCCAAGTGTTACAGCTTACAGCGGATTGGATCAACTCGTTTCTAGGCCTACCTTCGGTCGACACTGCACCATACAAAGAGCTGTACAGCAGGCCTCCTTACAGAGCAATAAGACACACGCTTTGTGGAAGCAGATCAATGGCAAGATGGGGCAGACATAAGGAAATAGGCCGTCACAACACATTCCCCTATGCTCCACTAAATAGGGAAGCAAGAATCTGGATGCGCATTGTCAACTCATGCCTTATTCCTGGGACGCAATACACAAAGATATCGAGAGATAGAGTGTGTTTGGTTTATGCGTTGATGACGAATGTCCCTATCAACTTTGGGGCAATCATTCGATCTACCATGAGAAAAGCCAGACTCCACAGCAGGTCCCATTTCACATTCGGCAATTTGTTGACAGCAATGTTGCGGAAGGAGGATATAGAAGAGGAACCAGCTGACCACAAACTCCCACATACCCCAAAGAAGGTTGACCTCACCAAGGTCAAAGATGCTGAAACAACGCATGGAGTCAACCTTACCACTGCGGAGAGACACGCTCGTGATGAGAGTTTCTTCCGTCATCTCTATGGCATGACACGATTCACTATGATGAGTGGTGGACGTATTCCAACTGCTGAAGAGCTCCAACAGCTGGACCACGACTACCCAATGAACAGACATGCCTGGGAGATGTGTGGAGTGGGAGTATATTTTGAGGAACCTCTTGATGATGACGTGCCAACTGATGATGATAGATGCTTGCCTGATTCTGATGCTGAGGAGAACTCTGACGATGACTCTTACGATGATTCGGACGAAGGGGGTATGACCCCCGACATTGAGGAAGAGTCCGATTAATCAGGTTCTTTGACTTTATTTTCCACTGAGGGCAGTGTCTAGTCTAAGTGTGGGGTATCGGCAGAATCTGTATGCTATGTTTGTATGTTTGCTTGTTTATTTTGTTTTGAGTCCAAATTTTTATTTTTTTGTGATTTTTTTTTCGTGTGACGTTTTTTTAGGAGGAAAATTTTTCTAGCTACGCATGAAGTTATTTGGATAGGCAGCATGAGATTAGAACAAGAGTATGTGCTACAATTGTGATTATTGAGACGTTTAGGCTCTAGTTGTGACTCATTATGTGATATTGTGTGATTCAATTCCTTCACTTGTTGGGTTGAGAGTCTATATTACTTCCAATCAAGTCGACCATGTGCCTTGTGTGTGTGAGGTAATAGTATATTCTATGTATGTGGCTGATGCTAGAACTTGCCTCGTATGTATGCAAAGCGAAAATAAGGAATGTAAGTTTAGGATATGATTTAGGCATTTCTTTGGCAACCTATACATGTTTACCTTCAGTTTTTCCTACCCATGTAAATCATCCTAGTTAAACCCTTTTGAGCCTTTAGCCTATTTCTTTGACAACCTTGTATGTAAGCCTAATCCATTTTTTTTTCAAGACCGTAATTTGATCCAAATTCCTAAGTGCTTTAAAGTGAATAAGTCATGTGACAACATAAGAGGAAATTGGGTGAGTATGATGCTTTAAATTGTAAAGGTTCTTGAATGTGTTATGAAAAAAAAAAAATGCTATCATAGGAGGTACGTTGTGAAAAGAAAAAGGAAAAGAAAGCTGAAAAGTGAGTTGTGCTTAAAATTGAAATACAAAAGATGAGAACAAGGGTGGAAGAATAAAGAGTAAAGAAAGGTTGAAAGAAAAAAAGTGTCAATGACCCAAAGTGATGTATTAAAGTGCTTAGGAACCTAGTCACTATTCTTGGCCAAAATAGTCCTACCCGTCCCTTAGCCTACATTACAACCATCTAAAGACCTACTTGATCCTAATCTTAACATTCCTACATTTAGTAGAGTACTACATTAAAGGCAAGCTTATGGTCACTAGTTGCTACATATGAATTCTTTGTGAGAGTGAGTGCAAGGATATTTTGATACCCATGTTTGAAAATATGCTATACTTGTGAGTGATTATGGGTACTATATTGTGAGACACACATGGTTGATGAGTCTTGGATAGTTGTATATGATTCTATGCACCTTAACGTTTGCATTCGAGTTGATCACCATCACGAGTCTATGCTTGAGGTTAAATTGTTTCTACTTATAATCGGAAAGCTACTCTTCGTTGATAATTGTTGTGCTTGTCTTGAAGAATGTTTTGTGTTGTTTTTGTAAAAACCTTAAGTCGATGCTTAGAAGGACATGATATGTTGTTCGAGGACGAACAAAGCTCTAAGTGTGGGGTGTTGATGATAGGCGAATTTACGCGCCTATATCAATATATTTTGCCCATATTTTAGCCTAGTTTTGAGAACTAATTATCTATTTCATACACTTTTAGTCCTTTTTCCTGTAAATGAGCTAACAAATGTGATTAGGAAAGTTTCAGGTATAAATGATGCAAAATACAGCAATTTATGGCTTACTTGACGCAAAAGAAAGCTCACGAACGAAGTGGAAAGGAGCTGGACGCCTAAAGGACTAAATCTGCTGCATGGAAAATCTGTCCCGGGCTAAAACAGCAATTCTGAAGACTTTGGGGACTTACAGACACAAAGCTGGATTTTTGCCATAATACATTAACCTAGTGCAATTAGGTTATGTGTTTCATTATTCTATTTGGATTATAATTTTGTAACCTTACCCTAGTACATTTGGGTCAAGGATTTCATTAGTATATTAGGATTTGGTTATTTATTTCATTAGCTTAGTAGGAGTAGGATAGGGGTATTATAAATACCCTATCATGCTAGAGATTTAGAGACACATTCTTACAATTCATTCAACTCTTCACTTAAGACATCTTCCTACAATACATTCTTAATTCTTCATTCTTCTACTCTTAAATTCCACAACAAGAGAATCGTTACTTGCTACGGAATCACTAAAATCACACGCCAAACACCTACTATTCACGCCATCCACCATGCAAAACGTGATATCCTTCGCATTCATGGGTAACTAAACCTCTTAGTTGGGGTTATGGAAGCCGAATGAGTTACTATCTATTGCTATGAGCTTGTGAGTTCAAGACACGTATATTGCTTATATCATTATTCTCTTCATCTTAAATCTACATCCTTTGCGGTTCAAACACAAGAACACACCATTCTAACATCTAACCTGTTCGAGAGAAAGGTTATTTGTCTAGAAAAGAAGACGCATAGACCAACGCCAGTCTAACATTTAACTTGTTCGAGAGAAAGGTTATTTGTCTGGAAAAGAGATAATGTCAAGGTAGTAGGACACCCTTTCCTATTAAAAAGCTAGTGCCGTAACTGGACTAACCTCTTGGAGAATTTGTACCGCTAGACACACTTTAAGCTCGAGAGAGTTAAAGTGAAATAGTCCTTGTTTAGGTCGAGAGACGCTTGGATTTACCATCGACTACAATTCTCTATAAGCAATTGCATGTCAAGACTCTACACACTCATAGCCAATAGAGACGTATACCTCAGAAGGTGGACATAACCCCAACGCCTCAATTCTCATTGTTTCACAACCTACGAAATACTCTCTTTTTACTTTATTATTTTCAGCTTTTATTTCATTACTTTAGTTACTTATTACAATCCCCCCTTCTTACGAGACTTGCACCAAAAGTCTATTAATTTTGCTTACTTGTTGACCAAGCTATTCCCTGTGGGATCGATACCCAACCCAGGTTGGGTTCTATATTTGCTATCGACCGCTTTACACTCAAACGAGAGCTGTAGATTGAGCGTTATCACTCCTGCGACGGTCGAGGCAATGGACCATCGACTCTACAATAAACCATCGGCCTAACTGTCACCCGAAAGCAGAAGGTATTGTCACTAAAAGTTCCGCGATGGTCCAGGCAACGGATCGTCGACCCTGCGATGACCCGTCACCTAACACATCACTAAGAAATAGAATGCAGTATCACTGGAACTCTAGCTATGGTCCGGACAAAGGACCTTCGCCTCAGCGATGAACCATCGCCCAACCCATCGAGCATAACGCTGTAATTCTGACTTTAAATTTTAAAACCCCAGTCTAGGAATCATATAAATACTAAGTATTAGGTTTTATTTGGTAACTTTTGACCGACTATCAGACTTTCTCCTCTATTGAAAGCGTTGTAACACCTTTCATTGAGATTGGAAGCTAGAAACTAAAATCTGATTATTACTTCCATATTTTTCCATTGAAGTTTGAGAATAAAAATATTTTAACTTTTGTAAGTACTCTCTTGAAGCTATTTATGAACATCAATATGTCTTTGATATCTTATATGGAGATGAGTAGCTAAACTCCCATAACTAGGGTTATGGGAGCCTTGATGTAGGGAACTGTTTGGGTTTGTGAATCCATCTAATTTCTAACATCTATCTAAATTTCATGAATCTCTCTTCATTATAATGACTTCTTTTGGTTGCAAACTTAAGAAGTGAGCCCATGAACACCACTTGTCTGAACAAAAAAGTGGATATTGGGGAAAAAGGTGATTCACATAAAATCCATAGATTTACCCTTTGGGTTACTGCACCATCAAATCTAGAGGAAGGATAGTCAACCGCCAGACCACCTTGATTCAATGGTCAATACTATGGTTGGTTGAAGATAAGAATGCACGATTTTATCATGGCTGAAGATAGTGAAATATGGGATATGATCCTTGATGGACCTCATGTTCTTATGAAAGAAGTTAAGAAAGGAAAAATCACCAGATTGGTTGTTAAAATTCAAAGGGAATACAATAATGAGGATCATAAAAAGATTTGAAACAATTTAAAGGCTAAGAAGCTCTTGGTCTATGGGATAGGACATGGTGAGTATAATTATATTTCTACTTGTGAGAGTTCCAAGGAGATTTGGGACTGTCTAAGGACCACTCATAAGGGAACTAGTTAAGTCAAAGAATCCAAGATGGATATGCTGACCACTTATTATGAATCCTTCTCTATGAAGAAAAGTGAAACCATTTAAGAAATGCACACCACATTTACCTCTACCACCAATGAATTACACCATCTTAGTGAGGTTATTCCACCTAGCAAACAAGTAAGGAAGATATTGAGAGTTTTGCCTAAGTTATGGGAGAGTAAGGTTAATGTTATTTCTGAAGCTAGAGATATAAATACTCTTACCATGAATGAGTTTATTGAAAACCCAAAGAATTATGAACTAAAAAAGCAGCAGGATCAAAAGAAGAAGAATCCTAGAAAGGAGAAATCTTCAGCTTTAAAAGCTTCAAAATCTGAGTCTAGTGAGAAAGATTAATATGTTACCTACTTAGCCAGAAAGTTCATCAGGGATATGAACAGAAGTGGGAAGTTTCAAAATAAGGGCAACAACAGTAGGCCAGCTGGTGCAAATGAGCTATGTCACAAATATGGAAAACCTAGAATTCTAATTAAGGATTGTCCCATGCACAAAATAGACTATCAAGAGTATTTGTAGTCAGAAGGAGAAAAAGCAAAGAAAAAGGACTAGGTCCCTGACAAGTCTAGAACAAAAGCTGTAGAAAATTATATAGTAAAGCAAGACTTAGCTGCCTGAGGAGACTTATCAAGTGATTCAGATGAATCATAAAAGTCTGATGATGACTCTATGTTGGTTGTAGAATATGGTACAACCACCTACAATTCTGTCATTACTTTCATGGTCAGATCAGATGATGAAGAAGAAGAGTTAAATCCTTTTAACATTAAGAAGAATCTCTATGTGATTACACTTCTAAGAAGGTAAGAAAACTTCCAAATGTCTTAATTGACTCTCTATGTGAGCTCAATATTGAGAATGATCTTCATGAAGAAAAGGTAGACAATATAGAATATGAAAAATTATCTCTAACCATTCAGTTATCTAAGCTAGGAGAACATTCTTTAAGATTAACATCTAAAAATAAACAGAGATGTTGGAAAAACTGAGGAAATTAGTTGAATTTGACTGTAAAGGAATAAAGAAGCCTAGTAGTCTGCAACTTGCACTTGAGGAGAAACTGAAAAAATCTCAGAAGATTCTCAGGTCAGCTTTAGAGAAAAATTATGAATTAGAAAGGGACCTGCTTCCTCATAGATCATTGCTAATCTGACTAGTCAAGAAGTTAATAATGGTAGAGGTTTTAGCAGTAAACACGGTAATAATTTTCCCACGTCTCAAAGCAAGTATGTTCCCGTGGCCTATTGTGGAAGAATAACTCACAAAAAGAATGAAAGTCAAGCAAGGCTTAGAGCTAAGATGAAAGCTGATAAGTATATTCAACTGATGCAGTCAGTTAAATGGGGCTTGTTCCTTTGACAAAATTCAGGAATGATAGACTGCCTGGCTGGACCAAGAAAGCTGTAATTACTCTTTTATCTCCCAATTGGGAACTCAAACTCAAATGGGTTCCCAAATTTAACAAATAATCTATGAATGTAGGTGGGCGTAAAACAAAACAATCAAAGTTGGTTCATGGCTAGTAAATGCTCTAAACACATGATTGGAAGAATTAACTATTTTTTTCTCACTCAAGGCACCTCAAGGTAGAGGCGTATCTTTTGGAAAAGGTAAGAAAAGTTATTTCTTGGTTTTGGGAAGATTACAAAGTCCTTAAATCATGCTATTGAAGATGTGTATTATGTGAGTAGTTTAAAGTACAGCTTACTAAGGCCTCATTTGTTTGTACTTAATAGAGATCTAAATCTGAATGATTCAGACTTTAGACCATTAAGTGCATTTGTTTTTTATTAAGATTTTAGCTCTTAATAGGTCTAAATAGGTCTTAATCATTCAGATCTGGAACTAAGTCTTAATCATTAAAAGGTATTCTTGTATTGGATAATATTCACCACCACTCTATCCATAATCATCAGTCACTACCAATAACCACCTCTATCACCACCACCATTATCAACCCTACCTAGTCACCAACCACCACTACCACTAACCACCTCCATCATCACAACTACCATTCTCAATCATGATTGCTACTAACCACTATTTTCAGCTGCCGCCATATCTGCCACCTCTAATATTTTAATTCTATTTCCTGTTATCAACATCATCAATGTCAACATCAATACCACCACCACCACCTTCATCAACCACTATCGGCTAATCCAAACTACTAACCAACTCATCTATCACAATTGATGTCAACACTAACTACCACTAACACACAATCATCATCATTCATACATTCTTTGATCACCACCACCACCACCATTGTCATCGGTGTTACCACCTCTACCATCGCTTCAACCACCATCATCGCTATAATATATCTCTACTAATAATTACCTCCATTATCATAGCTAACAATATCTCCAAGAAGAATAAACCAGGTCTTTATTCAAGAAGAAAAAACAAGTAAGTACATTTAGACCTCTTGAATTGCTGCACATGGACTTCTATAGACCTATTAAAGTTCAAAGTAGAGGAGAAAAAAAGTATGTTTTTGTCATTATGGATGAATACTCTAGATTTATTTGGACTATTATGAAGTCTTATTAATTTTCCTAAACAAATTCAAGTAAATCTGAACATAAAAATAATAAGAATATGGTCTGATCATGGAACCGAATTTGGGAATGCTAAAGTTGAGTAATTTTTTGCTGAAAAAGAAATTATTCACAATTTTTTATCTCTTCGAACTCCACAATAAAATGGTGTATTTGAAAGAAACTACATTTCGTTGATTGATATTGTTAGAACTATGCTGATTGATGGTGATTTTCCTAAAAGTTTTTGGGAAGAAGTTGTGAACACTGTATGCTATGTTACTAACAAATGTCTAATCATACCTACACTTAACAAGACTTCTTATGAATTGATATTTAATAAAAGGCCCAAACTTGATTACTCAGGCCTTTTGATTGCAAGTGCTTTGTTCTGAATTATAGTTAGGATCAGTTGGGAAAATTTAATTTCAAAAGTGATGAAGCAGTATTTGTAGGCTACTCCTTAACTAGTGAATCCTATAGGGTCTATAATAAAAAGACCCTATGTGAGGAAGAAAGTGTGCATGTCATCTTTGATGAATTTAGAAATATGAAAAATCTTATATGAAGTGATATCACAGATATAAAGGAGCTAATTCCTATCAAAGAGATAGTTTAGCAAAGGCTGAGTATTAAGGTCAAAATATTTAGAATGATATAGCTGCAGAAGAAAAATGAGGAAAAAAATCAAATCCTTATTTGCAGGATCTTATCCCTGATTAGTCCCAACAAGGAATTCATGATCAAGACTCTCATGAACCTGGTCCCAACATATCTCAATCAAATTCAAGAAGATCAAATTAGAATCATAAGTCATCTCACCCCCTTGAGAATCTGACTTCTCTATTAGAATCTTGAATGCAAACAAGGGCACAAACATGGAACTTTATGGCTTTTTTAGCCTTCATATCTCAAATTAAGCCAACAATATCAAGGAGTCCTTCAAATATACTGGTTAAATACTATGTAGGAAGAACTTAATCAATTTGAAAGAAGCGAAGTCTAGCACTTGATTCAATCTGCTGATAAAACTCTTAGACAAAATGGGTGTACAGCAACAAGCAAGTTCAGCATGACATTATCATTAGAAATAAATCAAGGTTTGTTGTGTATGGATATAATCAGAAAGAAAAAACTAACTATGAAGAAACTTTTGCTCCTTTGCAAGAATGTAAGCAATTAACATTTTCATTGCTTTTGCTGTTTATATGGGTTTCAAGTTATTTTCAATGGATGTGAAGAGTGCTTTTTTTAAATAAAAAATCTAAAATAAAAGTTTATGTCAATCAACCATTAGAATTTGAAGATATTGATCTTCCATATCATGTACTGAAATTGCATAAAGCTCTCTATGGAATGAAATAGGCTCCTAGAGCATGGTATGAAAAACTGTCAAATTTTATTCTAAAAAATGGTTTTAGGAGAGGGAAATTTAACAGCACCTTATTTTTGACATCTAGAGGAAATAGCTTGCTGATTGTGAAAATTTATTAATGATATTATTTTTGCAGTAACTTTTGAGTTCCTATGTCAAGAATTTGCTAAACTGATTGGAAGTGAATTTGAGATGAGCATGATGAGTGAATTAAGCTTCTTTCTTGAGCTGCAGATCAAGAAAATATCTCAGGAAATCATGATTTGTTAAGAAAATTACATGAAAGAGTTTCTAAAGAAATTAAACATGGGGGATGCCAAGCCTATTGTTACCCTCATTGGAACTAGCTTTAAGATGGATACTGATGAACCTGTTTTCTCTGTAAATATGATCGTGTACAGAGGAATTATTGGATCTTTACTATATCTTACTGCTAGCAGACCTAATATTATGTTCAGTGTGGGTATATGTGTTAGATTTCAAGCATGTCCAAAGGAGTCCCACTTAAAAGCTGCCAAAAAAATTCTCAGATATCTAAAAGGAATAGGGCACTTGGTCCTATTCTATCCTTTTGGAGTTATTTTTAATTTAATTAGGTATGTTGATAATAATTATGTTGGTTACTTGGTGGATAGAAAAAGTACCTCTGGAATGGCTCATTTCCTCGGTTAATCTCTCATTTCATGGGGTTCTAAAAAATAAAATTTAGTTGCTCTATCTACGACAGAACTTGAATGCGTAGCTACAGCTTCATGTTATGCTCAATTACTTTACATGAAATAGAATTTGAAGGATTTTAGAAATGTCACTGACACTACTCCAGTGTGACAACATAAGTGCTCTAAAATGGCAAACAACCTGTGCTGCACAATAGGACAGAGAACATTGGTGTGAGGTATCATTTTTTGAGGGACAATGTTGAAAAATGAGCTATTTGTATGAAGTTTTGTAAGATTGTAAGACTAAAGATCAAGTGGCTCAATCTTCACCAAGGTTCCCCACAGGGAGCAATTTGTGAAAAATAAGCTAAAACTAGTTCTGATCAAGATGAACTAACCTACCTCAGTGGATCAAATTCCTCAAATTTTTAGTTATTATTAAGTCAAGTATCATTGTTTCAATTTGTGAAAATTGGTCTAAGTATCATACCTTTACAAGTATACATGCATGGTGAGCAAAACCTTAAAGGAGAGATGGTGAGATAGACATCAAGTAAAGGAATTCTTTTAAGCGAGGGAGGGACCTGGTCCCATCCCACATATTATTACCATGCTTGTTTTTCTTAAAAAATGCATAAAATGACTATTATGAAAAGCCACATGTCCTTTTTTGCCTACCTAAAAGCTGTCAAATTGCTTAAATATCAATGGGTGCACCAATTGGGACCAGACATGTCCCTTGCTCTTTAAGTCCAAATGTTACACCCTTTTCTCTCTTTAAAAATTGAATGAATTTTTTTTATTCTCTCACTTAATCTTAAATTCTCCTTAAACTCTATCTCAACTACTATCTTTATCCTCTTTAAATTTTTTTCTGCCTTCAAGTCTTCTCCTCTAACAATTCAAAATATCTAACAATGCTATTTCTTCTAATCCATCAAAATATTCAAAAATATATTAGCCCCTCGCACCCTCTACTAAAAACCCTTTCTTTATCCCTTCTCCATTACTTGTGTCCATAGTAGAATTCTCTATGTAAGAAATAACTGAAATCATAGAACTTAACCAAGAAAGAGCCATTGTGGTTGATACCAGTGAAGCATTTGGGTCACCCATAGAGGAAAAATTACCAACTATTTCTATTCCCTTAGAAACACCAAAAATAGACACTCTCTTTGAAAATCCCAAAAAAAACAGGTTTCCATATGCTTTCCGAATCCAATCCTATTTTGGCTCAGTTGTTTTAGGAGGATCTTCTAGTAAAAAAATCAAACCCTTCTAGTAGTTCTTATCTAAAAAAGATTGGGTGGTTGAAAGCCTACGTCAATTGACCAATGCTCAAATAGAAAGTATTATGAAGATGGAAGAAAATTTGTTAAATTTTGGTATAACCCCTACAACCACTGAGCGATATAATACTGTTGTGCAACCTCCTATGAAGGATGATTAGGAGGAAGATGATGATGATGTACCTCTAAGATAGAACATGCAAAAACTAAGAGGGGGTAAGGGGAAAGAGAAAATTAATGAACTAGTTAAAGTGGTTAAGTCTTACACTACTAGGAGTGTAAAGAAGAGATTATTGGGAGATGCCATAAAATCTAACAAAATAGACACAACAAAAAGAAGAAGGCTGGAAAATGGAACAGTGGTTGATGAAGAAAATGTTGAAGTAGTTAATGTGGGAGAAGGACAAGAAGATATTGACGCTGATGTTTGTATTGCAACAAAAAATAGGAGAAAGAAAATTCAAGTAAGCAGGAGGACCAGTTCCTCTCAAGGAAAACCAAAATTTATTAGTCTAAAGAAATATATTGCATTGTAAAGAAAAGTATTTGAGGGACCTAGTCCCTCAAAGGAGAACTTGTCAGAAGAAGAGTCTGGAAGTGGCCCTAAAAAGAGAAAGGTACAAAAAGAAGCATAAGTCTTGTCAAGAGAAAAAAGAAATGAGATTATGAAAACTCAAAAAGTCATGTCTAGAAGGGTATTGGACTCCAAAATATTTGAACAACCCTAAATGGTAGAGCTGGGGAGTAGGTGAGACATCAGGGCTGGTTTCACCTCTTTGAGAAATTAGCCCCCTCTATTTTTGAGAAGAAGGTAGGGAAATTTTTATACACCTTGAAGTTTGCATAGGATGAGTTGAGTTTGTTTGCTCTAGTCCAAGGGGAAAAGGTGAAGCTGGATGAGGAGACTCTTGAGAAGATTTTGAATATTCCCATCATTAGAGTCAGATCAATAAAAAATCAACAACTTACATTAGAATTCACGTAGAATACCACCAAAGAGGGAGGGACTTTTATTGCAGGTATGAGAAAGAAGTTCCTGAAGAGTGAGTTTTTGTTGGTATTTGAGTTTGTGAACAAAGTGGTATTTCTCATATAAGAAAAAAGAATTGGATCCTCTGCAATTGATCCTTTTATGATAGATTATTTTAGCACGTTTGAGCTTATGAGTCTGCCAACCTTAATGACTGAACATATATACAAAGTTGTACATGTCAGAGAGGGCAAACATAGAATGCCATATGGATATTTTCTGAACAGAGTATTCAATGACTTTAAGAAAATGTTCACTCTGAATATACTAATAAAAATAAGTGTGTTGAGGGAAAGATGGAGACTATGTCTTAAATGTCAGAATTAATTGTTGCCCAAAAAAAGTAAAGAGTTGTAACACCCCGGGAGTACACCCTGGATGCCATACGGTGCTTAGAACCATAAGTGATACCAAGCGAACCCATGAACTGGCATATTGTTAAGCAACTAATTTATTTCATATTAATTAACTGCTTTTACTGTGCGGAAGTATAATCATGATAAAATCTGGGAACAATTATAATAATAATACAATTTACAATCCAACAAAACTGAGAGAACTAAAATTATATGACTGACTTTGACTAACATCTATGAAGCCTCTACTATACTGACCATAGGTAGCAGGGAAATGCCTCCAACTACCACTAATAAATACATATGGAAAATTAAAATACAACACATACATGAACTAAATCTGACTGGAGTCCCCGAATTAGAAAAACTCATCACTTGCTGGCTGGAAGCTACGACTATCTGATTATGATGTGTTGGCTATAACTGGTACCTATATTATAAAATAATGTATAACATAGACATATATATGGATCAATACTTATAAATGTACTGAATAAGAAGGGGTGAATGCAATAAGTAAAACTGATTTAATACGTAATCTTAAAACATGCATGCTAAGTGCAAGTAGACTCACCAAGAGACTGAAATAAACTGTTAGCTGAAATATCTTAAAACGTGACTAACAAACATAATCTGATAAGCTGGTGAATTACTACACTTTAGTTTCTTAAAACTTTACTTTTATAATATAAGTAGAACTGATGATGGAAAATAGTAAAACATGGGTACTATATGAATACTGGGTCTGGAACTATGGGGTGGAAACTGACATAACTCAAGGACCTGAATATACAAATATACTAAGCATGAATGCATGAAAACTGTGATATCTAAGAATACAAAACCAAGCATAAACATATTTCTAAAATAATTTGTAAATTGAGAGACTGAAACCTGATAATTTAATAACTAAGAATCTATACACCTGGTCAAGCAAACCTAAACTGAAAATACACTAAATATTGTACTGAGACTGTGGGAGTTAGCTATAACCGACATACCCTAAAGTATAATTAGGGTCCAACATGTAACCCAGTTGGAAGGGTGTCTGTACCACGCCACAGGAACTAAGATTGACTGCGTGGATCCACTAATATGATATCTCGAAGGACGAGGGTGTCATGCATAACTGATGGGGGGCCCCTCAAGTCTGTGGTGGAGCCGTAACTCAAGAACATAGGGACTACTACTAACGTCTCATGCCTACTGACGGGGGAGACAAATGCCTCATGCCTAACTGATGGGAGAGACGCCATCTCTATGTTTACTCGGTGCTACGTTTTACTCCCAACTTAAGGACACTGATTTTTGAACTAAACTAATCATGACTGAACCAACAACTACACATACTGACTGATTGGGGGATAATGCTTATGGTTTATGTGAGATCTTTCGACAAATGCTAAAACTATGTAAACAACTTAATTTTTGGGTATTCATAACCCCCAGGACTCGATAACAATAACAGTAGAAACATACTAAAGCTTCAAAAGCATAATAAGTAATCATTGTTCATATTCCAACCATTTAGGTATTTCATCAAACACTTAATAGTCATGAGTTAAAGAATGGGAACAGTCAAAACATATGATAATAACATAGCTGCAATATTAACATCATAGATTTAGGTGATAACGTGTGAATAATCATCATCTAAACATGTAAAGGGCAAATTGCAATGAAAACACTTGGAAATCATGGACTTGAACATGAAAATGTCTTAAACATGGGAGAATAACATGATTACATGTCTAAAATCATGAATTAGGGATTTACATAAAATTCGATGAAAATAGGACATGGGCGTTTCATCAAAACATGTAAAGATAATAGCTTGAACATAAGAATGTCTTAAACATAGGGAACAATAGAGTTACATAGAAAAATTCATAACTTGGGGATTTATCTTGAAATTTCTTAAACATGATATGGGAATTTCAATGCTAAAACATGGTATGACTCATTCTACTTGAAAATACATGAAACCATAACTTGTAATTGAAATCATCAAGAGATTCGTGGATATAATTCTACTTGAAATTAACAAAAGGGTTGTTGGGATCCATGGGTTAAAGAGGACCCATGGATGAACTCCCACATACCTTAATTGAAGAATTTATGAAGGTACTTGGTGGTTTTCTTACAACTTGAGCTTGAATCTTGAAGGGGATAGGGTTTGTTCTTGAGAGAGAATGGTTTTCAACTGAGAGAACTTGAGTAAAAAATGACCAAATATTCTCTTGGGGGTTTTAATCCTGTGTTATGGACCCCTTGGGTGAATGAAAAATGACCCATTTGCCCTTAAAAATACAGAATAAAAAGCTAAAAAATAAAGAGTGTGCTATGGAGCGTGTACCGGGGGATCTGGAGAATCGAAATGGAGTGTGCGTCGCAGGCTCATCATGCGCTGCCTCATTTTTGGACGTCCAAACACATCTTTACGCTGGTCCAAAAAATTCGAAACTTATCCGAGAAGTACTGTGGACTACCCCGATGATGAATCAACTTAAAAATTAACTTTTCGATATCAGGAAGGTCAAAATAAATTTATAAAAGTTAAGGGCTTTAGAAATGACTAAGTCGAAACACTTAGTAAAATATTCTAAGTCTTGGACCCCTTTAACATGCAAGAGTGAGCTGAAACGAGCTAGGATCTTATGGGATCTTACAATATCTCCCTCTTGGTAATATTTATCCTCAAATTAGACTGATTAAGCTGAGAAATACTGAGGTACTGAGATTACGTGCTGAATAAGCATAACTGAAAACATGATTACATGACTGAGTCTAAAACATAATGACTGTCTAAACTAATTCGTGAGCACATAAATTGGCATGAGAATAGTTATAAGGCTGAAATAGAAACAAGAGAGTCACTTATGAGTAACCACTGCCTCAGGCTGGATCTGGATTTGTGAAGAAAACTTGAGAGGTTTAGAGCATTAATACTCTGAGTTTTACAATAAATTTCCCCCTTGGGATATTTCATCCCCCGAATGTTACTGACTTGGCTAAAATACTAAGGAAAGATTGAGATGATGCACCGAGCAATTATGGACTGAATCATGACTGAATATCTGGAATCTGAAACATGATGCATGGACTGAACTAGATTATCAATTTACATAGATGCGGATATATCTCTTGGAATGGCCATATTCATGAAACATCGGATAGTAAGACTAGATCGGAAGATGGAAAATCATAGGAACTTGCTTATCTGACTGCTAAACTAAATTATTGGCTATATGGATAGAATTATGTTGAAAACTTATACTCAACTATACATTCCACTTCAAGACTACACTTCACTTGAGGCTACTTAAAATCTTCACTTGGTCACTGATAACTCTACCTACTGAAGTCTGAGTTGAACTGAACTCTCTCACTATGATCAAGCCTACACAAATCTACAAAGTGCACACATGACACTGTGATACTAGTCTGAACCATGAATTCAATACCCATGCGATTTCACTACTTCTTATCTCGAGAATAGTTCTTATTACCACTTCAACAAATAAATTCAACCCCTTACTAGGAATTCACTGACGCACAATGCATTCATCTACTCATACACCAATATGACATTCAAGTCTATCTTTATAACTGCAAAATCATCTCTCTCACATTCTCTAAACCTCTGTTTATAACAACTTTCTTGCACCAACTTTCTTGCACTATTCTTAAGAAGACACACATGAAATTCTCAACTAACCATGAGATATATTAAGAGTTCTATCTCAATCATCCTTCACACTTATAATCTGAGATACAACAAGCATGCAACAAACTTCTCCAACATGAGACATTTACTCTCTACCATCTAAACAATCACTCAGCATCACTATCATTACATAAGGAGAGGTCACTGAAAGGTTAGAACATGAGGACCTAAAATATTAAAAGGATACTATACATAACTTAACACTTAACTGAGGCCTGAGAAATAGAATATCAACATCATAGATTCATCAAGAGATCTAAACTGAGGATATACTTGACATAATCTGAATTTTTTATTATTAGAAGGGTAGAATGAGTCATGGGAACTTGAGCATACTATAAAATATGAATACATGAGTCATGAATTTCATTACCTGAGTTTGGAGTTCATAAATTGATGGAATATGATTCAGATTGTTGGGTGAACCAGAACTTCATAAACTAGGAATTGGAAGCCTACAAGATTTTCTATAAAGTGCGCGAATATGAGCTATGATCATAGGGCTGACATGTAAGGAATGGGTAGATATCATGATGTCTAAAATACAACACTAAAATATGAACGAGTCGAGCATCCTCCCCTCTTAATACTGTTCTATAATACAAAGGTATCACTGCTGGAATCTGAGAGCTTGACTTGGCTACTTGTTCTATCATCTCCCCTTTTGATAAAAGCTATTATTCTAAGTCTATGAACCACTTAATACACTCTAACTGAACTGCATCCACTTAACCCTAGAGCTCGAGATATAACAATACACATAAATAACAAACTCACCCTAAAACATTACACCTGAAAATGTTAAACCTATTGTAATACTTCCTTATGAGATACAACTCTTAACTTTCTAAATCCCTGATAGTCATCATATAATGACTTAAACACTTACTAACTTAGAATTTTCATGAGTATCACCACACCATGAGTTCACACCATCTAGAATTTCAATTCTTCTTTCTATTAGCTCAATTATCAAAGATTCAAACTTAGATTCTAACACCTAACATAGATATCCCCAAACCTTTAATGAACCATACTACTTCCATCATATCAAACCAATATCATATCTCTAAACTTAAATTTTTCCCTAACCCAGGAGAATTTCCACAACACTTACATACCCAATGTCATCATACTAAATTTTGAACCAACAAACATAAATTCTTGCATACACAGTCTTAAGCTTACTGGTTCACGCTTCATACAACTAGCCCCATGGAAACATAATCTACTAAGTCCAGATAAACACTATCCCCACCTTACTACTGCTAAACTTCTGGGTTAATTCTTCTAACTCTAGGTCACATGTTGTCATAGGATTCTAAGGAGGGAACTGAAAGCATATCCGACTTTGGCTTAGTGCAAATTTTTGTGAACATGAATGAAGTTTTTCAAACTTTTAGAAAATGTAGGCATTGATGGGATACTTTTGAGCCTGCATATAATCCCATAACTATTAGTGGGGACTACCTGAGAAAACTCTGTCTGTAAGGATTTAAGCTAGGGTATTTCTGTTACCTCAAGAATAAGCAGAGTTGGTACGGATGGATTCATGTAAGAATTTGCATAGGTTCCCTAGAGAACACTTATACTGGACAATCTTAGACATGAAAGAAGAGAAACATTTCTTAAATGCTCTGTATCCTCTCGAAGAAAAGTATAGATGTCTCTATACCATTCCGCAAGACTCTACTAGACACAACTTCATAGATACCCTAGGATACTTGAACTGTGTGCTCTGATACCAAGTTTTTAATACCCCGAGAGTACACCCTAGACGCCACACGGTGCTTGGAACCACAAGTAATCTCAATCTAACCCATGAACTAGTGTACTGTTAAGTAACTGATTTATAATATACTAATTAACTTTTTCTATTATGTGGAAGTATAATCATGACAGAATCTTAGAAGAATTATAATAATAATATAATTTACAATCTAACAAAACTGAGGAGAGAGCTAAAATTACATGACTGACTCTGACTAACATCTATGAAGCCTCTACTATACTGACCATAGGTAGCTGGGATATGCCTCCAACTACCACTGATCATCAAAATACAACACAGTATCTGAACTAAATCTAACTAGAGTTTTCGAATTAGGAGAACTCATCACCTGCTGACTGGAAGCTGTGACTATCTGATTATGATGCATAGGCTATAATTGGTACCTATATTATGAGATAATATTGCACATAGACATATATGTGGATTAGTACTTCTGGAATATACTGAGTAAGAGGGCATGAATGCAATAAGTAAAATTGATTTCATATGTAATCATAAAACATGCATGCTAAGTGCAAGTAGACTCACCAACAGATTGAAATAAACTCAAAGCTAAAATATCTTAAAACGTGAGTAACATAAATAATTTGATAAGATGGTGAATCACAACACTTTGTCTCTTAAAACTTTAGTTTTATAATATGAATAGCACTGAAGCTAGGAGACGGTAAAACATGGGTACTTTATGAATATTGGGTCTGAAACCATAGGGTGGAAACTGACATAACCAAGGATCTGAATATACAAATATACTGAATATAAATGCATGAAAACTGTGATATCTGAGAATGCAAGACCAAGCATAATCATATTTCTGAAATAATCTGTAAATTGAGAGACTGAAATCTTATAACTGAATAACTGAGAATCTGTACACTTGGTCAAGCAAACTTGAAATGAAAATACACTGAATACTGTACTGAGACTGTAGGAGCTAGCTATAATCGATATGCCCTAATATACTATTAGGGTTCAACTTGTAAATCAAGTTGGAAGAGTGTCTATACTGTGCCATGTGTACTAACATTAGTTGCGTAGATCCACTAATATGATATCTCAAAGGATGAGGCTGTCATGTCTAACTAATGGGGGACCCCTCAAAGTCTATGGTGGCGCCATAGGTCAAGACCTAGGGACTGCTACTAATGTCTCATGCCTACTGACGGGGGAGACAAATGCCTCATGCCTAACTGATGGGAGAGATGCCATCCTTATGTTCACTCGGTGCTAAGTTTCACTCCAATTGAAAGATACTGATTTCTTAACTGAACTAATCATGACTGAACCAACAACTGCTCATACTAATTGATTGGGGGATAATGCTTATGGTTTATATGAGATCGTTCTACAAATGTTGAAACTATGTAAACAATCAAATTTTTGGGTATTCATAACCCCCAAGGCCTAATAACAATAACAGTAGAAATATACTACAACTTCAAAAGCATAATAAGTAACTATTGTGCATAATCCAACCATTTAGGCATTTCATCAAACACTTGAGAGTCATGAGTTAAAGCATGGGAATAGTCAAAACATACGACAATAGCATAGTTGTAATATTAACATCATGGATTTAGGTGATAACTTGCGAATAATCATCATCCAAATGTGTCAAGGGTAAATTGCAATGAAAAAACTTGGAAATCATGGACTTGAACATGGGAAAGTCTTAAACATGGGAGCATAACATGATTACATGACTAAAATCATGAATTAGGGATTTACATGGAATTCTCTTGAAATAGGACATGGGTGTTTCATCAAAACATGTAAAGGTCATAGCTTGAACATAAGAATGTTTTAAAATGAGGGAACAATAGAGTTACATGGTAAAATTCAAAACTTTGGGATTCATCTTGAAATTTTTTGAACATGATATGGTAATTTCAATACTCAAACATGGTATGACTCATTCTACTTGAAAACACATGAAACCATTACTCGTAATTGAAATCATCAAGAGATTCATGGATATAGTTCTACTTGAAACATGTAAACTCATAAATTTAAATTCAGAAAAGATTCTTAGGATCCATGGATGAAATAGGACCCATGGATGAACTTTCACATATCTTAATTGAAGAATTCGTGAAGGTTCTTGGTGGTTTTCTTAAAAATTGAGCTTGAATATTCAGGGGCTAGAATTTATTCTTGATAGGGAATGATTTTTAATTGAGAGAATTTAAGTAAAAGATGACCAAATATGTTTCGGAAGACTTTAATCCCGTGTTATTGACCCCTTGGGTGAGGGGGAAATGACCCATTTGTCCTTATAAATGTGGAACAAAAAGGTGAAAAAAAGGAACAAAAATCTAAAAAAAAAATAAGAAGTGTGCTATGGAGTGTGCATCGCGGGCTCTGGAGCACAGAAATGGAGCATGCGCCGTGGGCTCTGGATCATGCATCACGGACTCATCATGCACTGCTTCTATTTTGGATGTCCAAACACGTCCTTATTATGGTCTAAAAATTCCAAAACTCACCCGAGATGTACTATGAACTACCCCATTCATAAATCAACTTAAAAATTAACTTTCTGATGTCAGAAAGTTAGAAAATAAATTCATCAAAGTTAAGGACTTTAGAAATGACCAAGTCTTAACACTTAGTAAAATATTCTAAGTCTTGAACCTCTTTAACATGTAAAAGTGAGTTGAAATAAGCTAGGATCTTACCGGGTCTTACAAGTGTTGAGGTGGATGAAATAAGGATGGCACTGGCTGCGAACAAAGTAGAGATTACACACATTAAGTCAATCAAGAGTTGTCTTCAGAAGGATCTGGTGCTTCAAAAGAACTGAAGGCTGAAAATAAATCATTGAAGGCATAGGTTACTACTTTAACAGGGGAGGTTAAACTTTAAAGATCTAAATTTTAAAGTTAAAGACCTTACTAAGCATCTTCTGAACACTCACTCTGCTGAGGGTGCAATAATGGAAATTCTTCTGAGATCTCTTTCCCCGAAAGCTCTACCTTCTTAAGTCCCCTTTTTGTTATGTCATCCCTTTGAGTCAGTTTCTCTTGTTGTTCTTGTGGCTGATCAGGATTAGTTCTTTATATTTTTTGAATTGCACTGTATGACATCTATCCTGATCATAATATGAATGGAACCTTTATTTGTGCCTATCATTTATTTCTCTTTTATAATTATTCACTCATATTAGTATTGTCTTAGTGGCCATAAGTTAACCTATGTGTGCTGATTGATCAACTTAGTATATTGTCTTTACTTTTTTATAATGCCAAAAGGGGGGAAATAATTTCACTAAAAGTAGGTATCAGTGAGGACCTGGTCTTTAATGTAATAATTATGAAAGGAGTGTTGTTGATATGGGGAAGAAGTGTTGTTGATAGGAGGAATTTGAAATGAAATTTAGGGAAGAAGTGTTGTCGATAAGGGGAATTTTAAATAAAAGTTGCATTCTTGTGGATATGCCGAAGTGAGGGAGAATTTAAGTTCTCTTTATATAATATAGTTTGTCATCATCTAAAAAGAAGAAATTGTTGTTTTGTGTTATGATGATGACTACGAAACACGCAGGGACTAGATCCATTATATACTTTACTGAAGGACAGTTATACACTGTCACACTCTACGCAGTTTTGTCCTATAGCATAATTACTTTTCAAGTACATAGTATACAACAATGGACACCTGGTCTAATCAAATTCCAGCCAATATTCCTACACTCTTATATAACCAAATGGAAGCAACTTTGAAATTCAGTTTTTGCATTTGATATTTTCATGAAGGCAGCAAAAACCCTTGGACTCAAGATCTTGGATGTCATTGTTATTTTATTTCAATTTTATTGAGTCATGCCCTGGAAACTAATCTAATCCAGTGCGATGAGTAAAGATTTCTTTCAATTTTTGTTTGATCTTGCTTAGGTAGAGTTACATAAGGGTGGTTGGCTAGAGTTAGTCGATTGTGTGAAAGGTGAGACAAAGTTGTCTAGAGTAGGTTTGTAATAGAGGTATTGCAAGCTTTGGATTTAGAGTTAAATTCAATTGGAGTCTGTAATCAGAGTCGATTGATTATAGCGGAACTCGAGAAAGCCCGTAAGGACAGTCCGTGGTATTCCTTTCTTGAGGAAGGAGGTTTTCACGTAAAAATCGCGTGTGTCGATTTACTTTGAGAATTTACTTTGTATTCTTGTTTTAATTTTACTTATTACTTCTTAGGGACCTGATCCCTTAGTGGTAGCGAACCCTTACAATTCAACAGACACCGAACAAGTGAAAACTCTTCTCTCACAAACTTAAGCTTCTTCAACTCCTATATCTTCTTAACATGTACTCCCTAAACATTTATAGGATTTTGAGGTTTGTATCAAATCAATATATATATATATATATATATATATATATATATATATATATATATATATATATATATATATATATAATCACTCTGATTTATTAATTTTTAAAGTTAATTAACTAGGTAGATGCAAACACTTGGTAAAGTAAGTATATAATATTTACCCTTGTACTCTTTCTGAAACACAATAATTGGCATGCGTACATGCCAGTATCTTTACTTTTCTCTTTTAAATAGAGAAATCTTATGTTAAAAAGATGTTAATACTATTGCGAGGTCTTGGACCAATGACATCCATTTCTTGTTTTGATTCTAATACAAATTATATGAGATGATGTAACACTTAAAAATCTACACTCGTCAGAAAACCATGTATCTTTTTAGGAGTATTAAGTTGAAAAAGGTATAAATAAATGTAACTTGACCGTATGATTAGTTTAACTCTGAGCACATGCCTAATGTGTAGTAGTCGAAAATAAGTTTGTTTAATCTATAAGCTTTACTTTTCCTAATTACTTGATGTTAAAGCATCTTTAACCTCATCGACCAGTCCAACCAATCGATTAGTCTTTGTAGTGTCTATATGCCCGACTTGTCAATTTTCAATAAACTTCCTAGTACAGTTTACTTTCATTTTAAAAATATTCTTTTTATTTTACAATTTTGACAATATTGTTATTCTTAAAACTTCATACTACATTTACTAGGATATGAAAATTTGAGTGAATCTCACTTTATTCCTTCATATTTAAGTTTTGAGGAATAATATCTTCTCCAAATATTAAAAGGGAACGATAATCCTTTTATGATATATTTTTCGGCGAGATATTTTATTTTTATAAAGATCTTTTTCTTTTTCTCTATATAATTAAAATATGAAATTATATAACTTTACTGTTTCATTTATTTTTCTATTCAAAATAATATTTTTTTAATGATATAATAATTACTTGGTATAATGTGTTAATAAATTTCAAATCTTGCGGACGGATGACTCATGACAACAAAAAAATTTAATATCTTACTCAATAACATTGAGTGAGTTTGACACGACTTGTCCAGCTCCATAATGAAGAGCTGCAAATTAAAATGAACAAAATTGATGGCCATATTTTAAGCTAAAGACATAATGAAAAGGAATTTTCTGGAGCTCTAGAACTCCTACCACTCTCTCAATACAAGAACAATTTTAGTGGTGAACTTCTACAAGACAATATAATTTGGAAAGTCAAAAACTTTGAAGGAAAAGATACTTAAAACATTGTTTATTTATTATTATTATTATTAATTTGACGAAATCAAATGATTACTTCACGCATGTAAAATTACAAAATCTAGAGCGAGTTTTGTAAAAAAAAAAAAAAAAAAAAAAAGGTAGTCTTCAAATTTGTGAGTTGCTATTTATTTTATGTCAGTCACTTAAAAATAATATGTGATATTTAGAGTTTTCCAAAGGAGATATTTCAAAAATTGCAGCATTTTGCTATACAACCCTTCTTTCATAGTCACATTTTACATAATTACCATTTATTGCTGTTGTATTTTATTTTCAGTCGTTGTATTAAGTTTTATTCAGTAGTCTGTACTCATATAACATAAATACACTACATACATAGTTGGGGTTTTGAGTTGTAGGTGACAAAAGAGTTTTAAAATGAGGTGTAGGTGACACAAGTCTTATTTATTGAGTGGAGGTGACAATTACTTTATTATGGATTAAGAAAGTTTGGTAAGTTTGAGAATAGCCCAAAAGTTTTTAAATTTATACTTTGATCCAAATGTTTACCTAATATAATGGAAAACGGAGGAAAAAAGGCATCTTTCTCTCTCTTCTCATCCATTATTTTTTTCTTTCTCTTAGCTATTTTTGTTGTTCATTGTTACTACTGGTTTATTCATCGTCTTCTACTTCATTATCATGTTCATCTTCTTCTTGTCGACCATTGTCGTTGTTGTTGTAGTTGTTGTTACCACTGCTGTTGCTATTTGATCAATTTCTTAGGTCAAATTTTTGTTTCGTACATCACTTTCCACTTTAGCATTACTTCATAAGAGACTTTGGTAAGTCAAATTATGTTTTTTAGTTGAATTTTTCATCTGGGTAACTGCTATTATGTTGTTTTTTTGACAATAGATAGCACGCAAACATGAATGCAACATAAGAGTCATCTGTTTAAATAGATCTATTTCAAAGGAAGACTCATATATTGGATTCATGTTTATAGTTCTATAGTGTCGTAACATGAATAGAACAGATGAATCATCTATCGTAACATATGACCCATCTGTTGCAATAGATTAGTCATCTGGTGTAACTTGATAAAAATTTGTTGCAACAAATTAGTAACATGTTGCAACAAAACCTAAACTCGATTCCAACAGACGTGTTGTTTGTTGTAATAGGGTAAATATCTGTTTCAACAGATTATTAACCTATTGCAACAGAACCTGAACTCAATTCCAACAGATAGTAGATATTTGTTGCAATATATTAGTAACCTGTTGCAATGGAACCAGGCCTCGAATCCAACAGATCGTCATCTATTGCAATAGATAAGTCATCTATCGCAATAAGTTAATTATCTGTTGCAACATGTCACTCATCTGTTGGAATCGGCTTTAAAGGTGCCTCAGTACTGTAACATCAATCCTAACAAATGTTTCATCTGTTGCAATAGATATATAGTCTGTTGCAATATATGATTCTCCTGTTACAACAGATGACTTTTCTATTGAAATCAGCTTCAGGAGCGTAACATGAATTCCAACAGGTAAGTAATCGGTTGCAACTGATTACATATTTGTTGAGATTCATTTACGGCACTATGAAATTACTATTAACTTTTTTTAACAAATGACTTTATTTAGGTACCACTAATGGAGGGATCAATAACAATAGGGGTGGATTGTCATGGTTAATGGATCAAGAAAAGCGATCGATATGTATGGTATTGGAACGAGGGTGAAATGCTAGAGATGATAGCTATGATAGTCCAAAGTGATATTTTGTATGATGATTTTGTGAACTTAATCATCAGTTATTGTAGACTGAATAGTCAATCGAAAGAACTTGTCATCATCTACGTGCATAGCTCCTTTAAATATCAGAGGGTACTGTCTTTCAAGATAATCGATCAGGTTCGGTTGCGTGCTTATCTTAGTGATTCATCCAGGCTGGTGTTAAGGGTGTACATGGTTAAAAAGACGAGAGAGAATGAAACCTAGAACATAAAAAAAGAGCAATAATAAGGCATATTTGATGATAGGTTGGATGATCTAGACAAGAATATTCCTGATAACGATCAAACACCTACGCTCATTGATGCGACTAATATGATGGGTAGTTCTTATCAATCAACACAGTCTGGAAATCTTAAAGGCGATGGGACCGACTTTTTTATTGGAATGTCATTCAAGGACAAGAATGATCTATCTACCACTTTGTTTATTTCTTTCTTGAAAAAAGATTTTAGAATAAAGAAGGTGATTAATTCGAGCAGTGTATTTTGCTTCAAATGTGCTAATCCAAACTGCAAGTGGTGGTTAAGAGCGGTGAAGTATGCAAGTTCTGATAGAATCATCATTCATAAACATGAAAAGCATCACACATGTGGTTCGGAGCGCATCTCGGGCGAAAATCCTCACGCCACGGCAAAGGTCCTTGGTGAATATTTCAGGAGTAGTTTCCCCAATGGAAAAGGTCCTTTAACAAGGGTAATATCCAATCAACTCCTTATGAAATTGGGTGTCCTTTTCAGTTATTGAAAGATATATACGGCCATGGGTATTGCCAAGGACTTGATTAGGGGGACACACGAGCATGGGTATGCAGTCCTGGAGTCCTACCATTACATTATTGAGTCCACAAATCCCAAAAGTAAGACGTTATTACATATTGATAAAAATGGAAGGTTCAAGTACTTTTTTGTATCATATGGTGCTTGGATTCAAGGTTTTTGACATTTGTAAAATGGCATAGCCATCGATGGTACCTTCTTGAGGAGCAGGTATAATAGAGTTCTATTAGCGGCGGTGGCACAGGATGTGGAGAATCACATCTTTCCTGCCGCTTTTTGTGTAGTGGACAAGGAATGTGATACCTCTTATGGATTTTTTTTGAACAACTACAAAGTTGCGTCGAAGATACCGAAGAGTTGTGTTTTATTTCGGATAGGCATCCAAGTATTCCGAAGATAGGTTCAATTTTCTACATTTCATCTTACTTTAGTTGTTGCATCAGGTATCTAGTAGAGAACATTCGGACCAACTATCACAATGAAAGAGTCGTGATCCTTTTTTATCGAGCAGCTAAATCATATAGTAGAGTGGAGTTTTTAGACCATTTCAATCAAATAACGGATGTGAATCTCAAGGTAGCAAAACTTTTTGTATGTGTCAGTTTTGAGAGATAGAGTCAGGCATTCTGTCCGGCAGATAGGTACATTCTTACGAATTTAATGTCTTATTTGAGTTACAAGTTTAGTATGATGTCGTACTAAGTGATTCTTTTATATAGGTACAATATTATGACATCAAATATAGTTGAATGGGTGAATTCATTATTTGGCGATGAAAGAGAATTTCCCATCAAGGCTATGTTTGAAGTAATAAACAAGAAGTATGGCCAATTTGTTAACAAAAGATGTGTGCAGTTCAAGGGCCCAAAAAGAACCTAATTTGTTCTTTAAATTGAAAAAATAATATCAATGAACATCATTTTGGGGAATAAGTTATTATCTCATAAAATAGCAGATTACAAATTCAGTATCACTGGTCATGGTGATGTTGCCACGGTCGATCTTCAAACAAGATCTTGTACGTGCAGAGTTTTTGACTTAGAAAAAATACACTGTCCACATGCCATGGCGACGCTTCGAGGGTCCAAAATATGGACCTAAAGTTTACGAGCACTCCTCTCAATATTATTCGGTGGAAGAATATGAAATAGCATATAGTGGGCATATTACTCCGGTACCTCTCGAAGAATCTTAGGGAGTTCCTATAGAGATTTTAAGGAGATTAATACCTCCTTCATATATTGACACAAGTACTATCAAACCGGGAAGAAAGACATATAAGAGGAGGAGTGGAGTCGAAGAATCATTTTCCTCAAGAAGAAACAAGTGCTCCGAATGTAAGCGCGCTAGTCAGAAAAAAACTACATGCTCGGATCGTAATCCACCATGATCATTGTAATTACAGAAACTTGTGTTGTTGTTTATTGTGGATTTTTATATATTTAAATTATTGTTGTGAACGTAAAGTTATCATTTATTATACATAAAATTTCCTTTTTGATAACTTGCACATCAATAAAATGAGGCAAAACATGAACTAAATAATATAGCAGACCATAATTATTCTCAACAGATTAACCATCTGTTGCAATAGATGGACATTAACTGGAAGAACACAACATAGTTCCATTAAACTGATATGTTTTCCTCCAACAGATGACAAATCTATCACAACAAATGGATAATTTGTTGACAGAAACCCAAGTAATGACCAATCTGTTCCAACAGATGGTCTATCTATTGAAGAACTCAAAAGTAGAAATTGCTACTACTACTGGATTCAAAATCGCTCCTTACCTCCAACCATCGAGGTGTTAACATTAAAATGTATGTTTAGAAGAAATAGGTAGAATGAAAATTCAATAAGAATTAAAAAGCCAAAGTCGACTAAAAATAAATTTTTTATTAAATAAAAAATAAAATACATTGGGTGTAGATCCGATATAGAAAAAATTCCAAATATAATACAACGTATACTACCAACTGGTAGATTTACACAAAAAAACTTACCTCAACGAGAAAGGAATATGCTCTTTAAAGAGAAGTGATTGAAGATGTCACACGAAAAGAAATGATGCAAGAAATAAATAAAGTTTTATAGAATGAAGATTAACGAGGGACCTATTAATAGAGGATTGAATTTGTTTATGTCAGGCCAAAAGTAATGATTGTTAAGCTCCATTTTATTAATTACATTCAAACTAGTGACGTTTTATTTTCTATGAGAAGTCGCGACTTTTTTTTTACATTAATACTGCTCATCTTTTCAAAATGGTTTTGAGACTTGGTAACAACCATTATTATTGAGATATTGCAACAGATCTTCCATCTATCACAACAAATTTACCATCTGTTGCAATAGATTATCTGTATATGTAACAAATGGTCTGTCAAAACAGATTTACCATCTGTTTCAACAGATGGTTTTTATGTATAATATATCAGACATCTGTTGTAATATATATTATTTATTGCGATAGATAGACCATCTTTTGGAGATGTTTTGATTTCTTCTAACAGCTGATTCATCAGTTGCAACAGATGGAGAATTTAATTCATCAGTTATTTTGAATGTGTTAGATAAAAAGTCACGACTACCTCTTTTTTAATAGTCATCACATGCGTCCAGATAAATAAATATTGTCTGATCTGTCACAATAGATTTACCATTTGTTGCATCATCTGTTGTAGCATATAGATTATCTATTGTGATAGATGGACCACATATTGGAGGAGATGTTTTAATTTCTTTTAACAACTGATTCATCAGTTTCAACAGATGGAGAATTTGGTTCATCGGCTATTTTGATTGTGTTAGATAAAAACTCACGACTCTTCATCTCTTTTTTAATAGTCATCTCATGCGTACAGATGAATAAACAATGTTTGTTCTGTTACAACTGATTTACCATCTGTTGCAACATATGGATTATCTGTTGTGGCAGATGGACCATATGTTAGAGAAGATATTTTGATTTCTTTCAACAGATGATTCATCAGTTACAACAGATAGAGATTTTGATTCATCGGCTATTTTGAATATGTTAAGATAAAAAGTCATAACTTTTCGTACCTCTTTTTTAATAGTCATCACATGCGTGCAGATAACTAAACAACACTAACTGACATGTCTTATGGGTTAGAAAGAATAAGGTGCATGGAATGGATCCACTTTCATGCGTGGAAGTTATGTATTATTGATCAGGCTACTATGATAGACACACATAAAGTGCAACGATTTTGTGAATGCAGTTTTTTACCGATTAGACACTGATCCTTCAAACAAGATCCTGCATTGTACAATTTAATTTGATAGGTGTGAACTAATAAGGTCGAAGGATTCCAAGATGGTGGTGTTGATATCCTGTTAAAATCTAATGATGGTCTATGCTCATATTTTTGTGATTGGATTTATTTTAATGGCGCAATGGACTTCTTCAAAAGCCTCTGAAGGCTCGCACTGCAGCAAACAATGATGGAACCAAAAGAAATTCCCCTGGTCCAAATTTATATGGATGGATTGCTGGAGGAGACTTTTATACAACAAAAGGTGCTTGGGAGAATACCTGTGCAGGAAGGGGGGTGGAGAAGGCCATATATTATCTAAGACCTTGTTTAAAAGAAAACACTGGGAAGCAAGTGAGGAACTTCTAGCAAATCTGGCCAATGAAATTGACATGAGAAACGAAAAAAATGGATAAGTTTTAAAGGTGAAAGTGTATCCAAATATAAAAATCCATTAGTAGTTAAAGAAAAAAAGAATGGTCAACAGGACTAGAGCTGGACACTTTGCTCAAGAATGCAACTAGCGAGCGTAGTCTCAATGAAGACTCTCACAAAGTGCAGGACTAGAACTCTAAGGAAGAAGCTTTGCGAGCACAGGAAATTGGTACGATTGTCAGTCAGAATTGAAACCTGAACCAAAAACTCCTGAATTAAAAATAAGGAAAGCCAATGCGTCAATTTCTAAAGTCTAACTTGAATGCCATACTTTCTATTTGTCGCTATGATCAGGTCAATGGCAGTAGAAACAAAAAGGTCTAAAGTTGGGCAAAAGTCCAATGCCTTGTTGTTTCCACTACCTTTGACCTAAACAGAGCCATAAATAGAAGGCATGGGATGCAAGTTTAACTTAATAAATTACTACCTTAGCTTGATCTCGTATTTTTAATTCAGAAGTAGTTGGTTCAGGTTTCAATTCTAACCGACTATTTTACCACCTTCCATGCTTGTGAAGTTGCTTCCTTAGAGTTCTGGTCCTGTATTTTTTGGGTCTTCATTGAGTCTACGCTCTCTAGTTGCAGTCTTTAGCAAAGTGACCAGCTCCAGTCCTCTTGACCATTCTTCTTTTTCTTCAACGACTGATGGATTTTTATTTTGGATACATTTTCACAATGGCTAGGGGAATTTCTATTAGTTCCATCATTGTTTGCTGCAGTGCGAGGCTTCAGTGGCCTTTCAAGAAGTCCATTGATCCATTAAAACCGGTCCAATCACTATTGGATATTTACACTGCAGCCAAAAACTTGAACCCCTCCCCAAACTTAACACAAAAACATGAGCATAAATGGTCATTAAATCATAACAAGGTATCAACACCACCTATTTGGTCCCTCGTCCTTTCCAGTTCAAACCTAACAATATTAACTGTAAATTATCATATCTTGTTTAAAGGATTAATGCCTAATAGGTAAAGAACAAATATTCACAAAATTACTGGATGTGTGTTTTCATGATAGGTTGATCATTAATACATACTTCTCACATATGAAGTGGTTCCATCTGCAAGCAGCTTATTCCTCCAAACCCATCTTTACTCTAGCCTTTTATGCTGGTCGAACAAAAGTGGATCCAATTTCAGTTCATTTTATCTGCAAATAAGAGAAATACATTTGATGTCAAACAAGAGAAGAACAAAAAGAACATTACAAAAGGGAAACACAAAATTGAGTGAATCAACAGATGACCAATGTGATGCAATAGACTACCCATCTGTTCAACTGATG
Source organism: Capsicum baccatum var. pendulum (assembly GCA_030864225.1). Lineage (NCBI taxonomy): Eukaryota > Viridiplantae > Streptophyta > Magnoliopsida > Solanales > Solanaceae > Capsicum > Capsicum baccatum. The sequence continues at coordinate 230,650,593 of CM061558.1, read as the reverse complement.
AGCCATCTGTTGTAACAAATGGATGACATGTTACAACAAATGGTTCATCTATTGGAAAAAATCAAACCGGCCTTGCTACTGGTTTGTTATCTTCAAACAGTTTTCCCATCTATATAAAAGGGTAACACAAAATTGAGTGATTCAACAGATGACCAATATGATACAACAGATTTCCCATCTGTTCAATCGATGAGGAATTGTTGCAACTTATGGATGACATGTTGTAATAGATGGTTCATCTATTGAAATAAATCAAACCAGCCTTGCTACTAGTTTGATTTCTTCAAACAGTTGTTCCATCTATTCCAACAGCTGATTCATCAAACTATATTGACAACAAGGATTTTTAAGTTCTAATATATGAATTTTTTGCATATTTTAATAAAATTAATGGTTCGCTCATTCAAGACTTAAAAGCCACTTTTTCTTCAATTTTCTCAATAAATAGGAAACTGATAATGGGTAAATCATTAATAGCAACAAATGTAAATATCTAATTTAAATGACATACAAAGAAGAAGACGAGATGGAAAGAGCAATAGTGAACCATACTTGCAATGTGAAAAAAGCAAAGGGATCATATCATCTAGTTCAGTCTAGAAAAGATATTGATCGGTTGAGATACAAAAGGTTCCTCATCCAAAAAAAAGAGAGAAAAGAGAGGAAAAAGAAAAAGAAAGAGAATTAAGAATAAAGAAGAGTGATAGATGAGTTGAGTCTTACTTTATGGCTAAATGAGAGAGTATTCTAGATATGAATTTTAAATATACACTAATAACTATTGTGGGGCACGGGGAGACAGTGACATTGATAAAACTAGATAAGACTACTTACTCTGAAGATTTTTGAGTTATCCAAGTAATATTTTTACCGCCTTAGTATTTTAACTTTTTTATCTCGGACAGAAAAAACCTAAATTACTTTTAAAATATTCTTAAAACATCTAAGTACAACAGCTGACAATTTCTATTTGAAAATTTCCAAAGCTCGATCATCTGTCGCAATAGATGGCAACATTTGTTTGATAATTTACAACAGATGCTAAATATATTGCAACTATGACTTAATTTATTTGATAAAATCCAACAGTAAAGACATCTGTTGCAGCAGATTGAACATTTATTTTTATACAATTTCAATTGATTTTATATGTTAGACTAATACCTTTATTGATTAATCTAGGACCAGGGGTGAATTCTCTTAGGGTCAACTACAACTTTAATTGAGTCTTTTCACAATTGCATGATGAGACGGTATTGCATTCCTCCTGACCAGAGTCGTCAATCGATCACTCTGATCCGAACAGATTCTTACTAACTCAAATGTTCAACTAAAACCTTAATTGATTAATCTAGGACTAAGGGTGAGTTCTTATAGGGTCAACTATGATCGATGACAGCGCCTATTTGATAATTTACAACAGATGGATAATATGTTGCGACAAATGACTTAATCCATTTGATAATGTACAATATATAGGTAATCTATCACAATAGATGACTTAATCTGTTTGATTATTTATACAATATGCTTAATCTGTTGCAACAAATGACTTAATTTGTTTGATAATTTACAACAGATGGTTAATCTGTTGTAACAGGTTGAATATTTGATTTTATACAATTTCAATTCAGTTCGTATGTTAGACTAATACCTTAATTTATTAATCTAGGATCAGGGGTGAGTTCTCATAGGGTCAACTATAACTTCAATTGAGTCTTTTGGCAATTGCAGGATGAGACAGTATTGAGTTTCTCCTAACCAGAGTCGTCAATCGATTACTCTGAGCTGAACAAATTCTTACTACCTCATATGTTAAACTAATACCTTAATTGATTAATCTAGGACTAAAGGTGAGTTCTCATAATATCAACTACAATAGATAGCAGCACCTATTTGATAATTTAAAATAATGGGTAATCTGTTGTGACATATGACAATCTATTTGATAATTTACAACAGATGCTTATTCTATCGAAATAGATGGCTTAATGTTTTTGATTATTTACAATAGATGTTTAATCTGTTGTAATAAATGACTTAATCTAATTGATAATTTACAACAGATGCGTAATCCGATACAACAGGTTGAACATTTATTTTTATACAATTTCAATTGAGTTCATATGTTAGAGTCTAATACCTAAATTTATTAATCTAGGACCAGGGGTGAGTTCATAGGGTCAACTACAACTTCAATTGAGTCTTTTGGCAATTACATGATGAGAGGGTTAAAAATTACACATATCTTTTATAATTTTTTAAAAAATAATTAAGATCAATTCAGACCAAATTAACATTTTCAAAACTTGTCATTCTTTTTCAAAATACAAATCAACCCATACAAATCATCCATTAGCGAGAAAAACATTTCATCATTTCAAATCTCGAGCTCCCTTACTTTTTCCTTTCTCACTCAATTATACAGTACAGACAACAACTACTCAATAAATTGCTCAACCCTTCGAAACAGATCTATTTTCTTCTCATTTTCGACCATATAAGTGTTATTTTTTACTTTATTCTTGCTTGTATCAGTCATTTTCTCTATCTTAGTAGGTAACATAGTTCGAGAAGAGTTCTGTATTTGTTATTTTTTCTAAAAATAAGAGATTTTAAGTTAATAATTAAAAAGAAAACTTGTAGCTATATTATCTTTGAGAATGTGTTTACAGTTTTGATTTTTGATGGTAAAATCATAGGAAGAACTCAAGAAAACCCTAGTTTCTATCGCAGTATTCCGTTGACTGTTGTGGTGTTGTTGGATGGTGTTTGTGGTGGTGGTGGTAGTGGTGGTGGTGGTGGTGGTGGTAGTCATGGTGGCACTGGTGGTGGCATTGGTTAGTGATATTTGTGGTGGTTATCAATAGTGTCGGTATTCGTGGTGTTTGTGGCATTAGTTGGTAGTGTTTGTGGTGGTGGTGGTGGCTGTTGGTGTGTCAGTATTGGTGGTGTTTGTAATGTATTTTTTAAAATTTATGCATACATCAATTATAATGTAATTTCTATTCTTCTGTTGTTTGTAGGTAAAACATGTCTCCCAAAAGAAAATAAAGTAAAAGTGGATCAACGTCTGACTACCCAAAGAAAGAGTTGTAGTAATGAGGGATTCTGAGGAGCTTCCTAAACAATATCAGTCAGGAAAAAGTAAAGCTGAGGAGAGATATGAAAACAACATTGAGGAAGGTGGAAAATATTCTGTAGATGGTGATGAAGAAAATGAAATTGAGAAAGAGAAGGAATTAGAGAGTGAGAAAGAGAAAGAGGATGATCATCAACATGATGATAATGGATCACCAATGGAGCGTGAATTAATAATGAGATCCCAGCATGATCCTGTAAAAAATTTTAGTATTGACAGGTTTCAAGTTGCGATTCTGATAAATAACCTAAAATAAGAAGAAGAATTAACTGGTGAACTTGTACTTAAATGTCAGATGGGGAAATTTTTTATTTATTTTAGGAAAATTATGAAGAACGAAAACATAGATGGACTTTTTAAGAAGAGCTGTTTTGGATGCTTTCTTGAGCTGCCTGAGGACCCCCTACCCATTTCCATATAGGATGGTATATAGTCATCTCAAGCGCAGGATTAAGTACGTGGGGGATGATAAAGATTTGGAGGAGAGAGGAAAAAAGATGGATGAAATCTAGATCAACTACTGTGGCATGCCAGTTTATTTTGGATTGCAAGAGTTTGACATAGTGATGGGCTTGAGATTCCATCATCCAGAAGAACCACCGATCGCCAAGGAAACACCCTGTAAAAGATCCAAGGCATGAAAAAGAAAGGAAAAAATAGATGGATTGTTTGACATTGCCCGATGTGGCTACAGAGCATCAGATTTGTTGACAGATCTCATGTATAAGACCATACCAAAGCAGTACAGGGAGAAATTGTATTTAGTTTGGTTTGCCTATTTGGTTATATTGGTAAGGGACGTCAACGAGGTCATAGAAGATGATTTGTTAGCGCGTGCTGAGGATTTTGATAAATTAAATAATTATCCCTGGGTATATGATAGCTTCTACTTGACTGTCCAATATTTACTGACAAAGCTATCCTCTGGGACAACCACATTATATGGCTTTTCTTGGGCTTTCCAATTTTTACTCATCGATTAATTTATATTGAATATAGTTATTATGACTTTTTTTGATTGTTTCCTATTTACATTTTTAAGGCTTGGGCATTCGAAGCCATTCTTCTCCTTCGAAAGCAGGTAATGGATTAATCCGATGAGGTTTCTCATCCAAGGATGTTTATATGGTTGGCTGCAAAGAATAACACCAAAATTAAGGAGGCTAATCTCTTTAACCCTTCGGATAATGCAGTACGTCTTCTTCAAGTAAAATAATTTTACTCAATGAAAGATATTGAACAGATGTTATATCTGGTGCTGCAGATGTTATATCTGATGCACCAGATAGGACTTCTATTGTGATAGACTACCCATCCTGTGCCAATCGGTGCAACAGATGGATAATCTGTTGCGATAGATGATTGATATATTGCATCAGATTACCCATCTGTTGCTTTGGTTCTCTGAATTCGACTCCTAATAGATTAACAATCTACTGCAAATTATGCAATAGATGTATTATCTGATATAACATATTGTTAATCTGTTGTAACATACAGATCATCTGTTGCATAATATGTAACCCAACAAATTACCCATCTTGTGCAACTGGTGCAACAGATTGGTAATTTGTTGCGACAGATGATTGATATTTTGCATCAGATTATCCATGGTTGCGCTGGTTTTCTGAACTCGATGCAAACTATGCAACAATGGGTAATCTGATGCAACATCTTGTTAATCTATTGCATAAGTTGACTCTGTATAACCCAACTATGAAAATTATTATACTATATGATTTAAATGTATCTATCTTTTTTATAGGTTATGTATCCATGGATCATGCCTACTGAGCGAGAGTCGGTGATGACTTCTTATATTACTCTAGGTCATGTTGATTCTATAGCAGACCCAACAGTGGAGTTAATAAAGAAGTAATTAGCTAGAGCAACGGCCATAAGAAGGGCAGTTAGGCAAGGTTAGCCTAATGTTGAGGCTCTTCATGACCAACCTACTAAGGCAGATCCAAGTTCTTCTTCTAGTGGAGTTGTTGGTGTTGGTGGTAGGCATGTTGATGCTACTACCACTCATGATAATGAGCATGTTGATGCTCAATAAAAAATAAATATGTTTGAAAACACCCCTTTTCACCCTTACATAGGTCCCTCTCACCCCTCTTCACCCTCGTGTTCTCATTATGAATGCGAAGAGTGCAACGACAGCCAGGATAAACTCTTTGAAAAAGTAGAGGCTATATCTAAAGCTATCGAGAAATTCAAATCCAAGAGAGGTGTCATACCATCCAAGAAAGTGAGAAAGCCATACACTCCTACAATAGTGGTTAGGAGGAAGAAAAGAGCAATTAGCGACGTACTCTCCAGTTGAAAATAAAAAAAATTGCAACTCCTCTATAATACCCCGTACTTTTTCCAAGCTTAAATATGCTCCTAGAATGTCAACAACTAGCTTAAAAAATGAATAACATTTTATTCATATGAAATTTCCATCGATATAAAATTTGCCCAAATCTGACACCCAGGCGAAGAGTTATGGACATTTTAGTAAGACAGTGTACCACCTGAGTCATCAGCGCATCGCGGAGCTAGCCAAATTAGCAATTGTCAGTTTTCAGTGATACTCCACGATATTGGCACATCACGCCATTGACCCACATCAAAATTGTCAATTTCCAGTGTACAAACGCGATTACACCGCGTTACGGTGCACTTCCAGTTCGCAACTAAAGTGGCAATACGATTGTACCACATCGTGCCATGAAGTAATTTTTTAGTTGTCCTTTTTCCAGTGACACGGTGCGATAGCGCCGCGTCGTGCCAGGGGTCTAGATCGAGAATTTTACGAAAAACTAAAGTCGCACCCAGGGTTAAAATAGTCTTTCCCCATGATTTTAATTCATCCAGATATGGGATTTAATTCCTAAAAATATGTAAAACCCTTCATTATCAATTTTCCCCAAAATCAAAAGGTAGTTTTCTCTCTAGAAACAAACCCTAGCTCTCAAGAATCAAGATCAATCTCAAGAATCTCTCTAAGAACTCTTCTTCTTAGGTATATTAGATGTTCATCCATGAATCCTTACCTTCCATGGAGCCCAAGAATCTCTTTTCAAAATACAAGATTGATGATTTATGATTTCCATGTTTGAATTAAATTAAATTTATGTTCATGATGTTGTTTGAGTTTTAATCCATGATTTAGAATTACAAGATTCAAGAATTGATCCTAGTATATGTTGAATTACACGATATTCATGATGAACCCTTCAATTTGCAAGTTGATTGTTGTAGCCATGATTGACCCTAAGTGTTTACGATTTAATGAATCAAGTATGCTTCTTATGTGTTTGATAAATTTTCTATGAGAATGAAATAATGCCATTATAGCACGCTAACATATATTCCCCATCCATGTACAAGTTAATGCATTAGTTGGGAGTAGGATTTAGCACCGAGCGAACCCAGGTATGGGGGAATTACTGTTAGTGTAGGGTTTGACCCTTAGTAGTGATCCCTGAGATACAGAACTACGTAGCCAGTGTAGGTTGGGATGACATCCTGCCAGATAAGGGTTGACACATCTCTCATGAGTTTTCCTGTTAGTAAGGGTTGACAAAAATGTCTTCCTGCTAGTTAGGGTTAACTCACAGCCAGTGTTAGTACTCGTGGTATGGTATTGACACCCTTCCAATTGGGGTTATAGATTGGACCCCTATTAGTTCAGATTGGGGCATGTCGGTTAGATGATTACCTCCCACAGTTTTAGTTTCAGTCTCAGTCTTCAGAATAAAACTCAATTCAGTTATTATTGAATTAGGATTATCAGATACAGTCACTCAGTTATTAGTAATTCAAATTATTAGCGATCTCAAATTATCAGTATATTCAGTTATCAGTTATCATATCCAGTTCCACTATACTCAGTTATAGTATGCATATTATGCTCAGTAGTTATAGATCCTCCATGTATGTTAATCCAGCTCTTGCATGTCATTTAGTTAGTTATTGTTCATGCATATAAACCCATGTATTCAGCCTTACCTTATTTAGCATACCAATACATTCTCACGTACTGATTGTATACCCGTTTCTTGCGCTATGTTGTTTCATATCATAGGTTCAGACACTTAGGTTCCTGACTGCGCTTAGCTAGATTCAGCCAGCAGTAACAGATTTAGCAGTGAGTCCTCATCTATCGAGGATATGCTTTTATTTTAGTACTTCAGCTTAGCAGTATTTTAGTAGATGAAGTTAGTTGGACGATTGTCCCATCAACTCCACTTTCAAAAAGATTTTGTTAGAGGCTTTTCAGACTAGATTTTTAAATAATATTCAATTTTACAGATGTTATAGTTTATCAGTATTTTAGATGTTTTGAACCTTATGGCATTTTAGCCCGTGTTTTGCATTAATTTCAGTATTATTGTTCAGTGCTCATAGCAGATATCATTCATGGATTAGCATGTGGTCCTTCGGGGTTGTAAGCACTATGTAACGACTAGGGATAGTCTCGGATTGTTACATCCTACCTCTCCATAAGCTGTTGAAGTTTAGAGGCCATTCAAGAAGGTGGACATATACGCAGAACTTGGCGCCAAAGAGAAGAAGGATCTACGATAGGCCAAATATGCCAAGCTAGGCGCACCAGATTACCCCAGGCCTCCCATTTTTCCCCAAGACTTTCAGATTATGACAGATATGCGTATGCGATACGAGGACAAAGCAAGTTTACTTTACCAAACCTAGCCTTCTAATCTACCCCATGAAGAAGAAGCAAGATAACAATTGTGAAATTTGTTGCAACAGCTGGATATTCTGGTGCAACTAGAAGTGGTTTTGTTGTAACTTATTATCTATCTGTTGCATAAGTTGTGTTGGATTATTGATTCAAAGAACCCTATGCAATAGATGAACCATCCGTTGCATTTTTACAATTACTAACCTATTTAAAAATTAACTTCTTATATCACAGCATGTTGACAAAATTCTTTGCCTCATGAGGAAAAGGCAATTAACGTACTTAGAAGCTTATGATGATAGGCGAATTTACACGCCTATATCAATATATTTTGCCCATATTTTAGCCTAGTTTTGAGAACAAATTATATATTTCATGCACTTTTAGTCCTTTTTCCTATAAATGAGCTAACGAACATGATTAGTAAAGTTTCAGGTATAAATGATGCAAAATACAGCATTTTATGGCTTACTTGACGCAAAAGAAAGCTCACAAAGGAAGGGAAGAAAGTCTACACGCCTAAGGACCAAAACTGCTGCATGGAAAATCTGTCCCGGGCTAAAACAGCATTTCTGAAGACTTTGGGGACTTACAGACACAAAGCTGGATTTTGACAATGATACATTAACCTAGTACAATTGGGTTATGTATTTCATTAGTTTATTTGGATTAGGAGAATGTTACATTAACCTAGTACAAATAGGTTAAGTATTTCCTTAGTTTAGTAGGATTTGGTTATTTATTTCATTAGCATAGTAGGAGTAGGATAGGAGTATTATAAATACCCTATCATGCTAGAGATTTTTAATTAACTCCTCCCTTAGTGGAGAGATACATTCAACAATTAATCTTCTTCCATCCCTCTCTTCTTCCACCACAACAATTCTACAACTCTTCTAATCTTTCCATTAATCTTATTTTCTTCTATTCATCTATTCTTATTTACCGCAACAAGAGAATTGTTACTTGCTAAGGAATCACGCCACACGCCTATCACCTAATCCACACGCCATTACTCAACAATAACAATGCAAATCGTGATCTCCTTCGCACTCATGGGTAACTAAACTTCTCTGTTGGGGTTATGGAAGCCGAATGAGATACTATCTATTGCTGTGAGTTTGTGAGTTCGAGACACGTATATTGCTTATATCATTATTCTCTTCATCTTAATGCAAATTCTTGTGGCTGCAGACGCATAGAATAACGCCAGTCTAACATTTAACTTGTTCGAGAGAAAGGTTATTTGTCTGGAAAAGAGATAATGTCAAGGTAGTAGGACACCCTTTCCTATTAAAAATCTAGTGCCGTAACTGGACTAACCTCTTGGAGAATTTGTACCGTTAGACACGCTTTAAGCTCGAGAGAGTTAAAGTGAAATAGTCCTTGTTCAGGTCGAGAGACGCTTGGATTTACCATCGACTACAATTCTCTATAAGCAATTGCATGTCAAGACTCTACACACTCATAGCCAATAGAGACGTATACCTCAGAAGGTGGACATAACCCCAACGCTTCAATTCTCATTGTTTACAACTTACGTAACAATCTTTCTCTCTTTACTTTGCTATTTTCAGCTTTTACTTTATTGTTTTGGTTACACATTGCAATCCCCCTTCTTACGAGACTTGCACCAAAAGTTTAGTAATTTTACTCACTTGTTGGCCAAGCTATTCCCTGTGGGATCGACACCCAACCCAGGTTGGGTTCTATATCTGCTAACGACTGCTTTACACTCCTACGAGAGCTATAGATTGAGCGTTATCAAAAATTGGCGCCGTTGCCGGGGAATACGAGTGTCAATCAAGTTCGTGATAATTACTAGACCCTTTGGTCAAAGATTCTCGTACTTTTACTTTTAGTTGTTGTTTTTGTTTTATTTAGGTTTATTCAGTGCATCAATGGAGGCACAACGTGAAATCGAAAGGTTGGTTGCTCAAGTGCATCAACAGAATATTGATAATCGTAGGCGAGCAACAAATCCTGACGATGAGGATCTGGGCGATGAAGAGCTACTAAACCCACGGCATACTGCTGAGATGGCAGCACCCATGCAGAGGAGAGATCGTCAAGCGCGATTGAGGCCTGATCGCCGAGTTATGCAAATTCCTTTTGATGACGAAGAGGACGATCTAGACGGACCTGGTGCCACCGGAGCTATTATTCTTCCGCCATTAGCACCTGGAGCAAAGTTCAATATCACTAGCACCATGATTCAGCTTTTGCAACTCAAGGGATTATTTGGTGGACTAGCAGGCGATGATCCGAATATGCATCTGATCAACTTTATTTCTACATGCAAGTCATTCGACAATCCTGGCGTTGGACAGAATGCAATTTGACTACGCTTATTTCCATTGTCTCTGTCTGGGGAGGCAACTCTATGGTTGAATGGGCTGACTCCTGATTCGATTACTAATTGGAGGCAATTGAAAGACGCTTTCCTAGAAAGATTCTTTCCGCCATCCAAAAGAGCACAGTTGAGAGATGAGATCACCAATTTTCGATAGCTTCCAACTGAAGCTCTCCACGTTACATGGGAGAGGTTCAAGACGAAGCTAATGCAGTGCCCAAACCATCATATGACCAATGTCCACTTGATGGAGATATTATACAGAGCTTTGAATTCGGGGACTAAGCCGGTGGTTGATAATGCGGCTGGAGGATCATTTATGGACCTCACCTTTGTTCAGGCAAGCAATATGCTAGACCGGATGACAAAACAAAGTAGAGCTTGGCATACCAGGGATTCTGAGGTAGCAAGCCCCACTTTATCTATTGGCATGTCTGCAGACCAAAGAAGAAGAGAAGAAGAACGTGAGCAAGACATGGCGCACATGAAAACACAATTGGATCTTCTGACAAAGCACTTATTATCAGGGAAGACCGAAAAAGTGAAAGCTGTAGCGCTAAAAGGAAGAGACGAATCTGATTCTGAAGAGGAGGCCAACTACTTGAACAATCAGGGGGGTTTCCGTGGGAATGCCCAAGGAAACCTAGGTCGTAACTATTATGATAAATCTGGAAGCAAAGACCAAGGTAGTTGGAAGAAAAATAATGAAAAGAGTGGTTTGTACGTTCCCCCTGGTAGACGTGATACCACAACATCTAATTCTGGGAGTATGGAAGACATGATGGCTAAGTTATTGAAAGGAGTGGAAGCAACGAGCGCAGGAGTTAAGGAGGTGATTGATGATTTGTCCTCTATGAAGCAACTAGTTGATTCTCATTCCCCTTCTATCAGGCAAATAGAGCAGCAATTGAGCCAACTTTCAGCAGCATTCAATCAAAGAAAGGCTGGCACCTTACCAAGCGATACTGTGCAAAACCCAAAGAATGATGGGTCATGCATGGCCATCACTACCAGAAGTGGTAAGGTGCTGGAAACTTCAGCAAAAGGCAAGCAAGTGGTTGACGAAGTTGCGGACATGGACATTACACCTAGTGACGTTACAAAAGGAGAAGAAGCCGCAACAACTACTCCCAACGACAGGGACGTTTCACCTAGTGACGTGCAGCCTGAAAAAGTGGAAAAACAGAAGCAAGAGGAGAAAAAAACCATGGAGAGAACACTTCCATACCCACCACCACCTTTTCCCCAAAGATTGAAGAAGGTGGCGGATGACACAAAGTTCAGCAAATTCATGAATATGTTAAAGCAGCTCACCATTAATGTTCCATTGGTGGAGGCACTTGAACAAATGCCTGGGTATGCAAAATTTATGAAGGATCTCTTGACAAAGAAGCGGGCAGCAAGTTATGACTTCGCGGATAATGTTCATCATTGTAGTGCAATCGCTACAAGATCGCTAGTTCAAAAGAAGGCAGATCCTGGAGCTTTCACTATTCCTTGCACAATTGGCTCGTTGGATTTTGCTAAGGCATTGTGCGATTTGGGAGCTAGCATCAATTTGATGCCACTATCTATCTACAGAAAATTGGGGTTGGGAGACCCTACACCAACCAATTTGAGGCTCGTGATGGCTGATAGGTCGGTAAAACGACCTGCGGGTATCTTGAATGATGTGTTGGTGAAGGTTTCTTCATTCATCTTTCCTGTAGACTTCGTTATTCTGGATTGTAAGAAGGATTCTGAAGTTCCCATCATCTTGGGACGTCCCTTCCTTGCAACTGGAAGTGTGCTTATTGACATGAAAGATAATGAGCTTTTGTTTCGAATTAATGATGAAGCTGTACGGTTTGATATATGCAAAATAATGAAGCAGCCCAGCGATATGAATGAGTTATATGTTCATCATGAGGATACGAAAGAATTATCTATAGAGAAACAGCCTACTGTTGAGCCATTGTCTGCTGTGCCACTGAAAGTTGAGCATGAAGATAATGAAGGTTATGAAGAACTTATGAGTGCTCTAACAGAAATAGAGCCTTATACTCCTAAGCAACCAGATTGTGATCTCAAGAATCAACCAACAGCGAAGACTCCCATTGACGAGCCACCAATGCTAGAATCGCAAGAGCTTCCCGATTATCTAAGGTATGTGTTCTTGGAAAGTAGAAATATACTTCCGGAGAGTACAGATGATTTAAGTGAACAGCACGTAGAAGCTCTCATCTCTGCTCTGATGAGGTACAAGAGAGCTATGGGTTGGACTATTGATGATATAATTGGTGACTTTCCGGAGAAACGTAGGAGCCATCTCGAAAAATATCGCATGCCCACAGGTAAGCCTCACTGTCGTCTAAATCCTTTCAGAAAACGATCCATCACTTACCTCGATGAAGTCTGAGTACTCGAGGTAACTATGTCGAGCCACGACAATAAATAAGGCGCTAGATAGGAGGCAACCCATTGTTTTATCGTTTATCGTTTTGTCTTTATTTCATTCTAGTACTTGTTTTGTTTTGATAAATGAAAAATCCAAAAATAAGAGTCGTGCCACGACCAAAACTAAGGCGCTTGGTGGGAGGCAACCCATCGTACTAATCGTTTTCATTTGTTTTGAGCAAATATAGGTGCAAGAAGTAGTCAACGAGATTGATTTCAATTGACGATTTGGACGCATTGGATGGTAAAGTTGGTAAGTTAGGAATGGTGATGCATAAGGCTATGGATTGAGCATTTCTCATGCCAAAATAGGCATCGAGGAAGGCTAGGCCTTGATAAAACTAGGCCACGAACGATGCACTACCTATCCTATAGCCTAAGGTCTCGGAATCTAGTGTGCTATACACTATGCGCCGTCTGTTCCTAGGCATGCTTTTGACTATGCGCCGCCTATGCTATGGCATTTGGTCTAAGTATCTCATATGCCATAGACTATGCGGCGCATATGTCCCATTATGCTATAGACAATGCGCCGCATATGTCATGTCTATGCTAAGCATTATGCGCCGCATATGTGGGAATTTTTGTCGCCAAAACCGATTGTAAATGGTTCATAACCCGACCCATACTCTTCCTATATAAAGGGGACTTAGTCTTGAAACATAACCACACTAAAAATTGACCCAAAGGCATCGCATCCAAATCATCTCAAAACTTCTCTTTTTGCTCTTCCAATTCACAAGAACATCTCCAAAGGCTTCAATCACGTAAGTACTCTTTTATTCTTCATCTATTTCTAGTTAGTACTACGTTCCTATGCCTATTATGAATTGCTACATCTTGAAAGATCATTAGTGATGTTAATGTGTTTGGATTGTTGATACACAACCATGTGAGTGAACATATACGTTAGGATAATCTTGACCGGTCTCCGACTTGAATTTGGTTTTAATAAGCATTGTTACACTATTTGCAGAATTGCCATGACTATGAACATTTCTTAAGCTTGTTACTTGGATACTTACATGTTAGACTATATCGTTCATCGGGATAAGACTTATAGTTACCTACCGACATAGGAGGTTGTGATTGTTGTAAGAATAGCTATTCCATGTGGTAACCCCTATGTAGTAGTGTTGCTATATCTACCATGAAAGTAGTCCAATGGCTGCAAGTAAGTGATGCATTGCTGACTTTCTTATTGGAATACAATCCTAAAACGTATGTCGATGAAATCTGAGTAATCGACCACTTTCGCTTCACTGATTTGTGTTAACAAAACTAAGTGTGGGGTGGTACCCCTACTGCTTATGTATAGATTGTATCCATTGAGATTGTGCTACCATTAACACTATTTCAAGTCTCAGGTACAATGGCATCTAAAGAGAGACAAGGCAAGGAGAAGGCTACCACTTCCCAAAAGGGCAAGAAAAGAGGCCGCAAGGAGCAAGGAGAACCCTCCCCGCTGCAAACACCTTGACTCACGCTTGGAATTAAGTGGGATACTTATGAGGAACTTCTAAGGATGACGACTCTGATGATGATTCCAATGCAAGGGGTATGACCCCAGACATAGAGGATAAGTCCGACCAACCAGGTTCCTCGTATTTATTTTCCACTGAGGACAGTGTCCCGACTAAGTGTGGGGTGGTGGTATTGCATGCTATACTTCTCTATTCGCATCTATGTTTGTTTGCTTTTGTTTCATTTTTGTTTCGTTTTGTTTTTTTAGTAGTAAAAAAAAATTTTTCTAGCTTCGCATGAAACTATTTTTGATAGGCAGCATGAGATTATAACAAGAGTATGTGTTACAATTGTGACTATTGAGACGTTTAGGCTCTAGTTGTGACTCATTATGTGATATTGAGTGGTTCAATTCTTTCACTTGTTGGGTCGAGAGTCTATATTACTTCCAATCAAGTCAACCATGTGCCTTGTGTGTGTGAGGTAACAGTATATTCTATGTTTGTGGCTGATGCTAGAACTTGCCTGGTATGTATGCAAAGCGAAAATAAGGAGTGTACGTTTAGGAGATGCTTTAGGCATTTCTTTGGCAACCTATATTTGTTAACCTTCAGTTTTACCTACCCATAAACATCATCCTAGTTAAACCCTTTTGAGCCTTTAGCCTATTTCTTTGACAACCTTGTATGTAAGCCTAATCCATTTTTTCAAGACCGTAATTTGATCCAAATTCCTAAGTGCTTTAAATAAAAAAAGTCATGTGACAACATAAGAGGAAATTGGGTGAGTATGATGCTTTAAATTGTAATGGTGCTTGAATGTGTTATGAAAAAGAAAGTGTTATCATAAGAGGTATGTTGTGAAAAGAAAAAGGAAAAGAAAGCTGAAAAGTGAGTTGTTCTTAAAATTGAAAAACAAAAGATGAGAACAAGGGTGGAAGAATAAAATAAAGAAAGGTTGAAAGAAAAAAGTGTCAATGATACAATGAGATGTATTAAAGTGCTTAGGAACTTAGTCACTATTTCTGGCCAAAATAGCTGATCCTATCCGTCCCTTAGCCTACATTACAACCATCAAAAGACCTACTTGATCCTAAGCTTAGCATTCTGACATTTAGTAGAGTACTACATTAAGGGCAATCCTATGGTCATCAGTTGCTACATATGAATTCTTTGTGAGAGTGAGAGCAAGGACATTTTGATACCCATGTTTGAAAAATATGCTATATTTGTGAGTAATTATGGGTACTATATTGTGAGACACACATGGTTGATGAACTTTGGATAGTTTTATATGATTCTATGTACCTTAACGTTTGCATGCGAGTTGATCACCATCACTAGTCTACGCTAGAGGTTAAACTGTTTCTACTTATAATCGGGAAGCTACTCTTTGTTGATAACTTTTGTGCTTGTCTTGAAGAATGTTTTGTGTTGTTGCTGTAAAAACCCTAAGTTGATGCTTAGAAGGACATGATATTTTGTTCGAGGACGAACAAAGCTGCAAGTGTGGGGTGTTGATGATAGGCGAATTTACACGCCTATATCAATATATTTTGCCCATATTTTAGCCTAGTTTTGAGAACAAATTATATATTTCATGCACTTTTAGTCCTTTTTCCTATAAATGAGCTAACGAACATGATTAGTAAAGTTTCAGGTATAAATGATGCAAAATACAGCATTTTATGGCTTACTTGACGCAAAAGAAAGCTCACAAAGGAAGGGAAGAAAGTCTACACGCCTAAGGACCAAAACTGCTGCATGGAAAATCTGTCCCGGGCTAAAACAGCATTTCTGAAGACTTTGGGGACTTACAGACACAAAGCTGGATTTTGACAATGATACATTAACCTAGTACAATTGGGTTATGTATTTCATTAGTTTATTTGGATTAGGAGAATGTTACATTAACCTAGTACAAATAGGTTAAGTATTTCCTTAGTTTAGTAGGATTTGGTTATTTATTTCATTAGCATAGTAGGAGTAGGATAGGAGTATTATAAATACCCTATCATGCTAGAGATTTTTAATTAACTCCTCCCTTAGTGGAGAGATACATTCAACAATTAATCTTCTTCCATCCCTCTCTTCTTCCACCACAACAATTCTACAACTCTTCTAATCTTTCCATTAATCTTATTTTCTTCTATTCATCTATTCTTATTTACCGCAACAAGAGAATTGTTACTTGCTAAGGAATCACGCCACACGCCTATCACCTAATCCACACGCCATTACTCAACAATAACAATGCAAATCGTGATCTCCTTCGCACTCATGGGTAACTAAACTTCTCTGTTGGGGTTATGAAAGCCGAATGAGATACTATATATTGCTGTGAGTTTGTGAGTTCGAGACACGTATATTGCTTATATCATTATTCTCTTCATCTTAATGCAAATTCTTGTGGCTGCAGACGCATAGAATAACGCCAGTCTAACATTTAACTTGTTCGAGAGAAAGGTTATTTGTCTGGAAAAGAGATAATGTCAAGGTAGTAGGACACCCTTTCCTATTAAAAATCTAGTGCCGTAACTGGACTAACCTCTTGGAGAATTTGTACCGTTAGATACGCTTTAAGCTCGAGAGAGTTAAAGTAAAATAGTCCTTGTTCAGGTCGAGAGACGCTTGGATTTACCATCGACTACAATTCTCTATAAGCAATTGCATGTCAAGACTCTACACACTCATAGCCAATAGAGACGTATACCTCAGAAGGTGGACATAACCCCAACGCTTCAATTCTCATTGTTTACAACTTACGTAACAATCTTTCTCTCTTTACTTTGCTATTTTCAGCTTTTACTTTATTGTTTTGGCTACACATTGCAATCCCCCTTCTTACGAGACTTGCACCAAAAGTTTAGTAATTTTACTCACTTGTTGGCCAAGCTATTCCCTGTGGGATCGACACCCAACCCAGGTTGGGTTCTATATCTGCTAACGACCGCTTTACACTCCTACGAGAGTTGTAGATTGAGCGTTATCAGCTTATAACGCTTCTGATAGGATAATGAACTTCGACTTCTGCAAGAACCTCAAGGATAAGTATGATCAATTTAATAATGTTGCATTATACTATGGCGCTAGATTCGATTTCTTAGTTTCTAAGTTGGACTAGGATGAAGAAGAAATGATAAAATATGTTAGAGGGGAAAGGCTAAATCCATACGGCAAGAGTTGGACCGAGGCAAAGAGGATTATTGCAGTCACTAGCGTGGAAGGCATATATTATCGGGCTATTGAGATACTACTCGAGAAGGAAAAGATCAAAGTTTATAACCACAATGTACCTGCCATCGATGAGGTCCATCTTTTTTTCCACGTGCAGCCACTGATGGAGCTGTTCCCCATCTTGTTGAGGGAGAGTAAACTGATGAATCATTTGCCAAAGAAAGTGTTGATGAAGAAATTATGGGATTTTGAAGGTCGAAAAAAGGGCATGGACCTTCCAAAAAATGATACTGGTTACGCATGTGGCTCGCACACTCTTGCACACATCGAATGTTTTCTGATTGGCACAAAAATAGCTGAGCCAACAACCTTTTTGGCGATAACATTGTGGCAAACCTACAAGAGGTCTGGGCTTATGGGGTACTAACTGGACGCTTGGAGCCTGTGTATATAGAAGATCCTGTGAAAAAATAATTTTTTATTTTAAGTCACACTTCACTTTATTTTAAATTACATGTACATGTAGTGGTAATAATTTTTTTCTGATGAAAGTTGAGTTTTTTATAATGCAATAGATTGTCAATCTGTTGTAAAATATATTCTATTTATTCTGGCAGATAGTTTATCTATTGCAATAGGTTGGTTATCTGTTGCATTATACCAATGTTATTTTTATCTAATCTGTTGCACCAGTGGGAAGAACTGTTTGATAATTTTCAACAGATGGCCTAAATTTTACAACATATGCCTGAATCTATTTGACATTTTCCAGTAATTACGCTTCAATATCCATGTGCTCCACAACACCAAACCAGCAACAAATACACCACCCTAAAAATTTCAATAATTAGGCTTGAATATCTATGTGCCTAACAACACCAAACTAGTAGCAATAACGACAACAATGTAACATCTTCTTGCTCGATTTTGTTTCCCTTCAGAAGCCTTAACTTTGTTTAACAAACCCCAGATTACACGATTTGATTGTGAAGGGTATCGTTCTTTATACCAATCAAAGTAATTTCATCCATCCAATTTTTATAAAAACAAGAACACAATTAAAAAACAATTACAAGTCAACAATTAATCAACTAATTAAATAAAAAAATATACCTTTGAAATCTTACAAGTAAAAAACCTACGACCTGAATTTTGTTGAGTCTAAGAAGTCTTCAATAGAGCTTTATGACCGCACTTACAATATCAAAAAATTTTATCACAAAAAATAGTGAAAGATGCGCTCGACATTGTCAAGCTCGGTTAGAAAAAATAAAAAAAAATGAAGAAAAGAAAGACCAAATGCAAATAATTTAAAGAATTTGGATAGATAAAAAAAGATGATGATGAAGAAGAAGCTTTGAGAATTTAGAGTTGAATTTTAGGAAGAAGATGAATATATAAGACAATGGGAAAAAAAAAATTGTTGGGGGCCAAATCAGACGCCAAGTCAGCAAAAATGGGGGCTCAACGAGCCTTGGCTGCATGAATTACACGCACGCATCCAACCGGGTAAAAAGTGTCAAACTGACACATTTGATGTTTATTTTATTTTACGTGTTTAAAATGAGCACTGTCTACTTGATGCCTATTTTATTTTAGGTGTTTTGAACTAAACACTGTCGATGGGTTCTGCCTTTTTTATTTTAATTCACTTTCACTTTTTTACATGTAGTGGCAATTATTTATGTCCAATGAAAGTTGAATTTTTATAATGCAACATATTCCCCATCCGTTGTAATAGATATTCTACCTGTTCTAACATATAGTTTATCTGTTGCAATAGGTTGGTCATCTGTTGCATTATGTCGATGTTTCTATATAAGTGTGGGATGACCTATTTGATAAATTCAAACAGATTAACTACCTGTTGCAACATATGTCTAAATTTATTTGATATTTTCCAACAGATGTGTCGTCTATTGCAACAGATGCATTATCTGTTGCAATATTTGAATCTAGCATTTTATTTTAATTAATAAGTTCAAATCTAAGGAAAAATATAAAATTCATAGACAAAATAAAATAAATCAAAGCCTTTAGAAATTAGCTGAAATAAATCAACAAATAAATAAAATATAAAAAAAAATATTATGGATACAGATCTCAACAAATACATCAATAATTTAAGTATTGATGCCAAGGATTCCTTAGGAGGGGTCAAGTTATTACCTTGACAGACTCAAGCTATAAAGATCTACTTAATATGGACAAGTTGTTCTTTATCAGATGCTATGGAATTCGGCTTTGGTCGTCGTGGATCTTTATTATTGCTTACGTATGGTTTCTACATTTTCTATTCTCTGTATTTTCATAAAAAGAGTAGCATATTGTCAATATTTTTCAGTAGTAGCTTCTACATCCACCTAGAAAGCCAGAATTGGTCAATGTTAATCACGAAGATACAACAAAACAAAAAAGGATAACTCATTTGTTCTAGCAAATCAAACAGGTCTTCCTCATATTTTAAATTATCCCAAACAGATTATATTTCATTTGCAACAATGAATCAACTGCTGGGACAAATTTCTACATGAGGAAGACATGTATGATAATTTCCAACGAATGAACCATTTGTTGTAACATATAACTCATATGTTGCAGCAGATAGGTCATCTGTTGGTACAAATAAAAGAGGTGCGAAGAGTTGTTTGATTTGCTAAAATAAACGAGACATATGTCACAACAGATACTTTATCTGGTGCAATAAGTTAGTCAACTATTGCAACAGATATATATATCTGTTTGATAATTTTCAGCAGATGTGTCATCTTTTGAAACAGATATGTGTCTATTTATTAGTTGGAATAGTTATATATATTCACCTTCTTCAGCTCGTGTTGCTCTTCTTTGGATATTGTACATTGCTCAGTGCAACACACGGATAGAAGAGTTGCAATTTTGCTTTTTTGGTTGCTTGATAATGCATTGAAAATCACTTTCCTTCTCCTCTTAGCCTTAATCTCTAATGGAGTGGATGGATATGAAATCCTATTTGATGGAATGAAATCCCTTTTAGATGTCAATTCTTTTACAAAAGTAGTTAATGTATTAATAGCATTAATTACTACATCATGTTTCACCCTGCAGTCTTGACATTTGCATACAGAACATTTACTGGGAGAGGCAAAATCTCTATAACCAATATGATCATACTCATAATGGTTTAATATAATATTGTATGAGGAGCATCATTAGCACAAATAGTACCACCAACAACAACAACTCTATCACTACAAAGACCATCAATAACAACAAGCCCACCCTCTAAAATTATTTTTCTTTTAATTATTGTTTCTCTAACCAATTCCATTTTTATTTTGTCAATGA
This sequence comes from Capsicum baccatum var. pendulum, assembly GCA_030864225.1. Lineage (NCBI taxonomy): Eukaryota > Viridiplantae > Streptophyta > Magnoliopsida > Solanales > Solanaceae > Capsicum > Capsicum baccatum. Next base: position 230,629,999 of record CM061558.1, on the reverse strand, counting down.
TCTTAGGATCTGATAAAGTTTGCACAGACCGTAAAGTAAGAAAAAATGATATCTCAACTCTCGATTGGTCGGAACTAGCGATGGATGCACAATCTAACATAAATCATTACATATATTAGAATGATAATTAGATCATTCAAAATAAATCATTAATTAAAACAAAAACTTAATTAAAATTATATGTACTGCATCCTTCGGGGGGTTGAAGAGGTCGAGAAATTTTACATTCTTATCAGTTTTTAGCCAATAATCATCTCAAGATTCTTGGACGGGCAACTTCTTTCTGGTAGCTCACTTGTTGTCTCAAATAAAGAATGGCTTCAAACGTCCAAGCCTATAAAATAACGCTAATAAATCAAAATCATTATTGAGTAAAAAAATGAATGATATCATAATAAAATAAAGAAACATTTGTCATGAAAGCCCATGGAAATCCATATAAGTTGATTGTCTTTGGCGCTAACGGAGTCAACAAATATTTGACAGTTATTTTGAAGCTTTCATAACCCTAAGGATAGTTGTTAAATGCCTCAAGATCCTTAGAGAGCTTTATTGAACCGACGCTTATGTTGTTGTTAACGTATCTCGCCCAAAGAATATTATGTACAAAATAAATCAAGCACAATGACTGCTTGTGCTTCCTTGAAAGTTCTTTACCTTTAAACGCTTCTATCAAATTTTTATTTTTAAAGCTTGGACTAATAATGGACACCAGTTCATCATGATCACAGAACTTGTCTTTACCTTTTTTGGCTGTGCGGGGTATTTTTTTTTTGTTAGAATAGGTATAACTTGAGAATGAGGATAACATTTTAGTCCAGTAACTATGGCAAACTCCTTCCAACCAAAACAAAAAAGCATGCCACAGTAATTTATCCACACCTTATCCATCTTATCTATGTTTTCATACATAAACCTACGCTTGAGAAGTTCATATACCATTTTCATTTGGAAACGAGCATTGTTGTCTTCCGGCAAATCAAGATATTTCCCAAAGCAGCTATCCCTGAAATAAGCATCTAATTTTTGTTCTTGAAGTATTTTTCTGAAGGTGTCGAAATATTTTTTCATGACTGATTTAATCAAGAAATCACCCGTTAAATCTATGGCATCATCGCATTGCATTCTCACAAGATAATGATCAATGCTGGAGGTTTTGACCAACTCTTTGGTGGAAGGGCTATTAGCATTTTGATTATCTCTTTTGAAACATTTCTCCTCTCCGTGTTCATCATATTCTGCTCCTGATTAAGATAACGCTTGTAAAGAAAGCTCATAGAGTGGTGGATGTATCCTAGCTATTTCACTTGTTCCTTTACTTGGACTTGATTCGATTTCTATTTTTATGGGAGCCATATTATCTAAAATTAACAAAAACATAAAAAAAATATATTATAGTTGATTAATGCATCGTTAAAAAAGGATAACAGTAAATCTAACAAGCAAAATAGTAAAATAACAGTTCCAATAGATCACTGATCTATTGCACCATGTAGTATATTTGTTGTAGCATATAACTAACATGTTGCAGTAGATGAGTAATCTGTTGCAACAACACAAAATATATCACTCATCTTTTAAGACAAGTGAATGGTCTGTACAACATATCACACATTGTTGCAATATATGAGTGATTTGTTGGAACAATTAAATAACTTGTTGCAACGGATGAGTAATTTGTTAAAATAATACAAAATATATTACTCATCTGTTGAGAAAAATAAATGGTCTATATAGCAAATCACACATCTGTTACAATATATGAGTGATTTATTGGAACGGTTAAATAACCTGTAGCAACGACTGAGTAATCTATTATGATAATACAAAACATATAACTTATCTGTTGAGAAGGATGAATGGTCTGTGCAACAGATCACACATCTATTGCAACAAAAGAGTAATCTATCGAAACAGTTAACTAACCTGCAGCACCGATTGAGTAATCTGTTGCGATTATACAAAACATATCACTCATCTATTGAGAAAGATGAATAGTCTATGCAATAAGTCGCATATCTGGTGCAACACATGAGTGGACTGTTGGAACAGTTATCAACGGTCAATATTGTTTAGATTCTTCCAACAGAAGGATCGTCTATCACGACAGATGAATGATCAGTTGGAAAAATCAAGTCTTGGACATGTCCTGTTGGAAGAGTTGATAGGATTTTATCCAATAGGAGGTTCATCTATTGCATCAGATCTTTAATCTGATGGTTCCTCTGTTGCATCAGATGGTTAATCTGTTACATCAAATTTTTTATCCAATGGTTCCTATGTTGCTTCCGATAGTAAATTTATTGCATCAAATGGTTAATCTATTGCAACATATGGTTAATCTATTGCATCAGATAGTTAAACTGTTGCATCTGATTTTTTATCTGATGGTTCCTTTGTTGCATCAGATGATTAATTTGTTACATCAGAATTTTAATCGGATGGTTCCTCTATTACATCGGATGATTGATCTGTAGCATCATATAAAAAATTTGTAGCATCAGATATTTAATATGTTGCACCAGATGAATAATTTGTTGGAGAAAAAAATAGTAGCACGATTTTGTTCAACAGAAAACAGTAATATAACCATTTTTACCAATAACAAGAACAGAACAAATCGACCCAAATCGTTGTTTTATTTGTATAAACACAAACAATGAAAATCAAACTTCAAAAAAATGCAACAAACAATAAAAAGTCATATTTCACTTCAAAAAGAGAAGAGAAGAGAAGAAATATCAGAAATTTGGGTTTTATTCAGACTGTATTTCAAATTAAAGCAACAAATATTCAAAATTTTAACCAATACTATAATATAAGTTGACTCAAGTTCCTCGTTTTCTTCAAAATTAAAAAGGCCAAAATTTTTTACCTGTGAAATAAGAAAAGAAACGATGAAGAATTCAAAGCTGTTGTGGCCGGAGAGCAAGGTTGTCACATCGATTGACGATTGAAGTCGAAAAGGAACTCAAAAGTCCAATAATTTATCATCGGATGTTGAAGTCGCCGAGGATTGAAAGGAGAAATCTACAGAACTTTTGGTTGGGAGAGAGTTGAGAAAAACTGTCGGGAGAGAGAAGAGAAAGACTGGTTGATTTGGATTGAAGAGGGGTGTGGGTTGGATTGATTTGTATTTTTGAAAACATTAGAAATTTTTAACAATATCAATCAAGTCCACAATTAACTTAATCAAATTTTTTAATTATGTTTGACCCTTTAAGTTGATCAATGTCACCAATCCTTCATTCAAGACTTAAAAGACATCTTTCCTTCAATTTTCTCTACTTAGTCTCGCCAAAAATACTACCATTATTCTTTTTTCATTTTTTTATATTTTTTTCTTTTTCGTGTTTTCCTCATCTCTTCTTCTTTTTTTTTTTTTTGCTATTTTTTTCTTTTTTTTCTTTTTTATTTCTTTCTTCTTGTGTTTTTTTTTTCTCTCTTTAATCTCTAACTTCTATTTCTCTTTCTTCTTTTCTTTTATTGTTTGATTTTCTTTATCATTTTTTTGTTCTATTTTATATTTTTGAAAAATAAGAGTAGTCGAGCACAAGTCATGAATGATAATGTAAATACCATAATTGTTTACGTATTTGTCACACCGTCATTTTTAGTTTTGTATTCATTGATACAATTGTATTTGTATTTTAAAATTTGTGCTTGTATTTATATTTTATAGTTCGCATTTGTATTTGTATTTTATAGTTCACACTTATATTTGTATTTGTACTCGTTAGTTTGCACCATTATTTATATTTTATATAATTCACACTTGTATTTTAAAGAACTGTTTTGTATTTGTATTTTATAATTGATTGCATGTTATATTGAATTATATTTGTATTATGATTTTGTTCTGTTTGTATATTTAGATTATATTTGCATTATACTTGTATTTTTATTCTATTTTCATTGATACCTTTTTATTTTTAAAGAAGTATTTTGTATTTGTCTTTGTAAGTTGATTGCATGTTGCATTTAGTTGTGACTATATACAATTTATCATTTGTATTTGTATACAAACAAGTAAATATATTAATTGTATTTTCTTGATTCTAAAATATATAAATATGTAATGTATCATTTGATACAAATGTACCGATTTGTATTGTATATCAAATTTATCATTCCTATATGTAAATAAACAAATATCACTCGATACAAATACAATTATAAACAAATAAAAAAAATGACTTTACAAATACAAATACAATATGTATTTGTATAAAAATTTGAATTGTATTTATTTGTATCAATAAATACAACTCGTATCAATAAATACAAATAAGAATTCATAGAAAGAAAATCAATCTTTCCTTTTCAATAATTAAAAAATACAAATGATAGTTCACACTTGTGTCACACCCCTGTTTTTCACCACATCCGACCCCGCTAGCGAGTTAGTTTTAGAGAAAATGGGTTTTTTCAATTAAAGTGACGTTTTGAAAAGGGATTATTTTATTTACAGAGTCGCCACTTGGAATTGAGTTTGGGTGTTCCAAGTCACCTTATTGAATCCCTATTCAAAAGGAAATGACTCTTTATTTTTATTTTTTTGGTCTGCGAACTAAAAATCCGGATAAGGAATTCTATTGACCGAGGGGAAGGTGTTAGGCACCCCTCGAGTTCCGTGGTTCTAGCACGGTCTCTTTAATGACTTATGTCTGGCTTAAATTAATTTTTTGGATTTATAATATTTGTTAACCTAAAAGTTATTTGCCTCCAACTTTTAATGTATTTTGAAATTATTTATTATGTTGACGTGTGGCTTACCGATAGTAGTACTTTTCGGCCTCACCACAAATTTTGCCATGTTTCTCGCCCTTTATGGCATTTATGGCACGTTTCCATTTTTTCAATTTAAATAAGCGCATAACATGTTTAGAATCTACCCAACTCAATTGGATCGGCTTCAAATGGTATGTTGATTTTATCATAACGATGGTTGGTAGCAGGGCTTGCCAACTTCCCACGATTACTACTTAGCATAATGAAATTTTAAGCTAAAAACAAACAAACTCGTTTTGGTACAGTAACTCGAAACTTAGTAAATCTAGGCTTGACACATTATTATGTATTGATTAGTGTCAAAGAGATTAATAAGTTAAAACATATATGAAATTAAACCAATAGCACATAAACATCAAATGTTTCACTAAATAATTACACAGTATTCGATATAGAGCAAACAGTTATATTTTACAAATTAATATTCGACTACTATAAATCATCTTACTCTTCTAATATCGAAATAAATAAGCAAATAAAATTCATACGTCAATCTAACATTAAAAAAAATACATCCGCATATACTTATTGCCCACTACAAAAATAAAATAAAATTAGGAATAAATTCATTAAAATAAACATTTGGATTAACTTGAAGCAAGAAAAAACGTACCTAATATTTTTTACTAATCAAGATTAAAATCACCTTTTTCACTAATTAATTACTTTGTGTTTGAAAACTTAAATTTTTCGATCTTCATGAATACCAAATTTTTAATAGTAGATTAAAATATTCTTAATCTCCTTAGTTATGTCCATTTCCACAACAACAAAATTATCTCATTCCCATGGCTCACTTTTTAAATGACTTAAACTAAAACTAGTACTTAACAAATATAGTTTCATTTCTGGAGTTCAACTAATAAGAAATAAAAAATAAACTGTTAAACAAGAATAACATTGACATACATATATTTGATAATTTGCATGTGAAAATTACGACATATTACACCAAGATTATTCGAAATCTCATAGAATTGAAAACTTAACTTATTTCATTTAATAACGACGAAATGTGATAACCAAATAAGACATGCATACGTGAACATCTAAGCATCTTTGTAATATTGGAATTAAATTTCATATAACCCTTACATTTGAAATTATATCAAAGACAGAAAGATTGAAGACTACCTCTTACGAAAATTAATTTCCACTAATGAACGTTCAAAAAGCCACGAACTCGAAATCTTGAATAAACCTCAAAATAGAATGAAGGGATTAGTGAATTGTTTTTTTTTTCTTCTTTTGCTTCGTCCGTATGTGATCTCCCTTTTCTTAGTGCATGTGTGTGTTGTCCATGATTAGTGCATGTGTGTGTTATATATATAATTAGTGCATGTGTGTGTGTCGTGTGTTTGTGTGGAGGTAATGGGAGAGGTTAAGTAGAAGTGGGAATTGTGGGGTGGTTTGGGTAGTTTAGGTTTCTTCTTCTTTTTTTATTATTATTATTATTATTAATAAAATAAAAATGATTAAAACTAATAAAATATGATATAAGTTAATAACTAGTCTTAGGAATATGATTAAGAAAAATTAATATCACAACATTCTTTATTAAAAGTTGAAAGAAGAAAACAAATATAAAAAAAAAATTCTTTTTTATTCTTCTAAAAATAAATAAACAATAAAATAAAAACTTATTTAAAATGTGACTCTATTTTTGTAGTTTTAAATTTTTTAACAAACCTCAAAAATAAGATAAATTTAAAATGCCTAAAATAAAAATAAAAAAAAAATTGAACATTAAAATGGTATAAAACATTAGGTTTGGATCAAAAATTAGGTGTTTATAGAATACCCCTCTTTGCTTGGAAATATGGAGAATTTCCAAGCAAAGAAGTAAACATGACTGATTTTGGCTCAACCATTTATTCACTAGTAAATAAGTAGAAAAGAGGTGCGACCGAGCCTTGGTTTTGGACATCCTACATATCTCGGGTTATAAGAGAATCAGGTCACATATAGTTCAAGTGGATGTGGGAATGAATGGATGAGTTGGAGAGTCAATTTGAGGCCTCGTCGAGTTTTTGGTTCGTGGCTCTTTTTATTACATCAGAAAAAAAAGAAAAAATGAAACTAAAAATGAAAGATACAAAATCCTATCTATTCTAATTGTCTTGATTCCCTTGCTTCAGATCTTCTTCTTGGGTCCTCAGTTATCGCTTCACCTTCTTATGGTGGGTACCTTGATCTCAAGATTTGATCTTGAAGTTAGGATTTGAGACTTGAACTTGTAACTTGGATTGTGTCATTGACACTCTTCCAAAGGATAATTCGTAAAATACTTTTGGATGTTTGTTCTCTTGATCAGGGGTTATGCAGATGATTCTTGGGATGTTACGCCGCTACAGATACATAGATGACTCTGTATTTTCAAACTAATAATTCTCCACTACTCAAACAGAGATGGAATGTCATTCTCGGCATTAAACCTGTGTTTTGCAGAAAACTTGCAAGCCATCAAGGAAAACAAAACAAAACAAAACAAACAAAATTTTCTACGCCAAGTTTGCACTGGGAAATTTTTGTGAGTTATTAGAAAAACTACACAACAATTTAAGAATAAATAATTAAAAATAATAGAAATCAAAGTCAGGCATGCAATAAAATAAGATTCTTATTCTCAATATTGCAACCAAAGGAAGTTATGCCTAATGAATGCATGAAAAAGAATTAGGATTTTTGCCTCTAAAAATGTGACTAGGGATTGTCATACCCTATGAAGACATAAAGAAGAAAAATAGGAAGGTTTATTTCCTAAAATATCGACTAGGGGATGGCGCCCTATGAAGACGAAATACAATGTCAACTAGGGGATGGCGTCGTATGAAGACGGATAAGAAAAATTATGAAATGGTATTTCCTAAGATGTCAACTAGGGGATGACGCCCTATGAAGACAAATAAGATGTCAACTAGGGGGTGGCGCCCTATGAAGATGAGATAAATTGTCAACTAGGGGATGGTGCCCTAAGAAGACGAATAAGATGTCAACTAAGGGATGGCGCCCTATGAAGACGAATAAGATGTCAACAAGGAGATGGTGCCCTATGAAGATGAGATAAGATGTCAACTAGGGGATGGCGCCCTATGAAGACGAAATAAGATGTCAACTAGGGGATGGCGCCCTATGAAAACGAAAAAGATGTCAACTAGAGGATGGCACCCTATGAAGACGAGAGAAGATGTCAACTAGGGGATGGCGCCCTATGAAGACGAAATAAGATGTCAACTAGGGGATGACGCCCTATGAAGACGAAATAAGATGTAAACTAGGGGCTGGCGCCCTATGAAGACGAAATAAGATGTCAACTAGGGGATGACGCCCTATAAAGACGAGATAAGATGTCAACTAGGGGATGGCACCCTATGAAGACGAGATAATATGTCAACTAGGGGATGGCGCTCTATGAAGACGAAATAAGATGTCAACTAGGGGATGGCGCCCTATGAAGACGAAAAAGATGTCAACTAGGGGATGGCGCCCTATGAAGACGAGATAAGATGTCAACTAGGGGATGGCGCCCTATGATGACGAGATAAGATGTCAACTAGGGGATGGCGCCCTTTGAAGATGAAATAAGATGTCAACTAGAGGATGGCGCCCTATGAAGATGAAAAAGATGTCAACTAGGGGATGACGCCCTATGAAGACGAGATAAGATGTCAACTAGGGGATGACGCCCTATGAAGATGAAATAAGATGTCAACTAGGGGATGGCGCCCTATGAAGACGAAATAAAATGTCAACTAGGGGATGGCTCCCTATAAAGACGAGATAAGATGTCAACTAGGGGATGGCACCCTATGAAGACAAGATAAGATGTCAACTAGGGCATGGCGCTCTATGAAGACGAAATAAGATGTCAACTAGGGGATGGCGCCCTATGAAGACGAAATAAGATGTCAACTAGGATATGACGCCCTATGAAGACGAAATAAGATATCAACTAGGGGATAGCACCCTATGAAGACGAGATAAGAAGTCAACTAGGGGATGATGCCCTACGAAGAAGAAATAAGATGTCAACTAGGGGATAGCGCCCTATGAAGACGAGATAAGATATCAGCTAGGGGATGGCGCCCTATGAAGACGAAAAAGATTAGGATTTTTTTTTGTTAGAAAAGAAAAAAAAATGCCCCAGTCTTGAATATGAGGGGTTTTATTATTATTATTATAATTATATTGATACGAACTTAGAATTATAGGAGTATAACAAAAAAGAGAAAATTTAAGAAAACTTAACTTTGCTATACTTGTTTTTTTTTTTCACTAAACTTCTCAAGATTGCTTTGCCCCTGTCCAAGCAAGAGAGAGAGGGAAAGAATTGTGAGTTTTAAAATTGGTATTTGGTTTGAGGCCTTGAATTCCTTAGAGGTTTTCCTTATCTCTGCCCCAACTTGATACAGTTGATTAAACTAATTGGTTGGCGAGCTTGAATCTTTGTCTTTCAAATTCTGTTGTATTTTTGTTTGTTTCAGTACGATTCTGTCCTTCATTTTCAAATGCTTCACTCGTAACACTTATCTTAACTGGCTCCTTGTCCTTGTCAAGATGGTGAACGCCCAACAATCTCTGCTCAATTTTACTGGGAGCCCTGGTCAATTTTGCACGTTTTTCTTTATTTTGCATTTGGTGCGAGACTTACCCATAAAAAAAACAGAGCGTGTAAAAATGAAATAAGGAAAAATCAAAAGAAGGAATAAAAGAATTATGTTAGAATAAAAGGTATTTCTACCAGTAAAGTAAGAAAGCTTATTTGGAGGTGTATATTGACTTCAATAACGCATGACACACAATTTGGAGTACATATTTGATCCTTCAAAACTATCTAATCTCGAATTAGGCTGCACCTTTCAATCAAATGAAATCATCCTTCTTGATCTTTGTCCTGTCATGATAAACTTTGTTTGACTAAAGTCATTCCTTCTGGGATTTTCTCAATTGACCTCTCTAATTTCGATTGTCTCGTTCATCATTGTCTTATGGCGCCCCTGAGGGTTTTCACCAATAAGATTTATTTTTTTTTTCTTTTTTTTGATATCTTATGGTGCCTCCATGGGTTTTCACCTACAAGCCCCTCCCCTTATATATATATATATATATATATATATATATATATATATATATATATAGCACACAAGGCTTGACATTCTTAAAAATTGATCAGATGGTATTTAATGGACAAAGGGAAAAGGATTTTTAGGATAAATAACAACTTGAGAGCCATATAAAAGTGACAATAGGGTATATATCTCTTTTTTTTATTAAATACCAAGATTTTTTTTTCTTTTGTCGGACCGAACCCCAAGATAGGGCTGCCTACGTATCCATTTAGGAATCAGGTCGAACATAGTTCAATTCTAACGCATTATCTTTTTTTTTTACTCCAAAGAGGGTAAGCAAGGAAAGGTAAATAAGTCTCGAAGGGCTGACAAGGGATTAATGACATTTAGTTAAGTAGAATGATGGTCGTTCGTCATCTCAACTTGAGAATGTTAAGCACAAGTGTGTCAAATATAATATCTTTTGACTGAATCGACATTGATAGCTTTTTCTGTCATTTTTCCGTCCAGATCCGCAAGTTGCAAAGCTCCATTTGATAATACTTGTCTAACTATGTATGGACCTTGACAGTTTGGAGAAAACTTTCCTTTAGCCTCTTCTTGGTGTGGAAGGATGCATTTTATAACAAGTTGGCTGGCCTCGAATTTTCTAGGACGTACCTTCTTATTGTAAGCTCGCGGCATCCTCTGCTGGTATAATTGACCAAAGCAAACTACCGTCAACCTTTTTTCGTCTATTAACGATAATTGTTCTAGTCTAGACTTGACCCATTCAGTATCGTCAATTTCGGCTTCATTAATGATTCGAAGCGAGGGAATTTCGACTTCTGTGGGTATCACAGCTTCAGTCCAATAGATGAGAAAATAAGAAGTTACGCCAGTCGATGTACGGATAGTTGAACGATATCCTCAAAGAGCAAACGGTAATTTCTCATGCCACTGTCGAGATCCTTGGACCATTTTCCTAAGAATCTTTTTAATATTCTTGTTTGCTGTTTTAACAACTCCATTTGCTTTAGGACGTTAAGGGGTAGAATGATGATGCACGATCTTGAATTGCTCACAAACCTCCTTCATTAGATAACTATTGAGATTGGTTGCATTGTCTGTGATAATGGACTTTGGTATACCAAAATAACATATGATGTTCGAATTAACAAAATCCACTACTATTTTCTTCGTGACTAATTTGAAAGTAGCAGCTTATACCCATTTGGTGAAATAGTCAATAGAGACCAGTATGAATCGATGCCCATTAGAAGCTTTTAGTTCTATTGGACCGATTACATCCATGCCCCAAGCAACGAATGGCCAAGGAGCAGACATAGGATGCAGCTCTGAAGGTGGAGAGTGAATCAAATCACCATGAATTTGACACTGATGACACTTGCGAACAAAGCGGAACCAATCTCGCTCTATAGTTAACCAATAATAACCTGCCAGCATAATCTTCTTCGCTAAAACATAGCCATTCATATGCGAACCACATACCCCCGAATGTACCTCATTCATGATTCTTTCAGGTTTTTGAATATTAACACATCTCAACAAGTTCAAGTCTGGGGTTCGTTTTTATAGAATCTCCCCACTTAAGAAGAAACCATTAGCAAGTCTCCTTATGGTCCTTTTTTTATCTGCATTGGCGTGTATTGGATATTCTTTTGACTTTAGGAAACGCTTGATATCATAGTACCAAGGTTCATTATCTGGTTTTGCATTAATTATATTGCAGTAACCACGTTGATCTCGTATCTGTATCTCTAATGGGTCGAGATGCGTATTTCCCGAGTATGGGAGCATGAAAGCTAAGGTAGCCAGGGCATCAGCCAGCTCATTATGGGATCTGGGAATATATCTAAACTCGATAGACTTAAACCTTTTGCTAAGGTCTTCTAAGAACTATTTGTATAGAATGAGCTTGATATCTCTCATTTCCCATTCACCTTGAATTTGTCGAATGAGTAATTCAGAATCTCCCAACACCACTAGCTTGTGTACATCCAGATTTATTGCCATACTTAACCCCATGATGCAAGTTCATATTCTGCTATGTTATTAGTATAAAAGAAATAGAGTCGTGCTGTGGCGGGATGATGATGCCCGGTCGGTGAGACGAGAACCTCCCCAATTCCTACTCCTTTGATATTGACTGCCCCATCAAAATATAATTTCCATGTATACATATCATCTTGAACTTCTTCCTCAATTGAATTTATCTCTTCATTAGGAAAGTAAGTTCGCAAAGGCTCATACTCATTGTCAACTGGGTTCTCTGCCAAATGATCAACCAATGTTTGCGCTTTCATAGCGGTACGAGTAACATACACAATGTCGAATTCTATAAGTAAAATCTGCCACTTCGCCAATCTGCCTGTGGACATAGGTTTTTGAAAAATATACTTTAAAGGATCCATTCGAGATATGAGGTAGGTTGTGTGGGACGAAAGATAGTGCTTCAACTTCTGATCAATCCAAGTTAGGGCGCAACATGTCTTTTCTAAAAGAGTATATTTTACCTCGTAACTCATGAACTTTTTGCTCAAATAATAGATTGCTTGTTCCTTTTTGTCTGTGATATCATGTTGTCCTAAAACACAACCAAAAAAATTGTCCATCACTGACACATGTAGAAATAAAGGCCTACCAGGTTCCGGTGGGACCAGTACTGGAGGATTTGCCAAATATTCTTTAATCTTATCAAATGATTCTTGACATTCGTCTGTCCATTGGATAGCAGCATCCTTTTCTAGCAACTTAAATATCGGTTCACATGTAGTGCTGAGCTAAGCGATGAATCTGCTTATATAATTCAGCCTTTCAAGAAAACTCATGACCTCAGTTTTATTCTTCGGAGGCGGCAATTCTCGAATGGATTTTACCTTTGAGGGGTCCAATTCAATGCCTCTGCGGCTAATTATGAAACCCAAAAGTTTTCCGGATGGAACTCCAAATGCACACTTGGCTGGATTGAGCTTAAGATTATACTTTTGCAATCTTTCAAAGAATTTCGTCAAATCATATACGTGATCGACTCGTGTCTTGGACTTGATAATGACATCATCAACATATACTTCTACTTCCTTGTGCATCATGTTATAAAAAATAGTAGTCATAGCTCTCATGACGTAGCTCCCGCATTCTTTAAACCAAACGGCATGACCCTGTAGTAATAAGTACCCTACGGGGTGGTGAAAGCAGTCTTTTCAGCATCTATTTCATCCATCAAGATCTGGTGATATCCGACATAACAATCTATGAAAGATTGGATCTTATATTTGGCACAATTATCAACAAGGATAAGAATATTGGGTAGCGAAAAGTTATCTTTAGGGCTTGCTTTGTTCAAATCCCTATAATCAACGCAAACTCTAATTTTTCCATCTTTCTTCGGTATGGGCACCACATTAGCCAACCATGTGGTGTACTGAGCGACCCTGATCACGTTCGCATTCAATTGCTTCATGATTTCCACTTTGATTTTATCGCTCACGTCAGTTTTAAACTTTCTTTGCTTTTGCTGGACCGGTGAAAAATCAGGGTATGTAGGCAGTTTGTGGACTACCAAATTCGTGCTTAGACCCGGCGTATCATCATAAGACTAAGCAAAAAAATCCTTATACTCGATCAAAATCTGAACAATATCATTCCTGATATTCTGATCCACATGAATACTTATTTTCATTTCTCTAACCTCCTCACCAGTTCCTAAATTTATTATTTCAGTATCATTTAAATTGGGTTTGGGCTTATCCTCAAATTGATCCAATCCTTTTTTGACTTCCTTATCAGCTTCACCTTCATCGTATTCATCTACCGTTTGGTTTGCTGATTCGAGATTAGACAACTTTTTAGGATCTAAATGTGAACTCCACGTACATGCCATGTTATCGAAGCCAGTATTAACATAACTGAAATAAAATAAAAAAATAAAAATTAAAAGAGGGAAGAAAAGATAAATTTACTAGAAATCTTGAATTTCATTTAGTTGAATCGGAAAGGATATGAGGGTTAACATGAAAGCAGAGCAACTAAACTATGTGGACTACAACCCTGAGAATAGTCCAAAATACAAAAGAAAGAAAAATAAAACAACAAAGTAAACTACCAAGACTCCTTCCTTGTGGGGAGAGGAGTGGCTTCCCAGTTTGTGAGCTTGATATTTGGCCCGACGAACTGCACATCTGTATGGCTAGGGCCTTCACCCATCTGAACCATGTTTACTTCATAAAACATTTCCTTGAGACCTTGACATATTTCATCCACATCCTTGTTAGCATATGGGTATTGATGTTCTTCCTTTTGAGCTTTCGAGAAAGATTGGCTAATGTGTGGAACCGAACTTGTCAATTTCCAAGCCATCTTCTTCTGCTCTTTTGCCCATTTTCTATCTGCTGCGGTAGGCTTAAAGCCTAAGCCAAAGGAGTTATGGCTACCACATGGATCTACAGAGTTTATAATTCCTTGCAGCGAAACCCCTAATCCTTTTCCCGGTTCATAACCATTTTATAGCATTTGGCTAGCCACCATGATTGAAGTAGAAGAGAGATGAGGCCCTGGAATCGGCGTGCCTTCCACGACTTGATCAGCTGTCACAATTTCAAAGGCTTGATAAATGGAAGATTCACAACCCCCTTTTGTTTCGATACAGGGTACAGAAGGATCTCGATGTATAGGAAGGTCATCTTCTCCATGTACAATAATTTCCTGATTGTCGTGTTCAAACTTAACTACTTGATGCAAAGTAGAAGGCATGGCTCTGGCTGTGTGGATCCATGGTCTTCCTAAAAGTAGGTTGTAAGAAGTATCCATGTCTATTACTTGAAAGGTGATTGTAAACTCAACTGGTCCAGTAACCAAAGCAAGATCTACCTCACCAATTGTGTCTCATTTTGCACCATTAAAAGCCCGAACACATACATTATTGGACCAAATCCTATCTGGGATGATTTTTAATTTTTGCAAAGTAGAGAGAGGACATATATCTACTCCTGAACCTCCATCGATCATTACCCCTTTTATATAATAGCCTTCGCATTTGATAGTCAGATGCAAAGCCTTATTATGACCAGAACCTTCTGTGGGTAACTTGTCATCAGTGAAAGTGATTCTATTTGCTTCAAATATTCTACAAACCATCCTTTCTATTTGACATACCGTAGTTTCCTTTGGGACGTATGCTTCATTCAACAACTTAATCAACGCCTGACAATGTTCTTTATAATGTAGCAGCAGGGATAATAATGAGATTTGAGCGGGGGTTTTCCTCAATTGATCGACAATGGAATAGTCTTGGGTTTTCATTTTCTTCAGAAATTCCTCAGCCTCTTCATTTGTGACAAGTTTTTTCATTGTCCCTTGACTATCTTTAAACTGTTTTGGTCTCCTTAATTCTTCTGGAAAATAGCATTTTCCTGATCGAGTCAAACCCCCTGTTTCGTTTGTTTCTTCCATGACCTCTTTTCCATTGTACAACACCGTGGTTTTGTTGTAGTTCCATGGGATGGTTTTCAAGCTTTTCACTGGGAGTTGTGTTGCGTGTCTTATGACAATTGGTTCTGTTATCTTTCTCATGTTGTTGCGCTGTTGGTCGAACCCTGCGGGACCACACGAAACATATAGTTTTTGCCCATCTTGTGCTATTTCCCTTAGCTTTGCAGGAACATACAATACCATCTTTTCTTAATCTTGGGGTCTTCTAATAGAACTCGCTCCTTTCACGATCAGTGGTTCTCTTTGCATATACTTCAGTGCTTCATTCGGGTTCTCCTTCAAGGTGCCTATTTCCATCATTGCTTGGCTTGTTGGCCTGTAGTCTCTATGATTAAAAATCATCCCCACAACGTGTGGGTTATTGTGATTAGTAAGTGGATTGTCGGTGACATTCGGTGCTTCTTCTTTTTGTATTACGATTGCCTTGCTTTCGATTAACTTTTCAATGGCTCTCTTCAGACTCCAACAATTTTTGGTACTATGACCTTGAACGTTGGAATGGTACTCACACCTTACATTAGGATCAAACCAACTTGCATTCGGATCCACTTTGAAAGGCAAAATAGGTTCAATCCATCCTAATTTGATCAATCTCCGCAACAGGCTCGTATATGATTCTCCAATTGGGGTGAAGTTTTCCCTTGGCCTCTGTTCTCTTGTATAGTCTACCTGAACATACGGATTACGAGGGGCTTGGAAATTTGGCTACCGCAGACGGAAACCTTGTGGCGCAGGTGCCCGCCATTGTGAACGATGAGGAGGTCGGGCATACGCTTGAGCATTAAGAACAGCAGGTTGAGGTGTATAATAATGTTGAGGAGGGCTGGGTTGTCCCTTTTGGACATGAACGTAAGGGGAGTTCCGTCCTCTTTGGGCATTGCCCGGTCCTGATGCCATTATGGATCCTTCCTCCTTCTTTTTCCGATTTCCAAAACTACCTGATCCACTCTGAATGGCTTGTGTAGTGGCCCTGAGGGCGGTTTGGCTCATGATTTTTCCTGATTTGATGCCATTCTCCACCATTTCCCCAATTTTTATTGCTTTGGCGAAAGGTTTACCCACCGCGGCTAGTAAATGATGAAAATAATCGGACTCTTGAGTTTGGAGAAAAACGTCAATCAATTCCTGGTCCTTCAGTCGCGGTTTGACTCTAGATGTCTGTTTTCTCCATTTTATGGCAAACTCTCGAAAAATTTCAGATAGTTTTTTCTTCATATTAGCGAGAGAAGTGCGGTCCGGGATAATATCGAGATTGTATTGAAATTATTGTACAAAATCTTGAGCCATATCATCCCAAATGTGCCAATGGGAGATGTCTTGATCGATAAACCATTCGGAGGCTATTCCCGTCAGACTTTCCGTGAAATAGGCCATAAGCAGCTCCTCTTTCCCTCCTGCTCCTCTGAGTTGATTGCAATACCTTGTTAAGTGGGACACTAGGTCACCATGACCGCTATATTTGTCGAATTTTGGGGTCTTGAACCCTATTGGCAAATGAACATTAGGGAACATACACAGGTCTTTGAAAGAGACGCTTTTGTGTCTTCCCAATCCTTGTATGTTTCTTATACTCTGCTCCAGACTCCTCAGTTTTCTAGCTATCTCTTCTCATTCTTCATTCATAATAGCCTTCTCAATCACGATATGAGAATCAGGATGATGAGTGTGCTGATATGAATTTATGGGTTTGAATATCAATTCAGGAGGATAGACTTGATCATGATTTAGCTCGTTGATAGGCTTCTGTATCATTAATGGAGGATTTATATTAGTTGTCACGGCCGAAATAAAAAGCGAGTTGTTCGTGAATGATGGATTTGGAGGATGCATGGTGGATGTGCCAGCAGCGCTAGACACATTAGCGTATGGACCAAATCCAGGTGGATAAAGTGGATCGTCGACTTGGGCTTGAATAGAACTGGGATGATTTGCATCTGAAAGGCCAGGAATTGAGAAAGGCCGGGCTTGTCCATTTGCCCAGGCCTGATACATTTCCTCAATTTGTTGCTTCAATAACCTATTCTCCTCCAAAGATGCGAACTCTCGTGGAACTAACTGATCTCGACCTTCTTCATTATCAGATTCTGTTCCATCTTTTCGAGTCATCTTCCTTTTTCCTTTATACCTTGTGTTGTACGGGTGAGAGTCCAGCTTAACCACAACCAACCACCTTATTCTCTCTCTCTCTCTTATGAAACAGAAACAAATATGTTAGGATTTAGAGCTTTTAAAAATATTGATATACTCATAACTAACTCAAATGTCATGCACCTAAGTAATTTCCTTCCTGAAATGGACTTAGGAAAACCCTCTTATTTCATCCCGGCTTTGGTGAATTAATTTTTCCCTCATTATTTAATGCCAACATCTTAAAATTGTTACTTGAAACTTGAAACTTGAAAAAATATTTGATCGCACCCGCCGAGGGTTGCCTACGTATCATGTTTTACATGAATCAGATCATCATGTAGTTCATGGATATGGTAAAAATATATATATATTCAGAAATAAAGAGAATAAAAACTTGAAACAAATGCGAAATTTTCCATACATTTCCACTGTTCTTAAAACAAAGCTTTAATGAAAGGAAACTAAAATTATCTAAAACTAGAACAGACTCAGAATACTGGAGAAATACTGAAAAAAAACCTATAAAGAAACTAACTCTAAGAAAACAAAGACTTTAATAATTATCATCAAGATGCCTTCCAAAGATGTCTTGCAACCTAATCCTCCCTCGGACTTGAGTAGATCCTGGATAATGCTTTTGGCAGATGTGGAGCGAGAGCACGTGCCTAACGGCCCAGATTTTCATCACCTTGGTGAAGATTCTTAGCATAAACATTAATCAAGGTTTCACTGAGCTGAAGTACTTCTCCCCTGGCCTCGATCATACTCTCATTGCAGTTTTCCACCCAATGCTGCGTAGTGCGGACGGTATGCTTTAGGTCTTCTTCTCATTCATGAAGGACATCGATCTGATAGTGAAGCGCATGTCGTTCGGTCATCCACTGGTTTTTCTCAACTTCAACTTCCTTCTGAAAAGTCGTGAAGCATCTCGCTATTTCTCTTTCCCGTTCCATGAAATCTTTTAGCTGAGCCCGAAGCTTTGACTGTGTACTTATCAGCGAGGCCTTCTCTTTCCCAAAATCACTCGATTGCTGCTCCATAGCACCGGTGGCAATATCCAGGTCTTCTTGTAGGGCATGCATGGCAACGCGATTCTCTCTCTCAATCTCCTTACGAGCCGACCTAATTCTGGCCTCAAATCTCACCTCATGGTGAACCAATTCTTCTCTAGCCCTTTCCAAATCATTATTTAGGACGTGCAGAGTTGACTGATAGTTCTCTTCTACCTCTCGTCGAGCCTGCTTAATTCTGACTTCAATCTCCGCTTCTCGATCCACCGTCTCTCTGGCTGACCTTTCTGGCATAGCTTTAGGAGGAGGCTGGTCATGAAACCATGGCAGATACCAATAGTCTACCTCGCCCTTGTCGCGGTCTTTCACCATGTGATCGAAACCCGAAAGTACACATCCTCCCCAAATCTTAAGTATCTCAGTCTTCCTTAGAGGGATGTCAGGGAGGAATTCGTACATGAACTCTTTCATATCCTCGACTGGCGGTATATGCTGACGTCGATCGAATTATCGCATGACTCTTAGTGGCACGTAGGTCTGAACACCTCGGAGACCCATTAAGACGATGAAGGTTCGGAAAGTAGACATATATATCACCTCTTTTGAGGGGAACCAATGATAATTCCACACTATCTTATCCGCCGTCAACCCCTCCAAGTACTCCTTCCAAGCTCTTATTCCTTCGGAAAAGTTTTGGTCCTCCATCCTCTTCCCATGGCCCTTGATATAATCATTCCACTCGACTCGAAAATCCACAACAAATGGATGGTAACAAATATGCTCGAGCATCCATAACTGCAATAGAATGTTACATCCTTCAAAATAGTCCGCTCCATTTTTGCACATCGTCAGGGCCCGATAAATGTCTGCCAAAATCATGGGCACGAGGGTGACCTTTGGATTCTTCTCAAAAGCGGTAATAAACGCAGCCAGATTGGTGCTGATTTTTCCTCCTCTCTTTGGAAATACCATGATTCCCAAAAAAGCCACTATGAATGCTTTAGAACTGTGCTTTTTCCAGGTTTGGTAGCATCCCCCGTTGTTGAGTTCTGATTTAAACAACTCGAATCCCCTTTTCTGACCATATCTTTCATACAAAAATTCTAGACGAACCCATCCATTTTCTAGGCAGCCTCCTATGTTCTTCTTTTTTATGTGCAATAGCTCGAAAAATCTTTCGGAAGTGACATGCTTTGGTATCATGGGTTCTCCTCGGTGAAGGTTCTTTCCCTTTCCAATAAATGCTCCTATTTCCTCCAGTGTGGAAGTGATCTCAAAGTCGGAGAATCGGAATACGTTGTTTGAAGGATCCCAAAACTGTACCAAAGATTCTATCACGTCTCTTCGTGGTTCAACATTCAACAGACTCCTTAAAAATCCCAAGTGTTTATATACTTCTCCCTGTCCATAGTCAGCCATATTGTTATACCATATCCGCAATAGCTTTGCAACTTTATCCAACACCATGAAATGGGTACTTGATCATCCCTCGGCCTCTTGTCACTCCTTCCGACTGAGTTCATATTGCCCTATAGGATAATGATGGCAAATAAGAATTCTATTTTAAACATCCTAAAGCAGGATAAAGAATAATTTTCGAAAGAAGTTGACGGAACGACACAGAATAAGATTTCAAAATGAGCATGAGAAAATAATAACTGACAAAACAGGAAGTATCCAAGTCTTCTAAAACATCCTAGAGCAGAGACAATAATTTGATGACATTTGAACCAGACATATCAGAAATAATTAAATTATTAAAACAAAATAGTGGACCAAATTATTTAACAAAATTTTAATTGTGTTTGACAAAAATGGGCTTTATGATATTCCTAAGAAAGATTTTAAAATCAAAGAAAATGGACATAACGAGACCATGACGTTAAAACGACTTAATCTTTACAAAAAGTTCTATGTAAAATATTATATATTTTCTGAAATAAATCCTTAAAAAATTTTATTTAACTCCTTTTTTTCAGATCAATTAATTCACTTAAAAGCCGGTCAACATTCGATATGGCATTTCCTATAATGCAACAAGTAGCACATAAAATGTACATGATGATCTCAAAAGGTGACAGCTGTCCTAGACGGACCCGATCCCAGGGTCGAGCCCCACTAAGTCAAAAATACACGTGATACAAAGAAACGCAGTCTATTAGGGATAGCCATGTCTAAGTTTTAGTTATGTTAGGTTTAACCTGGTGGAGTTAGGTATCTAGACTGTCAATGAAACGAGCGGACAACTCGAGTCGGCAAGGGACAGCTTTACCGGTAGCAGGGCTTTCCGGCCTCACTGTTGGTCCCTTTCCGTCCTAAATCATGGGTGACTATAGAATCCTTCCCAGAAGCGTTGCCGCATCTCTGGTATCTCAAGTTCGGGAGCGTATACCGCATCTCTGAATATACAGTATCTCAGAAGACTCAGATGGGTGCTCGAGAGAAAGACAGTTTATATTGCAATTCAAATAATATCAAAGCGATAAACATGTAGGCAAAGAACACATTTGGGCCAATAATATACAATATCAAAATTAAATAAAGCCAAACAAGTCAATATGAAAGCTCGAATTCTAGTTATGTCCCCAACAAAGTCGCCATCTGTCACACCCCTGTTTTTCACCGCATCCGACCCCGCTAGCGAGTTGGTTTTAGAGAAAATAGATTTTTCCAATTAAAGTGACGTTTTGAAAAGGGATTATTTTATTTACAGAGTCGCCACTTGAAATTGAGTTTGGGTGTTCCAAGTCACCTTATTGAATCCCTATTCAAAAGGAAATGACTCTTTATTTTTATTTTTTTGGTCTGCAAACTAGAAATCCGGATAAGGAATTCTGTTGACCGAGGGAAAGGTGTTAGGCACCCCTCGAGTCCCGTGGTTCTAGCACGGTCGCTTTAATGACTTATGTCTGGCTTAAATTAATTTTTTGGATTTATAATATTTGTTAACCTAAAAGTTATTTGCCTCCCGCTTTTAATGTATTTTGAAAATTATTTATTATGTTGACGTGTGGCTTACCGATAGTAGTACTTTTCGGCCTCACCACAAATTTTGGCATGTTTCTCGCGCCTTTATGGCATTTATGGCTCGTTTCCATTTTTTCAATTTAAATAAGCGCATAACATGTTTAGAATCTACCCAACTCAATTGGATCGGCTTCAAATGGTATGTTGATTTTATCATAACGATGGTTGGTAGCAGGGCATCCCAACTTCCCGTGATTACTACTTAGCATAATGAAATTTTAAGCTAAAAACAAACAAACTCGTTTTGGTACAGTAACTCGAAACTTAGTAAATCTAGGCTTGACACATTATTATGTATTGATTAGTGTCAAAGAGATTAATAAGTTAAAACATATATGAAATTAAACCAATAGCACATAAACATCAAATGTTTCACTAAATAATTACACAGTACTCGATATAGATCAAACACTTACATTTTACAAATTAATATTCGACTACTATAAATTATCTTACTCTTCTAATATCGAAATAAATAAGCAAATAAAATTCATACGTCAATCTAACATTAAAAAAAAACACATCCGCATATACTTATTGCCCACTACAAAAGTAAAATAAAATTAGGAATAAATTCATTAAAATAAACATTTGGATTAACTTGAAGCAAGCAAAAACGTACCTAATATTTTTTACTAATCAAGATTAAAATCACCTTTTTCACTAATTAATTACTTTGTGTTTGAAAACTTAAATCTTCCGATCTCCATGAATACCAAATTATTAATAGTAGATTAAAATATTCTTAATCTCCATAGTTATGTCCATTTCCACAACAACAACATTATCTCATTCCCATGACTCACTTTTTAAATTACTTAAACTAAAACTAGTACTTAACAAATATAGTTTCATTTCTGGAGTTCAACTAATAAGAAATAAAAAATAAACTGTTAAACAAGAATAACATTGGCATATATTTGATAATTTGCATGTGAAAATTACGACATATTACACCAAGATTATTCGAAATCTCATAGAATTGAAAACTTAACTTATTTCATTTAATAACGACGAAATGTGATAACCAAATAAGATATGCATACGTGAACATCTAAGCATCTTTGTAATATTGGAATTAAATTTCATATAACCCTTACATTTGAAATTATATCAAAGACGGAAAGATTGAAGGCTACCTCTTACGAAAATTAATTTCCACTAATGAACGTTCAAAAAGCCACGAACTCGAAATCTTGAATAAACCTCAAAATAGAATGAAGGGATTAGTGAATTGTTGTTGTTTTTTTTCTTCTTTTGCTTCGTCCGTATGTGATCTCCCTTTTCTTAGTGCATGTGTGTGTTGTCCATGATTAGTGCATGTGTGTGTTATATATATAATTAGTGCATGTGTGTGTGTCATGTGTTTGTGTGGAGGTAATGGGAGAGGTTAAGTAGAAGTGGGAATTGTGGGGTGGTTTGGGTAGTTTAGGTTTCTTCTTCATTTTTTTTATTATTATTATTATTATTAATAATAAAATAAAAATGATTAAAACTAATAAAATATGATATAAGTTAATAACTAGTCTTAGGAATATGATTAAGAAAAAATAATATCACAACATTCTTTATTAAAAGTTGAAAGAAGAAAACAAATATAAATTTTTTTTTCTAAAAATAAATAAACAAATAAATAAACAATAAAATAAAAACTTATTTAAAATGTGACTCTATTTTTGTAGTTTTCAAAATTTTTAACAAACCTCAAAAATAAGATAAATTTAAAATGCCTAAAATAAATTAAAAAAAATTAATTGAACATTAAAATGGTATAAAACATTAGGTTTGGATCAAACATTAGGTGTTTACAACTTGTATTTGAATGTTATAGTTCACATTTGTATTTGTATTTCATAATTCGCACATGTATTTGTATTTGATAGTTCGCACAAATGAAAAAAAGAGAAAAATAAAAAGAAAAAAAAAGAGAAAAAATAAGAGAAAAAGAAGGAGAAAAAAAAAAGGAGAGTAATAGAAAATAGAGAAAAAATAGAAAAAAAAAGAAAAAAAAAAGAAAAATATAAAGAAAAAGAAAAAAATGAAAAGTGAAAAAAGAAAAAAAAAGAAAGAGAAAACCAAAAAAGGGAAAAGAAAAAATGAAGAAGAAAAACCGAAAAGGGGGAAAAAGGAGAATAATAGAAAATAGAAAAAGAAAGAAAATAAATAAGAGATGCTATGAATTGTAATTAGGAATAATTAATAGGCAAGAGGAGGTTATGAATTGTAATTAATTAAAACTTAGGTTAATAGGGTAATTAGAAGTCTATACTTGCTAAGATATGTAGTTATCCCTTTTCTAAAACTAGATACGAGTTGATGAAATACCCATACTTAAACTCTTGATCAAAATGCAACTAGCCTACCAACCATATTAGATATTCGAAAATGACTTAACCTTCTCTTTCAAAAACTGTATTATGTGTTCACGTTTTCAGTTATCAATTCTAATGGTTTCCTCATGCTCTCCATTATCAGGCTAACATGATCAACTTTATGGAGAATTAAATGCATATTGGACTTGTTCTAATGGTTTCTTATGCTCTCCATGATTATCTAACATGATTAATTTTGGTAGCGAATTAAATGCATATTGAACTCTTACAAAAGACTTAAGTCATCAGCATTTCTTTAAAGTTGTCTCCAATATTCACTTAAACATCTCAACTTAACTTTATACATATTAGACACTTCATCGTAAAAGAAATGTACCTAGTAAACACCTCATGCAAACATGTTAGAGTAAATGAAATACACTTGTTGTTGAGTGCGTGAATATTTGTACTATAACAGTTTTTTTCCCAAAATAATCCATTTTGTTTCTTTCTTTTTTTTTCTTTTTTTGCCTTAAAAGAGTAAAACGAAAAACTATTCCCCTTCTTCTTCATTAACACAAGAACGCCACACCCATTGCTCCCCCCCCCCCAAACCCAAATCTACCATCCCCCCCCCCAAACCCAAATCTACCATTTATATCATTCTTTTCTTTAAATTTGAGGATCACTACCAGCCACTTTATTCATCGAAAAATATAGAGATCAATATTGAGATCGCCTTTTTATCTAAAAAATTTATGTCTAAATTCAAATAAATTAAAAAACTAATTAAATATAAAAAAAAATCTAAGGAAAACATTGGATTAAAAGGAATGACAGGCGGATGATGGTGATGTAAAAAATAGAATTGTTGGCCCGTCGTTGCCACCTTTCTTTCTTCTCTATTTCTACCATCAAATCAAACCCAAACGTAAATAAAATTCAAAACTAAGAACAAAACAAATTCAAAAAGTAGAAAAAATGAAGAAGATTTATGTTCTAAAATAAAAACGGGGAAAAGAAGTTGAAGCAATGTGGGGAAGAAGATGAAGCAAGAATGGGAAAGAAGATGGGGTGGAGGGGAGGGGAGTTGTCCAAATAAAATTTATTTTTAGTTTTTTTTTTATTTTTTAACTTAAAATTACTTTGATCTCAATGTCACATGTCACTTTTTAATTAGCTATTCTGTCACGTCATCGTGAGTGTATCACATACACTTCTCATTTATTGTTGAATATCAAAAAATGTCTAATAAGAATAATTTTCAACTACTAAAAGTGTTCAATATGTACTAGCTAGTTAGTTGAGGTTTCTAAGTGAATTTTAGAAACAACTTGAAGGGGCCGCTGATGACTTAAGCCTTTACAAAAGGTAATTGGTCCTCCTCTTCTTCAATGAACCCAATGACTTTAGGATTAAAGATTGACTTCTCAGTGAGACTTCTAAAACTGCTCCAAAATAAACAACCTTATTCATGGAATCATCGAATCTTATGTGCATCAACTCAAACATTCATACACCAACACTCGATCTTTGACATGTACAATTGAAGCATAAAGCTAGACCTATAAACCTTAGATTTTCACACTCTTTCATACTCAATTGTTTAAATTTTGTCCCCAAAATTCTATTAAGGTATCACATCAATGCTATCTGAAACACATCCATCTCTCTCTTTCTCTCCCTCTCCCTCAAGACGTTGTTTATGGAAACATTAACGTTGATGCTTCCTAAACTTTAGTTTATGAAAAAGGGTCAAATGCTCTCATCCTTTTGAGGTCCTTCCTAGCAATTAAAATATTTCAAGATTTTGCTACTGTTTTGCTATTTATGTAGTCCTTTTATTCCTTATTATTTTTCTATTTTTGAACTCTGAAACACTGCTAAGAATACACAAATTTCTAGCGCAAATACAAACTCAATGACCATATACATTTAATTGTTACAAAACAAAGATGCCTTAAATAAATATAAGTGTCAAAGATCTTAATCTCCAGAGAAATTTATTAAAAGAACTATACAATCCATCACAATTAGGACTATTAATCAACTGATACACTAGATGCAAAATCAAGATCACGATCCATTTTTACTAACATATATTTTTGTTTAAGGTTTATGCAAACTCATTGACATTTAAAGTTTATGTTGTCATGAGTCTATTTAAAAAGCTTGAAATTTACTAACACATTATTCAAATTAAATATTATATCCTAAAAGAGAAATATTATTTTTATTAAAAAATAAATGAAATAATAATAAAAGTTATATGCTTTCATATTTTAATTCTAGAAAGAAAAAGAAAAAAAAGATCTCACTAAAAAAAAACACTCAACGAAAAATATAGCATAAGGAAATTACCATTCCTTTTCAATATATGGAGGGGATATTGTTTCCCAAACCTTAAATTATTACAATTCGAGTGTCATTATTTTGTGACGTCAAAATCGTTTTTGACGATAATACTATTTATTATAGTAGTCTACCACAATGTAATATTAAATTTCGAGTTACACTGAACTACTCAACATTTTCGCTGCAAATTATAGAATAATGAGAGTTAGGAAGATTTTGAATTGTCTATAATATGAAGATACTAAATATCTCGCTGCAAATTATAGAATAATGAGTTAGGAAGATTTTGAATTGTGTATACTATGAAGATACTCATTATCTTTTCTATCACAAAATTTTAAAAATTACGCACGTTGTGTAGCACGTTATTTAGGTTTTGGACTTTCAGAATATAGCTTAAACACTTCTCATTTGGTTCTCCCAGTCAGTGGGTCATACCAAGAGTGGGGCCGGAGGAAACACGGGATGAACAATTCTTGAAAATTACTTCACAAAGTCATACCCTTGAACAGTTACTAAAATTTCCTCTTCCATAGAAAATGGTCTAACTTATATATTCAAGCATTTTTAAATTTTATTTGTGAAATTATATTGAATAAATTATTGTTACTTTAAAATACTAGCCCTGGAATTATAGGATAATAGAAGTTTTGCATTTCTAGAGGTAACCACATCATCGGACAAAAATATGGAATTATACCTCATGCATCAGTGGTTACATCTCAGATCGATCATTATAGTCAAACGGAATCCACACTATTGAAGTGAAAGTGTAAACAATTGACCAACCGAGCTGCATCTCACTATATATATGATTCATTATATAATATAATAAGAGTATTATTTTAAAACTTTGGGAGGTTAACTTTCTTGAGCATGTTGCATGTCCTACAAATCAATATGGAGAAACAACCAAAGAAATAACTTATTTCATCCTTCTTCAACTATCAAAAATATAATATCATTCAATAACAGCAATTACCCCCCAAAAACTATGATCAATTATTTTATTATCTAACTATAAACGCATCCACTCACGTACAATCAAGAGTTTAAATGTTAGCTAAGTGTGAAAATAATTTGTTGAAATTAGGCGACACATTAAGATTCAAATTCAGGACTTCTGATCCTTTGCCATGTTAAATTGTCAACCAAATATTGACAATTAAATCGATGACCTTTTTTTATTCTCTGTGATGACAATGATTAAGAAGATCCATTAATAGGTATTCCTCCATCAACACACATAACTTGTCCAGTGATAGATGAAGCACATGGAAAGCAAAGGAAGGCAACCATTGCTGAACTTCTTTTGGCTCTCCAGGACGACCACCAACAGGAGTCCCGACTCACTAATTTGTTGATACTTTCTTTCTCGTCTGGATCTTGCTGCAACAAATCAGAAACAAAGTGAGCAAGACTTCATTTCGTTAAAGTTAAAAGACGTTTGAATTGAATATTCAGATGTGCTTTAAGATTTAAACGCTTGAATCATGCATGCATATATGAAAATGTCGAATGCACATATGAATATTAAATTATTATTTTAAGATACGAATACTAAATAGTTAAGACAGTTTCTTTTTTAAGAATCTGAATAGATCTTGTCTTTATTTAAAAATAAATAAATTTAAAATTTAATAAAATACTAGATAAATCTAAAATTATATCTTAACAAAATACCTTTACAAAATTA
Source organism: Capsicum baccatum var. pendulum (assembly GCA_030864225.1). NCBI lineage: Eukaryota > Viridiplantae > Streptophyta > Magnoliopsida > Solanales > Solanaceae > Capsicum > Capsicum baccatum. Next base: position 230,602,119 of record CM061558.1, on the reverse strand, counting down.
TATGGTGGTTGGTGATGTAAAACCAGCATTACTGGTGTTGGTTAGTGGTGGTATTGTGGATAGTAGCTAGTGGTGATGATGATAGACAATAGTGGTTGATAGTGATAGTTAGTAGTAGTAAATTTAGCTTTGTTTTTCGTATCACTACCCTATTGATATTGTAATTATTAGTACCTAAAATTAAAGATAATAGACTACTATAACAAGTTAAAATACATAAATAGTAGAGTATATTTTTCACTATCCCCTCTCAATGTAAATATATAATTTCTTTCAATTAGATGCAATGAAACATTAAAAAAATAACCTACCAAACTATAATATTTATATAACAAAAAAATAAGTCAAATTAGGATGTAATGAAAGAGAGCGTAAAATTAAAAGTATGCATCGCAAAATTTTGTTTCTTTTTATGATCTCAAACATTTCATAGAGTTTGATAAAATTATTGAAATTCTCCACTTTTAATTAGTTTTAAGCCTCAAAATCATTTAGTTGCGTGAGTTGTTCTTCAAATAGACTATTTTCACCCTTGAAATAAGCTAATCTTTAATTTTTGCTTTTATATATTAAACTTAGCGGAGCATAAAGTCTTCAAGGATGTTGGGCATAACTTATATTTGCGTGAGAGATACAAAAGTAAACCAGCACAAATACGGACAAAAGTCGAAATGGCCCCCTTACACGAGAAGATTTGGTATTTTAGACACCCTTAAAATTTAATTTAAAAAATATTATTTTCTTTTTTGATTTATTTTTTAAGGTCTTGGGAGAGAAAATAAAAAAGGTGTGGGGCACATGTCAATTTGTAAAGTCTAAAAAGTTGTTGTCAACCCTTAAGTCCTTTTCAAATATATTTCACTTTCACTTTTCTTTAAAGGGTGAAAATCATTTTCACCTCCTTGATTAAAAAATCAAACTCTTTCCTCAACATTGAATAATAATCATACTCCTCTTTATCTCATTCAATGTCCATTTTGTCCTTGTAATTTTAATCTTATATTTATGTAATATCTTTTTATATTATATGGGGTGAAATTCATTTTCACCCCCCAACTTTGATTAAAAAATCAAACTCTCCCCTCAACATTGAACAATAATCATACTCCCCCTTTATCCCAAGCAATGTCTATTTTGTCCTTGTAATTTTAATCTTATATTTATGTAATATATTTTTATATTATATGTAATGAATATTTTTTTAAGATGGATATTTGTAGCATTTTATTTAAGTTTATTAACTAATAAGCAAATTAATACTATTTATAAATTTATCACAAAATTCAATGTTATTTTTTAAGATCTTTATTTTAGTATTATATGTATTAAAGAGTTGCTTGGTGTGAGGTATGATTATAATAATTAAGAGATAAAGTTCATGATTATTTATCATGCGTTTAATTAGATGTATTAGGTAGTCTCAAAATTATTTGTCGCACCATTTATAAAACAGTGATGAGATAAGTTATCACACATACATGTTAGTACAACTTATTTTGTAATAACTAATCCCGGAATAACTTATTTCCAAATAACCCACCCCTAAGTGTGTATATATACATATGTATGTACATGCATGTGCGTATATTTTTGTGTTTTATCACTCTTTTACTAAATTCGTTTCGTATTACTTAACTTTTTGTTGATATAACACAATCCTTAAGAAAATTTTACTTAGAGGTATATTTTGCTAAATTAACCTTATTAATGATAATTTGAAACTTTAAATTTGTCTATACTGTTACTTAATATAGTTATTTAACACTAAAGAGTAGAAAAAAAAACATAATACAATTCTCTTGATTTCACAAATTGAGCAGAGAAATTAAAACATCTGTTTTTAGTATGAGGATCAAGTGATAAGAAACGATATTATCTATTGTCTATATCAGTAAATAAGTTATGATTGTCATTAATAGAGTATTGCATATTTTATAATTTATATAAATAAATATAATCTTTAAAATTTGACCTTATTTTTATTTGAGAAAAACATCTAGTTCCCCAATCTATGATCAAATTTTCTACGGCACACGTCAACTTTACAGGCATCCTATTACCCCTTAAATTAAATTTTAAAGTATTTTTATCAATCTTTTTAGCTAATGTGATATCTTTTGTCAATCATTTTAGATGGCGTGACACCTTTGATGTAAGCTCCATTTTATGTAATAAAGGTGCCACATTAGCACAAAAAATGATAAAAATACGCTAAATTTGAGTTCAGGGGATAATAGGACCCCTGTGAAGTTGGAGTATGTTATAACAACTTTGACCATAGTTCGGGGTGGTACTAGAGGCTTATCTCTTTTATTTATTGTTTGTATTTTCTGCATTGAAATATGTTTATAAAATTAGTATTACTTATTATTTTCACTTGTAAAATAAATATTATAGTTTTGATTATTATTAATAAAACTAATTTTCTTATTATGCTAATTTACTTCATAAAGATCGTCATTAGCTTATATACTTAATTAGTATTTCTTACTTTTTTTTTCTAGAAGATAATGTTTATATTTTTATGAAAATTTTGTTATATGAATAATGTTTATATTTTTATGAAAATTTTGTTATTTGATTTTTTTTTAAAAGAAAATATGATGATTTTAAAGAAGTTAAAAAAAAAAATTGATGATAAAGGATAAAATAGAAATTTTAAAAAGTCAATTAGGATAAAGGGGGAGTATGATTATTGTTCAAAGTTGAAGGAGAAGTTTGATTTTTAAGACAAAATTGGGGAGGGAAAATGATTTTGACCCTTTTGTTAAAATACCCAATATTAATTTTCTCTCTTCCCTGTCCCTTCATCCTCTTCGTCTTTCCTGTTTTTCCTTTCCTAAAATTTTATTTTTGACTTTTTTCTCTAAAGTTCAATGTTTTTCCATCTTCTAATTCAGGTAAGTTCTCTCTATCTCCGACTAATTTATGCTTCGTATTGATGGAGTTTTTTTTTCATTTTTTATTTTTAATTTGTATCGATTCAGTTGATTTTGGCTGAAAAAATTTTAAAAAAAAAATAAAAAATGGGGCTTGATTTTACTGAAAATTTGTACTTTTAAATTGATATTTGTTTGATTCTTGATGAATATTTGATGGATTTTGATTATCGTTGTCGATTGCATGTCAATTTATTTCTTTTTGCAATTTTTATCGATTAGTGTGCCCAAAAATCTGAATTTTCTTTAAATTTTTCTTAAATGTAATACTCCCTCCGTTTAAAAAAGAATGATCTACTTTGACTTGACACAAAGTTAAAAAAATAAAGAAGACTTTTGAATCTTGTGGCTTTAAATTAAAGTTGTGTCAAATGTATCAAATCTTGTGTCAAATGACCTACTTTAACTGTTAGGTCAATTAGATATTCTTTTTATATGATAGTTAGTCTTGTTTTTTGTACGTAGATCATAAAAAATGGCTAAAGGTAATAAATCAAATCTGTAGAAGCTGAAAGGTCTGAAAAAATAAAAAAATGGATAGTCGATGACTTGAAGAATTGAAATTGTAGTGATGAAGATGTTCAAACTTCTGGTGGAGAGATGAGCAGGAGGAAATAGAAATTGAGGATAGAATAAATGAGAAGGCATTGCTCTTACTCCACTGTGCAAGGTTTATTTCGATCGAGAGGTACAAACTCGTCACTTTCATGGATGATGTTAGATTCTTTTCGACTAAGATGTTTGTTAGGTCTTGTTTGAAATTATTTTATGAATTCAAGCAAGTCTTGATTGATCAACATCTCAAGTCGAGGTTCAAGAATTCTCATTGTAGTTATTTATGGGACTTGCCCAAATATTTGAAGTTCAATGAACAGATTGTCCACTGTAACCTTCTTCGTCGAGTTCAACAGGAAACATATTATATGAAATGTCATTCTACATTAAAGATAGGCCAATATATTTTAGCTTGAAGGAGTTCTTGCTCACGGGGTTAAACTGTGGGAGTTATCCCCGTAATTCAAAATATCTCAAAGTCGTGGAGAAGGGTGAAGCTTTTTTCAAAAGAATTGCGAAAATAAAGCTTATTTGTACAAAGAGATTGTTGAAGCTTATTAGAGGTACGAGGCTAGATAAAGAGGACAATTTCAAATGTTGCTTGGTTTGATTCGTGCACTTCATATTACTTGCATAAGATTTATCAAAAATCATAGACATGGACATCACCAAGATAGTGAATAACCTGAGCTTCTTTGAGAGATACCGTTGGGGTAAAAAGTCGTTCATACTGACTCTAGAATATCTGAAGAACCGGATAGACTTCACCAAGCTGAAGAATACATATGTGAAGAAGAGAGCTTCATCAAACACGTTGTATGAATTCTCTTAGGTGTTCCTGGTATTGATTATAAACCATTGTATTAGTTTATTCTATATTGTCTGTTTTATCCCTTTTTGAATTTTATTTTAAAGAAAATGATTTTGACCCTTTTAAACTATTTCAAAAGATTCAAGAGAGTTTCAAAAAATTTTTTTGACAAAATTTATAGAGTCGCCACTTGATTCTTTTATCAAGAATATCAAGAAAAGCTTGAAGAGATTTCAAAGATTCAAAAACAGTTTTTTTTTTAAAAAAAAAAAATAGAGAAAACTGAGTAAGGGTTCAATTAATGCCCTAAGAAAGTTTTTACGACACTTAGGAGCATCCATTTTAAAACAGCTCACCAAAAGATTATTTTCTGACTAACTTAAACAGAGTGACTAACTTTGCAAAAGGGTTGATTTTTTAATATTAAGATTATTTATCTATACATCTAAAAATGACATTTGTTTATTCAAACGAGAAATAGTCTACTTGAATTAGGGAAAAAGCTACAATACATTCTACGTAATTCAATATTAATTTGAGAAAAAGTCAAAATATTTTGTTTAATTCGAGATTAATTTTTTAGAAAACATTACAATATATATATATAAATAAAAGAAATATTTTAGTTAATGCATAATTAATCACGAAAAGTTAAAACTTTTAGAAAAGAGTTAAAGAGCATGTTAATTGACAAATTTCTACTTGATTCGTAATTATTTCTAGAGAAATTATGAAATATTTACTTGAATTTAAAAAAAAAAAAAGAAGAAGAAATCTATCTAAATTAGATTGCACATTTGAATTTAAAGGAGAAAGAAGTTGGTTTTTTATGAAAATGAGAATTATATAATTATTTATTATTATTATTGTCATCAAAATGGTCATTTTGTTATAAATTACACCTTTGAAAGATCTTAAGAAAGTATCATGTTGAAAACATTTTATCAATTATGAAAAAAAATTAGAATTTACGAAAAAATTAGTCTTTTCAAATTTGAAGAAAATTATTTTTAACCCAAGTAGACTATTAGTCATATGAACAAGACAAGTGTCATATTTAAACAAAGGACTTAACAATTTTTCTTCTAAAAAACTAGTTTTAGGAAGAACAATCGAAAGAGCCACTTTAATAAATTAGGTGAGAAAATTTATGAATCAACTATGGAAATCAAGGTAAATCAAAATAGCAACAACATGGAGGAAACACTAGGTTAATTAATTAAAGTTAGTGCTAATTCAAAATAAACAAGCATATAAGTTGCAATTTATAGGAGAATAAAAAAAAAAATCTAAAAATTACATAAATACACAACTTATGTTTTCAATATTACAAAAAATCCCAACTCCCTAAACATATTACAAAAATCCCAACATATACACAGAATGCTATGTGTTATGTATATTAATAGGGAGAGAGAGTAAAGTAATTAAAAAAGTGGGAGAGAGTGTAATTACTTCAAAAGGATTGGTATTTATATTATTTATACATAAAAAAAAGAGAAAATTTCAGAAATAGCAACTCTGTAGCCTTAATTATAACTTTTATAGCAACAGTTTCATAATTACGAAAAATAGCAAATTGTATTTTGTATTTAAGTAAAATGTTGCTATATAAATACATATACAAATATATATGTATTACTCATAAATACATATGCACAACTGAAAAATACTTATTCTTCTATTACTATGAAGTGGGTAAAATATTGCTACTTTTACTATAAGTTGCTATTTTGAAGAAGTGTTGCTATTTATTGTAATTATAGTTTTAAGGATGCTAATTTTTGTAATTTTTCCTAAAAATTTTAGGTTGAATTTGGGCCCTTTTGGCCCATCAGTAGGCTGCCCAGCCCTTGGGCTTGTAATTTTATGGACTTTAAGTCCATTTTCCTACACGTATATCAGTTGTATATCACATCTCTTCCGGACATTTTTTTCTGTATATAGTATATCAGTGTATGAATATCCATATATTCGCTCCCCGCTCCGCTGTGCATCATGTGTTAGCATATGCCAGCCACTTATGTCCTGTAAAGCCTGTATATCTGGAGTATACCAATGTACACCAGCCTTATTTCTTTATGCTTAGAGCCCATTCGAGCTATGTTGGGGCTTGACTCAATGAATTGTGGGCCGAGAAATGAAGTTCTAAATGGACTCGGCATTACATGCATCGAAGCAAAAGAGACAGCGAATTAATATGTATTTAGTTCAACAAATAATAATGAAAGGAAAACATTCAGATGCAGGTGATTATTGATATATACTTTAAAGTAAGTTGAAACATATTACAAACGTATTGATTAGGTATGCAAAATTAGTGTTATCCTCTAAGTTGCTTATTCATAAAACCAGTTGCAGAAATATGATGCATGAAAATTGGTTTCAAAAATGTTGCATGTTCCTAAAATTTATTTAGTATACGTTCTAGCATTCATTACATAATAGAATAAGTGAATTTGAAATAACTTTACATATTAATTTCATACATTAAATAATTTTTTTTTTTTGAGGGCTCAATATAAAGAGTAACACAAAACATGATTTAGGATACACATGCTTTAATCAAATGCAACCATAACAAGATGCCTTTTGCCAATTACTTTATTTTTGTCAAAGCAATACCATTGCAGTGAGCACACAATAAACAAAAACAAATTTGCGACTTTCAGAACAAGTAAGAGTGCAACACACTGAACGGACATAAGCAAACGCCTCCATACTTAAAATTCTTCATTCAATACAAAGAAAAGCGCAATAACGAATGAAGTAATTAGACCATGCCCCATGCTTATATCAAAAGAAAGTGTTTTGGACGTAGTTCATTTACATTCTTTATTCGTACAACCATGGTCATAATATACCCAAAGGGGTGCGACATAAGCGTGTAAATCTAGAAAAAAAAATAAGCAAGAAAAGAGCCAAGTTTTAGTTGCCGGGAACAAGCCATTGCCTCAAAAGAACCAAGGTGCTAATCCTAACGAAGTCATCCTAATTTCATCACACTTCAATGGGGGTAAAGGAAGACGGCTCTACCAGGTTATCCAAACGCGAATCAAGTTGCCGCCTTAGGAAGATCAATCAAACAAAGGGGATGAAATTTATTATTATAGGGAAATTATTTCATGGCTACTGTCTAAATTCTGAACTTTGAGCAAAACCAACAAATAAAAAAAGTAATCTCAGAAAGTAATCAGCTTTAAGCTCCAAACAAAGTTAAGAAAACTAGTGAAGTTCGTAAGGCAGTTAATGCTATCTGATTAAGGATGCAGACTATCGAAATGAAGACAAGTTATGATAAAGCTTATTTCAACTTCAAAATTCGATCTTTGTTGGTATTAAACATGTATGTTTTCTAACTAGAACCATCCCAAACAAACGTTCTCCTATCAACACATAAATCGCAACACCAATAAAGTTTATATTTTGACACTTTACAAACAAAGAAATAATGAAAACGAGGTGAAGTGATCACAGAACACTAAAGAGCATTCATACAAAAAACCAAACAACTCTAAATTTAACTTGAGATGAAAACTTTGGTTACAGAAAAAATAAATTGGGTGAGTAATTCACCTTTTCGGGGGAAGCGAGCTGGAACTACGAGTCGATCAAAGACCTACCACCACCGAAATTTCGATTTTAACTCGTTAGAGTTTAAGCTCTCATCGAAATTGAATTTCTGAATGTTCTCCTCGAGAATTTTAGTGACGTGAGGTTAAGGACATGCGCCCCCAGAACCTCCAAATTTCCCCCCAAAAAATTCTCTTTTTTTCACCTCTATCCTTCACTATCTATTTATAAGGGAGTTTAGGGTTTTGAAAAGGTGGATTTCAAATTCGAATTTTGTGATTGATTTCTAGAATAATTTCAGGACCACAGTAAGATAAGGAGCAATTGAAGTTCCCGTGTCTTTGAATTTGAGGAAGACAAAGAGAGAGTCATTGCTCTGAAGATAGAAATTAATTTTCTTCCCGAATGGTGAGTCCTAGCCTGAATATGCTGAAAGCATCTATTTTTTCGGCCATAAATGGTTGTACCGAGAGGGTAAGATGGTAAAACGGAGGGGGAACGCCTAGTCTGACTTGTTTGATGCTATTGTTGTTATTAAACGCTGTTATCCATTGATGTTGAAGGCTGCTATTGAGTCGGTTGTTGTCCTTGAACGTTAACAGCTGTTTTCGCTGTTTATTTTGAAGTTGTCGGTGGTTATACGCGTTTGTTTGCTCTTGGAGCTGTTGTCGATAATATTGGCTGGTGTGGTTGAAGCTGTTGTTATCGTATGGTATTGTTGAGATAGTACGCCGTTTGGCGTTGTTGATGATAACGTTGTTGATGTTGTTAGCCTGTCGATGATGTCAACATAGGAGAAAAAAAAGATTGGGCCGGGTAGGGTGGCTGGATTGTTGGGCATGTCTGGCTGATTTTGGTGTTATTGTAGTTGGGCTGGTCTTGTGGCCCCAAATTTAAAATAGAAAAAGGGTATAAATTTGATCATGTGAAAATTATCTCATATATACTTATTAGATAGTTTATTGTAACTTATAACACTATTTTTTCTTAATATTAAATTATATTTTTAATTGCAAATTATAACAGATTTAAGTATTATTTATTTATTTTTATTTAAAAATTTCTTTTTAGATTTAATCTTATATTTATCCTAATACTCATATTTATCTATTAAACTATCAATATCCTAGATAACCGCATTAAAAGTGTAGGTTTTAACTTTTTCGGAAAAACTTTTCATATACTTTACATTTTAATATATAATATTATTCTATATGTATCCTAATAGGTTTCATATTTATCTTTTAGATAACACTAGCATAGGTTAACGTGCACTCTTAAAAGTGTAGGGTTTAGCTATTTGTTGATTTCTATATGTTTTTTTTATTATCTCAAGTAATTTTTTAAAAATATATTTTAACTATATTTTTTTGGGTATCAATTTAATATGTTTATTGTTTTTTTATTGTGAAATCATAATTAATTAGTCGGAAGAATAGTAATTTAACTTTGTATTTTTATATATGAATTTGATATGTTTAATGATTTTTTTATTTTTTTTAAATTTTAAAAAGTTTATTGAAATTTTTTTTCAAGTGTATATTTTCTAGATTTTTTTAATATGTTTCTTATGTTTGTTAGTCATCTTAAGCAATTATTATTTAATGTATCCCGTGAAATGCTCATGATATTTTCTAAAACTTGAATGAATATCTATTCTTTAAAGTATTTTTTTTTGTGATATTATATTATTTAAATACGAGTAAAAAGAGGAGAGATAATCTAGAAAAATATTCTTAAAAAGTGAAAACGTGTGATATATTTTTTTTTGCCCACATTTCACTTCTTCAATTTGAAAAAGGAAATACATTGTTTCATATGAAAATGTTTTTTAAAATTTTTTTTTTAATAATATAATAATCTGCAATGACTAATTTAGAGATAAAATAGAGGTGAATGAAATCTGTATGTAACAGTTTTTTATTTTTAAGGATAATTTCAGTTTCAATTTTTATATATATAATTTTTTTTTTTAAAGTAAAATCTGCTATTTTTTGCAATCTTATAAATATTGTTATAAGTTGCAATAAACAATCTAAGATTGTATATATACATTTTTTTCCTCTATAAAATAATCAAACTAGATTAAGATTTTAGTCAACTTTATTTAAATGTTAACCAAATTGAATATCAATTAACTAATTGCATTGCAATTGCAGTCAATTAGATTTCATTTATGATCAAATTTAATAAGTCGACTAAATTAAATCAAGGCTTGAAACCAATTAACGACTGATTCAATCTCAAATTTCTCAATTTAATAAAATCAAACGCATATTTCTTCAAATAAATTATTATTAAATTAATATTTTAATCGTTTGAATTAATTTTCAAGATAAGCCCTGATTAAAATATGATATTTCGTAAAATAAATATTTAAGTAGGAAAATTATATGATTTCGTATGATTGAATACAAAAATATATAATCGCTACTTAAAGTGATAACATTATCCAGATAAATATTTTTAAAAAAATTATCCAAGTAAAATAAATATTATAATTTTATTTAAAATGAAGAAACTCAAAATTAAACTTGATCAAGGAGGAAAAAAATTAGGTGTCAATACTGTCATTTATTTATGGTATCTATTGTATACTGACTGATTTATATATATTTTTTTAATTATAAATTTGAATATACAAAGCTTTTTTCGAGTTTAACTGAAAAAAATAGTAAATCAATAGAAGACTTGCTGTCCATTTCCTGATTGCTCTGATGGCACACCTCCAAAGCTGATAAACTAATTGAAGCTGATCCATATTTGAATAGAGGGATCACAAAGTGTAAAATTATCTTTTTTATTATCCTTTTAATAATAACGTGTTTCTTAATAATTACATTTGCCTATTTATCTCTAGAGAGTGAACCCGTATCTTATCTCCACTGTCCGTGAAATGAAACAGTAATATATGATAAAATTTAAAGCATTCACGAATGACGTAAATGACATATTCATCGATGAAAAAGACACATTTTCATGGTGTGACTGTCATCACATCATCGATGGACGATGAGAACGGATATAATGATCAAATTTTAGGTAAAGATCCTGTATCAAGACATGTCACTTATGATGGACATGCAAATTGATAACAGTAAAAAAAATCGATAGTCAATAAATCTGAAAGAGCGCCTGTTTAGGATGGAGGAGATGATAAAGGATATTGTTGATTTTGTGAAAGAAGAGAAACTAGGAAGATCCAAAAAGGAGGAGGAGGAGCAGAAGAAGAAGAAGAATGAGAAAAAGAAGAAGAAGAAGAAGAAGAAGATCAAGGTAATATCTTCTCTATTTATTATAGAAGTTGCATATTTTAAATAATAAATGTTTATAATAATAGAATTTATTTTATGCTTTACTGACAGATAATATAATTTATTATAAATTCTAAATATTTAAAAATACAGGTGTATAGGTCTCAAGTTAACATTCGTTGATGAGGGTTGTTCGTGATAGCAACAACATTATAGAAGTCCTCCTTAAGGTTGAAGTTTTGGAACACGCACCGATCAATGCTAATGAGGTGATAATATTCGATGAACTAACTATTATAGAGAAGGATAAGCAGGACGAAGAAGGAAAAAAATAAGTAGTTGTTTGTGAAAAAGAAAATAAAGAAAATGATGGAGAGCTAAAAAGCAGGAGAGGAAGAATGAGGAGGGAAGAAAGCTCCAGGAGAAGAAGTAGAAAAAGAAGAAGATGGAAAGAAGACACCAACAATAGAAGAAGAGAAAAAAAAAAGAATAATAAGAAGAAAAAATCAAGGCAACAATAGAAGGAGAAGAAGATAAAAAAAGAACAAGAAGAAGGCAAAAAAATATTAAAATATGAAGATGAGAAAGAAGATAAAAAAAAAGAATGCATAAGAAGAAAAAGTAATTGTGGAAGAAGAAAAAAATGCAATAATGGATATAGATGAGGTTCTTAAGGAAATTGTTTATGACATCAACAACATTCATGTGGAATACAAGACAATTGAGGAATCACAAAATAATTTATAATTTTTATTTGGAGTGATGTTTATTTGATTGATCTTTGAGATAATATTTTTATTTGATGTTTTGTTTATGAGGTTATGTTTAAAATAATGAAGTTTAGAAAATGATGGAGACTAGTTATTTAAGTTTTTTTTAACTCTGAATGGGTAGAGATGAATAATTTTTTTTTTTGAAACTACTTTATGATAATGTTAAAATTTTGTAGTATGATTATTATAAATGTCTTATAATTTATATAATCAATGTCAATATTTTTAGATAGTTGTCATCGTTGATTAAAGAATTTGAATAAAAAATAAAGCATATATAATACAAGTGTTGAGTATTCGATGAATAAAAGGTAAAGCATATATAATATAAGTCAAAAGTAGTCGATTGATAAAAGGCATGCATAATACATTTAATTCCACTACACCCTCATTACACCTTTTCAAAAAATTAATACTAATGGTAAATCACATACCAAAATTTTAGGCCCTTCTCTTTTCTCCAGCCACAATCAACCGTGCTTAATTTGATCTTTCTCTATTTCGATGTCTTTCAACAATCCTTTAAGTGATCAATCTTATGCTCCGATTCTCTATATAATGTTATAAGAAGATTATATTCCTCAGATTCTCTAAACCTTTTCAAAATTTCAAACTTTGTGGCGCCTTGAAATTTTGATTCCTCGAATTCGAAAGGAATCCACTTAAAATAAGAGCACAAACCATTATCCTAAAATAACGACAATAAATTAGTAAATTTTGTTATGTAGTGCACGTAAAAAAATTATTAAAAAAAATACACTTTTCAACTATACAGTTGTAGAATTTTCGACTTGAATTTTTATTGATTCGTGATGTCTTAAAAATGGCGAAATTACTGCAGTGACAAAGATAAGCATTTTTAGATGTTTGAGATAATAGAGACATTGCTTTTGTAAAAACAAAATGAGAAAGAGATGAATAAAGGAACATAGATGAATAAAGAGATGAATAAAGGAACATAGATGAATTCAAAGTGATCCCATTCATTTATATAGTAGGGCTAGAAAAAATGTGACTGTTGGAGATTGTACTTTTTGACAACTGGGGAATGATCAGACCGTTGGGGAGTGATCATAGACAATACAAATGATTTATTATTTACGTCAAATGTGGTCTAAAGTATGTTTATATTGTCTATAATCGATCGCTGAAGTTTATTATAGACCCTCTTATTGTATGGCCTAAAAGGCTATAATCAAACAAGTTGCAATTGGGGCTTTCTAAAATTGACAAAGTAAGAAAACACTCAAGAAATACTAAATCATACAATTTTTTTATTGTATACTAATGTCATTGTTGATTTCACAAAATGTAAAATTGGTTATAGATTTTTTGATTTGTTGATTACTAACCATCGGAAAGATCTATAATAGATGACTGAATTACGGACAAATTAAAATTATGACAAAAAAGAGAGATTAAATAAAATAAAATTAAAGTAGGTCAATTAACATCATCCAAATATTATAAAGATATTAAATACATCAATTGTGACACCATATCACTTTTAAAAGTGATTAACAGATATTTAAGTCATGTTACAGTCCTAAATCACTAAGATAAAACTAAGAAGGTGAGAAATAAAATAAACATCTTTCAAACAATGCAAAATAACTAAATATCCTCACATGAGATTACACAAAAATTGAACACGTGATCTAACGAGTATAAGGAAGAGTGTGCTTGTGACTTGTGAGTGTTCATAGGACAAGTAATGTTTGAGAACAAGTAGTCCTTCTCAAAGCATACGTTTGTTTTGAGTAATTAGTTGTTACTATAATTTCTCTTCCTTATACTCATTTGATCGAGTGTCTAATTATTGTGTACTCTCATATAATGATATTTAGTTATTTGACATTGCTTGGATGATGTTTATTTATTTTAATTTATTTTTTTCCTTTCTAGTCCCATCTTATTTGTTACTAAACTCAATTGATCGACACTTGACTATTTATATAGTCTTGTATAGATGCATACATTTAGGGGAGGACATTTAGTTTGTTTAATTTAGTTGTTTAATATCAGTTCGGTTATTCAATTTTTGAATTGACAAAAATAACAATCGTAATCAAATCAAAATAAATTCAATTTGATTTGATTTTTACAAATTCAGTTTGATTATTTTAATTTTTTATTCCGATTTTGAACAATAAAGTAGCGAGCCTTCCTTTGTTATCACTGGTTTTGAATGTTGTACATCTATGTCAATTCCTCATGAAATACCCAACAAATATGTCGATGATACATGCGTTGATGATACCGACATCTTAAGCAGCACGGGTGCTGTTTATTATATAAGACTTAAGAGAATACGAAAAACAGCAATACCACGAGAATATAAAAAGCTATTGCTGCTCCCAATGTTATCTATCAAATCATAGTACTATGAATTTACGACTACAAATTCTAATATCGCCAAATAATACCACAAGACATGAATTTAGAGACATAAATCATAAAATTAGGATTACTTATTATATATCTATACTGAATATAATATTATATATATATATATATATATATATATAGCGAGCGAGCGAGAGAGATTATTTATATAATTTTGATTTTTCAGTTTAATCAAATTTTTTTCTCAAAAAATCAAAAATCAAACCGTTTAACCTAATTTATAAAATTTAAAATCCAAACTAATTCGAGAAATCAGAAAATCGAAATCAAAATTAAATTTTGATTTATTTTTTTTAGTCTGAACCAAGATATACCCAGCCCTACATACATTTATAGATAATATGTAGGTATAAAATAGATCATTGTGTCTATTTCAGACCCAAGATGTAATACATGCATGATATCTCCATAGATCTAGCATCAATCATGTGATTCTATAGACAAGTACGATATAAATATAAAGGGAATAAATAAAATAAAATAATTAAACATCATCCAAGTAATATAAAACAACTAAATATCATCATATGAGAGTACACAATAATTGAACACTCGATTAAATGGGTATAAGGAAGATCAATGGTAGTAAACCAATTACTTATAACAAACGTATGATTTGAGAAGAACTACTTGTTCTCAAGCATTACTTGTCTTATGAATACAAACAAATCAAAAGCATCACTCTTCCTTATACTTATTATATCACATGTTTAATTATTGTATAATCTCATGTGATGATATTTAGTTGTTTTGCATTGTTTGAATGATATTTATTTATTTTATTTTACTTCTTCCCTTTTTAGTCCCATATTAGTGATTTAAGACTATAGCATGCCTTAAATATCACTTGATCATGTTAAAAAAAATGACATAATATCACAATTGATGTATTTAAATAGCTTTATAATGTTTGGATGGTGTTAATTGACATACTTTAATTTTATTTAATTTTATTCCTCTTTGTTTAATCATAATTTTAACTTGTCGACATATTTAGTCAGTCTATTTAGATCTTTGGATGGTTAGTAATCGATAAATCAATAAATCTATAAGAAGTTTTGCATTTTTCGAAATCAACCATGACATCAATATATAATAAAAGATTTGCATAATTTAGTATTTCTTGAATATTTTCTTACTTTGTCAATTTTAGTCAAATGTTCAATTATTCAGCACTTTATTGGAAATATGGAGTGTAGGCCTAAAATAAATCCACAAGATTTATGGAACACCATAGGAATAATCTTGCATCGATCCATTTATATAAAACTTGAAAAGGGAGTTGAAACGAAATGAAACATCAATACAATACTTGAACACAATGTTTGAACAACACTGAAAGATTTTATATTAAACTTACAAGTTCATTGCTATTATATATATCTAGATAGGTACAAAAACAACAAAAAAGGCAAAAGAAAGCTTTCATTTACAAAATCAAGCCACCATGAAAGCTTCCACAATGAACTTTAAGCAACAAAAAAACTAAACTACACTACGGGGATTTAAGGGGTGATGAGATCATTGAGGTTAACATGGAGTCTCCCTGCTATCATTCGAAGGAAGTGAGCCATTCGTCGGAACTCCATATCAAAACGACACTGATCTGTGGCAAAGCCCTGAAAGAGGAAGTCCAGATCGCTCCTCATCCTGAGAAGATTTTGGTTGTGGCAAGGCCTTAAAAGAGGAAGACTCTAGAGGTGCTACACAAATAGGTTCCAAGTATGCAAAGAGGTATGATTCTTTCGAATATATGGACGAAGAGTAATCATACAGGCTATTACCATAATTGTCCCCATACTTCAATCGTAAGGATGCTATTATATTAGCGCATGACAATTTCATTGAGTCATACTTCCTGTAAGAACATGACCTTTTTTATAGGTTGACTTTGGCGGAAGGACCACAACCAATCACAGTGAATTTGTTGATGCTTTCGTTTATGTTGTTCACATTTAAGGTATCGCCCTTGATCATTTTTTTTTCTCAACATATTCTCGACTTTGGGAATTAATATATTTATTTAATTCTTATCTCTGCATACCTCTCCCTGAATATATCACCAAACCTACGATCAATTTCACACCCTTTTTTCGACTGAGGGTTCGAAGAGTATTTTTAATTAAAGTGATAGTTTTGAATGTGAAGTAATTTAATTACAGAGTCGTAACTTGGATTTGAGTTGTGGTGTTACAGGTCACCTTACTAAATTTCTAATAAAAATAAATTAACTCTTTATTGATCTGCAAAAACAGAAGACCGAGTAAGAAATTCTGTTGACCAAGGGAAAGATGTGAGGCACCCCGCGAGTTTCGTGGTTCAAGCACGATCACTTTTATCAACTTATACTTAGCTTTAACTACTTTTGATAAATTATGTTAAGGCCTAAATTCACTCATTTTTACTATACCAAGAATATTTGTCTATAACTCATGTATTAAATAAATCGGTGAAAGTTAATTTTAGAAATATATTTCTCAAGGTGCATTATTGCATCCTTGAATTTTTTAAATATCTCAGAAAAATGCGTACGCCTCATTCTTAATTGAGATGGATATTTTAAATGTGCCTAAACTTGTCTAGCGTTAAAGACGTTGGTTTGTCTCTTGTAAACTCATAACAATTTATCCATTCGAAATGCTACTTAATCTTAACAATAACCCTTAAGTAATATTCATTTAGAGAGATCGATTAATTTAACAAATAAAATTATAAAACTTTATTAATTACAATGAATAAAAATAACGAAATAATAAAATAAATAAAAATACATAAAGCTACACCTATTATGCTAATCTTTAATATGATTCCTCAAATCTATTTTCTCTAAATTACTGTAGACCCAAACCACTACAAAACATCTTAAACACGAAACTCTCAAAATTTGATCCGAATAGAAATCTACCAAAAATAAGCGAGCACCTTGAAGCAAAATTTTCAAAAACTCAAAACCCATACATGATTTTCAGCGAAGCTTCACCGGAATCGACCCAAACAGGTTGACCTCGGGATGATTTGGTTGCTAGTGGTTGTGGTACTGGTTTGTTGGAGCTCTCTTCGGAGATAGTGAGAGTTGGGGATTCGCCGGCGGGAGGTTGTGGCTGCAATATAGGGGTTTTGATAACACTCAAACTATAGCTCTCGTAAGAGTATAAGCGGTCGCTATCAAATATAGAACCCAACTGGGTTGGGTGTCGAATCCCATAGGGAATACTCGGTCACTAAGTATGCAACTATTAGTAGACTGTTGGTTGAAAATTCTACGGAAAGGGGGGATTTAAATTATGACGTGAATTAATGTAAACAAAGTAAAAACGGAAAGCTTTGTTTAGTAGATTTTAATCAATGAGAATTATAAGTTAGGGTTATGTCCACCTTATGAGTTTTACGTATCTATTAACTATGAGTTATGCAGAATTCAGACATGCATGCACTTATAGAGGTTCGTAATCTAATGGTAAATCCTAGCGTCTCTCAACCATCAAGGATTATCTCACTTTAACTCTCTCGAGCTTAAAGCGTGTAACTAATGGTACAAACTCTCCAAGAGGTTAATCTAGTTACGGCATTAACTTGTAAACAGGGGTTGGTAGCCCTATTTCATTATCACACTCTCTTTTCCAAACATGTAACTTTTCTCTCGAACAAGTTAATGCTATATTGGCGTATTCCTATGTTTACAACCACAAGAATTTAATTAAGATGAAGAGAGTAATGATATAAGTAGCATACGCATCAAGAATTCACAAACTTATAGTAATAGATAGTATCTCATAAGGCTTCCATAACCCTAACAGAGAAGTTTAGCTACTCATGAGTGCAACGGAGATCACAATAAACATCATCATCGTACCAAAGCTTGAACGATCTCATGTTGGTCACAAGAGCCGTGCTTTCTCTGTCAGAAAGTAAAGTGAATAGTACTAAATGTCGAATAAAAGAAAAATAGAATTGAATAGAAAAGTAGAATGAATAGAAAAGTCGGATAGAAAATAGAATGAATGCTGAAAAATTCAGCAAATAGGGTTTTTATAACATCCTTGTCCTAGTCCTACTGAAATAGGGTTTTTATCCTTGTCCTACTGAAATAGGGTTTTTATCCTTGTCCTAGTCCTACTGGGTTACTGCTGCACCCCTAAGTATTAAGAAATACTGATTTTGCCCGGGACAGATTTTTCATGCATCACATTTAGTCCTCAAGTTTCCAAAAGCTGCCTTCCTTCTTACGTGAAGTTTTTTTTGCTGCCCAAAGGTCCACAAAGTGCTGAAATCTTCATCATTAATACCTGAAAACATGCTAATCACGTTGGTTAGCTCACTTACAGGCAAGTGGACTAAAAGTGCAGGAATTATATATTTTATCCTCAAAACTTAGCTAAAATATGGGTAAATTATAGTACTTTGGGCTTGTAAATACGCCCAACATCAACACCCCACACTTAAAGCTTTGTTCGTCCTCGAACAAAATATCATGTCCATGTAAGCATCTACTTAGGATTTCACAGTAACAGTACAAAATATTCATCAAGACAGGTACGACAATTATTAACAAAGAGTAGTTTTCTTGATCAGTGCTAGAAACAATTCAACCTCCAACATAGACTCGTGATGATGGTTAATTCGTATCCACAAGTTAAGGCATAAAGAATCATACACAACTACCCAAAACTCGTCAACCATGTGTGTCTCACACAAGATATCACCCATAATCACTCACAAGTTTTGCATTTTTTTTTTGAAACATGGGTACAATATTCTCCTTGCTCTCACTCTCACAAAGAATTCATATGTTGCAGCTGATGACCATAGGCTTGCCCTTAGTGTAATGCTCCACTAAATATCAGAATGCTAAGCTTAGGATCAACTAGGTCTTTACAGGTTGTAATGTAGGCTAAGGGACAGGTAGGACTATTTTGGCCAGAAATAGTGACTAAGTTCCCTAAGCGCTTTAATACACTACGTTATGTCATTAACACTCTCTTTTAAACAACCTCTCTACTTTCCTTTTATCTACAACCCCTTTTCACCTATTTTGTTATTCAATTTTAAACAGAATTAACTTTTTATTTTTCTTTTCATTTTTTTGTTTATAACACACCTCTATAATAGCCACTCTTTTTCATAACAAATTCAAGTACCAATACACTCTAAGGCATCACCCTCACCCAATTTTCTCTTATTTTGTCACATGACTTTACAATTTAAAGCGCTTAGGAATTTGGATCAACTTATGGTCTTGAAAAAAAATGGATTAGGCTATATATGCGGCTGTCAAAGAAAATAGCTAAAGGCTCAAAGGGGGTTATCTAGGATAATGTACATGGGTAGGTAAAAAGAAGGTAAACAATTATAGGCTGCCAAAGAAATGCCTAAATCATCTCCTAAACTCACACTCTTTATTTCGCTTTACACACACACCAGACAAGTTCTAGCATCAGTCACAAACACAGAATATACTATAACCTCACACACGCAAGGCATATGGTCAACTTTATTGGGAGCAGTATAGACTCTTGACCCAACAAATGAATGAATTAAACCACACAATTATCACACAGTGAGTCACACTTGGAGCCTAAACATCTCAATAGTAATGATTTTAGCACAAACTCTTGTCATAATACCATGTCGCCTATCAGAACAATTTCATGCAAAATCTAAAAAAAATCTAAAAATCTAAAAATTTAACTACAAAGGACAATAGATGCAGGCAAAGAAGTACAATACAACATACAAATACCCTCACCCCACACTTAGACGGGACACACTGTCCTCAGTGGAAATAAATAAGGAAAACCTGATTAGTCGGATTCCTCCTCTATGTCTGGGGTCATACCCCCGTGTCGAAATCATCATCAGAGTCGTCATCCTCAAAAGTTCCTCAAAATGTACCCCACTTGATTCCAAGAGTACGTTGAGGTATTTGCAACACGGAGGATTCAGCTTGCTCTTTTCTTCCTCTTTTCTTACCTTTCTGTGAGGTGGACACTTTTTCTTTTCCTTGTCGTCCTTTTTATGTCATTCTACCTGAGATCTTAATAGAGTCATGTTAGCTTCATCTCAAAAGATTCAATCGACAAACAAACAATAGTGGCACCACCCCACACTTAATTTGTTGGTACAAACTAAGTAAGTGAGTGATGTCGATTACTCAGACTTCATCGACATACGTATAGGCGATATGTTCCAACAACATGTTTAGCATAGTCATACTTTCATGTCATCTTTAACTATCCTTTCCAACTCTATTTCATGTAATCTTGATAATACTTTTATGTTTGGATTAATGCACCTTTTGAACAAGACTACTACATAGAGATCATATCAAGTTATGACATAGAAATAATCACAACATCTCATGCTTGTATTCAATCATGCTCTTCATCTCGATGGACAGGTTATTCAAACATGTAAGCTTTCAAGTTACAAGATTATGCCATTATCTTAACCATGTCGAAAAAGTATGACAGTCTATCAAAATTAAATACAGGTTGGAACCAAGTCTAGAACACCCATACGTATTCTTTCACTCACTTAGTTGTATCACAACAAATCAAGCACATTCAAATCACCAATACCACCTCATGATCTAACAAATCATTATAAGCGTAGTAGTGTAACACTTACGGTATATAAAAGAAGAACTTACTTGGTGATGGACTCGGAATATGATCTTGCAAGGTTAGATGAGTAAAAAGAAAAGTTTTGAGAGATTTGGGAAGGTTAGGCGGTGCCTAGGTTGAAAAAATAAGTGTGTTTTGTTCTAATGTTGAAGATCTATTTATAGACCAAGGCTTGGGTCGGGTTTGACCCATGTAAAATCGGTTTAGGAGATCAAAAAGTAAGCATAGGCGGCGCTTAATGCTTTGCCTATGCTTGGCATAGGCGGCGCCTTTTGCAAAGCCTAGTTGGACATAGGCTTTGGCATAGGCGGCGACTATGCTATGGCATTCTAGATTCAGAGACAAAAGTCTTTGGCATAGGCGGCGCCTATGCTATGGCATTGTAGATTCAGAGAGCTTAGGCCATAGCATAGGCCTTGCCTTGTTCGTTGCCTAGATTTACATAGGCCTTGCCTTGTTCATTGCCTAGATTTGCATAGGCAATGCCTAACCCATAGCCTTTGCTTCTTCATTCCTAACTTACCACCTTCAACATGAACCACTTCCAAATCAAAACTTGGGCTAGATCTCCTCCTTTATACATCTTGCACCTACACTTACTCAAAAACAACAAAAATGATTAGAAAGATGGGTTGCCTCCCACCAAGCGCCTTAGTTTAGGTCGTGGCTCGACTAAAAAAACAAACTCCTAACAAAACGATTAAAAACGATGGGTTGCCTCCCACCAAGCGCTTGATTTATTGTCGTGGCACGACATGACTATCTCGATTACTTAGACTTCATCGAGATAGATGGTGCATCATTTTCTGAATGGATTCAGACGACGCTGATACTTACTTGTAGGCATGCAATCTTCTTCGAGATGACTCTTGTGCATACATATCCCATGAGGGATACCAATTATATCATCAATCTTCCAACTAATGGCTCTCTTGTAACTCTTTAGAGCAGAGATGAGAGCCTCTACGTGCTGTTCACCTAAATCATCCGCAACACTCACCGGAAGTGTATTTCCACTTCCCAAGAACGCATTCTTTAGGTGACTGGAGAGCTCTTCCGATTCTAGCACTGGTGGCTCTTCAATGGAAGTCTTCACTGTTGGTGAATGTCGATGCTCAAGATCAAGGTCCAGATTATTAGAAACATGAGAATAGGACCCTATTCCTGTTAGAGCACAAACGGTTTCTTCATGTTCTTCAGCCTCCTCACGCTCAAAATTCAACAGCACATCAGACAATGGCTCATCACTAAGCTGGTTCTCTGCAGATAATTCTTTATCATCCTCATAATAAACATCATCTACAGAGAACATATTCATATCGCTGGGTTGCTTCATTGCTTTGCATACATCAAAATGGACCACTTCATCATTCAACCGAAATAAAAGCTCATTAGCTCTTAAATCATAAGCACGCTCCCTGTTGTAAGGAAGGGACGCCCCAAGATTATGGGTACTTCAGAATCCACCTCGCAATCAAGAATAACAAAGTCTGCAGGAAAAATGAAGGAAGAAACCTTCACTAATACATCATATAAGATACCAACAGGTCATTTTATCGACCTATCTGCCATCACGAGCCGCATATTGGTTGGTGTAGGATCACCCAACCCCAACTTTCTGTAAATTGATAGTGGCATCAAATTGATGCTAGCACCCAAATCGCACAACGCCTTAGCAAAATCCAATGATCCAATCGTGCAAGGAATAGTGAAAGCACCAGGATCTGCCTTTTTCTGAACTAGCGATCTTGTAGCGATTGCACTGCAATGATGAACATTATTTGCCAGCTCATAGCTTACTGCCCGTTTCTTTGTCAAAAGGCCCTTCATGAATTTAGCATACCCAGACATCTGTTCCAGTGCCTCCACCAATGGAACATTAATAGTTAGTTGCTTCAACATAGTCATGAATTTACTGAATCTTGTATCATCAGCTTTCTTCTTCAGTCTCTGAGGAAAAGGTGGTGGTGGAAGGGGAATAGTTTTCTCCACCACTTTCTTCTTATTTTGCTTCCGATTATCATTCTTTTCAGGCTGTAGACGTCTAGGAGTGACGTCAGGAACACTCTCTTCAGCTTCTTCACCATCTTCACACTTTGTATCAATAACATTATCGGCTATATCATCAACCACCTGCTTGCCCTTGGATGGATTTTCTAACACCTTACCACTCCTGGTAGTAATAGCCATACATGATCCGTCGTTCCTTGGATTTTGCACAGTGTCACTAGGTAAAGTATCAGCCTTTCTTTGATTGAATGCCGCTGAAAGTTGACTCAATTGTTGTTCCAGCTGTTTTATTGAAGTGGAATACGAGCCAACCAATTGCTTCATTGAGGACAAATCATTTATTACCTCAGTTACTCCCGTGTTGGTTGCCTCCACTCCTTTTACCAGCTTAGCCAACATATCTTCCATGGACATCTTCCCAGAGCCAGATGCAGCGGTGTCACGACTCCCAGGAGGAACATACAAACCACTCCTGTCAGTCTTATTCTTCCAACTATCTTGATCTCGGTCCTTGTTTCTAGATTTATCATAATAGTTCCGACCTTGGTTTCCTTGGGCATTGCCTCGGAAACCCCTCTGATTATTCAAGTAGTTAGCTTCTTCCTCAGAATCGGATTCATCTCTTACCTGTGACACAACAGCTTTGACTTTTTCGGTTTTCCCTGATAATAAATGATTGGTAAGAAGATCCATCTGTGTTTTCATGTGCGCCATATCTTGGTCACGTTCCTCTTCTCTTCGCCTTTGTTCTGCAGTCATGCCAATAGATACAGTAGAGCTTGCTACCTTAGAATCCCTGGTATGCCAAGCTCTGCTCTGCTTTGTCATACGATTTAGCATATCACTTGCCTGAATAAAAGTAAGGTCCATGAATGAACCACCCGCAGCATTATCAACCACTGGCTTAGTCACCGAATTCAAAGATCTGTATAATATCTCCATCAAGTGAACATTGGTCATATGATGATTTGGACACCTCATAAGCTTCTTCTTGAACCTCTCCCATGTTTCGTGGAGAGCTTCAGTTGGTAGCTGTCTAAAATTGCTGATCTCATCCCTCAACTGTGCTCTTTTGGATGGTGGAAAGATTCTTTCTAGGAAAGCGTCTTTCAATTGCCTCCAATTAGTAATAGAAACGGGAGTCAGCCCGTTTAACCATAGGGTTGCCTCCCCAGATAGAGACAATGGAAATAAGCGCAGTCGAATCGCATTCTGTCCAACCCCTGGATTGTCAAACGCCTTGCATGTTGAGATAAAGTTAATCAGATGCATATTCGGATCGTCTCCTGCAAGTCTACCAAATAATCCCTTGAGCTGCAATAGTTGAATTATGGTGCTAGTGATATTGAACTTGGCTCCCGGTGCCAAGGGTGGAGGAATAATAGCCCCTGTGGCACCAGCCCCATCCAAATCATCATCATCATCATCAAAAGGAAACTGCACAGCTCGGCGTTCAGGCCTCAATCTTTCTTGACGATCTCTTCTGTTTGTCGGTGTCGCCACCTCAGCATCACGCCTAGGGTTTAGTAACTCATCATCACCCAGGTCCTCATCATCAGGATTTGTTGCTCGCCCTGGGTTATCAATATTCTGTTGATGTACTTGAGCAGCGGCCAATGCATCTAATCTAGCCTGCTCCTGTTGAGCAGCCCTTCTTTCAATGTCACGTTGTGCATCCATTCTGCCAATAAGTTACGGTTCAGGGTTTATGGGTAATAATGGCTGACCAGAACTTCGAGTATTTGGCATGCACTGAGCAAAACCTGAATAAAACAAAAACAACAACTAAAAGTAAAATCTGAGAATCTTTGACCAAAGGGTCTAGTAACTATCACAAACTTAGTTGACAACCGTATTCCCCGGCAACGGCGCCAAAATTTGATAACGCTCAAACTACAGCTCTCGTAAGAGTGTAAGCGATCGCTGTCAAATATAGAACCCAACTGGGTTGGGTGTCGAATCCCACAGGGAATACTCGGTCACTAAGTATGCAACTATTAGTAGACTGTTGGCTGAAAATTCTACGGAAAGGAGGGATTTGAATTATGACGTGAATTAATGTAAACAAAGTAAAAACGGAAAGCTTTGTTTAGTAGATTTTAATCAATGAGAATTATAAGTTAGGGTTATGTCCACCTTATGAGTTTTACGTATCTATTAACTATGAGTTATGCAGAATTCAGACATCATGCACTTATAGAGGTTCGTATTCTAATGGTAAATCCTAGCGTCTCTCGACCATCAAGGATTATCTCACTTTAACTCTCTCGAGCTTAAAGCATGTAACTAACGGTACGAACTCTCCAAGAGGTTAATCCAGTTACGGCATTAACTTGTAAACAGGGGTTGGTAGCCCTATTTCCTTGTCACACTCTCTTTTCCAAACATGTAACTTTTCTCTCGAACAAGTTAATGCTATATTGGCGTATTCCTATGTTTACAACCACAAGAATTTAATTAAAATGAAGAGAGTAATGATATAAGTAGCATACGCATCAAGAATTCACAAACTCATAGTAATAGATAGTATCTCATAAGGCTTCCATAACCCTAACAAAGAAGTTTAGCTACTCATGAGTGGAACGGAGATCACAATAAACATCATCATCATACCAAAGCTTGAACAATCTCACGTTGGTCACAAGAGCCGTGCTTTCTCTGTCAGAAAGTAACGTGAATAGTACTAAATGTCGAATAAAAGAAAAATAGAATTGAATAGAAAAGTAGAATGAATAGAAAAGTCGGATAGAAAATAGAATGAATGCTGAAAAATTCATCAAATAGGGTTTTTATAACATCCTTGTCCTAGTCCTACTGAAATAGGGTTTTTATCCTTGTCCTACTGAAATAGGGTTTTTATCCTTGTCCTAGTCCTACTGGGTTACTGCTGCACCCCTAAGTATTAAGAAATACTGATTTTGCCCGGGACAGATTTTTCATGCATCACATTTAGTCCTCAAGTTTCCAAAAGCTGCCTTCCTTCTTATGTGAAATTTTTTTTGCTGCCCAAAGGTCCACAAAGTGCTGAAATCTTCATCATTAATACCTGAAAACATGCTAATCACGTTGGTTAGCTCACTTACAGGAAAGTGGACTAAAAGTGCAGGAATTATATATTTTATCCTCAAAACTTAGCTAAAATATGGGTAAATTATAGTACTTTGGGCATGTAAATACGCCCAACATCAGGTTTGCTGGAGGAGAGGGCGGCGCTGGAGGTGGTGGTTTGGTTTGACTATTTTGCCGGTGAGGGATTGTTCCACCGACGATAGTGGTGATTGTTGGCGTACGTTTCTCGAGGGAATTTTATCAAAAATGACAACAGGGATGATTGTGGAGTCTATCCAACGAGCTTCGCCATGACAACGACTGATAATATTTCCCATTGGAGATTTCGGCAGGTTTTCTGTGATTTTCTCACCGACAAAAACTACCAATTTTATTTTTATCCCATTTAACTATCGATTTTGCTCTCTGCTTCACCCTAGGTAGAGATATGGACTGCGTACACTCTACCCCCAGACCCCACTAGGTGAAAATACACTGGGTATGTTGTTGTTGTTGTTGTTTCCCGATCTGCCATTGTTAAATACTAATATGCTACAAAGACAAATTAATTTTCTTTTTTGTGTGTGTATATATTTTTCCACTGAGTTTTTTGTATGTCTATGTGTGGTCTGTGTATGAGAGTTGAGAGATGTGTGTGTGTGTCCTCTTTTAATTGTGTGTGTTAAGCATGAAAGAAGAAAAATAAATAAAAAATGTCTCTATATGTGTGAATTTTCCTTTTTCTCTATTTTTCTTTCTGTTCCAAATTTTTAACTTGTCAGTATTAATACACAGTATTTTAATCCCCAATATATCTATGTTCAAACATATAAATATTTGGTAACTTAATCATATAATATATAATAACGAAAAATTCACGTAATCAATTAATCATACGGATTAAATAATGTATGAAACCACTGAAACATTTTTATTCATGCTTTTTCATAAATAAACTTGTAACATAAATGGTATAGGATCAAATAAGAACCTGTGATGATTTAAACTGAGTAATGAAGCGAGAAAATCGTCACAAAAAACTTTAAACGTAACTCCAAACTTTAACTCTTGTCATCACTCTTTTCTTTTCTTTTTCTCTTTCTTTCTCTACTGCCTTTCTTTGTTTTCTTCTCACTCTTTGTCTGATATTTTTTCTCTTTTTTTTCCTCTCTGTCTGTTTGTAAATGTACGTACCTTTTGGGGAGGTTGGGAAAGTTGTCCTTAAAAAGAGGATGTGGGGAGCAGTTACGGAGAATTATCAGATAATAGAGAGACGTTGGATAGTTTTAGGATTTTATTATTTTATTTTATATTATTAAAATATATATAAAATAGAAAATAATAATAATAAAAAAATAATATTAACTAATTAATTTTTATATTTAAGAAAATCCAATAAAAGTTTACAAAGAGCCAAAAATAAACATAATTAAGGTAATATTAAACTACTAGCTTATTTATTAAAATTAAAAGAGAAATATATATATATATATATATATATATATATTTGAAACTTTTTCGTATTATTTTAAAATAAAAATATCCAAAAATATAACTTTATTTATTTATTTATTTATTTTCATCTAAAATTTATAAAAATGAAATAAGAGCAAAAATAAATATTAGATAAAATATAAATATTTAATGCCGAAAAATAAGTTAAAACTCGGAAAGGGTCAAAAATCACGTGTCTACATTTTGCTCCTCTTTGTTTGAAACCTTAAAGAGTTTTCATACAAAGAACTAGACAAAGGGATGCGTTTTGACCCTCCGATTATTCAAAAGGTGAGGAAAAATAAAATACAAGAAAAGATGTGATTGAATCCTGGTTTTGGACCATCTACATATCCTGGGTTATAAGAGAATCAGGTCACGTGTAGTTCAAAGAGGTAAAATGGTGAGACAATGAGTAGAGATCGAGTCAGGTCCCATTGAGTTTCTGGTTTGTGATTTCTGCTGTTACATCCAAATGCAAAACAAAATTAAAAATGAAGATACAAGTGAAAGATCCTATCTATGCACAACTTTTCTGAAATCTTGACTTGAATTTTCATGACTTCTCAAGTGGTGAGACAGTATTTATTTTGAGTAAAACTTGGAAAATGAAATATACCTTCATGTTGATTCTTGGCACTGGAAAGGAACTTGAAAATTGACTAATTTGTAAGACTTCTTTCTGATTTGAACTTTAAAATCTTCACCCTATTTTTCACTTGGGCTATTGAAATTGCAACTGATAATCTTCACTCTATTCTTCACTTATGCTCCTGAACTTGTAATTGATAATCTTTACTCCATTCTCCAGGCGAGCTCCTGAACTTGTAATTGATAATCTTTACTCTATTCTCCAGGCGAGCTCCTGACTTGTTATTTTCTTCACCCTGTTCTTTTGGCGGGCTCTTGACTTGCTATTTCTATTTTTCCAAACATGTTTCTGAACTCAAAGTAAATGGTGAACTAAAAAAGAAAAGTCCCATTATCCACGAGGGTCCTGAGCAAAAAGTAAAGTCCTATTATCCAGGAGGGCCTTGAGAAGAAAATAAAATCCTATTATCCAGGAGGGTCTTGACGAGAAAGTAAAGTCCTATTATTCAGGAGGGTCCTAAGAAGAAAGTAAAGTCCCATTATCCAGGAGGGCCCTGAGAAGAAAATAAAGTCCCATTATCTAGGAGGGCCCTGAGCAGAAAGTAAAGTCTCATTATCCAGGAGGGCCCTAAACAGAAAGTAGGTCCTATAAACATTAACAAAATTTTTTGCCCAGTTTGTACTAGAAAATTTTGTGAGTGTCATCAGATCACAACTTTGAAAAATACATTAAATAGGGTGAATCAAGGCCCTGATAAAGAAATGCGTCTCTTTAGAGTAAAATTGATGACCAAAAATTAGGAAGTGTGTCTCCTAAGAGTTAATGTGGAGGACTCTAACAAGAAAGTGTGTCTTCTAGAAGTCAAGGCTCAAATTAGAATGTGTTCGTTTGAAAATGAAACTTGAATTACGCAGATAAAGAAGTGTGTCTCGTAGGGGTTAAATGAAATGAATCGATTAGAAAGGGCATCTTCTAGGATTGAAGGTTCAAGTTAGGAAGTGTGTCACCTAACATATGAAAACTTAAATTATCCACACAAGGAAGTGCATCTCCTAGGGGTTAAATGAAATAACTCAACTAGAAAGTGCATCTTCTAGGAGTAAAGGTTCAAGTTAGGAAGTATGTTACCTAACAAATGAAACCTAAAATACCCAGAAAAGAAAGTGTGTCTCGTAGGGTTTAAATTGAATGACTCGACTAGAAAGTGCATCTTCTAGAAGTGAAGATTCAAGTTACGAAGTGCGTCACCTAACATATGAAGACTAAAATACTCACTTCCTAGGGGTCAAAGGAAAGAATTAACTAGAAAGTGCTTCTTCTAGGAGTGAAGGTTCAAGTTAGGAAGTGCGTCACCTAACATATTAAACTTAAATTACCCAAACAAAAAAGTGTATGTCCTAGGGGTTAGATGGAATGACTCAACTAGAAAGTGCATCTTCTAGGAGTAAAGGTTCAAGTTAGGAAGTGCGACACCTAATAGATGAAGCTTAAATTATCCAAACTAGTAAGTGCATCTCCTAAGGGTTAAATGAAAGAACTTGACTAGAAAGTGCGTCTTCTAGGAGTGAAAGTTCAAGTTAGGAAGTGCGTCACCTAACAAATGAAACGTAAATCACCCAAACAAGGAAGTGTATCTCCTAGGGGTTAAATGGATTGACTCAACTAGAAATTGTGTTTTCTAGGAGTGAAGGTTCATGTTAGGAAATATGTTACTAACAAACAACACTTGAAATACCTAGACAAGGAAGTGCGTCTCCTTGGGGTTTATAATGATGATTTTTTTATCATGATTGTGATTACTGAACCTGCATAGCAATATTGCCTCTTGCATTTGTAGAAGTGAGGAATTGCACCTTTTGAAATTTAGGCTTTGAAGTCCATGATTTGAAGGTAATATGTGTTTTTGTTTCATACAAAGAAAACTTGTTAATTTAAAAACACCGTGGTAGGTTTGTGGCTTTAGCTTTTGAGGCGATTCATCTTGCACTTGTCATGCTCAGCTCCATTTTAGAACATTGATAAGTATCATTGATTTGTCATATTTTTTAACCCAAATTCTAACTACTGAAAGTATTTGACTAAAATCACATTTTCCTTGCATGATGCCTTTGGGTTTAACTTCTAATACACCTTTTTATACTTCCTTGAGCCCAAAAAACTATCGGATGACAAGCATTCTTTAGTACCTTACTTTATTTTGAAATATGTTATCTTTGTGCGTTGGCCTTTTATCTTGCTTTGTGCAATTGAGGGAGTTAATAGCAAGTTTTGAAGTTTTTTCTCACTTGTCTTGACATAAATTTGACTAAAAAATACACGAAATATAATGATAGTGAATTTTCTTTGATAACAAAGACACACAAATCAAAAATAAAAATAAACATAAAAATAATAAAAATAAAAGGAAAAGACAATAGACATTTTTTTTTCAAAAACGTCAAAAAGAAAAACTTATTTGGGTGTGGCAGCTGATTCCAGGGATTATGACATACATTTTAATTTAAACAACCTGATCTACCCACACCAATCATTACAACTTTTGCCCACTTATTGAGTTTGAAATGGAGCCATTCTTGAACACGCTCCCTCTAGATCACAATCCTCCTTCAGTTGGTGACACATCAATGGGTTTTCTCCAAAGAGCCTATCTTATTTTTATTTCTTTCTCAACTCGCCGTCCCCTTATGGTGCCCTTTAGGATTTTCACCAATAAAACTCTCTCACTTTTTTTTTAAGGAAAACAATGCCCAAAATAAGAAACATCATGCACCCATAACATATTTAGCCTTTACATTCTCAAAAATAAATATGAAGGTCTTTCTTTGGTTTTAACTTGGCTTTTGGAAATGGTTATAAAGAAAGGGTGGCATGAGGCTAAAAATTTTACATAACACTGGGTGAAACATACAACTTTTGGGATCGAATCTTAAGAAAAATAATTTTTTGCCCCATTTTTATTTCAACAACAACAACAACAAACCCAGTGTATTTCCATATAGTGAGGTCTGAGGAGGGTAAGATGTACGCAGTCCATACCACTACTCTCGGAGAAGTAGCAAGGCTGTTTCCGATAGACCCCCGGCTCAAGACAAGGACCCAGTTTTATTTCATACTGGGTAATTTAAATTTTCAATTGGTTGGACCAAGCCCCAAAGTAGGGCTTCCTACATATCTTATCGTAACAAGAATCAGGTCAAACATAGTTCAGGTAAGTAATTCTTTTGCTTGATTTTAATTTTTGATGATTTTTTTGAGTTTTTCTGACTCTATTCATCTTTTCTTTTTCAATTTTTCTCTTTTTGAGATTTTTTTTCTGACTTTATTTTTCATTCTTGCCAATTTTGTTTTTCTTTCTTTTTTTCTTTGGCTTTTTTTAGACTCTCTTTTGATTCCAAAAGTGGGGCACAGAAGAAAATAAAACTAAAGTTCAAAAGGGGTAACAAAGGATGAAACAACATTTGGATAGCCGAATGAAATGCCTTCGTCATATCAATCCTTAAAAATACAAGTTCGTAATATGTAATTTGAGGGTGAAACATGAGATCATACATTTTTTTTTTCAAAATTGTCCTTCACTAAGCATATGCATACAAGCTTATTTGTGTTGTACTTTCCTCACAATAGATGACTCATGTCCTTTTTTTTGAACTAATTTCCTTTGCTTCTCCTGACAGTGAAAACTATATATCCTCTAATTGATCTCATTCAAAATACTTGAGATGGATCTTCTCATTGAAGACCAAGTCATTTTTATTCTCAAAGTGATTACCTCAAATTATTCACGTGAGGCTGTAACTAGATCCCCAAATACCTCAATACTTTACATATCTTCTTTTATGTTTTTCTTTTCAATTTAACCTCTTGGCTTAATAATTTAGGATTAGATTGAATTTAAAGTTCAGTCTCTGAATTTAACATGCATATCACTCACTAGAATCACCATAGAAAGAGCTCTCTAAAGAAAAGAAAGACAAACAAACAATATATATTGAAAAATAAAAATAAAACTAAAAATAAAAGGGACACACATTTGTTGATAGAAAGATAGAACGATTGAACAAAAATGATAATAAAATAAGACAAGATAGATCCCGAGCTACAACCCTAAAGTAATTTGGGTGAAATAAAGAAAATCAAAACAGACTACCAAAACTCCTTCCTCATGGGGAGCGGAGTGACTTTCAAATTGCCGAACTTAATATTTTAGCCACTGATTTGCACGTCGGCCTTAATGGAGTCTACTCAATTATTGCTACATCATCTATTTTTTTCAGACCCAATCATTCTGAATTTATCACCGTCAAACTCTCTCCAAAGTAAACCATCAGCAGTTTCTCTTCCCCCACTCCTCTTAATTGATTACAAAACCTTTTCAGATGAGCCAAAGGATCACCATGACCCTCGTACATGTCCAACTTTGGTGTTTTAGACTCTAGAGGCAAGTGAACATTGTGAAACATGTACAAATCCTTGTAAGGAACTTTTTTTTCCAGTATTTGCATGTTTCTCATATTTTTCTTCAAATTTCTCACTTTCCATGCCATTTCTTCTTATTCCTCATTGCTAACAGTCTACACAACCCTATCTCAGACCTTATACTATTTTTTGTGGGTCATTTTGCCTGTTCTATAGACCTGGTGTTTATGGATAAGATGCCAGCTTAACCACAAACCTACCACCTTAATACTATTTTGACTTTAGAAATAACGAATGTGTCAGGATTTCACACTTTCAAAGCTTTTTTCTTTAAGAATATCATCGAACCCACTAAGGGTTGCCTACGTATCTCATCATAATGAGAATTAGGTGTACATAGTTCGTGAAACTGGAGATATTAAGAAACATGTTTTTTTTTTTAATAATGAGAATTTTTTTAATTTATTATTTATTTTTTTAACCACAAACCAACCACCAACTACTTTATCTTTTTTGTACCAAGTAGCAATGGGTGAGCGTTGCATATTTAACATATTATAATGACATGTTGTAGTTATACCTCTATATGCATTTCCCAGCCTATCACGGAAGGTTTTGGTGTTTCATCCCGACTTTTCTAAGCGCACTTTTTTTTAAAAAGTTTTGATCGAACCATTTGGAGGGTTGCCTACGCATCATGCTAGGGCATGAATCAGATCTTTGCGTAGTTCGGAAAAAACTTAACAAAATAATTTTTAAAAGAAAATAAATAGAGTAAATAAAGTAAAACATATGTAATATATATATAGAAATAAGCGGCCAACTTTATTATATTCAGTAATTTTCAAATACAACTATGATAGAATAAATAACATGGCTCCTAAAAGTAGACCTACTAACTGACATCTAAAAACTAAAGTTAAACAAACAAGATTAACTAAAAGACATAAAATCTAGAAAAAAAGTTCTAAGACTGAAACTGAAATATTTTAATAAGAGAAAATAAATATTCGTCTCTACAACTAAACTCTAGTGTCTCAAGGTCTTCAACTGATTTCTACAACCTTAACATGCTCGATCAAGGAGATTTCAGCTTTACATGGCCTCTCAAACCCAAGTATATATCTTCTAATGAAGTGGTGAGATACTGAGCGATCGCTGGTAGTTGTGCCAAAAATTATTCACGATTCAACTCTTGGTAGTCCAAACTCATTCTGGCAGTATCCTGTGCCACACGATGGACCTTCCCTCGAAGGGAACTGAAGGCCTGATCGTATCCTTAGGCTTGCCGATCATGGGAATCAATCATCTCTTTTGCATGTTGCTCTCGAGCGGAAGCTTCCTCTAGCTGTTCTCGTAGGATTCCTCTTTCACGTATCGAATGAGAACACTCTTGATCGAATTCTTCTTGCATATTATTTTCAAATTCTTGTAAATGTTGGCGATGATATGCAGCATATTCTGCAACACGTGACCCCCTAATTGTGGCTAACTTGATTTTTTCTCGAAGTGCAATCTCAATGTCTGCCGACTTAGATTTTTCCTCAACAAACTCCCTTTGTTGTTCTTTTGTTCTTTTCCTAGCTCATTCTAAATCGACATTTAGCACCCGAATAGTGGATTGATAATCTCTCCCTACCTCCAATCGTGCTTGCCTAACTCTCACCTCATTTTCTGTACCCTTATCTGTTTGTTTTGAGTTAAGGACACCCTAGCACACTCTAATTCTGCTCTTAAAAGCTTGATTGGCATCCTGATGTTCTCGCATAGCCATTTCAATCCCTATCCTTATTGCAGGCTCTTGATCTATAGGTCCCTTAACCGATATTTCTAGTATGACTGGTGGAGGTAGTTATTTCTTAAACCATTCATAGTAGCCTGCGTGTACTTCTCCTTCCCATATTCTATGACCATTATTTCAATTCCCATGAGATTATAACCATCCCAAATTTGTTGTACCAATCCCTCTGGAAGGGGAATCTCTAGTCTAACATCAAATACAAACTCTTTCATATTTTTTTTATGGGAATTATTTGACGTCTGCCTAGCTGACACAGAACCTCCAATGGCACATATGGTTGAACACCTCTAATACCCATTAATAACAAGAAAGGCCAAATAACAAAACTATGTATGACCTGCCTCCAAGGGAACTAAGGGAGATTCCAAGTTATCTTATCTGCCGTCAGTGAGCAAAAAGTTTATCCCAATTACTAACTCCTTCTGAATGCTTATATTTCTCCATTCTTTCTTCATAATCTTTGATGTGATTGAATTGTTCAGAAACAAATCTTGCCACCGTAGGATGTTGATAAAGATGCTCTACAATCCACATTTCTAGCAAGATGTTACATCCTTCGAAAAAATATTTTCCCTTCTGACAAATGGTTAGAGCACAGTAAATGTCAGCCAAAATTATTGGTACCATAATGTAATCCTCTCTCATAATCAATCCATGTACCACTCTAGCTAAATGAATATTAATTTATTCCTCTCTCCTCGGGAAGACCATAGTTTCTAAAAAGGCTACCATGAATGCAAATCGTTTATGAACTTTCCAAGCCTAAAAAATGCCTTTGTTACAAAGTTGTTTATCGAACTACTCAAACCCCTCTTGCCTTTCATATCATTCGTACAAAAATTTTAAGGAGACCTAACCTTTTTTCTTTGAATTTTCTTTTGAGTTATGTATGTTCAGGAGCTTACCGAATCTGTTTATCGAGATGAGTCTTGGGGTTATGAATTTTTTTCAATTCATATCCCCAAATCCAATATAAGCCCTTATCTCCTCTAAAGTCGGAGTCAACTCAAAATTTGAGAAGCAAAATACATTATTCATCAGATCCTAGAATATCAGTAATGCTTCAACCACCTCCCTGCTAGGGTTGATTGTCATGATGCTTGTAAAAACACCCAAATACTTATATATCTTACCATAATAAAATGAATCCATCTCGTTCCACCATGTCCAAAGTTGCCGGGGGTACAGTCTACAAACTGTAATGGTACATTCCCATATCTTTTCCCTTTTTGGTATTTTCCACGAATTGGAGGAGACATGTTATACCTATGGATAGAGACATAAGTTTAGGAAATGTGTAGACTCTCGGCAATACTTAATTCACTAATTTTTAATCTTTTTAACTTGACTCGTGAGAGTTAATGCAACCATTAAATTTGACACAGATGCAAAAATAATTTAATTCAAAATAAGAAGTGAGAGAAATATGAACATCAATATTTGTTTTAAGAGATGACACTTATTTAGACCAACTCTACCCAGAATTTTGCAACAATAGACCCCTAACTATGAGTTTGGAAGAAAATACAACTAAGTACACTAAAAGAAAAAGAGAATAAAATAATAATGACTAGAAAAGAAAAGAAAATAAAAATAATTATTTTATATTTGAAGTTGTGCAAAACTCAGCCTCATGACCCCTGAAGGTTCAAGACTATTAAGGTATATATTTACATATTTTATTACTTTATAAAAACTCAGCTCACGATCCCTAAAAGTACAGGGCTATTAGAATTTGTATTAAATTTTAAATTTAAGGATAAGAAAGAAGAAAGAGAAAATAAAATAAAATAATATCACTAATGAAAAATAGTCATATTTTTTAAAAATACCCCTCAATAAATTAATGAATAATTTTTATATTTTAAAAAGAAAGGGTTATATTCCGGGAAGGATTTCCTACGTACCTCACTAAAGAGTGTGAGTCAGACCCTCGTAGTTCATGAAGACCTTAAAAACTATATATATTTTTTAATTTCTTTGAAAAATGATCTGTTAAATTTGAGGATAAAAATTCTCTTACATTTCACCAAGTTTTCTAAAGCCAGTCAACAATTAAATGACCTTCCAAATATAAAGAGCATGTAGGATGCACATGTTGGTCATTATAAAGAGGGACACCTGTCCTAGATAGACCCGACCCCTTTGTTGAGCCCTACTAAGTCAAATGCACATGATAAAAATAAACTGGAACCTAATAGGGATAATCAGATTCTGAGTTTCAGTTCTGCTTGGTTTATCCTAATAGAGACAATTGTCTAGACTAGCTTACCCGGATGGACACTCGAGTCGGGGAGTAACAACTTGTTCGGTAGCAATGCTACTCCGACTTCATTGTTGATCTAAACTCTGCCTGTACATGTGTGATTCATAATCCTGTACCAGGTGCCTTGACAGTTTGGCTATCTAAAAAAAAAGGTAGGATGCATATTCTGCATTCCTTCTGTCCTATTTTCAGAGACTCTAATGGGGTGTACAAGAGAAGATAGTCTAAAATACAATTGTTTAATATCAAAGCAATAAATGAGTGACAAGTAGAACATTAGGCCAACAATACAACATCAAAATAATTAAAGGAAGTAAAGATAATATCAAAAGCTTAAATTCTGGTTATCTCCAGAGGAGTCGCTAGAGATGTCACACCCCTTTTTCGACTGAGGGTTCGAAGGGCTTTTCCAATTAAAGTGATGGTTTTGAATAGGGGTTAATTTATTTATAGAGTCACTACTTGAAATTGAGTTGTGGTGTTCCAAGTCACCTTATTGAATCCCTAATCAAAAGAAAATGATTCTTTATTGGTCTGCAAAAATAAAAGACCAGGTAAGGAATTTTGTTGACTAAGGAATCGGAAAGGTGTGAGGCACCCCTCTAGTCCCGTTGTTCAAGCACGGTAGCTTTTATCAACTTATACTTAGCTTTAACTATTTTTGATAAATTATGTTAAGGCCTAAATTCGCTCATTTTTATTATACCAAGAATATCTGTCTATAACTCTTGTATTAAATAAATTAGTGAAAGTTAATTTTAGAAAAATATTTGTCAAGGTGCATTATTGCATTCTTGAATTTTTTAAATATCTCAGAAAGATGCATACACCGCATTCTTAATTGAGACGAATATTTTAAACGCACCTAAAATTGCCTAGCATTAAAGACGTTGGTTTGTCTCTTGTAAGCTCATAACAATTTATCCACTCGAAATGCTACTTAATCTTAACAATAACCTTAAGTAATATTCATTTAGAGTGATCGATTAATTTAACAAATAAAATTATCAAACTTTATCAATTACAATAAATAAAAATAATGAAATAATAAAATAAATAAAAAATACATAAAGCTACCCCTATTATGCTAATCTTTAATATGATTCCTCAAATCTATTTTCTCTAAATTACTGCAGACCCAAAGCACTATGAAACTATTTAAACACGAAACTCTCAAAATTTAATCCGAACAGAAATCTACCAAAAACAAACGAGCAACTCGACGCTAAAATTTTCAAAAATCGAAAGCCCATAATGATTTCTAGCGAAGCTTCGTCGGAATCGACCCAAATAGGTCGACCTCGGGATGATTTGGTTGCTGGTGGTTGCGGCGCTGGTTTGTTGGAGCTCTCGCCGAAGATAGTGAGAGTTGGAGATTCGTCGGCGGAAGGTTGTGGCTGTAATAAAGAGGTTATATACTCTCTTTCATCGAGCAACATTGTGTTAAGTGACTCGGTGATGTTTGTGGTCATGACGTTGAATCTATTTCTTAAAAAGTTCAGCCTGCTTCACTTTTTAAATCCAACGTCACGCTTAAGCAAGCTACTGCATCGAGGCATTTTTCTTTAAGCAAGTTGTAGTAGTCATTAAACTCATGCACCGTGTATGCCTTGACCCATGGCAGTACACATTGAGATACTCTCCACAATGGT
Source organism: Capsicum baccatum var. pendulum (assembly GCA_030864225.1). Classification (NCBI taxonomy): domain Eukaryota; kingdom Viridiplantae; phylum Streptophyta; class Magnoliopsida; order Solanales; family Solanaceae; genus Capsicum; species Capsicum baccatum. The sequence continues at coordinate 230,563,906 of CM061558.1, read as the reverse complement.
GATTCTTTTGGATATTTTCACTAAGATGCTTTATGAACACTTCATGATGCACATACAAATAATGCTTTGCGAGGCCGTTGGCTATTCTGACATGTCTGTCGAAGAGGATGCATAATTCTTGTTCGTCAACAACAACAGACTTAAGCTTCTCGAAAAAGAAGCCCCACGATCCATCATTTTCCTTGTCAACCACACAATACATTATGGGATATATATATGATTCTTCATATCTTGTGAGACAGTGGACAAAAGCACACCCTGATACTTGCCGAACAAATGCATGCCATCAACTACAACGATCTTTCTCATGTGCTCATATCCATGGATGGAAGCCCCAAATTTCATGAAGTAGTACATAAACTTGCCCGAGTCCTCATCTACCATAAGGGAATTTATAGACCTGGAATTGAGGCCATTAAGAACGTATGAAAAAACGGGCAACACTACATATCCATTCTTGGGCATTCCTCAAACTATATTCTTCAAAATGATACCTCCCATCCAACACTTTCAATAGCTCGGTCTCAATATAGCTCCTTAAAGACGATCCTCTCGATCTCACTTTCAAAACTGTAATATTGGGCCAATAAAACGGGCCCGTAAAACTACCTAACACTTCATATCTGTAATACTTGGACTAAATTATCCTAAAGTTATAATCCTGGGATATCCCTAGACTGAACAAATTTATACCATATGGGAGGTGGTATAAAATAATCCCTAGTTGGATGAGATATGATGGGACATCTCAAGACTTTGTTTGGTATTGGACTTATACCATGTTTGATTGATGGTACGAATTAGTCTCGGGATAAATTTATATCATCTACCAAATTGTTATAAATTTAGCACCAAACTTAAATAGAATAGAATGCTCGACATATAAGATACAAATCCTAGCTCCGCTTCACTATATATATAGATTGACCGAGAAATTAGAGTCGATTGAAAATTAGATCATGTACCCAATGCCTCGAGTGCCTCCAGTAAAAATGGCGGTATTGCCGTGAAGAGTCCACCTACCATCTGCTTCCATTGCTATTTCTGGTTAATTTAGTTAACAATCAACGCTCAAATTTATTAGAAAAGTATTGAGATTACTTATGTGACAACAATGTGGTCGTGACCACTTTAAGCAAGAAAGAAGTGGCAAATTAATCATGTGGGAATTATCGCATGGTTCCTTAGTATGCTATTACTCAACCCTATCCTTTCTAGTATTTGCACGGGCGGATCTAGGGGTCGGGAGGTGTTCCCTCGAATCCTTATAATATAGATTACACAACGATTAACTTGAGACGACAAAATCTTTAGGTGCTGAGCAGTTTTTGTTGACCATAGAATGTGGAAATATGACACCTTTTAAATGCTCCCTAAGTAAATAACTAGGTGAAATTAAACTTACAGAAGCAGCTTCACTGAGAGGTTTTGATTACCCATGCTGCAACTGCATTAACTCGAATATTGTCCTTAGCCCATTCACATGCCAAACTCCTTGTCAATTGGTTCATTGCCCCTTAATTTACAGGAAATAATGGAAAGAAACTAATCAAACAAGATCATAGGTGCAATTTGGCCATATTTTATTGTGAAAATTGAGAAATTATTTTTTATTTTTCTGTGAAAATTGATAATTGAAAATTCTAGTTGTTTTTGGTAACAAGTTAGGGTTTTTTTTAATTTTTGTGAGTAATTTGGGAGTTAAAAAAAAATAAAACCAGTCTTTGAAATTTCTGAAAATTTCCAAAATTCAACTTTCGGAATTTTTGAAATTGTATGGCCATAAATATTTTTCGGAGTTCACCTCTTAGAAAAAAGTAAACAACTTGAAGGCTAAATGCCACCTTAGTATGTCGAGGTAAAAAATTTGATGTTACGGATTGGAGTTGTCAAACTTGAAATTTGTTCAGTATGACAAGCAATAGAAAAACTCAAGATGACTAATTTTAAAGACCATTCTCGTAAATAACCCAATTATATTATATCGATCATAACTACCTGTAGCTGCTGAATTGATGGAACATAAGGGCAAAAACACAATGCAAGTCCAGCAACAGAAGAAATGAAAACAAGAAGGGATGTGCTAGTTGGGATAGATGGTAAGATGCCTCAAAATTTATGCCCATCATATAGTTGTAATCTTCATGAGTGAACTCTGTTGGTTAATTTGATATAACTACAGCAGCTTATTTTTCTAACACAAAGCAAAGTCAATTTAATAATATTTGATTGGAAAAGAAGATAAGATTATATGGAGTTTAATAACTTCATAACAAAAGTGTACTTTCTGAAACTGAGGGTCTATTAGAAATATCCTCGTATCTCATAAAAATATAAATAAAATATACGTACATTCTGCCCCTCTTCAGACCTACTTGTGGAATTATGCGGGGTCTACTGATATTGTAATTACAAGTACCTATAAATTAAAGATGATAGATTGCTATAACAAGTTAAAATACGTAAATAATACAGTAGATATTTCATTATCCCCTCTCAATGTAAATATATAATTTCTTCCAATTAAATGCAATGAAAAATTAAAGCAAATAACTTGCCAAACTGCAATATTTATATAACAAAAAGAAAAATTTGTATGTGATTAAAAAGAGCGTAAAATTATAAGTATGCATCCCAAAAATTTGTTTCTTTTAATGAGCTCAAACATTTTATAGAGTTTGATAAAATTATTGGAATTCTCCACTTTTACTTAGTTTTGAGCCTTAGAATCATTTAGTTGCACGAATTGTTCTTCAAATGGATTGATATTCCATTTTTACCCTTCAAATAAGCTAATCATTAATTTTGCTTCTAGAAATTAAACTTACACTTAGCGGAGCATAATTTTTTTTAAGGATGCAAGGCATAACTTATATTTGCCTGAAAGGTACAAAAACAAAGGTAAACCAGCACAAATACGGGCAAAAGTGGACATGGCCCCCTTACAATGTAATTAAAAACTTTTGAAGGGGAACCATTCATCCCTTTAATATTTCTGTTCCAATGAAAACACAAATTAGTCGATTCAGAAAATTTTAACATTTTTTTTGGTAGAGAAAACATTTATCGAACTTTTAAGAATGTTTATTTTTCCATCAAAATAACTGCTAACGGTGTCCATAAATTTTTCTCGTTGAGATCTTGATAGTAAATCACACTCAGACCCTCCCACTTTAAAACCTTTAGCTTTCCACAGGGCGGCTCTACCTTGTAAAAAAATAGGCGGCCGTCTTAGACCCCGAAATTTGAGGGGCCTCATTTATTACAATAATACATATAGATTTTTTTTTAAAAAAATGAATATATTTATGAAAAAAACAATTTTTTTTATGTAAAAAAAAAATTATTAGAAAAAATCGATTATATAATTTTGAAAATAGAGTTCATTAAAAATAAGTTATTTTTCTTAAAATTTTAAGGTCTTCGTATAATTTTTAACTTAGGCCACGAATATGCGTCGTGCTTGAGCCGCCCCTGGCTTTACATTGTCAAAGACATTCCTCAAGTTCTATTTGGTTACGTGAACAAGTATAAACATTCGCTCCAAAACTTGGAACCCCCCCCTCCCCCCCGCCCCCCCCAAAAAAAAAGAAAAAAAAAGAAGAAGATAAATTTACTATATAATCAATATATATCATATCATGACTTATATAGTTGTGACGGATATAGAAAATGAGTCACGGGTATAGCCGAACTTATTAGCTTTGATGATTCTGTATTTATCGTAAAGACATTCATTGAAGGGAAAGTTACATATGTATACATTTCGGCCAACTAGTTTACCAACATGGACGAAGTATACACAACACATACACTATCAATAGAATGTCTATGTTGTGCATAGGTATGTATACAATATGTATAAGATATGTGTGTTTAGTATACACTATACTACCTAACACTTTGTGCATATATTGTAATACATAGACTAAATTATCCCAGAGTTGTAACCTCTGGAAATCCATAGACTAAATTATCCCAGAGTTGTAACCTCTGGAAATCCCTGGACTGAACTAACTTATACCATATGGGAGGTGGTATAAAATAATCTCAAGTTGGATGAGATATGGTGGGATATCTCAAGACTTAGTTTTGTATTAGACTTATACCATGTTTGATTGATGGTATAAAATAGTTCCGGGATAAATTTATACCATCTACCTAATATAGTATAAATTTAGTGACAAACTTAACCATGAAATATTCTACCTTATCCCACATACCAAACGACCCCTAAATGACCGAATGGTTCAAGCTGTAATCATTCCTTGATTGACTGAATATGTAAAATTATTAATTTAGAGTCTAGTAACTTAAATAGAGTAGAATTCTCAACCCATAAGATTCAAATTCTAGCTCCGCTTCAGCATATAACGATTGACTGAGAAATTAGAGTCCATTGAAAATTAGATCACGTGCCCAATGCCTCGAGTGCCTCCAGTAACAATGACAGTATTGCCTTGAAGAGTCCACCTAAGCTACCATCTGCTTCCATTGCTAATTCTGGTTAACTTAGTGAACAATAATAGGTCAAATTTATAAGAACAGTTTTAAGTTTTCCTATGTGACAGCAAATAAGTGAAAATGACCACTTTAAACAAGAAGTGACAAATTATTCATGTGGGAATTATCGCATGGTTCCTTCGACTGTAGTAACTTGCCCTTTCTTTTGTAGTGTTTGCATGGGGCGGATCGAGGGGGTCGGGAGGTGTTCACTCAAACCCCCTTGATAAAAAAAATTACATTCTATATATAAGATTTTTTTTTTTTAAAAAGTCCTTAGGCTAAGTTCAAATTACCTCAAAGTTTCAAGTTCAAATTCTAAGCATTATATTTCATTTATTTGAATCCCTAAATGAAAATCTTAGATCAAGTACTCCATTTGCACCTTATTTTATGTTTTGAAGCCTCCTATAAGTTGAGTTTGTTAGAATTATTTATTTTATGTGGACTTAACATTAACTTTTTATTATATTAAAAGTAAAATGGGTTGATATTATTAGTTGGTGGACAAGACACAAGTTGTGTATTTATGCGGATTTCATATGGGCCCGTATCCATTTCATGTTATTGGTGTGGGCTGGCAATAGTGTAGGCCTGTAGTAGACCTGTGAGCCCATAAATGGGGGTGCACTAGGTTAAGACTTTTAAGCCTATAAATATAAGGCTAGGTCCCCTCTCCTGCTTTAACGTAAGACGTATTCCCATAAGCTACCAGCCGTCATAAGCAAAGTAGAGGAAGACTCAGCCTAGTTCATCCTCGATTACGTGTTCCAATGATGGACAAAGGTACGCACGTTATTTCTCGCATATTTCATTACTTTATAGGTGTTCTTGGTTTATGTGAACTTGTGGTGTGTTTCTCTATAAATTCTAACACTTGATATCAGAGCTTTTCACATAGATCTTGAACCCTATTACGCAGTTCATGAGAAAAATTAATTATCTTCATTGACAAAGTTTTTCGCTGCTTTATATCTTGTCAGAAGTGTCAAAATATGTTTTAAAGTGTATTGATAGTATTTACAAATTAAAATTATTTCAAAAGTTTTTCACTATCTTGAAAGGAGAAATCGTACTTTAAAAGACATGATGAGAAGTATGATGAGTAGATCTAACTTACGTGAGTTCATCTGGGTGAAGGTATTAAAACATCATGTACATTCTTAACCATGTCCCTAAAACCCCTTTTGAGTTGTGGGCCAATAGAAAACCCAGTTTAAATTAATTTCGAGTTTGGGGATGTCCTGCAGAAGTTAAATATATAAAACTGAATCTAGAACCTCGCTTGTTTTTCATTGGTTATCAAGCTCATTCTAAAGGATATGAGTTCTACTGTCCGGCAAGGCGAACTAGAATAGTTGAATCTTAAAATACAAAATTTCTTGTATGTGGGACTATCCTAAACTCCGTGGGCATAGATTTATCGATTAAACAAGCATTTAAGGTATTTAGTTTTGAAATTGTTGAAGAGCATGCATTGTAAGCCCCATATTATGATGAAATTTTATATTAACTATGAGGTTGTTTTCCATAAACTTGAATTATTTTCGTGTGTACATGTCTTATTATTTGAAAAGTTATATGAGAGCATGATTTGCATAATTACCTCTCTTGTAATGAAACTTATTGTCCTAACAATGTTATGGATTGTTATTATTTTATGAACGTATAAGAGAGGTTTTTTCCTTGATTTACAAATGCTCATATTTCCTAATAAAAAATTTGCATGTGATTGATGAAAAAGATAAACTATTGAAAAGGGGGTAATTTGCATAAGTTTTCATGTGTTTTGAAACAAAAACTTCCTCATGTGATGTTTAAATATTTTGGGTGGTCATCAACATGCTTTTGCATAAAAAAGGTCAGGACAATAAAAGACATGGTAAAGATCAGATTGATTATCCAGGGATCAATAACATGGTTAAAGGGGAGGACATTGTGATTGAACATATTCCTACCAATTTGATTTTCGCTGATCCACTAACCAAGGGGCTAAGACCCCTATAGTTTTATGCAACATGTTCAGAATATGGGTGTTGTTGAGTCATTTGATTTACTGGGTTAGTGGGAGCATTTAATATTATCATTCATTTGTCATTAGACTATTCGCCTTATTGTTTCAGGTTTATGGTGATATTATCTCTTGAATTGACAATCATGTTATGGTAGATTTTGCTATCATTTATGTTGATAATAAGTTAATTTTACACTTGTGTCCCAAAAATGATCTTGAGAAAGATTCTATGAAAGATGTGCCTATTTTTTCCGCTGCATTTCTTGTTTACAGAGTGTTAATTTAATTTAATTTTTTCGATATTGGCTGAAGTAAATTCGGCTAAACTAAAGTCATCTTAAGAATGTGTTCTGACGATTATGTTATTAAAGATTCATTTATTTAGTTAGTTCCATATGCTTAGATTAAATAATATAAAAGGTTATTTATTTTATGAAATTAAAAAAAATTAAGTTATTGTTTATAAAAGATGTCGAATTGTTATTTATTTATTTATTGATTTTATTTGAATTTGGTTTCATTTGAATTATAACTAACTTAGATTTAAAATATTTTTAATTGAGTAGATACTTACTGTGTCACATGAGCAAATCAAGCTATGGCATGTTGAATCCCTGAGATTGAATTTGTTTTGTAAATAAGGGTAAATAGTGTACACCAAAGTGACCTATTTGCTTTGTTTTATGAGACTTGTTTAATCTATTTCGAGGGATATCACTAAGTTAGAACATACAATGATCTGCCTAAAGGAGATTTATTGTGTATTTTAAATTAGTATTGTGATGAACTCCATTATGTGAAAATATTTTGATTTTAGTAAATTTATCTGCCCAAAGGGGATAGGTTTCTAATATTGAAAATATTTTCTTGCCTTGCACAAAGGGGGGCTACTTGTTGATGTTGCGAGACTCATCGTTGTGATAAGATTATTATTCTTATGCCTTGCTATTTTGATAAATCCATTCATGATATTTTGTGAAAAGTAACCATTTATTTGAACAATAACAATGCTGAAGTTGTGGTTCTATCGGGCTCTAACTTTAAGTGATGGAAAGATGATCTTGAATTTTTTTTGGACATGACTGGCATAGATCAAGCCTTGCGTGAGGATGAGCCTCCATCTCTTACTGATTCTATTACGACTCTTGAAAAAGAACTTTATGCTAAGTGGGAAAGATTTAAAAGGCTATGCATCCTTGCCTTTAGGAGGTTGTTTGTTGACCACCTTAAAAATGGCTTGCCTGAAACTACCAATGCCAAAAGTTTCTTGCCCAAGTAGAAGAAAGATATCTTATATCCAATAAGGATGAGACTGGAGATGTAATGAATGAACTTGAAGGGATAAGGTATAATTTTACTGGGGGTGTTAGAGATTACATACTTAATTTGGTCCACTTTCAGTCCAGACTGAAAACTCTTCCTGAAACTTACATTGTTCACTCTGGTCTTAACTCTTTGCCTGCCGAGTTTAGCCAAATGAAAACTGCCTATAATACTCAGGATGAATCTTGGTCAATTAATGATCCCATCTCCAAATGTCTTGTTGAAGAGGGAAAAAAATTAAAAGTTAGAAGAGTGAGGTTGCCATGTTATCTTCTCATGATTCCAAAGCAAGTCTTGCAAGGGACCTAGGAAGTTTGAAAGATCTACTAATCATACTTTTAAGAAGGAGTCAAAAGAAAATAATCACCTAGCTCTTGTTTGTTTTGAGTCACTTATAGATGTCCCTATTAATTCTTGATGGTTTGATAGTGGAGCTACTACATATGTTGCCATTTTGTTGCAGGGGTTCAAAAATAAAAGGAACCTAAGGAAAACAGAGTAAAAAATTAGAGTCGCCACAGATGTCCAAGTTGAAGTAGAGTTCATAGAAACTGTAGTTTTAGACATAGAAACCGGTTATAAGCTTGTTCTTGAAAACACTCTTCATGTCCCGTCTTCTAAATGAAATTTGATTTCTATTCTAGTTTTACACAGATTTGATTATGATTTTAATTCTCTTAATGAAAAAGTTAATTTACTTTTGAACTCCCAAATTGTTGGTCATGGAGTCCTATCTGATGGTTTGTTTAAAATTTTTTTGGCTTCTGATTTTGAATACAACTCTTTTAGTTTTAAAATTATTTGGTCTAAACGATAATTTTAAACGAAAAATGGGGCATATGGTGGCGTAGGCATTTAGGTCATATCTCTAAGTATAGAGTTGATAAATTGGCTAAGTCTAAATTTACCTTCTCTTGAATTTGGGTACATAGGAACATGTATTGATTGCATTAGAAAAGTTGATAAAAAAAATGAATGCTACTCGTAGTTCTGATTTGTTGAAAATGATTCACACAATCCTAAGTGGTTTGTATTCTACTACAATATGTGGTTCAAGCTATTTTATCATCTTCATTGATGACTTTCTTCGATATGGTTATGTTTTTCTTATTAAAGAAAAATCAGATTCTCTTGAAATGTTCAAAGTGTTTAAAACTGAAGTAAAGAAACAACTAGGAAAGGTCATTAATAAAGTGAGGTCTGATTGAAGGGGTGAGTACTATGGGAGATACGAAGAGAATAGGCAACAAATGGAATCCTTTGATCTTGAGCTACATCAGATGGATGTAAAGATAATCTTTTGAATGGTGATCTTAATGAAGAGGTTTACACGCAACAACCCCAAAGTTTTTTTTTGGTAAAGGCAGTGAGCATCTCGTGTGTAAGTTGAAGAAATATATGTATGGCTTGAAGAAAGCTTCTTGCTTCTCGATAATGGAACTAGAAGTTCGAGAAAATCATCACTTTTATGGGGTTTGTGGAGAATAAGATTGATCATTCCGTCTATCTTAAGATCAGTGGGAGTAAGTTCATCTCACTCTTTATGTTGTTGATATTATTGTGCACACTTTAGTAGTATTTTATTATATTAAGGCTTTTTCCTTACGTGTTGACTGTGTCTCATATTAATAAGATCATATTATTATTTTATTGTATCTTTATTTTGGAGACATATATGGTATATCATTCTACCTTGTGGGTTTTCTGGTTGTTGCACCATGTAATATGTTGCACATGTTGAACCTTGAAAATTAAGATTTTCTGGTGTAGCACATGTTGTTTTAGTGCTTACACATATTATAACAAAAAACTACGGTGACGATTTTTCTATGGTACGCATGTTAATTTTAAGCATACATGTTGATATGAAAAATCGTTTGAAGGACTAACAATGAAATAGCCTCGATTTGGAGTCCATGTTGGCTATTTCTTGCTATATGTAATACCCCAAAAAATCCAAATCAATATTAGTGCCATGTTTCAAGCCTATGATTGGTACATCATAGTTATTTGATAGTTTTATGAATAAGTTTGTTATTTATTAAGGCCTCAAATATGTCCTATATATTACGAAAATCAAAACATCCCTTACCGATTGAATCCTTATGCAAATCAAAACATCCCTTACCGATTGAATCCTTGAGAAGAATATTGCCATAGTAAATTTAAATGAGCATATCTTCGGTTCTACAAATAATTTTTAATCTCATGACCCACCACCAGATATATAATATAATTAGCTTTCCAACTATACCAATTTCGTCAAAATTCGATATCGGAGTAAAGAGTTATGACCGTTTTACAAAGAGCTATCCGTACTACACAGGTGCGACGGTAAGGCCGACGGACCATCAGGCCAGCGACGGACCATCGATCAAACCATCGCAAATGAGGTAGTAAGCCAGTTTTATGGCAAAAAAATGACAGTTTGAGTGACAGTTAGTTACCAGAGTGATGGTTCGTCGTCCAAACCATCAATCACATCCGTTTAGCAATTTAAAGACGTTTTTAAAGGGATTTTTGGATCTTTTCCTACCATTTTTAACCCATTATCCCATTATTTTCCTTACTTTATCCTAAGAACTCAATATTTTTCTATCAAAGAGGCAAGAACCCTAGTCAATATATCAAAAACAAGCCTAAGAATTTCTTCAAGAACCATCAAGAAAATATTAAGATCTGTGTTTCCCAATCTAAGAACGTTCAAGAAATGTTAATTCTCTTTCAATATTAAAGCTGTAAGGTATGTTAAAGTGTTCATCCTTGGGTATCCTTCCACCCTTGGAGTTCAAAATACTCTTTTAAACTACAAGTTTGTTGATTTTATAGATCTCATGTCAGATCTAAGTTTATTGATTATGATGTTAAATTGAGTTTTTATTCCATGATTTATATCAAGCTTCATGAAAACTAGTTAATTGTAGTATTATTATATGAACTTCATGTTGAGCTCTTGAACTACAAGTTGGATGTAGTATCCATGATTGGATTTAAGTGTATTCATGATTATAAGGTTGATTGGGTTTCTAATCCATGATTAAGTGCAAGATTTATGTGAAATTAATAATTATATGTGTAGTATCATGTGAATTCATGTTAGAGCCTTGAAATTGTGAACTTGGTGTTGAAATTCTGATACTCATGTGTTGATTAGTATTATGTACAAATACTATGCCTTCCAAGTGTTTGATGAATTGTTCATGTGAATTAAATAAGAGAAATTATATCATGTAAGCATGTACACTAGTTCATGCCATTTTGTATTGATGTTCAGTTTTGGTATTGAGATACCGTATTCAGTTTTATTTTAGTATTGAACCTTATGGCAAGTTTCTGCCTAAATTCCACATATTATAGTATTATTGTTCAGTTATTACAGCAGGTACCAGTCATGGGATAGTTTGTGGTCCCTCGAGATTATGAGCACCGTGTAGTATCCAGGGTACAGAATTGGGGCGTTACAAACATGGTATCAGAGACTAAGGTTCAACAGAGTCCTAGGAAGTTTGAAAGCCGTATCTGGTAGGGTTTTGTGCATGGGTGTGTAGCGCACCACACTTACAGGCAAGAGGTTACAAGATATTTTTAGGAACAAGTTTCCTTCTTTCAGTGTTCATATCATGCGAGTGAGAAATAGCTCAATTTAAACTCTATGTCTAATCCCATGTTTCCTTCCGTTTACAGAATATGCTTCCCAAGAGAACTCAAAGAGGGGGAGCTGAAAAATGGTCAGCACCTCAGCCCGTTCAGGCAGATCCCCTGGATGAGCATGTCTCCCACGTAGAGTTCAAAGCAGCTTTCACCGCCTTGGCTTATTCTGTGGCATCCCAGAATACATGCCTAATTGCCGTTCAGGCCTACCTAGTGGCCAATACTGCTGCAGTCAAGATTTGAGACTTCACCCAAATGAATCCTCCTTTTTTCTCAGGTTCTATGTCTGAAGAGAATCCACAGGAGTTTCTCAATCAGGTTCTGAAAGTTACAGATATCATGGGAATAACTTCCAGTGAGAGTGCCGAGTTAGCCACCTATCAGCTACAAGATGTAGCCCATACGTGGTTTAAGCAGTGAAAGGTAAACAGGAGTATAAATGCAGAGCCCATAGAGTGGGAAAGGTTTTCTACTGCTTTCCTAGAAAAATTCTTTCCCTTAGAGCTGAGAGAAGCCAAAGTATTAGAGTTCATCAATCTCAGATAAATTAGCATGAGCGTAAAAGAATATTCACTCAAGTTCACTTAGTTAGCCAGGTATGCTCTCCATGTAGTAGCAGACAATAGATCCAGAATGAGCAAGTTTGTATTTGGGGTATCGGGTAGAGTGGTTATGGAGTGTAGGATTGAGGTGTTGATTAAGGAGATGGACATATCTAGGATTATGGTCCATGCTCAACAGATTGAGGAGAATAAGCTTAAGAAGAAGGAGAGAGAAAATAAGAAAGCTAGAACGGGCAGCTTTAGTTCTGCTCAGCCAGGTTCAGAGGGTGGTAACCGTCCTCAATTTAGACAGAAGTTTTCAGTCCCAACTCCATCTTCATCTAGTACACCAGTACCAAAGTTCAAAAATAACTATAGGGATGGGGCGCCAGGCTCCGAGGCCCAGGGTAGTGAGAGTAGGGGTCTTACCTATCCTCTTTGTGGAGAATATGGTAAGAATCATAAGGGTATGTGTAGAGAAGATAGTGATGTATGTTTCGGATGTGGTGAGTCAGGTCACAGAGTCTGAGGATGTCCTAAGGCTGGTCCATGAAGTTAGCACAGTCGTCCTTTAGCTCAGTTCGATCGCTCGAATCAGCAGGGTACCACTTTCAGTTCCGCTAGTAGGCAGCGCCCAAATAGGATTTATGCACTTCAGTCCAGGAAAGATCGGGAAAGTTATCCTGATACGGTCACTGGTATGTTACAGATCCCCATTTAGATGTTTATGCCACTTCAGACCGAGGTTTTTTTTTTCTTTTGTAACTCTTTACATGACAATCAACTTTAGAGTCAGACCAAATATTAACTGAATCTTTCTCAGTATCCACCCCAATGGGTTAGTCTATCATAGCCTGGTAGATATACAAGCACTGTCCAGTTATGAAATCTCAGAAAGTCAGGCCTTCAGATTCTAGTAGTAATGTCACAATGTGTAGATAAGTAGTGGGAGGGGATGATGCCCAACCCATCTTTATCTCAGTACAAAGTTTCTTACTTCAGTTATCATGATTTCTACTTATGCCTTATATGTCAGCTCTATGATCATAGCCCATATTAGTGCACATTAACGAAAATCATGTACTTTTGCAGTTTCTAGTATAAGGAGTTCCAGTTCACTCAGTGTTACGAATAATGTTTCAATAATACAGAAACTCCAAACTCAGGTCATGCAACTCATGACTTCTGTACAAATGCCTTAAAGTATGTTCAATCCCAGTTACAGTCTTAATTATAGTCTCAATTACAGCCTCCGTTATAGTCTTAGTTGTAATATTAGTCTTAGTCTCAGCCCAGTATTCAGATCAGAAACTCAGTTCAATTTCAGGTTTGCTTGACCATAGCATACAGTTATCAGTTATTCATTTATCAGTATTTTAGTACCTCAGTTTACAGAATATTTCAGAACTATGTTATATAATTGGTCTTGCATTCTCAAATAAAATAGCTTTCACAAATTCATAGTTAGCAACATCATGTTACCTAGTCAGTCCTAACCTCGTATACATGATAATCTATAGTTTCAGTACAGTTATTCAAACTAAGTACAGTTTCGCCTTACAGACCCAGTATTCAACTATCAGTCATTCAGTTAATCAGATAAGTTAGTATGCTTAAGCATTTGTGCACAGCGCCCGTGTGAATATTTTTCAGTAGCCCCAGGTAAAGTGTCATACTAAGGTAGAGAGTATAGTTGAGAATAAGTTTTCAGTATGAGTTAGTCCGTATATCCAGTAATTCAGTTTAGCAGTTAGACGGACAAGTTTGTGTGGTGTGGTTTTCTACCTTTCCATCTAGTCGCACTATCCAAAATCTCATGAATGTAACTATTCCAAGATGGAGAAACTAGGTAGTTGTGAATTCAACTCAGTTCATATGTCAACGTCTCAGTTTTTGAACCCAGATATGTAGTCACAATTCAGTTCGTAGATGCCATCTGCATCATTTCAGTCTTTTTTTAGTAGCTTAGTCAAGTTAGTATCTCTCAAGGGACATATTATCCCAAGGGGGAGATACACTATAATCCCCTGAACAGTCATGACCTATACCTTCCATTTTCTCTTTATTGACCGAACCCAGATCAGAGTAGTGATGTGTGCGCAATTGCGAACACATTTAAGACCTTTAACCTAGAATAATTGTGAAGTCTTAAGCAACTTTTGTTATTTTTTTGATTGTTTTTATTGTTTTAATGCAGATACTAGTGATCGGGGAGGAAACCAAAGAAAAGAAAAATAAATCAGTTGAAATCTGGTGCAAATGAGCTAAAGTGTAGCTGACGCCATTTCTGAAGCGCCGTCAGACATATGACAGCCTGTCAAAGTAGCCGTCAAGCTTAGATAGAACTTGAGGGGTTGAGATAAAATGTGACGATGTTTCGCTAGAGACGTCAAACATGAGATAGGCTATCAAAGTTGCCTTCAACCTGAGGCAGATTATGCTAATTTCCAGTAAGGATGTGATGACATTTTTCACGGGCCATCACATATTTGACACGTCGTCAGATTTTCCATCAGAAAAATTAGAAGATAGTAATTCACTGAAAACTTTGATGACATCCTGCACACGCCGTCATACGTATGACGCGCCGTCAAGAATTCCGTCACCTATTCCAAAGAAAATCATAAATTTTAATTTTATTTCCTTATTTAGGGTTGACTATTTAAAGACCCGTAGGGGATCAGGCAAAAAAACCTAGGAGGGTTGCACATAAAATTGCTTCATCTTTTTTAACAGATATTTTTCTTGTTTTCTTTCTAAACACTTATCAACTATTGTAGGTTTCCATCTTGTGATTGAATTGAAGAAACACTTATTGGGTTTCATCCATCAGTAATTTTATCCATATTACCATGAATTCAACTTGTTATTTCGTTCATCAAATCATGAGTGGCTAATTCTATTAGCCCGAGTTATGGGATCCATGGATTAGGGTTTGATATGATGCTAGGTATTTATAGGATTTAAAGAATAGTAGGACATCTTGAAATTCTGTTGCTTTAACTTGAGTCTATTGGTTGCAAACAATAGGTTATGCCTTAGGCTTATTTGCTTTTAACAGAGAAATAAACTAGAGGACGTGAATTATCAACAGGCACACGGAAGCTACCAACCTTCTGTTTAATGATTGATGCCGTAACTGGGTTAATCTACCTGAGATAAAATCCT
Organism: Capsicum baccatum var. pendulum; assembly: GCA_030864225.1. Lineage (NCBI taxonomy): Eukaryota > Viridiplantae > Streptophyta > Magnoliopsida > Solanales > Solanaceae > Capsicum > Capsicum baccatum. Next base: position 230,548,705 of record CM061558.1, on the reverse strand, counting down.
ATTGGAAATAGATAAGTTATCTAAGTTCGAGAGAATTAGATAATAAATTATCTGGTGAGGTCGAGATATAAGTCAGATAGTATCATCGTTAGGGATATTCTGCTGTTTTTACTTACTTCAAGAGTCTTAGGCGTTACTTAGTATCTGTCAATTCCCAAAACCCATGGTGAACATAACTCTGGTTTCCCATTTATCTTGGTTACAAACACTAAAATATTGAAAGTGACAATTGACTCTCTATGAAACTTAAACCCCCATTTTCGGAAATAGTAAACTACCAGTAAAGTATTTCGTAAACAAATTGAAGTTCACATCTTATTCCCTGTGGGATTCGACCCCAACCTAGTTGGATTTTCTATTGACAACGATCGCTTACACCCATTCAAGAGTGTAGTTTGAGCGTTATCAAAAATGGCACCATTGCCGGGGAATACGGTTGTGGACTAAAAGTTTGTGTGCGAAAATTTGCTGATAGTTAAGTTTTCCAGATTTATGTTCGGTTGTTGTTTTTATTTATTTGTTGGATATTTATAGGTTAGGCCAAGAACTACTCAATATGGATCCCCACCACATAAGCAGAATGGCAGAACAACCGCTGCAGTATAAGTATGATGATGACGATGTGGATGGAGCAGGTGCAACGGGTGCAATCATTCCCCCTCCGTTGGCACCTGGAGCAAAGTTCAATATTAAAAGTACTATCATCCAACTCCTGAATCTGAAAAGGTTGTTTGGAGGCCTTTCTCGGGATAACCCCAACCTGCATATGGTAAATTTTGTTACCATTTGCAAATCCTTTGATAACCCGGGGGTAAGCCAGAGCGCTATTCGATTGAGGGTGTTCCTATTATATTTGTATTGATAGGCAACATTGTGGCTAAATGAGTTAATGCCTGACTCTATAACAAATTGGAAGCAGTTGAGAGAAGTTTTCCTAGAAAGGTTCTTTTCGCCATCCAGGAAGGTACAGTTGAGGGATGAGATCAACAATTTTAGACAGCTCCCAAATAAGGCTTTACATGAAGCTTAGGAGAGGTTCAAGAAGAAGCTGATACAGTGTCCAAACCCTAACATGACAGACATACATTTGATGGAGACTTTGTACAGAGCTTTTAACTCTGTGACAAAGCCAGTGGTAGATAATGCTGCTGGTGGGTCATTTGTTGCTTTGTCATTTTAAGATGCTGTTGATATGCTGAATAGGATGACCAAACTAAGTAAGGCTTGGTATACCAGTGATTCTGTTGTGGCAAGTCCAACTATTCCTATTGGAATGACTGATGAACAATGCAGAAGAGCTGAGGAGAAGGATCAAGATATGGCCCATCTAAAGACTCAAATAGACTTGCTCACCAAGCATTTATTGTTAGGAAGGACAAAAAATATAAAGGCTGTATTGATTTGGGACCGGGTTGATATGAAGACTGAAGAAGAAGCTAACTATGTTACTAATCAGGGGGGTTTTCGAGGCAATAGCCACGGGAATGAAGGTTAGAACGGGTATGACAATCCTAATCACAGAGACAGGGAGCAAGAAAACTAGAGAAGCAGCAATGACAGAAATGGGTTGTATGTTCGTGCTGGAAATCAAGAAGCTGCTGCAACTAGATCGAGAAAGTGTTCTATGGAGGATATGATGAAAGAACTATTAAAAGGAGTAGAGGCTACCAACGCAGGAGTAACTAATATGAGGAGCAAATTTTTCACTATGAGTCAGTTGGTTAGTTCACATTCAACTTCTATCCAACAGTTAGAGCAACAGATGAGTCAAATTTTCTCAACACTGAATTAGGGAAAAAGTGGTACTTTAATTAATCAAATGGTTTAGGATCAGGAGATAGATGGTTCATGTCTGGCGATTACCACTAGGAGTGGTAAGATTTTATCTAGCTCTTTTGCGGGCAAATCTTTGAACAATGAGAAAGTTGCAGAGGAACCAGCAGAACAACACCCAGAGGAGTCTGGGAAGCCGAATAGCTCTGTTGATATATCGGACAAGGAGAAGGAAGAGGAAGTGGTGTTGAAACTCATCCCAAGGATCCCACCTCTCTTTCCTCAATGATTGAGAAAGAAGGCAGACGATGCAAAATTCAGTAAATTTCTGGCAATGCTCAAGCAATTGACAATAAATGTGCCTTTAATCGAAGCACTTGAGTAGATGCCAGGATATGAAAAATTCATGAAATACCTTGTTACCAAGAAACGAGCAGTGAGTTACGAACTGGAAGTAGACCTTCATCTTTGCAGCGCTATTTCCATAAGGACCTTGATGTAGAAGAAGTCGGATCCAGGTGTAGTCACCATTCCCTATAAAATTGGAACCATGGAATTCACTAAAGCACTGTGTGATTTGGGAGAAAGTGTTAACCTGATGCCATTCACTATTTATAAAAAGTTGGGTCTAGGGAATCCCACACCTACCAATATGAGACTAGTGATGGCAGACAAGTCAGTAAAGCGACCTGTTGGCATTCTATATAATGTGTTGGTAAAGGTTTTAAATTTCATATTTCCCATAGACATCATCATTCTAGAATGCGAGGTGGACTTCGAGGTGCCCATAATCTTGGGCTGACCTTTTCTCACAGTTAAAAGTGTGTTGATCGATTTGAGAGCGAATGAGCTCTTATTTAGGGTGAATGATGAAGTGGTGTGGTTTGATGTGGGCAAATTAATGAAACAACATGAGGAAATATTTGTGTTCTCAGTAGTTTATGTGTATTTTGAGGAAGAACAAGATGTGCTCAGAACTGAACAACTTGTTATCGAGCCTTTAGCTGTGGTTGTGATGAACTATGATAGTGAAGGCATTGAGGAGTATGAAGAGACAGTTTGTGCCATGACTGGCTTGGGCTCGTATTCTTATGCTTTAAAAAAGCTGAACCTTGACCTGGCTAATCGACCAACACTACTAGCTAAGCCATCTATTGAAGAACCTCCGATATTGGAATTGAAGGAGCTGCTTGGTCACTTACGATATATGTTTCTGGGGAAAGGAAGCACGCTACCTGTTATTATTGCAGGTGATTTGGAAGAACAACAGGCAAATGCATTTGTTTTAGTACTTTAGAGGCACAATATAGCAATTGGATAGAACATCACAGATATTATTAGCATTTCACCTGGCATCTGTACGCATAAAATCCAACTAGCAGAAGATTGTACTCCTACCATTGAGCATCAGCACCATCTTAACCCACCAATGCAGGAGGTGGTTAAAAAGAAAATTATTAAGTGGTTGGATGCAGGAGTAGTTTACCCTATTTCTAATAGAAAATGGGTGAGTCCAGTTTAATGTATACCTAAGAAAGGGGGTATGACGGTGGTTGCTAATGAAAATAACGAGCTGATTCCACTCAGAGCAGTAACCGGATGGAGAGTCTACATGGATACCGTAAGTTAAACTCTTAGACTCTGAAGGACCACTTCCCAATGCCCTTTATGGACCAAATTCTTGATCGATTGGCTGGTAGGGGGTGGTATTGCTTCTTGGATGGTTATTCTGGATATAACCAAATCTGCATTGCTCCGAAAGATCAAGAGAAGACAACATTCACATGTCCATATGGCACATTTGCATTTAAGAGGATGCCATTTGGGCTATGCAATGCACCCGCCACTTTTCAACTGTGCATAATGTCTATCTTTTCTGACATAGTGGAAGACACCATAAAGGTATTCATGGATGATTTCTCTATGGTAGGTGATTCATTTAAAACGTGTCTAGAGAATCTAAATGTGGCCTTGCAAAGATGTGTTGAATTTAATATAGTGCTTAACTGGGAAAAATGTCATTTTATGGTAAAAGAGGGTATCGTGCTTGGTGATAATGCTCAAACTACAGCTCTCGTAAGAGTGTAAGTGGTCGTTGTCAAATATAGAACCCAACTGGGTTGGGTGTCGAATCCCACAGAGAATACTTTGTCACTAAGTAAGCAAAGATTATTAGACTTTTGGTGAAAGTTTCATAAAAAAGGGGGAATGTACCCTGCAATAATGTAACAAAGTGAAAAACGAAAATAGCAAAGTAAAAAGAAAGAATGTTTAGTAAGATGTTTAACCAATGAGAATTGAGAGTTGGGGTTATGTCCACCTTATGAGTTATATGTCTCTATTGGCTATTAGTTATGCGGAATTCAGACATGCATGTGCTTATAGAGAATTGTATTCTATGGTAAATCCAGGCGTCTTTCGACCATCAAGGATTATTTCACTTTAACTCTTTCGAGCTTACAGCGTATCTAACGGTACAAATTCTCCAAGAGGTTAATCCAGTTACGACACTAACTTTTTAACAGGGGTTGGTGCCCTATTACCTTGACATTATCTCTTTTCCAGACATATAACATTTCTTTTGAACAAGTTAATGCTATACTGGCGTATTCTATGTGTTTGCAACCACAAGAATTTGCATTAAGATGAAGAGTATAATGATATAAGCAGCATACGTGTCAATAATTCACAAACTCATAGCAATAGATAGTATCTCATAAGGCTTCCATAACCCCAACAGAGAAGTTTAGCTACTCATGAGTGCAATGGAAATCACAATAGTCATTATCATCATACCAATATAAGGATAGAACGTGTAGTATATGTTGGTAGGGCTTGTGGCGTGATTTCCTTTCAAAGTAGTGTTTCTCTTATTGTGAAAATTTAAAAGTTGAATAGACGAAGAGAGAATAGTAAGAATTAATTAAAAGCAAATTGTTTAGAGTTGTAGATGAATCAATTAGAATGCGAATGATGAGAATAATGAGAATAATCAGAATGAATAAAAGCTTCAGCAAAATAGGGTATTTATAATACCCATATCCTATTCCTACTAGGCTACTGCATACTTATCCTAATCCTAATAAATTACTGCATCATTATCCTAATCCTAATAAGTTACTGCTGATCCCCTAGTCTTTGTAAATGCTGTTTTTGCCCGGGACAAGTTATCTATGCATCACTTTCAGCCCATAGGTGTCCAAACGCTGCTTTCCTTCTTTCGTGAAGCTTCCTTTGGCATCAAGTTATCCATAAAATGCTGAAATCTTCATCATTTATACCTGAAAACTTGCTAATCATGTTTGTTAGCTCACTTACAGGAAAAAGGACTAAAAGTGCAGGAATTATATATTTTGTCCTTAAAACTTAGCCTAAAATATGGTAAATTATGGTGTTTAGGCGTGTAAATACGCCTATCATCAACACCCCACACTTAAAGCTTTGTTCGTCCTCGAACAAAATATCATGTCCATATAAACATCTACTTAGGATTTCACAGTACACACAAAATATTCATCAAGACAGGCATGACATTTATTAACAAAGAGTAGTTTTCTAATCACTACTAGAAGCAATTCAACCTCTAATATAGACTCATGATGGTGGTTAATTCGTATCCACAAGTTAAGGCACAAAGAATCTACCCAAAACTCATCAACCATGTGTGTCTCACAAAATGTAACCTTAATTACTCACAAGTATTGTATATATCTCGAACATGGGTATAAGATTATCCTTGCTCTCACTCTCACAAAGAATTCATATGTTGCAACTGATGACCATAGGCTTGCCCTTAGTGTAATGCTCCACTAAATATCAGAATGTTAAGCTTAGAATCAAATAGGTCTTTTACAGGTTGTAATGTAGGCTAAGGGACGTGTAGGACTATTTTGGCCAGAAATAGTGACTATGTTCCTAAGCGCTTTAATACATCACATTATGCCATTTATGCTTTCTTTCAAACAACCTTTCTACTTTCTTTTAATCTACCACCCTTTCTCACCTCTTTTGATTTTTAATTTTTAATAGAATTAACTTTTTATTTTTCTTTTCCTTTTTCTTTTCATAACACACCTCTTATGATAGCAATTATTTTTCATAACAAATTCAAGCACCAATACATTCTAAGGCACTATTCTCACCCAATTTCCTCTTATTTTGTCACATTACTTTACAATTTAAAGCACTTAGAACTTTGGATCAAATTATGGTCTTGAAAAAAATGGATTGGGCTTACATATGAGGCTGTCAAAGAAAATCGGCTAAAGGCTCAAAGGGGGTTATCTAGGATGATGTCCATGGGTAGATAAAATGAAGGTAAACAATCATAGGTTGCCAAAGAAATGCCTAAATCATCTCCTAAACTCACACTCTTTATTTCGCTTTACATACATACCATGCAAGTTCTAGCATCAGCCACAAACATAGAATATACTATCATCTCACACACACAAGGCACATGGTCTCTTTATTGGAAGCAGTATAGACTCTTGACCCAATAGATGAAGGAATTAAACCACACAATTATCACATAATGAGTCACTATTAGAGCCTAAACATCTCAATAGTAATGATTTTATCACAGACTCTTGTCGTAATACCATTCTTCCTATCAGAACAATTTCATGCAAAGTTAAAAAAATTTAACTACAAAAAAAAAACAAACAAACATAAATAAGAAAAACACACATAAATAAGCAAAACACACATAAATAAGCAAATGCAGATAAAGAAGGTTAGCATGCAACTACCAGCACCCCACACTTAGTCGGGACACACTGCCCTCAGTGGAAAATAAATAAGAAGAACCTGGTTAGTCGGACTCCTCCTCTATGTATGGGGTCATACCCCCATTGTTGGAATCATCATCAGAGTCATCGCCATCAGAGTTCTCCTCCACGTCGGAGTCTGGTATTCGACGATCATCATCGGTTGACACATCGTCATCAAGAGGTTCCTCAAAGTACACACCTACTCCACTCATTTTCCTTGCGTGCTCATTCATTGGGTAGTCATAATCCAGCTGTTGGAGCTCTGCAGCAGTTGGAACATGACCTCCGCTCATCATGGTAAACCGAGTTTTGCCATAAAGATGGCAAAAGAAACTCTCATCCCGAGCATGCCTTTTTGCAGTGGTAAGGTTGACGCCATGCGTGGTTTCAGCATCTTTAACCTTTGTGAGGTCAACCTTCTTTGGGTTGTGTGGCATTTTATGATCAGCTGGTTCCTCTTCGATGTCCTCCTTCCTCAATATTGCGATCAACAGATTGCCAAAGCTGAAGTGGGACCTCTTGTATAGCCTGGCCTTTCGCATTGTAGATCGAATAATTACCCCAATGTTGATAGGAACATTCGTCATTAATGCGTACACCAAGCTCACTCTATCTCGTGTAATCTTCGTGTACTGAGTCCCTGGAATCAGACAAAAGTTGACTATTCACATCCATATTCGAGCTTCTCTATTCAAGGAAGCATATGGGAAGGTGTTGTGCCGACTGGTGTCCTTGTGTCTGCTCCATCGTGCCATAGATCTTGTTCTGCATAATGTGTGTCTAATTTGCCTATACGGAGGTCTGTTATACAGTTCTTTGAGTGGTGATGGATCAACAGATGGCAAACCCAGAAAGGAGTTGAAGAACTCCGCATTTAGTTGCAGAACTTGGCCCCAAATCTTTACTTCACTCCCTGTAGTTTTCGGTGACCAGTTGGCATAGAATTCACATGTTAAATCAAGATTGCACTCTCCCATATCTCGGAAGATAAAATCCAGATGTAACGCCATTATCTTAGCCAACATACGGGGTTCTTTCTTTGCTAGGCTTTCCTTGTGTATCAACTCCACATGAACATATTTTTTCTCTTTATTGTTCCTATACCACTCCTTTCCTTCCTCCTCGAGGACCCATTTAATTCCAAACATGCGGCGAGGTATTTGCAGCGAGGAGGATTCTCCTTGCTCTTTTTGTCCCCTTTTTTGGCCTTTTTGTGAAGTTTCCCTTGTCTTGGTTTTGGTGCCATTGTACCTGAGATTAAAATAATAGTCATGTTAGCTTCATCTCGGTGGATACAACAAGCAGTAGTGGCACCACCTCACACTTAGTTTGTTTGTACGAACTAGTGAGGTGAACGATGTCGATTACTCAGATTTCATCGATATACGTTTAGGTGTTATGGTCCAACAATATAATCAGTGCAGTCATACTTTTCGTATCATCTTAACTATCCTTTCTCAATTCTAGATCATGTAATCTTGGCAATGCTTTCATGTTTTGAACTACTGAATCACTTTGAATACAACTACTACATAGATATGGTATCAAGTTATCACAACATCTTATGTTTGTAGTTAACCGTGATTTTCATCGCAATAAACAAGTCATTCAAGCAAGCTTTCAAGTTACAAGGTTATGCAGTGTTCTAGACTATGTCAATTCCGCAAAAGTATGACAGTGTATCAAAATCAAATTCAAGTTGGAAACAAGTCAAGAGCATCCTTACGTATTCTTTCACTCACTTAGTTTCACCACAACAAATCAACCATATTCAAATCATCAATACTACTTCAAGATTAAACAATTCATTATAGACGTAGTAGTGTAGTACTTACGGAATATATAAAAGAAGAATAAAGAAGTACTTACTTGGTTGATGGTCTTGGAAGATGTTCTTCCCAAATAAAAGAGCAAAAGGAAAATTTTTGGGAGAATTTGGAGAGGTAGGCGGCGCTTTAGGGTGAATTGCAATGTGTTTTTGATTTAAGACTAAGGTTCTATTTATAGGACAAGCTTGGGTCAGGTTTTGACCCATTTGGAATCGGATTTGGAGACCAAAAGTGACCATAGGCGGCGCCTAATGCTTTGCCTATGCTTGGCATAGGCGGCGCCTTTTGCAAAGCATTGTTGAGCATAGGCGACACCTATGCTATGGCATTGTTAAGCATAGGCGGCGCCTATGCCATGGCATATGAGATTCAGAGACAAAATTCTTTTGCATAGGCGGCGCCTATGCTATGGCATTGTTGAGCATAGGCGGCGCCTATGCTATAATACTCTAGAATCCGAGAGCTTAGGCCATAGCATAGGCCGTGCCTTGTTCATGGCCTAGATTTGCATAGGCCTTGCCTTGTTCTTAGCCTATATTTTCATAAGCAATGCCTCACCCATAGCCTTTTGCTTTTTCATTCCTAACTTACCACCTTCAACATGCAATACTTCCAAATCAAAATTTGAAACCAATCTCCTCTTTTACACCTCTTGCACCTACATGCACTCAAAAACAACAAAAATGATTAGAACGATGGGTTGCCTCCCATCAAGCGCCTTAGTTTCGGTCGTGGTTCGACTCTTCTTTTTGGATTTTTATTTAGTAAAAACAAATGCGAAGGAAATGAAAAAATCACGATGGGTTGCCTCCCATCTAGCGCTTGATTTATTGTCGTGGCACGACATAGTTACCTCGAGTACTTAGACTTCGTCGAGATAGATGGTGGCCATATAGTTCATCGAGTCAAGGGGGCCGATATATGGTTTTACTCATTGGCCATTCACCTTAAAGACAACACTATGATTGTCTTCTAGCTCAACTACTCCAGACGAGTAGACTTGGCTAATCGTGTACGGACCAGACCATTTGGACCTTAAATTACCTGGGAATAGCTTTAGTCTGGAATTGAAAAGAAGTACCATATCACCCTTTTGGAAGTTTCGTTGAACAATCCGCTGATCATGATACTTTTTCATCCGCTCCTTGTAGAGGGCTAATCTTTCATATGCATGTAGACGAAATTCACCCATCTCATTCAGCTGCTCCAACCTCAAGTTCATAGCATCATCCCAATTCAAATTCAGTTGCTTCAACGCCCACAATGCTTTGTGCTCGAGCTCAATGGGTAAATGACAAGCTTTCCCATAAACTAGTTGGTACGGGGGCATGCCAATTGGCGTTTTAAATGCAGTCCTATAAGCCCATAGTGCATCATCCAGCTTCCGAGACCAATCTTTCCTATTTGCATTTAAAGTCTTAGCAAGGATTTTCTTGATCTCTCGATTGGAAACCTCGACTTGTCCACTAGTTTGTGGGTGATAAGGCATGGCTACCTTATGTTGCTTGACACCATATTTTGCCAACACGGATTTGAACAGTTTGTTGCAAAAGTGAGATCCTCCATCGCTTATGATAGTACGTGGTACCCCAAAACGAGAGAAGATGTTTTTCTTCAAGAATGAAACAACACGTTTTCCTTCTTTATCAGCCAATGCTACTGCTTCGACCCATTTTGAAACATAATCTAAAGCAACTAGGATATATTTCATTCCAAACGAATTCACTAATGGACCCATAAAATCAATACCCCAGACATCAAAGAGCTCTACTTCAAGGATTTTCGACATGGGCATCTCATGGTGTTTCGAAATCGCACCTTGTCTCTGACATTGGTCGCATCTTCTCACAAAGTCATAGGCATCTTTAAATATCGAAGGCCAATAATAGCCACTTTACAATACCTTCCTTGCTGTCCGATTTCCTGTGTGATGTCCCCCAACTTGGGAAGTGTGACATACTTTCAATATATTCGGCACCTCAACATGGGATATGCATAGCCTGATAACACCATCCGTGCATCATCTAAACAGATATGGCTCATCCCAAAAATAGTGTCTCACGTCATGCATGAACTTCCTCTTTTGATGAAATAATAGATTCGTAGGCATCACATTACTCACCACGAAGTTTGCAAAATCTGCATACCATGGTAACTCCAACATCATTGTGGATAAAATCTCTTCATCAGGGAAGGTATCGTCAATCTCAGGATCTTGCTGTGCTATATGCTCATTCTCGAGTCTAGATAGATGATCAGCCACTTGGTTTTTGCAACCTCTTCTATATTTTACCTCGAAATCAAATTCTTGCAGCAAAAATACCCATCGAATTAGCCTAGGTTTTGCATCTTTCTTTGTCATCAGATATCTAAGGGCTGCATGGTCTGTATGAACTATCACTTTGGTTCCCAACAAATAAGCACAGAACTTTTCAAAGGCATACACAACTGCTAGAAGCTCTTGTTCTGTGATAGTATAGTTTTTCTGGGCTTCGTTCAAGACCTTACTCGCATAGTAGATTGGATGGAATAACTTTTCTCTTCTCTGGCCAAGTACAGCACCCAAAGCTACCCCGCTAGCATCACACATGACTTCAAACGGTAAAGACCAATCTGGTGCTACCATGATAGGAGCTTCAATTAGCTTCTCTTTGAGGCATTCAAATGCCTTTATACAATCCTCATTGAAGTCAAACTTTGCATCTTTCTCCAAAAGTTTGCATAATGGACTAGAAATTTTGGAGAAGTCTTTGATAAACCTTCGGTAGAAACCTGCATGACCGAGGAAACTACGAACTCCTTTGACCAAAATTGGGGGTGGTAGTTTCTCGATAACTTCGATTTTAGCTCGATCCACTTCAATTCCTCTTTTGGAGATTTTATGCCCAAGAACAATACCTTCCTTCACCATAAAGTGGCACTTCTCTCAATTCAGCACTAGGTTGAATTCAACACATCTCTGCAGCACCATACTTAGATTTGTCATGCACGATTCAAATGACTCACCCACAACTGAAAAATTGTCCATGAATACCTCCAGCGTGTCTTCCACCATATCAGAAAAAATGGACATCATACAATGCTGAAAAATGGCGGGTGCGTTACATAGCCCAAATGGCATACGTTTGAAGGCAAACGTACCATAAGGGCATGTAAACGTTGTCTTCTCTTGATCTTCGGGGCTGATACATATTTGATTATAGCCGGAATAACCGTCTAAGAAACAAAACCATCCTTTCCCTGCTAATCGATCAAACATTTGGTCAATAAAGGGGATTGGAAAGTGATTCTTAAGGGTCCATGAATTCAGCTTGCGGTAGTCCATGCATACTCTCCATCCTGTGACAGGTCTGAGTGGAATTAACTTATTTTTTTCATTCTCAACTACCGTCATGCAACCTTTCTTTGGTACACATTGTACCGGGCTTACCCATTTACTGTCGGAGATTGGATACACAACCCCTGTATCTAACCATTTAATAATTTCTTTCTTCACTACCTCTTGCATAGGTGGATTCAGACGCCTTTGTTGCTCAATAGTGGGTAAGCAATTTTCTTCAAGCCGAATCTTGTGTGTACAAATCCCAGGCGAAATACCAATGATATCAGCGATGGTCTAACTGATGGCTCTCATGTACTTTCGTAGAACCGTGATGAGAGCTGCAACTTGCTGCTCACCCAAATCTGCTGCCACAATAACCGGAAGTGTGTTATCGCTTCCTAAGAATGCATACTTTAGATGACTAGGCAGCTCCTTCAATTCTAACGTGGGTGGTTCCTCAATAGATGGTTAAGCTGGTGGTGTTGGTCGGTTTTTGAGATCAAGGTCCAGCTTCTTGGGAGCATGAGGATATGACCCTAATCCTGTTAGAGCACAAATAGTTTCTTCATACTTTTCAGCATCCTTATGCTCAACATTCATAAGCACAACCGCCAATGGGTCATCAACAAGTTGCTCCTCTACGGGTAATTCTTTCTTATCATCAATATAAACATCAGCTACCGAGAACACGTTCAGATCTTTGGGTTGCTTTATTGATTTACATACATCAAAGCGGACTACTTCGTCATTTATTTGGAATAGAAGCTCATTAGCTCTTAAATCAATAAGCACACTTCCTGTTGTAAGGAAAGGGTGCCCCAAGATTATGGGAACTTCAGAGTCTACCTCACAATCCAAAATAACGAAGTCTGCCGGAAAGATGAATAAAGAAACCTTCACCAATACATCACATAAAATACCAACAGGTCGTTTTACAGACCTATCAGCCATCACAAGCCTCATATTGGTTGGAGTAGGATCACCCAACCCCAACTTTTTGTAAATGGATAATGGCATCAAGTTGATGCTGGCTCCTAAATCGCATAATGCCTTGGAAAAATTCAAAGATCCAACAGTGCAAGGAATAGTGAAGGCTCCTGGGTCGGCCTTCGTTTGAACTAGTGATCTGGTAGCAATTGCACTACAATGATGAACAGCATCTGTCAACTCACCACTTGCTGTTCGCTTCTTTGTTAAAAGATCCTTCATAAATTTTGCGTAGCCTGGCATTTGTTCTAGTGCCTCAACCAATGGAACATTAATGGTCAGCTGTTTTAACATTGACATGAATTTATTGAACTTGGTATCATCAGCTCTCTTTTTTAATCTTTGCGGAAAAGGAGGTGGTGGAAGGGGAATTGTTTTCTCCACGACTTTCTTTTCATCATGCTTAGGTTCGGAGATCTTTGCAGGCTGTGGATGTCGAGGATTGACGTCATGAACGTCGTCATCAGTTTCGACGGCGTCATCCCCTACGATATCTTTGGCCACAAGCTTGCTTTGGGATGAATTTTCCAGCACCTTACCATTTCTGGTAGTAATAGCCATGCATGTTCCATCGTTTCTTGGGTTTTGCACTGTGTCGCTCGGTAGGGTGCCAACTTTTCTTTGATTTAATGTGGCTGAAATTTGACTCAATTGTTGTTCCAGCTGTCTTATTGAAGTGGAATGTGAGTCAACCAATTGCTTCATTGCGGCCAAGTCATTTATTACCTCAGTTACTCCCGTGCTAGTTGCTTCCACTTCTTTCAGCAGCTTAGCCATCATATCTTCCATTGACATATTTCCCAAACCAGATGTAGTGTCATCACATCTTCCTGGGGGAACATACAAACCACTCTTGTCATTCTTCTTCCTCCAACTTCCTTGATCACGGTCCTTGTTTCCAGATTTATCATAATAGTTCCAACCTTGGTTTCCTTGGGCATTGCCTCGGAAACCCCCCTGATTGTTCACATAGTTGGCTTCTTCCTCAGAATCAGATTCCTCTCTTCCTTTTGACGCAACTACTTTGACTTTTTTGGTCTTCCCTGATAATAGATGCTTTGTAAGAAGATCCACTTGTGTTTTCATGTGCGCCAAATCTTGATCATGTTCTTCTTCTCTTCTTCTTTGTTCTGCAGTCATGCCTATAGAAAACGTGGGGCTTGCTACCTCAGAATCTCTGGTATGCCACGCCCTACTTTGCTTCGTTATCCGGTCTAGCATATCACTTGCCTGAACAAAGGTGAGGTCCATAAATGATCCTCCAGCCGCATTATCCACCCCAGGTTTAGTTACTGAATTCAAGGATCTATATAGTATCTCCATCAAGTGAACATTGGTCATGTGATGGTTTGGGAATCTCATAAGCTTCTTCTTGGATCTCTCCCATGTTTCGTGGAGGGCTTCAGTTGGAAACTGTCGAAAATTGCTGATTTCATCTCTCAATTGTGCTCTCTTGTATGGCAGAAAGAATCTTTCTAGGAAAGCGTCTTTCAATTGCCTCCAATTAGTGATAGAATCAGGAGTCAGCCCGTTCAACCATAGAGTTGCCTCCCCAGATAGAGACAATGGAAATAGGCGCAACCGAATTGCATTCTGTCCAATGCCAGGATTGTCGAATGACTTGCATGTAGAAATAAAGTTGATCAGATGCATATTCAGATCATCGCCTGCTAGTCCACCGAATAATCCCTTGAGTTGCAATAACTGAATCATGGTGCTCGTGATGTTGAACTTGGCTCCGGGTGCCAGTGGTGGAGGAATAATGGCTCCTGTGGCACCTGCTCCATCAAGATCATCATCATCATCATTGAATGGTATAGCTCGGCGTTCATGCCTGAACCTAGCTTGACGATCTCTTCTGTTGGCTGGTGTCGCCATCTCAGCATCACGCCTAGGGTTTAGTAACTCATCATCACCTAGATCCTCATTGTCAGGATTTGTTGCTCACCCAGGATTATCAATATTCTGTTGATGCACTTGAGCGGCAGCCAGATCAGCTAGTCTAGCCTGTTCTTGTTGAGCATCCCTTCTTTCAATTTCCTGTTGAGCCTCCATTCTACCTATACGATGTGGTTCAGGATTGAAAGGTAACAATGGTTGACCAGAACTTCGAGTATGAGGCATGCACTGGATAAAAATCTGCAGAAAACAAAAACAACAACTAAAAGTAAAGTACGAGAATCTTTGACCAAGAGGTCTAGTAACTATCACAAACTTAGTAGACAACCGTATTCCCCGGCAACGGCGCCAAAATTTGATAACGCTCAAACTACAGCTTCTCGTAAGAGTGTAAGCGGTCGTTGTCAAATATAGACCCAACTGGGTTGGGTGTCGAATCCCACAGAGAATACTTGGTCACTAAGTAAGCAAAGATTATTAGACTTTTGGTGAAAGTTTCGTAAAAAAGGGGGATTGTAGCGTGCAATAATGTAACAAAGTGAAAAACGGAAATAACAAAGTAAAAAGAAAGAATGTTTAGTAAGATGTTTAACCAATGAGAATTGAGAGTTGAAGTTATGTCCACCTTATGAGTTATATGTTTCTATTGGCTATGAGTTATGCGGAATTCAGACATGCATGTGCTTATAGAGAATTGTATTCTATGGTAAATCCAGGCGTCTTTCGACCATCAATGATTATTTCACTTTAACTCTTTCGAGCTTAAAGCGTATCTAACGGTATAAATTCTCCAAGAGGTTAATCCAGTTATGGCACTAACTTTTTAACAGGGTTTGGTGCCCTATTACCTTGACATTATCTCTTTTCCAGACATATAACTTTTCTTTCGAACAAGTTAATGCTATACTGGCATATTCTATGTGTTTGCAACCATAAGAATTTGCATTAAGATGAAGAGAATAATGATATAAGCAGCATACGTGTCAAGAATTCACAAACTCATAGCAATAGATAGTATCTCATAAGGCTTCCATAACCCCAACAGAGAAGTTTAGCTACTCATGAGTGCAATGGAAATCACAATAGTCATTATCATCATACCAATATAAGGATAGAACGTGTAGTATATGTTGGTAGGGCTTGTGGCGTGATTTCCTTTCAAAGTAGTGTTTCTCTTGTTGTGAAAATTTAAAAGTTGAATAGACGAAGAGAGAATAGTAAGAATTAATTAAAAGCAAATTGTTTAGAGTTGTAGATGAATCAATTAGAATGCGAATGATGAGAATAATGAGAATAATCAGAATGAATAAAAGCTTCAGCAAAATAGGGTATTTATAATACCCATATCCTATTCCTACTAGGCTACTGCGTACATATCCTAATCCTAATAAATTACTGCATCATTATCCTAATCCTAATAAGTTACTGCTGATCCCCTCGTCTTTGTAAATGCTGTTTTTGCCCGGGACAAGTTATCCAGGCATCACTTTCAGCCCATAGGTGTCCAAACGCTGCTTTCCTTCTTTTGTGAAGCTTCCTTTGGCGTCAAGTTATCCATAAAATGCTGAAATCTTCATCATTTATACCTGAAAACTTGCTAATCATGTTTGTTAGCTCATTTACAGGAAAAAGGACTAAAAGTGCAGGAATTATATATTTTGTCCTTAAAACTTAGCCTAAAATATGGTAAATTATGGTGTTTAGGCGTGTAAATACGCCTATCATCACTTGGGCACAAAATTTCCAAAAAAGGGATTGAAGTTGATCGAGCAAAGGTAGAAGTTATCGAGAAATTATCGCCTCCCATTTCAGCAAAAGGAGTGCGTAGTTTTCTTGATCATGCAGGATTCTATCAGAGATTCATAAAGGACTTCTCAAAAGTTGCAAATCCACTTTGCAATCTATTAGAGAAGGAAGTGAAACTCCTATTCAATGACGAATGCTTGAAGGCATTTGAGTGCCTTAAAAAGAAGCTGATCGAGGCCTCTATTGTTATTGCACATGACTGGGAAAAACCATTTGAAATAATATGTGATACAAGTGGTGTCGCATTGGGAACTGTATTGGGACAGAAGAGGGATAAATTGTTTCACCTGATATATTATGCCAACAAAGTACTAAATGGAGCACAAAAGGATTACACAGTAACCAAACAGGAACTGCTAGCTGTAGTGTATGCTTTCTAGAAATTTAGATCTTATCTGCTTGGGACTAAAGTGGTAGCCCATACTGACCATGCTTCCTTGTGGTACTTGATGGCCAAGAAGGATGCTAAACTAAGGCTTATTAGATGGGTGTTGCTACTATAAGAGTTTGATTTCGAAGTCAAAGATAGGAAAAGTTATGAAAACCAGGTTGCAGATCATTTATCTAGAATGGAAGGTGAGCCGGAAACTAATGATGAAACAAAGATAAATGATGCATTTCCTAATGAGGAGATCCTGGCAACTATTATGGAAACATTGCCCTGGTACGCGGATTTTGCAAACTACGTTGTGAGTCAGATCCTCTCAGAAAATATTTCGTTCCACCAAAGGAAGAAGTTCTTGCATGATGTAACACACTACTTCTGGGATGAGCCTTATATTTTTCGGCGATGTGCAGATAAAATCATACGGACATGCGTGCCTGAAGTAGATGTACTGTGCATACTGGAAGCATGTCATGATTCCCCAATTGGGGGTCACTATGCAGGTGACCGAACGGCCAGAAAGGTGTTGCAGAGTGGCTATTATTGGCTAATATTATTTAAAGATGCCCACGAGTTTGTGCAAAAATGTGACCAATGTCAGAGGCAAGGGTCCATATCTAATAGGCATGAAATGCCCTTGACTAAGATGCTTGAAGTGGAATTATTTGATGTTTGGGGCATTGACTTCATGGGTCCGTTTGTAAGTTCTTACGGAATGAAGTATATTTTGGTTGCTATTGACTATGTTTCTAAATGGGTCGAAGTTATTGCTTTGGCTGACAATGAGGGAAAGAGAGTAATTGCTTTTCTAAAAAATAACATCTTCTCTCGCTTTGGAGTACCACACACTATCATCAGTGATGGAGGATCTCACTTTTACAACAAATTATTTCAAGCAACTTTGGCAAAATATGGAGTGAAACAACACAGAATGGCTACTCCATACCACCCTCAAACCAGTGGGCAAGTGAAGGTGTCGAATCGTGAAGTTAAGGCCATCCTATCCAAGACGGTGAATGCTAGCCGAAAAGACTGGTCCCAAAAACTTGATGATGCCTTGTGGGCATACCGAACTGCTTTTAAGACACCTATTGGTATGTCACCATTTCAGTTGGTCTATGGAAAAGTGTTCCATTTGCCAATAGAGCTGGAACACAAAGCTTTATGGGCACTCATGAGGTTGAATTTGAATTGGAAGAAAGCAGCAGAGATGAGACTAGGGAAACTGAATGAGATGGATGAGTTTTGTGTTAGGGCAACTGAACGAGCAGATTTGTATAAAAAGAAGATAAAAAAGTACCTAGGGAATTAGTGCTTCTGTTTAATTCCAAACTCACATTGTTCCCAGGGAAGCTGAAATCTAAGTGGTCAGGTCTTTTTAAGGTAAATCAAGTCCACTCATCTGGAGTAGTGGAGCTTGAAAATGAAGATGTTAGTACATTCAAGGTAAATGGGAAATGGGTCAAGATTTACATTGGCCAAGAAGAATCAGTGAAAAGCATCACCATTATCTGTCTCGATGAAGTCTGAGGTAATCGAGACACCTGAGTCATGTTGCGACATTAAATCAAGCACTGCATGGGAGGCAACCCATGATCCTTGAGAACAACCCAGTCCAGGTATACCCAAACTCTTAAGCTAGTTTTTGCTTTAGTTCTAAGTTGAGGGTGGCTGGTATTCTGCTGTTGTAACATAGTTTTTGGTAAAAAAAAACAAAAAACAAAAGGCAGTGACATATCTTGCTCAACTTTTAACCATCCTTCCAATGTCTTGCTTGATAAACTGTGTGGATTACATTTACTTGTGACCATTGTGAATCTTGTTGTGGCATTAATTATAGCTGCTTGATGATCATTACTGAATAATTGCATGAACTAGATAAGTGGTGATATGTAATATACTTGTGTGCCAGGTGTGTATGAGCTATTATTTGTTTCTTTCTATATGCTAAAGCCAGAACTTGCCTGTTTAGTCTTGCCATGGTCTTAGTATAGGAGTAAGGATAGGATCATAGGCCGTCATTGATTAACTCACTTTTAGCCTAAATATCCTTCCCTGTATGCATAACACCCTTTTAATCCCCGTTTAGAGCCTAGCTTGACCATTTCTTTTGTATGAAACATTTTACCTTCCCATTTATACCATAATAAACATATTTATCCCTAGGCTTCCTTGGACACTGAGCACCTTAATCTAGGAAAACAACCTAAGTTGAGGGTGGCTATCATAGGGGTGCATGGTGTAAGATGAGGAGTATAAAAAAGGGTGGAATAAAAGAGAATGAACTAAAGCTGGGTGCTAATAATGCAAACAAAAAAAAAAGATAAAAAGAGAAGAGAAGAGAGAGTTATTGCAACCCCCAACTTGAATATGGATAATCAAGAGAAGAAGAAAAATAAAAGAGGATAATTAGTGAGTCCAAGAAAGATGTGTAGTGTCAAGGAGGCATAGTCGTTCTAAATAACCTTGAATTTCATACCAGCCCCAAACCACATTACAAGTCTAAAAGAAGTCCTATAGTGATCCTGACTGGCCTATCTGAGGTCTGAGAACGAAATAAGGGCAACCCTATGGTACTTAGAATACATTGACTGGAACTTTCTTGTGAAAGTGAGAGTTTGGTGATAACCCCTAATTTGTATGGTTGGATTTCTCGTATGAAGAAAGGGGTATTTCTTTGTTTTGAGGGCACACGAGTATCGTCACTAGCTACTCGCTTGTTTAACCAATGTGGTATTGATATGTGAATGGTTATTGTGGCCAAGGTTGATGCTGTCGCTTGATTCCTTTGTGTTACAGTACTGTTTTCAATGATATGCACATTGGTTTGGCATTGAAAGGATAATTTTGTGTTGAGCTATGCGTGCTAAATGTTCTATGTGTTTTCTTAGTTAGATTTAGTTGCTTGAGGACAAGAAATTGCTTTAAGTTGAGGGTGTTGATGTGTGCGCAATTACGAACACATTTAAGGCCTTTAACCTAGAATAATTGCGAAGTCTTAAGCAACTTTTGTTGTTTTTTTGATTGTTTATATTGTTTTAATGCAGATACTAGTTATTGGGGAGGAACCCAAAGAAAATAAAAATAAATCAGCTGAAATCTGGTGCAAATGAGCTAAAGTGTAGCTGACGCCATTTCTGAAGCACTGTCAGATATATGACAGGCTGTCAAAGTTGCCGTCAAGCTTAGACAGAATTTGAGGAGTTGAGATGAAATGTGACGACGTTTCGCCAGCGCCGTCAAACATGGAACAGGCTATCAAAGTGGCCGTCAACCTAAGGCAGATTATGCTGATTTTCAGTAAGGATGTGACAATATTTTTCATGGGTCGTCACATATTTGACACGCCGTCAGATTTGCCGTCAGAAAAATCAGAAGATAGTAATTCACTGGAAACTTTGACGACAGCCTGCACACTCCGTCAGACGTATGATGCGCTGTCAAGAATGCCGTCACCTATTTTGAAGAAAACCATAAATTTTAATTTTTTTTTTTAGGGTTGACTATTTAAAGACCTGTAGGGGGGATCAGACAAAAAAACTGGGAGGGTAGCACGTAAAATTGCTTCATCTTTTTCATCAGATATTTTTCTTGTTTTCTTTCCAAACACTTATCAACTATTGTAGGTTTCCATCTTGTGACTGAATTGAAGAAATACTTATTGGGTTTCATGCATCAGTAAGTTTATCCATATTACCATGAATTCAACTTGTTATTTCATTCATCAAATCATGAATGACTAATTCTATTAGCTTGAGTTATGGGATCCATGGATTAGGGTTTGATATGATGCTAGGTATTTAAAGGATTCAAAGAGTGGTAGGACATCTTGAAATTCTGTTGCTTTAACTTGAGTCTATTGGTTGCAAACAATAGGTTATGCCTTAGGCTTATTTGCTTTTAACTGAGAAATAAACTAGAGGACTTGAATTATCAACAGGGACTCGGAAGCTACTAACCTTTTGTTTAATGATTGATGCCGTAACTGGGTTAATCTACCTAAGATAATATCCTATTGGAAATAGATAAGTTATCTAAGTTCGAGAGAATTAGATAATAAATTATCTGGTGAGGTCGAGATATAAGTCAGATAGTATTGTCGTCAGGGATATTCTGTTATTTCTACTTACTTCAAGAGTCTTAGGCATTACCTAGTATCTGTCAATTCCCAAAAACCATGGTGAACATAACTCTGGTCTCCTATTTATCTTGGTTACAAATACTAAAATATTGAAAGTGACAATTGACTCTCTGTGAAATTTTAACCCCCATTTTTGGAAACAGTAAACTACCAGTAAAGTATTTCGTAAACAAATCAAAGTTCACACCCTATTCCCTGTGGGATTCGACCCCAACCTAGTTGGATTTTATATTGACAACGATCTTTTACACCCATTCAAGAGTGTAGTTTGAGAATTATCAAGTAGTTGACCCTCAATTTACAATCTCATCTGTAATCCATGTATTCAGCGGCTCATTTTAGTTTATGATATTCAGTCTGTGTATCACATTTCAAGATCAGTCCTATTCTTATGTTCCAATTTATGTGTATTCCATAAGTGATCTCGGATTCACTAGTATTTTCAGCTCAAGGTAATATTTTTCCTTGAACGTACTCAGTTTTATGCTCAGATTACCCTTACAAACTTGGTATCAGTTGCCATTGTATATTCAATCATGCATTCATGAGTCGATTCACTCATGTAATCATATATCATATATGCATGTTCAGTGTAAGGAATTTCAGCCCATCAGTAATCCCAGTTATGCATTCATGAATCAGCTCAGTCATGTACCCATGCATCAGATATGCATGTTCAATATGAAAACTTAGTATATCAGTAGTTTCAGTCATGCAATCATGCTTCAGTTGTACATGTCCAGTATGTATTTTTAGTTTATTATTTCTCTCAGTCTAATCAGTCTCATTCGAGGATGAATGTTCCCAAGGGGGAGATATTGTAATACCCCAAACAATGCAAATCAATATTAGTGCCATGTTTCAAGCCTATGCTTAGTATATCATGGTTATTTGATAGTTTTATGAGTAATTTTGTTATTTATTAAGGCCTCAAATACATCCTAGCTATTAGCTGAATCAAAACACCCCTTACCGATTGAATTCTTGAGAAAAATATTACCATAGTCAACTTTAAACGAGCATATCTTCGGTTCTACAAAGAATTTTTGAAATCATGACCCACCACCAGATAGATAATTAAATTAGCTCAACAATCCAATATTGGAGTAAAGAGTTATGGCCATTTTATAGAGAGTTATCCGCACTGCCCAGGTGCAACGGCAAGGCTGACAGACTGTTTAGCCAGTGACGTACCATTGATCAAACTGTCGCAACTGAGGCAGTAAGCTAGTTTTTTGGCCAAAAACTGACGGTTTTTCAGTAGAGTGACGGTCCGTCGCCCAAAACGTCAACCACATCCTTTTAGCAATTTAAAGACATTTTTAAAGGGATTTTTGGATTCTTTTCCACCCCTTTTAACCCATTATCCCATTATTTTCCTCACTTCCTCTCAAGAACTCAATATTTTCTCTCAAAGAGGCAAGAACCCTAGTGAAGAAATCAAGAACAAGCCTAAGAATTTCTTCAAGAACCATCAAGAAAATATCAAGATCTGTGTTTTCCAATCCATGAACATTCAAGAAACTTTAATTCTCTTTCAAGATTAAAGCTTTAAGGTATGTTAAAGTGTTCATCCTTGGGTATCCTTCCATCCTTGGAGTTTAAGAAACTCTTTTAAACTATAAGTTAGTTGATTTTATAGATCTCATGTTGGATCTGAGTTTAATCTTGATTATTATGTTAAATTGAGTTTTTATTCCATGATTTATATCGAGCTTCATGAAAAATAGTTAATTGTAGTATGATTTATATGAAATTTATGTTGAGCTCTTGAACTATAAGTTGGATGTAGTATCCATGATTGCATTTAAGTGTATTCATGATTATAAGGTTGACTGGGTTTCTAATCCATGATTAAGTGTAAGATTTATGTGAAATTAATAATTATATGTGTAGTATCATGTGAATTCATGTTAGAGCCTTAAAATTGTGAACTTAGTGTTGAAATTGTGATACTCATATGTTGATTAGTATTATATGCAAATACTATGACCTCCAAGTATTTGATGAATTGTTCATGTGAATTAAATAAGAGAAATTATATCATGTAAGCATGTACACTAGTTCATGCGATTCAAGTGTTTGATAAAATGCCTCTATGGTTGCATTATAAACAAATGTGCATTGTTATGCTTTGTAAGAACATGTGATGCTCTACTTTTATGCTATCGAGTCCTGGGGGTATTTAATAGCCGACAATTTAGCTGTTTACCTAGAGCCAATGTTAGTTACAAAATATTCTCAGTCATGTTATAATCAGCAGTACTCTCAATCAGTTACAGAACTTAGTAAAACTTAGTTAGCTCAGTATCAGTCCAATCTAGTTCAGTATTGAGTTCAGAATTCAGTAGTATTCAACATTTAGTCCAAACCTTAGTAAACTCAAGTCAATTAACAAAATTCACTGATATTCTATCAATCAACGAAACTCAGTGAACTTATAGTTCATTCAAGCCTAGTATGAACTAGGAAATCAGTTCAGTGTCTATTCAATTGGGAGTAGGATTCAGCACTGAGCGAACCCAAGGATGGGGACTCACCTGCTAGCCATGGGTGTGATCCTTAGAAACAGTCCTTGAATTTCAAAACTACGTAGCCAGCATAGGTTGGGGATGAGTTCCTGCTAGATATGGGTTGATACATCTCTCATGAGTCTTTTCTATTAGTGAAGGTTTCAGAAGAGCTTTCTATTAGAAAGGGGTTAACTTACAGCTTGTATTTACCCATGACACAATATTGATACCCTTCCAACCGAGTCGCACGTTGGACCCTTATTAGTTTAGAAAGGGGCATGTCGGTTAGATGATTACCTCCCACAGTTTTAGTTTCAGATTCAGTCTTCGAAATAGAACTCAGTTCAGTTCTATAAAAATCAGGACTGTCAGACACAGTCATTAAGCTCCGTAAAGAACTCAGATAGTTCTACAGATTCAGGACTGTCAGATATAGTCACTTAGCTTAGTACGAAACTCAGATAGTTCTAAGATTCAGGACTGTCAGAAATAGTCACTCAGTTATCAGTAATACAGTATCCGTAGACTCAGTTATCAGTACTAGTAAGCTCAAAAATCAGTTATATCAGTGTTTAGAATCCATTATCTAGTGTTATCATGATCTCAGTTGCAGTTTACGTATTCATGCATGTACTCTCATTCACTTATACTCATGTCATTCAGTTAGTATTGTTCATGCATATGAACACACGCATTACAGCCTACCTCACTTAGCATACCAGTATATTCAAAGTACTGCCGCATACTTTTCTCTTGTGCTATGATGTCTTATATCATAGGTTCAGACGCACGGGCTCCTGATCATACTTAGCAGCCCAATCTATCAGCAACAGACTTTGTGGTGAGTCCTCATAGTTTGAGGACAAAGTATCATTTTAGTTATCGGTATTCAATTTATTAATAGTTTAGTAGTTGGAGTTAGTTGGGGACTTATCCCATCAACTCCCTGACTCAGACAGTTTAGAGGCTTTCCAAACTAGAGTATTTTTAGATAGTTGATTAGTTTTCAGTATTGATGTTCAATTTTGGTATTGAGATATCGTATTTAGTTTTATTTCAGTATTGAACCTTATGGCAAGTTTCTGCCTAAATTCCGCATATTATAGTATTATTGTTCAGTTATTACAGCAGGTATCAGTCATGGGTTAGCTTATGGTCCCTCAGGATTATGAGCATCGTGTAGCGTCTGGGGTACAGACTTGAGGCGTTACACTACACTACCACATCATTTGGTTTATGTCTACAAAACTTCAATGTTTGTAATTGTGGACTGGTCTTGTGTCGTTGGTTGATGCAAGTACTGCTGCAGTTCAACAATGATGTTTTGCTTGACTGAACTATGTTGGAGATGGCGTTCCACCACTAAATATTTATGGACACTGTCTATTCAGTTTGAGAGTCGTTTTCATAAAAATAAGTTTTCCAAAAATTTTCTTTAAAAGTTAATGTTGTCCAAGTGGGAGAATGTTAGAATTATTTATTTTATGTGGACTTAACATTAACTTTTTATTATGTTTGAAGTAAAATGGGCTGATGTTATTAGTTGGTGGACAAAACACAGGCCGTGTATTCATTCGGATTCCATATGGGCTTGTATCCATTTTATGTTATTGGTGTGGGCTGGCAATAGTGTAGGCCTGTAGTAGACCTGTGAGCCCATAATGTGGGAGTGCACTAGGTTAAGGCTTTTAAGCCTTTAAATATAAGGCTAGGTCCCCTCTCCTGACTTTAACATAAGACGTATTCCCATAAGCTGCCAGCTGTTATAAGCAAAGGAGAGGAAGACTCAACCTAGTTCGTCTTCGATTACGTATTCCAATGATGGACAAAGGTACGCACATTATTTCTCGCATATTTCATTACTTTATAGGTGTTCTTGGTTTATGTGAACCTGTGGTGTGTTTCTCTATAAATTCTAACAGAGTTGATCTGTAATTTAGTTATATTAAAGCTTGATATGATAACTCTGAAACGTATTTAACTTGTTATAATCCATTATGTTGCATTGATAATATGAAAGTTATATTGCCATTATATATGAATCAATCAATATATATATATAAAGAAGAAACATAGAGGAGGTGATGTGGCACTTTTCTATGACTTCCATTGCTATTTATCTATTTTCCCCTTTTTTATTTTTTCTTATTTATAAATGAAAGAGTTAATAATGTTCTACACTATTTATTGAGTATTATTAATAATTGGTATAGTTAAGCTAATGGAGAATTGAAAAGTCCCATCATCTTTTAATTTTATTCATCATGCCTTAAGAGTGGTTTAAAATCTTTTCCTCTCCCATATTTAAGAGTGATTGTTAAGTTTCTCTCCTTTTTTTTGTTATTTAAAGAGGTTCATCTTTCTCTTATGCACCAAATAATGCTCCATATCTATAAATTTAAGATCTTTATATGCTATTCCTACCACCATCTTCATACCTCATTCATGGTGACAATTATCACTACATTTTCCTTCCTACATTTTTTTATATTAAGATTTTCCTATTTTTCATAAGAAATTAAACTTCTTCTTTTTGAGGTTTTTGTCCATCATCTTTAAAGTTTGTCCATCATCAGTAAAAAGCATACGAGTGTCCATTATCAGTAAGAAGCATTCCAGCATGATTTTTAACACACCTTTGATTCTTAAGAGTTTTAAATAACTTTCAAGTTTGTCCATTAGTAACAAGCATTCTCGCATGATTCTCACATTTCTGCACTCTAAAAGATGGGCAAGTTTGATTTGAGTGTTAATTGATCCAATGGATCTATATGCTTCGGAGTATTGAGACAAGGTACAACGTATTTTGATCAACACATCTTTTTTAGATACAGAGGGTGTTAAATGAAGTTCCTTCACAAGATCATTGCTTTCACGAATGTAATTGGAAAATGTTGTTTATCTAAGAAAATTGACTAGCCTAAAATGTTAGCAACTAAATTTTAGAAGCTATATTGATATATTAAAAGCTTTTCTTTGCCTTGTATTATAAATAATATAGATGTTATATGAGTTTTTATGATTAGACTTATATTTTTGGTTTCTTTTGAGTCTTTTAGAATGATAAGCAACAAATTATATTTTCTTTCATCATCTTATTTCCAACTCTTTTTTGATATGATATAAGTTACATTATGTCATTATTAAAAGAAATCTCTTAAATTCTTAACAATCTCACTTAAATTCAAGAAATCACTTATTACCTTTGTTCCTTTTTAGTTGTGAATTAAGTTTTGCACAATCAATAGTTAGGAGTGTAGTTTAACTAATATAAATCTTTATTAATTCTTTAATTTTGTCCCTCTAAACACTAGATAATTAATTTTTTAAATTGACAAGTATTTAGAAACATCTATATTTAAAATATACAACAACAACAACAACAACAACTATTAGAAAAAAAAAAGTGATAGACCATAACATTATATGATAATCTATTTTATTTTTATTTTGTTTACCTTATTTAAACACCTCAAAAGTTATCAAACATAAGTATTAATAAATTATTATGATAATAAAATTAGAAAATGAGAGGACTCATGCAACTCTTTTATTATGTACTATATGCTTACTAGAGACTTGAGATACAGTATCTATAAATGTTATTTATTGCATAATTAATACCTTATTTATGAAAAAATAATTAAATAATAACGGATAAGATGAAAGGACTTAAGTAAATTTCTAATAATAGTAGAAGAGAGGATTTACATAAGACAATTTTTTTTTATTTATGTATAGAGGTTTCTTAGTATAGTAATTATAAATATTTTTATTTACATAATTAATGTTTTATTTATGAACAACTAAATAAAATTGGATAAGATAAGGATTTATGTAAATTCTCTATTACTAAATAAATATTACTGTATCATTTATAACAATTGAGTAATATTTATAAATATTTAAATATGAATAAGAAGTAAAAAATCTGTGTATCCTTTTTCTCAACAACTCATCTTCATTTAAATGTATAATTTTTCATAACTTTACCATTATAAAAAAATATTATGTAGAGTATATAAATTCAATCAGTTCTTGATTATCGCGCGAATCTGTTCACTAGTTAAATTCTTAAGAGAGTAGTTTTATCTTACTTTGTGTCTATTTAATTAAATCTCAGCTATTTTGCCCAAAATCTGGGGCAATTATAATTTGATTAATATTTTTAAATTGTCTTCTATAATTCCTTTTTGTCCAATTAGAAACAAAATTGGCCGGTTAACTAGGAGTACTTTGTTCTGTTCTTGGTTTAAGATATTGTAGTATAACGTAAATTCTTAAGAAGTAATTTTTATCTAAAGGTGTGTTTTTTGGTGTGAAAAATTAGAAATATTAGTTAGAAAATAAGTGATTTCTCTAATTATTTTATACTATTTGATAAGCAAATTAAAATATTATATGATAATCGATTTATTAATAATCTATAATCTATAATTTATAATCTATATCTATAACATATATCTATAATCTATAATCTATAATCTATAATGTATTAAAAGTGTGAAGGCCTTTAGAAAAGTGATTTGAACTTTTTGTCCTTCATTAAAAGACTCCCCTTTAGACAAAACTGTCTTTTTACTATTTTTTTAATTTATTATTTAATTATTTTTATTATATTAACTAAACTCCTAAAATATATTGGACTCCTAAAATATATGGCAGGGGAATTTATTAATATTTTCCTTTGTACTGATCAATTAGAAAGATATCCCTAAAATAGGATAGAAAAATACTCTTCAAATAGGATTATATTAAGGAAATACTTTTATAAATATTGAGATGCATGTTAAACTAAAGAAGAAACTGATTTACTTATTGGGAAAATATGATTGACGCTCATATAACTTGATTCAGTTGCATGTCTAGATTGGTGGATGCTTAATTTTCTAACCCTCAACTTCTTCACTATTTTGTCAACATAATAGAATTCAACGTGTGTGTGTGTATATATATATATATATATATTCTTTGTTTTCATTCAAGTCATTATTTAGTGCCAAAATTTTCGCTTAGAAAAGAATTATTTTCATCAAAACTGAAGTTTTGTGATCGCTATTGTATTATTTTGTTGTAATTTATAGGTCGTTGATGAATTTACAGGCGGTAGATGAATGCCGGTCGGCTTTGAGAATTTTTTTTTAGCTAAAGGTTAGGTTTAATTCTATTATTTTTATATCTCTGTTTTGATTTTTTCTTTGTGTAAAGGTAAAATTTAGTTGTATTATTTTGATATCTCTATTGTCGTATTATTTTGTTAGAGTTTATGGGTGGTAGATGAGTGTCAGACGGCTTTGAGGAAATTTTTGTGTAAAGGTTAGATTTAATTATATTGTTTTGATGTCTCTATTATCATGTTGTTTTGTTGCAGTTTACAAGTGGTAGATGAATATCAATTGGGTTATTTTTTTGGGAAAGAGTAGGTTTAATTAAATAAATTCTTCAAAACATGTTGAATTTAATTATTGTATTTATATTCATTATTTAAATAAATATCTTATTTAGTATAACATTTGAACACAATAAAGTGAGGTACACGCGCAAGACGCGTACACCTAAACTAGTATAGTAAAAGTGTGGACCTTAGAAATGTAGTTTGAACTTTTTGCCCTTCATTAAAAGTCTTTGCTATAAACAAAATTGTCTTTTCACTATTTTTTTTCTATTTTTTTAAAAGGTTATTATATAATTCAAGAAATTAGAAGTCATAAATATATGGTAAGAGTTTAACTTATGATAAATTAGGAGTCTATAATTCTATTCTATTTTCAATTGGATAATAGCATTGAAGCAACTTTTACCTATATAAAGAATAAAATTGTGCTCATACCAAATTAAGAAAATATTTCTGCACAAATTATTTTAGAGGTGATAACAAATTTCTCTCTTTTAGTATCATATTTTCTTATATTGCATGCTGGTTGATATATTTGTCTGCATCTTTTTATTGTGCTTCAAGTTTTATATTTTATATATGTGATTTTGAATGATACTTGGAATAGAGACTAACATCAATTCTTCCTTAACCTTTCGCTATAATGTTCATAAGGCCAATCATTCTGCCTGTAGCAATTGAAACACGAGTTGCCAACAAATATTGTGACGGTCCTTGAATTCTTGAGTGTGGATAGTGGAAGCTGCATAGTAAAGTGATGAGTGACTATCAAAATTCCATAGTCAAGTATTCTATTCGATAGCTCCTGAAATTATACTACTCCCTCCATTTAAAAAAGAATGACCTGCTTTGACTTGTCATAAAATTTAAGAAAATAAAGAAGACTTTTGAATCTTATGGTCTTAAATTAAAGTTGTGTCAAATGTACCAAAATGCTCTTTAATCTTGTGGTCCTAAACATGCCGTGTGGAAAGTTGAAATTAAAGTATTACCAAAAAGGAAAAAGGGTCATTTTTTGTAAACGGACTAAAAAAGAAAGTAGATCATTCTTTCTGAAACGGAGGGACTATTTTCTTCCAAAAATTATACTTCCTCCGTTTCAAAATGAATGACCTACTTTTCTTTTTAGTGCGTTTCAAAAAGAATGATCCCTTTCCTTTTTGGGCAATACTTTAATTTTAATTTTCTACATGACATGTTTATGACCACAAGATTAAATGACATTTTGGTATATTCAACACTACTTTAATTTAAGGCCACAAGATTCAAAAGTCTTGTTTATTTTCTTAAATTTTGTGTCAAGTCAAAGTAGGTCATTCTTTGTGAAACGAAGGAAGTACTATTTTTATATTAAAAATTATATCTGAATGTGATTCTCTATCTTCTATATTATAATCTATTACGTGTTATATTAATCATAAATAACATATATAACTTATGTTATTAAGTATTTGACATAATTTTTTTATTTAATTTTCAGGTTTCAAATTTTCTTTTCTATTACATTGATTTTATCAATCAAGAATATCAAAACAAGTTTTTATGTTTGTGAGTGACTCTCATTATTAAATTTCCAACGTAATTTTGTTGTTTCTATAGGTTTCAGATATCCTATTCTCTTACATTGGTGTTATTGATCATAAATAACATGCTTTCGTGATTGAGTAATTGTGTGGTTTCTAGCTTTCAATTTTTTTCTATTACATCAGTTTTATCAATCATAAATAACAAATCGTTCTTTTATGTTTGTGCATAACTTAATTTTTTGATTTAAATTTCAGGTTTTAATTTTTTTTTCTACATTGGTTTTATTGATCAAGAATAACAAAATATTTTTTATGTATGTAAGTAACTTCCGTTAATAAATTTTCAATGTAACTTTATTATTTTTATAAATTTCGGATATCCTTTTTTTATTACATTGAGTTTATTGATCAAGAATATCTATTTTAGCTTTCTTTTCAGGTGTTGAAAAATGATAAATTTTTGACAAACTTGAGACAAAGACTGACGACTTATTAATACGAAGTTCATATTTAAGTCAAACTTTTTTTTTCTTGTAGTATTTTTTGTAAAATAAGGTACGCGTTTTATTCACGCTCATATATCTATATTTGTAATCTATTTTATATTTTTAATATTTATTTATAATATATTTAAAGTGTGAAAAACCTTAGAAATATCTTTTACACTTTTTGTCCTTCATTAAAAGTCTTTGTTTTAGACAAAATCGTCTTTTCACTATTTTTTCCTAATATTTAAGAGTTGAAAATTAATTAAATATATTTATTTATGACAAGTAATACTTTTTTTTCATTAGGTTAAGAATTCTAAATCAATTGAGTTTGATTTTAAGAAGATTTGAAAAATCTAGAAATAAATATAAAAGAGTTAGAATAAGAAAAATTTAAGAAGTATCCAATTTTTAAAAGTTTTAAGTACGTAATAAGAATGAAAATGATTTTGTAAAAATTTGACTTTAAAAATAAGGTAAGATTTTAAATATAGAAAAAAATAGTTGTACCTTGACTTTAAAAACAAGAAAACATTTTAAATAAATAAAAAAATCATACCATAAATATGGTTCAAATTGATGCGGCTCTCTTAGCCGAAAAAGAGCAAAAGTAATGATTAACAATTTAGAACTTCTGGTGGTAAAATATATATGTGCTTACACTAAAATATATCTTTATGTTTACATTATTGTATTAAAGTGAAGAATATTTGAAAAGTTATTTAAACTTTTATACTTAATAAAAAATCTCCATATAGATAAAATTATTTAATTTTGTTTAAATAAACATTACACATGCAAGACAAGTGCGATTTAACTAGTTTAGATAAATATGTGAGATTGGGAGCATGGAAATAAGAATAGAATAGTAGACGGTGTGGGCTGGGGGTAGGATGGGACGTGCGTTGGTAGGCAGGGGATGAGAATGGGGTGTTACACTCGGAGAGAAACAATAAGAGGTCGTTTGGTAGATTGTATAAGAATAATGCAAAATATGGTGTATTAGTAATGCTTGTATTATTAATGTTTGTATTAGCTATGCTTGCATTAGTTATACTTGTATTTTTCTTATGCAGTGTTTGGTTTGATATATTAAAAATAACATGAATTACATAATTTCTAAAGACATAATTTTTTTTTTACACAATACCCACCATATATATATTGGAAAGGATGCGAAAATATCTTTTGAGAGAAAATAGTGTCTTTAATCATGTTAATGCAAGCATTGGATCCATTGCATTGCTAATATCATGAATTTTAAGGTATTAATAATACACACCTCAATACACAATAAAGTGTATAACTAATGCAAACATTAGTTATACATAGGGCAAAGAAATATACCAAACAAGGTATTAGTAATACTCATTAAACTAATACATGTATTAACTTTCCAATACACTCTACCAAACGACCCCTAAGAGTGAAGTATTAATTATATAACTTTTTTATTTTTATTTTTATAGAAAATATTCACTCTCTTTAGCCTTAGTAAACTTGTTTTACAGAGAAAAAAAATTCTAAAATATTTTGACAAGCTAAAAATAAAAAAATTAAAAATAATTTTCAAAAAATAGTTTCTTCCATACCAATCACATTTTTATTTTCTATTTATTTTAACCATAAAGGCTTTGAATCTTGTCCACAAAAAGTTCTACAAAGCTAGGTAGACTAATATTTTTTTTTGGTAAAACAAGATTTGGGATTAAAGGACCTGGACAACAAAGAGAAAACTTTCAATTTTTCTTTAGATAAATTTTCCCAGTCTCTTTCTAGGCTGTTTTGTATTAGTAAAAAAATTCGGAGAGGGGGCTAAATGTGACCTCAATACGAAACAGTTATTGGGAGATCACATCGCCCAACGAGCCTAACTAATATGAAAGTTACCTTTGTCAAATTTAGTTATTATTCTAGGCATTTGTCACTTATCAAGTTGAAAAGGGCCGTTCGAATCCGTGGGTGATACGAGTCAAATGACCATCATAGCTTTTGATGACATTATTCGAGGCCAACACATGAAGACTCAAGCCTTGGTCACCTCGAGGATCCGTTTTGAGCACACCATAGAGCAATTCAATGTATGGAAGGTTGCTTAGGGGCTTGCTTTGATGCCTACCAACGGATTCCAAGTGATGAAGAACGATTGTGAAGGCCAAAGATGACACACATGGTCCGTCCCACTAAAACATATGGGCCCTTGCGTGTTGGGCTTGTTTCTATTTTATTTCACTTGGTTTATGGGCCACTTTTGGACCCATTGTAATAGTTTAGCCTAAGAATATAAATAGATAGCCTAGGTCATTTTTCTTCTTTAGCTTATCTTTGATATTGAATGAACATTGCTCTTGAACGAGTGTTGGTGAAACTAGGGTTGAATGTTTGCTTAGAAACGGGGGTTCTGAGGGTATTGATTTCCTGTTGGTCCACGTAAGAAATTGGTGTTCGATTCTACGAGTTTTAGAGGTCTTTGACTTTGATACACTCATTGGTTCTTAATTCATTGTAGTTTCTTATGTCAATTTATCTATCTTTTCTTTCTTGCATCGATTTTCTTTTGTTTTCTTAGGTAATTTCCATATTGATATCTAGATCCGTATCATTTGGTATTAGAGCCGAGCTTGATTTTGTTCCTACGAAATCAATCTTGGGTTTGCTATCTCGAAAATTACAAAAAAAAAATAAAAATAAAATTGTTTTAGTATTTACCCTAGTTCGAGAGTTTAGGTCTTTTTTTTTGTCTTTTGTTTCTAGTGTTAGATCCTTGTTCCCTAACACTAATAGAGTCTAGCTCTCGAATTTGAGCTTATTTTAAGTTGTTTTGAGTCATCCACCACTGTTTAGCTTGAGTTGAAGAAACTTGAAGGTGGGATCTCAAATTTGGAAGGTTGTACTTGATGTTTTGGAATTGAAAATGTGTTGGATGTGATTGGGAGTGAAACATGAGCTTGGGGAATAAAAAATCATCAAATTCCAAGGTCATATGCTTAAGGGTCAACTTTGAATATTCTTGGTGTTCTTCATCATCTTCATATATTGTTGAGGAAGAACATTCAAAAAGTGGTCATTTGATCCAAAAAAGAGGTGAGAAAAGGTGTGGAACTTGTTTTTCTAAAAGAATATTTCAAGGATATTCCAAGTTTTTCAAAGAAAGAAAAAACAAAAAGCATAAAAAAGGGAATATTCTCAAAGAAGAAGACAAAGGAAAGTACAAGGGGGGAGGGGGGCGCAAGAAAATTCAAACTCTCTTGAGTTTGAAAGATCAATTGAAAGGCTCCAATTCTTGTATTTTTTCCCTCCCAAAGCCGATTATAGCACCTCGAAGTTGAAGATTGATTGAAATTCAAATTGGAAACAAGAAATCTCCAAAACCCAATCAACATTCAACGTCAATCGTGAGGTAGTCACATCACTCAATCATCCAATTACCTTAAATCTCAAATTTAGATTTTAAGTTTCTTTTCTTTGATTCTTTGGTTTATTTCTTGATCCTAATGCTAATTAACAACTAGTAATCACCTACTTAGCTGTGAATTAGTTTAGAATCCATTTTTTTTTGTGTCGTTTTTCTTTGTGTGCTTTTATTCATTTTTGATTCGTTGTAGCTTCTTGACTCAAGTCTGTATGAGATTTCTTTGAGTCACTCAAACAAAAATCCATTCCAGGCAACAGTAGATATCATCCCTCAACTTCTCACGAATTATAAGCAAATATTCAACACTTGTGAATCTAAGTGTGAGCCAAACAAGGTGTGTAGAGTTGTGAGGATACCTTTTTTTTGAACTAACGTGTTTACTATTTTATAGGTGTTTTATTTCTTAGGTACCATGGATAAAAACTCTACTAATTCTATCTTGGCCACTATTGAATATCTCAACCGTAGCATGGAAAGACTACAAATGGGTGTGTCTACCATGAGAGGAAGGTTGGGTCGCATAGAAAGGCAAAGGAACTCCTGTCCCTCCACTTCTCAAAACTACCATGTTTCTCCATGTGGACATACTTTATACACTTTCACTACTATTACCCCAGAAATCTTCCACCAAATGTTTAACCCACCAAGACCTCCACAAAATCTCACTACCTAAAATACCCCTTTTCCTCAAAGCCGAAAACCCTGTAGACCATTTCATTCTCAATTCAATCAAATCTAACAAGAAGAACTTATAAACCAAATGCCCCAATTTACACCAAACCTAATTCCTCTATTCCAAGCTCCACTTAACCAAATGCCTCAACCTTCACCAAATCTAATTCCCCCATTCCAAGATCCACTTAACCAAAACCAACCCATCCATGTAGAGGAAAACGGTAGGGAAGTAGTGAAGAAGAAGAAAGTTGAGAAGAGGGAAATAGAACTAAAACTTTACCAAATAAAGAATAGCATGGCTTAAGAACAACTAGAATTGACCAAGAATGATGAGCCAAGTGGTTGCTTGAAAGGTGTGGAAAAGTAACACTTAGTTGTGGGACTTGTCACTAACTCCTTGTTACTCACTCACATTGATACTAGCATTTTACCTAGTATCAACTCTTCTATTGTTCAGGTGCAACAATATATGATTTCAAAGGAGGATCCAAGGAGAGTGCTTTACGAACATATGCTTGATGATCTAACGGAGTTTTCGGCTAAGAATTCTAGTTTTGGGAAGAGTGATAAAGAGATGATTCAAGGGAGAAGTCTTGACAAACAACCTTGTGATGAGAGCTTCTGAAAGAGTAAGTGAGCTCTCATATTACACACCAAGGTGAAGACCATAGCTCATGTGAGCTACAAGGTAGCAATGCTATCTCCTACACTCCTATAAACTTAGAATGTTGTGATGGGGATAGTAGTAGCCAAGTGGATGTGTTGGTAGTTTTCCTAGAGGAGAATTGCATGAGTCTTCCCTTTGTGATGCTCTTGGTATTTCTAGGTTGCATGAAGATCAAATTCTTGTTGTAAGTATGCAAAAAATAGTTGATCCTATAGATGACAAAATTGATTCTTCTAGTAAAAATAATTTGTGTCCACCTAGTGCTAGCACCTGTAACTTGAATAAGGTCCCATTACCAAGTGATGATAATATTCACATACTAGTTAACCCTTGTGAAAAACAAGGTGAGTCTATGTTGGCATGTGAATTTTGAACAACTAGTGAAGATGTGTATAATGATCAACTTACTCATGAATGTAGTCCACTACTTGAGCATGTGTATGATGTGGTTGATGAGTCTCAAGTTAGTGATGATGGTGATGGAGTTGATCATGAGAATAAAGGTGATTCTTTGAACATATTATGTGATGAAGGCCTTAATGATAGTTTTGCTCAAGGATATCATACAAATGGAAATGTTGTGAAGAATGACATATGTTTTTGTGAGAGTAAACTTGTATGCTTAAACTCCTTACCTTTGAATAGTGAACCTCTCTCAAAGCAATATGTCTTGTATGAAAATAGTGATATCACTCCTTGCATGACACCTAGTGAAGTGCAATATGATGTGTTTAAAAGGAAAGATGGTATGCCTAAGACTCACATGTTCTTCTATTTCTTAAAATCCATTAAGAATATAGGATTAATTGAAGATTATGCTAAATATCCCATTCTTGACAGTGATACCTCACTTTTTGAAAAGAATGATCAATTGGGTTATGATGACTTTGAATGATCAATTGGGTTATGATGACTTTGAGTTGCTTGAATGTTTAAGAAACCCAATTAGTGATTGTTCTTTGAAAAATAATTTTATTGCGATCCTTTGTATGACACCCCACCCTTGTTTGACTAATATGAAGGTGAATTACTTAACCCATATGACAACTTGAGTTGTGATCCCCTTGATGTTAATGGTGGTTTGTATCTACTTGAGAATTGCTCCTTTAAAAGAGAAAGTGGTGTTTGCTTAAAAATTCCATCTACTTCTTCCTTGTGTGTTTCCTATGTTGAGAATACTTGTGGAAATGATTTTGAAACTATTAGTGAGTACATACATGAGGACACCATAGTTGAAATTGACTTGTGTTAAACCTTTCTCTACCCTCCTTTTACTCATAATATTGCCAATAGTAGTATAGGGGGTATGTCTAATTTTGGGGATGGCACCATAGGGGAACAAAAGAATAGACGTGACCCATGTCCTTGGCTACTTCTCCCATTTGACCCCAGTTTCCTATTAGAATGTGAAAATTTCTACACACCCAACTTGATGCAGTCAAGACGACAAACAAGGTTTGATTGTGAATACTGGTATCCTTCCCTATGATGGAAAGTCTTTCTTGGGGATTTACAATCCACTTGATAGACCCTAGTTATGCATGGGGGAATTTCCAACAATGTTAAGTGTTCATTAAAGATGTGGAGTAATAAAAAGCTCCAAGAGAGTTTACCCTTGAGTGTTTCCATTCTTGATCAAGGTATCACTACTTGTAGGTCAAGGAGAGAGTTCCCTTTTGAAAACACTTTAGATGAATTCCATTCATATGATACCCTTCTTTGTGACTTGGTTGTTATGAGAAACCCCTTTCTCAAAGGTGGTTTCATAATTGAGGACCCTAAGAAAATGTGTCATTGCCTCATTGGGGTATTACTTATGTACTTGCATCCATATTTGACACACTTGAGCTTAAGTTGTGCGGACCACAACTTGTGGATGTCATGTTGAATTCTTGTTTGTTGAAGAGTCCAAGGATGTTAAAGTTTTCTTGTCACCTTCATAGAGTTGGACAACTTGAAGTATCTTGTGGGACTCTTGGGAGCATGCTTAACATCATTAGTAGAGGGAAACAAAGTTCTTGGGAGAACAACTTGTCTTGGAATGGTTTGTTGCATAGTAGGTCCTCTGTTCTCCCTAATTGCATAGTTCCACTGATGAAATTCCTTTCCTCGGGAAGTTGTTTGAAGAGAAAAGGTCTTATGTGCTTGCAATGTCTCTTTCTCTGTTTGTGAATACAACTTTGATGAGAATAGTGTCCTTAGTACCTTTCTCCATTACCTTTATACATATAATGATATTCATAATTTTACTGAATCTACATCATATGTTGGCCTGAATTGCCTAAAAGGAAGAATCATAGTGTGCCTAAAATATTTGACTTCATCCTTGAGTGCATTGTGTGCTTAAAATCTTGTGGCCAATGGTATTCCTTTTGATAATAGCACCTTGGAGGAGACTTTCATGTTTAATTCCTTTCTATGCTACCTCTTTGCTTATGATGAAGTCCATGCTAGTCTTGGACGTGCTTTATTTGGAGGTAGGAAGTTTCTTGGATGTTCCACTTGGGTGAGTAATAATGTTACAAGGAATACTCATGTCCTTGACCCTATAAAAACTTTATGGATGTATGAACCATTGGTGCCACCACTCTTGGTGTGGTCTTCTAAAGAGATGATGAAGCAATCGTGTCTTATGGCTCTTAAGCGGAAGATGTTTTTATGTTTGGAGATTGTTGTTGCCATTATTACCTTTGTAGCTTTGTTATTTCTTGGTGATTGTCATAGTGTAACGCCCCGATTATCTAATCTAGAATGCTACACGGTGCTTATGACCCCAAGGGACCACAAGCTAACCCATGACTGATATCTATACCTATACACTACAATATATATAACGTAATAGTGCGGAAAACATGAACATTTAGGCCATAAGGTTCAACTGAATAAAAATCTGTCAAAACATAATATCCATATGGGTGAAAGATACCCAAAATAATTGAAAACTAAATCAAATCTGAACTAAATCTGAATACTAAATACTGAATCTGAAAGCCTCTAAGTACCATCTGAATAAGGAGTTGAAGGAATATGTCTCCAACTAACTCCGTCTAATAAAACTAAGCTGAAATAATAAATGAAATAAAATAATATTTCCCTCGAATGGATGAGGACTCACTGTAACTCTGCGGTTGGATGCTACTGCTGATCTGGAGCTCATGTCTCTGAACCTATGGTGTAACATGAAAGAAAGTACCATAGCGCAAATACGTCAGTACAAATGGAATACTGAGTATACGAGTGCGGTAGGCTAATGGAAAAGGATTTACATATATGAACAATGCTAACTGGTTGACTGATATGAACGTGAGAGTGTAAACATACATACATAGTAACTGAGATCGTGAATACATAATAGCTAGATCTGTACGCTAATACATGGTTTACTGATAAATGACATGGCTGAAACTGTAGTTTTGATAACATGGGCGACTGTATCTGACAGTCTTAAATCTGATGGAACTATCTGAGTTTCGCACTATAATTGAATTTGAGTGTATCTGACAGTCCTGGTATACTGATATCTAAAGAACTATCTGAGTTCTTTTACTGAGACTAAGTTTGAAACTGTAGGAGGTAGTTATTTAACCGACATGCCCCATATGTGCCATTATGGTTAAGTTGGGGTTCAATCTCTGCCCTGACTGGAAGGGTGTCAATACCGCACCACTGGAAAGGACAACATGTGAGCAACCCTCATATAACAAGTAACTCTAGTGAGAATGGTGGGAACCCTCATATAATAGGTTAATCCACCTCATCTACCCTCATATAATAGGCTGTGATGTCTCAACCTATGCTGGCTACATAGTTCTGGAACACAAGGATGACTGCTAAGAATCACACCATCATATACAGGTGAGTTCCCATCCTTGGGTTTACTCGATGCTAACTCCTACTCCCATCTGAAGAGACTGAACATGATTTAACTGACTGTACGTGAGTGGAACTTACTGAATTCTATCGACTAACAGAATACTACTGATATCTGATAACTGACTGAGACCATAAGGTTTCCTAAGTCACATGACTGACTGAATTCTACTGAATCATGGCTTGATTTTGTATATTGTGAAACATGACATGGCTCTAGGCACACAACTATAGTTTTTGGGTATGAATACCACCATGACTCGATGGAAGGAAACTGAGACAACATAACTGACTTGATCATAAGATCGGAGTCCACAATTCACATTATCATCAATAGGGGATATTATACATCATGTAGTTTCTCAACATATTAAGTATGGTAGGGAGTGCATATCTATATTTCATGTGCATATTGTATATCTCTATTATCATACATGCTTCATACCACAACAATATCAACACATGAAAAGCATGGAATTCATATTAAAGTATATAGCTAACATGGACTTGTCATTTAGACATCATGAAACCATATAAACATGAATTTCTAGCATCCTAAGCATTTTATCGAACACCTTGCATGCATTCTTTAAGGTATAGGTGTATTTCATAACTTGTACCATTTTACACCACCTAAAGTTCATAGTTTTCAACTAACAAGCATATATATTCCATGAAAACACCTCTAGATATCATCTTGAAACTTAAACAACAATCATCAACATGTACATACTCATATCACCACAAAAAGTTCACAAAATAGTATTTAAAATATGGTTCTTGAGATCTATGAATGGATTGGATCCATAGATGAACCTTATGCATACCTTAGAAGGAAGATTCTTGATGATTGACGAAGGAATTTCCTTGAAATTGGATCTTCAAGCTTGATTGTGTAACCCTAGTTGTTTTTCTTCTATTGTGCTCTTGGATAATGAAATTTGAGATGTTAATAGGTTTGTAATGTGTTTAAAAGCTATAATTTTCATAAGGTTAAGTTTAGGGACATGTAAGGAGTGTTAAAAGACTTAATTATCCTCAAAATAACTCAAAAACTAAGTATTTTCGTGGCTGAAATCATAAGTGTGCGTCGCACACCTCACCGCACATGCTAAGATGTGCGCCACATATCCTATTGTACAAGCTGAGGTGTGCGTCATACATGCTATAGGACAATTGAGGTTGTGCACCGCACATGCCATTGCACACTTGGTCCAGTAGCCATGTGCGATTTGTTAGGCATTGCACTTCTCTTTGCAAGGCCATAACTTCATGTTCGGGTGTCGGATTTTGGTAAAATTTGTATCATTGGAAAGCTAATTTGATTCTCTACAATTTTATGGGTCTAAATCTGCCAAAATATCATATATCAATCAAGTTATCCTCGTTCAAAGGTTACTCTTGTAGAATCACATACGAAAACTTGATGAATTCAAAAGCTATTAACTTGCATTACTCTAAGTGACTCATATGAGCATGATTAACACATCATAAGCTATATTATTGCTAGGATACTTATTGTAAGTCATGCACTAAAATATGAATCACAGGATAGAAGGTTTCATACGTAGGAAAACTGGTTCACTTCCTAGCTTAGAAACATACGGGGTATTACGCATAGCCACTCCCTTTGTGACATTTGTACTAAGATTTTTGTGATTACCACAAAGTATTCGTGGTTATATTTCAGGTGTGTACCACCTTGGCATGATGATGTTATTTATTAAACTTACCCTAACCCTCATGCCATGAGGATGTTGTGCTTGTTTGTCCTTTCTTTAGTCTTGAAAGGTTTGGATTCGAGGCCGAATCCTTTTCAATAAGAGGAGGATAATACAAGCCAAATGACCATCATAGATTTTGATGACATCATTCTAGGCCAACACATAAAGACTCAAGCCTTGGTCACCTTGAGGAACTGTTTTGAGCACATCATAGAGCAATTCCATGCATGGAAAGTTGCTTAGGGTCTTTCTTTGGTGCCTACCAATGGATTCCAAGTGATGAAGAATGATTATGAAGGCCAAAGATGGAACACATGGTCTTTCCCACCAATACATACGAGCCTTTGTGTGTTGGGCTTGTTTCTATTTTATTCCACTTTGTTTATGGGTAACTTTTGGTCCCATTGTAATAGTTTAGTCTAAGACTATAAATAGATCGCGTAAGTCATTTTTCTTCCTTAGCTTATCTTTTATATTGAATGAACATTGCTCTTGAAAGAGTGTTGGTGAAACTAGGGTTGAATGTTTGCTTAGAATGAGGGTTTTAAGTGTATTGATTCCCTCTTGGTTCACGTAAGAAATTGGTGTTCGATTCTACGAGTTTTAGGGGTCTTCGAGTTTGATACACTCACTGGTTCTTAATTCATTGTTGTTTCTTATGTCAATTTATCTATCTTTTCTTTCTTGCATCGATTTTCTTTTAATTTCTTAGGTAATTTCCATATTCATATCTAGATCTATATCAGTGGGCAAGTAAAAAAAGGAATAGATAATGCCATTGTTGAGAGAAGTTGAGGCTAATTTAGCCAAACTAAATGCAACTCAATTGCATTTCCTGTAGCAGTGTTGCACTGCTGCACTTGGTAGCTGGTCATATTCTTGAACTTTATCAACCTATAAGTGATACTCTTCATTTTCACCTTAGTAACGCCCCGAGACTATTCCCTGGACGTTATACGGTTCTTAGGACCACAAGTGATCCCAATATAACACCTATACTGGCATAACTTATGAGCAACTAAATAAGATACATTAATCTTGAAGAAATGAGTGGAAGAAAAGTCTTTAGCTGAACATCTTCAAAACAAAACTATTAAAATTATTACAACTCTAGTTATACAAAATAAAACTGAAATCAAATAAATCAACTCTACTAACTGTCTATAAAGCCTCTTCTAGTATTGATTATAGGTAGCCGAGACACGACCCCGCTATCTTGAATCAGTACGCCCAAATAAATAAAACAAGATGCTACTTGAAATATGATTGACTGGAGCCCTCAAATCAGAAGGACTCATTACCTGCTGACTAGAAACTGCAAACTGTCTGATTGTGAGGTGCGCACTACAACTTGTACCTATATTATGAGATAGTGTAGTACATAGACATATATGTGTATCAGTACTTCTAGAATTTACCAAGTATGTGGGGGTGAATGCATAAGTAAAAACAATAACTTATCGTATATATAACCCTTTAAAAAATGCATGCTAAGTGTAAATGACTCACCTTGGGCTTGAATAAAATAAAATTTGTAAAATCATAAACATGAGTAATAAATCATAAATACAATCTTTGTGATCCATAACACTTAGTTTCTAAAAGCTTTACTTTATTATTACTTAGGGAGGTTCTTCTAACCGACATACAACATGTGAGATATCATGAAGTCCAACGTCTTACACATAATAGGGAGAGGTCATGTTGGGGAAAGCTTTCCTACCCTTGCCATCGGAATAAGACCTTAACTTAAGTGATCACTATACTTAACCCATATTGGGATTTTAAACCTACGGTGGCACGTAGTTCTGGAGAATATTACTTTGGACGTATACCCAACTCGGTGCTAAATACTACTCCCTTATTACTTTTT
The DNA here is from genome assembly GCA_030864225.1 of Capsicum baccatum var. pendulum. Classification (NCBI taxonomy): domain Eukaryota; kingdom Viridiplantae; phylum Streptophyta; class Magnoliopsida; order Solanales; family Solanaceae; genus Capsicum; species Capsicum baccatum. The sequence goes on along the minus strand of CM061558.1, from coordinate 230,505,645 downwards.
GCCCATACTTTAGGAAATCTACATTAACTTATCATAAGGATTTTATAATGAAAACTAGTTATGCTTCTCTTTGTTTTAAACTTTAATCAAAATGAATAAATATGGATTCTATATCTTAGCTTAGGATCAAAAGATCCACCTTTCTTTAAATCTTGTTATAAAACTATCAAAGAAGCTTAATACCATAGTCTTCTTGAAATCTCAAACTCATTCTTGGTATAAACTTATCAAATAATACTTAAGAGCATGATCTTCTTGAAATCTCAACACTTAAACTTAGGGCTTAAAACCCATGCTTTAAACTCATGTCAATTCATAACAAAACTTCATGCTCAATAACAATCTTGAAATACTTTAACAATATCAAGTCAAGATAGTGCAATCTCATGCATAATATAAATCTCATAAGTTAAGACATAAACATAAGTAACTCTTGATATACTCAAAGCTTTAATTCTCATGATAATCACATGCTTCAAGAATATATATTCTTGGGTATAAACCGTACTTAAAAACAAGTAAATAAAATCTTAAAATCATGTAACTTGGGAACAAGGGTTAAATGAGACCCTTATTCATAACCCCACATACCTTAATAGGATTGATTTGATGGATAAAACTTGACCTTGAAAGCCTTGGAGATGATCTTGAAAGCTTTTCTTGGAATTCTTGGACTAGAGAACTTAAATTCTTGTTTATCTTGAAGAGAATGTAACTTGAAGTTGAAGTTCTTGGAAGGAGGTTAGGTTTTGTTCTTGGAGAGGAAGGATTTCTTGGAGAGAAATTATGAATAAAGGGACAATAATGCTCCTTGAGAGCTTTAATTATATGCTATGGACGAATTTGGGTGGGGAAAAATGACCCATTTACCCTTAAAAATGCAGAACTAAAAGCTTTAAAATAGGGGCGGGCGATGGAGCATGCGCTACAGGCTAATCGCATGCCCTCACTACCTCTCTCATGAAAATGGCTATAAATTTTAGCTCGGATATCAGATTAAGGCAAAATTAGTATCGTTGGAGAGCTGACTCAATTATACAATTTGGTGGGTCTTAATATGCAAAATTCTACATATGCCAAAAGTTATATACATTCAAAGTAGACCCTTGTAGAATTGAATTTCAAACTTTGGACGAATTAAAGGATCTTAGCTCAACTTTATTCCAGGTGATTTCTATGTACATTTTTAACTTTGAAAGAACTTCAAATACTAAGATAATGATCATGAAACATATATTAACATACAAATCATGAGATTAAAGTTCACACACGTAGGAATGGCGCTTCAAGGTCTGGCCAAAAAATGCGGGGTGTTACGACCTTATTAGAATCCTGTTCTGCAATCACGTTGGCAATTATTATGGAGTTGATTTAAAGAATAAAATTACTACAACCATGATGATTACAGCATCTCAGTCCAAATTCAGCAGCAAAAGCTTCTGTAGTGTTGTTACTGTTGCATTGAACGAATAACGAAAAGTTCGTGACTAAATCTCCCTGACAATCTCTCACAATCCCACCAATACATGGCGTCCCATTCTCTATTCGATAACTACCATCAGTGTTCAAGTTAAAGCTTCCAAAAGATGTTTTTTCCTAAATAAATTTCCATAATTTTCGTACGGCCTTTAATTTGTCCACTATATTACATATTTGCTTCAAGTGATGAGTCTCTGTAATGGGAGGGTAGATCTTGCTCAAGGAAACCTTGATTGTCCAAACCCTTTTATGTTTCATCTTGTCCATGACCATCTTCCTTTGATTACCATATTTAAAGAAACATCTTTGGTTCCACAGCTCCTAACAAATGTAAATAGGAGTGATTGCAAAATCAATTTATCAATGTTGTTAGAATATTTACCGTGCTTGTTGCGCCCAAGCGCACATGCAAGTATACGTGGTCTCACCAAGTAACATAGTGGACTTATAAAAAGCTGAATATTGTCACACCCCTTTTTCAACCAAATAGATATGGTTTAAGGTTCGAAAGGGTTTTTATTATTAAGTGACAAAAGAAAACGATTTGTTCCGAAAAAAGGATTATTTATATTCAAAACTCAGAGTTTCCACTTGGCATAAATCGAATGTGCCAAGTCACCTTTGGAAATTCTTTTTCAAAATGTTTTTGACTCTAAAACTGATCTGGGAACAGAGATTCCAGCTAAGGAATTCTGTTGACCAAGAGGAAGGTGTTAGGCACCCCTCGATCCTGTGGTTTGACCACGGTCGTTTGTCGGAGAATATTGGCAAATTTGACATTACAAATGTATAAACCACACGAAACACATAAAACAATCAGTCAAACACACGACACAAAACGAATCTAAAAATATAGTGTTCAGTCCAATTATACAGTCCAAAAATAGAAAAATTGTGAAAATGTAAATCCTATCCTAAACTAATCTTAAAATACACTCCAACTCTTTACTCGATGCCTAAGGCCTTCATCATGAACCTCCTTTGTGTACATGATACGTCGGGTCATTCCCCGATAAAGAAGTACAAAAGATCTCGAGGCATTCCCCGGTGAAATGAATACAAATTTTCAATGCGAGAAAACCAAATCATTCAACAAAATTTCAAACAAAAAACCATGAGTCCTAAATGTTGCCTACCTAGAACCTATGATTTGCCTACCAATCCTAGGTCTAAAACATGATACTATCGACGTTCAACATCAACAATGAATCAAAATACCATAATATTCACTTTATTCAATTCTCAATTCCTTCCCCCACCAAATTCATTCTCAACCCCAATTTTGGCATTCAATCACCAATTTCAATTATTCAATCGGATATCATCTTCATCCAATTTATTCCATTCAAAGTCAACCATTCAACATAACATATATCAAGTATTAAATCAGCCGATAGAACAAACACATCAAAACACCTTCATAATCATATAAAATTAAAGGAATAGAGATGAAGTGTGGACCTCAAAAGCATTTCTGACTCAAATATTATTTGGATGAAAAGAATAAAGTTGTATTTCGAATTCGAAAATTAAACCTCGAACAATGAGCAAAACCTCAACAACACCAAACTTGACCCCAAATCTTGCAACTCTAGACGTCGACAAGCCACAATTCAATTGTTAAAGATCAAGACAAAGATATGGGATTTTGGTCCCGAAAATAGAAAAAATAGGGGATGGCTCGATTAATTAGCTATTTTTGTTGCTGTTTTAGTGTTTTTGGAACGGGATGGGACTGTCAGTTTCAACGGAAGGGTCGATTTTGATTTTTTTCCAGCCGAACAAGGCATTTTCCGATGAGAATATTGCTGGAACATTAACTCCCCACCTCTTTCTTTCCTCTCTCGTGCAAATCTCCCTCAAATCTCTCTAATTTTTCTCACTCCAGCCAGTTCTCCTCTATTTTCAGTCGTAAATCTATTTCCCATTCAATCTTCGATTAGGTCTCATGCTCGCCTTTTTTTCTCTCACTGTGTGTGCAAGTCTATTGATGATGAAGAGAGATTCAAGGTGGGTTGATTTTTGCATTTGTTGTGTGTGAATATAAGTTTAGTTTGTAGAGAAGAAAGGGAACTTTTACCTTCAGGTGTGCTGTGAGTGTTCTCAGCCAAAAAGATCAGTCCCCCTCTATCCCAAAACAAAATGCCCAAGAAAAAGCAATGTGAATGGGATAAGGTCATCTAGGGTTAGGGGTTAGGTGGGTAGGTGGGGGTAGTGAGGTAGGAGTAGGGGTAGGGTGTGATATGGTTTATTTTGATTGGGTAGGTTGTTAGGATGAGATAAAATTGTCTAGGGGCTTGTTATTTTTGTCATTTTGTGGAGAGATTATTACATGGTTGAGGGTACACGGTAGGCTAAGGTAAAAATGAGAAAACTAATTTTTCGGAGGGACAAAATTAGGTGTGTACATCATTCCCCCTTTGAATGTGAAACGAAGTATTTTCTGACAAAGAAGTAGACAACAAGACCAAATTTTGACCCGACCATTTTTAAGGAAAGAAACAGAAGGAAGAAGAGCAAACAGATCTTGACTTAGGACATCCTACCTACCCAAGTTATGAAGGAATCAATTGACACGCGTCTCAAAGGATTGGAAGGAGGTGGACTATATCGAGTTGGAGAGTCAAGTGAGGTTCTATTGAGGTTTCGATCTGCGACTATGTCATTACATCAGAATAAAAATTACAAGTTAAAACATAAATGACATTACAAAAATCCTATCTACGCAGCTCCTTTGGACTCTTGACTTGAGTTTCATCACCCTGTTCTTCAGGCGGGCTCCTGACTTGCCATTTCATCATCTTGTTCTTCAAGTGGGATCCTGACTTACAACTTCATCACCCTATTCTTCAGGGGGGCTCCTGACTTACAATTTCATCACCCTTTTCTTCAGGCGGGCTCCTTACTTTCAATTTTATCACCCTATTCTTCAGGCGGGCACCTGAAACCAAAATCAAAGTAGAAATAGAAATCATCCCAAATGAAAATTATGATAAATAGAGATTTCATTCATTCATTTTTTTTGAAAGTAATGTTCCATTTTTCAGGAGGGCCCTGAACATAAAGTAAATTCCCATTTTCTAGGAGGGTCCTGAGCAGAAAGTAAAGTCCATTTTTCAAGAGGGTCCAGAACAAAAAGTGAAGTCCCATTTTTCAGGAGGGTCCTGAATAGAAAGTAAATTCCCATTTTTCAGGAGGGTCCTGAACATAAAGTAAATTCCCTTTTCCAGGAGGGTCCTGAATAGAAAGTAAAATCCCATTTTTCAGGAGGGTTCTGGACAGAAAGTAAAAGCCCATTTTTTAGGAGGGTCTTGAACAGAAAGTAAAATTTCATTTTTCAAGAGAGTCCTGAGCAAAATGTAAAATCCCATTTTTCAGGAGGGTCCTAAACAGAAAGTAAAGTCCCATTTTTCAGGAGGGTCCTAAACATTAAGTAAAATCCCATTCTTCAGGAGTGTCTTGAACAGAAAGTAAAATCCCATTTTCCAGGAGGGTCCTGAACAAAAAGTAAAATCTCATTTTTCAGGATGTTCCTGCACAGAAAGTGAAATCTCATTTTTGAGGAGGGTACAGAACAGAAAGTAAAATTCCATTTTTAGGAGGGTCCTGAGCAGAAAGTAATATCCCATTTTTCAGGAGGGTCCTGAACAGAAAGTAAAGTTCCATTTTTCTGGAGGGTCCTGAACATTAAGTAAAATCCCATTCTTCAGGAGGGTCCTGAACAGAAAGTAAAATCCCATTTTCTAGGAGAGTCCTGAAAAGAAAGTAAAGTCCCATTTTTCAGGAGGGTCCTGAACAGAAAGTAAAGTCTCCATTTTTAGGAGGGTCCTGAACAGAAAGTAAAATCACATTTTTTCGGAGGGTCCTGAATAGAAAGTAAAATCCTTATGGATGTGTTTTTCCAATGGTAACTAAATTAAGTTAAGTGAATTTGCCCCCGTTTCAACAAAGAAATTTTTTCAGTTAAAAACTTAGTGGTGGCTTGCAGCATTTAGCTTCCCAGGCATCTGCTCTAACCGTTGTTCCTTTCACCTTTGTTTCAGATCGCTGAAACTTTCCCCTGTCTTGTCACGTCATTGACCTAGATCCAGATTGAGGGAAATGAGTTCTGACTCAAATAATGAATTTTCATTTTACCATGCCTCTGAGATGCACCCTTTTCAAATTTGAATACTCCTACGAATCCAGTAGCCTGTCGGTTGACAGACTTCCTTTACTTTGTTTTGAATTACGATCCTATTTCTTTCATGCCCTGGTCCTTGGCTTTTCCTCATACAATTGTAAATACTGGTAATAAGTTTTGAAATCCTTTCTCGCTCGTTTCGACACGAACTTGACTTAAAGTGTAAACACTGCTTCTATCCCATACACCAATAAATATTGAGTTGCCCCTGTTGAAGTGCGAGCAGTAGTGCGATAACGTAGCAATCCAAATGGCAACTTCTCATGCCATTGTCTAGACCCTTGTACCATTTTTTGCAGTATCTTCTTGATATTTTTATTGATAGCTTCCACAACACTATTAGCCTTTGTACGATATAGAGTGGAATTTTGATGTGCGATTTTAAAATGTTGACACACTTTTTGGATGAAATGACTACTGAGATTGACAGCATTGTCTGTAATGATCATCTTTGAAATTCCAAACCTACAAATGATGTTGGCATGAACAAAATCTACCACCGCTTTTTTTGTTACTGACTTGAAAGTTACTGTTTCTACCCACTTTGTGAAGTAATCAATGGCCACCAAAATGAATCTATGCCCATTTGATGCTTTTGGCTCAATCGGCCCGATCACGTCCATCCCCCAAGCTACGAAAGGCCATGGAGCAGACATTGTGTGCAATTCAGCGGGAGGATAACGTATTAGATCACCATGTACCTGACATTGATGACATTTTCTAACAAAATGAATGGAATCCCTATCCATAGTAAGACAATAATAACCTGTTCGAAGTATCTTTTTTGACAAGACATAACCGTTCATATGCGGTCCGCATACTCTAGAGTGTATTTTAACCATGATCACCGAGGCTTCTTTTGCATCAACATACCTCAAAAGTCCCAGATCCGGGGTTCTCTTGGATAAGATTTCCCCACTTATGAAAAATCCACTAGCCAAATGCCTAATAGTCCTCTTTTAATTATTGGTGGCAAGTGTTGGGTATTCTCTTGACTGGATGTACTGCTCGATATCAAAGAACCAAGGTTTGCCATCAAGCTCTTCTTGAACTGCATTATAATAAGCGTGTTGATAACAACTCTATATATGCACTGGATCGATGTAGGCCTTATCAGGGTGTTGGAGCATTGAAGACAAAGTGGCCAAAACATCAGCAATCTCATTGTGAATTCTTGAAATATGCTTAAACTTATAGACACAAACCATTTGTATAGATCCTTCAAGCATTCTCTATATGGTATTAGCTTTAAATCTCGTGTCTCCCAATCACCTTGAATCTAATGGAAGAGCAAATCTAAATCCCCCAACACTAATAGTTCCTGGACTCCCATATCAATAGCTAGCCTCAAACCCAGAATGCAAGCTTCATATTTTTCCATGTTATTGGTACAATAAAATCAAAGTTGCGCTGTTACAAAAAAATGTTACCCTGCCTCAGAGATAAGAATTGCACTTATTCTGACTCCTTTCATGTTGACATCTCCATCGAAGAACAATTTCCAACCTGGATCAGCATCTATAACGACTTCATCAACATATAACACTTTTTTATCAGGAAAATTTGTCTTTAATGGCTCATACTCTTCATCAATAAGATTCTAAGCAAGATGATCTGCCAAGGCTTGGGCTTTCATGGCTGTTCCAGTCACATATACGATGTCGAACTCGGTAAGCAATATTTACCAATTTGCCAAATGGCCGGTCGACATAGGCTTCTGAAAGATATACTTCAAAGGATCCATGCAGGAGATGAGATAAGTAATGTAGGATGAAAGATAATACTTCAACTTATATGCTACCCAAGTTAGGGCACAACATGTCCTTTTAAGAAGAGTGTGCCTGGCCTCATATGCGGTGAACTTCTTGCTAAGATAACAAACAACCTGCTCCTTTTTGCTCCTGTTACATCATGTTGACCCAGGACATAATTGAAAGAATTGTCCATGACTAATAAATATAAGATCAAAGGCCTACCAGGCTCCGGTGGTACCAGCCCGATCAGATTTGACAAATATCTTTTGATTCTATCGAACGCTTCTTGACATTCTTTAGTCTACTCTACCGCAACACTCTTTTTCAACAACTTGAAAATGGGCTCACACGTGGTTGTGAGTTGAGCAATAAACCTGCTGATATAGTTTATTCTACCAAGAAAACTCATCACCTCTGTCCTATTATTTGGCGGGGAAAAATCCTGAATGGCTTTGATTTTTGAGGGATCCAATTCAATTTCCTGACGGATGACTACAAACCCTAACCGCTTTCCAGAAGGAACTCCAAATACGCATTTTGCCGGGTTGAGCTTGAGATTATACTTGAGAAGCTTTTCAAAGAACTTTCTTAAATCTTAAACATGGTCAGCCTGATTTTTTGACTTAATAATCACATCATCTACATAGTCCTCAATCTCCTTATGCATCATATCATAAAACATAGTGGTCATGGATCTCATGTATGTTACTCTAGCATTCTTCAAACCAAACAGCATCACTCAATAGCAATAAGTTCCCCATGGTATGATACAAGACATCTTTTCCACATCATCATCATCCATAATGATCTGGTGGTATCCGGCATAGCAATCCACAAAAGAGAAAACCTCGTGTTTAGCATAATTGTCCTGCAAAATATGGATGTTGGGCAACGAAAAATCATCCTTCGGACTTGCTTTGTTCAAATCACGGTAATAAACACATACTCAAATTTTGCCATCATTCTTTGGGATAGGAACAACATTGGATAACCACGTAGGATAACAAGCCACTCGAATGACTTTGGCTTCAAGTTGTTTCATGATTTCTTCTTTGATTTTGATACTTACATCAGTTTTAAACTTCCTTAACTTCTATTTCATAGGGGGGAATGCAGGATCAGTTGACAATTTATGGGCCACTAATTCGGTGCTTAGACCAGGCATATCATTATAAGATCATGTAAAAACATCCTTATAATCAATTAATGCTTGAATTATTTCATCTTTTAGCTGTGGCAAAGCATGTACACTAATTGTAGTTTCCCTAACATCTTCTTGATTCCCTAGATTAATTGGCTCAGTTTCATTCAAATTAGGATTTTTCTTGTCTTCAAACTGTTCCAACTCTTTGCTTATTTCCTCTAGTGAATCTTTTTCATCATATCCCCCCTCTTGCTTCATTATATCTTGATTAGTTTAGATTTTAAGATCAAGTTAAAAATTCCATATACATGTCATGTCATTAGAATCAGCATAAAGAGAACTGTATAAAGAAAAAGTCAAAAACGAAATATATTAGACATGAAACAAAAGGGATATTGCATTTCATTAAAAGGAAAGATAGGAGGGTTTAAACATAAATACCAACATAACATAAAAAAACTAAAATTCGAATTACAACCCTGAAATAACTCAGATAAATAGAAAGAATAACAAAATAAACTACCAAAATTTCCTCCTGACGGAGAGAGGAGTGACTTCCCAATTGTTGAGCCAGACAGCTGGACCTATGAACTGCACATCTACCTTACTGGTACCTTCTATTCCAACTTCAATCAATAGGTTCTAGAAGTCATCAACCAATTCAGCTTCAAATTCTACTGGTGCCACGATACTGCTCTTGATGAATGACTTACTGAGTATAGGCACTGGGCGAGGAAGTGACCATATTTCTTTCTTTCTTTCCTTGGATTTCTTCAGATCTTCAGTCGTAGGTTTGAAACCTAGACCAAAAGTGCCCATGTTCTCCCTCGGACATATGGGATGAAATATAACATGAAAAGACACTTCCAAACCCCTTCCTGGCTCGAATCCATATTTTAACATTTCATTTATCATCATGACAGAAGTGGGAGACAATTATGGCCCTGGAATAACCTGCCCTTCAATGATATGATTCACCAACACTGTATCAAAAGTTTGAAAGACAAATGTATCCTCTACATTGTTTGCTTCAATAAGGGACAAGGGAGATTCTTCATAGGAGGACAAATCCCCTTCACCATGAATAATCACTTCTTTCCTGTCATACTTAAACTTGATCATTTGGTGCAATGTAGATGCAACCGCCTTGGCCTTGTGGATCCATGATCTTCCCAACAACAGATTGTAAGATGAGTCGATATTCAGCACTTGAAACTCTATGGTGAATTCAACCGACCCTATAGTCAACATTAGTTCTATTTCACCAATAGAGTTCGATTTTGCTCCATTGAAAGCCTTGACACATACATTGTTGGGCCTGATCCACTCAACACCAATATTCAACTCTTGCAAAGTAAAAATACGACAAATATTTACACCTAAACCTCCATCAATCATGACATGAGTGACGTAGAAATATTTGCACTTCACTGTAATGTAAAGACCCCGGTTATGCCCCTTACCTTCAACAGGCAATTCATCATCAGAGAAGTTGATCCGATTGACCTCAAAGATTTTTCCAACTATTTTCTCAAGCTGATTTATTGTAATCTCCCTAGGAACGTATGCTTCATTTAATACCTTTAGTATAATGTCATGACGTTCCTTGAAATGCAACAACAAAGATAAGAGGGAAATTTGAGCAGGGGTTTTCTTCAACTAATCTATTATTGAATACTCTGGCAACTTCATCTTTTTCAAAAATTCTTCAGCTTCTTCTTCGGTGACAGGCTTTTTGATAGATAAAGGCCCACTCACAATTGGCTTGGACTTTCTTATACCTTCAGTCATAAAGAATCTTTCTGACCGAGTAAAACCCCCTACCTCATCTACATCTTCCACTACTTTCTTTCCCTGATAAGTTAACAAATCCCACTTATAGTTCCAGGGAACCTTTTTCATATAAAACATTGGAGGTTGGGTCACCGATTTGATGATAATAGGCACCGCAAGTGCTTCTTTCACCGTCAATATAGGCTTATCCGGAGCTCCTTTCACCATTAACTTAGGCTTGTCTTAACTTAAACCAATGACTGCTCCGACTCCTTTCACTGTGATCATGGATTTTTTTGTGCTTTCTTGGAATTTATCCTCTCCCGTTTCTTCCTAGCTCAATGATATTGCTTTCAATGAGTCCACCACATTCACTAATTTATCCTCATTGGTCTGTATTCTGACAATAGGCTGATAAAAACTTGACGACTTTTTCCCATCATATGTCAATTCTAACATATTAGTTTAAGCATGGGTTGGCAATAGATTCTAGTTAATGTTTGGAACCTCCAGGGCTTGGACCAAAATCTAATTTGTATTGATTAAATCTTGGATGACTCTCTTTAAAAACTAGCATTTCTTGATATCGTGTCCTGGCATGTTAGAATAATATGCACACCTTAAAGAATAATCATGATTATTAGGAGGTGGATTTGAAATCCTTCCTGGAATTGGGCTTAAGATCTTCATCTTTCTCAACCTATCAAAGAAGCTAGAATATGTCTCCCCGAGAGGCGTGAACTGATTTTTGACCGCCTTATCTTTCTTGTACTTCGGCCTGGGTTGGAAACTAGGTTTGGAGGGGTTTTGGTAATTTGGTGGAGCTGATGGATGATTTTGTAGAGCTTGCACACACCATTGCGGGTAAGAAGGGGTTTGGGCATATGGCTGCGCGCTATATACTGGGTAAAGAGGGGGTGGAATGTTATATGGTGGGTTTTGTAGAGGGTAGTAATAGTGGGGACAAATATATAAAGCTTGGACATAGGCTTGCGCTTGGATTAGGGATAGGGGTGAGGCGGTCTTTTGGGATAGGAATGGGGTCCAGCAACAACGGTTGCCACATCCTCTTTCTTCTTTTTACCTCCAAACGCGCCAGATCCACCTTGAATCGCTTGTCTAGTGGCTTTTAACGCGGGAAAACATACTATTCGACTGGTTTCAATTCCATCCTCTATCATCGCTCCCATTTTGAGGACTTCAATAAAAGACTTTACCATTGTTGGAAGTAAATATTGAAAATAGGTCTCATCCTGTGCCTGAATAAAGACCTCTACCAGCTTACTCTCCTTTATTGGATGCTTCACCCTGGCGGCCTGTTCATGCCACTTTATCGCGTATTCCCTAAAGCCTTTAGTGTTTTTCTTCTTTATGTTAACCAAGTATTATTCGTCAGGAATCAGGTCAACGTTATACTAAAAATGTTGCACAAACTCAGAAACTAAGTCATCCTAGCTATTCCACTTGTCGATATCTTGATTGATAAACCATTCTGAAGCCAGATCGAAAAGACTCTCGCCAAAGAAATCCATAAGCAACTCTTTTCTTCCCCCTGCAGCCCTAAATTGGTTGCAATAACATCTTAAGTGTGCCACGGGATCACCGTGTCTAGCATACTTCTCGAACTTGGGCATTTTAAAATCGAGGGAAAGGTTAACGTTTGGGAACATGCAAAGATATTTATAGGAAACACTCTTATAACCTCTGGTTCCCTGCAGATTCCTCATGGCCTATTCCAAACTTTTCAATTTCTATGCTATGACCTCCTGTTCCTCTGTTGCTACAGGTTTCTCCGTATAAAATGGAAATGCAGGTGGATGAGCGTACCCATACGATTTATTCATTCTCAAAGTAGGCTCCGGGGCATAATATTGACTATCTAAAACCTTCAATACTGTCTCACTGGCAGACCGACAAAGCACCATTGTCGGACGCACAACATATGTGGGAGCTTCAGGTAGTGGCGGAGCCACGAACATAGGCACTGCCGGTGGCGCCGGATGAGTCACGGGCCTTGGTTGAGGAACTGCCAGGGTAATATTGCCATGGAGTGAATTCTGGTGTGCACTCCAGTGACTCAATGAGAACAGAGAATTGCTCCTGAGAGAGTGGTAGGCAATTGGGGATATTCCCAAGATCTTCCGGGAGTGGAGGAGGAGGCATTCCACTAGCCCATGCTCGGTGCAGATCTAGCAATTGTTGTCTACGTCTCAATACCTCATCATTGCGTTCTGAATTTTTTCCCTGGGATCTTGATTTGGGTCAATGAGTGAATTTTCAATCTCTCTACTAGCCATGGCAAGCTTTGCTTTTGATCTAGTGAAGTACGGATGACTAGCCAGAGTGCTACAAACCTACCACTTATCTGAAAGAACATGCTCATCAAAGACAAAACCCGTTAGGAGTAGGTCAGGCAACAATCATAAAAATCATATTGTATACATCCTAGGTTTATGCACATTTCTACCGGCCTTTGAGGGTAATGAGGCCATTTTAACATCATCCCAATTTCCCCATTACATTATCACACCTCTTTCTTTCTGCTTTTCACCTTCACTTCTCTCTTCTTTCGCATCAGTCTCTTCTCTTTCTCTTTTTTTATCTTATTTCTCTTTCTTTCTATCTTGCTCTCGCGATCTTATTTCCTTTTATCATTCTTTATGGCTTTTTTTTTTCTCTAAAAGAGGAAAATTGGGAAAAATTAAAGAAACAAAATGATTAGATCGAACCCAAAAGTAGGTTTCCTACGTATCATGTTGTACATGACTCAGATCTTGCGTAGTTCGGGAAATATATGCATAAATATCATGAAATTGAAGATTTTTGATTTTCTATTTTTTTTTAATGATAAGCAAACAAAATGAAAGGACCATGCAACATCACGACGTATTCATAGGAGAGACAACTAAACAGATTAAGACAACTTAAATCTAATCACCAAATACCAAACAACACTCTCGACCCATAAGACGACATGTGAGACATTCCTAATAAAGACCATAATGTTAAAACAAACTTGACATGAACTTAACAAAGACCCTCCAATACAATGACAAAAAATAAATGACTCAAACTAAATAAAGATAAGAAGTGCTCCTTCAAACTTGTGCTCTCTGTGATTCCCTAGCTGAGATGGACCTGTCTATGAAGTTCTCACCTTACTAGTCATATTTTGCAACATACCCTGCAATGACACCATGATATTCAGAAGAAAACTCCTAGTACGCGTTGTGGCCTCATGGGGAGTACACCTAAAAAGACTATTCCAATACCCTTCCACAGTTGCAAGCAAACCTGCTAACTAAACTCTCAATTCTTCCACTTTGTCTCCCGCATTTTCATCTTGGCGGTCATAGACTATACATTTTTCCGGTATTCTCCCTCTAATTTATGTTGGTAATGGCCTACTGACACCCCGAGGAATGGATTGTAGCCAAATTCCATATCTTGGAGTGTATCCTAGATTATCTAAACCTTCTTTGAGGGTATTCACGCATTGCCACATTGCATTATCCCAGAACTCCCCGTATTTAATCTCATCCTTAGCTTGGTATCTAAAATACTCAACGTCCCTATGGAGGTCCATTACCGGTGGAACATCTTGCAGTCTGACCAACTGACGCATTAATCTCAGAGGGGTATATGGTCGAGTACAATTAAGTCCTAACAAAACAAGAAGGATTTGCATGCTACATCCGACCAAGATTATTTTTGGGTAAAGCGAAAAATAGGTCCACAAAACATTTTCATCTGTTCGTGATTAGAGGAATTCAATCCAAGCCTCGACTCCCACTGGCAATGAGAATTTGTCGAAGCTCATTCTTTCTTCCATGGCTTTCACTCGATCAGAGAAGCAACGGTCAATGACATCTGATTTTATCAAAGATGGAGCATGTAAATGCTCTATCATCCATAGTTGCAACACAAGATTACTTCCTTCGAAGAACCGCATCCCCCCCTTTTATTTCAGTTAGGGCCTTATATATCTCTACTAAAATCATAGGCACTAGAGTAACCTTGCTCCCTTGATCCTTATGAAATAAGGCCATCACTGTAGATTGCAACCGAGTATTAATATATCTTTCATCTTATGGAAACACTCAAGTGCCTAACAAAGCGAGACAAAAAATTTCAAGACGTTTTCTTTCCCATTTCTTCTTAGTTATATGAAAATCATCCCAAAAATAATCAAAACCTCCCAATGATCCGAATTGAGCGAACAAGAAGTCTAGGGAAATCCATGATTGATTAAGGCATCCCAAATGCATATTCTTACTCTTTAAACCACAACGCTAAAGAAAGCTTGAGCTAGTATGATTGCGGGCTCGGATCATCATTAGACGCATATAAGACAACTGACACAGCCAGATATTTCTGCCAGATTAGGCGTCATTTCACATTTTTCAAACCTAAACACCAAACTACTTGGATCCCAAAAAGTCAACGCCGCCTTTATCAGATCTGGATGGGGCACGAGACGCAAGAGGGCTGTAAGATTACCCAACACTATCTTTAGCTTGTGCTGGTCAACGTAGTTGAATGTACCCCACCACTTGACTAACTTTTTAGGGACCTTGGAAAGCATCCGAACTCTAGATCTCGTGGTTGGGTCCATCCTAAAATAACACATAGGGCATTAACTTAACTAGAAATTCAATTAGAGCAAAAGATTCCCAATTTTTGGGAATTTGACACAGACATATGTCGAAGGGACATACCACTTATGACTCTAAATCACCGAATAGTACCGCCGAATGAAATTAGCCTACTTGGCAAGGACCAATTAACAACACTAGATTACACAGAGATAGACCCTAGGATAAAATCGAGACAAAGACCAAAAAATTAAGAGATTACCGGACCCACCGAGGGTTGCCTACGTATCTCGCCCCGAGGGACGGGAATCAGGTATGCGTAGTTCGTCCAAATTGAACAATTAACAATTAAATAACAGATTTCACCCTAACTTTAGAGACACAACCAAAGACTAACGAATAAAATATTTTTTGGGATTTTTAACGAGACACGCCAAACAAAACTGACACCAACAAATATGAAGGAAAAATCTTTTGGTATTTTTGTTATATGATATATGAAATGTACAAAACTTCTACCATATTTTTTGAATTATAAAAGGCTCCTATTAAAAAATACTTTTTTGAAGTTTTCAAATTATGAATGCATATTGATTTCTTTTTGTATAAATGAGTGCCAAAGGTAAAAAATATTTTTGCATTTTTGAATTGTAAAAATCAAAAGCCATAAAGAACACTAAAAACTACGAGATGCTTCTTTTTTTTTCTTTCACTTTTCCACATTTCTTGTCTACAGACTTGACTTCTAGCACATGTTTTTCCCTAAATTAGTCCGTCAAGTGACCACATTACCCTCAAAGATGCGACATTTAGCACGTAGGGATGCTTTAGAGATGAGCCTCCTACAAAGGACCAAGTGGGTCACGCTAGGTCTTAATATGATGCAAATAAGCATGACCTAAGGGCTGACCTACGTTGGGTTTCACTAACAAGGCTGTTCGGGGGAGCGTATGGTCGATAGTGGCTGCGAGAGCTTTCCACCCACTCCATAACACCGATGGCTCCCCCTCCTAAGATAAGGGTGACTCAAGTAGAGGTCATGTACAACACGTGTACTATGGACTTGTTGCAGAAAAAATGACTTGGGTTATGCATATGATGCCAGATATGAAGCGGTAACTCATAAAGTAAAACTGTAAACAAAGAGCATGTAGACACTTAACACTGATAAAATAAATATGAACAATAACACAAACAATGTCTATACACCCATAATGTTAAACAAAGTTGATACAACTTCAAAATTAGCTCGAATTCTGAAAAATCCCCAGCAGAGTCGCCAGAGCTGTCACACCCCTTTATCAACCAAAAAGATATGGTTTAAGGTTCGAAAGGGTTTTTATTATTAAGTGACAAAATAAAGCCATTTGTTTCGAAAAAAGATTATTTATATTCAAAACTCAGAGTCGCCACTTGGCATAAATCGGCTGTGCCAAGTCACCTTTGAAAATCCTTTTTCAAAATG
The DNA here is from genome assembly GCA_030864225.1 of Capsicum baccatum var. pendulum. Taxonomy (NCBI): domain Eukaryota; kingdom Viridiplantae; phylum Streptophyta; class Magnoliopsida; order Solanales; family Solanaceae; genus Capsicum; species Capsicum baccatum. The sequence continues at coordinate 230,489,252 of CM061558.1, read as the reverse complement.
TTTTTCACTCTAAAACTGGTCTGCGAATAGAGATTCCAGCTAAGGAATTCTATTGACCAAGAGGAACCTGTTAGGAACCCCTCGATCCCGTGGTTCGACCACGGTCATTTGGTGGAATATATCGGCTAATTTGACATTACAAATGAATAAACCACATGAAACACATAATAGAATCAATCAAACACATGACACAAAATGAATCCAAAAATATAGTGTTCAGTCCAATTATACAACCCAAAAATAGAAAAAATTGCGAAAATGTAAATCCTATCCTAAACTAATCCTAAATTACGCTCCAACGCTTTACCCGATGCCTAAAGCCTTCATCACGAACCTCCTTTGTGTACATGATACATCGGGGCATTTTCTGGTAAAGAAGTACAAAAGACCTCGAGGCATTCCCTGACGAAATGAATACAAATTTTCAATGCGAGAAATCCAAACCATTCAGCAAAATTTAAAACAAAAAACCATGAGTCAAAAATGTTGCCTACCCAAAAACTATGATTTACCTACCAATCCTCGGTCTAAATCATGATACTATCGACATTCAACATCAAAAGTGAATCAAAATACCATAATATTTACTTTATTCAATTCTCAATTCCTCCCCCCCCTAAATTCATTCTCAACCCCGATTTGGGCATTCAATTACTAATTTCAATTATTCAACCAGATATCATTTTCATCCAATTTATGCCATTGAAACTTAATCATTCAAAATAATATATATCAAGTAACAAATCACCTGGTTGAACAAACACATCAAAACACCTTCATAATCATATAAAATTAAAGGAATAAAGATGAAGAGTGGACCTCAAATGCTTTTCTGATTCAAATATTATTTGCATGAAAAAATTAATTTGCATTTTCAATCCACGAAATAAACCTTGACCAACGAGTATAACCTTAACAACACCAAACTCGACCCCAAATCTCACAACTCTAGACATCGACAAGCCATAATTTTATCGGCGAAGATCAAGACGAAGAGATGGGATTTTGGTCCTGAAAATAAAAGAAACAGGGGACGGGCTCGATTAATTAACTATTTTTTGTTGCTGTTTTAGTGTTTTTAGGACGGGATGGGACTGTTAGCTTTACCGGAAGGGTTGATTTTAAGTGTTTTGTGGCCGAAGAAGGCATTTTTCGATGTGAATTTTGTTGGAACAATAGCCCCCCACCTTTTTCTTTCCTCTCTCGCACAAATCTCCTTCAAATCTCTTTAATTTTTCTCACTCCAGCCAGTTCTCCTCTATTTTCGGTCCTAAATCTCTTTCCCATTCAATCTCCGATTAGCTTTCATACTCGCCTCTTTTTCTCTCATTGTGTGTGAAAGTCTATCGATGATGAAGGGAGATTCAAGGAGGGTTGATTTTTGCATTTGTTGTGTGTGAATTTCAGTTTGGTTTGTGGAGAAGAAAGGGAATTTTTCCCTTCAGGTGTGCTGTGAGTGTTCTCAACCAAGAAGATCAGTCGTCCTCTATCCCAAAACAAAATGCCCAAGAAAAAGCAACGTGAATGGGGTAAGGTCATGTGGGGTTAGGGGTTAGGTGGGTAGGTGGGGTAGTGAGGTAGGGGTAGGGGTAGGGTGTGATGTGGTTTATTTTGATTAGGTAGTTGTCAGGATGAGATAAAATTGGCTAGGGGATTGTTATTTTTGTCATTTTGTGGAGAGATTATTACATGTTTAAGGGTACACGGTACGATAAGGTAAAAATGAGAAAACTAATTTTTTGGAGGGACAAAATTAGGTGTCTACAAATATTGATCTCTTAGAGACTTGTGTTGACAACTATCCAAATTCTAGTTCACTATTGAGATTAATTTAGTGCAAACGTAACCAAAAAAGTGTGGGAGTTATAAATAACTTCAAACTAAACAAATGGAACAGTAAGAGCTTGGACAATCATGAAGATAAACCCGGGGTTAAAGCACTGCGAACAATCATACTGAGCTATTGAATTCCATTAGTTAGAATTGTTATCTTGGTTGTTGATTCACAGGGTTGATTTTATGATCATGGTCTCTCGAGCCTATAATCACCTATCTAATTTAGCCCCATAACTGCATCGTTGAGCTGGAATGTGAGAACTAAGGTAAACACATTTATATTTCATCCCATAGTGAACCAAATAAGACTTCTATATATATCTCTATCCTGGACTCCAATTTAAATCCCTTATTTTATAAATGAATAAGAACCTTACTCTATTTACCCCCACGTTCTGTCTTCTTGTTCCTCCTCTCGGGCCCACAAGATGATAATAGGTGTATTCTAAGGGTCACAAATCCTTAAAATAGTTATAACAAGGATAAATAAACAACCAAATATGATAAAAATAAAAAATAAATCAATTTAAAGCAATAGTAATCATGCTCTTGGCCTTAACCTAGGAAAGGAGGCTTTTAGCCACTCACGGACATAACCGTAATCACCATAAATAAATACAAGATAAAATCAATAAATAAATTGAATTAAAAGATGAAATACCTTAATGTAATTGTTTTACATCCCCTCTCCAAGTTTCAAAGCCATCCAAGGTGTTTAACATCAAGTTCAAGTGCCCAATTTATATGAGGGAAATTTTGGCCGTGTTTAGAGCCATCTCTGCATCGCGAGGGTCAGTCCATGGGAGTAAGGGCCGTGCTGCAGGGATAAGTCCATGGAAGTAAGGGTCGCACCACGTGGGTTAGTCCATGGTAGTAGGGGTCGTACCGTGGGCCTAATCCCATACCCTCACTGGAATTCACCTTTTTGACATCTAAACTTGTCTTAAGCATTTGTCCTTCCATACCAAGACATGTGGTGTTATTTCCACTTGATTTTCAGATTTTTCATCATCCATATATCATCATAATTAGCTCACCAAGCATCCTACAGAATCCAACACCTTGTATTAGATCTCAAAGCAACACAACATCTACGACGATCAACTAGAAACTTAAGCTAAGAACTAGTTTTCCCCATTTTGATCTTCAACCATTGTTTGACTCTGGGATTGATTCAATTAATATTTGAAAAATAAAAACAAGTTTTTTCCCATATAATTAAACAATAATACCATTACAAACTCACTATACACATTAGAATTCATCGATATCAAGTAGACAAACACCTAGCTCAAGCTAGTAATACTAGTTTTCTCATTTGAACTCTAAGTGACAAATTTAAGTACAAGCTTGTTCTAAATACACCTTAAACATAGTAATTAAGTACCTAAGCACTTATATGCTCAATTATATCCTTATTAACACATTAAGAACACAAGAAGTCCTCAAAAGAAGGATAAATAAGCTCATATAACAACATTGAGGTGCATAAATCCACCTTAGATCACCACCCAACACTTAAAGCCTTGTTTTTCCTCGAAAAATTCTTTATTATAAGCATCATAAGCATAGGAGTCTCCAAACTTATACTATGAGCAAGACCTTCAAGCTAGTACTATAATGACTATATAAAATGTAAGTCCTTACTCTAAGTATGTTACAAACACAATTGCCAGTTCAAGAAGACTACTTCAAAACATACTAGCCTAAAAAATTGACTCACCAAGTTGACAAACTCATACATATTGCCCAGTAAAATACATCATACAAATCACCCAACTATCATTAAACATGTTCCCTCACAACAAGAGATTTACCCATAATCACTCACACAGATGTAGTTTATCATAAATTAGGTACAAAAATCAAATTACGCTCACTCTCACAAAGAATTCAAAAGTTACACAAGATGAACCATAGTATTTCCCTTAGTGTAGTACTCCGCTAATATTAAAATGTTAAAGCTCAGGATTAAATAGGTCTTTAAGGGTTGTAATGTAGGCTAAGGCATAGGTAGGAACTGTTTTGGACAAGAATATTGACTATCTTACCTAAGCACTTTAATACATCAAACTTTTCATTCAATTCACCTTTAACAACAAATTTCCACCACTTTTATCTACCCCTATCTTTTGCTTTACCCCATCTCATTAAGCCTATTCACTTATACTATGGTGGAAGTATTTCCTATTAATTCATGATCCAATTTTACCCATCTTAACACCCATTTTACGTTATGCACCCCTATGACAGCCACTCTTAGCTTAAGCAATTTGCCTTAGTTGAGGTACACAATGTCTATTAGGAACAGGGCCAAAACTGGTTCATTGTAACACAAATGGAATTTTTTTAGCACAAATTTCTCTAACTTTCAACCACCACACATCAATTGTATGAAATAATAACTATTACTTTGGGGCTTCACTTTCACTTTTCTCTTATTTGAATTTAAACTCCTTAACTCAATTTCTTTTACACTAAAGCGCTTAGGATCTTTGGATCAAATTAAGGTCAATCAAAGAAGGGGATACAAGCTACATATAGTTCTTCCAAAGAAAATAAGCTAAAGGCTCAATGGGATTAACTAGGATTATGCACAATCATAGTTTAGAAAAAGGGTATAAACATGGATATCAAAGAAATGCCTATATCGTCTCCTAAACCCACACTCTTTATTTTGCTTTACATACACACCAGGAAAGTTCTAGACATCACATGCACCAAGGAATACATAACAACCTCATACACACATGGAATATGCTCAACTCAAGTGGGATCCTTATAGACTCTTAATGTAACAATCACATGAATTCAATCATTAATCCAACAAGTACAAGAGTCATAATAATGAGCCTAGGAGTCTTAAAAGTAGTAATGCAAATAATAAATATGCTCTTTCCAATCAAATCACTTGCATTATGTAGTAGAGATAGAAATACTCCCTAAGGCCTCTAGGCCACCTCATACTTAAAAATCTTTTTTATCCCCAAAGTATACTTTAAAGTAGAGATAGAAATACTCCCTAAGGCCTCTAGGCCTAGATAGTATCATCTTTATACATTAAGAGGGTCCTAGGCCCCCATACATAGTCTTTGCCATGCTCCTTAGCTCAGGTTTTCTGGTACTCAGACTTCTTATCAACCTGTGACTCTATAAAAATAAAAAATAGTGAAGTAAAGACTAAACTACTAAAAATAAGACCTACCCTACTTGGGTTTCCTCCCAAGCAATGCCTGATTTAGTGTCGTGGTGTGACCCAATCTTTGACTTATCCATTTTTCTTCATACTCTTCTTCCTACTTGGAGGCTATCTTCTTATTTGTTTCTTACCTCTTGAGTGTGAAATCTCAATTTCAACAACTCTCTCAATAATACCCTTTTTATCAATCTTCATCATTTTGAGTTGGGGTGGTTGTGGCTTGGGCCACTCAATGAGGAAGTTCAAAAAGTTCTTTGGTGGACTAAAATCCACCACCCTATACTTATCCCCTTCAATCACTGTAATTATGCAAAAATCTTTGTGTTGGGATAGTGTGTTGAGTGGTTTGTAAGCTTTAAAAATTGCCTCTTCATCATCCAGCCTCATTGTGAGTGTTCCCTCTCTCACATCTATCAATGCTCCTCTCTTTGCCAAGAATGGATATTCTAAAACAATAAAATTAGTAGGAATAATAAACTTACTAATCTTGATGAGAACATCCTCTTTGATTCCTTCAGGATGGGCTAGGGTTCGGTCTGCCAATTAGAGTATCACAGAGCCTGATCTTGGTTTCACCAATTCCAACACATTGAACAAAGATAAGGAATCAAGTTAATACTCGCCACCAAGTCACTAAGTGCATAGACCACCTCATTATTGTTAATTTGTATAGGGAGCGTAAAACCCAGATTCTTTCAGCTTTTTGGGCATCTTCTACATCACCAGAGAACTAAACTCCTTAGTGAGTGCTACTGTCTCAAAATCCAGTTGCTTAACTTAGTTAGTGACCACGTCCTTCAAGTACTTTGCGTACTTGGGTATTCCATACCAAATATATAAAAGAGTAAGGTTAATGCGAAGCTCTCTGAATGTGTCAAAGAACTTCTTGAAGCATGTATCCTTCTTTATTTATCTAAGACTCTGTAGAAAAGGTGGTGGTGACATCTGCTTTACCTGTTTAACAACTTTGGTTTTCGAGTACTCAAACTTTCTGGAATTTTCAACAACTTTGTCATCTACTTTTTGAGGAACCAACTCCACATCTATCTCCTTACTTGTCTTTGGAGGTTCTTCATTAAGCTTTTTACCACTCCTCAAAGTAATTACCATTACCTGTTTTGGAGATTCAGTATCACTTGGAAAACCACCTTGAGGCTTGGTATTTTATGCTTTCTGTATCTTCCCCAACTGATTCTCTAACTGCTTTGTAATAATCTGTTGACTCTTCATATATGCCTCCAACTGTGCGTGTGTAGCTAATAGTTATTTTAGCATCTCTTTCATATTGCTAGTTTGAGTTGTGGCCTGATTCCTTTGAACCTACTGCTGTTGTTGGTTGTTCCATGCTGTAATTGGTGGCAGTGTCTGGCACATTTGATTGTAGGGATTCCCATAATTCGGTCTTTGAGTATTGTCCACAAACATCACTGACTTAGGACTTGCACCATACATGGCCACAGAATGACCACTGTTACCACAGACCTTATACGAGCTATATGTCTAATGAATTGCATTAGTTGTTGTTGCAAGCTATGTAAACCCCAATTTTATATTGATTAGTTAAGTAGTTAATTGATTTTGTAGTGCAATAATCTGAGCTGATATAGCAGTAAACTAGTCCACCTCCAACACACCTCTACCTTCTTTGGAGCACTTCTTGATTCAAAATGTCACTCAAGATTCCCTTGTGCAATCCGGTTCAAGAAGATGTATAGGTCATCATACATCAATTACAATGCTTGACCACCTGCAGCAGAATCTAGCAAAGTTTTTTGTGTTGTGATAAGTCCCTCAACTAAAGTGTGAGCTAGTACATCATTGGACTGCTGATGATGTGGATAGTCCCAAAGAAGAGCTTTAAACCTCTCCCACACATGATTTAAATTATCATCTATCTTCTGTTTGAAGCTCATAATCTCACTGCGCAGTTTTGCAGTCTTGCCAGATGGAAAAAATTTGATGAGGAATTTCTGGGCTAAGTCATTCTAGGTTATTATTAAACTTGGCGGCTAAGCGTTCAACCACTTCTTCACTTCTCCCAACAGTGAAAAGGGAAAAAGTGTCAGCCTAACATAGTCAGTTGACACACCTATAGGGATGAACGTGTCACTGATCTCCAAGAAGTTTTGTAGGTGGACTTGTGGATCTTTATATAAAAGCGCTATAAACTGTCCACTACTGATCAAAAACTGCACCATGTTCTATTTCATCTCAAAGTTACCTCTAGCAACAAAGTTTTGATAAGGAAAGGTCAAATTTATTGGAAGTGGGATTTCTACTTTGTGAACTATCCTGCGGTCTGGTAGATCTTCATTCATGAGAGCAGGATTGTCTTGTTTCTAATGAATTTGTGAGATACGATGGAGAAGGACTGCTTCTCTTCTCAATTGGTGAAAGTGTTTCTTGGGTTCGAGGATTGATTCAACCAATTCCCTATCCCTTGCCAGCTTACTAGTCTTTAAACTTGTTTCCTGCAAATTCAATACCAAGACTAAGTGTAATGCACCAAGGAAATATAAAAAGTTAAACTATAACTAAAATAGTTGCCAATTTACAAGTCTCCAGCAATGGCGTCAAAAACTTGTTGGGCCCAAGAGCCCGTACTAGTGTAAGTGGTCTCACCAAGTAATATAGTGGCCTTATAAAAATCCGACTGACTATCCCTTCGAGACTTGTGTTGAAAACTACCCAAATTCTAGATTACTATTGAGATTAATCTAGTGCAAACGTAACAAAAAGAGTTTGAAAGTTATAAATAACTGTTGTAATGCCCCGAGTCTGCACCCCAAACGCCACATGGTGCTCATGACCCCGATGGACCACAAGCTAACCCATGACTGACACCTGCTGTGAGCACTGAAAAATAATACTGAAATACATCAACAACAAGAACGAACCCAGTATATTCCCACGTCGTGGGGTCTGGGGAGGGTAGAATGTACGCAGTTCATACCACTACCTCCAAAGAAGTAGAGAGGCTGTTTCCATGGACACCCAACACAGGAAAAAGACAATATACAAAAAAAATAACATCCAAGGTGGACATAATAAAATAACATATGCACGGCATCCCCAAAAGTATTGAACATTACCAGCACCAAAGCACTCCTAACTACTGTCTACTTGCCCGCACGGCTTAGCCCTCTATCCTAATGTTTTATCTCCATATCTTCCTATTTAGGGTCATGTCCTCAGTCAACTGTAACTGCTTCATGTCACGTTTAATCACTTCCCTCCAGCATTTCTTCGGTCTACCTCTACCCCTCTTAAAGCCATCCAAGGCCAACCTCTCACACCTACGAACTGGGGCATCCGTGTCCTTCCTCATCACATGACCAAACCATCTCAACCTCACTTCCCATATTTTATCCTCCATCAACACCACACCCACCTTCTTCTGAATAATGTCATTCCTAATCCTATTATCCCTTACAAATACACACATCCAATGCAATATTATCATTTCCGCCACCTTCAGCTTTTGGATATGAGAGTTTTTAACCGGCCAACACTCCACTTCATATAACATAGCCGGATGGACTGCGACTCTATAAAATTTTTTCTTTCAGCTTGGGGGGCACCTTCTTATCACAAAGAATTCCTAAAGTGAGCCTCTATTTTATCCAACCTGCCCCAATACGATAAGAGACATCCTCATCTATCTCTCCATTCCCCAGGATCATAGACCCAAGATACTTAAAACTATCCCTCTTACAAACTACCTAGGACTCCAAGTTCACTACCACCTCCTCCTCTTGCCTCTAATCACTAAGCTTGCACTCTAAGTACTCCGTATTGGTCCTACTCAACCGAAAACCTTTAGACTCCAGGGTTTGTCTCCAAACCTCTAGCTTATCATAAACACCTTGTTGCGACTCCTCAATCAAAATTACATCATTCGGAAAAAGCATACACCAAGGCACCTCACCTTGTATACTCCACGTCAACATATCCATCACCAAGGAGAATAAAAATGTACTAAGATCGGAAAATGCTAGGAATCCCCTCCCGCTGTTCTTACCCGAGTCTTTGCCCCCTCATACATGTTCTTAATCACTCTGTTGTATGCCATAGGGACCCCCCTCGCCTCCAGGCATCTCCACAGAACCTCTCTAGGGACCTTGTCATATGCCTTTTCCAAATCAATAAACACCATGCGCAGATCCCTCTTCCTCTCTATACTGCTCTATCAGTATTCGTACTAGGTGAATTGCCTCAGTTGTGGAGTGACCAGGAATAAATCCAAATTGATTCTTTGAAATAGACATAATCTTCCTTAACCTCCACTCCACTACCCTCTCCCTAATATTCATCGTGTGAATCAATAACTTAATACCCCGGTAGTTATTGCAGCTCTGAATGTCCCCTTTGTTCTTATATAGAGGAATCATCATGCTCTATCTCCACTCCTCGGGCATCCTAGAGACTTAAAAATGTTGTTAAACAAGTTGGTCAGCCACCTAAACCCTGCCCCGCTAGAAAACTTTCAAAATTCCATCGGGATCTCATCGGGCGTCGTCGCCCTACCTCTTCACATCTTGGGAATGGCATCACTGACCTCTTCTACCTTAAAACGTTGATAATAGCCAAAATCATGACACTCTCTGGAGTGATCCAACTCCTTTATTACAACTCCTCTGTCCCCCTCCTCATTCAAGAGCCTATGAAAATACGACTTCCATCTTTCCTTAATGAGGGCGTCGTCAACTAATACTCTGCCATCCTCCCTCTTAATACTCTTCACTTGATCCAGATCCCGTCTCTTACGCTCCCTAACCTTCGCAAGCCTAAACAACCTCTTTTCCCTGCCTTTCTCCTCTAACCCCTTATATAAACTCTCAAAAGCTGCTGACTTAGCAGCCGTAACTACTAAATTAGCCTCCTTCTTTGCTAACTTGTACTCTTCCCTGCTCACCTGCTTCTTCTCTTCATACTTGATCTCCACCAACTTAGCATAAGCTATATTTTTCATCTCTACCTTCTCCTTGACATCTTTATTCCACCACTAATCCCCTCGATACCAGCCAGACCAGTCCCTCAAAATGCCCAACACCTCTCTATCAGACTCCTTGATGCACCCAACAACCTTATCCCATATATTATCCACATCCCTTCTACACTCCCACACCCTCATCTTTTCTAACTTCGTCCCTATCTCTAATGCAATAACCGAAGTCAGGCCACCCCACCTAATTCTAGGTGGATCCTTCCCACCTTGCTTCTTTTTGCCCTTCTTGATATCTAAGTCTATCATTAGCAGTTTATGCTGGGTCGTAAGATTCTCACTCGAGATCACCTTACAATCCTTACCCAAAGCTCTATCCCCTTTCCTAATCTGCAAAAAATCAATCTAAGTCTTGGATAACCTACTAAAAAAAGTAATAAGATACTTCTCTTTCTTCGAAAAAATAGAATTCACTACCACCAACCCAAAGGCCCTCGCAAACTTCAAAAGAGCAGCTCCCTCATCATTCCTAACCCCGAACCCAAATCCTCTGTGAACATCATCATACCCTAACGGTAAAAAACCGATGCGCCCATTAAAATCTCCTCCTAAGAAAATCTTCTCCGAACTAGGCACATCTCTAACCATCTCATCCAAAACCTTCTAAAAACTCTTCTCCTCCTCATCCAGACCCACCTGTGGCACATACGCACTATAGATGTTCAAAGTAAACCCCCCAAAGACCAACTTGATAGTCATCACTCTATCACTAACCCTATTAACCTCCACTACTTTCCCCCTGAGCTCCACATCCACTAAGATACCTACACCATTCGTGCGCCTATCACTACCTGAGTACCACAACTTCTACCCATCTACACCCCTAGACTTAGAACCTACCCACTTGGTTTCCTTAACACATGTAATATTAATCTATCTCTTCCTAAGAATATTAACTAGTTCTATCAACTTCCCCTGTAGGGTCCCTATATTCCACAACCATACCCTAAATCTATACATATTTTTATCCCCTTCCTTACTACCTCGCCCTCCACATAACAAACCTAGCCCAGCACCAACCCCCGACCACATACAACACCCTAAGACACGACCCTATTCCACCATATATCACCCCAACAACTACTCAACAAAAGCAGAACGAAGGGTAAAAACAACAAAAACCTATAGACGACACACTCAAAGCACCAAATGCAATCAAAAATCCAAGAACAACAAATGCTAGATACCAATATATAGAACAAATAGCCAGCAATAAATTAACCCACACAAAATATAAATAGTGAAGATATCAGAAAAGGCATTGTACAATAAAGTTTGATAATATAAATTACAGGGGTTAAAAGTCACCGAGATAGGCTTCTTTTTTGAGTTGTTGCTTCCAGCACTTTGAGGTCAAAAGACGTCGCCGGTGCATCACCAAAAATATCATTGGGGCTTCATTTGATTATTGTCGGAATATGGTTGCCAGAATCTGGAGGATGGTGTCTGTCCCAATATATTATTGGTGTGTCTTTTCTGACTCACACCTATGGATGATGTAGTTCACTATATTCCTATTATTGGAGTCAGACGGTGGTAGCCTGAACTCATCGGTAAGATAGATGGGCCAATGGTATTGAGAGACAAAGAGTAAGACGAGAAGGAAGAGAGAGACCTAAGAGGTAGGCCATAGAGAGAGGGGAAGGAATTCTTACCTAATGCTAGTGCTGTTAGGTCGCTGACATTTGTGTTGCCAGAGCGGAGTTTGTCACGTTGGATGAGACGTTCGAATGAGAAAGTGTTGGAGAAGATGTTAGAGAGCAAATACTAAACTAATGAGAAAAATAGGCTGAAATACTATAAGGTTCATAATCTAAAAACAAATACTGAATACTAATAAATAAATACTAAAAATTGAATATTTGTCTGAAATAATCTAGCCTGAAAAGTCTCTAACTATCTGAACATAGAGTTGATAAACAAGTCCCCAACTAACTCTGACTACTGAATATACAGAACTATTGAAATACTAAAATTATAACTCTGTCCTCAAACTATGAGGTCTTACCACTAAATTTACTGCTGATAGGCTGGGCTACTAAATACTGTCAGGAGCCCATACGTTTGAACCTATGATATAAGATATCATAGCACAAAAGAAAGAGTATGCATCAGTACTTTGAATGTACTGGTATGCTAAGTGAGGTAAGCTAATATAAAAGGGTTCATATGCATGAACAATAACTGTCTGAGACTGCTGTAAACACTGATTATGCAATATATCTGAGACTACTATAAACACTGATTATGCAATGTTGCATATAAATCTACTTTACTGTAACTAAGATCGCTGATAACTAAATTATTGAGAACTGAGTTACTAATAACTGGGTGACTATTTTTGACAGTCCTGATTTTGTAGAACTAAACTGAGTTTTATACTAAGATTGTGACTGTGCCTGACAGTCCTGATTCTAAAAACTGATCTGAGGTTTTATACTGAGTCTAAAACTAAAACTATAATTGTGGGAGTGTTCATCTAAATGATATACCCCAATTATAAACTAATTTGGGGTCCAACCTGTGACCCCTATTGGAAGAGTGTTAGCACATTGCGAAGGGATAATAATAATGGCTGTGAGTTAACCCTATCTGGTAGGAAGATATTTCATCAACCATCACTGGCAGGAAAAATAGTACGAGATGTATCAAACCTTATCTGGCAGGAAGATATCTCAACCTGCGCTGGCTATGTAGTTCTGTAACACAGGGATTGCTACTAAGGGTCAAACCCTTCACTGATAGAAATGCCCTCCTCCCAGGGTTTACTCAGTGCTGATTCCTACTCCTAACTAAATAGACACTAAACTTATTTTTAGACTGTACTAGGCTTGACTGAACTGTTACTGATCTTGCTAACTGACTGAACTGGACTGTGTTTACTAAGTTCTGCAACTGACTAAGTACTACTGTTTGTGACATTATTGAGACTATTTTGCAACTACTGTAGCTCTAGGTAAGCTACTAGATTTTTGGGTAGTGAATACCCCCAGGACTTAAAAGCATGGAAAGTAAAACATGTCATGATCTTGAAAGAATAACAATAAATACTTGTTAATAATACATTCACCTAGGTATTTTGTCAAACACTTGAGATACATGAACTTGTACATGAATGGGTTCACATGATGACATATCATGATTTCACTATTCAATTCACATAGGTATTCTATCAAATACTTGGGGAGCATGGTTAATAAACATGAGGATAGTCAACACATGAACATCATGGATATAATAATCAATTGTAATTTTAAGGGTTTAACATGCAAATCATATAATTCACTACACATGCTAATTTAAATTTCATGAAATTTGTAGTAAGTCATGGATTAAAACCCAAATAATATCATGAACATGAATATAATCAAATTCACCATGAAATTCATGAAAGCAATCAACTTGTAGTTTCAAAAGAGGTTATTGAACTCCAAGGGTGGAAGGAAACCCTTAGATAAACACCTAACATACCTTGGTAATCAAATTTTTGAAGATTGATGGTGTGTTCTTAAAGCATGAACTTGAAATTGAATGTCCTAGGGTTTGTTCTTGAGAGAAATTTAAGTGAAATTGAGAGGAAGAGAATGATTTTTGCCTTTAGAAATGATTAATCATAAGTTTTGGGGATGAATAAGAGTGAAAAAATAACCCAAATACCCCTTTTGATGCGGACATTTAATTACTAAAAAAGTGCCCAATGATGCGCCGTGTCGATAGCCGATGCGTCGATATCGTGTTGGCTCACTAGAATTTGTATTGAAGGATCATGAAAATTTCTGGTCAATGCGATGGGCGACGCATCAAGATCGCGTCGATCCACTATTTTGGACTCCCAAACATGCCTTAAACGATATTCAAAAAATTTAAAACTCACCTGAAGTGACCTATTGATAGACCTGATCATGATTCAATCAAAGGATCGGCATTCTAAGGTCATAAGGGTTGTAAAATAAGATCGCCAACTTAAGAAGGCTAAAAAAATAGTTCTAAGTATAAACTCTTAGCTGAAATCTCTAAGTCTGGAACCTATCTTAAGCTAGGATTCTGCGTGATCTTACAACTGTAAACTAAACAATGCAGAAAAGTAAGAGCTTGGATAATCGGTAAAGAGAAACCCGGGGTTAAAGCACTACTAACAATCATACTAATCTATTGAACTCCATTGGTTGGAATTCTTATCCTAGTTGTTGATTTACAGGGTTGATTTTATGATCATGGTCTCTCGAACCTTAATCACCTATCTAACTTATCTCCACAACTACGTTGTTAAGTTGGGATATGAGAACTAAGCTAAACATATTTATATTTCATCCCATAGTGAACCAGATAAGAAATCTAGGTATATCTCTATCCTAGATGCTAATTAAAGTCCCTTATTTTATTTAAGAATAAGAACCTTAGTCTATTTATCTCCATTTCTATCCTCTTGTTCCTCCTCTCGGGCTTACAAGATGACAATAGGTGTATTCTAAAGGTCGTGAATCCTTAAAATATCTATAAAAAGGATAAATAAACAACCAAATATGATTGAAAATCAATACTAAATCGATTCAAAGCAATAGTAATTATGTTTTTGGCCTTAACCCCGGAAAGAGGGCTTTTAGCCACTCATGGACATAATCGTAATCACCATGGATGAATACAAGATAAAATACATAAATAAACTAAAGTAAAACAATAAAAACCCTAATTAAAGTGTTTTCCAGACCCTATCTATGTTTCAAAGCTGTCCAAGGTGTTTAACATCAAGTTCAAGTGCCTTATTTATAGGGGGGAAATTTTGGCCGTGTTTGGAGCCACCTCCGCGCCGTGAGGGTTAGTCCATGGAAGTAGGGGTTTCACAACGTGGGTATGTAAATTGGAGTAGGGGTATTGCCGTATGGGTCAGTCCATGGGAGTAGGGGTCGCACCGTGGGGCTATTCCCATACCCTTACTGGAATTAACATTTTTGATGTCTAAACTTTTCTTAAGCATTTGTCCTTCCATATCAAGACTTGTGGTGCTATTTACACTTGATTTACCGATTATTAAACATACATATATCATTATAATCAAATTACCAAGCATCCTATATCATCAAACACCATGGATTAGAGCTCAAAACAACACAACATCCACGACGACGAACTAGAAGCTTAAGCTAAGAACTAGTTTTGCCATTTTGATCTTCAAATATTATTCAACTCTTGGCTTGATTCTATTAAACTTTGAAAACTATAAAAAATTTGTTCCCCACATAATTACATAGTAATACCATTATAAACGCATTATAAATAGTAGAATTCATCGAGATCAACTAGACAAACACCTAGCGTAAGCTAGTAACAGTAGTTTTCTCATTTGATCTCTAAGTGAACAATTAAAGTACAAACTTGTTTGAAATACACCTTAATCATTGTAATTAAGTACCTAAACACTTATATTCTCAATTATATCCTTATTAACACATTAAGCTCACAAGAAGTCCCCAAAATAAGGCTAAATAAGCTCGGATAACAACATTGAGGTGCATAAATCTACCTTAGATCAATCCCCGCCATCGTTTAAAGACTGTAAGAATAGGTTGGTTAGTATGTTGATCTACCAATGGGTTGTCAATTTAGTTTCAAAGTTGATGGGCTACTTCAGTATCAACAAAAATGTGTTGGATAGTCCCATATGTAAATGCCCTACTATAGTACACATAGACCTCCTATTAGTCCCAAATCTTCTAATTGTATCATCAAATGGAAATTTTTTCTTAAACATTCTCTTGCATAGAAAATAAATCTTAAAAAAAGTTACTAAGGAAAGGATATTTGGTTCCTGAAGCCTTAACAGACTACGAAACATTTTTATTAGTGAACGAGCCGTCTTTAGTGATGTTTTAGTGCAAATAATCTCGCTCATTTTAATCACTAATGTCAACAAGAGCGACATTCTAAGTGACCTTTAATGGAAAAAGATTAAGAAGTTTAGCAATATTTCACTGGTTATCAATAAAGAAGGCACTGACGGGGAGCTTAACTAAGTTTTCTCTGCCAGGAAAGATTTTAGCTAAAGCTCCTTTACCTGTCTAATTGTCCTACAAAAGTTAGAGTTACCAAACTGGATCTTCAGATAATGCAAGGTTCAACTTTGGCTCTGATTTTTACAAGACTTATCCAATTGTAAAAATCAGAGAAAATGACTTTAATGACAATGTTCCCTTTTGCAATATTTGTTTTGAAGATAGTTTGCCCAAAGAGAGGTTGAGTCCTCGTCCTCTACTACCTTTTCACATTATGAGTCATATAGATATCCTCTATTCTCCTAATATCATTGCCTCCTCATCCTTAGGCCAACAAGTTTATCCCAAGATGTCCAATAATATTTGTTTTTCGCTCTAAGTTTCCCTAGAAGAAGTTTGTAGAGTGTTTCTCTAGAAGTGTTAAAATACCCTTAGAAGGGCTCATAGATGACATGATATAGATCATATTTCTCCCCAACCAGTCAACCACTTTATTATATTATCCAACATGCTATCACACTTGCTATTAGTTTTCTTACCATAATAAATAGGACAACCAAGGGGTTAAGTCATTAGTTATGATAATTGACAAATTGCATACTATGACCTAGTTCCTAAATATTATGTGATGACATAGTAACAACTACTTAGGTACCTAGTAGGGCCTACATGTCACTGTCATAGTCAACTACACAGCTGGATGAAAAGTACAAAAGTTGGTGGCAAAAACTTGTTGGACTTTTTTCCTTCAGCCAATAGGATTTGTCCTAGGTTTTCTTCTATCATATATATTGCTCATCTTCCATAACCAAAAAAACAAGCTTCCATATACTTAAAACATATCTCTCTTTTGAATATCTTAAATCAAAGACTCATTTTGCAATAGAGAACTAATAGCTCACAAAGTTATATTTTATTTTCTGGTTGTATTTGAGTCTTTGTACTATGAGAGTAAACACTGCCTACTACTGCTTGTATGATTATTAGTAGGTGTTGTGGTATAAAACTCATTTTACTTTAATCATATAGAGTTAGGTTATTTTTAAGCTAGAGTTATCTTGTTATTCCAGTTAGAGTTAGCTAGGGTGTGGTGCTGTAGAGCTACTGCAAGTTTCAAGTAGGATTAGGAGTTTAATACTTGAAGTCATGGAGTCTATATTCAAGTTTTCTTAGATATAGTAGAGCTTCAGAAATCTTGGAGATAGGTTGTGGTTTTTCTCTCTTGAGCAATAAGTTTCCACGTAAAATTATTATGTGTATCATTTATTATTTTATTGCATTTTATTGTTGAGATTATTGTTAGTTCTTGCTGGTTGAGTTTGTTTGGGACCAGGTCCTAGAGTTTAGGAGCAACCCTTTACACCTCTTCATTTGGTATCAGAGCAAGGTCTTCCTGAAAAAGGTTAATACCTTGGAAGGATCTTGAATATGGTTGCTCCTCCTAATCTTAAAGAAGGCCAGTCAATCACTAGACAACCTAGATTCAATGGAGAATATTATGGGTAGCGGAAGACTAAAATGCATGATTTTATCATGGATAAAGATTCAAAGTTATGAGATGTTATTAAGGATGACCCTTTTATTCCTAAAAAGGCAGTAAAGGTTAGTGATATGACCTCACAAGTTCCTTAGATTAAAAAGGAATATTATAATGTTAATAGGAAGAATATTGAGAAGGATTACAAGGCTAAGAAACTGTTTGTTTATGGAATACAATAATGCTGATAGGAACAAGATTGAGAAGAATTATAAGGCTAAGAAGCTGCTTTTTTGTGGCAATAGTCCTGATGAGTACAAAAGGATCTCGGTATGTGAAACTGCTAAAGAGATCTAATATTTTCTTCAAATAGCCCATGAGGGAACTAGTCAGGTGAAGGAATCAAAAGTTGCCATGTTGAGTACACAATATGAAACCTTTACCATGAGGGATATTAGAACCACCAAACAGGTTTGAAAGGTTCTGATCATCCTGCCGAAGTAATGGGAGAGAAAATTTAATGCAATTATTGAAGCTTGGGATTTGAAGACCTTGACCATCGATGAGCTCATTGGTAAACACAAAACGTATAAGATTATTAAGATGTAAAACAAAAACAAGGGTAAACACATGCTAGAGAGGAACCTGTCCCTAAAGGTAATAATGTAGACCACTAGTGTTGAGGATGAGGAAATAACTTATATTTCTAAGTGGGTTCTGTAAGCATTATAAAAATCAGGAGCCCTACCTAGAATGGGAGAGTCCAGAAGACATAAAAGAGAAGGAAAAGATTATGATACCTGTCCAAAATGTGGACAACTAGGACACTAAATTAAGGATTTACCCATACATCAAATTTAGTACAAGAAGTATGTCAAAAAATCTGTTGAAAAGGAAAGTTCAAGGACCGGGTACTTGGAAGTACAGTAGAAAGGTAAAAGCTGATAAAGTTGTAGATTAGGCGTTGGTGGCCTGGGGTGACTCCTCAAGTGATTCTGATAAATCAGAGTAAGGAGATGATGTCTTCATAATGGTGATGAAAGATGGTGTACAAGTTTTTGATTCTCTCTTTTCTCAAATGACAGCTACTAATAATGATGAAGAGAAACCAATGACTCTCCTAGACATCAAAGACAATATTAAAGATTACTCCCCTAATAAGTTGAAATCTCTTGATTCTGTGCTGATTGACTTCATGAATGAGCTCACCAAGGACAAAGAAAGCCTGAAGGTAGCTCTTGAAAAATGTTAGGAAGAACTAATTGATTTGAGTGTACAGGTGACTTAACTCAACAAAGATAAACCAAAGATGAAGGAAGATCTTGACAAATATGATGAAGAGATAATTGAACTAAGTGTGTATGCGACTGAACTTAAAGAAACTATCAAGACTCTTTCCCTTGAAAGTGATATCTTAAATTAGAATCTTAGTAAAATGTCTAAGCATGATTCAAAAGAAAAGAGCGAAGAAAACAGGATATAATTTGAGCTGGAAGAGGAATTGGCTAAGGCTAAGGCTGACCTGACTACTTTACTTGAAAGAAATTCAAAAGTTGAGAGAGAGTTAGTTTAGGTTAAGGTTGAGTTGGAAAAGGCTCTCAGGTTGACTACTTTATCTCAAGTTCTAACAACTCTCACCAGTCAAGGATCAAGCAACAGGATAAAATTAGGGTATAACAGTCAAAATTCCACCTCTAACTAACATAGAAAACATGTTAATGGAAAGGACAACCTCTTATGCACCTATTGGGGAAAAGATGGTTTCACAAGAGAAATGTGTTTATCTAAAATAGTAGTTGAAAGAGGCATGAGAAACCTCACTATATTCAAGAAGGAAGAAATATAGATTGCCCTATGGACCAAGAAAAATCGATCTTTCCACTATTACCATTCTGGGAACTCAAGTTGAAATGGGTTCCCAAGACTAACAACTGATTGCTGATAGATGGCAAAAAAGAGGAAGCAACTAATATAAGAGTGTTGGTTATGGTTGCTTAAAGTATATGACTTAAAATTTAAGGTTCTCCTCTTGATAATGGCCCATAAAGGAGATAATGTCTCTTTGGTGAAGGATATAGAAGAGTAAATTAGTGAAGCTGTACAAATCTATGACAAAGTCTTGAATGAACATGGTCATACATTATTCTTGTGGTGCTAACTGGTGTACTGAATATATAGAGTGCGTTGATATTAATGGTGATGTGTACCTATTTGATCAAAATGATATCTTTACAGTCCCAGATAGCATATTCTTGGTGGATCTACAAAAAGAAGTTAGTAGGGAACACGCTGAAATAAACAAGAAAAGGCAGAGTTGTTGAGATCCATTTTAATGCAAACTACTCTCATAATCCTCCATACATGGCTTTGATTTGGTAAACAAGTATCTTGGTTAGATGATGTACATGTCTAATTTAGTCTTATATCTTTTGTAGCTATACACCCTTGAAAAAAGGAGAAAATATGAAGTATGGAGGTGAGAAAACATAATGTGATTGATTTTCGAAAATCATATAGGGACCAAGTTAGTAATCAGGCTAGTTTCGCCTACTATTCCTTAATAGTGGTCATTTAAAATTTTTAATGTTGTATGCTACATCACTCTTTAGCCTCTTCATTAAAGCTGCCACCAGTACTTTAAGTCTAAAAGATGCGCCCATCTGACTGGACACGTCTCATCAACCATAATTCATTAAGAAATCTGAATCATTCCTTCCTTCCTATTAATGATCAAAATTAGATTTTTCACTTACAATTTTGAAAATATTCTCTCTCTCTCTCACAACCTGCCAGTTCCTAAATTGTTTCCAAATACATAATCTTTTTTCACTCTTCTAAGCCTTCTAAATCTCAAAAATATCGAATCCTCCAACCTTTTCTCAAAAGGATAGGCCTATTCCCTTGAGAGTATTTAATATTCCTTCCATTCCCTCATTTTCTAAATCATAGAATCCCTTTGCTATTAAAAAGTTTTTTCCCCTTTCTCTTATCAAAATTTCTAAGGAGTTTACCTCTCAAGATAAGAAAGAACCATCTGATAATCCCTTCCTTAAAAGTGGTGATAAGGTTGATGTTGTCCCTAACCCCAAAATTAACTCATTCCCAGACAAAGAAGAACACCACAAGGTTGATCCTTCTGATGATACTGTTCTTGAAAATGATCCTTAGAACAACTGTAATACCCCATTCAAGTCTTAGCTTTTTTCAGCTCTCAATTGCATGCATAAGGGGGTCTAAAGATTAGATTAGCTTAAGTATTTGGACTTAGTCATTTTCAAGGCCCCTGAACTTCAATGATTTTATTTTTGACCTTACTGACCTTAGAATGCTGATTTTTGAGTTGATTCATGATTGGGGAAGTTAAAAGTATATCTCGGGTGAGTTTTGGAATTTTCAAACAAGTGTAAGGGAAAGTTTGGAGAACCAAAATAGTAGCAGCACCGGGATTAGACCATGCTGTGCCCTCTAGTGCATCGCTATAAGGCGGCATCGCCCTATCTAATGTACTGTTCCTAGCCCTCATCGACTCCTCCAGTCCAGTGTTCCTGAGCCCGCATTGGCCCTATCCTTTTTGTCCAGCTTTTGTTCCTCATCATTTAAGGGTATTTGGATTATTTCAACTTCACCCGACTCGTCTATAACACAAAATTTAGGTTCCCAAATAGAATTATTTGCTCTTTTAATAAAAAATTCTCTCAAAAAAAGCCCCTCTTCCCTCAAGAACAAACCCTAACCCTTACTCAATAAATCAAGGAATTCAAGCTCAAATCACAGGAAATTTTCAAGAATCTTCACAAATTCATCTAGTGAGGTATGTGTGATGTTCATCCATGGGTCCCTTTCACCCATGCTACCTAAGAATCCCTTTTTAGATTTAAATTATTAGTTTTTTATGTTTAAGTTGAAATATCTCCATGAATCTCTTATTAATTAATTACAAGTTATGTTTATAAGTGTTTTTTTCCAAGTGGGATGAGCCATTACATGTTTTAAATGTTGTAATCTTCATGTTAAATCCCTAATTTATGATTTTACTCTTGTAATCATGTTATTCTCACATGCTTTACCCTTCCCATGCTTACGTTCATAACTCTCATGTATTTGATGAAATGCCTAAGAGTTGGGTTTTGAAAAACAATTCTTTACTATGGTTTTAAAGTTTTCATATGGCATTATTATTAATTCCATTCAGTGCTGGTGGTTTATGAACACCCGATACTTATGTGTTTTACATGAATTCAGTTTTTTTCAAGTACTCAGACAGTTAATCCATAAATCTTATTAGTATACTTAGATATTCATATTCATGATGAGCACTATCAGTTATATAATAACTTTCAGTTAAGTTTAGTTCAAGCCAGTACCAGTGTAAGTTCAGTGGGGGGTAGGATTTAGCACCGAACGAACCTAGGGATGGGGGCTCATCCGCCAGTTAGGACTGGGTCCTTAGTAGCAGTCCCTAAGTTCCAAAACTATATAGCCAACGTAGGATTATGATATGTCACCTTCCATTTTAGGACTGACACTCTCTTAGGGGTCACCCGCTAGTTTAGGGCTGACTCTCTAGTCCTTTGGGACATCAAATTAGTGGATCCACACAACCAGTGTTAATACCTGTGGCACAGTACTGAAACCCTTCCAATTGGTGTTACAGATTGGACCCCAATTAGCTTAAATTGGGTCATGTCGGTTAGATAATACCTCTTATTGTCTCAGTATAGTACTTTAGTGTATTCTCAGTTTGGGCTTGCCTGAAAAAGTGTACAGAATTTTTGTTATTCAGTTATATAGTTTACAGTCTTTTAGATTTCAGACTTATTTATATTAAATATTTATGCTTGGTCTTGCATTCTCAGATGTTACAGTTTTTATGCATTCATGTTCAGTTATCGCATGATATTCAGTTAGTCCTTATTTTATATGCACAGTACCCCACCTATATCAGCCTAACCTCATCTTATATACCAGTACATTCAAAGTACTAACCACGTAATCTTCTTTGTGCTATGATGTCTTATATCATAGGTTCACACACAAAATTTCCCAACCGCAGTTAGATATCTTAGCATAATCTAACAACCGTAGTGGTGAGTCCTCATCCATCGAGAAAATGTTATGGTTATTCAGTTATTTAAGTTTTTCATTTGATTTAGTCGGTCGGAGTTAGTTGGGGGTCTATCCCATCAACTCCTCAGTCAGTTTAGAGGCTTTTAGATATTTAGATAGTTAGTTAGAGAGTTAGTCAGTTACTTTTAGTTTTTATCAGATGTTTCAGACTTATGATTGATTCGGTATTTCAATATTTAGATATATATTTCCTTCTTAGTTTATCTTTTGAACAGGTGTTACGTTCATATTTATTCAGTGCTCATAGCAAGTACCAGCTCATGGGTTAGCTTATGGTCACTTATGACCATAAGCACCATTGTTGTGACTAGGGGGTGGACCTGGGTTGTGACAATATACCCTCTAAAGACTAAACTTCTGACCAAGTAGTTTCTTCTGCTTAGGATTTGGATTCTTCCCCCAAATTCTCTTCTTTTGACAATCTTGAGTCTCCTAGCAAGTCTGGGAGTGCATTTATAGATAAAAACTTATTTGATGGGGACTTGCGAACTTTTAAGGAAACCTCTTCTAATTTAGTCCATGAGTAAAGAGATTGGGTACAAGGTCTCATTGCTTTGAATATAGAGCCCCCTAGGTGGGACACACCCCAACTACTCCATTCACCTAGAGGAAAAATGATCCTTCTAAGAATATTGATAATGAAAATTTTGTGCTACCCCTATTCTTGATCTGTCTGGTGGTGGTAAGGATGCAAAATATGATTTTGACAGTGAAAAAATAGGCTTTTGTATTAGATATTATCTAGGAAAGGATCCTCCTATTCAACCAAGGCTTCATCACAAAGAGTCAAACCACCATGGACCAAGTTGAGTCCTAGAAACTTGATGATGGAGGCATTGGAGAAGATCAAAGATAGTACCAACAAGAGTAGAACACTGAAGAAGAAAGGTGTGGCTCTACATGATCCTCCAGTAGAAAAAGTTGTGATTGTGGAAGAAATTAATGAGGACACTAAAAGTAACCTTGATGATAGTAAGGACAGTGATTATGACAGTATATTTGGAGGTTGGTTAGATAATGATGATGAAAGTGAGTTTAAGAGTGATGATATTGATTTTGATATGGAAAACAATATGTCTGCTTCTAGAGCTAGGGTGAGAGAAAAGGGTGTTGTATCTCTAAAAAAAGGGAAAAGGGTAATACTGAAGAAACCAGTGCCCAAAAGCACTGGTAAGAGAAAAAGGTCTTACAAACCTAGGACTAAGGGATCGGGTCCCACTTCCAAGTTTTCTAGAACCTCAGGAGTCCCTAGGGTTTCTATCAAAGGAGCTGGTTCCCCAAGAAAGGGTTTTACTTCAAAGAGAAAATAGAAGGTGCTATCCAAGAAAGCATGGCAAAAGATCCTTAAGACTTAGGTATTAAAAGGCAGTGTATTTGATCTAGTTGTTGTTGGAATGCTGATATGCAGGAATTAATTGATTGGGCAAGGTTCAAGCATTAGGAACATTTGTTTGAAGTATCTGTTCCTCCTTTACATAAAGAGGAAGTGCATATGTTCTACCCTAATTTGTTCTTTTTCAAAGATGGTATGTATTTGACCTCTCAAGTCAATAAGGTAAACATTGTAATAGATGAGGCGGTAATGTCAGAAATTCTTGGAGTACCAACAGAAGGGAATAGGTCTTTGAGAGGTGAAAAGGAATCTATAAAATATTTGAAAATCTGTGGAAGACTTGATGACATGAACATCAAGAATGTGAAAAAAGCTTTGAAAAGTGAATACTAATTTTTGTTTAAGTTGGTAAACAAATCTCTTCTCCGTAGATCTAAAAAAGACAACTGTGATAGGGCACAACCTATTCCTTATAGAGATCCTGTACAAGTATAGGAAAGTCAATCTGCATTCAATTGTAATTGAACATATGCACACTATGATAATAGCCAAGGATAGCAGGCATGGTCTGGCCTATGGGTTCTAGATAAACAGGGTATTTGCATACTTTAATTTTGTGCCTGGAAAGGGAAAGGCTATATCTATCAAAAATGTTCAATATTACCACCCTAAAAGACAATGATTATGTTTTAATAAGAGGAGGTCGAAAATTCAAGTCCATTGTTTCTGAGTTGGTTGACATTCAGAATTGTTTGAGGGAAGAACTTGATGCTATGAATGACCTAGTGCTTAGAAAGATGCAGAGATTACTGCACTGCAGGCAATATTTATGAAAGAAGACAAGGAGGAAAATGGTTTAGTTGGGAAGTTGAGTGCTGAAAATGCTACCCTGCAGGAAAGGGTGAGAAGCTGGAAACAAGGGTTGAGGCCTTAAATAAAAATAATGAAGATCTAACTCAGCAAATTCTAAAGGCTCATGCTGCTGAAATTGAGAGGATGGCCATCCTCTTTAGACAACTATCTCATGATCTTGGTCCTTATTCCTAAATCCTTCCCAACTTGGTCCTCACTCCTTTCCCCTATCAAGGCCATATTTAAACCCCATTTAGTTCCATTTATCCCAAGTCTTTTGTTGACTCTAGATGTAAATGGAACAATTATTGTTATGTTTTTATGTCCACTGCTTTGAATAGTTATTGATACTGTTTTGGGTTGATTAATTAATGAATTATCTTTGTGCTATCACTTCTATTATATTGTATAATCCTTCTTGTTCATGTAAGTGTAGCCTTAATGACCATGAATTAACATATATGCTTGTCTATGCCTGGTTTACTGGTTGACCACTTTGATGATACCAAAAAGGGAAATATGGGGTATAGATATGTTGTGGTAGTGTAAGTGTGTAGTGTTATGATAAGGAGGTAGTATGATACTTAGGGGTTCTTACATTCAGGGGGAACCTTAGGTAATCATATATAGGGTGAATATGTGGAAGGATGCCAGTGGTATTAGTGACAGAGGGAACTAGTGGATATCTTTTGTGATGATTGCTTGAGGGCATGTGTTGCTGAGAAGTGTTATGTATAGTATGGATTCTTAAAATTTTTATGTAACACCTAGATACTACAAACTGGGCATCACACGGTGCTTATAATCCCGAAGGACCATAAGCTAACCCATGACTGGTACCGGCTATGAGCATTGGGTAGTAATCAGGAAAACATATGTGGAAGTAAAACTGAAAATTCCATAAGGTTTATGATAACGCTCAAACTACATCTCTTGTAAGAGTGTAAGCGGTCGTCGTCAAATATAGAACCTAACTGGGTTAGGTGTTGAATCCCACAGGGAATACTTGGTCACTAAGTAAGCAACGATTAGTAGAATGTTGATCGAAAATTCTACAAAAAGGGGGGATTTAATTGTAGCGTGAATTAAGAGTATCAAAGTAACAAAGTAAAAACGGAATGTTTGGTAGGTTTTTCTCAATGAGAATTGTAAGTTAGGGTTATGTCCACCTTATGATTTTTACGTATCTATTGGCTATGAGTTATGTGGAATTCTGACATGCATGCGCTTATAGAGATTCGTATTCTATGGTAAATCCTAGTGTCTTTCGACCATCACAGATTATCTCACTTTAACTCTTTCGAGCTTAAAGCGTATCTAATGGTACGAATTCTCCAAGAGGTTAATCCAGTTACGTCACTAACTTTTAAACAGGGGTTGGTGCCATATATCCTTGTCATTCTCTCTTTTCCAGACATATAACTTTTCTTTCGAACAAGTTAATTCTATACTGGCGTATTCTATATGTTTGCAACCACAAGAATTATATTAAGATGAAGAGAAGAATGATATAAGCAGCATACGTATCAAGAATTCACAAACTCATAGCAATAGATAGTATCTCATAAGGCTTCCATAACCCTAACAGAGAAGTTTAGCTACTCATGAGTGCAATGGAAAACACAATAGACATTATCATCATACCAAAATAAGAATCTAACGTGAAGTATGTTTTGGTAGCACTTGTGGCTTGAATTCCTTGCAAATAGTGTTTCTCTTGTCGTAAAAATTAAAAGTCGAATAGATGAAAAATAATGTTAACAACGAATTTGTGAAGAAAATGGGAAAGGATCGAATAGGGAGGAATAAGGATGAGGGTGGCGGAAAATTGGTTGCTGAAAAGTTCAGCAAAATAGGGTTTTTATAACACCCATATCCTATTCCTACTAAGCTACTGCATACTTATCCTAATCCTACTAGGTTACTGCATCCTTTTCCTAATCCTACTTAGTTACTGATGGTCCCCAAGTCTTTGGAAATACTGTTTTTGCCCAGGACAAGTTTTCAATTCGTCACTTTCAGTCCACAAGCTTCCAAAAGCTGCCTTCCTTCTTACGTGAAGTTTCCTTTGGCGTCCTATTTCCATAAAATGCTGAAATCTTCATCATTTATACCTGAAAACTTGCTAATCACGTTGGTCAGCTCACTCATAGGAAAAAGGAATAAAAGTGCAGGAATTATATATTTTGTCCTTAAAACTTAGCTAAAATATGGGTAAATTAATGTGCTTTAGGCGTGTAAATACGCCTAACATCAACACCCCACACTTAAAGCTTTGTTCATCCTCAAACAAAATATCATGTCCGTATAAACATCTACTTAGGGTTTCACAGTAACAGCCCAAAATATTCATCAAGACAGGCACGACAATTATTAACAAAGAGTAGTTTTCTGATCACTACTAAAAACAATTCAACCTCCAATATAGACTCGTGATGATGGTTAATTCGTATTCAAAAGTTAAGGCACAAAGAATCATACAAGACTACCCAAAACTCATCAACCATGTGTGTCTCACATAAGATATTACCCATACTCACTCACAAGTTTTGCATTTTTCGAAACATGGGTACAAGATTTTCCTTGCTCTCACTCTCACAAAGAATTCATATGTTGCAACTGCTGACCATAGGTTTGCCCTTAGTGTAATGCTCTACTAATATCAGAATGCTAAGTTTAGGATCAAATAGGTCTTTTACAGGTTGTAATGTAGGCTAAGGGACGGGTAGGACTATTTTGGCCAGAAATAGTGACTAAGTTCCCTAAGCACTTTAATACATCACATTAAGCTATTAACACTTTCTTCCAAACAACCTTTCTACTTTCTTTTAATCTACCACCCCTTCTCACCTCTTTTGTTATTCAATTTTGAACAGAATTAACTTTTTATTTTTCTTTTCATTTTTCTCTCTTCTCTTTTTTTTATAACACACCTCTATGCTAGCCACACTTTTCATAATAATTTCAAGTACCAATACACTCTAAGGCATCACTCTCACCTAATTTCCTCTTATTTCGTCACATGACTTTACAATTTAAAGCACTTAGGAATTTGGATCAAATTATGGTCTTGAAAAAAATGGATTAGGCTTACATATGAGGCTGTCAAAGAAAATAGGCTAAAAGGCTCAAAAGGGGTTGACTAGGATAATGTCCATGGGTAGGTAAAAAGAAGGTAAACAATCACAGGCTGCCAAAGAAATGCCTAAATCATCTCCTAAACTTGCACTCTTTATTTCGCTTTACACCCACACCAGGAAAGTTCTAGCATCAACCACAAACACAAAATATACTATCACCTCACACACACAAGGCACTTGGTCGACTTTATTGGGAGAAGTATAGACTCTTGACCCAACAGATGAAGGAATTAAACCACACAACTATCACACAGTGAGTCACATTTAGAGCCTAAATATCTCAATAGTAATGATTGTATCACAGACTCTTGTCATAATACCATGCTGCCTATCAGAACAATTTTATGCATAGTTTTTAACAAAAATTTTTTAAAAAAAATTTGACTACTAAAAAAAAATAAAACAAATAAACATAAATAAGCAAATGCAGATAAAGAAGTATAGCATACAAATACCAGCACCCCACACTTAGACGGGACACACTGTCCTCAGTGTAAAATAAATAAGAAGAACCTGAATTAGTCGGACTCCTCCTCTATGTCTGGGGTTATACCCCCTTCATCGGAATCATCATCGGAGTCGTCGTCATCCGAATTCTCCTCCACGTCGGAGTCCGGCAACAACGCCAAATTTGATAACGCTCAAACTACAGCTCTTGTAAGAGTGTAAGCGGTCGTCGTCAAATATAGAACCCAACTGGGTTGGGTGTCGAATCCCACAGGGAATACTTGGTCACTAAGTAAGAAACGATTAGTAGACTGTTGATTGAAAATTCTACAAAATGGGGGGATTTAATTGTAGCGTGAATTAAGAGTATCAAAGTAACAAAGTAAAAACGGAATGTTTGGTAGGTTTTGCTCAATGAGAATTGTAAGTTAGGGTTATGTCCACCTTATGAGTTTTACGTATCTATTGGCTATGAGTTATGTGGAATTTTGACATGCATGCGCTTATAGAGATTCGTATTCTATGGTAAATCCTAGCGTCTTTCGACCATTACAGATTATCTCACTTTAACTCTTTCGAGCTTAAAGCGTATCTAATGGTACGAATTCTCCAAGAGGTTAATCCAGTTATGGCACTAACTTTTAAACAGGGGTTGGTGCCCTATTTCCTTGTCATTCTCTCTTTTCCAGACATGTAACTTTTCTTTCGAACAAGTTAATGCTATACTGGCGTATTCTATATGTTTGCAACCATAAGAATTATATTAAGATGAAGAGAAGAATGATATAAGCAGCATACGTATCAAGAATTCACAAACTCATAGCAATAGATAGTATCTCATAAGGCTTCCATAACCCTAACAGAGAAGTTTAGCTACTCATGAGTGCAATGGAAAACACAATAGACATTATCATCATACCAAAATAAGAATCTCACGTGAAGTATGTTTTGGTAGCACTTGTGGCGTGAATTCCTTGCAAATAGCGTTTCTCTTGTCGTAAAAATTAAAAGTCGAATAGATGAAAAATAATGTCAACAATAAATTTGTGAAGAAAAGGGGAAAGGATCGAATAGGGAGGAATAAGGATGAGTGTGGCGGAAAATTGGTTGCTGAAAAGTTCAGCAAAATAGGGTTTTTATAACACCCATATCCTATTCCTACTAAGCTATTGCATACTTATCCTAATCCTACTAGGTTACTGCATCCTTTTCCTAATCCTACTTAGTTACTGCTGGTCCCCAAGTCTTTGGAAATACTATTTTTGCCCAGGACAAGTTTTCCATGCGTCACTTTCAGTCCACAAGCTTCCAGAAGCTGCCTTCCTTCTTACGTGAAGTTTCCTTTGGCGTCCAATTTCCATAAAATGCTGAAATCTTCATCATTTATACCTGAAAACTTGCTAATCACGTTGGTCAGCTCACTCATAGGAAAAAGGAATAAAAGTGCAGGAATTATATATTTTGTCCTTAAAACTTAGCTAAAATATGGGTAAATTAATGTGCTTTAGGCGTGTAAATACGCCTAACATCAGTTCACAAAACTGAATCAAAGTTGAATACATCTGTAGAATAACTGCTAACTAATAATGTCTGAAAGCCTCTAGTATCTGAAATAAATAAGTTGATGGGATAGGCCCCAACTAACTCACAACTCCTATCTTAAAGTAACTGAAAAGCCAAAATACTATAAATAACAAAATGACTAAATAAGTGTCATGCCCTCGATGAATGAGGACTCACTACTATAGCTATGGCTGATCAACTGAATTTGACTAGGTATGGTTAGGAACCCAAGCATACGAACCTTTACTTTGAGACATCATAGCTCAAAGAAAGAGTATGCAATAGTACTTTGAATGTACTGGTATGCTAGATAAGGTTAGGATGATATGCATGAGTTCACGTGCATGACAATAATAACTAAATATCATGGATTAACTAGGTGGGAGTATATGTAAGACTGAGAATACTGTAAGTACAGAACATGCAACACCAAGCATATATTGTCTGTTTGAATTAGTCTGAAGTTGAAGTACTGAGTTTTCTGATGACTGAATAACTGATAACTATAAGTCATGATTGTGTAGAACTGAACTGAGTTCGATACTAAATACTGAGCATGGGATACTCATTTCTGAATAGCAAATACTGTAACTGTAATTGTGAGAGTTATCATCTAACCGATATACCCTGATTATGGATTGATTTAGGGTCCAACTTGTAACCCCAATAGGAAAGGTGTTAGCACCGTGCCATGGGTTACTTATAGGAGCTGGGTTAACCCTAATCTAGAATGAAGGCTCATGAGATGTATATGGTTATGTCAACCATAGCCTGGCAGGAAGATGATTTACCCTATGCTGGCTACGTAGTTTTGTAACTCAGGGACTACTACTAAGGTTCAAACCCTCTGCTGACAAGAATGTCCCAATCCCTAGGTTTGTTCAGTGCTAAATCCTACTCCCAACTGAAAGACACTGATCACTAGAATGTACTAATCTTAACTGAACTGGCCTGATTGTATTGATTGACTGAACCGGACTGAGTTCACTGAGTTCTATTAACTGATTTAGTACACATGTTCTTGACCTTTACTGGGACTATTCTATAACTACTGCAACTAATTAAACAACTAGATTTCGGGTAATAAATACCCTCGAGACTCGATAGCATAATTCATAAACTCATATCACAACTTTAGCAACACAACAATAGGTTACCATGCATAATTTACTCATATAAATATTTTATCAAACACTTGGGAAACATGATTGCTATACATGAGAACTAACCACATAGGGCATCATAACTACAATATGCAACTTGCAAATTCAAGGGTTTTGACATAAGAGATTCATAATTCAACACATATGCTAACTTAATTTCATGGAACTCATAAAAGATATTAACTTGAAACCCATACAACAACACACATATGAGCATAATTCAATTCATAACATGAGAATCATAATTAATGTTTTGAAAAGAGTTCTTGAAATCCAAGGGTGGAAGAAGACCCAAGGATGAACACCTAACACACCTGAGTGACATAATTCGTGAAGATTGTTGTGGATATCTTGGAACTTGATCTTGATCTTGATGAATTAGAATTTATTTCTTGAGAAGATTTTGTGAATGAGAGAATGTATTTTGCCTATTGAGGGGCTGAATTTTGTGTTATGGGGGTTTAATGTCGGTGAAAAATGATTAATTGCCCCCACAACCCATAACTAAAATCTAAAAACTATACCTAGCGATGCAATAACCAACGGACCGCATTGGTGGTATCGACGTGATTGCTGATGCACCGGGTCGATGTTGTCAACACGATAACCAATGCGATGCATAGTGATTGCATTGGCTTGCTATTTTGGTCATCCAAATATGACTGAAATGATGTTCAAAAATTCCAAAACTCACCAGAAATGACCTATAGATAACCTTGATCATGAATCAATTTAAAAATCAATAATCTAAGGATGAAAAGATCATAAATAATGCCATTGAAATATCGAGGCAAAAAATTGCAACTACTTGGGGACCTGGTTGGTCCTACACATCACTGTCACAGTCAACTACTTAGGGATATGGTTTCTGAAGATTGTCTGATGACAAAGTTGCAACTACTTAGGGACCTGGTTGGTCCTACATGTCACTGTCACAGTCAACTACATAACTGGACGAAAGTACAAAAGTTGGGGAAAAAGATATTGCACTTTTTCCATTCAGTCAATAGGATTCATCCTAGGCTTTTTTGTGTCATATATATATATATATTAATCATCTTTCATAACAAGAAAACCAAGCTTACATATACTTACGAAATATCTTTCTCTCGAAGCTCTTGAATCAAAGACTTAGTTTGCAATAGGGAACTAATGGCTCACAAAGTTGTATTTTATTTTCTTGTTGTATTTGAGTTTTTGTACTATGATCGCAAACACTGCCTACCGCTGATTGTATGATTATTTGTATGTGTTGTGGTGTAAAGCTTATTTTATTGTAATAATATAGAGGCAGTTTGTGGTTTTTCCCTTTGAGAAAAGAGTTTCCACGTAAAATTATTGTGTGTCATTTATCATTTTCTCATATTTTATTGATAAGATTCTTGTTATATCTTCCTGAATGAGCCTGTTTTGGACCAGATCCTAGAGTTGAGGAGAAACCCTCTACAACTCTTCACAAGGTAAGTAAAAGAGAATGATTTATCCATGAAGACCAACACACACCTAATCGTGTTGGTTTTGTGTGCTGAAGTGCTAGGAGAAGCAATAAAGAAGCTTTTTTTACCATTAACTTTCTGATCGGAAGCCTTCCCATACCAACCAATCTAATATTTAACAAGATTGATATATTTATTATTTCCCCCCATTCAAATTATAATATCATTGACATAGGCTAGAAGATTAATTATACGGCCATTATAGTTCATGGTGACAAGACTAAGATGAACAATACTATTGAGCTTATTAAGCGATCTAGTTCAAAATTTTGCTTCAACAATGAAAAGCAATTGGGAGAGGGGGTCACCTTGTTTGAGACCTTGAGTGGAGGTGAAAAAACCACTTCTAGTACTATTGAGAATAATAGAATACCAAACTCCATCAAGCAGATTACCAATAAGATTCAACAATTATTAGAAAAAACTAAATTTCTTCCTTATGTCAAACAAAAAGTTTTAAGAAATCTTGTCATATGCTTTATCCATATCTAATTTGATCACAATATTGCCCCCTTTATTGAACTTCTTAGTTCCAAGAACAATCTCTTGAGAAAGAAAGATATTTTTTGTGATCAGCCTCCCTTTAATAAAGCCACTTTGATTCTCCAACATTAATTCATCCAATATATGATTAAGCATGTTAGTGAGGATCATAGAAATGATTTAGCAAGAGACATTGGTGAGGCTAAACGGTCTAAGATCAAAGAAATTGGAGGGTGTATCGACATTGCAGAGGAGGATAGGGCAAATGTGAAAAGTATTTTGTGGCTTTTTCTCCTCGAGAGAAGCTTATGACAAAATCTTTAACATCATATTGAATAATATTCCAACATTTTTGATAGAAATTTCCATTAAATCAGGGAAGCAGAACTAGAAGCACTCAAATTATAAATAACATATTTAGTTTCCTCTATATCTGGGGTGGGAGGTGGGGCGCAGTAAGCAAGGCATTATCATTTCCACTAACTATATTATGGATATAATCCATAATATTTATATCTGTGAATGACTTAGGTTGGTTGAATAATTTGATAAAATATTGAATTACAGCATTAGCAATATTTTTATTCTCTTGAATCGACATTTCTAGTTGGTTTATAATTCTGTGAAGATGTAATCTCCTTCTTTTGTCTCTAATAACACTGTGAAAGTATTTCGTATTGCAGTCACCTTCTTCAAACCAATTTATTTGAGATTTTTTATTTAATAAATTATCCTAAATACCCATGCTTATAATGTACTCAACTTGCCTTTTGAGAAGCTTCTCTCTGTGGTGATCATTATTATAAAAAAGGTATTGCTATTCTAGATCATGTAACTTTTTTTTCCAAAAATTCACCTAATAAAATATATTACGGTTAACCTCTTTGGACCAAGTGCTGAGATGTTTGCTAAGTAATTTGATTTTAGATTGGAGCCTCCACATAGGATTATCAATGACACTAGTGTACTAGTATTGCTTAACTAGTTGAAGAAAAAATGATTGATGTGTCCAGAAATCCAAAAACTTAAAATATATAGTACCCTCGTGATGGTCTTTGTAGCATTTAGTCCTATCCTTGCTAAATGATTAACCTGGTTGATATGAAAGATTTGTGCCCATTCATCAGTAATAAACATTCTATCGAGCCTCTGCAAGATTCTTTTTATAGGTCTACTATTATTGTGCCAGGTTTATTTAGAACCCACAAAACCCAAATCTAATGATATGATTCTCACCACAAAGACTCAAATCTAAATAGAAAAAAAGTAAATATAGAGGGATAGGATATCAAAGATAGAAAGACAGACACAAATATGATAACAAAAGGGCAATTAAAGGGTGTATCAAACCCCAAAACCCCCATTAAAGATTACCCAATAGCACCTAACCCTTATGTGACCGTAAAGGGGATTGAATCTCCCTTATAACTAACATTTCTAATCAAAGATCAACATTCACTTTTTCAAGCTCTCAAAACACTCCCAATGGATGTCCACAACAAAAACTAACTAAATAATACCAAGTATTTATAATTTGGATAAATATTACATAATTAGGGCCCAAAAGTAACCCAAATGCAAGAAAAGGCCCACTAGGGGCTGTTTTGACCCACTCTTGAAATGCTAGAGCAGATCCAAAGTGACTTGGGCATATGACCCTTCTTAATGGTAATATTCATCTATGTGACATATTTTGATGGTAATATTCATCCATGTGACATATTTTAATACCACTAAGGAGTCATCAAACACCTAGAGCAACATACGTATCTCATCCAAAGGTCTTGAGGTAATTTGGCTTGTATCATCCTCCCCATCTTGAAAAAGATTAAACCTCAAATCCAAATCTTGAAAAACCAAAGTAAGGACAAAAAAATACAATGCCCTCATAACATGAGTGTTAGGGTTAGCACAATTAATCATAGCATCATGCCAAGGTTTCACACACTTAAGATATAACCAAGGATCCTTTGTGGTAAACATTAGAAACTTATTGAACAATTTAAAAAGGAGTTGAATATGGGAATCACAAAGAGGTAAGGAAACCATAAAGGTAATAATGGCATTAAAAAATCCAAAAAGTAAGGCTACCTTCACCTTAGGATCCATAAGACGCAATTGCTTTATCACCTTCTTAAGAGACCACATCAAGAGTGGTGCCATTATCTACAAGATGGACATTTGGGTCAAAAGATATGTAACATCATGCATAAAAGGAAGGAATAAAATCATTTAAGAACATATTACTTTTCCCTTTCAAACAAATTCCCTTAAGAAAAGGGTCACCAATTGCAAGCAATTCACAAATAAGGCGATCACAAGCATGGAATCTATCAAAAGTGTTTTCAAGAGGAAACTCTCTCCTTTACCTACAAGTAGTCAAACATTGGTCAATATTATAAACACACAATGTTGAATTCTCTTAGATCTTTTTCTTACTTCCTTTGTTGAGTTCTCTTGGATCTTTCCTTTACTTCCCTTCTTTAATAAATGCTTATCTTTGTTGGAAATGCCTCA
The DNA here is from genome assembly GCA_030864225.1 of Capsicum baccatum var. pendulum. Lineage (NCBI taxonomy): Eukaryota > Viridiplantae > Streptophyta > Magnoliopsida > Solanales > Solanaceae > Capsicum > Capsicum baccatum. Next base: position 230,453,624 of record CM061558.1, on the reverse strand, counting down.
TATGCACAACTTGGGTCTATAAAATGAGTTGTATATCCCCAAGAAAGTCTTTCCATCATAGGGAAGTATTCCTACATCCTCATCTAAACTTTGCTTATCAACTAGGCCAAGCATCAAGTTGGATGTGCGGAAATCACCACATTCAAATTTGTCACCGAATTAAATGGATAGAGTGGACATAGACATGGGTCTAGGCAATATTTCTTCCCCCCAAACATATTGACCAAATCAAAAGATATACTCTTCATACTAGCATAAGCATCATCAAAATCAAATGGAGAGTAGAGAAAGGTATCACTCAAGTTAACCTCAACCAATCTGTCTTCATGTATATACTCACTACATAAATCTCTAGAATTGGAGTTTGAAATTGAAGAACCCTGATTTTGCCTTTGGATAAGACAATTGACTTTTTCTTGTATTTGAAACTTAATGATGATTGAATTTTGAGTTAATGAGGAATTTGGGGAGTTTTCACTTATATTCCATCCTTTGGTAATTTTAAACGATTTAGTTTTGTTGTAAAAAGAGTCTGAAAATACCAAACAACCCTTTTAAAATTATTTCAAAAATCCTTGGAAACAGTCGCGATGACTCAGACATTGACTCATAGGGTCTGACCATTATTCGTGGACTGGAATGGTGACCATAGAACAAAAGTTTAGTTCCTCACTGTTATGATGATGAGTCATCGTAGCGAATCATATAGTCTGACCAAGAGCCATCATCAAGAGTCATAGTCAAAGGGCTGAGTCATTGGTTTCCCACTATTGTGACAATGGGTCCTATATATGACTCGTATAGTCTCGCTATGAGTTGTATGCTGGACTTGTCGTAAGGGATTAAAATTTTGATTCTTCACTGCCGTGATGATGATTCTTTGCTATTAATTGTAGTGTTCTATCGATGAGTCGTTGTTTGAGTCATAGTCATTGGAAATTTGATAGTGCCTCAGTAAATTAGCTATAGCTTTTCACTCAGTATCAGATTAAGGTAGATCTGGTGGCATTGGAAAGTTAATTCAATTATCTATCCCTCGGTGGGTCTATACATAAAAACTTGTGGTATTACATAAAAAAAACAAAAATGAAAAAATGAGAGTTCAAAAATATGCAAGAATGCAAGTAAAATTTTTGAGATAATTTGAAAACTTCTCCACGTAATTTGTGTTCAGCCTAAAATGCCTCCACGAAATAGAACCTTGGGCATGAAAGTGAGCTACTTCGGTATAACCCATTTTCTTTCTTGATTTTTTGTAGTCCACGATTATAATCATGGACATGATTTTCCTCCATAGATGTTTAGCAATATTGAGTTTAAGGTGTTTTTTTTTTCAAATTAAAGAAAATTCTAACTCTGAGCACACATAACATAAATCACTTAATTTTCAGTAGCTATTCAAGGAAAAATACCACACCAAAACTTGCATATAGGTTACCCACTTGCCAAATTAGCTCTAACCACCCATGTTTCACATAGTGTATAATAGTCATCCCAAAATCATCTTAGCTATACCATGAATTTCTATAAGGCCCCGTAAGATCCTAGCTCATTTCAGCTTACTATTGCATGTTAAAGGAGTCCAAGACTTAGAAAATTTCACTAAGTGTTAAGGATTAGTCTTCTAAAAATCCCCTTAAACTTAAATAATGTTATTTTCAACATTCTCGACCTCAGAATGTTAGTTTCAAAGCTGATTCATGATTAGGGTTGTCTATAGTTCATCTCAGGTTAGTTTCAGATTTTTTGAGTGACATTTTAGACCTGTTTGGATGGTAAAAATAGTGAGGCTCCGTAATATGGCTGTGGAACATTGCATTTAGCATTGGTGGGGATACCCACGACATGACACATATAACATCGATAGAGCCCCCCGGCACACCGTATTTCTTATCTACCAGTCCAATTCAGTTTAATGAGTTTTGGGTCTAGGAGGGTATTTGAGTCATTTCCCTCACCCTAATCCAGCCATAACATAGGATTTAGGGTCCTAAAAGCATTTTTTGTCTTCTTTTACACAATCTTCTCAAAAGAAAGCTCTCTCTCTCTCTCAAGATAAAACCCTAGCCTCTTCAAAAATTCAAGATCAAGCTTCAAGAAATCGTGAAGAGCTTTCACGAATTTATCAATTAAGGTATGTTAGATGTTCATCCATGGGCCCTTTTCACCCATGGAGTCCAAGAACCCATTTTCAAGTTTAAAGTTATGATTTTTACATGTAATTATGAGTTATCATCATGAAACTATTTTGAACTTTGATTACAAATTATGTTTACTATGTGTTTTCATTGGAAATTTCCCATAACAGGTTTGAATAGTGATATTCATCTGTTAAATCCTTAACGCATGTCTTAATATTGCAATTATTTAATTATCACATGATTTAACTATTTCCATGCTTTAACTCATGACCCACATGTGTTTGATAACATGCCTAAAAGATTGAATTTTGAACAATGACTACTTATTATATTTCCCGAAGCTTTAGTATGATTCTATTGTTATTGTTATCAAGTCCTGGGGGTTATGAATACCCAAAAACTTAGCTGATTACTTAGTCTTGATATTTTCAAAATAATTTCAGATGCATTTAATCATTAACAATTTAGTTCATCGTCATATTAGTCAAACTTAGATCAGTTCAGTTGGGAGTAGGATTTAGCACTGAGCAAAGCCAGGGATGGGGGACCACCTGCCAGTAGAGGGTCTGATCCTCAGTAGCAATCCCTATTTTTTGGAACTATGTCGCCAATGTAGGTTGAGATGCCCACCTGTTAGTTAAGGGTTGACACATATCTCATTTGAGAACCTGCCAGTTGAGGGTAACTCCTTTGTCTTTCAAGACATCAGTTTAGTGGATCCATACAACCATTATTAGTACTGTGGCATAGTACTAACACCCTTCCGACTGGGGTCATAGGTTGGACCCTATTTAGCTTATATTGGAGCATGTCATCTTGATGATAGCTCCTACAATCTCAGTTCTATATTCAGTATAGATTTTAGTTTCTGGTTTGTTTGACCATAACATATAGTTATTAGTTATTCAGTTATTAGTATTTCAATTAACAAAATAATTTAGAATCAGGTTATATGCTTGGTCATCCAGTCTCAGATTTTACATCTTTCATGTATTTAAACTCAGTCATCTTGTGTTATTCATTCAGTCATTATCTCATGCACATAAGCCTATGCATTTCAGCCTAACTTCATCTCGCATACTAGTACATTCAAAGTACTAATCATATACATTTTCTTTGCGCTATGATGTCTTATATCATAGGTTCGGACGTTCAGTTTCCTGATCGTGCTTAGATAGATCCGCCTATATATAATAGTACTCGCGGTGAGTTCTCATCTATCAAGGACATGGTTATTTATTTCAGTTATTTCAGTAGTGCAACTTTTCATTTTAGTTAGGCAATTTCAGTTAGTTGGGTCCTATCCCATGAACTTTTTTCTGTCAATTAGAGGCTTTCAGACAACAAATAGTTAGTCAATTTATTTGTGTTTTTATTTGACTTTCAGTATGTCTTCAGACTCATGATTCATTAATAATCTCAGTGTTTAAGCCTTTGGCATTATTTAGTTATTTCTGCACATATGTATTTTGTTACTATATTATTCAGTGCTCATAGCAGGTGCTAGTTCATGGGTTAGCTTGTGGTTCTATGGGATCGTAAGCACCGTGTGGAATCCAGGGTGTATTTTCGGGGTGTTACAAAATTAGTATCAGATCTTAAGGTTTTACAGTGTTCTAGGGAGTCTGAAAGTCGCATTAAGTAGAGCCTTGTGCAAGGGTTATGAAGTGTGCCACACTTATGGACAAGACGCTACAAGATGTTTTAGGAAAAACTTCCTTTCTTTTAGTATATATGTTATACAAATGAGCATGGGATCTATTTAATATATTTTTCTAATCCGATCTTCCTTTTGTTTAAAGAACATGCCTCCCTAAAAGACTAATGGAAAGAGAAAGGGGAATCAACCCGCACCTCCACTCGTTCAACCAGATCCCCTAAATGAGCATGTTTTTCATGCTGAGCTCAGAGCTTAAATTACTACTTTAGCCACCTTAGTGGCTACTCAGAATAATCAGTAAGGTGCTATCCCAGCCAATCCAGTGGCTAGTCCTACCGTAGCCAGGATTCGGGACTTCACCTGAATTAGTCCTTTTTTTTTAGGATTCATGTCTGATAAAGATCCATAGGAGTTTATTGACATGGTTTAGAAGGTGAATAACATTATGGGTGTCACTTCTAGTGATAGTTCAGATTTGGCTACTTACCAGTTGCAAGATGTAGCCCACACTTGGTATAAGCAGTGGAAGGGGGATAAAAATACTGATGCAGGGCCTGTAGAGAAGGAGGAGTTTATTATAGACTTTTTAGAAAGATTATTCCCTTTGGATTTTAAGGAAGATAAGGTGTTGGAGTTTATTAATTTGAAGTAGTGTAGTATGAGTGTGAAGGAGTATTTGCTTAAGTTTACTCAGTTGGCAAGGTATGCTCTTCATGTAGTGGCTGATAATAGGTCTATAATGAGTAAGTTTGTGTCTGGTGTATCTAATAATGTGGTAAAGGAGTGTAGGACCACAATATTGATTAAAGAGATAGACTTGTCTAAGCTTATGGTCCATGCTCAGCAAATCGAGGAGGAGAAGGTTAAGGGGAAAGAAAGTGAGAACAAGAGTGATACGACAGGTAAAAACTTTGCTCATCCAAGGTTGGAGGGTGGTAACCATCCTTAATTCCATGAAAAATGTTTATCTCCAGCTCCATCTTCAGCTAGTGCACCAGTGCCAAAGTTCAAAAATGATAATTAAGATAGGGTGCCAGGCTCTAAATCCCAAGGTAGTGTAAACAGTGGTCGCACTAATCCCTTTTTCTAGAAATATGGTAGAAATCACCAGGGTGTTTGTATAGACGACAATGATATATGCATTGGGTGTGTCAAGATAGGACACATAATCAGGGATTGCCAAAAGAGGGGTCCGCAGGGTTAGTCTAATCGTCCCCCAATTCCATCTGGTTGCCTGGCTTAGAAGTGTGCCTCTTTGAGCGCAACCAATTGTCAGTGCCCGAATCAATTATATCTACTTTAGTCTCAACAGGATCAGAAAAGTTCTCCTAATGTGGTTATAGGTACGTTACAGGTTTTTCACTTATATATTTATGCTTTGTTAGATCCCGGGGCTTCTTTTTCTTTTGTAACCCCTTATATAGTTGTTAGTTTTTGTGTCAGTCCTGAAACCTTAGCTGAGACCTTCTCAGTGTCTACCCAGTAGGTGTCTCTATTGTAGCTAGGCAAGTATACAGGAACTGTCCGGTCACAATATCCCAAAAAGTCACTTTAGTTTATCCTGTGGAATTAGAGATGACAGATTTTGATGTCATTCTCAAAATGGATTGGATCTACTCATGCTATGATTTGGTTGAATGTAGAAACAAAGTAGTTCAGTTTTAATTTCCAAATAAAACCATTATCAAATGGAAGGGTAGTACTTCAGCGCTTAAGGGTCAACTTATTTCATACATTAGAGAGAGAAAAATAATGTCCAAGGGGTGTGTTTACCATCTTGTTTGAGTGAAAGACTCTAATTCTGGGACTCTTTATTTTGAGTCCATTTTAGTTGTAAGATAATTTCCAGATGTTTTCCCTAAAGATCTTCCCGAAGTTCCTCCCAAAAGGGAAATTGACTTCAGAATAGACGTTCTTCCAGATACCCAGCCTATTACTATTTTTCCCTATAGAATGGCTCCAGCTAAGCTTAGGGAGTTAAAAAACATCTGAAAGATCTCTTAGACAAGGGATTCATCAGATACAGTGTTTCCCCATAGGGCTCTCTACTTCTTTTCATATAAAAAAAGATGATTCCCCTAGAATGTGCATCGATTACCTTCAGTTGAACAAAGTCACCATACAGAATAAGTACCCACTCCCTAAAATTGATGACTTATTCGACTAACTTCTGTGTGCCAATTATTTCTCTAAGATAGACCTCAGGTCCAGCTATTATCAGCTCCGAGTCAGAGAATGTGACATCCCAAAAACATCTTTCAGAACCCAATATTGTCACTTCAAGTTGCTAGTTATGTCCTTTGGTCTAACAAATGCTTCATCAGCTTTCATGGACTTGATAAACAGAGTGTTCAAGAAGTACTTATACATGTTCGTCATAGTCTTCATTGATGAATCTTTGTTTATTCTTGTAGTGAAAATGATTATGCAGACCATCTCAAAACTATGCTACAGACTATTAGAGCCTATCAGTTTTTTGCCAAATTCAGTAAGTGTGAATTTTGGTTAAGATTAGTAGCCTTCCTTGGTCATATTATTTCCAATGATGGCATTAAAGTAGATTCTTAAAAGACCAAAGTAGTGAGAAACTGGCCCAAACCTATCTCTTCTTTTGATATTAAGAGTTTCTTGGGTTTAGATGGCTATTACCGATGGTATGTTGAAGGGTGTCCATCTATTGCATCCCCCATGTTAATGCTGACTTAGAAGAAAGTCAAGTTTCAGTGGTCAGATTTTTGTTAGAAAATTTTTTAGGAGTTGAAGACTCGACTCACCTCAGCCTCAATTTTGTTGTTGCCAGATGGTTATGATTGGTTTGTTGTTTACTGTGATAGTTTTAGAGTTGGTTTTGGTTATGTGTTGATACAGAGAGGTAAGATCATAGCCTATGACTTTAGGCATCTTAAGCCCCATGAAAAAATTATCCTACCAATGATCTTGAGTTAGTAGCTGTTATGTTTGCCTTGAAAAGTTGGAGGCTCTATCTCTATAGGGTGCATGTTGATGTGTTCACTGATCATAAAAGCTTACAGTATGTGTTTTTGTGGAAAGATCTGAATCTTTGTCAGAGAAGGTGATTGGAATTGATGAAAGACTATGCCATGAGTATTTTGTATCACCCAGGAAAGGACAATGTAGTGGCAGATGCCCTTAGTAGATTGTCTGTGGGTAGTGCTACTCATGTTGAGGATGATAAGAAGAAGTTATTCAGGGAGGTTCATCAGCTTGCTATACTAGGTGTTCATTTGCTTGATTTAGCTGAGGGTAGTGTATGGGTTCAGAATAGTTCAGAATCTTCCTTGGTTACCGAGTAAAAGAAAAGCAAGATAGGGATCCTATCTAGTTAAGTTGAAAGAGTCAGTGAGAGATCAGAAAGTAGAGGTATTCTCCCAAGAGGGAGATAGTGTGTTACAATGTCAAGGTAGGCTATGTGTGTCATGCATTGATGGGTTGAGGAAGAGAATCCTTACAGAAATGTATGGTGCGCGTTACTCTATTCACCCAGGAGCCACTAAGATGTACCGTGATTTATAGGAAATCTATTGGTGGAGTAGAATGAATAGGGACATTATAGAGTTTGTAGCAAAGTGCTTAAACTGCTAACAGGTTAATGTTGAGCACCAGAGGCCTAGTGGAACAATGCAGGAGTTCAACATCCCCACTTGGAAGTGGGAAGAGGTTAACATGGATTTTGTGATAGGGTTGCCCCGTACGCGTCATCCACATAATTCTATATGGGTTATTATACACTGAATGACCAAATCGGCTCATTTCTTTCCAGTTCATACTTCTTATTCAGCTGAGGACTATGCAAAGCTTTATGTCAGAGAGTTGGTTAGGTTGCATAGTGTCCCATTATCTATCATCTCAGATAGAGATACTCAATTTACCTCTCATTTTTGGAAGACATTTCAGAAGGGTCTTGGTACCCAAGTTTGCTATAGTACAACCTTTCATCCTCAGACAGATGGTCAAGAAAATATGACCATTCAGACCTTAGGTTCATATTAGGAGCGTGTGTTATCGACTCTAAGGGTAGTTGGGATAATCACTTGCCTTTGATTGAGTTTTTCTACAATAACAATTATCATTTCAGTATCAGATTACTCTCTTTGAGGATCTCTATGGGAGGAGATGTAGATCTCACATTGGTTGGTTTGTGATGGGTTAGACTGCATTAATAGGGCCTGATTCATTGTTTGATGCTTTAGAGAAAATTTAATTAATCAGGGAAAGGCTTAAGATATCCAAAAACCATTAGATTTCCTATGCCGATGTGAGGAGGAGAGATCTTGAGTTTAAGGTAGGTGACTTAGTCTATTTGAAAATCTCATCCATGAATGGAGTGAAGAGATTTGGCAAGGGGAAACTCAGACCCTGATATGTTAGCCCTTGTAGGAGATTGAGTCGTTATTTGAAGGTAACATATGAGCTTGAGTTGCCTGTAGGTTTGGCATCAGTACATCCAGTGTTCCATGTTTCCCTATTGAAGAAGTGTATTGGTGACCCAGTTGTAGTTGTTCCTTTAGAAAGTATAGATGTTCAGGATAGCCTTTCTTACTAAGAAATCCCAATCAAGATCCTAAATCGTTAGATTCATAGACTAAGGAACAAAGAAGTTACCTTGGTCAAAGTCCTTTGATGGAATTAGTCTGTTGAGGGAGACACTTCGGAAGCAGAAGTGGATATGCGAACCAAGTACGCTCATCTTTTCTCTGCAAACTCAAACTCAACTTAAGGTAACAATTCTCCTTAGATTTTCTCTTTTCAATTCTCAGTTCTAGCCATGTACTTATATTCATGTCATTGCACACATTTACGAACCACTTTATTTATATATCATGTTTCAAACTAAGTCATGTAACCATGATTTTAGTTATGCACATTCAGCATGTACTCTTAGTACCTTAGTATTCTCAGCTTAATTAGTCTCATTCGAGGATAAATGTTTCTAAGGGAGAGATATTGTAAGACCCCGTAAGATCCTAGCTCATTTCAGCATACTATTGCATGTTAAAGGGGTCCAAGACTTAGAAAATTTCACTAAGTGTTAAGTCTTAGTCTTCTCCAAAGCCCCTTAAAATTTGATTATTTTATTTTCGACATTCCCGACCTCGGAACATTAGTTTCTAAGTTGATTCATGATCTAGGTTGTAGATATTTCATCTCGAGTGAGTTTATAATTTTTCGGATGATGTTTGAGACCTATTTGGATTGTCAAAATAGTGAGGCTCCGCAATAGGGTTGCGGCCCATCGCATTTTGTATTGGTGGGGAGCCTCGAGACGTGGCCTATTTTGCATCGATAAAGCTCCGTGGCACACCACATTTCTCGTCGACCAGTATGGTTCAGTTTAATGAGTTTCAAGTCCAAGATAGTATTTGAGTTATTTCCCTTACCCTAATCCAGCTATAACACAGGATTTAGGGTCCCAAAAGCATTTTTTATCATTTTTTACACAAAATTCTCTCAAAAGAAAGCTCTCTATCCCAAAACTTAGCTGATTACTTAGTCTCAGTGTTTTAAAAATGGTTTCAAATGCATTTGAGCAGTATCATTTTAGTCAGTCATCATTTCAGTCAAACTTTGATCAGTTCAGTAATTCGAGTTAGTTTAGTTGGGTATACTGAGCGAATCCTGGGATGCGGGTTCACCTTCCAATAGAGGGTGTGATCATTAGTAGCAATCCCTGCATTCCGAAACTACATAGCCAGCGTAGATTGATATGTCCACCGGCTAGTTGAGGGTTGACTTATATCTTATTAGAGCACCTGCCAGTTTTGGGTGACTCGTTGTCCTTTCGGACATCAATTTAGTAGATTCACACAGTCATTATTAGTACCAGTGGCACGGTAATGACACATTTCCAAATGGTGTCACAGGTTGGACCCCAATTAGTTCATATTGGGGCATGTCAGTTAGATGATAGCTCCCATAGTCTCAGACCAGTATTTAGTATAGAATTGAGTTTCAGTTTTGTTTGGTCATAGCATACAGTTATCAGTTATTCAATTATCAGTATTTTAGTATTTAAGTTTACAGACTAATTCAGAATTAGGTTATATGCTTGGTCATGCATTCTTAGATTTTATAACTTTCATATATTTAAATTCAGTCATCTCATGCTATTCATTCAGTCATTATCTCATGCACATAAGCCTATGCATTTCATCTTAACCTCATCTCGTATACCAGTACATTCAAAGTACTGATCGCATATGTTTTCTTTGTGCTATGATGTCTTATATCATAGGTTCGGACACTCATTTTCCTGACTGCGCTTAGACAGATCTGCCTATCTGAAACAGTAGTCGTGGTGAGTCCTCATCTATCGAGGACATGGTTATCTATTATAGCTATTTCAGTAGTTCATATTTTTATTTTAGTTAGACAGTTGGAGTTAGTTGGGGCCTGTCCCATCAACATTTTTTAGTCAGTTAGAGGCTTTCAGACAATAGATAGTTAGTCAGTTTAGTAGTGTTTTTATTTGACTTTTAGTATGTCTTTAGACTCATGATTTAGCAATGATCTCAGTGTTTAAACCTTTGGCATTATTTAGTTATTTCTGCACATATGTATTTTTTTACTATATTATTCAGTGCTCATAGCAGGTACCAGTTCATGGGATAGCTTGTGCTCCCTTGGGATCATAAGCACCGTATGGCGTCCACGGTGTATTTTCTGGGCGTTACAATTTTGTAACCCCATCTAATCACATGAAAAAGATTGCTTTAGAACATACCATTTAAGGTTAGAGAATATAAGAAAATGCATAGGATTGATTCTCTTTTAAACTAGATAGAAATAGAACTTTGATTTGGTTGTTTTCCAGGATTTGATTTGTTAGTCAGTAAAAGAAGAGATATGCAAATAGGAGAAAGTTGAAGGGCTATTAGCATTGTGAAGAAAGAAACAATAAATTGAATGAAAAAAATAAATTGAAAATATTTTGAGTGAGAAGTGAACAAAATCGACAATCAGAGTTGCAGAACCCATATTTTTCTTCTATAAAATAAGTGACTAGACAAAATATATTCATGTGACCAAAATTTCCTATTCATGAAGGCTCACCTTTGCATAAATTCTGCCATGGTCCATGAATTTGAACGTTGAAACGAATTTGGTCCACATTTTGCACCAAAAGCTCATTCAATTTTCAACTTCATCACTCAATTTCCTCAATGTTTTCAATCAATCTAAAGATGAAAACTCTTGAAAAAACTTCACCAAAAACAAATAAAAACATAAAAATATACTTGGTAAAATGAAAATATAAGACATTAAGAGGATAAGAGCTTCGGTTGCCTGCCAAGAAGCTCCTTATTTAATATCATGGTACGACACAACATTCATTATCCATTAAGATGTCATCATGGGTCCCCTTAACTCAACTTTCGAGATGACTCTTTTAGCTTTAATAGGACCCAAATGACACTGTTGTTAATTCACCTTAAAAGTTATTTGAACATTTTTGGATTCCAAATCTACGACGCCAAAAGGATGGACATTTACAACCTTGGAGGGCCCAGAACATTTAGAATTAAACTTAGGAGTTAATTCACCTTAAAAGTTATTTGACCATTTTTGACCACTTGTTTTTGGATGGTAAGGCGTGGCTACCTTGTGAGTGACCTATTTTTCTCAAGCAATGTGAAATGATTTTTTACAAAAATGGAAACCATCATCACTAACTATAGCCCTCGAGTGCCGAATTATCACGATCCAAAAAGGAGTCCTGGTGTCACTTATCACATCTCATCCTTGATAAGTAATCCAATCACCCAAACTAATAAAGAAAAATAAAAAAACACAAAATATAACTAGAGGGGAGACTTCTAGAACGAAGTCAGATCCATACATGTGTAATAATAACATAAGTATGAATGAAGTATCATTAATAACCCAAACCCGGTGTCATAATGTAAGAGTGTCTAAGTAAAAATTTGTAAACTAAAAAGTACAAAATCTATCTCTAATAAAAATCAAGAAATATACAAAAAAGAATGAGATCTGAAATCCATCTTGAACACTAGAACGATACCTCAAATAACATCAATCAAAAGCACTATCTCAACCTCCACGTTCCGTACTTGTGCTAGGATCTACACCAAAAGGGCACAGTAGCGGTGAGTACAATCCACTTGTACTAAGTATGTATCATAGGCTGATTAAGTAAATTACAAAATAACATAATTAAAACAACACTATGAGAACGTCACCTGCAAGCAACACCAATCCGTAGACTACTCTGTTGATGCTTGGTTAGTAAGTGCTTTAATATTTGTTTTATTGTACATGGTTGCTTATACTGTCTCCATTAATAGTTCTAATATATGAACACAGAAATGAAAAATAGTATGGATATGTATGAAGGAAACACATAAACTAAACACATGTCAAGAAAACTAACACATAAACTAAACACAAGTCAAGAAAACTAAGGAAATCATGAAAGATGCACATACAAAGGCAATGCAACGCAATGTGGATGGAATAAATGGCAAAAGTCATTGCATAACTTTTTGTATACACCCAAGGTGCTTGAAGCTCCCAGGTAAGACCAATTAGGGGTTCGCAACCCATATACTCTAACTCATATTTCAAATTTCAACGTACCTCTCCAACTCCTATTTATGGAGAGGATTTTCATAAAATTATCTTATTTTATTTTAAATATAGTGATCCACAATGGTACAAGTATCTCATGAATGTATATGAATGGAATGAGGATGTAATGCTCACAATCAATCAATATAAAACTATCTAATCCATCAAACACTAATATATATATATGTGAGCCCAGAAATCAACTTAATATATAAACAATTTATTATTATCAACTCTATTTAGACACCATCAAAATAGATATACATTTAAGACATTATTTATATCATATCAACCCCCACTTGGGTATTTTATCATGAAAAGGCAATCAATGCTTAATTAAGGAACATGTTAACCATTTAAACCCCTACACGGGCATTATATCTAGAATAAAGGCATTTAAATGCTCAAATAAGGCAATTATGTAAGATAAAGCCCTAACATCGGCAACACATAATATCGGATATCACAAGTCAAAAGAAACTAAATATAAGCCCCCACATAGGCATGCAACAGTAATAATAATATCATAATATAAACCCCATAGTTATTTTTCGCAACCCACAGTATGCTTTACTTATATATTAACTACCCAGCTCAATCTAAAAGAAGCTAAGTGATAGACTACCTTGAAAATAAAATCCCAGCCTAAAGTTCTTCAACATAGAGCTTTCCTCTTACGAACAGCCTCAGAAGCAACTATAATATTCAAACATAAAATCTACGCATTAAAGAAAAACAAATGATACCCATATTGCCCATATTTAGGCCGGATCCAAAGTAAGTTAAAAAATGAAAGGGATAAAACTACAATTTTATTTTATAAATACCTTCTCCAAGATAATAGGAATCTTCAGTGAAACCCCACGTGAAAAGGTCTAAAATTGAGGCCCAAATTGATGAAAATCCTTTTTCAACTTTACTAGTAAAACATTAAATTTTTCATTTTGAAATCATGATTAAAAGGTGTCATTGATGATATAATAGATCTAATGTAATGGGAATAAGGTTTTGAAGCTTACCTAAGCTCAAATGATAAAGAATTCTTCAAGAATTGCCCAAATCCAAAGATCGAAAGATCCAAAATAAAAGAAAAATATGAAAATAAATTATATATATCAGCACAATTTTTGCTGCTTAAGTGATCAAATGACAGCTTAACTGATGCTTGACCACTAAAATAGTCTGTCCTATATGGCAAGGCCCACTAAAGCAACACCTGCTAAAGCGATCAAGTGCCCTTTTTAGAGGCAGGTGACGATCAAGAAACACCTGTTAGAGTAGTCAAGTGCCCACTTTAGAAGTAGGTAACTGGTCAATATGACCACTAATGTGATTCTTTTCCACTTGAGTTGCTACCCCTAAAGAAGTATTTTGGATGCTAAATTGGTTGTACCATCTTTCAGCTGCACCAACAACTTTGATAAGTTTTAAAGTTGCTGGTTGACTCCTTGGAATTTTTTTGGAATCTTGTGAAAGCAAGGGAACTATGCTACTAGGCTATTTTGACATTTCAGACTCAATGGCTAAGTTGTATTTTGTAGAAAGATTGTTTTCACTAAATTATTCTTGGGATCCCCTTTTCACTATTTTTCAAATGAATAAATGAAATAAGGTATAAAGGTATCAACCCCAAACCAACCATACTGCTAATCCAAATTCTATATTTTGGATTTGTTGGCATAGTCTATATTATCATCTGGCACTCAAATCATCAAATGCTGATCAGACTCAACTATTTCTAAAAAATACAAATTCATCAAAATTACTGCTGATTGTATTAGAAATCGTTTCAATTATTTTCATACCCCAAAATCAACATGTAGCAATTTTGAGAAAGGACAAAACGGTTAAAACACATAAAAAACAAGTTTTCAAAAATCAGGTCCTTACAATATTTACCATTAAGACTCTTGTTCATCCACAAATAAAAAGGCAAAGAAATACCTGAATTGCTAAAAAGATGATAATAACTATGACTCGTGTAGAACTCAACCTCCCAAGTATCCTCCTTCACAAGATGTGACACCACTAAACATTAACTGCAACAATATCTCTAGAACATAATCATCTAATATCTTTGGTAAAAATAAAAACTGGCTCCTTAACAAAGGTCAACTTTTGGTCAAACTGAATTGAATCCCACTGAAGCACGTGAGACTCATTTTGAATATAGCACCGGAGCATGGATATATGAAAACTGGATAAATGAATAAATTTTTTGGATGTAGGTCCAACTCTTAAGAAACTTCTCCAACTGTCCAAAAAATTTCATAAGGTTTGGTGTAACTATACACACAAGAACAATGATTCAAAGACTAGTTCAAAAATGCGGGGTGTTATATTATCCCCCCCCCCCCCCCCCCGGGAACATTCGTTCTCGAATGAGACTGATTAAACTGAAAGTACCATGCGAAAGTAACTGAGATCATATTCTAAAGATATATGACTTGGAACATGACTATATAACTGAGCATGAGCATAATACATGAACATGACTAATTTCATGAATACATGTAATGACATGAGTATGGTATTAAGGCTGAGATAGAAAAGAGAGAGTTAACTTATGAGTAACCATTACTTTAAGCTGGATCCTATTTCATGAATAAAATATTAAAGGTTTAGGACATAAATACTCAAGGTATTACAATACATCTCCCCTATGGGATATTTCATCCCCTGAATGATACTAACTTGGCTGAAATAATAACGAAAGTCTGAGATAATGAACGAATCAATTACAAACTGAATCATGACTGAATATCTGAATATGTAACATGATGCATGAACTGAACTAAATTTACAACTTGCATGGACTTGAATTACCTCATGAATAGGAAAGATGGAAAACCATAGGAACTTATCTGTCTGACTACTAGACTAAATCACTGGCTATACGGACTAACTCATATTGAAATCTTATACTCAACTATAAATGAGGTTGATAACAATGTTTTTAAAGTTTTGACCGAGATATATTATGGTCCATGATTTGAAACTACTATTCACTCCGTTCATGAGATATTCTGACCCTTTCTACACTTTTACAAAGATTTAGTCCCAAAGTTTACTCTGAGCAACCTACTTATAGATTTACACTCTTTTAACCATGGCTCGAGTATGTGCACCTATTATGTATAAACTTATTAATGATGCAATATTTATGATGAATGATGAATTATAGAAATATATTCTACCTTGCCTCATATCTATTTATCTTAGCCCTCGTAGGGCTTGTGATTTACTTTAGCCCTAGTTAGGCTTGCTCTACATTATTTGATATTGATTTTGATATTATGACGTTGTGATGATGCCTGGAAAGGCCAGAAGATATTATGATGATACGATGATGGTCGGCAAGGCTGGAGCATAAAAATGCACACTTGTTCATAATGTATCTATAGAGACATTTATCAAACACATATAGGGCATATTATATGCACATAATACCAAACAACATGTGAGCATCATGATTCAATCCCAATTTCACAATTTCAAGGGTTTAATTATGCATTCACACGAATCTGCGCACATAATAATCAATTCCACATGAAACATGTAATAAATCATGAAATAGGAACCTAATTCAAATAATAATCATGAATACACATAAATTCCAATCATGGAAATCATGAAATCAAACTACTTGAGGTTTAAAAGAATTTCTTGGACTCCAAGGGTAGAAGGAACCCTTGGATAAACACTTGACATAACTTGGTTGATAAATTCTTGAAAATTAATGGTGGAATTTTGAGCCTTGAATTTGAAATTAAATCACCTAGGGTTCTTGTTCTTGAGCAATTTGAGAGAAAGTAGGTATATTTTGCTCAATAAGGGTTGAATCTCGTGTTTTAGAACTGAATAGGGGTGAAAAAAAATCTAAATACCCCCCAAGGATGCGGGTTTTAATGACTAAAAATTGGACTGGCGATGCGCAAGACGACGTACAGTGTCATTGGGATAGATGCAACAAACAATGTTCCATGTTGAGTCCGCATCATATCACTGGAAATTGCCACTAAGAGCCAGGAAAAAATATTGATCAACGTGATGGCCGATGTGCCACACCGAGAACACGTCAATTCACTATTTTTGATTCCCAAACATGGTTCAAACGAGGTTCAAAAAATGTGAAAATCATCTGGGAACACCTCCTGACATTCCTGATCATGAATAAACCTAAAGATTGACATTTTAAGGCTATAGAGGCTGCGAAATAAAGTTGCCAACTTACAAAGGCTAAAATAATAATAAGTCTGAATACTTAGCTAGAATTTTCTAAGTCTGGGACCCCTTAGCAAGCTTAAAAGACTAAGTTGAGCTTAGAATTTTGCGAGGACTTACAATATCTCCCCCTTGGGAACATTCATCCTTGAATGAGACCAATTAAACTAAGAATAGTGATAGACTAGATTTAGACACTAGACATGCACAACTGAAGCATGATTTCATGTCTAAAATTACTAATATACTGAACTATCCTACTGAACATGTATATCAGATGCATAAGTACATAACTGAACATAATTCATGAATACATGAATGGGATTACTGGTAAGCTGAGCTTATATGCTGGACATGCATGTCTGATGCATGAGTACATGACTGAACTGATTTGTGAATGCATGACTAAGTATGCAACGTTAATTGATACCAAGTTGGTAGTTATATCTGAACATGATATTGAGTAAATTCAAAGGAAAACTATTACCTTAGGCTGAGACTAAGTTTGCAGAGAAAAGGTGAGGATACTTGGTCTGTATGTTTGCTTCTGCTTCCCAAGTAGCTCCCTCAATAGAATGATTCCTCCAAAGTACTTTGACTAGACGAACTTCTTTTTTCCTCAGTCTCCGAGTCTGATAATCAAGAATTTTGACTGGTATTTCTTCAAAAGAGAGGTTGTCTTGAATATCTATACCCTCTATAGGGACAACAACTTCTGGGTCACCTATGCATTTCTTAAGCAAAGAGACATAGAACACAGGATGCACTAAAGCTAAGTCTGAAGGCAACTAAATCTCGTAAGGTACCTTTCCAAAATGGCTGAGAATTTGGTAAAGACTAATATATCGGGGACTGAGTTTCCCCTTCTTTCCAAACCTCTTCACTCCTTTCATAGGAGAGATTTTCAAATACACAAAATCACCAATCTTGAAATCAAGATCCTTTTTCGTATATCTACATACGATCTCTGTCGGCTCTGATCAACTGAACTTTCTCTAAGGTATCAAATACCAAGTCAGGACCTACGACTTTAGCCTCACCCACTTCAAACCAAATAATGGGAGATCTAAACCTCTTCCCATAAAGCATCTCAAATGGAGCCATTTGAATGCTGGAATGATAGATATTGTTATATGTGAATTCCATCAAAGGCAATTGGTCATACCAACTATATTTAAAGACTATTGCACATGCTCATAGCATATCTTCTAAAGTCTGAATGGTCTTTTTTGTTTGACCATCTATCTGAGGATCAACGGTTGTACTGAGGTGAACTCGGGTACTAAGACCCTTTAGGAATGCCTTCCAGAAATGAGAGGTGAACTGGGTACCTCTATCTGAGATAATGAACAATGTAATACCATGCAATTTGACCTACTCCCTAATATAGAGTTTGGCATAATCCTTGGCTGAATAAGAGGTATAAACTGGTAGAAAATAAGCTGATTTGGACATCCTGTCTAAAATGACCCAAATTGAATTATGTTGGTGGCGAGTATGAGAAAAACCCATCACAAAGTCCATGTTCACTTCTTCCCACTTCCAAGTGGGAATACTAAACTCCTGCACGAACCCACTAGGTTTCTGATGCTCAATCTTAACCTGATGACATGTTGAGCACTTAGCCATAAAATTTGCAATATCTCTCTTCATCCCACTCAACCAATAGATCTCTCACAAATCATGGCACATCTTAGTGGCCCCTGGATGAATAAAGTAGCGCGCACCATGTGCTTCTACAAGAATTCGCTATCTCAAGTCATTTACACCTGGCACACATAGACGACCCTGGCGGCGCAACACGCTATCTCTCCATTGGGAGAAGACCTCTACTTTTTAATCTTTGGATGATTCCTTAAACTTGACTAGACTGGGATCCCTATCCTGGTTTTTCTTTACCTCAGAAACTAGGGATGATTCTGATCTACTCTGTACCCCTACACTATCTTCTGCTGAATCGACTAAGAGAATACCTAGTCGGGAAAGCTAATAAACTTCCTCAACTAACTTATTTTAACCATCCTCCACATGAGCAACACTACCCATAGGCATCCTACTGAGAGCATCAGCCACTACATTGGCTTTACTCGGATGATACATAACACTCATGTCATAGATTTTAAACAACTCCAACCACCTTCTCTGACGGAGGTTTAAGTCTTTTTGAGAGAACAGATACTGTGGGCTCTTATGGTCAGTGAACACATCAACGTGCACCCCATACAAATAGTGACTCTAAAATTTTTAGGCAAATACTATTGCTGCTAACTCAAGGTCATGAGTAGGATAGTTCTTTTTATGGGGTTTAAGCTGTCTAGAGGAGTAGGCTATGACCTTACCTCTTTGCATTAAAACACCCCTTAAATCAACTCTAGAGGCATTATAATATACCACAAACCCATCTAAATCATCCGATAGCGTCAAAATTGGAGCAGTAGTGAATCAAGTCTTCAACTCCTAAAAACTCTTTTCACAAGAATCTGACCACTAGAATTTGACTTTCTTCTGAGTCAATCTAGAAATAGGGGATTAAATATATGAAAATCTCTCAATAAACCATCGGTAATAGCCATCCAAGCCCAATAAACTCCTAATATCTGATAAATAGATGTGTCTAGGATAGTTTCATACTGCTTTAGTATTTTGGGGATCAACTCTAATGCCATCACTGAAAATGATATGGCCAAGGAAGGTTACTGACCTTATCTAAAATCCACACTTACTGAATTTGGCAAATAGCTTGTAGTTTCTGAGAGTCTGCAATACTATTCTGAGATAGTCTGTATGATCATGCTCACTGCGGGAGTAGACAAGAATGTCATCTATAAAGACTATGATGAACATGTCGAAGTACTACTTGAACACATGATTCATCATGTCCATGAAAGCTGATGGGGCATTGGTAAGACCAAATGACATGACTAAGAATTCAAAGTGACCATATTGAATTCTAAGGTCTACCTTTGGGATGTCATATTTCTTGACCTTGAGCTAATGATAGCATGATCTGAGGTCTATCTTTGAGAAGTAACTGGCACCCTGGAATCGGTCAAACAAGCCATCGATTCTAGGAAGTGCATACTTGTTCTTGACCATGACTTTATTTAGCTGACGGTAATCAATACATATTTTGAGAGAATCATCTTTCTTAGGCACGAATAAAACTAGGGCACCCCATGGGGATACACTGGGTCTGATAAATCCCTTATCTAGGAGATCCTTCAACTGTTCTTTTAATTAACTGAGTTCTGTTAGGGCCATTCTGTATGGCAAGATAGATATGGGTTGAGTATCTGGAAGAAGGTCTATTCCAAAGTCGATTTTCCCTTTTAGGAGGATCTTCGGGGAGATCTTCGAGAAACATAACTGGGAATTCACATACTACTGACACTGATTCAAGATTAGGGGTTTTGAACTAGAGTCCTAGACTCAAACAAGATGGTAGACACATACCTTAGATATTATTTTTCTTGTCCTTAGGTAAGAAACAAGCTGACCCCTAAGTGCTGAAGTAGTACCCCTCCAGTCAAGGACAGGCTCATTTGGAAACTAAAATTGGACAATTCTATTTTTACAGTCGACTGAGGCATAGCAGGAATGAAGGCAATCCATTCTAAGAATGACACCAAAATTAATCATCTCTAATTCGACTAAGTCTGCAGAAGTGACTTTCTGAGATACCATAATCGGACAATTCCTATATACCTGCTGGGCTATGATATATTTGCCCACTAGGGTAGATACTGAGAAAGGCTCTGCTAGGATTTCTAGACTGACTCCAAAGTCAATGGCTATATAAGGAATAAGAAAGGACAAAGAACCTCCTGGGTCTAGAAAAGCATAAACATGTAAATGATAAACTTGTAATGTACAAGTGTCCACATTAGGAGAACTTTCCTAATCCTATCAGGACTGAAGTGCATAGAGTCTATTTGGGCGCTGCCCACTGGTGGTACTGGATGTGGCACCCTACTAATTCAGGCGACTGGACTGAGCTAGGGGACGGTTATGCTGACTCTAAGAACCCACCTAAGGACACTATATTACCCTATATCCTGGCTTGCCATATCCAAAACACACATCACTGCCAGGTCTGCAGATACCCTAGTGGTTTCTGCCACACTTCTAACAAAGCGGATTGGTTCGGGCACTGCTAACACTACCCAGGGGTGTAGGAACTAACGCCCTATCTCTGTTGCTGTCTCTGAATTTTGACACAGGAGCACTGGCTAAGGACGGAGCTAGAACTGAGGATTTCAGGAAAAACTGAGAATGATTCCCACCCTCTGACTTAGGCTAAGCAATGTTGAAACTATTTATTCTCGCTCTCTTGTTCTCCCTCTCCTTCTATTTATTCTTATCCTCCTCTATCTACTGAGCATAGACCATGAGCCTAGATATTTCCATCTTCTTAATCAACATTACGGTCCTACATGCCTTGACCATACTATTAGACATGCCAGACACATACTTACTCATCGTAGTTCTTCGATCTGCTACCACATGAGCAGCATATCTGGCCAACTGGGTAAACATAAAGAGAATACTCTTGTACTATCATTTTTCCCTGCTTCAGATTTGTAAAATACAAAAACTTTGCTTCCCTGAACTCTAGCGAGAAGAACCTATCAAGAAAAGCAACAACAAACTCCTCCCATTCTTTGGGCCCTATATTTGCGATCCTTTCTATTTTCTACTATTTAAACCATGAGTGTGCCATATCCTGTAACTGATATGCGGCCAACTCAGTGATCTCAATAGCAGTCACTTCCATAATATCTATAACTTTCTGCATCTGATTAAGAAATTTCTGAGGGTCCTTATCTGACTTAGACCCTATAAAAGATGGATGGTTCATTCGGGTGAAATACCGAATCCTGGAAGCAGTAGTATTAGACACTAGGCTAGCTAGAACACCAGATGGACGTTTATTCTGGGCTACCACAAAATGAGATAGGGTGGTGAAAGCTGCTCTAAATTCAGAGTGGGAGACATATTCGTCCAGAGGATCTGGTTGGATAGGCTGGGGTTCTGGATGGTCTCCCGTTCCTCTTATCTTAGTCCTCTTTGGAAGCATACCCTGTAAATGGAAGAGAAATTTGGATTAGGCAGGGAGTTTAATTGGAGCACATGCTCACTCGCACAACATCAATACTTAAAGAAGGGAAAATTTTTCTAAAACATCTCGTAGCCTTCTGTCCATAAGTGTTACGCGCTACACACCCATGAACATGACTCTACTAGATGCGATTTTCAAAATTCCTAGGACTCTATTAAACCTTAGGCTTTGATACCAAGTTTGTAATGCCCTAAGTCTGTACCCCAGATACTATACGTTGCTCATAATCTCGAAGAACACAAGCTAACCCATGACTGGTACCTGCTATAATAGCTGAAAAATAGTACTGTTATATGCAAAGATTAGGCAAAAAACATGCCATAAGGTTCAATAATATAATAAAACTGAATACGGTATAAAAATACCGAAACTGAAACATCTATTTGAAAAAAATACTCTAGTCTAAAAAATCCTCTAAACTATCTAAAATATGGAGTTGATTGGACAAGTCCATAACTAACTCTAAGCTACTAAAATAAGCTGAACTACCGAAATAATTATCATGTCCTCAAACTAAAAGGACTCACCACTAACTCTATCAACTAAATATCTGAACTGCTAAGTATGATCAGGAGCCCACGCATCTGAACCTATGATATAAAACATTATAGAGCAAAAGAAAGGTATGTGTCAGTACTTTGAATCTACTGGTACCCTAAGTGGGGTAGGCTGAAATGCATGGGTTCATATGCATGAACAATACTGACTGAATGACATGAGTATAACTGGATGAGATTACATGCATGAATACGTAAACTGTAACTGAGAGCATGATAATACTGAATACTGAGTCTGAATACTGATTAACTGATTTTTGAGTATACTGATACTTAATTAGTGATATCCAAGTTTAGTGATACTGTGTAGCTGATAACTGAGTGACTGTATTTGATAGTCTTAATCCTGTGGAACTATATTGAGTTTTATACTGAACTGAGTGTTTATGTATGATAGTCCTAAATCTGTAGAACTGAAATGAGTTCTGTAGTGAGACTGAATCTTAAACTGAGACTATGGGAGGTAATCATCTAATTGACATACCCCTTTCTAAATATATTGGGGTCCAACCTGTAATCCAGTTGAAAGGGTTTCAATACAGTGCCATAGGTAAAGACAAGCTGTGAGTTAACCCTCTCTGATAGAAAGATCTTTCGTCGACCCTCGCTCGTAGGAAAACTCGAATGAGATGTATCAATCCTCATAATATCTGGCAGGAAGATATCTCAACCTACGCTGGATATGTAGGTCTATAACACAGGGATTGCTACTAAGGGTAAAACCCTCTATTGGCAGGAATGCCTCCATCCCTGGGCTAGCGCGGTGCTAAATCCTACTCCTAACTGAATAGATACTGGACTAATTTTCCTAGTTCATACTAGGCTTGACTGAACTAATACTATGTTTACTGAGTTCTGTTGACGAAAAAAATACTGCTAAATTCTTTAATCTGACTAGGTTTACTAAGGTCTGGATTGAATACTAAACTAGACTGGACATGATACTGAGTCTACTTAGTTTTCCTAAGTCCTGTAACTGACTAAGAGTACTACTGATCATAACGTGGCTAAAATCTACTGATCGAGAAATTACTGAGGTTATTCTATAACTGACACTGTCTCTAGGTAAACAGCTAAATTGTCAAGTATTAAATACCCCCAGGACTCGATAACATGAAAAGTAATGCATCACATGATCATGCATAGCATAAAAATGCACACTTGTTCATAATGTATCTATAGAGACATTTTATCAAACACTTGCAAGGCATAGTATTTGCAAATAATATTAAACAACATGTGAGAATCATCATTCAATTCTAATTTCATAATTTCAAGGGTTTAATCATTGATTCACATGAATCTACACATATAATAATTAATTCCACATGAAACGTGTAATAAATCATGAAATAGGAACCTAATTCAAATAATAATCATGAATACATATAAATTCCAATCTTGGAAATCATGAAATCAAGCTACTTGTGGTTTAAAAGATTTTCATGGACTCCAAGGGTGGAAGGAACCCTTGGATGAACACTTGACATACCTTGGTTGCTAAATTCTTGAAGATTAATGGTGGAATCTTGAGCCTTGAATTTGAAATTAAATTACCTAAGGTTCTTGTTCTTGAGAAATTTGAGAGAAAGTATATTTTTACTCAATAAGGGCTTAATCTTTTGTTTTAAGGCTGAATATAGGTGGGGAAAAGATCAAAGTACCCCCCAACAATGCAACTTTTAAAGACTAAAAACTGGACTGTCGACGCGTAGGAGGACGTGCTGCGTCATTGGTATCGACGTAAAAACCAACACACCGCGTTGAGTCAGCATTGGATCACTGGAAATTGCCACTGGGATCCAAGGAAAAATATTGATTGACATGATGGATGATGCAACGCACCGAGATCGCATCGATTCACTATTTTGGATTCTCAAACGTGGTTCAAACGAGGTTCAAAAAATACAAAACTTGTCCGAGAACACCTACTGACATTCCTAATCATGAATCAACCTAAAATTGACATTTTAAGGCAACAGAGGCTGTTGAATACTTAGCTAGCCTTTTCTAAGTCTGGGACCCCTTAGCAAGCTTAAAAGACTGAGTTGGGCTTAGGATTTTGCGGGGTCTTACAAGTAGTTATCTCTCCCTTATGTAATATACTAGTCTTTGTATTGTATTCAGGGATAAGTTATGTCATTATATTCATTTGTATCTCACTCTTTCACTCTTGTTATATTAGAGGCTCTTATAATGATACCACCAAGTTTTAAGACTTTAATATGTATTTGATTCTCTTATTTCATCCATTCCATATTTTTTTCTGTTTATATGTGGGTAATCTGTTACTAGACTTTCCATACAATGGGTTTGTATTTCCTACTGGTAGGCTTTTGTAGGTACCATCATGACCCGAGAAATTAGGTCGTGACAGATATTTGGCCTATTCACTATGGGTTGGACCCCTTCCTTTTCTAGATTACATATTTGACAGTGACCGTATTATATTTCTTGGAGCTATATTTTGGGCGACATCATGAAACATTTTTACCATAGAGACAATACTATTACTTAGTAAGGTAGACCATGGTACGGTATTATGGAGGAGACAAAGATTGATTTAGCTAATTTAATAGGAGCTCCCAACCTAGAGGCAATATTTTAGGGATATCTACTTGGGTGGATAACCCAACTTTAGGTTCGCATAGCCTATAAATTGTCCGAAGTTCAATGCTTCATATACATCGTTAGCTTACTTGGTTACCCTAGCTAAACGAAAAGAAGTTGATCATCCCCTTACCCACACACTAGTTAGAGAGGTTAAGGTTGATATATTTGAAGAGATAATCTGGTGGGTTTTGTTTGGGACAAAGTATGTGGTCCAACCACCACAACTGAATTTGACTATTGTTTATAGTTATTACAGAGTACGCACATAATTAGGGATGAAAATCATAGAGTATAGAGGGTTGACTTTGCTATATGTGTAGCTGTGCATATTTTAAAGTTGGGTACTGATGCCACTTGGTACTATGGGAAAGGTGAGATTAAAACAGTCTCACTTTGCATCAAAGTTCTGAGGACAGTAGTGAGGCCCCATTTCAGTCTTATGTTTGTGGAAAATGTGCTTACTTAGTACAAACCAATATTGATTTCCAACTTGATAGATGGTTATGATATCGACTTTGCTAGGTGGATTTTGGTCGAAATCCATGAGAGAACATTTAAAGAGTTCACCGCCCTTTCCTTCCCATGATTTTTGTAGCGACTATATGATGCAGCTTGAGTGTATTTTATTATATCTATTAATCAGAGGTTTGAGGTGACCCACATGGCAGATATTGTCATAATTAAGGATAAGGCCAACCCGATTGCACTGTATCAAGCTCAGCCACCTGCTTCTTTGTGTATGACCCATTTTGAGAGGCCTTCTATTTTGGCCAAGCATGTTAAGATGATGAGTATGAGTATTGATATTGATATGGGTAGTTAGAGAGTATAACCCAGAGCTACTACAGACGGTGAGGGGGCTGCAGGCACTTAAACACTAGCCTTGGTTTCTACTTCAAAACTAGCCACGACTTCTACTTTGCCTCCTTACCCATTAGTTTCTATTATTATGAGTTTGCCTCTAGAGATTTTGTAAGAGATGGTTGATCACCTCACAAAGACAGAGACCCAGCTGGCCACACTATTTAGTCAGGTCAGGCCATAGGTACGGATCATATTAGAGGTTATTGAGTCTATAGTTAAGGGCAGGTTGATGACCACTATAGTAGGGTTCACATAAGAGTCAATTAGATGAGCTATCAGTTTCTTATTGTAAAGTGAGTCTTTGATTTGAGAGATTCAAGATAAATATATGTTGTAAGTGTATGGAATCTTGGTTTTCTTGTTGGATACGATGAGAAATATATAATAATGACACAAGAAAATTGTAATGCCCCGAGTCTATATCCCGGATGCTACACGGTGCTAGCGACCCTAAAGGACCACTAGCTAACCCATAACTAGTACCTGTTGTGAGCACTGTATAATAATATTACTGTAATAGCAACCTGTTTGAAATAAATGCAGAAGTGAGGCTATAAATTCCATAAGGTTCATAAATGAAAACCAATACTACATACTAATAACTGAATACTGAAACATATGTCTGAAATACTCTAGGCTGAAAGCCTCTAACTATCTGAATTATAGAGTTGATGGGACAAGCCCCCAACTAACTCTGACTATTAAAACTGTACTAAAATACCAAAATAATACTCTGTCCTCAAACTATGAGGACTCACCACTAAGTCTGCTGCTGATAGGCTGGGCTGCTAAGTATGGTTAGGAGCCTGTGCGTATGAACTTATGATATAAGACATCATACTAAAAAAGAAAGGTATGCGTTAGTACTTTGAATATACTGGTATGCTAAGTGAGGTAGGCTGATATGCATTGGTTCATGTGCATGAATAATAACTGACTAAGTAACATGAACACAACTGAATAAGAGAACATGCATGCATATATAAACTGTAACTAAGATCATGTTAACACTGGTTACTGAGTTCTGAATACTGATTAACTGATATCTTAGCTTACTGATGCTGTAATACTGATAACTGAGTGACTATTTCTAATAGTCCTAATTGAAAACTGGGTGACTATTTTTTATTGTCCTGATTTTGTAGAACTAAACTTAGTTCTATACTGAGCTGGGTGCTTGTATCTGACAGTCCAGATTTTGTGGAACTAAGTTGAGTTCTATACTGAGTTGGGTGATTGTTTCTGATAGTCCTAATTCTGTAGAACTGAATTGAGTTCTATACTGAGACTAAAATTAAAACAAAAACTATAGGAGGTAATCATCTAACCGACATTCCCCTCTCTAAATAGATTTGGGTCCAACCTATAAACCCCGTTGGAAGGGTGTCAGTACCATGCCATGGGTAAAGATAAGATATGAGTTAACCCTCTCTGATAGTCATGTCATGATTAGTAGAATTTTGTCAGTTATAGAACTTAGGAAGACTTACAAATATCAGTATCAGTCCTATCCAGTTTTAGTAATCAGTTCAGAAACTCAGTGGTATTAAGTCAGATAACAGAATTCAGTAGTGTTCCACAGTCAATGGAACCTAGTAAACTTAGTTAGATTAGCCAGGTAACATGATCAGTAATAGATTTATCCCAGTCTAGTACAGTTTAAGAATTATTTTAGTGTCTATTCAGTTAGGAGTAGGATTCAGCACCGAGCGAGAGCAGGGACGACGACTCCCCCATTAGTTAGGCAGAGTAGTTAGTAGTAGTCCCTGTTCTCCAGAATTACATAGCCAACGCAGGATGAGGAGTCACTTATGAAATTAAGGCTTGGATACCTCCCAGGGTTGACCCATCAGATTAGGCTTGACTTCCTATTTAGGGTCACCCGTTACATAGGCTTGACCACAGCAGTATCTTTACCCATGGCACGATACTGACACCCTTCTAGCTGGGGTTGCAGGTTGGACCCTAATAGTTCAGATAAGGGGCATGTCGATTAGATGATTATTTCCCACAGTTTTAGTTTCAATCTCAGTCTTTATAATAGAACTTAGTTCAGAATTTCAGAAATCAAGATTGTCAGATATAGTCACTCAGCTCAGTAAAGAACTCAGATAGTTCTACAGATTTAGAACTATTAGATACAGTCAATCAACATCAGTATCAGTAGATTCAGGGATCACCCACTAGATAGGCCTAATCTTAGGGGTCACCCATTATATAGGATCAACCCCACAGCAGTTATCAGTAATCCAATACTAGTAGATTCAGTTATCAGTATTACAGTGTCAGTAAACTCAGATAACAATTAGATAGTATTCAAAACTCAGTATTTAGTGTCAGTACAACTTTAATTATAGTTATGTGCTCATGCATGTATTCTCACTCAGCCATGTTCACGTTACTTAGTTAGTTATAGTTCATGCATATGAACCTTTGCATTTAGCCTTACCTCATTTAGCATACCAGTACATTCCTATATACTAACGCATAATTTTCTCTTGCACTATGGTGTTTTATACTATAGGTTTAGACGCAGGGGCTCCCAAGCACCCTTACTAGTTCAGTTTCAGCCAGCAGTAGTAGACTTAGCAGTGAGTCCTCATCATTCACGGATGTTTCTTGATTTATTATTGCATTAGATTTAGTATTTCAGTAGATAAATTTAGTTGGGGGATTTTCCCATCAACTCGACAGTTCAGACAGATTAGAGGCTTTTTAGACTAGAGTATTTTTAAACAGTTGTTTTAGTTTTGGTATTGTTATACCTTACACAGTTGTATTTCAGTTTTGAACCTTATGACAAGTTTCTGCCAAATTTCTGTATTATACAGTATTATTATTTAGTTATTACAGCAGGTACCTGCCATGGGCTAGCTTGTGGTCCTTCGATATTATAAGAATCGTGTAGCATCCAGGGTTCAGAATCTAAGGCATTACAGAGGCACTTTTTGATCTGCTAGGGGACTTAGATTTATCAAACGAAGGGGTTTTGGAGGAAGAGTCCAAACCCTAATGTGAAGGAACTATTTGGTTGGGGATTTGGCCTTTGAAAGGATTGCTTTGAAGGTCATCTTCAGGAAATTGGGATTTAGAAGAATTAGTTTGTGGGTCATCTTTCTTTTCAGATGAGGGATTGATTTTGGGTTCAACACTGGCATCAGCAACATCACCATTTTTTAGAAAATGGATTATTTAGAGTCTTCATTTTCTCCTAAGAGTTGTAATCCCTAGAAATCTTGCATAGGGAAAGTGGAGTAAACTTTGTAATGACAATTTCTTCTTTGATCCAGAAGGGATGGAAGGAGTATTAGTTACTTTTAATGGAACGGGCTTGTCTTTTTATGAGGATAAAAAAAGTTAGGCATTTTAGAAGTTTATTTGACTGTGAATAATGAATCAAGAAAAACTTCTTTAAAATGATTTAAGAACAGATGAGGTTGTATGAGAGATAGTTTTCAAAATAAAAAGAACAAAAAATCTGATTTTTGACATTAAATAGAGTATGAAATAACGATTCAGATTTAGTAATTAGATATGTCTAATGAGACGTGGCCGGTCATATGGGCACATCTCTTGGAATTAAAGTACAAGTACAACTTTTAGAAAACTCAGGAGAATGACGTTGCACAAATCATTAAATATTTAAAATGGTCACTATTGTGGAATAGTAAATGATACTAACCTGATTAGGGACCTACTCCCTAAGAGATTCTTTGAACTCAATAGTTTGTGTTGTCTCACCTCCCTTTTTTATATCTTCTCCTCCTTGCCAAGGGTGTATATCTACAGAAGATATGACACTGAATTAGACATATAGAACATAATCCAACAAGGATGCCTACTCACTAAATTATATCCATATAGGGAGGATCATGAGAGTCTCTTACATACATATTGATTTCATCAACTCAACTCCTTCTTTTGACACTCAACCAGTTCCTTGCCAACTTTTATCAAAGATTTACTAGGGATATGCCCTTCAGAACATAGAAATCAATGTTTTATGACTATATCCGCAACATCAACATACTTTAATTCTTTAAATCTATCACCAAGAAGATTTTGCCTTCACTAAGGGCCTTTAACAAGAGGTGATCTTCATATCTTCAATTATATGCTCTGAGCAGCCATCATCAACATCCTTGTGTTGGTTTCCCCCTCTTGCCTTGCCTTGCATCATTAATCACTAGTTAGCTTTGGGAACCCATTTCAGTCTAAGTTCCCAATATGGTGACAGAGGAAAAATTAACTTTTTCATTGTCTAGCTATGTAATCTTTGTTTCATTTTTTAAGTATTGTGAAGTTTCTTAAACTCCTCTGAGTTGATTCTTTGAATGGAAAAAATTATTTTTAGTGACCATCTTTACCACAATGGGTACATAAAAGATCAACCTTGCTCTTTTCATATTTGGTAGAAAAGTTAGGGCCATCACCTTAACTGTGGATCCTAATTCTCTTTTCCTACTGGATCCTTGGTTGGTGAGGGTAGTCAAAGTTTGTGAGGATGTAGTCCACTTAAGAGCTTTCTCAAGTTCATTCTTCACCAAGACCAGTTCTTTCTCAAGTTCTAAGTTTCATTCCAATGGAGCAGTTATATTAGCTTTAACTTCATCCAATTCTTCTTCTAGTAGAAACTGCATCTTGCTTTTTTCACCTTTTCCCTTGGAATTCTTCTTAGATATTTCATTGAGCTTCTCATTCAGAAGATCATTTTCACTAGAGAGTGTCTTACAAGTTTCTTGATGATTATCCATCTGTATACCTAGTTCAACTATTTCTTCCTCACACTTTGCAAGATACTCCTTCACCTTTACCTTTTTATTTGTGAGTTTAGCTATCTAGAAACTTAAATCAATCACTTATTCCTAACACTATTTTAGAACTGTATTTGGTAATCTCATTTAGAGAGTCAATCAACACCGAGGCAAGAGATTTTAACTTACTAAGAGAGTAGTCCTTCAAATTTTCTTTGATGTCAAGAAGAGTCACTAATTTATCTTCATTATCATCAGTATATTCCAGCAGAGAAAAGAGTGAGTCAAAAAATTGTACCTCATCATCCACTACCATCATGGAAATGTCTTTTCCTTGCTCTAAATTATCTGAGTTGCTTCATGAGTCACCCCAATAGGCTTCCAACACTTAATTGACAATATTGTCTGCTTCAGCTTTTTTTCTATACTTCAGAAGGTCCTACTCCTTGCCTTTTTCTCTACCAATAACTTACTTAGAATATTTATTTTATTCTACCTTATACATTAGGCAATCCTTCATATAGTGATACAGCTTGCCACATTTCTGAAAGTAAAGTCAAGTAGAGTTTTGTGCATGGGTGTAAAGCGCACCACATTTATAGATAAGAGGCTATAAAATGTTTTAGGAAAAATTTTCCTTCTTTCATTTCTCAGATCGTGCTATAGAAAGGTCCTCTAAGAAAGTTATATAGATTCTCATCTTGCTTTATTCATGCAAGTTATGCCTTATTTTCAAGGTAAAATAAACAACCAAGCTTAAGTCCTTACATATAGATATTTTCTCAAATAGTTCCCACACACAGTTATGGGATTGTATGCGGGCTTGAAAATATCTCATCAATGCCTTTATGTTCTAAAGTATGAAAGATTTCATTCATGACTCATGAAAATCACACATTTAGCTAAAGTCAGATATGTTTTTAGGTGCCTCCTCAGAATCCTATGATAGCATATGACCTAGAGTTAGACGTATGAACCTCAGGAGTTTAGCAGCAGTAAAATGGGGATAGTATTATCTGAATTCAGTAGATTTTGCATTCACGGGGCTAGTTGTATGAAAGGTGAATCAGTAGTCTTGTAAAAGTGTGTGCAAGAAAAAAATTTAAGTTTGTTGATTTGAAAGTATATGTTGTTGGTGAAATGGTAATTCCCATGGTGTAGGGAAAATATAAATTTAGATATGTGATATTAGTAGGCTATGAAGGAAGTTAGTATGGTTCCTTAAAAGGTTTGGGAATATCCATGTCAAGTGTTAGAATCTAAGTTTGATTCTTTAAAGATTGAGTTAATACAAAAAAGAGTTGAAAATTCTAAGTTAGTCAGTTCTTAAGTTGTTACATGATGTATTTGGGGCTATAGAAAGTTAAAGAGTTCTATCTTGGAAGAAAGTATCAGCAGTACAGTTTTACACTTTCAGGTGCAGTCTTTCATGGTGAGTTTAGTATTTATGAGTATTGTTATATCTTGAAATCTAGAGTAAAGTAGTTTCAGTTCAGTTTAGAGATGTTGATTAAGTGGTTATAGACTTAGAATGATGGTTTTAAGCTAAGTGGGAGATGATAGAGTAAATAACCAAATTAGGCTCACAGATCCTAGTAGTGATGCCAGTATGTGTAGAAAAGTAGTAAGAAAGATGATAACGCTTAAATTACACTCTTAAAGGGGTGTAAGCAATCGTTGTCAATATAAAACCCAACTATGTTGGGGTCGAATCCCACAGGGAATAGGGTGTGAATGTCAATTTGCTTATGAAATACTTTATTGGTAGTTTATTGTTCCCGAAATATGGGGGTTTAAAGTTCACAATGAATCAATCTTCACTTTCTGAATTATAGTGTTGTTATCAATATAAATGGTAAACCAGAGATATGATCACCAAAGCTTTCGGGTATTGTCAGCTACTAGGTAATGCTAGAGACCATCGGAATGAGTAGAACAACAGAATATCCCTGACTATGATCAATTTGACTTATCTCTCGACCTCACCAGACAATATATTATCTAATTCTCTCGAACCTAGATAATTTATCTATATCCAAACGGATGTTATCTCAGGTAGATTAATCCATTTACGGAATTAATCATTAAACAAAAGGTTGGTAGCTTCCAAGTCCCTGTTGATAATTCCCGTCCTCTAGTCTATTTCTCCGTTAGAAGCAAATAAAGCCTAAGGCATAATCTAATGTTTGCAACCACTACATTTCAATTAAAACCACAGAATTTCAAGATGTTCTACTACTCCTTGAATCCATTAAACACCTAGCATCATATCAAACCCTAATCCTTGGATCCGATAACCCTGGCTAATGAAATTAGCCACTCATGATTTGATGAAAGAAATCACAAATTGAATTCATGATGATAATAATCAACTTAGTATAGATGGAAAACAGTCAATTTCTTCAATTAAAACCAAAGTTAGAAACCCAAGCATAGTTGATAAAAAAGAAAACTAAGAATAATTGGCGAAAGAGAACAATGTACGTCTTTCTCTCTCCAAAGTTCTTGTTCTGAATAATGAAAACATGATAATTTAAAAACCTTCAAAATAGCTATATATACTAAAGACTAATTAAGGTAATAAAATAACAAAATCACAGCTGGGCTCGTATTTAGGGGACAACATATTGGTGTTGATTGTCAGGCTTCTGACAGCGTCTCAGATATGTTGTCAAAAGTTGTGCCTTCTTAACCTGTTTGGCCTCACTCTGATGATGTCCTCCGATGGATTACCAGAGGAGTGATGGTGTGAAGCAAATGTCACTAGACCTTCAGCTTATTTCACCATGTTCTGTCCCACTTGACGGCATCTTCTGATGGCTTACCACATTTGTGACGACATATTAAGAATGTCATCACCTTTATCCAGCAACTCTTCTTCACTATTCTTCCTAACGCCTTTTTCTGGTAGCTTACCACATCTCTGACGGCTTGTAAGAAATTCTGTCATACTTATATCAGCTCACTTGTACCATATTTTACTTATTTTGTTCATCTTTCTTATGTTTTCCTCTCATCCTTGCTACAACTGCAATATCACAAGAAAACGATTAAAAACAACCAAAAGTTCCTTAAGACTTCGCAATTATTTAGAGTTAAAAGCCTCAAATGTGTTAGCATCTGCTCACACATCAACACCTTCAACTTAAAACAATTGCTTATCCTCAAGCAATCAAAACACAACTAAGAGAATACAAAATACAATCAGCATCCAGTCACTCGACCTTTGCTCAAAAACATATGCATCCTCTCCAAGGTCAATTAACTTAAAAATCAGCTGTGCCAAATTTTTGAAAATAACCATGCAACTCATAGAAATCAAGGTATGGCATCCGTTCGGCAACAACACTCCTACATGAATCTACATCACATTCACCAAAACAAGACAACAACTAATAGTATACCTATTGTTCCCTCCTAGCAAAGAAATTTCCCTTTTCTCTCATTATCAGCAATCAAGGTATAATTATGGGGATAATCACAAAGGCTCTCGCACTCATAATGAAGTTCAACCAATGTATGCCAAATACCATATGCTTGCCCTTATTGTTATTACCGAGGTGTCTAGACAGGTAAGCTAGGATAACTATAGGAGTTTCTCAAGCTTGTAACGTAGGCTAGGGGATGGTATGGTATTAAACAGCATTTAGAGTGACTAACCTCCTTGGCACTACCTTATCTTGTGGGGTCTACTTATTAACCTTGTTTTTATTTTTGCTTTTCTCTTGATCGCAAAACAAGGTATGGTCTTTCTTTTTATTTAAACGATTTTCATTTTACTGCTCTTTTTCACCAACACCCAACTATCAATTTCTTTTTCAGAACTTTCTTTTATTATTATTATTTTTTTCTTTTTATTTTACCCTTTTTCATACCCAGTTTATCTCATGCACCCCTATAATATCCACCCTCAACTTAGGCTATTTGCCTAAGTCAAGGTGCATAGTGTCCAAGGAGGACCAGGGCTAAAACAGGTTTATTATGATTTAAAAAGGGAAGGTGATGGGTTTCATCAAAAGAAAATGGTCAATTTAGGCGCAAACGAGGACCAAGGGGTATACTGTATTACAGGGATGGTAATTTAGGCTAAAAGTTACTGAAATTCAAAAATGGCCTATGATCCTTTCCTAACTCCTATCCTTCAACTACGGTAAGATGAACCAGGTAAGTTCTAAATTAGGCAATACAAAGGGAATGTAGTAAAGCATCACACACACTTGGCACATAAGCATATTACCAGCTACTACTCATCCAGTTCATGCAAATGTTTGGCAGTGATTGTCAAGTTACTAGAACTAATGACACAACAAGATTCACACATGGTCACAATTTAATGTAGTTCACACAGTCATGCAATCAAACCAATGGAGAGGTGCTCAAAAATTCATCAAACATGCAGACCGCTTCAAGTATAAGTACTTCTCCTAGTTACTAACACAGTTGGTACAATGATAATACACCCCCACACCCTCAACTTAAAATCAAAAATAAATAAAACTAAGGTTTTAGGGAATAACTGGTAGAGATCAAACATGAGGATCATGGGGTTTTACCCCCATATCAGTATCTCCAATCGGGACACTTATATTTGAGGCCTCCTGCTTCACTGGCTCAGCTACCACTACATCTGAAGGAGGTGCACTGGATGAGGCTCCTACGGCTCTAGCTCGAAGTGCCTCCTCCCTTCTCAAGTGGTCCTCTAGGAATACTCGTATTGCCTTTTTCAGGTTTGCTTTGTTAGTGGCCGATACCTCATTACTTGCTTGTGTCGTCTCTTTTGCTCCTATTTTCTGATCCTTCTTCTTCTTCTTTGCCTCTTTCTCGGCTTTTCCCTCATTCTCATCATATACTTGTCTCTTTGTCTTTACTTCTCTCTTTTCATCTTTCTTTTCTTTATTTTTCTTCTTCTACACGGGCTCCTTAGTAAGATCAGGCAACTCTAATTCACCTTCGGGCTCCTCAGCCACATCTTCTGTTACTATAATGCACTGGAGCTATCTAATCACTCCAAACTCCATCTTCATCTGCTTAAACTCAGATCTGAACTATTTAAGATCTATACTCGACATTTCTCTTTCTCGCACATCAAACCGATTTTCTAAGTCAGAAAACCTAGCAGGCAAGGACTCATAAGGCTCAAGTGCAGCACTGATTCTCTTATCTAGTACAGTTGCAAACTGCTTGGAAAACTGCTTTAGCTAAGCCTCGCACCATTGAGTTTGTCTAGCGATCTTTCTGATGTTTGGCAAGTTGAAAGCAAGTCCTGCTGGTGCTGCAGAAGCTGATAGAGCTGATTAAGTTACAAGCACTGAACCTGCCTGTGCTGAAGGTGGTGGTGGTATTGCAGTACTCTCAGGAGCTTGTACCTTCACAATAGGCACTGAACAAAAATCTGGAATAGGAGGCTCAATTGCTACCTCTACTCCCCTCTCAAGCCTTAATATAGGTAGATTTTCCTAACTTCTGATCGGGTTGTGAGTCTTTATGGCAGTGACATCCTCATCCACACTTGTGATATCGGGCATATTTGCTACTCCACATAGCCTATTGATCAGACACGGGAATGGATATGCAGTTTCAGGCCAAAACACCCGTATCTTTATCTCCTCAATAATAATTTAACCAAAATCCAGGGATATCCCTGTCACTATACTAGCAACTAGTACAGCCCTATCATCTCCTAGTAGATTATTATTATTTTCT
Source organism: Capsicum baccatum var. pendulum (assembly GCA_030864225.1). Classification (NCBI taxonomy): domain Eukaryota; kingdom Viridiplantae; phylum Streptophyta; class Magnoliopsida; order Solanales; family Solanaceae; genus Capsicum; species Capsicum baccatum. Next base: position 230,417,382 of record CM061558.1, on the reverse strand, counting down.
GTAGGGGTCAAGTGTGTGCGCACTACGCCCTACCATAACTTTGCCTCAGGTGTCAAAAAAGCTTTGTAGATCCTTTCATTCGACTTGGTCGACCAAATAGGCTCTCCATCCGCTATGTGAGTCACCAACCATCTAGGGTGATTTGCCCAATCTTTCAAACAGTCATAGAATGTGGGTGTTGTATCCTAAACATTGAAGTTTGGCCCATGAAGAAAACTGTTGATTGTTGTGTCCGAGATACTCACCACCACTCCCCTCACTGCAATTTTCTCCAGTAATGGCATGTATGGTATTCTCTTACCTTCCTTGCATCTATTTTCTAGGTCCACTTGGTAGTTTACATAGAACTCCCGTACTACTGCAGGACTGTAGAAATTTTCTATTCTTGTAGTCCACTCTAGGCCATAATCTTGGAACTTTTTCATCACTTCCGGGTAGTTGATCAACCCTTCGGTAATAATTTATTTTTATTCAAAGACAGGTCTCCAAATAGGTCTCCGCTGAGTTCTACGCAGACCATCAAGATCTACCTTCTCAGCTCTCGGAATGAGCCATCTGACATTATCTTTAACCTTTGGGTTTTTCCATCTCACTAAAGCTCTCTAAATTGGAGAATCACCATTACTTTGCTTTTCTGAAGATGGTGGTCCCGATTTTGTCTCCTCAGACCCCTGCTTTTCAGATTCAGCCTTCTTAGACTCAGGCTGTTCGGACTCAGTTTTCTTGAAACCCTGTAGCTCAGAGGAATCACACTTAGGTGGGGTAGTAGTTTCAGTATCATTACTATCCTCCACCTGAATTGGTTTAGGTGAAGGATATGCCTTTGGGCTTGGTTTCTTTCTCTTCCACCTGCGTAGTGGTTCTTCATCTTCATAGTCGGAGTCCTCATTAATAAGCTTTCAAACCATTTTTAGCTTTGCCACTTTCTTTGAAGTGTTAGGACTCTTTCTTTTGGGTGCCATTTTTATTCCTATAGCAAGTTAGAGTCAATTTTCAGTGTTCTAAGTCATATAAATAAACAAGATGCATCAGTAGTTGCTTAGAATCCCTAAAAAAGGTTCACTATAGTTTTAGTTCAGAGGCTTGACGGCATCTCTGGCAAGTTGTCTTATTTTTTATGGCTTACCATAGACGTCGTCAGCCTCAAGTAGTGACTACTAAATTTTATCAACTTTTGACGACATTGTCTGGTAAGACGTCACACCTGTGACAACATATCAGATATGTCGTCAGACCTTAATAGAACCTCATCTTTTTTTCTTTAACTTATGATGACATTTGTGGTAAGCCATCACAGATATGACATCCTACCATAAATTTCATCAGCTCATAACACACTCTTTCAGCTCTCTTTTTGATTGATTTTTAACTTCAATTTAATCTTGATTTTAATCTTAAGTTGAATTCTTGAGCTGCACTTTAGATCTTTTTTGGTTAGAACCTAGTGAAAACCTAGATTCGAAGTATCTTGTAATGCTTGAATCAACTTAAGCTCCTTTGAACCAAGGTTAAACTTCTCCTGTTATACATACCCAAAAGAAAGAAGAGTTTTAAGCATCGAGCATACCTGATTGTCGACTAGCATACTTCCTTAACAATGGATCTTAGTTCGTATGAAGTGTTAGCTTAAGGTGAGAGAATGTGGATGAGAGAAGAAAGTTGGTTACTTTGCTTTCAATCCAATCTCTCAAGGGAAAGGTTTTCTTGCTTAATTTTCTCCAAGTTTAGAAAAGAAAGGTTTTGTTTCTTAGTTGGAATCAAGTCGGAGAAGGAAGGCAGATATTAGATATTCTAACTAAGGAAGGAAATAACTAAACATGGAAACAAAATAAACTAACAGGAAGGTGAAGAGTTTAAGCTTAGGCCGGGTCAGATCCAACTTAACAGTTGGGCCTGTAATACCTGACGACATAGAGAAATGCCATCGGAGTTGTGGTAACTGATGATAGGCGTATTTACACGCCTAAAGTGCTATAATTTACCCATATTTTAGCTAAGTTTTGAGGACAAAATATATAATTCATGCACTTTTAGTCCTTTTTCCTGTAAGTGAGCTAACAAACATGATTAGCTAGTTTTCAGGTATAAATGATGAAGATTTCAGCATTTTATGGATAACTTGACGCCAAAGGAAGCTTCACGAAAGAAGGAGAGCAGAGCTTGGATGCCTAGGACTAAAAGTGACACATGGGAAACCTGTTTCGAGCAAAAACAACATTTCTCAAGACTTTGGGGATCAGCAGTAACTTATTAGGATTAGGATAATGATGCAATATTTTATTAAGATTAGGATAAGTACGCAGTAGCCTAGTAGGAATAGGATATGGGTATTATAAATACCCTATTTTGCTAAAGCTTTTATTCATTCTGATTATTCTGATTATTCTCATTATTCTAATCATTCACATTCTAATTCATTCATCTACAACTCTAAACAATTTGCTTTCAATTAATTCTTATTTACTTTCTTTTTATCTATTCGACTTAAAATTTCCACAACAAGAGAACCGCTACTTGCAAGGTCTTCACGCCACAAAGCCCTACCAACATATACAACACGTAAGATCCTTATATTGGTATGATGATAATGACTATTGTGATTTCCATTGCACCCATGAGTAGCTAAACTTCTCGGTTGGGGTTATGGAAGCCTTATGAGCTACTATCTATTGCTATGAGTTTGTGAATTCGTGACATGTATGCTGCTTATATCATTATTCTCTTCATCTTAATTTAAATTCTTATGGTTGCAAACATATAGAATACGCCAGTATAGCATTAACTTGTTCGAAAGAAAAGTTATATGTCTGGAAAAGAGATAATGTCAAGGTAATAGGGCACCAACCCCTGTTAAAAAGTTAGTGTCGTAACTGGATTAACCTCTTGGAGAATTTGTACCGTTAGATACGCTTTAAGCTCAAAAGAGTTAAAGTGAAATAATCCTTGATGGTCGAAAGACGTCTGGAATTACCATAGAATACAATTCTCTATAAGCACATGCATGTCTGAATTCTGCATAACTCATAGCTAATAGATACGTATAACTCATAAGGTGGACATAACCCCAACTTCCAATTCTCATTGATTAAAAATCTTACTAAACATTCTTTCTTTTTACTTTGCTATTTTCCGTTTTTACTTTGTTATTTTGTTACATTATTGCACGCTACAAAATCCCCCCTTTTTACGAAACTTTCACCAAAAGTCTAATAATCGTTGCTTACTTAGTGACCAAGTATTCTCTGTGGGATTCGACACCCAACCCAGTTGGGTTCTATATTTGACAACGACCGCTTATACTCTTACGAGAGCTGTAGTTTGAGAGTTATCAAATTTTGGCGCCGTTGCCGGGGAATACGGTTGTCTACTAAGTTTGTGATAGTTACTTGACCCTTTGGTCAAAGATTCTCGTACTTTACTTTTAGTTGTTGTTTTTGTTTTCTGTAGGTTTTTATCCAGTGCCCCATACTCGAAGTTCTGGTCAACCATTATTACCTTTCAATCCTGAACCACATCGTATTGGCAGAATGGAGGCTCAACAGGAAATTAAAAAAAGGGTTGCTCAACAGGAACAGGCTAGACTAGCTGCTCTGGCCGCCGCTCAAGTGCATCAACAGAATATTGATAACCCTGGGCGAGCAACAAATCCTGACGATGAGGATCTAGGTGATGATGAGTTACTAAACCCTAGGCGTGATGCTGAGATGGCGACACCAGCCAACAGAAGAGATCGTCAAGCTAGGTTCAGGCATGAATGCTAAGCCATACCATTTGATGATGATGATGATGATCTTGATGGAGCTGGTGCCACCGGAGCCATTATTCCTCCGCCATTGGCACCCGGAGCCAAGTTCAATATCACGAGCACCATGATTCAGTTATTGCAACTCAAGGGATTATTCGGTGGACTAGTAGGCGATGACCCGAATATGCATCTGATCAACTTTATTTCTACATGCAAGTCATTCAACAATCCTGGCATTGAACAGAATGCAATTCGGTTGCGCCTATTTCCATTGTCTCTCTCTGGGGAGGCAACTCTATGGTTGAATGGGCTGACTCCTGATTCTATCACTAATTAGAGGCAATTGAAAGACGCTTTCCTAGAAAGATTCTTTCCACCATCCAAGAGAGCACAATTGAGAGATGAAATCAGCAATTTTTGACAACTTCCAACTGAAGCTCTCCACGAAACATGGGAGATGTTCAAGAAGAAGCTTATGCGGTGCCCAAACCATCACATGACCAATGTTCACTTGATGGAGATACTATATAGATCCTTGAATTCAGTAACTAAACCTGTGGTGGATAATGCGGCTGGAGGATCATTTATAGACCTCACCTTTGTTCAGGCAAGTGATATGCTAGACCGGATGACGAAGTAAAGTAGGGCGTGGCATACCAGAGATTCTGAGGTAGCAAGCCCCACTTTTTCTATAGGCATGACTGCAGAACAAAGGAGAAGAGAAGAAGGACGTGATCAAGATTTGGTGCACATGAAAACACAAGTGGATCTTCTTACAAAGCATCTACTATCAGGAAAAACCGAAAAAGTCAAAGCATTTGCATCAAAAGAAAGAGAGGAATCCAATTCTGAGGAAGAAGCCAACTACGTGAATAATCATAGGGGTTTCCGAGGCAATGCCCAAGGAAACCAAGGTCAGAACTATTACGATAATTCTGGAAACAAGGACCGGGATCAAGGTAGTTGGAAGAACAAGACTGAAAGAAGTGGCGTGTATATTCCTCCTGGACGACGAGAGGCCACTGCATCTGGTTCGGGAAATATATCAATGGAAGATACGATGGCTAAGCTATTGAAAGGAGTGGAAGCAACCAACACGGGAGTAATTGAGGTAATAAATGACTTGGCCTCACTGAAGCAATTGGTTGACTCACATTCCACTTCAATAAGACAGCTGGAACAACAATTGAGTCAAATCTCAGCCACATTAAATCAAAGAAAAGCTGGCACCCTACCGAGTGACACAGTGCAAAACCCAAGAATCGATGGAACATGCATGGCTGTTACTACCAGAAATGGTAAGGTGCTGGAAAATTTATCACAAAGCAAGCAAGTGGCCGAAGATATCGTAGGTAATATAGAAGAAGATGACACCGTCGAAATTGATGAATATGTTCATGACATCATTCCTCGACGTCCACAGCCTAAAAAGATCTTCGAACCTAAGCATGATGAAAAGAAAGTCGTGGAGAAAACAATTCCCCTTCCACCACCTCCTTTTCCGCAAAGATTAAAGAAGAGAGCTGATGATACCAAGTTCAATAAATTCATGTCAATGTTAAAACAGCTGACCATTAATGTTCCCTTGGTTGAAGCACTAGAACAAATGTCAGGCTACGCAAAATTTATGAAGGATCTTTTAACAAAGAAGCGGGCAGCAAGTGGTGAGTTAAAAGATGTTGTGCATCATTGTAGTGCAATTGCTACTAGATCACTAGTTCAGAAGAAGGCTGACCCAGGAGCCTTCACTATTCCTTGCACTGTCGGATCTTTGAATTGTCCAAGGCATTATGCGATTTAGGAGCCAGCATCAACTTGATGCCATTATCCATTTACAAAATATTGGGGTTGGGTGATCCTACTCCAACCAATATGAGGCTTGTGATGGCTGATAGGTTGGTAAAACGACCTGTTGATATTTTATGTGATGTATTGGTAAAGGTTTCTTCATTCATCTTTCTGGCGGACTTCGTTATTTTGGATTGTGAGGTAGACTCTGAAGTTCCCATAATCTTGGGGCGCCCTTTCCTTGCAACAGGAAGTGTGCTTATTGATTTAAGAGCTAATGAGCTTCTATTCCAGATGAATGAAGAAGTAGTCCGCTTTGATGTATGTAAATCAATGAAGCAACCCAAAGATCTGAACATGTTCTCGGTAGCTGATGTTTATATTGATGATGAGAAAGAATTACTCATAGAGGAGCAGTTTGTTGATGACCCATTGGCGGTTGTGATTATAAATGTTGAGCATAAGGATGCTGAAAATTATGAAGAAACTATTTGTGCTCTAACAGGATTAGGGTCATATCCTCATGCTCCCAAGAAGTTGTACCTTGATCTCGAAAACCGACCAACACCACCAGCTAAACCATCTATTGAGGAACCACCCACGTTAGGATTGAAGGAGCTGCCTAACCATTTAAAGTATACATTCTTGGGAAGCGGTAACACACTTTCGGTTATTGTGGCAGCAGATTTGGGTGAGCAGCAAGTTGCAGATCTCATCATAGTTCTACGAAAGTACATGAGAGCCATCGGATGGACCATCGCTGATATCATTGGTATTCCGCCTGGGATTTGTACACACAAGATTCAATTTGAAGAAAATTGCATACCCACTATTGAGCATCAAAGGCGTCTAAATCCACCTATGCAAGAGGTGGTGAAGAAAGAAATTATTAAATGGTTAGATGCAGGGGTTGTGTAACCAATCTCCGACAGTAAATGGGTAAGACCGGTACAATGTGTACCAAAGAAAGGTGGCATGACGGTAGTTGCGAATGAAAAAAATGAGTTAATTCCACTTAGACCTGTCACAGGGTGGAGAGTATGCATGGAGTACCGTAAGCTGAATTCGTGGACCCTTAAAGATCACTTTCCAATGCCCTTTATTGACCCAATGCTTGATCGATTAGCAGGGAAAGGATGGTTTTGTTTCTTAGACGGTTATTCCGGCTATAATCAAATATGTATCGCCCCCAAAGATCAAGAGAAGATAACGTTTACATGCCCCTATGATACGTTTGCCTTCAAACATATGCCATTTGGGCTATGTAACGCACCCACCACTTTTCAGCGTTGTATGATGTCCATTTTTTCTGATATGGTGGAAGACACGCTGGAGGTATTCATGGACGATTTTTCATTTGTGGGTGAGTCGTTTGAATCATGCTTGACAAATCTAAGTATAGCGTTGCAGAGATGTGTTGAATTCAACCTAGTGTTGAATTGGGAGAAGTGCCACTTTATGGTGAAAGAAGGTATTGTTCTTGGGCATAAAATCTCCAAAAGAGGAATTGAAGTGGATCGAGCTAAAATCGAAGTTATCGAGAAACTACCACCCCCAATTTTGGTCAAAGGAGTTCGTAGTTTCCTCGGTCATGCAGGTTTTTACCGAAGGTTTATCAAAGACTTCTCCAAAATTGCTAGTCCATTATGCAAACTTTTGGAGAAAGATGCAAAGTTTGACTTCAATGAGGATTGTATAAAGGCATTTGAATGCCTCAAAGTGAAGCTAATTGAAGCTCCTATCATGGCAGCACCAGATTGGTCTTTACCGTTTGAAGTCATGTGTGATGCTAGCGGGGTAGCTTTGGGTGCTGTACTTGGCCAGAGAAGAGAAAAGTTATTCCATCCAATCTACTATGCGAGTAAGGTCTTGAACGAAGCCCAGAAAAACTATACTGTCACAGAACAAGAGCTTCTAGCAGTTGTGTATGCCTTCGAAAAGTTTCGTGCTTATTTGGTGGGAACCAAAGTGATAGTTCATACAGACCATGCAGCCCTTAGATATCTGATGACAAAGAAAGATGCAAAACCAAGGCTAATTCGATGGGTATTGTTGCTGCAAGAATTTGATTTCGAGGTAAAAGATAGAAGAGGTTACGAAAACCAAGTGGCTGATCATCTATCTAGACTCGAGAATGAGCATATAGCGCAGCCTGATCTAGAGATTGATGATGCATTCCCTGATGAAGAGATTTTAGCCACAATGATAGAGGAGTTACCATGGTATGCATATTTTGCAAACTTCATGGTAAGTAATGTGATGCCTACGAATCTATCATTTCATCAAAAGAGAAAGTTCATGCATGACGTGAGACACTATTTTTGGGATGAGCCATATTTGTTTAGACGATGCGCGGATGGTGTTATCAGGCGATACATATCCCATGTTGAGGTGCCGAATATATTGGAAGCATGTCACACTTCCCAAGTTGGGGGACATCACGCAGGTAATCGGACAGCAAGGAAGGTATTGCAAAGTGGTTATTATTGGCCTTCGATATTTAAAGATGCCTACGACTTTGTGAGAAGATGCGACCAATGTCAGAGACAAGGTGCGATTTCGAAACACCATGAGATGCCCATGTCGAAAATCCTTGAAGTAGAGCTCTTTGACGTCTGGGGTATCGATTTTATGGGTCCATTCATAAATTCGTTTGGAATGAAACATATCCTAGTTGTTGTAGATTATTTTTCAAAATGGGTCGAAGCAGTAGCATTGGCTGATAATAAAGGAAAACGTGTTGTTGCATTCTTGAAGAAAAACATCTTCTCTCGTTTTAGGGTACCACGTACTATCATAAGCGATGGAGGATCTCACTTTTGCAACAAATTGTTCAAATCCGTGTTGGCAAAATATGGTGTCAAGCAACATAAGGTAGCCACGCCTTATCACCCACAAACTAGTGGACAAGTAGAGGTTTCCAATCGAGAGATCAAGCAAATCCTTGCTAAGACTGTAAATGCAAATAGGAAAGATTGGTCTTGGAAGCTGGACAATGCACTATGGGCTTATAGGACTGCATTCAAAATGCCAATTGGCATGTCCCCGTATCAACTAGTTTATGGGAAAGCTTGTCACTTACCCATTGAGCTCGAGCACAAAGAATTGTGGGCGTTGAAGCAACTGATTTTGAATTGGGATGATGCTATGAACTTAAGGGTGGAACAGCTGAATGAGATGGATGAATTCCGTCTACATGCATATGAAAGATCAGACCTCTACAAAGAGCGGACGAAAAAGTATCATGATCAGCGGATTGTTCAACGAAACTTTCAAAAGGGTGATATGGTACTTCTTTTCAATTCCAGACTAAAGCTATTCCCAGGTAAGTTAAGGTCCAAATGGTCTAGTCCGTACAAGATTAGCCAAGTCTACTCGTCTGGAGTAGTTGAGCTAGAAGACAATAATGGTGTTGTCTTTAAGGTGAATGGCCAAAGAGTAAAACCATATATCGGCCCCCTTGACTCGATGAACTATATGGCCACCATCTATCTCGATGAAGTCTAAGTACTCGAGGTAACTATGTCGTGCCGTGACAATAAATCAAGCGCTAGATCGGAGGCAACCCATCGTGTTTTTTTTGTTTCCTTTGCATTTGTTTTTACTAAATAAAAATCCAAAAAGAAGAGTCGAGCCACGACTGAAACTAAGGCGCTTGATGGGAGGCAACCCATCATTCTAATCGTTTTTGTTGTTTTTGAGTGAATGTAGGTGCAAGAGGTGTAAAGGAGGAGATTGGTTTCAAATTTTGATTTGGAAGTATTGCATGTTGAAGGTGGTAAGTAGGAATGAAGAAGAAAAAGGCTATGGGTGAGGCATTGCTTATGAAAATATAGGCAAAGAACAAGGCAAGGCCTATGTAAATCTTGGCCACGAACAAGGCAAGGCCTATGCTATGGCCTAAGCTCTCGGATTCTACAGTGCCATAGCATAGGCGCCACCTATGCTCAACAATGTCATAGCATAGGCGCCGCCTATGAAAAATCCTTTTGTCTCTGAATCTCATATGCCATGGCATAGGCGCCGCCTATGCCTAACAATGCCATAGCATAGGCACCGCCTATGCTCAACAATGCTTTGCAAAAGGCGCCGCCTATGCCAAGCGTAGGCAAAGCATTAGGCGCCGCCTATGGTCACTTTTGGTCTCCAAATCCAATTCCAAATGGGTCAAAACCCGACCCAAGCTTTTCCTAAAAATAGAACCTTAGTCTTAAATCAAAAACACATTGCAATTCACTCTAAAGCGCCGCCTACCTCTCCAAATTCTCCCAAAAATTTTCCTTTTGCTCTTTTATTTTGCAAGAACATCTTCCAAGGCCATCGACCAAGTAAGTACTTCTTTATTCTTCTTTTATGTTCCATAAGTACTACACTACTACGTCTATAATGAATTGTTTAAATCTTGAAGTAGTATTGGTGATTTGAATATGGTTGAGTTGTTGTGGTGAAACTAAGTGAGTGAAAGAATACATAAGGATGCTTTTGACTTGTTTCCAACTTGTATTTGATTTAGATACACTGTCATACTTTTGCGGAATTGACATAGTCTAGAACATTGCATAACCTTGTAACTTGAAAAATTGCTTGAATTACTTGTTTATTGCGATGAAAATCAAGGTTAACTACAAACATAAGATGTTGTGATAATTTGATACAATATCTATGTAGTAGTTGTATTCAAAGTGATGCATTAGTCCAAAACATGAAAGAATTACCAAGATTACATGATCTAGAATTGAGAATGGATAGTTAAGATAATACGAAAAGTATGATTGTACTGATTATATTGTTGGAATATAACACCTAAACATATATCGATGAAATCTGAGTAATCGACATCGGTCACTTCACTAGTTCGTACAAACAAACTAAGTGTGGGGTGGTGCCACTACTGCTTGTTTATTGGTTGTAGCCACTGAGATGAAGCTAACATGACTATTATTTTTATCTCAGGTACAATGGCACCAAAACCAAGACAAGGGAATGAAAAAACAACCACTTCACAAAAAGGCCAAAAAAGGGGACAAAAAGAGCAAGGAGAATCCTCCTCGCTGCAAATACCTCGCCGCATGTTTGTAATTAAATGGGTCCTCGAGGAGGAAGGAAAGGAGTGGTATAGAAACAATAAAGAGAAAAAATATGTTTATGTGGAGTTGATACACAAGGAAATCCTAGCAAAGAAAGAACCCCGTATGTTGGCTAAGATAATGGCGTTACATCTTGATTTCATCTTTCGAGATATGGGAGAGTGCAATATTGATTTAACATGTGAATTCTATGGCAACTGTTCACCGAAAACTACAGGGAGTGAAGTAAAGATTCGGAGCCAAGTTCTGCAACTAAATGCGGAGTTCTTCAACTCCTTTCTGGGTTTGCCATCTGTTGATCCATCACCACTCAAACAGCTGTATAACAGACCTCCGTACAGGCAAATTAAATACACATTATATGGAACAAGATCTATGGCACGGTGTAGCAGACACAAGGACACCGGTCGGCACAACACCTTCCCATATGCTTCCTTGAATAGAGAAGCTCGGATATGGATGCGAATAGTCAACTCTTGTCTGATTCCAGGGACCCAGTACACGAAGATTACATGAGATAGAGTGTTCTTGGTGTACGCATTGATGACGAATGTTCCTATCAACTTAGGGCAATTATTCGATCTACAATGCGAAAGGCCAGGCTACACAAGAGGTCCCACTTCAGCTTTGGCAATCTGTTGACCGCAATATTGAGGAAGGAGGACATCGAAAAGGAACCGGCTGATCATAAACTTCCACACAACCCAAAGAAGGTTGACCTCACAAAGGTTAAAGATGCTAAAACCACGCATGGCGTCAACCTTACCACTGCGGAAAGGCATGCTCGGGATGAGAGTTTCTTTCGCCATCTTTATGGCATGACTCGGTTTACCATGATAAGCGGAGGTTGTGTTCCAACTACTGCAGAGCTCCAACAGCTGGATTATGACTACCCAATGAATGAGCATACAAGGCAAATATGTGGAGTAGGTGTGTACTTTGAGGAACCTCTTGATGATGATGTGCCAACCGATGATGATCGTTAAATGCCAGACTCCGACGTGGAGAACAACTCTGATGGCGACGACTCTAATGATGATTCCGACGAAGGGGGTATGACCCCAGACATAGAGGAGGAGTCTGACTAACCAGGTTCTTCTTATTTATTTTCCACTGAGGGCAGTGTGTCCCGTGTAAGTGTGGGGTACTGGTATTTGCATGCTAACCTTCTTTATCTGCATTTTCATTCATTTATGTTTGTTTGTTTTGTTTCTTTGTTTTTCAGTAGTTAAATTTTTTAAAAAAAATTTTTAACTTTGCATGAAATTGTTCTGATAGGCAGCATGGTATTACGACAAGAGTCTGTGATAAAATCATTACTATTTAGACGTTTAGGCTCTAATAGTAACTCATTATGTGATAATTGTGTGGTTTAATTCCTTCATCTGTTGGGTCAAGAGTCTACACTACTTCCAATAAAGTCGACCATGTGCCTTGTGTGTGTGAGATGATAGTATATTCTATGTTTGTGGCTGATGCTAGAACTTGCCTGGTATGTATGTAAAGCAAAATAAAGAGTGTGAGTTTAGGAGATGATTTAGGAATTTCTTTGGCAACCTATGATTTTTTACCTTCATTTTATCTACCCATGGACATCATCCTAGATAACCCCCGTTGAGCCTTTAGCCTATTTTCTTTGACAGCCTTATATGTAAGCCCAATCCCTTTTTTTTTATGACCATAATTTGATCCAAAGTCCTAAGTGCTTTAAATTGTAAAGTAATGTGACAAAATAAGAGGAAATTAGGTGAGAATAGTGCCTTAGAATGTATTGGTGCTTGAATTTGTTATAAAAAATAATTGCTATCATAAGAGGTGTGTTATGAAAAGAAAAAGGAAAAGAAAAATAAAAAGTTAATTATGTTCAAAATTGAAAAACAAAAGAGGTGAGAAAGGGTGGTAGATTAAAAGAAAGTAGAAAGCTTGTTTGAAAGAAAGCATAAATGGCATAATGTGATGTATTAAAGTGCTTAGGAACATAGTCACTATTTCTGGCCAAAATAATCCTACCCGTCCCTTAGCCTACATTACAACCTGTAAAGACCTATTTCATCCTAAGCTTAGCGTTCTGATATTTAGTGGAGCATTACACTAAGGGCAAGCCTATGGTCATCAGTTGCAACATACGAATTCTTTGTAAGAGTGAGAGCAAGGATAATCATATACCCATGTTCGAGATATATGCAATACTTGTGAGTGATTATGGGTGACATATTGTGAGACACACATGGTTTATGAGTTTTGGGTAGTCGTATATGAATCTTTGTGCCTTAACTTTTGAATACGAATTAACCATCATCACAAGTCTATATTAGAGGTTGAATTGTTTCTAGAAGTGATCAGAAAACTACTCTTTGTTAATAATTGTCGTGCCTGTCTTGATGAATATTTTGTGTTGTTACTGTGAAACACTAAGTGGATGTTTAGAAGGACATGATATTTTATTCGAGGACGAACAAAGCTTTAAGTGTGGGGTGTTGATGATAGGCGTATTTACACGCCTAAAGTGCTATAATTTACCCATATTTTAGCTAAGTTTTGAGGACAAAATATATAATTCATGCACTTTTAGTCCTTTTTCCTGTAAGTGAGCTAACAAACATGATTAGCTAGTTTTCAGGTATAAATGATGAAGATTTCAGCATTTTATGGATAACTTGACGCCAAAGGAAGCTTCACGAAAGAAGAAGAGCAGAGCTTGGACGCCTAGGACTAAAAGTGACGCATGGGAAACCTGTCTCGGGCAAAAACAGCATTTCTCAAGACTTTGGGGATTAGCAGTAACTTATTAGGATTAGGATAATGATGCAGTAATTTATTAGGATTAGGATAAATACGCAGTAGCCTAGTAGGAATAGGATATGGGTAATATAAATACCTTATTTTGCTGAAGCTTTTATTCATTCTGATTATTCTGATTATTCTCATTATTCTCATCATTCACATTATAATTTATTCATCTACAACTCTAACTAATTTGCTTTCAATTAATTCTTATTTACTTTCTCTTCATCTATTCGACTTTAAATTTCCACAACAAGAGAACCGCTACTTGCAAGGTCTTCACGCCACAAAGCCCTACCAACATATACTACACGTGAGATCCTTATATTGGTATGATGATAATGACTATTGTGATTTCCATTACACCCATGAGTAGCTAAACTTCTCGGTTGGGGTTATGGAAGCCTTATGAGCTACTATCTATTGCCATGAGTTTGTGAATTCGTGACACGTATGCTGCTTATATCATTATTCTCTTCATCTTAATTTAAATTCTTGTGGTTGCAAACATATAGAATACGCCAGTATAGTATTAACTTGTTCGAAAGAAAAGTTATATGTCTGGAAAAGAGATAATGTCAAGGTACTAGGGCACCAACCCCTGTTAAAAAGTTAGTACCGTAACTGGATTAACCTCTTGGAGAATTTGTACCGTTAGATACGCTTTAATCTCGAAAGAGTTAAAGTGAAATAATCCTTGATGGTCGAAAGACGCCTGGATTTACCATAGAATACAATTCTCTATAAGCACATGCATGTCTGAATTCTGCATAACTCATAGCCAATAGATACGTATAACTCATAAGGTGAACATAACCCCAACTTCCAATTCTCATTGATTAAAAATCTTACTAAACATTCTTTCTTTTTACTTTGCTATTTTTCGTTTTTACTTTGTTATTTTGTTACATTATTGCACGCTACAAAATCCCCCCTTTTTACGAAACTTTCACCAAAATTCTAATAATCGTTGCTTACTTAGTGACCAAGTATTCTCTGTGGGATTCGACACCCAACCCAGTTGGGTTCTATATTTGACAACGACCGCTTACACTCTTACGAGAGCTGTAGTTTGAGCATTATCAGTAACTCGTTAGGTAATATCGTCAAAGTTAGGCAGACACTTCTTCATACTAGACCTCTCTGACGTCATTTTCTAGTAAGCTATCACAGGTATGACATCTTACCATAAAGGTCGTCAGGGACTTTTTTAAGATAATCTTGATTTCACCTTCCAGGAATTAAAAAACTAAATATGAGAATAAAAACTAACCTAAAAATGAATGAAAATAAAATTTTGGGTTGCCTCCCAATAGCGCCTAATTTAGTGTCGCTGTACGACTTGGTCATCTTGACTACTCAGACTTTGTCAAGATGTCGTATCACTATTTCATTACCACTTCTGTGGAATACATCCACAATCGAGAAGATGTTCATCTCCTCCAACTACTTTGTACGAGGTTGCATTTTAAATCTGGCCTCCTTTTTTCCATATTTGAACTTGAGCTCATTGAGCTCCATATCAACCAATACTCTCCCAGTGGCTAATAATGGTCTACCCAAAATGATGGGTACCTCAAAATCAACATCACAATCCAATATCACAAAGTCTGCAGGTAAAACAAAGTTGTCCACTTTTACCGGCACACCATGTAATACACCCACTGGTAGCTTTACCGATCTGTCTGCCATCACAAGACGCATCATTGTGGGGGTAGGATCCCCCAATCCCAGCTTCTTGTAGATCTTAAAAGGCATTAGATTAATACTTGCTCCTAAGTTACATAAAGCTTTTGTAAACTTTATGGAACCCACTATGCACGGTATAGTAAATGCTCTAGGATTAGGCTTTTTCTGCACTAAGGATTGTGAAGAGACTGCACTACAGTGATGGATGTTGTCCACCGGCTAACTGCTTATCTTCTGCTTCTTTGTTAGCAAGTCCTTCATAAATTTAGCATAGCTCGGCATTTGCTCAAGTGCCTCCATCAATGGCTCCATTATTGTAAGTTGTTTCATTACTGCCATGAACTTGCTAAATTTTTCATTATCTTCTTTCTTCTTCAACCTCTGAGGAAATGGAGGTGGTGGTCCTGGCATTTGTTTCCATACCACGTCCTCTTTCTTGTCGTCTTTTTTCTTTGACATGTCAACAAAGCCATCCACCTTCTCAGACTCCACTGGATTTCTTCCTTCTGATTCATCAACACTTACCTCTTTTTCCATATCTTTACCCATAGGAGGGCCAGATAACAGCTTATTACTTCGAGTGGTAATCGCCAAACAAGAGCCATCATTCCGTGGGTTCTGAACCATATCACTAGGTAAAGTTCCCGCTTTCCTCTGGTTTAGAGTAGCCGACAGTTGACTCATCTATTTCTCCAACTATTTAATAGAAGAAGAGTGTGAGCTAACTAACTGACTAAGGGTACAAAACTCACTTTTCATATTAGTCACCCCCGAGTTAGTAGCTTCGAATCCCTTCAACTGCTTTTCCATCATGTCCTCTATGGACATCTTGCCAAAACTAGCAGATGCAGCATCCCAACTTCCAGGAGGAACGTACAATCCACTCCTGTCATTATTGTTTCTCTAATGTCCTTGCTCCCTATCTTTATAATCAGGCTTATCGTAGAAAGTCCGACCTTGGTTCCCTTGGCTATTGCCTTGGAAAACCCCTGACTACTCACATAGTTGGCCTCAATATCAGCAACTACAGAATCCCTAGTATGCCAAGCCCCAGTATTCAAGTAGGCCATATCTTGATCTCTCTCCTCATCCCTTATACGCTGTTCTGCAGTAATATCACCAGCAATAGTAGGGATAGACACTACAGATTCCCTAGTATGCCAAGCCCGAATTTGCTTGGTCATTCTATTTAGCATGTCAGAAGCATCCAAAAAAAAGAGGTAAATGAACAAACCACCTGCAGCGTTGTCGACTATTGGCTTTGTCACAGATTTAAAATCTCTGTACAAAGTCTCCATCAAATGCAAGTCCGTCATATTATGGTTCAGACATTGTGCAAGTTTCTTCTTAAACCTTTCCCAAGTCTCATGCAGTGCTTCAGTCGGAAGCTGTCTGAAGTTACTAATCTCGTCCCTCAACTGTACCTTTCTAGAGGGTGGAAAGAACTATTCTAGGAATGCATCTTTCAATTGTCTTCAGTTGGTTATAGAATCCGGCTCTAACTCATTCAACCACATTGTTGCCTCTCCAGATAGAGAATATGGAAATAACCTCAATCTGATTGCATTATGGCTCACTCCCAAATTGTCAAAGGATTTGCAGATGGTGATGAAGTTCACCAAATGCATGTTAGGATCATCACCAGGCAAGCCTCCAAATAACACCTTCAGATTCAGGAGTTGGATCATGGTACTTATTATGCTGAACTTTGCACCTGGTGCCAACGGTGGCAGGATGATAGCACCCGTTGCACCAGTTCTGTCCATTCCATCATCATCATCATCCTCATAGTGCATATCTTGTTGACCATATCTACCTCGAGCTGGTCGATTTCTATTGATGCTTTGCTGCACTGGTACAGCAACTTGCTCTACTCTCCTTGGGTTTTAAGAATTTAGCAATTCCTCATCACCCAAGTCCTCATCATCAGGGTTTTGGTGATGTGCTTATTGACCTAAATTTTGCACATTCACCTGAACCTTGGCTAAAGCAGCTAATCTTTCTAGTTCTTGTTGTTCATCCATTATTCTAATTAGTTGAGGTTTCGGGTTAATTGGTAACAGTGGTGCTCTGAAACTTCTCATTTATGGCATAAACAACACAGTACCGATAATAAAAAAAATAACAAATAAACGTAAATCAAAGAAACTTAACTATCAGCAAATTTTCATGCACAAAATTTTCAGCTACAACCGTATTCCCCGACAACGGCAACAATTTTTATAACGCTCAAATTACACTCTTGAATGGGTGTAAGCAATTGTTGTCAATATAAAACTCAAATAGGTTGGGGTCGAATCCCACATGGAATAGGGTATGAACGTCAATTTGTTTACGAAATACTTTACTGGTAGTTTACTGTTTTCGAAAGATGAGGGTTTAAAGTTCACAATGAATCAATCTTTACTTTCTAAATTATAGTGTTGTTATTAATATAAATGGGAAACCAGAGTTATGATCACCAAAGGTTTTAGGTATTGACAGATACTAGGTAATGCTAAAGACCCTCGGAATGAGTACAACAACAAAATACCCTGACTATGATACTATCTGACTTATCTCTCGACCTTACCAGACAATTTATTAACTAATTCTCTCAAACTTAGATAATTTATCTATATCCAAATGGATGTTATCTCAGGTAGATTAATCCAGTTATGGCATTAATCATTAAACAGAAGATTGGTAGTTTCCAAGTCCCTGTTGATAATTCTCATCCTCTAGTCTATTCTCCGTTAGAAGAAGATAAAACCTAAGGCATAATCTAATGTTTGCAACCACTAGATTTCAGTTAAAACCATAGAATTTCAAGATGTTCTACTACTCCTTGAATCTGTTAAACACCTAGCATCATATCAAACCCTACTCCTTGGATCCGATAATCCCGGCTAATCAAATTAGTCGCTCATGATTTGATGAAAGAAATCACAAGTTGAATTCATGATGATAATAATCAACTTACGTATAGATGGAAAACAACAAACAATTTCTTCAATTAAATCCCAAGTTAGAAACCCAAAAATAGTTGACAAGAAAGAAAACTAAGAATAATTGGTGAAAGAGAACAATGTACGTCTTTCTCTCTCCAAAGTTCTTGTTCTGAATAATGAAAACTTGATAATTTAAAGACCCTCAAAATTTCTATTTATAATAAATCCTAATTAAGTTACTAAAATAAAAAAATCACAGTTGGGCTCGGATTTAGGTGACGGCATATTGGCGTTGATCTTCAGGCTTCTGACAGCATCTCAGATATATCGTCACAAGTCGTGCCTTCTTAACCTATTTTGCCTCACTCTGACGATGTCCTCTAACGGCTTACCAAAGGAGTGATGGCATATAGCAAATGTCGTCAGACCTTCAGCTTATTTCACCATGTTCTGTCCCACTTGACAGCATCTTCTGATGGCTTACCACACTTGTGATAACATATTGAGAATGTTGTCAACTTCATCCAGCAACTCTTCTTCACTGCTCTTCTTGATGCCTTTTTCTGGTAGCTTACCAGATCTCTGACGTCTTAATGAAATTCCTTCAGACTCATATCAACTCACTTGTACTAGATTTTACTTATTTTGTTCATCTTTCCTATGTTTTCCTCCCATCCTTGCTACAACTGCAATATCACAAGAAAACGATCAAAAACAACCAAAAGTTACTTAAGACTTTGCATTTATTTAGAGTTAAAAGCCTTAAATGTGTTAGCATCTGCTCACACATCAAAAAATGATGCCTAACCCATTTTATCTCAGTGCAAGATTTCTCGGTTATCATGATATCTACTCATGCCTTACACGTCAGTTCCATAATCATAGTTCATGTTCATACATATCATAAAGAATCATGTACGCTTCTAGTTTCTAGTATAAGGAGTTCCAATTTTCTCAGTAGTACAGATCATGTTCCATAAATTTATGAACTCCAAATTCAAGTCATGCAGCTCATGACTCATGTAATCATGATTTACAGTATGTTCAGTTCCAATAATCATGCTATACTCTTAATGATCAGTGAAATTTTGATTATGCCATGTATATCCTTAATTTAGATCTCTTGATGAATCCATGATGTTGATATTTTATTCCTCAGGCCTCAGCTAAGTCCCAAGTTTTGTGTAGTGTTCATTCATGCTTCAGGTTCTCTCCTTATAAAATGATGTAGTGATAAGCAATTGCTTAGATGGAAGAGAGTAAATGTTTCATGTTAAGAAAAGATTGTTGCATGCTTATTTTACTTGAGGTTGTATTTATGAAGATAGGGTTGAATGTCATATTGGTGTGTAAGTGGATAAATGCATTGCGCATTAGTGAATGGATGGTAAGAGGTTGTATTTAGATGATGAAGGGGTAATCTAGATTATTTAGTACATGGAAAGTTATGAAAATACAGTGTATTAAATTCATGACTCATACTAGTATGACAGTGTTATGTATGCATTTTGTAGATTCGAGTGGGCTTTTACATAGTGGGAGAATTTAGTCCAACTCAGACTTCAGTAGATAGAGTTATTGGTGCCCATGTGAATATTTTCAGTAGCCTGAAGTGAATTACGATGTTGGAGTAAAAAGTATAGTTGAGGGAGTATTTGAGAAGTGTGGCCAAAAATTGAATGTTAGTAGTTGCAGGGCATAAGGCTTAGTAACTTTATCCTAGACTATGCTTCATAGGCCTGTGTTCCATATTACAAAATTTTAGCCATGTTGTGATTTCCCTATTCAGATGTCTTATTCAGAACATGCCCAAGATTCTTTGTTCCCTAAGTCATTAGAACTTCACAAAATATTATCGAAGAAATACTCCAGTTAAGTATAAGCTTTCAGTATGAGTTAGCTTGTATAGCCAGTAATTCAGCTTAGCAGTCAAACAGATAAGTTCCTATGGTTTCCCATCTTTCCATCTAGTCATATTATCCGAAGTCTTATGAATATGACTATTCCAAGAGGAGAAATGTTTGAATCCTGGTAGTTTGCGAGTTCAGCTCATTTTATGTATTATGTGTTAGTTTCAGATTCCAGATATTCAGTCATGATTCAGTCCGTTAGTGTTCCATTCTCAATTTTTGCTTAGTATTTCAGCCAAGTCAGTGTCATCCTGAGGGCGAACTATCCCAAAGGCGTGATATTGTAATACCCCAAGTTTTTATGTCCTAAATCTATCATCTTTTCTTCATGAAACTAGATACAGATGGAGGTAATAGTTACTTATAAGTTGACTCTCTCATTTCTATCACAGCCTTATAACCATGCTCATTTCAGTACATATATTCACGAGGCCAATTTAGTTCAGGTATCATGCCAAGACACAGTTATGCAATCCTGTTTAGATTCATGTATTTTTAGTATATGCTCTTGGTTAACTTAGTACAGTACTCTCAATATAACAAGTCTCATTCGAGGATGAATGTTCCCAAGGGGAAGATAATGTAACACCCCACATTTTTAAACTAGAATTTAAATCGTTGTTCCTATGCGTACAGACTTAAACCCAATTATTCTATGTATATACATGTTTGATTAGAAAATATGTGATGTGGGAATATCGTTGTATTTTGATTGAGGTCATAATACCCTCCTAACTTAAAGAGTTCTATCGATCGAGTTTTGAAAAAATTCTCTAGCAAGGATCAAGTTTAAACAAATGTATCTCTTAGCATTTCTCGATTCAGGTTTCTTACTATATAACAAAAGAAATATATTTGAGCCTTCTTTCCAACGCATTTGGTTTCACCTTAATCCGATATCGAAGAAAAAAGTTATACTTTTTTTACTTCAGTATGTTAGTAGTCAACAAAGTGATGACCAGAGTTGATAAGCCGTCAACTAAGTGATGACTTATTAGCCCAATTCATCAGTCCAACCAGAAAACCCTCTACTTCAGCTTCCAAGTGATGACTTGAGATGATAAGACGTTACCTAAGTAACGAATTATCAGCCCAATTCATCTGCCATAATCAGTCTGTGATAATTTCAACTTCCAACTGACGACTTGAGGTAATAACCCATCACCTAAGTGATGACTTATCAACCCAAGTCGTCACCCATGACCTGACTCGATCAACCTCACCCTTAAATAGTTTTGGAGGGGTATTTTGATCTTTTCCCTCACCTCCCGCGACATATATCACTAAAGACACGTACTTATCCATCATAAACAAGGTTTAAAAAAACCCTTAATCCTTTTAATCCTCAAGAACTAGATTAGGGTTTCTCCTTGAGGTCATCTCCCAAGAACTTGAAGATTTCATTACACTCTCTACAAGATAATCAATAATTATAATTCCCAATCAAAGAATATTCAAGAAAAGTTAGTTCACTTTTCAAGATCAAAGCTTTAAGGTATGTAAGATGTTCATCCATGGGTCCCTTTCACCCATGGAGTCCAAGAACCTAATTTCAAGTTTGAAAGTATAATCTTTACATGTTTTATGAATTATGTCCATAAATTTTCATAAAATTTCAAATTTTATATAATGTTTACATGTAATTGTTATTGTTATTAATCCCTACACATTTGAATTGTGTTGTTCGTTGATCTAGGCCTTAATTGGTGATTTAGCATCAAAATCATGCTACTACTACAAGTTTTAACACTATTCCCATGTTTAGCTTAAACCATGAATTGAAAGACTTTGATGAAATACCTAAATGACTACTTATTACATGTTTACAATGAAATTACATGTTTACAATGACTTACCTCCATGAAACTCTTATGAAATATGATCATGTATTACGTTTCCAAGAGTTTTGATAGAAAGAGCCCTTACATATTTGAAAGTTGAAGTATGTTTATCTATACCTTGGTAATATAATTTCAAGTTATGATTTTAATTGTTTTCACGTGGAGTGCAGTATATTATGTTTTAAATATTGTGGTTAGCAATTCATTTTCATGTGAATTAAGAATAAAAACCTCAGTTTATGATTTGGTCTTGTGATCGTGCTATCTTAACATGTTTAAAAGCACCCCCATGTTTAAGTCTTTAACCCCATGTGTTTGACGAAATGCTTAAGTGAATAATTGTGAATAATGATTTCCTTCCATGCTTTTAAAGCTTTCATGTGTCGTTGCTGTTGTTATCGAGTACTGGGGGTTATGAATACCCAAAAACTTAGTTGTTTACAAAATTTTAGTAGTTACAAAATAGTTCAGATAAACCGTGAGCATATTCAGCCAGTTAACCGTCATGATCAGTTACTTGTCTAGTTAAGTTTAGCTAAGTCCCGTAATTAGTGTTAGTTTAGTTGGGAGTAGGATTTAGCATCGAGCGAACAAAGGGATGGGGGCTCACCTATTAGTAGAGGGTGTGAGCCTTGGTAGTACTCCTTAGGTTCCAGAACTACGTAGCCAGTGTAGGTTGAGATATCAACCTGCCAGTTAAGGGTTGATAAAGTGTGCACCTGCTTAATGAGGGTAACACATATCTCATTAGGGCACCTGCAAGATGAGGGTGACTCTTATACTTGTTAGTAGTGGCATGTTACTAGCACCCTTCCAACTGGGGTCACAGGTTAGACCCCAATCAACTCAGCTATAGGGCATGTCGATTAGATAAAACCTACCACAGTTTTAGTTTCAGTATTCAGTTCAGAACTCAGTTCAGTTTTGTTTGACCATAAAATACAATTTATCAGTTATTCAGTTATCAGATTTTAGTATTATAGTTTATAAACTATTTTTAAAATTATGTTATATTCTTGGTCATGCATTCTTAGATTTTATAGCATTCACTCATTCTTATTAGTTATTCAGTTATCTCATGTAATTTTGTCAGTTATTATCAATGTACATGAGCCCCTACATATCAGCCTAACCTAATCTAGCATACCATTACATTCAAAGTACTGATCGCATACTCGTTTCTTGCACTATGATGGCTCATATCATAGGTTCGAACGCTCAGTTTCCAAACCATACTTAGAAACTTCAGTGCATCAGCAACAATAGTCGTAGAGAGTCCTCACACTTCGAGAATGATTTTATCCTATATTCAAAGATTTGTCCCATAAACTCTTTGTCAGTTTTAGAGGCTTTTGGACACATCAGAAAGTTAGTCAGTTTGTCATTATTTTATCAATTCTAGACAGTTGTTTTCACGCAGTTTATTTTAGATTTATTATTAGGAAATATTTTAGTATTTAAAACCTTATGGCTTATTCAGATATTTCCGCACATGTTATTTTGGTATTACTATTCAGTGCTTACGCTTACAGCAGGTACCTACTCATGGGTTAGCTTGTGGTCATTTATGATCGTAAGCACTGTCTGGCATCCAAGGTGTACTCTCGGGGCATTATAAGGAGCCATTAGAGGATGCAGATTAGGGTAGAGGGTTAGGGGATTGGTGTAACACCCCGAACTTTTACCTAGCTTAAATTTATTCCAAAAATATCAAAGACTTGATTTAAAGATGAATACACTTTTATACATGTGGAATTTTCTAAATTTTGACCATTTTGTGGGAAAATGAATAAGCTTTCCATTGATATAAAATTTTCCCAAATCCGACACCCGGATGAAGAGTTATGGCCATTTTAGTAAGACAGTGTACCAACTGAGCCATCATCGCGTCACGGAGCCAGCCAAAATGGCAATTGTCAAAAACCAGTGAGCCTCCACAATATTGACACTTTGCGCCAAGGCTCAATTTTAGAATTGTCCTTTTTCCAGTGTTCCAACGCTATACCACCGCGTCGTGGTGCACTCCTAGGTCGCAAGCAAGGTGGCAACGCGATTCCCCCGCATCATGCCACCATGCAATTTCCCATATGTCATTTTCTAGTGGCTTGGCACAATAGTGGCGCATCGCACCAGGGGTCCAGATCGGAAAATTTTTACGAAAACTTAAAGTTGTGCCCAGGGTTAAAACAGTCATTCCCCATGATTTTAATTCGTACAGATATGGCATTTAATCCCTAAAAACATTTAAATCCTTAATTATTCACTTTTCCCTAAAATCAAAAAATAATTCTCTCTCAAGAAAACAAATCATATCTCTCAATAATCAAGGTCAATCCAAAGAATTTCTCCAACAACTCCAAGAAAATCTCAAATTAAGGTAAGTTAGATGATCATCCATGGATCTTTACCTTCCATAGAGCCCAAGAATCCCTTTACAAAATACTATATTTATGATTTATGATTTCCATGTTTGAATTAGATTGAATTCATGTTCATGATGTTGTTTGAGTTTTAATCCATGATTTAGATTACAAGTTCCAAGAATTGATTCTAGTATGTCTTGAATTACATGATATTCATGATAAATCCTTCAATTTGCAAGTTGATTGTTGTAACCATGTTAACCCTAAGTGTTTATGATTTAATAAACCAAGTATGTTTCTTATGTGTTTGATAAATTATCTATGAGAATGAAATAATGCAATTATAGCATGCTAACATGTATTCCCCATCCATGTACAAGTTAATACATTACAAGTGCTTGATCAAATGTCTTTATAAATGAATTATGAGCAAGTGAACATTGTTATATTATTCAAGATGATTCTTTGCTTTTCTTTTCATGCTATCGAGTCCTGGGGTATTTAATACCCGACAATTTAGTTGTTTACCTAGAGCAAGTGTTACTGACAGGATAGTATTAGTCATGTCACAATCAGTAGTATGCTCAGTCCATTATAGAACTCAGTAAAACTCAGTCAGTTACAGAACTTAGTAAACTCTGTATCAGTCTAGTCCAGTTCAGTATAATCAATTCAATGTCTCTCAGTTGGGAGTAGGATTCAATACCGAGCGAAATCAGGGATGGGGGCATTCCTGTTCGTATAGGGTTTGACCCTTAGTAGAAATCCCTGAGTTATAAAACTATGTAGCTAGCGTAGGTTGAGATGACGTCTTGCTAGATAAGGGTTGAAACATCTCTCATGAGTTTTCCTATTAGTAAGGGTTGAAAAAATCTCTTCCTTCTAGTTAGGGTTAACTCACTGCTAGTGTTAATACCTGTGGCATGGTACTGACACTCTTCCAATTGGAGTTATAATTTGAACCCCAACTCAGTTATATTATCTTATTCGGGGCATGTCGGTTAGATGATTACCTCCCACAATTTTAATTTCAGGCTTCAATTTAGAACTCAATTTAGTTTTACAGAATTAGGACTTCCAGACACAATCAATTAGTATCAGTAATTCAGTTATTAGTAACTTCAGATATAAGTTACTCAGTTATCAGAACTCTGTACTTAGCTTTAAAAAAGTCTAGATATAGTATATATCTATGTATGTCCACAGTGTTACATACTCAGTGATTTTAGTAGTACCAGTTATTCACATACTCTCATGTTCAGTTACTCTATATCATTCAGTCAGTTACTGTTCATGCATATGAACCCTTGCATTCAGTCTTACCTCATCTAGCATACCAGTACATTCCCACGTACTGACGTATACTTTTCTACGGTATGATATTTCATATCATAGGTTCGTATGCTTAGGTTTCTAACCGTGTTTAGCCAGATTCAGAAAGCAGTAGCAAATCCAGTAGTGAGTCCTCATCTATCAAGGATGTGCTTTTATTTCAATAATTTAGTAGATGTAGTAGTTCAATAGATAGAGTTAGTTGGGGGATTGTCCCATCAAATCTAATTTCAAGCAACTTAGATAGAGGCTTTTTAGACTGGATCTTCAAATAGTATTTAGTTTTACAGATGTTATATTTTATCAATATTTTAGATGGTTTGATCCTTATGGCATTTCAGACTATTTTTCTGCATTAATTTTAGCATTATTATTCAGTGCTCACAGTAGATATTATTCATGTGTTAGCTTGTGGTCCTTCAAGGTCGTAACCACTGTATGAAGACTAAGAGGTAGTCCTGGGTTGTTACAATGGGAGTGCGTCGGTAACAGTAGGGGAGTGTTCTTTATTTATGTCTAAATTTCTTGTTCATGGTGTTGAGTGATGTCTATAGTTTAAGTATATAGTTTTTTTGTATTATCTTGTTGATGGCATTATTTACTTTACATGTTGTACAAGTTTATAAGCATTTATGTTTTGTGTTTGTTATAATGTTATTGGTTCTAAGCCTGGGGTCTATAGGTAACAACCTCTCTACTTCACCTGAGGTAGTGGTATTGTAATACCCCATACCTTTTCTAGTTAAAATCTTCCCTAGAATGTTAAGGGATAGCTTCCAAAATAAATAATAATTATTTCATATGAAATTTTCCAGATTTAGACCTTCAATTGTGTAGGAAATTTAATAATCTTTCCAATGATATAATATTCGCCTAAAATCGATGACCAAATGAGAAGTTAGGGCTATTTTAAGATTCAGTCATAAAACACCATGATTTGGGTCCTTTGCACATCGCGAAGATGGTTTAAATGATAATTGTCAATTTCCAGTGAGACTCTACTATTTTGGCGCATCGCGGAGAGGCCCAATTTTCCGTTTGGCAATTTCCAGTGAGACCTCACGATATTGGCGCGTCGTGCCAGTAGTCAAAATAAAAAACTAAAGGCGCTTCGCGATTGTAGTTCGGAGCACTGTGTGGCATCCTGAAATTTAGATTTTAGGGCATTACAAACTTGGTGTTATAGCCTAAGGTGTAGAAATTCCTAGGGAGTCATACAAGCTACGTTATGTAGAGTTTTTATCATCGGTGTGAAGCACGCCTATTTATGAGTAAGAGGCTATGGAGTGTTCTTAGAAAATCATCTTTCTTTCATGATCTATCATGCATTCAGTGTGTCTATCTGCTTCTAAATCGTGCTTTCACATGACAAAAAATGCCTCCTCATCGAGCTAACGCACACAGAAATAATAACCAGCCACCTCAACCCACATATCCTTTGAATGAGAATGTGTCACATGCTGAGTTTTAGGCTTTCTTTCAGGAGCTAGCCCAATTTGTGATAGCTAATGTTCAGGGCAACTCTCAGGCTGCAGTCCCACCCTAGCAAGATAAGGACTTAGCTATAGCCAGAATTCGAGATTTCATGACAATGAACTATCAAGACTTCTTTGGGTCGAAAGAGAGTGAGGACCCTCAGTTTTATCTAGATTAGGTGAAAAAAATCACCCTAATTATGCATATTTTTTAATAAGATAGTGTGTAATTGGCATCCTATAGGCTGAAGGATATTGTGTATGATTGGGTAGTGATGTAGAAGAAAAGTAGAGGGAAGAATGTGGCTCCTGTGATTTGGAAGATATTTTAGGATGCGTTCTTAGACAAGTTCTTCCCACATGAGATAAGGGAAGCTAAGATAGAAAAATTCATGAACCTAAGGCAAGGCTCAATGAAAGTGAAAGAGTATTGCCTCAAGTTCAACCAGTTGTCATAGTATACCCCTGATCAGATGGCTGACCCTAGGTTTAGCATGAGTAAGTTTGTGATCGGTGTGTCTGGGTTGGTATTTAAGGAGTGTACGACTACGATGCTCATGGGAGACATGGATCTTTCTAGGTTGATAATACATGCTCAGGAGATTGAGGCAGAAAAGTTGATAGAAAGAGATAAAGTAAATAAGAAGGCTAGAGCACGACAGTTTGGTTATGGTCAGAATAGGTCTAGATGGGGAAATAGTTTGCAGTTTTAGAATCGATAATCTATGCCCACACCTTCCTAAATCAGTGCTCCCATACCAAGAAATAGGAAGGAACAATGGGGTAAGTCTTCTATGTCTAGATCTCAGAATAAAGTGAGTGGGAAGCCCAATAATCCCCCATGTGCTAAGTGTGGCAGGAATTAAACGGGTCAATATTTGTGGGGTCAGAAAGGTTGTTATAGTTGTGGCCAGATGGGTCACAGAATCAAAGAGTGCCCATATACTAGACATAGAAACAGAGATGTTCATCCTCAGACTCAGGTTAATAGTGTACCAGATCTTCTAGGATGCCCAGCCCCTTCTCAGGGTGCATCATCCAATATTAGTGGCGGTCAATGCCAAAATCATTTCTATGCTTTACCATCTCACTGGGAGAAGGAAGATTTGCCAGATGTTGATACTGGTACGCTTCGTGTCTTTCATCTTTATATTTATGTGTTGTTAGACCCTGGCTAAGTTTCTCTTATGAGATCCCGTTAGTTGCTGTGAATTTTGAGATAAGCTCTGAAAAGATCCCTGAGACTTTCTTGGGTCTAGCTGGTTATTATTATTGTTTTGTTAAAGATTTCTCATCTATTGCATCCCTTCTGTCTAGACTGACCCAAAAAAAAGTTAAGTTCCTGTGGTCAGATTCCTGTGAGAAAAGTTTTCAAGAGTTGAAGACTCGACTTACTTCAGCCCTAGTTCTAGCATTACCCAATGGTACAGACGATTTTATGGTGTATTGTGATTCCTCTAGAGTTGGTTTGGGTTGTGTATTAATTCAAAGAAGTAAGGATATAGCCTATGCCTCTAGATAGTTGAAGCCTCACAAAAAGAATTACTCAAACCATGATCTTGAATTAGTTGCTGGTGTTTGGATTAAAAATCAAGAGGCACTATCTGTATGGTAAGCGTGTTGATGTATTCACAGACCACAAAAGCTTACAATATGTATTTACTCAGAAGGAGTTGAATCCATAGCAGAGAAGGTAGTTAGAATTGTTGAATGATTATGACATGAGTATGTTGTATCATCCAGGTAAAGCCAATGTAGTGGAAGATTCCCTTAGTAGATTGCCTATGGGCAGTGTTGCTCATGTGGACAATGATATGAAAGAGTTAGCTTGAGAAGTTCATCGATTAGCTAGATTTGGTGTTAGGTTAGTTGACTCAGCTAAAGAGAATGCTTTGTTTCAGAGTAGTTCTGAATCTACCATAGTTTCAGAACTAAAGGAGAAACAAGACATAGATTCTAGTTTGGTCAAACTTTAGCATTCAGTTAAAGACTAGAAGGTAGAATTTTTCTCCCAAGGGGGAGATGGTGTGTTGAGATATCAGAATAGATTATGCATGCCTTGTGTTGATGAGTTGAGACAGAAAATTATGGCTAAATCATATAGTGCACATTATTCTATTCATCCAGGTGCTACCAAGATGTGCCACGACTTGCGGAAAAACTATTGGTGGAATGGTATGAAGAGAGATATAGCAGAGTTTGTTGCTAAGTGTACAACTTGTCAACAGGTTAAGATAGAGCACCAAAGATAAAGTGGTACGTTCCAAGAGTTTGGTATACCTACTGGGAAGTGGGAAGAGATGAATATGGATTTTATGACTGGTTTGCCCCTTTTGTGTCATCATCATGACTCGATTTGGGTTATTGTAGACAGATTGACTAAGTCAGCTCATTTCTTGCTAGTTCACACATCTTATACAGCTGAGGATTATGCTAAGTTGTATATCCGAGAGTTAGTCAGATTGTATGGAGTTTCCTTGTCTATCATCTCAGATAGGGGTACTTAGTTTACTTCCCAGTTTTAGAGAGCTGTTAAGAAGGGTCTTGGTACCCAAGTTCATCTTTCCACCCTCAGATAGATGGTCAAGCAGAGAGGACCATCCAAACTTTAGAAGATATGTTGAGGGCATGTGCACTTGATTTCAAAGGTAGTTAGGATGTGAATTTTCCATTGATTGAGTTCGCTTATAATAAAAGTTACCATTCTAGCATTCAGATGGCCCCGTTTGAGGCTTTTATGGGAGGAGATATAGAACGCCCATAGGTTGGTTTGAAGTGGGTGAGACCTTTTTTCTTAGGCCTGATACAACATTTGAAGCTATGGAGAAAGTTAAGTTGATTAGAGAAAAATTAAAAATAGCCCAGAGTCATTAGAAATCATATGCAGACATAAGAAGAAGGGACCTCGAGTTTGAGGTTGGTGATTTAGTATATTTGAAAATTCCACCTATGAAAGGGGTGAAGAGATATTGCAAAAGGGGAAGCTTAGTCCTCGGTATGTTGGCCCTTATAGAATACTGAGTTGTGTTGAGAGAGTAGCTTATGAGATTGATTTTCCCGCAAACTTGTCAGCCGTTCATCCTGTATTCCACATCTCTATGATTAAGAAGTGCATCGGTAACTCCACTATTGTAGTTCCTTTAGAATGCTCAGATATTCAGAATACCCTTTCATATGAAGAGATTCCAGTTGAGATTTTAGATCATCAGATTCGTAGACTAAGGAACAAAGAAGTTCCTTTGATCAAAGTTATTTGGCAGAATCAGTCTGTTGAGGGTGCCACTTTAGAAGCAGAACTAGATATGCAAGCCAAATATCCTCACCTTTTCTCCGCAAACTCAGATTTAGCCAAAGGTAATACTCTTTATTTATTCAATTCTTTTCTAATCATATATTCAGCTATATAGTTTCCTTCATATAAGTTCATGCACTAGCAATATTACTCAAAAGCTCAGAATGATTTAGATTTAGTTGTTCAATTTATTTCAGTTGTGCATGATAGCTTATAGTCTCAGATTCCTCAGTATTCTTAGCTTATCTAGCCACATTCGAGGATGAATTTTCCAAGAGGGATATATTGTAATACCCCATAACTTTTATATTTAAAATCCACCCTAAATATTAAGGGATAGCTTCCAAATTGAAGAATAATTATTTCATGTGGAATTTTCTAGATTTAGACCTCCTATTGTGTGGGAAATTTAATAATCTTTCCAACGATATAAGATTCGCCTAAAATTGATGACCGAGTGTGAAGTTAGGAATTTTTTAAGCTTTAATCGTAAAACACCGTGATTTGGGTCCTTAGCGAGTTGCGGAGATGGTTTAAATGATAATTGTCAATTTCTAGTAAGAATCCACAATTTTAACGCATCGCGGAGAGGTCCAATTTCCCATTTGGCAATTTCCAGTGAAACCTCGCGATACTGGCACATCATGCTAGTAGACAAAATGACAAACTAAAGGGGCTCCGCGATTGTGGCACGTCGCAGTAAAAGACCAGTTCCTGCTCGTCCATTTCCAGCGAGCCAAACTGATAGTGGCGCATCGCGGTGGCCACCTAATTCGCAAAAAGTTTGATTTTTCAGTTCTGTTTCAAAGATTAAAGGGGGCACTTTGGTCATTCTCCCAGCCCCTAATCCATCTGAAACGATAAACTAAATCCCTTCAAAGCACTTTACATCTATTTTTCATCAAATTTCTGTCAAGCAAAACCCTAGTTCTACAAACTTTCTCCCTAAGAAATCCAAATTCCTCCTTTAATTCTCTAAGGAAATTCAAGATTAAGAATTCCCAATTCAAGAACTCTAAGAATTTATCTCCAAAGCAACAATAGAGATCCAAAATTCAAGTTTTAGCATCTAGTTCATCAATTGAGGTATGTGAGGTTTTTCAACAAGGATCATCCTTTCATCCTTGTACCCAAAACTTATTTTAATAATAAATTTACTGAATTTTTGTGTGTGTTTTCATGAAAGAGAAGTTAGAGTTTCTACCCATTATTGTTATTTACAAGCTTATGAGATTTCCAATGATTTAGAAGTTGAATTATATGAATATGTTCATAATTTCATGAATATTGCAGTAATTTCTAGATTTTGAATTAAATTATCAATGTTTACATTATCAAGTATGGCTATTTTGATGTTTTAACATGATATTGATACATAGGTCATTAAGCCCTGATTTCAGATTGCTATTTCAAGAATTGTTGTGCTATAACCACCCTATGATTAGATTCCTTTCAGATTATTGATAAAGATTTGACCTTCTGGTCTTAGAATAGATATGAAATCCCCTTACAAATTCATATTATAGATTTATCTTTACAGATATACATTTGGTTTTTATTACAAACCATTAGACTATTTTAAAGTGGATTTTCTTCTAAATGAGCATACAAATTTAACGGGAGTAGTATTTAGCACAGAGATGGGTACGTTACTATGGTTTCATACCCCAGAACTATGTGCCAATGTAGGATTTAGATTATTCCCACTTCTACGTGGCTGACAGAAATGTGATCACTTAGATAGGTTATACTCCCTAGCAAGAGTATGACTCATCTCCCTAATGTGAGGATTCCTCCGTAGGGGGACAAGAACGTTGGACTACATGAATGCTCATATGATTTATGTCAGTTAAGAGAACCTCCCTGCTAGCTAACAAAAAAGATTAATAGAAAAGCTTTTAGAAAAACTAAGTGTAATGGCTCACAAACTTACTCAGATATTATTTTACTTAATATTTCAGATTACAAAAGTACAACTTTTAGTTTCAGAAATAAAATGGTGAGCCCTTTTTCACTTAGCCTATATGATTTGAGAATAGAACATAAATATAGATTTTAGAACTAAGTGTTATTGACTCACAATATTTATATTATGTTCTTTACTATTCTTGATTTATGATCTTCAGATTCTAGATTACTCAAGCCGATGTAAGACATTTACATTTAGCATGCATGATTTTATAAATTGTGATAATATTTCTTACTTATTGCATTTACCCCTATATACTCAGTACATCATTAAAGTACTGATCCACATATATGTCTATATGCTATATTGTCTCATAATGTAGGTTCAGGTGCTCAGTCTTAGCAGCGTGAGTGATTTTTTAGCATCTCATCTACATTCCTGCAGTTAGTGAGTCCTCATAGTTTGGGGACTTAGCTATTCAGATTTATTATTTATTATTAAATATTTCATTATTCATTTCAGACAGTTTGAGTCAGCTGGGGCCTTTCCAAGTGACTCTCTAGATTCAGTTAGTTGAGGTTTGTTGGACTACTTGATTCAGTTTAAGACTTTTGATTCAGTATTCAGATTTTTCTATATTATTTTACCAAGACTCATGAGATTAGTATCTTTCAGTGTCTCTATCTGCTTCTAACTTATTCTTTCACATGACAGAAAATGCCTCTTCGTCAAGCTAATGCATGTAGAAATGTAACCAGCCACCTCAGCCCGCAGATCCTTTGAATGAGAATGTGTCACATGTAGAGTTTCAGGCACTAGCCCAAGCTATGATAGCTAATGTCTAGAGAAACCGTCTGGCTGTAGTCCCACCCCAGCAAGATGGGGACTTAGCCACAGCAAAAATTTGAGATTTTATTAGAATAATCCTGCTAGAGTTCTTTGGGTCGAAGGCAGGTGAGGACCCTTAGTTTTATCTTGATGAGGTGAAGAAGATCACCCGAATTATGCATGTTTTTGAAGAGAAGAGTGTAGAATTCGCATCCTATAGGATGAAGAATATTTCTTATGATTGTGTAGTGATGTGGAAGAAAAGTAGAGGGGAGAATGCAGCTCCCATGGCTTGGAAGATGTTTCAGGATGCGTTATTAGACAAGTTCTTCCCACGTGAGATAAGGGAAGCTAAGATACAAGAGTTCATGGACCTGAGGCAAGGCTCAATGACAGTGAAGGAGTATTGCCTCAAGTTAAACCAGTTGTCTAAGTATGCCCAATTCAGATGGCTGACCCTAGGTCAAGTATGAGTAAGTTTATGATCGATGTGTCTAGGTTGGTAGTTAAAGAGTGTAGGACTGCTATGCTCATTGGAGACATGGATCTTGCTAGGCTGATAATGCATGCTTAGAAGATTGAGGCAGAGAACTTTAAGGAAAGAGAAAGAGTAAGTAAGATGGCTAGAACAGGGCAGTTTGATTATGGTCTGAATAGGTCATAAGGGGAAATCATTCACAGTTTTAGAATAAGTCATCTATGCTTGCACCTTCCTCAACCAGTGCTCCTGCACCCAGAAAAAGGAAGAAACAGTGGGGTAAGTCTTCAATATCTAGATCTCAGAATAGTATGAGTGGGAAGCCCAATCATCCCTCATTTGCTAAGTGTGGCAAGAATCATGCGTGTTAATGTTGTGGGGTCAGAAAGGTTGTTATAGTTGTGGCTAGATGGGTCACAGAATTAAAAAGTACCTACATGCTAGATAAGGAAATAGAGATATTCATCCTTTGACTCAGGCTAATAGTGCACCATCACCTCTAGGTCGCCCAGCCCCTACTCAGGGCACATCATTGTAAGGCCCCGCAAAGTTCTCTCATAGTTTGAGTCGTAGAGCATGTCGAGTGAGCCATGATTCTTGCCTTAAAATATTAAAAAGTTGCTTCCTAAGTGAGTAACATGTTAACCATATAGAATTTCCCTATTTTTTACTTTTTTCACATGGAAAATTTGATAAGCTTTCCATCGATATAAGATTTGCCCAAATCCAACACTCAGATAAGAAGTTATGGCTAATTTAAGCCTTATTCGTAAAACTACATCATTTAACTGGCTGGTGTATCGCGAAGAGGGTTGATTTGGCAATTTTCAATTTCCAGTGGAACCCCACTATAGTAGCGCATCACGGAGGAGTCCCTGGTCCTAACCAGTGGAAAAACACGATGGCTCCACATTGCGGAGGCTGCCAATTTTTCAATTGTTAAATTCCAGTTAGCCACCGCAATAAGTGGCGCATCGCGGAGGCCAATTAAATCGGGTTCTAGTTCAATTTTTTCAATTTTGCACAGATGTTTAAAATGGCACTTTGGACCTTTTCCAAGCCTATAAAATCATGCAAACACTAAATCAAAGCCATTTACAAGCATTTTATGAGGTTTTTCTCAAGTTTTCTTTCAACATAAACCCTAAGTATCCAAAACCTCTTCCAAGAATCTCAACAATCCACCGTAGATTTCCTAAATTGAGTCAAGATTCAAGGTTCCCAAGTCAAGAACCTCAAGAACCCTTATTCTAGAGCACGAATAGAGTTCCAAAAGTGAGAGTTCATCAAAAGCTTCTAATTTAAGGTATGTGGGGTTTTTGAACAAGGGTAACCCTTTCACCTTTGTGCCCAAAAGACTATTTACATCATGAAATTCTTGAAATATATGAGGTTTTTACATGAATTTGAATTGGGTTTTTCACCCATTATTATTAAATGAATTATATTGATATTTTCCATGAATTAAGAGTCAAATGGCATGATTTCTACATGTTTTCTTGAGTATTTATAGTTGGGTATAAACCTCATGATTTTACTCCTTGATAAGATAATATTTGAATTGTTGAGATATTAAAGACTATGGCTATATTGAGATTTTTAGATAACTTGCTGAAATTCCAAGATTTCCACATGATTTATGAATCTATATGCTATATATTATGCTTTTGATAATCTTTAACTTGAGATTGAATAATGGATTAGTAATCCCTATTTGAGACTTGTGAAATTATGAACTCTTGTGCTATAAGCACCCATGTTTTGAGTATTTTGAGATGATTGACAAATGAATTGACCTAATAGTCCTTGAGCTTTGAAATCCACTTCACTATATGAGATTATCGATTTGATTATTGGGTTCGTGGTGAACCATGTGATTATTCTAAAAGTGGATTTTTTATGAGATGAGCCCAGATAATCTAAAGGGAGTAGTATTTAGCATCGAGTGGGTAAGTTACTATGGTTTCTTACCCCAAAACTATGTGCCACCGTAGGTTGGGCCTGAGGCTGAGTTTATGATGATTATGATTGGGCCCGAGGCCAAGTTTTGTTTAGTGATCACTAGACCTAGGTTATACTCCCTGGCAAGAGTATGACGCTCCTCCCCAATGTGGGGTCTCTTCCTTCGGAGGACAAAATGTTGAACTCCATGTAGCTCGCATGGTTTATGTTGTTTACGAGAACCTCCCTTGACATTTAGACTTCGAGATCAAATACTTATTTTCCTTCCCTATAAGTTATTTTCCTAAAAGTTTGAATTTCAAAGATGTTTTCCCAACTAAAGTATTTTCTTGATGTGAGTTATTTCCTAAATGAAAGCATCTTTCCTTGTTATAGTACTTTTTATAAAGCCTTGAGATAAGTTGTTTCCACAAACTAGAATGCCTTTTCATTTGAGATGGAGTGATTTCCCTAAATCTTGAGATGAGATATTTTCCTAAAGTGAATAAAATGCCTTCAAGTATGTTTTCAAGATATGATTTCGAATTCCAAGTATATGAGTTCTAAATAGTTATGAAATGTTGAGCATTGAAGAAGTTTTGCTCTCCATGAGACTTATGCATGAGTTAAAGGTATTTTTTAAAGTCCCTTAGCCTTTGGGTATTGAGAACAAGAGAAGATTTTGAATTTTAAGATTAAACAATGATGACTCATGAGATTTGTGTTACATGTTCCATTCTACATGACTTATGAGGTTTATATTTTATACTTGTTCAAGCCATGCGAGTGTCTCATAATGCATACATGATTTGATTAAAGAAGATTGTTACTATTTTATTCAAATGCATTCACCCCCGCATACTCAGTACATTCCAAGTACTGATCCACATAGATGTCTATGTGCTACATTGTGTCATAATGTAGGTTCAGGTGCTCAGTCCCAGCCTCGCCCGTGATTCTTTGAGTACCTTGCCTACGTTTTCTACAT
The DNA here is from genome assembly GCA_030864225.1 of Capsicum baccatum var. pendulum. Lineage (NCBI taxonomy): Eukaryota > Viridiplantae > Streptophyta > Magnoliopsida > Solanales > Solanaceae > Capsicum > Capsicum baccatum. The sequence continues at coordinate 230,381,002 of CM061558.1, read as the reverse complement.
TGGTGAGTCCTCAAGATTCGAGGACCGATCTTCAGATATTTACCGTACTTGAGAGACTATGTTTTATCTTTAGTTCATTTTGAGTCAGTTGGGGACCTGTCCCAATAGCTCTCTAGATTTTGATTTGTAGAGGTTTGTCAAACTAGTGTCAGACTTGTAATGTGTCGAGGGTTTGATATTGTGGTTTTGTTGAGATTTGTCTATATTGTGGTCTTATGGAACGAGTATCTTTTCCATACTTCCTTTCATGTGATATGACTATGCTAGTGTTGAGTCCATTCTTACCTTGAATTGAGTGTTATTAGTAGAAACTGGCTCTAAGGATTAGCTTGGGGCTACTCGTAGCCTTATGCATTGTGTGATGTCCCGAGAGACCATTTTGGGTCGTTACAATCATCTAGTACCGGTGGCGGTCAATGCCAAAATCGGTTCTATGCTTTACCATCTCGCCAGGAGCAGGAAGATTCGTCAGATATTGTTACTAGTATGCTTCATGTCTTTCATCTTGATATTTATGTGTTGTTAGACCCTGGTTCGAGTTTCTCTTATGTGACCCCGTTAGTTTCTATGAATTTTGAGATAAGTTCTGAAAAAATCCCTGAGCCTTTCTTGGTTTATACCCAGTAGGTGAGTCAGTTGCTGCTAAACAAATCTATAAAAAGTGCCCTATCACTGTCCTTTATAAAGTCATGTCAGCAGACTTAATAGAGTTAGATATGGTTGATTTTGATCTTATTCTTAGTATGGATTGGCTCCATTCCTGTTATGCTTTTATAGATTGTCGTACCCATATGGTAAAGTTTTAGTTCTCAGATAAGCAAGTCTTTAAGTGATCGAGTAATTCAGTGTCTCTAAAAAGTCATTTCATATCTTACCTTAAATCCAAAAATTTTATATCCAAAGGTTACATTTACCACCTAGTTCAAGTCAAAAACACAAAGTTTGAGACTCCAACCAAGTTTGATATCCAAAGGTTGCATTGACCTTCACTCTGATACCCAGCCTATTTCTATCCCTCTTTATCATATGGCTTCCACAGAACTTAAGGAGTTGAAAGAGCAACTCAAAGATCTTTTAGATAAAGGTTTCATAAGGCCTAGTATTTCTCCATGGGGTGCTCTCGTCCTATCTGTGCGAAAGAAAGATGGTTCTTTGTGAATGTACATTGACTATCGTCGGCTAAATAAGGTCACAGTTAAGAACAAATATCCTCTTCCTAGAATTGATGACTTATTTGATCGACTCCAAAGTGCAAGTTATTTCTCAAAGATAGACCATAGTTCCGGCTATTATCATCTTAAAGTAAGGGAATGTGATATCCCAAAGATAACTTTCAGGACCCGTTATGGTCATTTTGAGTATCTAGTCATGTCTTTCGGGATAACTAATACTCCAGTAGCTTTCATAGACCTCATGAACTGAGAGTTCAAACATTATCTAGACATGTTTTTCATAGTATCCATAGATGATATCCTTGTATACTCCCATAGTGAGGATGACCATGTAGATCATCTTAGAACTGTCTTGCAAACTCTTAAGGGTCATCAATTGTTCGCCAAATTCAGCAAGTGTGAATTTCGGCAAAGATCAGTAGCCTTTCTTGGTCATATTGTTTCCGCCGATGACATTAGAGTTGATCTCCAAAAGACAGAAGCCGTAAAAATTGCCCTAGACCTATCTCTCCGTCAGACATTAGGATTTTCTTGGGTCTAACTAATTATTACCGTTGTTTTATTGAAGGTTTCTCATCTATTGCATCCTCTAAGTCTAGACTGACCCAAAAAAAAGTTAAGTTTATGTGCTTAGATTCCTGCGAGAAGAGTTTTCAGGAGTTGAAGACTCGACTCACTTTAGCCCTAGTTTTAGCATTACCCGATGGTACAAATGGTTTTGTGGTGTATTGTGATTCCTCTAGAGTTGGTTTGGGTTATGTGTTAATGCAGAGAGGTAAGGTTATAGAATATGCCTCTAGACATTTGAAGCCTCACAAAAAAAATTACCCAACCTAATAATCTTGAATTAGCTGTTGTGGTGTTTGCGTAAAAAATCAGGAAGCTCTATCTGTATGGTGTGCATGTTGATGTGTTCATAGACCACAAAATCTTTCAATATGTGTTTACTCAGAGGGATTTGAATCTTCGGCAGAGAAGGTAGTTAGAATTGTTGAAAGATTATGACATGAGTGTGTTGTATCATCCAGGAAAGGCCAATGTAGTGGCAGACACCCTTAGTAGATTTTCTATAGGCAGTGTTGCTCATGTGGAGAATGATAAGAAAGAGTTAGCTCAAGAAGTTCATCGATTATCTAGATTGGGTGTTAGATTGGTTGACTCAGCTAAAGAGAATGTTTGGGTTCAGAATAGTTCTGAATCTTCCCTTGTTTCAGAACTGAAGGAGAAATAAGACATGCATTCTAGTTTGGTCAAACTGAAGGATTCAGTTAAGGACCAGAAGGTAGAAATTTTCTCCCAAGGGGGAGATAGCGTGTTGAGATGCCAGAATAGATTGTGTGTTCCTTGTGTTGTTGAGTTGAGACATAGAATTATGGCTAAAAGGCATGGTGCGCGTTATTTTATTCATCCAGGTGCTACCAAGATGTACCGTGAATTGCAGGAAAACTATTGGTGAAATAGTATGAAGAGAATACAACGGAGGTCATAGCTAAGTGTGCAACTTGTCAACAGGTTAAGGAACAACACCAAAGACCTGGTGGTACATTGTAAGAGTTTGGTATCCCCACTTAGAAGTGGGAAGAGGTGAATATAGCTTTTATGACTGGTTTACACTATTTGCGTCGTTATCATGACTCGATTTGGGTTACTATAAATAGACTAACTAAGTCAGCTCATTTCTTGCTAGTTCACACATCTTATACAGCTGAGGATTATGCTAAGTTGTATATCCGAAAGTTAGTCAGATTGTATGGAGTTCCCTTGTCTATTATCTCAGATAGGGTACTCAGTTTACTTCCCCATTTTGGAGAGCTTTTTAGAAGGGTCTTGGAACCCAAGTTTATCTTAGTTTAGCTTTCCACCCTCAGACAGATGGTCAACAAGAGAGGACCATCAAAACTCTAGTAGATACTCTGAGGGCATGTGCTCTTGATTTCAAAGGTAGTTGGGATGAGCATATGTCATTGATTGAGTTAGCTTATAATAACAATCACCATTATAGCATTCAGATGGCCCCGTTTGAGGCTCTTTATGGGAGGAGATGTAGATTGCCCATAAGTTGGTTTGAAGTGGATACAGTGTTTGAAGTTATGGAGAAAGTTAAGTTGATTAGAGAAAGATTAAAAATAGCGCAGAGTCATTAGAAATCATATGCATATGTGAGAAGAAGGGACCTCAAGTTTGAGGTTGGTGATTTAGTGTATTTAAAAATTTCACCTATGAAAGAGGTGAAGAGATTTTGCAAAAAGGGGAAGCTTAGTCCTCGGTATATTGGCCATTATAGAATTCTGAGTCGTGTTGGGAGAGTAGCTTATGAGCTTGATTTTCCCATAGACTTGCCATCCGTTCATCCTGTATTCCAAATCTCCATGCTTAAGAAGTGCATTAGTGACTCCACTATTGTAGTTCCTTTAGAAAGCTCAGATATTCAGGACGGTCTTTCAAACGAAGAGATTCCAGTTGAGATTTTAGATCATCAGATTCGTAGACTAAGGAACAAAGAAGTTTTCTTGGTCAAAGTTCTTTGGCGGAATCATTCTATTGAGGATGCCACTTGGGAAGCAGGAGTGGATATACAAGCCAAGTACCCTCACTTTTTCTCCACAAACTCAGATTTAGACAAAGGTAATACTCTTCCTTGATTTAGTTCTTTTCTAATCATACATTCAGCTATATAGTTTCCCTCATGTAAGTTCATACACTTACAGAATTACTCAGTAGCTCATAATGATTTAGATTTAGTTGTTTGATTTATTTCAGTTGTGCATGATAGCTTATAGTCTCAGATTCCTCAGTATTCTTAGCTTATCTAGCCACATTCAAGGACGAATGCTCCCAAGGGGACATATTATAATACCCTGTACCTTTTCTTGTTAAAATCTGCCCTAAAATGTTAAGGGATAGCATCTAAAATGAAAAATAATTATTACATTTGTAATTTTCCAGATTTAGACCTCCCATTGTGTAGGAAATTTAATAAGCTTTCCAACTATATAAGATTCTCCTAAAACCGGTGACCGAGTGATAAGTTAGGGCTATTTAAAGCTTCAGTCGTAAAACACTGCGATTTGGGTCCTTAGCGCATCATGGATATGGTTTAAATGATTATTGTCAATTTCCAGTGAGACTCCGTGATTTTGGCACGTCGCGGAGAGACCCAATTTCCCGTTTGGAAATTTTCAGTGAGACCTCGCGATACTGGCACGTCGCGCCAGTAGTAAAAATGACTAACTAAAGGGGATCCACAATTGTGGCAGATTGTGGTGAAAGCCCAGTTCCCACTCGTCCATTTCCAGTGAGCCACCACGATAGTGGCACGTCGCGGTGGCCACTCAGTTCACAAAAAATTTCATTTTTCCAGTTCCATTTCAATGATTAAAGGGGGAACTTTGGTCATTCTTCCAGCCCCTAATCCGTATTAAAAAATGAATTAAACCCCTTCAAAGCACTTTACATTCACTTTTCATCAAATTTCTCTCAAGCAAATCCCTAGTTCTACAAACATTCTCCCCAAGAAATCCAAATTCCTCCATTAATTCTCCAAGAAAATTCAAGATTAAGAATCCCCAATTCAAGAGCTCTAAGAATTCATCTCCAAACCAACAATAGAGATCCAAGATTCAAGTTTTAACATCTAGTTCATCAATTGAAGTATGTGGGATTTTTCAACAAGGATAATCCTTTCATCTTTGTGCCTAAAACTTATTTTAATTATAAATTTACTGAATTTTTATGTGTTTTTTCATGAAAGACAAGTTAGGGTTTATACCCATTCTTGCTATTTACAAGATTATGAAATTTTTAATTATTTAGAAGTTGAATTATATGAATATGTTCATAATTTCATGAATATTACAGTAATTTCTAGATTTTGAATTAAATTATCAATATTTACATTATCAAGCATAGATATTTTAATGTTTTAACATGAGATTGATACAAGGGTCACTAAGCCCTAATTTAAGATTGTTGTGCTATAAACACCCAATGATTAGATTCCTTTCAGATTATTGATAAAGATTTGACCTTTTGGTCTACAATAGATATGAAATCCACTTTACAGATTCATATTATAGATATAGCTTTATAGATATATAGTTGACTTTTATTACAACCATTAGACTATTTTAAAGTGGATTTTCTTCAGAATGAGCATATAAATTTAATAAGAGTAGTATTTAGCACCGATATGGGTAGGTTACTATGGTTTCATACCCCAGAACTACGTGCCAATGTAAGATTTGGATTATTCCAACTTCTACGTGGATGATAGATATGTGATCACTTAGATAGGTTATACTTCTTGGCAAGAGTATGACTCCTCTCCCCAACATGAGGATTCCTCCTTAGGGGGACAAGAACGTTGGAATCCATGAATGCTCACATGGTTTATGTTGGTTAAGAGAACCTACCTGCTTGCTAACATAATAGATTAATAGAAAACCTTTTAGAAAAACTAAGTGTAAAGGCTCACAAACTTACTCAGAGATTATTTTACTTAAGATTTCAGATTACAGAATTACAACTTTTAGCTTCAGCCTTAAAATGGTGAGCCCTTTTTCACTTAGCCTATATGATTTGAGAATAGAACAGAAATACAGATTTTAGAACTAAGTGTTATGACTCATAAGATTTATATTATGTCCTTTACTATTCATGATTTATGATCTTCAAATTCCAGATTACTCAAGCCGATGTGAATCATATTTATTTAACATGCATTATTTTATAAATTGTGATGATATTGCTTACTTATTGCATTCACCCCTATATACTCAGTACATTATCAAAGTACTGATCCATATATACGTCTATGTGCTACATTGTCTCATAATGTAGGTTTAGGTGCTCAGTCTCAGCAGCTTGAGTGATTTTCGAGCATATCATCTACATCCCTGTAGTTGGTGAGTCCTCATAGTTTGGGGACTTAGCTATTCAGATTTTTAGTTTATTAGTAGATGTTTCATTATTTATTTCAGATAGTTTAAGTTAGCTGGGGCCTGTTCCAGTGACTCTTTAGATTCAGTCAGTAGAGGCATGTCGGACTACTAGATTTAGTTTTAGACTTTTGATTCAGTATTCAGATTTTTCTGTATTTTTTTACCAAGACTCATGAGATTAGTATGTTTCAAATAATATTTCAACATTTATTATGTTTCCATATTCATATTTCCCTTATGTTGAGATTCAGATTTAGTAGAAAAGCACCATATGGCATCTGGGAAATTAGATTTTGGGGTGTCACAGGTATGTTCTGTGTACACCCTTCCCTCTCAAGACCCCACTAGATGGAAATACACTGGATATGTTGTTGTAGTAGTAGTTTATTATTTTAATTAATTTATTTTAACCCTCACTTTTCCACTTTTCATAAATTAAAAAGAGAAAAAAGACTAAATGAAATGAATGAACCCCAATGATTAATTCCCTTAGTAAATCCCCAGAGGTTGGTCGAAATTGAGGATGCATCAATGGCGATTTGTTGACGTTTCTCTGAGAAGTAGCGATCTTAGATCTCTTAAATGGTAAGAGAGAATTATTTAATTTTTTGACTATGGATAGCGTCGATGTTGGGGAATCATTTTCCCTCAACTTCATTAACTCGAATAAAACTAAGCTTTGGTCGTAGAAATAATTGTGTGCCCAGTTCAACTCCACTTCAGAAATATCCATTGACGGTTTAAGAGCATTTTAATATTTATTTATATTAACGTGTATATTTATTCATGCATTATCATTACTTACAATTAGTGCATGTCTTTTTTTATTACATTCTTCCCCTAATGGAAATGGCTCTTCATGTCTCTTTTAAGGGAATGTATGCACATGACTCTTGATTATGTTGGCTGAATTTGGCCACCATTTTCTTTGAGATTCATGTAACCAAAAGACCATTGATATTCCATATTTATCCACCTTCTTCTTATTTATTTCAAGAAAGTTTTTTCACACTTATAAATAGAGGTGGTCTTGCATTATTTTATGTAACACAAACATAGCACACAAGAAAACAAAGAGTGCATAAAAGTTAGTAAAAAAATAGTTTATTAGTTGAAGGAAGGTGTTCTTTTTATGGAGTTTTGGACTTAACTCTTGTCCAGATCTGTTGAGTTGTTCTTTGTGATAAGGCTATTGTATCCTGGAGGGGACAAGTCAAGAGGATTACTGCTGGACCGGTGAAACAATTTGTTGCAGTGGTCTTGAATCTCCTTAAAGAGAGCAAGATATACATGCCTCAGTCGAAGAAGAAGCTATTCTTTTTTATTTTCACTTGTAATTTTCAGCTGTAATATTATTGTAATTTCACTAGCAATTTTAAAGAGATTCAATGGCAACAATTGAAAAATCCGCGGATGTCAAGATGGGAGATCTCAATAAGCCATTCTAGTTCAACAGTACTCACAGGTGGAAGGGTAAAGTGCTTTTCTACTTAAGTCTTCTCAATATTCTTATGTGTTGACTGAGAAGAATCCAAACAAAGTAGATAACTCTTCCATGACTGACGATGAACTTATCTCTCTTCAAGAGAAAGTTGGAAAATACGATTGTGACTCCTACAAGTATCGGTACTTTTTACTTCATTGTCTATCTGATAAATTTTATAATTATTATGATATAACTTACTCTAGTGCAAAAAAAATTTGAAAAGCCTTGCAAAGTAAGTATGACACTTAGGAAGCAGGAGCGAAAAAATATGCGGCTAGCAGATTTTTTTGTTTTCAAATAGTAGATAAAAAATTAGTGGTATACCAAGATCAAGACTTCATAATGATTGTTGGTGAGCTCAAGTATGAAGAAGTCAAAATTGGAGATAACCTTATTGTTTGTGGCATAATTGATAAACTTTCACCTTCATGGAAAGAATTTCAAAAAACTATGCACCACAAGCAAAAGAATATTCTCTTGAGACTTTGATAATGAGAATCTGCATAGAATAAGAGGCAAGGAGACAAGATGCACTTTTACAAACAGAAGAGAACAACATCACACCGAAGGTAAATTTAACTTCTTCAAATAATGTTGCCCCTGAAACTAACAAAAATACTACTTTGAAGTCTACGAAGAAAAAATTCAAGAAAAATGATGGTATACATCCCAAGGGCAATAATACTGAAAACAACCAAGAAAAAAATTAACATGTATAAAAAAGGGATTGTGCTTTGTCTGTGGAAAGAGTGAAAATATTGCTCGATTTTGCAAATTTCAAAAACGTGGGTCTACACCTCAGGCTAACATTATCGAAGAACTAACTAAGTCAGCTATAATAGACATTAACATAGTGGAGAATGTTGATGGATGATGAGATGACTCTGGTGCAAACCTCCATGTCTTCTATAACAAAGACTAGTTTAAAAAATATACTAATTTCGAGGAACCCAAAATCATCACACTTGGAGATTCACATGCAACTCAAGTACTTGGAATGGATGATGTCGAGTTGATTTTTACTTCTGAAAGGGTATTGCTATTAAAAGATGTACTTTATACTCCTTCTATGAGAAAAAATTTGATGTCTAGTTTTCTTCTTAATAAAGAAGGCTTCAAACAGATTATTGAATCTGATCAGTATGTAATTGTGAAAAATAATAATTTTGTGGGAAAGGGGTATGCATGTGATGGTATGTTCAAGTTGAATGTTGAAGTGAATAAAACATTTACTTTTGTTTATATACTTTCTTCTACTATTTATTGGCATGCTCATTTGTGTCATATAAATGATTGTTATGTGGGAATCATAAGTAGTTTAGGATTAATTCCAGTGATTAAAAAGAATTTTAAAAAATGTGAGGCTTGTAGTAAAGCCAAAAAAAAGGCTTCATTTTCAAGTTGAAAGAAAAATTGATTTATTAGAATTAGTTCATACTGATATTTGTGAACTTGGAGAAATTTTAACTCGTAGAGAAAATAGATATTTTATCACTTTCATTGATGATTTTTCTAAGTTTACATATGTTTACTTAATGAAAAAGAAAAGTGATGCTTTTGAGAAATTTAAAGTTTTTCTCCATGAAGTTGAAAATCAGTTTGGAAGAAAAATAAAAAGAATTAGAAGTGATAGAGGCCGTGAATATTAGTTACATAAATTCAACTCATTTGTTAGATCATTGGGTATAATTCATGACACTCCTCATCCTCCTTATCCTGCATCTAATAGTTTAACGGAAAGGAAGAATAAAACTTTGATTGAGTTGACTAATTCCATGTTAATTGAGTCTTGTGCACCTTTAAATTTTTAGGGTGAAGCTCTTTTGACTGCTTGTTATGTGTTGAATTGTGTGCCTCATAAAACAACCAAACTAATACCTTTTGAGTTGTTGAAAGGTTAAAAGCCAAATTTGGTATATCTAATAGTTTGGGGTTGCTTAGCCTATGTAAGGTTAATGGATCTTAAAATCTCTAAGTTTGATAAAAAAAAGTTACTATTTGTGTTTTTCTTGGTTATGCTTCAAATAGTACAACCTATAGATTTTTTAATCTTGAAGATAGTATTATAATAGAATCTGGTGATGCTATTTTTTATGAAAATAAATTCTCTTTTGATTCTAAAAATAGTGGGGGTCAAAGGACTGAAGAAAATATTTTGTCACTGCCAAGTTCTTCTACTTCTACTTTAAAAAATAAAGAAAATGAAGATTTTGAGTTAAGAAGAAGTAAACAAGCTAGAGTAGAAAAAAATTTTGGTCCCAATTATTATGTTTTTAATGTTGGAGATGATCCTCTCACTTTAAACGAAGCTTTTTCTTCACATGCCACTATTTTCTGGAAAGAGGTTGTAAATGATGAAATGGAATCAATAATTTCCAATAAAACTTGAAAGCTAGTTGATTTACCATCGGATTGTAAAACAATTGATTGTACATAGGTCTTACGTAAGAAATTAAAACTTGATGGATCTGTTGATAAATATAAAGCTAGGCTAGTGGCTAAAGATTTTAAACAACCATAAAACCTAAATTTTTTGATACTTTTTCTCCGGTAACGAGAATTACATTCATTACACTTTTAGTCTTTATTGCGGTAATTTTTTATTTATAAATTCATCAAATGGATGTAAAAATTTCTTTTTTAAATGGAGACCTAAATCGGGAGATTTACATGGACCAACTCGAGTGTTTTGTTGGGGATGGCCAAGAAATCAAAGTGTGTAAACTTAATAAATCCCCATATGGCTTGAAATAGGCACCAAAGCAATGACATGAAAAGTTTGATTCCTGCATGATTGATAATGGCTTCAAACAAATGAGGTGAGAAGGACATATATCATAAGTCTTGGAATAATTTGCAGGTTATTATTTGTCTATGTTGATGATTTATTGATCTTTGGCTCTAATATGAATGTTATTGGAGAGACTAAAAACATTCTTAGAAGCCATTTTGATATAAGAGATCTTGGTGAGACAAATTTTATTCTATGAATAAAAATTACTAAAACATGTGATGAAATTTTTCCTGACCAGTCACATTATGTTGAGAAAATTTTGAAAAAATATAATTTCCTTAATTGCACGCATGTTGTTACTCCTTTTGATTCTAGTGTTCACTTATTTCCTGTTGAAAGTGAAAATGATGTAATAAAATGAAAGAAATATGCTAGAAGAATTGGAATTTTGATATATGTGACTGATTGCACTAGGCCTGACATTGCATATACGGTAGGAGTGCTTAGCAGGTTTACTAGCAAGCTAGGTAATGAACACTGGCATGCTATAACGAGAGTGATTAAATACTTAATTGGAATGAAAAACTGTGGTTTTTTCTATACAAAAATATCCAGCTATACTTGACGCTTTTGTGATGAGGATTGGAATACTTTATCAGGTGATTCCTTTTCTACTACTGGTTATATTTTTATTTCAGGTGGTGATGCTATTTGATGGAAGTCTAAAAAGCAAACAATTATTGTTAACTCTAACATAGAGGCTGAACTAATTGTTTTAAATTTAGCTAGTGAGGAAGCAAATTGGTTGAGAGATTTGTTATTTTAAATACCCTATTTTAGAAAACCAATTCCTCCTATTTTAATATATTGTGATAGCACCGCTGCAATTGGGAGAGTTCAAAACTATTATTACAATGGTAAATCCAAACCTATAAGAAGAAAACACAATAATGTGAGATCATATTTGAATGGTACCATTAATGTTGATTATGTCAGATCTTGTGATAATCTTGCAGATCCATTGACTAAGGCCTTAGCAAGAGAAAAAGTTCTAGAGCATATCGAGGGGGAGGAATTGAAGCCTATTGAATCTTGAGTCATATGTGAGGAAACCCAACCTGGGGATTAGAGATCTTATAACCAGGTTCAATGGGAAAAACAAATCACATGATGACTTGTTGTGAAATAATGCACTTTTTTTATCCCTCTGTATGGTGTGAGTGCATTTATCTGTAATTATTGTGAGGTTGAGTTTAAAAAACTCTTAATGAAAATTTGTAGCTCGTATGAGTGGGGTGTTAAAATTACAGGAGCACTCTCGATAGATTTTACCTATGTTAATGTGGAGGTAGGCCGCTTTCTATGAGAATTAGGTTCACTCTCAAAAGACACTCATTAAAACTGGGATAGCACAAGATCGTAATGTGCTGGCTATAAAAGTCATGTCAACACCATGACTATTATGTGTAAGCAGTGACATTTTATTTTCCTTAAGCATTCATAGTTCAAGTCTGAGATAACTACGACTCTGGAGTAAAAATTACTATTTTACTAAGTGGAGGTTCAATGCAGAGCACACCTTCATTATGCATGGTAGTTTTCCTTCAACTTGTAGACTCTCTTGTGTTAATATTAAAATGAGTGGGGAATTGATGGATTAAGAGAATTTTAATATTTATTTATATTAAAGTGTATCTTTATTCATGCATTATCAATATTTAGAGTTAGTGCATGTATTTGTTGATTATATTTTTCCCCTAATGGCAATGGCTCTTCATGTCTCTTTTAAGGGAATGTATGCACTTGACTCTTGATTATGGTGGCTAAATTTGGCCTCCATTTTCTTTGAGATTCATGTAACCAAAAGACCATTGATATTCCATATTTATCCACTTTCTTCTTTTTAATTGCATGAAAATTTTTTCACACCTAAAATAAAGATGGTTTTGCATTATTTTATTTAACATAAGCATAGCACACAAGAAAACAAATAGTGCATAAAAGTTAGTAAAAAGAGAGTTTATTAGTTAAAGGGAGGTGTTCTTTTTGTGGAGCTTTAAACTTAACTCTTGTCCAGAGTTGTTGAGTTGTTCTTTGTGATAAGGCTATTGTATCCTGGAGGGGACAAGTCAAGAAGATTACTGCTGGACCGGTGAAACAATTTGTTACAGTGGGCTTGAATCTCCTTAATGAGAGTGAGATATCCGTTCCTCAGTCGAAGAAGAAGAAGGTATTCTTTTTTAATTTCTTCACTTGTAATTTTCAGTTGTAATATTATTGTAATTTCACCAACATCCATAGTTGTCACAGGATTATTTTATGAATTTGTGGAGTTGTGAGATGAATTAGAAGATGAGTCTTGATGGGTTTTGTGTGCATCACCAGCGCACATCTGATGTTAGCATTTCAGTGGTTGGATAACCTCGTCCGACCGCGTCGTGGCCTTTTAGAGAGAGATACGCGATGATTCCTCTACCAAAGCTTATGTCACCAGTAACAATGGTGAGATAGGTTTGTACGGAGATACAAGGTAAAAAATATAATTATTTGGTGTATTTAATGGAAAAATTAAACAATGAAGAACACATGTACTGCTTTATGTGGCATATAGAGATAGGTTTATATAGTTTTATTTCGATCTCTAGACGCTCAATGTACATTATTTAGTTAGTAGACTAGCTAAGAAATAAAGGTTACTAAAATATAATACTAGGAAAAATTACAGAAACTAGCATCTCTAAGATTATAATTACAATAAATAGCAACACTTTTTAAAAATTGCAATTTATAGCAAAAGTAGCAATATTTTACCCACTTCATAGTAATAGAAGAATATGTATTTTTTAATTGTGCATATGTATTCATAAGTAATACATATATATATTTGTATATGTATTTATATAGCAAAATTTTACTTAAATACAAAATACAATTTGCTATTTTTTGTAATTATGAAACTGTTGCTATAAAAGTTATAATTAAGACTACAGAGTTGTTATTTCTGAAATTTTCCCAATATACTAATAAGTAGTTGGGGATCACAGGATCCCTGCAAAGTTTGGACGTGTTATAAAAATTTTCACCAAAGTTTAGGTATGTTTTGAATCATTTTTTCTTTATCTTTAGTGCTAATTATAGTCATTCTCAATGCATTTTTAAAAAAATATGAAATATATTATATTCAAAAGATGATATAATAAAATTGTCATTCTATTTATCCAAGTTAATACTGACAAGGAATAATAATCGGAGCAAGTACCAAATTTTTTCAGTTACTCTATTTCCTATAACCAAAATTAAAATTTTCAAAACCACCTCAGTCATCTCGAACTCTCTTTGATACTCCAGAAAGACTTACTCCATCTTTATGATATCTATTTTGTAATGTAAAATAATAATAAGTTTTAATAAAATGCAAAGTACAGAATATTTTGTTGAACATAATTTTCACTACAAGCACTTGTATACATGTAATGATCAAAAACCAAAATTCTGTATAATTCTGTACTGCTGTTCTCTCTTCTCTCTCCTAAATGATCGTCTAACCCTATTTCATGACCTTGCTTGCCGGCAGCTAACTCCCTCCGGGCTTATTTGCAGCTGTCAAATGCTAATTTCCTCCACTTCCTAGCACGAGTTCTGAACCTAAAGCCTTCAACCTTATTTTGCCCATTGAGAAATGTTATGTAGATTTTATGAATACGACGGAGGAGAAACTTTCTCTCGATAATAAATCTTTATAGAAGGATGTCACTATGGTAGGAGACATTCCTCAGGTCAAATGGATGGATGAAGAAGTAGAAACAGATAATGATATTGAAGATCTCCAATATGCGGTGATTGGGAAATTTTCATATTAGTGGTCTGATCTTGAAGAATTGAGGTAAATCATTCCTATACAATATGAGGTGAAAGGAGGATGTCTTATTGGCTTGTTTTGGAGTAAGCGTATTCTTATTCGTTTGACCTAACAAGAGGATTTGGTGTTATTTTATGGTGTTCGGGTACAAGAATCTGTATACATGCTACACCAACTTCAACTCTAGTTCAAGTCTAAAACAAAAACATTTTTGAAATTACTTAACACCTTCAACACTAGATTATGATTAATCTATCTAAGAAGTGTGTTTATTTTCAGAAAATAGATGAAAGAGAATTTGTAAGGTCAAGTCCCCCCACTTCACGGAGTTTCCTTAAGGAATAATTCCCCTCACTGTACCCGAGGTTATGAAATCTTCCTCTCAGGATAAAATGGCCTTCAATCTGAACAATAGCGGTACCTCAAATTGTTGGATTCAACGAACTCACTCAACAGTTTAATTGATCACACAGAATGTTTTGAAGACAAGAAGAGAGTTTGCAATTCAGAAAATTCGTGTGTAAACCTGTGGATGAAAGCAGGCTTTATAGCCTTCATATGTCTCTTCTGAAAAGTGGTAATGGTTCATTTAAAAGGTGTGACCTTTCCTGAAAAATCATGTCTGTTCGTCCAAAGATTGCATCTTTTCTGAACAACTATTTCATGGATCAGTGTGTCATTTCATTGTAGGATTGCATCCTTCCGAAGCATCAGTTCTGCCGAATCCAAATCCAAGAAACAATGACGACGCAAGGAATCTCTTATTTCTTGTCTCACTTACCAAGTGGAATAAGTGTTTCTTAATATAAACACTTGAAAGTCACATTCTCCCACCAATGTGGGAGAAATAGTAGACTTTCCATTTTAGAGTACACTTTTTATTTTAGTGTTTTCTTCTCTATTTTTCCTTCCACTTAGTTTCCTCCATTTTTCATTCACACTTTATCTATAGTTTGAACCCATCATTTGGTTAATCTTATTTCTAAAGAAGCTTTCTATATCACGTCTAAGGATGAGTACTCATATCTAATGCATACGCTGATTAATGATTCAAGATTTAGGCTTAATAATGAAACCTCAATGGCTATGATGTGGATCTCTTTTCCTAACCTATTATCCACTTTGTCAAAGAGTGTCTATTTTCCCTAGTGTCGGTGGTGGCCAACCCTATCCATCTTGATTAAACTCTTATCAACAAGACGCGACCTAGTTGTGCACGTGTGAAGGTGTTGGTAGATCTTAAAGGTGATTTCCCGAAAACTGTACAAATGAATATAGAGAATGCATAAACTAGAAAATAAGGTCTAATATGGTTACTATCCTTTAGGCTTATGTCCCTAAATATTGCTTTGAATGCAAGATGCGAGGGCATAATAATGAGAAATGTAAAACGCTCACTAATAGGAGCACTGACGAACAATATACACGATAGACCCATGACAAAGTTCAAATCATTCAGGAGCCACGTATCTCTTAAGTTCAAAATTCGTAGCACAGAGCCACTAGAATACTTTCAAGTGGGGAAGTGGTGGGAGATCCTGGTAACTGAAAAATGGCAGAGATAGAAGGGGGACAGTAAATCAAGCTCCTCAGTTAACAACCATTATGGAAAAAGTTTTTGAAGCCCTTGCTTAAGAGGAGAATAGACAAGTAGGTAGCAGCACAACAAAAATAAAAAATATAAATATTAAATATACCAGTAATAGAGGCAGTCCATCACCAGATAAAGAGGACGAAGGAGATAAAATTTCAGCCAAGGAATGGATTACAAAATCATTTAGGCCTATCTTGCAAAGTGATGTCCAGTAGTTCACTCCTCGTACAATCGATAGTTCTGAAAAGGTATCAGTTGAGAGTAATAACTCAAACACGGATAAGCAAAAAGACTGCAAAGGAAATAAGACAAGAAAAAAAAAATCAAAGAAATAAAGTAGGGAGTAGGGGTATCAAAGATGGGGAGGAGTTGACGTGAAACAAGTAAATAGAAGCAAGATAGAAATTAAAAATAAAAATTAAAGAAAGACACAATTATATTCAAACAATTAAAAGTCGTAATAGTGAATCTAACCAAAACACCATTTAATTGAAAACTAAAAAGCACCTAATCTATTAGAATTCTCAAGAAGGAAGTAACCTTACTTGACAATACTAGGACAAGTACTGAAAATTAACAAAGGGTTCTCAATCTCTCAAAGGAGGGGCAAATATTCAATCCACAAACACTAGTGGGTCAACCCTAATCGCTAACTATTTATATGAAGGGTTAAAAGAAATAAATAAAGATGAATTTGTCCTTCATTTAAATTACAAGCTAATATAAATGGTAGACACTTAGCATATTAAATATCTTCAAGTCATCCATATTGAAACCTTCTAAAGATTCCATCTTCATCCATAAAGCTTGAAATGCTTGAGGGTCCTTAGCTGGACTTCTTGAGAACAACTTTCTTGATGTAGTGTCCCTTTGATGCACATCATTCTCCTCTTCTTCAAGAGAATTCATCCTCGAATTTTGCGAAACCTATATCAAAAAGATATAAATCACTAACATTGAAAACATTATGAACCAAATACTCAGTAGGTAATTCCACTTTGTAATCATTATCTCCAATCTTCTCAAGCACTTGAAAAATTTCATCTCCTCTTGGCATAAGTTTGTTCTTCCTTTAGCTTGAACTTATCTCTTTTCTAAGTGAACTCATACCCAATCATCAGATACAAATGTGACTCTTTTTGTCCTTTTTTGGCTTTTCTGGTTGCATCTTTCCTGGCCTTCTCAATTTGCAATCTTACTTTCTCATGGATGAAAAAGGGCAGCCCGGTGCACTAAAGCTACTGCTATACGCGATGTCCGGGGATGCTCTTCATAAATTTTTTCTTAACTTTTACATCTATACTAACAATAACATCTTTGAGCAAAGAAGTTAAATCCAATAGAGTCAAGGGATTAAAGACATAAAAACACTCAAAAGGAGTTATGCCAATAGATCTAAGAATAGTTCTATTATATGCAAACTCAATTAATGGCAACTAATCCTCCCAAGAAGTTAAATTTCCTTTATCCATAGCTCTATGCATGTTACCTAAAGTTCTATTAACCATCTCAGTTTGACAATTCTTTTGAGGATGACAAGAAATATAAAATGGCAATTTGATTCTAAGATATCCCCACAAACACCTCCAAAAATGACTAAGAAATTTTGAATCTCTATCACTAACAATTATTTGGAAAACATCATACAAGTTCATCAAATTATTAACAAATAAAGTAGCAACATGAGATGCATCATCACTTTTATGACAAGCAATAAAGTGAGCTATTTTAGAAAAAATTTCCACAACAGCAAAAATGGTGTCCTTACCATTCCTAGTCCTAGAGAGGCCAACAACAAATTCATGAAAATATTTATCAAAGGACCGATAGAAATAGGCAAAGAGGTATATAAGTCATGGGGTTAGGTATGAGATTTAGCATGCTTACAATCCAAACACCTAACACAAATTCTTTCCACATCTCTTATCATTTTAGGTCAAAAGAAATATTTACAAAGAATAGCTAAAATTTATAACACTCCAATATGACCCACCAAAACTCCATTGTGTGCCTCTTTCTCCAATAACTTTCTCCATGAGGTATATGTATACAAAGTTTTCTATTTCTAAACAAGTATAACTCCTTCAATTTAAATTTAGGAGTTCTAATTTTATTTTCCTCCTTAACAACTTGCACACACATATTCAAGCTCACTTGACACCTTCAAAGACTTTTTCAAAATCATCATCATTAGAATATAACTCCCTCAAACTCTAAAAATCTATCAACCTAAAGGTCAAGGTATTCATCAATGCATATCTTCTAGATAAAGCATCTGTTGCAATATTCTCTTTACCTTGCTTATAATTAATCACGTATCAAAAAGACCCAATGAACTCTATACATTTGGCATGCCTCTTATTAAGAATATTTTGGATCCTAATATGCCTCAAAGCCTTATGATAGATTCTAATCACAAACTTCTTATGCCACAAATAATGTTGTCAATTTTCTAAAGCTCTCACTAAGACAGTTCCTTATTATTGGCAGAATATTGCAATGGAGCTCCTTTTAATTTCTCACTAAAGTAATGGATTTTTCTTCTTGCATCAAAATTGAACAAATGCCTTCTCCACTAGAATCAGACTTAATTTTAAACATCTTCTCAAAGTTGGGAAGTTGAAGTAATGGAGTAGAACTAAGTTTCTCTTTCAAAACTCTAAAGGCCTCCTCTTGTTTTCTAAAACTTTCAAGATTCTATAGGCTTTATCTTGTTTACTACCCCTAAAGAAAGATTTATTCTTCTTAATGACCTCAGGAACGGCTAGAGAATTAAAATTCTTCACAAATCTCCTATAAAAACTAGTCAATCCACAGAAGCTTTTAATATCACTAATAGACTTAGGAGTTGGCCAATTTCTAATATCCTCTACCTTTTCATCATCAACATCAACTCCTATTGAACTTACAATAAATTCAAGGAAAACAACATGATCCATATAAAAAGAACACTTTTAAAATTTACATGCAATTTTTCATTTCTCAACAGTCAAATATTCTCCTCAAATATTGCACATGATCATCCAAACATTTTCTTTAAATCAAAACATCATCAAAATAAACCTTGACAAAATTATTAATAAATGACTTAAGCACATATTTTATTAATCGCATAAAAGTTCTTGGTGCATTGGTTAGCCCAAAAGCATCATCATCCACTCATATAATCCAAAGTTAGTTTGGAAAGTGATTTTTCATTAATCTATAGATTTCAAATTTGATGGTATCGGCTTCTAAAATCTATTTTAGAGAATAAGGTAGGACCACACAATTCATTTAGCATTGTCACGATCTGAGGCTACCCCCTAGTCGTAACACGGTGCTTAGAACCATAAGTAATGCTAAGTTAATCCATCTACTAGCATACTACTTAATCAACTAATTTAAATTATATATAAAAGCTAAATTTGCTGAGCCAAAATATAATCATGAGGAAATCAAAATAAGTATAATACTAATAAAGTTTACAACATGATAAAACTAATGAAAGAACTTGAATTACATATCATGACTCTGACTAACTATCTATGAAGCCTCTACTATACTGACTATAGATAGTTGGGACATGCCTCCAACTACCACTAATCAATACATATGGATAATCAAAATACAACACATGAACTGCAATGGACTAGAGTCTCCGAAATAACCTGCTGACTGAAAACTGAGAACATGTTTGACCCTAGTGTGTGGACTACATCTGATACCTATAGTATGAAGGAATGTATCCACAAACGGATATATGTGCTTAGTACTTTGGAATGTATTGATTATATGGGGACATGCACTAAATCATTACAATAATTAAATCATAAATTAAGGACATAAGTTATTTGCTGAAACATACATTAAAACATGACGGCTATATGTGAAAATTGTTTGTCATAGTGAGATTTATAAATCATGAGATAAAAATAATTTTGTAAGCTGGGAAGCGGTAGAAACATGAATATTATATGTAAAGTTGAACATCCTGTAAAACTAAACTGAGGATCATGTATAGATACTGAGTATGAAAACATGAATATGTAAAACTAAGAATACAAAACCAAGTAAAACATGAACTGAAATAATCTATAAAACTGATTGAATAGTTACTAAAATCTGACTACTTGGTCAAGCAAATTTGAACTGAGATAGAATGAGTACTAACTGAAACCATGGGAGCTATCATGTAACTGACATGCCCCAATTTGATAAATCAGGGTCTAACCTGTACCCCAGTTAGAAGGGTGTCCGTACCTTACCACGGTTACTAACACATAATTATGTGGATCCACTAATCATGAGTCCTGAAGGACTATAGTGTCAATCCTAAATCAATGGGTGACTCTTCATGACCTATGTGAGATATGTAGTTCTAGAACTTAGTGACTTCTACTAGAAACTCTACCTAAACTAATAGGAAAACCGCCATCCCTGTGTTCATTCAATGCTAAATCCTACTCCCAACTGAACTGACACTGGTATTATTATTGGCTTAACATAATGTGGTACTGTACTTGTAAGTCTCAACATGAACATGATGTTCTGAATTTTCACAACCCGAACTAGGGTATAGCCGTGACGGACATCCCAAACCATGAAGGCCCGAACATCCTACTCTATCGGTAGTCATGCACAACATTCATATAATAAAAGAAAATGAGAAATTTTAATCTAATACAGAAACATGGTCATACTCTGGATTAAGTTTAACAATAAGGAATGAAATCCAAAATTAACTAAACAACATCTGGACCAGTCTGTGAAATCTCTACTACATGAAAATCTAACAACTATCTAAAAATTGGGACAAGGCCCCCAGTAGACCGAAACTATAATGGATGACATAATCTGGAAGGACAGGCCTTCTGGAATAGAGAAGGCTCACCACTGCACAATCTGATCTGCTTTCTGAATTATCTACTGCTTATCTGGACCCCTAGATTGACCCTCAGAACCTGATAGGTAGGGGAAGGGGGTCAATACAGATGTACTGGTACATAGAGCAAATCCAAAATAATCATTTATATTCAACATATATGTGAGAAATTTAAAGCAATTCATAAACATATCATATAGTAAGAAATCACATGCATATTTTAAAAGACTCTGTGAAAACATCTGAAATTTATGACACTCTTTATCTTACTTCTGTGCTAAGTGGTGTACCCTATAATCTATAATCCCAAGGACTATATGTGATCTACTATTAACTCGGCAGCCAAACCCCCAACCAAGTATGTCGCAAGGGTCAGAGTCTCTGAATCTACTATGCCACACGGCTGTCGCCAGCGTACAATAATAATCTACCCGTATCGGCAAATACGATTTCAAGCTAAGAGTTACTTAAACTCATGCCTTTTTCGAGTAACCACCTAACCCTCTTTATGCCCATTTTTAGTTCTTTAAACATGTACGCTCTGAAAACATACTCTGAAATTTTTAACTCTGTCATGGCATATACACATATATGGTATCGTTATACCATTTACTTGCAAGTCACATTCTCTGAGCCATGTATAGAAATTTATATCTCTATTTTCAAATCATGAAATTCAGGACCACCATATCAACAATTCTTTCAAGAAACTCATGTAAAACAATGCAGTTAATTCTCTTTGTTAATGATTCAGTAAACAAAGGTGGTTATGTTAAAAGTCTAAATCTCTTGCAATTCTTTCTCTTTAACATCACATAGTTATATGAAGTAACACCCTCTCAACAATTCAAAAACATATTCAAGTACAAAGACATTGAGAAAACATCTTTAAAATCATAAAATGTGCATTTCAACTCTTTTCCAACAAAATCATAAGTTTTAATCCAATACAAGAGAGGAATTTCATAATTTATGCTCTCAAACAATCTTAAATCTCAAATCCCATATATATACGTATACATGTAAATCAATTTAGGGGATAGGATCACAAGGTCAAGACAATAGTAACATTTAAACATTCGGAGTACGTAATTTAGAACATAGATTCCAAAACCCCTTTGAAATTCATGCATAAAAATCTTAAAATCATGCTCTAATGGTTTTAAGCCCATGTAGTATTTAAGATAAACCCCACGTACCTTAAATTATAAGATCTGAAAGATGGAACCTAGATCTTGATAGATGAAACCAGGATCTTGATTTGTTTCTTAGAGATTTTGAACTTAAGGCTTGATTTTCTTGAATTTCTTGTTCTTGGAGAAAACCCTAATTTGATCTTATTTTGAGAGTGAAGAGGAAGTTTTTGATGTTGTAAAACTGATAATAATTGATTAATAACACTTAAGGGGTGATTTAATTCGCGTGAAAGGTTTTTGGAGTAAGGGAAAGACCAAAATACTCCTATGAAATCACTTCCCAGTTGCTGAAATTCTCAGCTGACGACCAAGGCTGACAAGCCATCAGCTTTTGTCGTCACCTGGGAGCTGAAATTGATGGGTTTCTTCCTAAGGATGATGACATATTCTGACAAGTCGTCATATTTGTGACAAGCCATCAGAATTGTCGTCACTCAGTTTGCCAGGCTGATATGTTGTAGTAAAATAGGCAGAACATTTTGCTCTGATATCATATTTTAGCAAAATTAGTGGCGTTAGAAAGAGGACTCAAATACCTTTCATTTTATTTATAGTAGTCCACCCAGTTCGTCATATACAAGGAGTTATGGTAGATTGAAGTTGATCCGAGTTTTGATGCTCACTAAAACTTGAACGATAGGAAAGCTTTCAACTAGTCCTTGAGTTAAGGGACCTATATTATCTCGACTCATGCTCGAATAGGTTCTCACACTATAGAATTGATTAACATAACAAATTTGCATAGGATTTATGGCTTTTGAAATATCTACGCGTAGGAAAGACGATTTTTGTTCTAGCCCAAAAGGCGGGGGGTTCCATTAATGTAGTATAAAAATCATGGTCTGATTGACTTGTAACTTAAATATAAAAGCATGTAGAAATAAATAGGTATCGATGTTCATAAACCGACAACACTGAATGATTACAAAATTTAATAACAACACTTAAAACAGTGACATAAAGTTATAATTCAAAGATTAAAACATAAGACATATCTATTAATGAGAGACGTACATGAATTTGAACATAGGAATGCATAAAACTTTAGGAGGATAACAATTCCACATGGTTTAGTTCATAATTTGATGATTTAACATGAAATCAATGGGATATGACATGAAAATTAAAATTTAAAACATCAAATAGCTTAAATCACATGGGAAACACATGTTAACATGGCTTGAATTCAACTACTAAGAAATAGAAGGATTAAATTCATAAGTTGCATGAATAATTTCATAAAATTGAAAACAATTCATACTTTTAAACCAAAAGAGGATTTTTTAGGCTTAATAGATGGAAGGAACCCATTAATGAATATCCCACATACCTCAATTAGATGAATTATTGAAGAAATCTTGAAACTGAAACTTGAATTCCTGAGTTCTTGGGGAAGAAAGCTTAAATTTCTTGTTCGTGGGAAGGAAAGGTTTTACGTGAGTGTTTAATGATGAAAAGTGGGAAAATAATGTCCTTTTAGGGGTTTAATCCATCACTTGGGTGTCTGGGCGAAAGAGGAAATGACCAAAATCCCCCTTGGGCTTATACTTACGAATACAAGAAATATATTATTCGCGTCGCGGAGGATAACGCGGAGCTATCGTGGACCCTTACTGTTTCTTATAAAAATTCTCATAACTTTTTGCTTGGATGTTAGATTAAGGAAAAATCAGATGAGTTGAAAAGAGGACACAATTATCTTTAATTTTGTGGGTCTTGAGCTAAAAAATTTAACATATTTAAAAGTTACACATGTTCAAAGTTGACCCTTGTAGGATCGAATACAAAAATTTGTCTGAATCAAGATCTCTTAACTCTACTTTGTTCTAAGTGTTTTCTATGAATATTTTTCACCTCGATATCACTTCACACCCTAGGATAATGATTATAACACATATATTTACATAAAAATTATGGGATTAGAGTTTATACACATAGAAATGATGGTTTGAACTCTAACCTAAAAATATGTGGTGTTACAAGCATATCATCAAGTCTAGGAATGGAATGTTGATATTTTACCATAATTTTATTAATGGCATGACAATATACACACATCCTATATGTCCCATTCTTTTTGGGTACTAGAATTACTTGCACTGCACATGGGCTTAAACTTTCTCTCACCAAATCTTTATTCACTATTTTCTTTACCCGTCTTTGCAATTTTTTAGTCTTTTGAGGATTGCTCTTATTATACGCTTTGTTGGGTATTTGAGAGCCCAGTAGAAAGTTTATTTCATGGTCTAATCCTCTCAAAAGAAGCAACCCACTTTATATTTCTTTTGAAAATAGATCTTCATAATTTTGCAACAAAGAAGAAACGACATTTGACAAATATATAAAGGCTATTTCATGTTAGAAAGCAAAGAATAATCTTTAGGTTTAATAAATATGACTTGAGTACCATGCTTAATGATTATCTCTTTTATGCTCTCTTGATTTTGCAAAATCATGCACATTTTCTCTCTTTTTATTTTTTTTTTAATTTTCTTGCCACCTCTTTTTTTGTGATAACTTATTCTCACTTGAGATCTCAACTGCGCTTTTTTCTCTCTTGAGTTATCATTTTTCGCTCCTTTACTCTCTCTTTATTTTCTCTCTCAAGTTTTTCTTTCAACTCTTTTATTTTTTTATATTCCTCACTTACTTGAAAAGGATAAAGAAGGTTAAGAATATTCTTTTTACCATACTTAACAAATTCATATTTATTTGACCTTCCATCATGCTTAGCCCCCACATCATATTTCCAAGGAAACAATAAATGCTAAGCTTGCATTGGTATAACATCACAAATCACTTCATCATGATAACTTTCAATCTTAAATTTTATGAACACTCTCTTGGTCACCTTAAGTTCACCACATTCATTGAGTCATTGCAATCTATAAGGTTTTGAATGCCTCCTTGTTGTAAGTTTAATTGTTCTTTCATGGATACATTAGAAACATTGACATAACTTTCACTATTAATTATAAAGAAACATAATTGCTCTTGAAATCTACATCAATTATGAAACAAGTTCTCACTTTGATCAAGATTCTCCCTTGTTAGAGAACTCATATTTCTCCTAACAACAAGAACAAGTTATTAATCATCATTAATTTTTTCTCCATCACCTTCTGCCATAAACTCATCGTTATTATCATCCTTCACGTGGTCATCTTTAGATTTATATTTGTCTTGATAACCACTATCATTCAATGCAATGATAGCTCTTCTATTAGGACACTCATTTGCTTTATGACCATATCCTTGAAATTTAAAATACTTTATTTTAGATGGAGTTTAGAGTTTAGCTTTATTACCTCCATCCTTGTAGTCAACCTTTTATTTTTCTTTGTCCAAGTTCGACTTCAATTCTTTCTTTATACCTTTTGGATTTGTCCTAAATGGGATATGATATCCAAACTTTCTTATTTTCAGTCTATGAAGAATAAGAAGACTGCACTTTTGACTTGTTTTTCTTTTTATGGCCTTCTACCTTGAGTGTCATTTGATAAGCTTCATATAAAGTTGAAAGATGATGCAATTCCAATTGTTTCCTTACCTCCTTATTTATGCCTGAGATAAATCTTACCACAAGTTTCAACTCTTCAATATTGACATTATCTCAAAACCAAGTATTCTCTAGCTCCACATAATACTCTTCCACACTCTTACTTCCTTGTTAAAGATTGTAATACTTCTTTAATGTATTTATTCATAATCTTGCCCACAAACCATTTTCTCATACGCGTCATGTCATTCCAACTTGTAACAAAGTCTCTATTCACCAAATCATCACTTTCAATTTTCTCCCACCATGTAGAAGCAAAACCATTAAAGTCACTTATAACATAATTCATCTTTTTAACATCACTCACATTGTTGAAATTATAGTTTTTCAAGTGTCATAATTCAATCAAGATATTCATTCAGGTCACTACCACATTTGAAGAATGGAAGTGTATCCTTGATGTTGTTGAATCTTGATCTTCATCATCATTCCTTCTATTGTATTCTCTATTATCAACCGGATACCACCCTCAATTCCCTCCTCTTCTTCCTCTCCCACCTAACCTCTCTTGTTGAATTTTATCATTGACTCCATAATCAAAAGAAACATGCACTTCAAGGTTATGTTGGGCCTTCATTTTAGTTCTGTTGACTTGTGGTGGAATTTTCTTTGTTGATTTTCTTTCATTGAAATTGTTTCTAGATTCCAAACTTTTAATAAAGCAGCATTAGGAGAGGAAATCTTACACTACCATGTGGGATGGAGTTGTATCAAGAGGAGTCTAACTTGATCCCTTATCATGTTGACCAATGGGATTGAAAATCTCAAATGGTTGCTTTGATATTTTTTTTATTTCTCACCCTTCTATCCATATCTTTCAATTTTTTCTTTATTTCTTTCATTTCTTCCAATAGTTTTTGAAGCAAAATTTTCATTTTGCTAGAGGATTCTCCATCTAGTTGAGTCATTGTACCTCACTCTTGCTTTTTACCACTCTTGAATAACCCAATATTGAGAGTCAACGACGTCAAATAATTAACAAGTGGTACTACTTCTTCGGAATTGAGTGGTGTTTATATAATCAAGAAAGGAAAATTATAACTAATAGACAACGAAACAAATAAGAATATAATAAAATGAATAAAAATAGCACAAAATAATTTGACACGAATAAATTAAACCAACACAAACTAATTAATCATTAAGTATGAATTAGTACTCAAAGTAAACTAGCTAGAATTAACAAGAAAAGAAGCTAAACAAGTTTGAATAATTTAGACTATTTTGTAATTCTCAAATTCTTCTTATTCTCTAAGAAAAAGCTCACCTTTTAAAAAATATCAATCTCCTTCAATACCCAAACAAATGAGCTCAAATTTGAGATATAACTTCCCCACAACTCTATCAACAACTTCTAAACAATAGTTTCTTCAACTAGACACCAAATCAACAAAACTCATTTTCAAGTCTTTTCTTCAACATGACTTTAAACTTTTTTTAAGTCATGTATTCTTTGGTTTTTTTCAACTAGAAAATAGCAACATGTAATTTAAGAAATAATATCAAACAGTATTCCATCAAATTCATTTTTTTGGAATTTCTTTTTTTCTTTTGAAAATGTAAAAACTGAAAGACTTAGATTTGTGAAAATAAATCCAATTCAAGCTCTTGGTACCAATTTGATGTAAAAAAAAGAAAATAGAAGCTATATAGATATCATGACCCAAACCAGGGCCTAGTCGTGATGGGTATTTTAAGTCCGCCAAGGAGCGGAGACCACCCCTATTTCCTAGCCAACCAGAACACAATGCAACTAGAAGCGAATGAGTTTTGAACATATGATAAGATAGAGCTGAGTTCCAAACATATAACAAGGTAGATAAATCAACAAAAAAGGATCTAAGAATCCACAATTCCAAATCCACCAATATCCTGTTATCTACAGAAGCCTCTAAGAAATTAAACGTCAACTAAGGTTGGGACATGCCCCCGACCATAGCTAGAAACACACCAAAATAGTCAAAGACATAAATGAAACACCACCAAGAAATGAGGGTCTTTCGGAGAATAGAAGCTCACCACTTCAAAGCTGACTCACAAATAATCTAGAAATCACCTACCCCATGCAAGGAAATAGAAGTGTCTCTGGACACTACATTGCATGGGAATACAACATTCGAGGGTGATTAGCAAGGTGAGCACTAGCATGTAACTTAATGAAGGAATAAAATAATGTCATGATCAATCAGTCCAAAATCATTTCAAAACCATATGCACACAATTATATACATATACACATATAATATGTTAGGATACAGAACAAGGTTTAGAATAAAGTTTAAACATTACACTGGACTGTGTAACATCAACCATCAACAAAACACCCACGGGCTATATAGATACAGATCCCGCCACCGAAAGGGCCTAGTACATATTAGCCTCACAAACTGGAGGTATAAAAAAAGACCAGGGAATGCCCTGACCCAACATCAATCCAGGATACAAATAAATAGATAGAGTGTGCAACATGGACATGGTCATTGAGACCAACCCCCACACCGATAAATGTGGGTTTTTAATATTAGTCCTTCAACACCTCCACCTTCACAGCTTGCTACACAAACCCCTTTAAGGCCAACTAAAAAATTTGCACATTCCCGTTCATTAAATCTCAAACCATCCATTAAGGCATATACCATTGGTATCATCATACAAATTATGCTTGCAAGCTAATATTATCATGTCATTTCAATTATCCATCAACTTAGGGGAATACCACGACCCCTTTAGTTTATAAATCCAAATTTTTGAATGCCTTGACCCCTTTAGTTTAGCAAATTAGCTTGAAGGCATGCCTCAACCCCCGAGTTTCTAGTTTAAAGTCAAAAACATTGCCAACAAGGCCTTCAAAACCTTTTTTATCTGATTAACCATTTATACAATGCAATAGTTTAGGGAAGGAAGCCAAATCATGTGATTTACTATATTTCAAAGCTAATTATGCAATTGGGGTGACGAAACATAATTTTCAAAACTAAATTCCAAACAAAAATATCAAATTGGGAGAATGCCTCAACCACCATCCCATTTACCATACGTATGCACCCAACGATTTCAAAATACATTGATAAAGCATTAAAAAATGCATCATAGCTATGAAAATCAAATTTAAGTAACAATCACTCCAAAACCCTCAACCTAAGTCAATTCCACATTTAATCCACATGAATAACAATGAAATCCATTCCTTTAGAGAAAACAAGTTTAAGGGAAGAAATTGCATGCCTGGAATATCAAGAGTTATAGAGAAGAAACCAATCTTACGGCCCTAGATGATCAATCTTGAGAAACCCTAGTTGTTCTGACTTAAGGATTTGAGAAAGAAGAGACTGTGTTTGATTATGTTTTTGAATGATAATGAGGTCCCAAAAAGGGTTTTCAGGACGTGAGTTTTAATTGGAGAAAAAGGGAAATGACCAAAGTTCCCTTAAATAAAATGCAGAAAACAGTCGCTAATGACTACGGGTCAGCTTACGAATCATGAGGACACATTATGAGTCGTCACCATAATTCATAGTATGGACAATAACTCAATGCAACTTTACTTATTTGGTCATGAGTCACACCCTACGACTCGTGACCACACCTTACTACTCGTAGGGTAATAGGTGTAGTCACAATAGATACAAGGGACCATTACATTGGTGAGAGTCTAAGTCCTACATTACATCTCATAATGTCTCACCATGAATCGTATGGTCTTAATCATACTCAGGATAAAAACTTTGGTACCTACACTAGTAAGGCTATGATATACACTATACGTCTTGTAGGGAGTCTTCACGACTCATTACCAAAGTCATACCATAGGCAGTGAGCACAAAACATAGAAATTTTCAGAGGCCAAAAATTTATGATGCTACATTCTCCCCTTCCCCCATGATCATTCATCCTTGAATGATGAGTCAAGGAATCCATTAGCACAAATGTAAGATAGGAATGACCTCACATAACCTTTAACAAAGTCAGAAAACAAAGAGAGTTGGAAAAATTATGCCTTAAGCACGATTATCCAATGCGGAGAACAAGAGAAGATACTTGGACTTCATATCCTCTTCAGCCTCGCAAGTAACTTCATCTACCTTATGGTTCCTCCATAGAACCTTCACCAAATCCACATCCTTAGTCCTTAAATGACGGGCTTGCCTATAAAAAATCTCAACTGAGACTTCTTTGTAAGACAAGGAATCTGAGATACCAACACTCTGATAGGCACTACCAAAGAAGGATTGCCCACACAATTATTCAACATTTATTCATGGAATACCAGATGAGTAGAACCCAAAATCAAAGGCAAATCCAATACATCCGCAACATTGCCCACTCTCCTTAAAATCACATACGGGCCAACATAATGAGAATTGAGCTTCCCCTTCTTCCCAAATATCATTACTCCCTTCATAGGATATACCTTCAAGAACACCCAATTGCCAATCTCGACCTCCAACTCCCTTCGACTTATATCCACATAGGACTTTTCGCAACCTTGGGCAATATTATGCCTATCCCTGATCACCTTTACCTTCTCCATAGCTTGGTGAACCAAGTTTGGAACAAATAATCGAGTCTCACCAAACTCAACTACCCAGTAGGATATCTACCCCTCCTACCATAACGAGCTTTAAAAGGAGCAATCCCAATACTAGAGTGATACCTATTGCTATATGCAAACTCAATGAGAGGCAAATGATCAACCCAATGACCTCTAAAATCAATCACACAGGACCTTAGCATATCTTCTAAAGTTTTAATGGTCCTCTTCACTTATCCATCTATCTGAGGGTGGAATATGGTGCTATGGTTCACCAGTGTTCCTAAGCCTTGTTGAAACAAATGCTAAAAATGAGAAGAGAGTTGTGCACCTCGATTAGAAATAATGGAAATTAGGGTAAAATGAACCTCATACAAATAATGACGCCAAATCTTTAATGCTAATACCACGGCCACCAACTCTAGGTCATGAGTCAGAGAATTCCTCTCATGCATCATAAGCTGGCTAGAAGCATAAGCCACAACCTTACCATTATGCATCAAGACATAGCGTAGTGCCACACGAGATGTATCACAATACACAATAAAACCACCATTACCCTTGGGCAGAGCCAAAACTGGAGCAGATGTCAACTTATCCTAAAGCAATAATTTACTTATCCTAAAAATGACAAGAACTAATAATACTATATATGTTAAAAGTCAAAAAACTTATACAATAGGTCCTAAAAAGTTAAGGCTAATAATGGCCTCCTATACAATAACTTACGTAAATAAGTCAAGAAAAGTTATTTAATCTTCCATATGTTGCTTTCTTTACTTTAATGTTTTTGTCTTCTTATCTTTCTATTATTGCTCCATGTCTTTCTATCTTTTGTTGTGTATCTCCCAGCTGTCGTCCTTATCTTTTTCTATTCCAGTTGAACTTCTGGGATAATATTATCTTCTCCATTACATCTCGAGCATAAATGATCTGGATATTTGTGTCCAATTAACTTGCAATACCTTGTTAATAATTCTTCTGAAATAAATCCCTTCCTAATTGCTCTTGCAGTTTGTTGTTTTTCTGGATTGAGTAATGTCAGAATCCATTGTCTAGCTATTTCCATATCTGACTGGCGTAGCTCCCTTGAATTTGAATAAATAATTTGATGATCTCTTGAATAATAGCTCCATATTAGGTTCCCGTTTAGGTAGTTATTTGCTAATTCTTGAACAATTGAAGATATTTTAATAATTCATTTATTTGCATAAAAATCAGGTATCTCAACTTTAGGTATCTCTAGCTGTTGAACAATATCTTCTGGTATAATCATATCTCTGGTTAATCCTATTTTTATAACTTGTATAACTGATTTAATTTCGTCATATAGTATCTCTGCTGGTGCAGTATAAAACTTTATAAGAAATAGATTTCCTTTGGTTATTTTCTTATAGGTGGGGAATGCTCTATATAATTCTGGTATATCTGTTAGTTCATTTCCTTCATGGGTGTATACGATATTTAATAATCCATAACTGAAACAAGTTTTAACTAAGCTAGGGTTGGTTTTCGGTAGTGCGATTAACTTGTTGTAACCTTATAATCTTTGGGTTATATAGTTTGTGTTTGGTTCTTGGATATTTGTGGCTCTGGGTTTAAGGTTTAGATAAGTCTATATTTTGTGGATATTTTCTATGTAAGCTCGGGTTATGTGGTTATAGGCTTTTTTATCTTGGTTTAAACTTTCTCGATATGTGGTAGTTTGTGGGGGTATGAACAATGGGTCTTTTGGTATTTTTGATATAAATGGTTTTTTAAATATCTTGTTCATATTCATGTTCTGATATCTTTGTCAACTAACTCCTTTGTTTGTACCTGTAATTGTAGATTGATAAATGTTATGGGTTTTATGGAGTTTCCCAACGTCTACTTTTAGCTTTGGAATTTTAATGTCTTCCGATCGACATAGCTCTGCACACTGCTGAGTTAGCTGATTCATAGCTTTAGACTTCTGTTTAACTTCATTAGTCTTTAGCTTTTCTGTTTCGTTACCTATACTATCCACTTTCATTGAAATCATAGTTAGGGTTTTGAGTATCTTTTCTAAAGCATCATCTTCTATTATATCAGTCTGTGTAGTTTTGTCTTGATATGTAATCTGCAATGACATTTTTGTTAGTATTAATTACTTCAATTGTAAATGTAAAATTTAATATATTCAATACTAGTCTCCGAATCTCTTTCATTGTAACTGAATTTTGTATTTTCTTTGTTAACCACCAACGTACCTGTGTATTATCTTTCTGTACAATAAACTTGTTATATATAATATATGGCTCAAATGCTAATAAACATTTATATAATGAACATAATTCTTTTCTATTTATTTTCCATTTTATTTTTGTTTCATTAAATGTACCTAAGTAGTATCTACGCTGATGTTCTAATTTTTATTCTTCATATCTATATTTAAGAACTCCTCCATAACTATACTCTCTTGCATCTTCTTCCACTATATATGTAAATTTTTTCTTTTCGTCGGCGAATTGTAATTTTGGTAATTCTTTACAAAGTATTTTTATTCTCTGAACTTGTTTTTTATCTTCTTCGTTGTAACTGTATTCTACATTCTTTTTTAATTTTTTCTGCAATGGCTTTAGGTTTTCTGCTAATTTTGATATATATTCTCTTACTTGGTTTACTAATCTCATAAATGATTGTAATTTCTTTTTTGTATCTAATTGTTTTTTTAAATTTATTATTTTTTTTACTATATGTTGTTGCATTTTTACTCCACTTTTATCTATTTGTATTCCTAAAAACTCTATCTGGTTTTTCATAATTTTGGCTTTCTTTTCACTTAAACTTGTTCCCAATTTTTCTATTATATATGTAAATTGTTCTAATAATTTTAAATGTTCCTCTTTAGTTTTTGTATATAGTAGTATATTATCTATGTATACTATATAATTAGGTAATTGTTTAAAATAACTATCCATAAAGTGTTGGTATCTGCCTGGTGCATTTTTATATTCAAATGGTAGCACATTCCATTCGTAAAATCCTTGTGGTACTGTAAATGCAGTTGATTTTTTAGATTCTACTTCTAACTTTAAATGGTAAAATCCTGATTTACAATCAAATTTACTAAAGTAATTATATCCTTGTATTTGTCTTATTTTTAATATCTTATTTGGTATTGGATAATTATATGTCATAGTTTTTTGCATTTAGGTTTCTATAATCAATAACCACTCTACTTTTTCCTCTATTTTGTTCACTATATTTATTTAATATAAATGCTGGACTCTTGTGTTTATTATTACTTTTTTGTATGTATTGTTTTTCTAATAATTCATCTATATGCATTTTAAATTCTTTTAAATCATCAAAATTATATGTTAGTGGTTTTGGGGTTATTATACTATTTTTATCTATTAGCTCAATTTTTATAGTTGTTTTATGTTTTTCTCATCCTTTTAATGGATCTTCACTGTATAATTGTCTTAATCTTTTCTTTATTATTTCTACCTTATCTATGAAAAATATAGTTATTTCTTTTTTATTTATCGAAAATACGACTACTTCTATTGTGTCTTTTATTTTTTTATATTTTCTAATTTTTGTGTAATTTTTTCACTTTCTTTTATCCAATCAGTTTTCTTTCTTATTTTATTAATAACTCTTTTTGCTCTTACTTTTTGTTTACATGGTGTTGTAAACCACCAATCTGTTTTAGTTATTATATGTAAGTATTATTTATCTAAAAATGGCATTCCTAAAAGCATATCTTTTGATGTTAGTTCATAATTATAGATTTCTTCTATTGTTATTATTTTATCCCATATCTGTATTTTTACATTTTTAGCTTTATATGTAATTAAACTTCCTTCATTTTTAAATCATTTGACTACTATTGGTATTTTTAACTTATCCCATTTACCTTCTGGTAAACAGTTGTATCTACACATAAGTTTACTTCTGCTCCTGTATCTATCGTAGCTGTATAATACCTATTATAATATCCTTCTACTATTATTTTTACAAGTACATATATTTTCATATTATGTCAAAGCTCTTTTTATTAATATTTTTTCTTTATTATATGTTATAGATAATTGTGTATGTTCTATATTGTATGATTTTACTTGTTCTAACCATTTTATTCCTAATATTATGTCTGTTTTTTTGCATATCTTCCTTTATTTCAAATTCTATTTTTATTTTTCTAACTCCCATTATTATTTTACTTCCTGGGGTTAGTTCTATTCCTGATATTTTTTAATATAATAATAATGATTTATCTATATTTTTATCTGTTATTGCTACTGAATAATTTGCACTTATTATAAATTTAAATTTTTGGTATATTCAATTTTCTGTTATGGTAGTTATTATACCTTTTTCTATAGGTTTTATAATTCTATCATCTGCTAAATATAATTTTATTGGTGTATCTTTCCCTCTCTAAAACATGCTTTTATCAATATCTCTGTTCCTTCAAGGTGTACATATTTTATTGGGTCTTTACTTTTTATATAATTTATTTCTTTATTAATTATTCTTTTTGTTACTAGTGGTATACTAGCTCTTCCTTTTCCATAACTACATTCTATTACATGTTCTTTTTGGCTTACTACGTAGTATTCTTCCTTTTTTCTACTAAATATATTTTTTATTGTTGGTATTTTAAATATTTTTTCTACACTTAGGTCTAACTCTTTTCCTTTTATTTCGTCAAATATGTTATTATCAAATATTATTTTTTGATCTGTTTCTTCTTCATTTAAATATTCTTATTTTATTATTAATTTTTATATCTTCTTCAGTCATTTGGTTTATTTTTATATCTTTTTCAATCATTTGATTCATCTAAATCACTATCTATTTCGTTATCTATTTCATTCTCCGAAATTTCATATATACTATCTTCACTTTCTAATTCACAATCTATATAATCTATTTGCATGTATTCTGTATTTTCTATCTTTATTTCTGATATTTTTTTCTTTTTTGGGTTTTTATGCATTTTACAATCTCTAGCTAAATGTCCTAGGTTTTCACAATTATAACAAGTACATTCTTTTATAAATTTCTTTTTCCTATATGGTCTTTTATGTTTATAATTTTTTACATAATATTTTTTTCTTGGTTTCATATACTTATATTTTGATTTTTTTGTATTTCTTATGTCTTTTTCTTTTCTTATAATATCTTTCTTCACATCCAAATTGAGGTGCTATTTTATCTTTGCAACATGCTAAATTTCTTATTAGTGTTTTTTCCGTTTTTATTTCTTCTCTATATTTTTCACATAGATTTCTATACCATTGTTGTAAAATTTTATTCTTGCTCCTAGGGTATCTACTATTTTTGCTTCATCCCAACTCTTTATTATTTTTAAACTAAATGGTTCAGGTAATTTACTAAAATATAATCTTCTTATTTCTTTACTTTCTTCTGTATTATATGCTCCCTTAGTAGTATTCCTTAAATGCGCACGTATATTCATATATATATAGCACATATTACATATTGCTAGTTTTAACATTAAATTCCTATTTGTATCTTTTTCTTTATTTTGTTCTTCTTCTTCTTCTTCTTCTGTTGTTATACTGCTAAATTCATCTCTTATAGTTACTTCATATTTTTTTAATATTTCTGTTGATGATATTTTAGTAATTGTTGATATTCCTTCTGTTTTTTTATCAGATCTTAATACTTTTTTACTTGCTTCGGCTAGGTTTAAAAACCATAATTTTATTGTTCCTATTAATGTCCTTTCTATATATTCTGGTGTATTTGTTGTATCTATATTATTATCTAATAATTGTTTTCACATGGATCCTGCCCATAGTTGTATTGTTTTATTTGTGTCTATTATACAGCTAAATCTAAAAAGTTATGATTTTTATTAATTATTTATTTTGGTGTTCATTTGTTATATTCATATTTTAGGTCATATTTTTTAAACTTATCTTTATAATAATATCTAGGTTTTCTTATTTCTGATGTACTAGGTATTATGTTTTCATTGTCTTCTTTATTAAGAGTATTTATTTTTGTGTTTGTATTTTCTAAGTTTTCTCTATTAATTATTTCTTGTTTTTCATTAATTTCTAACTTTTCTATATTTGTTAAGATTTCTGTATATGTTTCACTATCTTCCGAATCATAATTATCTGTTTCTTCAGCATCTATTGTATTTATTTCTAATTCACTGGTTTCTGATTCTTTATTTTTATTTCTAATTTTTCTTTAAATTGATCTATCTCGTTTAATAATTTTTATTCTTTATCCTTTTCTTTTTTTTCTTTCTGTCTTTTTTCATACAGATCTTTTAGAACTTGTAGTTCTGTTTCTAGTTCAACAATCTTGTTATTTTTAGTTTCTACTATTTTTCGTATTTCTTCTGTAGTTTGTTATTTTATCTTATCTATTTCCTTTTTTCTGTCTATTTCTTCGTTTTCTCTTTCTATTCTTACCATGGTTGTCAACTTATCTTCTAATTTTAATTCTTCTTTTCCTAACATCAAATATAAATGTTCACCTATTTTCTTATATCTTCTTCCTAAATTAGAGAATACTATTTTTATTTTTAATCCTTCGTGATTTTCCTATGTTTTTTCGTCTATTATAAATTCTTCTTTGTTCATTTTATTTATTTGATAGTGTATAGATCATGTTGATATATGTGTTCTTGACTATCTATTAAGGATTTTAAATGTGATATTTCTTCCTTTTGTGCATTTATTGATTCTTGACATACTCCTACATTCATATTATATTGTAGTCTTTCCCTTCTTATTTTTAATTCTTTCCATTTTTCAGATATTACTTGTTTTAATTCTAAATTATTCATCTGTAAATAAATACTTGGTAAATAAATTCCTAAGTCAAACTTAAATATCTCATAAATTACTATACATAAACTTCTCTATGTACTTTGATTATTCATCGTACTGATTTATCTTTCAAATTTTCATTTTAAATTTATGAGATATCTGTATACATCATATCTATGAAAAATTTAAATTCCTTAAATATGTAATAAATGATAAATGTAATGTTGGTTACAAAAAAGAACAATTCGGTGCACTAAAACTCCTGCTATGTGTAGGATTGTGGAAAGGATCCGGCCACAAGTGTCTATTATACGTAGTCTTACTTTGCATTTCTGTCAGAGGTTATTTCCAAGATTTGAATCCATGACCTCCTGGTCACATGACAACAACTTTACCAGTTACACCAAGATTTCTCTTTCAATTTGTTAAATTATAAACAATAATAAAATTAATTCAAATATGAAAAATTGACAAACTTTTATTCAAGCATGAAGTTTTTGCTTCTTTTTTTTTTTTAGAAAAAATATTTTATTAGGAAACAATTTCTTAATAATTTTATATATGCTCTAGGTACTAAACTTTATATATGCTCAAGGTATTATGGTATCATGTCTTAATAATACAGTCTCACATTCATGTTCGAAAGAAAAAATTAATCTATATCTGAGACCATTAACAGGTTATCCAACTATCATCGTGACAATAGTGTATGAGGAAAGCTATATGTTAAACTGTTGTTATACATGAAAAGAAATTGTATCTTTCCTTTCATGAGTTGTTATAAATGAATCAGAATTGTATAATACTATTCTCCTTATATATAGAGAAAACTTATTAAATATACAGTCATTTCAAACATTACATCACATTAAAACATTACATCACAAAATATTACTACATAAAATTATTAATTCAAAATAAAAAAAAAAAACAAATTTCCTTATTTAGCTTTCATAAAAAAAATCAAGTCATTTTTTATGATAATTTTTGCACTATGAAACACAATAAAAATAAGTTCAAAAAATAAAGAGACTCTTTTAATCAATTTACATAATATAATGATAAATTCTTTTATTAAAAGAAAAGGGGAGAAAAGATATAATTGTAGAAAGAGTCCATGTGGCAATCTATAAGAAGTTAACGCATTTGTGTGTGCATGTCTTGTGGATGAGAGATGAGAACATTTGGGCGAAATAAAAATGATAAGTTAGAACGCGTGAGTGCATGAGGGAGTTTGAGAAGTTGGTTTGCACTTTCCCTTTTTAGGTTTAATTTAAATTATCTTCTTTAATTTGGTTTTATCTTTTTTCTTTTTTCTTTTTAAAGATAAAAATATAAATATGATGATAAAAGTTACTATTAATTATATTTAGACAAATAGATAAAGTAAAATAAAAATTAACTAAAAAAATATACACAACACCTTTTTATTTATTAAAATCTAAATAATAAGAAAATACAATTTTTCCTTTTTGAGAAATGTATAAAAAATTTATATTCCAAATGTGCCTTTAATAAAATCTTGAAACACTTGGATTCAATCAAAAAATGATTTTTCACATAACATCCTCACATTTATTAATTTATTTTTGTTATTCAAAATTGTTTTTGAATTTTTCATTTATATTTTAAATTTTGTCATGGAAGTGATGAGGGAAATGGAGGAACATGAGAATGGAGGAATGATGAAGTGCTGGTGAGTAATGTTGTTGTTTTTTTTTTTTAAATCAAGGATAAAAATGAAATACAAAACATGGAATTATGATTTGATATAGATCATGTCGTGAAATCTATTAATCATGACATTTGTTCTTAGAATTGTAGAAGAATAAGAATGATGTTCTACATCAGATACACCATACATAGATCATCTCGTTGTTGGAGTATTCTGTAAAATAAACACAGAAGTTTTAAAAAAAAGAAAAATAATTTCAAGATATATAAAAACAATGCAAAAAATGTTTCAGCAGAACAAAAAATTTCAAAACTAAAGAGTATTATTAGACAAACAAATATTAACATCTTTTAAGTTGCAGCAAGTTGATGCTATCAATGTTGCTCCGACGAATTACCATGCACTTCCTGTGAATCTGTGATGCACATTGGTAAGAAATAAAAATGAGTCCATTTAATTTCAGAAGAAAAAAATTGACTTGAGACAATTATATAGAGATCCTTCTCAATTTATTTTATAATTTTTACGTGCAAGATGAAAAAAAAAAATATACCTAGCATCTATTTGACTGAATTGGTGGAAGGTTCAACCAATACAAACGTTACACAAATGTAACAACTTTAAGAAGAATGAAATTTGCATATGAAGGGTTGTCTAGAATAAACTGCAATGATATCCATAAAAGTGAAAAATGTTAGATTAGAGAGAAATACTAACACTATCATTAAGTACTTTATTTATGAATTTCATAATAATAGAAATTCATATCCTACCGAGACATAATATAAAACTTGCTATCTTGTAGCCAAGTAGGCAAAGATTTTATACCTTCATAAAATGGTTGATTCATCCGAATAAAAGTGTTCCCCAATGTCGGCGGCTTATGCCCCGCATCGTTTTTCTTATCCACTTTTTTGGCATTGATTTTTATTATTTTCTGAAATCCAAGTTTTTCTAAAATAGTAAAATAAATTCAATAAAAGTTGAAAGTAGGAAGTTTTGAATTGATGAAGAATTAGAGGTTCGAGCAAATATTTGTCAATTAAAGTAAT
Organism: Capsicum baccatum var. pendulum; assembly: GCA_030864225.1. NCBI lineage: Eukaryota > Viridiplantae > Streptophyta > Magnoliopsida > Solanales > Solanaceae > Capsicum > Capsicum baccatum. The sequence continues at coordinate 230,341,552 of CM061558.1, read as the reverse complement.
TTTATGACTGTTATAATTATTAAAGGTAGTGCTATAACTTATAACATATTGTTGCTTCTAATGTAACTGATGACATTAGTGTTGAGAGAATCATATTTTTTTGAAAAGTGTAATTGTTTTGAGAAATAAATTTTAATGACTATGTATTTGAGAACTTGTGTTTGATTGCTAATTATATAGTAAAAGTTTAAGCATTTTAAAATTTGAAAAGCAACACAGTTTTCTTTAAAGTGGAAGTTTTTTAATTTGTAAATGAGTTATAAAAAATTTCCTGATGCCTAGGAAGGAACATGTAGAAGTGAAAATGGAACGTGGAAGTAAACTGCATGTTAGAAAACTTTTGTTTCTATTATTTGTAAATGAGTTATAAAAAATTTCCTAATGCCTAGAAACATGTAGAAGTGGAAATGGAACGTGGAAGTTCACTGCTTAGGAAACTTTTGTTTTTATTATTTATTAAGGATAATACTAATAGACTTGAAATAAGAATTTGATGTAGAATTGCCAAGTGTCCTGCTGTCACTTGGTAAAATTAGGACTGACATTGTTCTTTTACTTTTAATATTATTATTAATAATAATAATATTAATAATAATAGTAATAATAATAGTAATAATAAACTAACAAATTATATTACTCAATTTATTTGCTTATAACTTTCTTCTTAATTTAGAATTCTAAACTTTTATTTAAATAAGTTTAAAAATTATAACTGCATTTATAAGAAACACTGAGAGGCAACACATTTTTTTAATTATTTTATTTTCTTTTTTTGATTAACTATTTGGAATTTGAGAGGACGCAACACATTTTTAAAATTATTTTTATTTTCTTTTTTGATTTTATATTTTAATTAACTATTTGTAATTTGATATCTTTTTAGAAATTTAATTAAAAAGGTAACCATCATATGATTGAAAAGATATCAATATTTGACTTAAACTACTATGAAAAATTAAAATAACTCTGAAATCTAAAATTTTAAAAATTACAACCTAACTAGATGACATATTAAATAGTGCTGAAACGAACTTATTAAAGAAATACATTGATAACAATAGTAACGTTGTTTGTTAATTTAATGATTCTCAATTTAACTATTAAAAATAGTTAAAAAATAAAAGTAACTACAAAATTTAAATTATTAAAAAGAAAGATGTAAAAATTAATAATAACTACTAACTAATTATACCTATTTAACTAATTCTTGTCCTAAAATTTAACACGTGTCATTTTTTTACGTTGCCACTTGGCGGTTTTTTAAGCAAGACTATCTTGCTATTTAGTATATATAGATATCATTTGATTAAAAAGAACTTTATATTTAGTAATCATTTATTTTATACTTTTTCTTTTTTACTTTTATGTATTATTGACGTATTTTTCATTTTATTTCAAAATAACAGCTTTCATCTAACTTCAAAATGTAGATATTCTCCCTATCTTACACTGTAAATATTTTTTTAAAATCTTTTGATCAATGACTTATTTTTTATTTAAGAAATTAGCAATTTAAAGTTTGAAATATGCTTAAACCAAACGTTTTTCATACAACCATCTTACAAACAAATCTCCCGAATTTCATATTTTTCAAAAACTTTCTATCATTGTTTAAAATATAAAAGCGCATTGAATTTAAGTATGGTAGATAACACATTTTTGTCATATTAAATCTAATTAATGATACTCAATAATATTAAAATTTTTCTTATAAAATATTATAATTAATATATTTTCAAAGAACTGTATATCGAACTTTGGCACTAGTAATTACTATGTTAAATGTGAAGGTGAACCCATCAAGCTCAAATCATGGGTTCGCCTCTGCTCATATGTATTTACGTATAGCTAAAATGGACTTGAGAAATGACTTGGAGAATAAGTAATTTCCTTTTTTAGTGCAATGGATAGTTAATAATAGGGGTAAACAAAAAAACTTTTTCCTTGATATGTTAAAGTGGACAAGTAAAAATAAAAAATATAATTTTAGTATAAGCATAAAAAAAATAAAAACACATTTTTAGTATAATAGACGGAAAAAAAAAAGAGGAGTATTGTGAAAAATATCTAAAGTTGATTCTTTGGAAGAATAAATATGATAGTTTTCTAGTTAAATTTGTAGAATAATCTAGTGAATCAATATCATTATTTTCTAGTTAAATTTCTAGAATAATCTACTGTAGTCACTAGGATAAACACCTCATGAAAATATCTAGAGTAGAAGATAAAGTCTTTAGAATATAAGAGTAGTAGATGATAAAGATAGCTAGATTTTTTCTCGTAAAAATATCTAGAAGATTTTCTAGAACCATCAACAAGTCTCCTTTCAAATCCAAGTTGTCGCTTTTAATATTTTCTTTCACCTATATAGCTTTGTTTTGATAAAGTATTTATAATGTTTTTAGTTTTCAGTGGCTTATTCTCATAATTCCAATTAATCTTGAACTCAAAATTGGACAAACAAAAAGCACATTTTAATTTTGGACTCTTACAACATGGATTTCATATATCGACTTAGATTCGACCCTACTTGTAGATGTTTTATCTTTTACGTAAGAGTTTCATATAATCAAGTGACTGTATTCTAAACATAAATGCATCTAAGAATGGTGGATCTTTCCTGTTTTGTAAGTTGTAACTATCAGAATTTTCCTAGAGAGGCTAAGGGCCCTTGTGTTTTTGGATGAGTCAGCAGCCTAGCTTTAGGATCCAATACATGGCTGTCAAGTGGGCCGGGCCGGGCCAAATTGGAACCGGCCCGTATTATTTAACCGGGTTGAGGGTCGGGCCGGGGCCGGGTTGGGGTCTAAGTAGGCCGGTTCGGTCCGGGCCCAACAGTCAAAAAATCAAAAACCATCCTAACCCGGCCCACTTAACTCAACTCGGTCAAACCCACCTAAACTCGATCAAATCTGTTTAAAAAATCGGTCAAACCCGGTCAAAAATATAAAAAAAAAAACTTTTTTTCAATATACATTACATATACTCACCTATATACATTATAAATACGTTAAATAATATATATACACTATATATATAGTATATACAACATTAGAATTTAAAAAATATATACACATATACACAAATACACATATATATGCACCATCCAAATATATATGTACTACTTTAAACTTTCAAGTTTAAATAAAATATACTACAATATATATATACACATGTATACGTTATATATACACGTCTATAGAAGATCTATTCACATATATACACTCTATTCTATGTATATGTAATACTTTAAATGAAATGTACTACAATATATATACATTACAATATATATTTGTATAGTTATATACTAATTTATAAAATATATACACATGTATACATTAAATATATACATTTATAGAAGATCTATTCACATATATACACTCTATTCTATGTATATGTAATACTTTAAATGAGATATATTACAGTATATATACATTACAATATATTTTGTATAGTTATATACTAATTTATAAAATATATACACATGTATACATTAAATATACGCGTCTATAGAAGATCTATTCACATATATACACTCTATTCTATATATATGTAATACTTTAAATGAAATATACTATAATATATTTGTATAGTTATATACTAATTTGTAAAACATATACACTTGGATACGTTAAATATATACGTCTATAGAAGATATATACATACCATTCAATATATATGTACTAGTTTAAATAAAATATATACTACAATACATATATATATACTACAATATTTATATATATATATATATATATATATATATATATATATATATATATATATATATATATAGTTATATATTAATTTATAAACCATATACATAACGTATACATTATATATACTCATCTATAGAAGATATATACACATATATATATACCATTCAATATATTCACTACTTTAAATAAAACATACACTACAATATATATATATATATATATATATATATATATATATATATATATATATATAGTTATATATATATATATAGTTATATACTAATTTATAAAACATATACACATATATACGTTAAATATATACTACTTTATATTTAGAAGATATAAACACACACATATATATATATACCATTCAATATATACACTACCTTAAATAAAAGTATAAAACATATGCTACTTAATATAATAAATTAATAATACTTGATATTAAATTAATAATGTATTAAAACTAAGTTTTTAATTTCAGTTTGTGAAATTCTGAATTTTCAAAAAAAAAATAAAAAAAAAATCTTATCCGGGCTGGTTAACCGGCGAACCCAAATCGGGTTGGGTCCGGGCTGAGTTAACCGGGCTCAAATCAAAAATCCAACCGGATCGGAATCCGGACCCCTAAAGCCCTTGGGCTTATCGGGTTAGGTCAAATCGAGCCGGTTTAATTATGTGGGCCGGTTAAGTTTGACACCCATAATCCAATATGACAAAGCTAACTTTTTCTTTTGTTAGTTAAGGGTTTGCCATGTGAAGAGGTTGACTTGGTTTTGTGTTAACCTTAAGATATAAGGATGGTGCTTCTCATCCTTCTTTTGTTTGAAAGGTAAGACTTTAGTCCCTCTCCTATTTCGCTACCACGGAATAAAAATTCAACCAAACTTATACAAGTGATTACATTTTTTTCAAAAAAAACATCTTCAATATTTTGAAGATAATGAAAAAATTTACAGACACAAGTTTTATTTTTATATAATATTAGTTTGAAATAAATTTTAAAAAGTAACATGATCAATAGAATTCATATACTTGATTTCAACTTTTTTGGAATCAAGACGTAATAGACGATAGGAAAAATGAGAAAAAGAAAAAAAGGAATGCCTTGGTTGAAGGATCGAACTATACTATTGTGTCAACACTTGACTCTATTTAAACTAAAAGATTATTCTTTAATTAGTTATAATACTGTCATTCCAATCCAATTCCAATTCCAACACCTATTCAAAATTCAAACCCAATCAATTTTCGCTAGAGAAGAGGTCATCTATAGCTTTCAAAATATAATATATGTAATCATCAATTTATCCAGCACGAAAGAGATGTTTAACCAAAAACATCATTAAGAAATTATTTAGTGGCATTAAATAATTGTCCTCTTCAATTTTAGATTAGACCCTGCTAGTCAATGACTAAACATTTATCAAAGTGCTACTACTACGTACAAACGTATGATAAAGAGACAAAAGGAATTTACTCAAATAAAAAGCACTGTTTTGTTGTTACTCCTGTTTTTCTTGAATCTAATCTAGCCAAACAAATCTTAATGTTTGGTCAATAATCAAGAATTACTACTTTTACGAAGTTGAAACTTGAAGCCTTTCACTTCACCAACGGCCATAATATGGAACTCCGATGATTTTTTATACTGATTCACTATACTCTAAATGCACCTTCAATATAATACTAATGATCTCTTAAAGATGAAATTTCAGGGAATTATCATTTACTCATATGTCATCGTTTACTCTTGTGGCTATCTATTACTTAATTTGTTTCAATTTATGTGAGATGCTTGATTCATAGAAAGATATAAGAAATAAATATGGAAATATATTTAGAATTTATGATTGCCCATGAAGTGTCCCATTTTCAACCCGGTAAGAAATACGCAAAGGAAATAATGGTTTGATTTGTAATGTAGCTTTTGAACTTTTGCACTTGGATGTAACTTTGCAACTCAAGTACTGATGAAACCAGTCAACACAAACACAAAACTCTCCTAAGTCAGTCGTATATTTTTTTCCTATGTACACACTTGAATATTTATTGCCATACAATTACTGGTCAATCTTAAATCTGAAAAAATACACACTGAGATTTGTGAAATTTGTTAGGATTGGCATATACTATGAGAATCAATTGTCTTAGGTCAATATGTAGAACTAGAAGCTAGCTACTCTTGTATAACAAATAAAAATAAATTCGCACGGAAAGAAATTATTCTTGTAGTGTATGAAATTGAGACAATTCGACAACAGTTACATTTATGTGTGACCAATTAATAAATGTCTTGGCACCAACTATCTAAGAAGATCGTGGCTATGGTTCACCTAGCATGGCCAGGATTCATATACCAATCATGGTTAAAATCAAGTTAAATTATATAAACTTTGGAAACATATAAAATATACAGTAGTTCCCGGGCCATTTTAGAAAGTTTTTTGACAAAGAATAGTTGTTCAGTTCTTGATCATACCAGGTTATTAAAACCTAACATTAGTTTTAAATGCCTCCACCAAAGATATGTTTACTAATGGAGGTCTATGCATGTTTTAGGACTTCTCAAATTGATCCTCAACGATTTGCTTAGCCTATCTCTGAGTAAAAAGAGGGGAGGTCATTGAAACTGCTACTTTAGTCTTAGACATTGTCATAGATAGAATTTCAATCACAAGTTTCTTAGATAGGTTCATGGTCTCTTAAGTCTCCTTAACTTCCATGAGTCTATTAATATGAACCTCGTCATGCCCTTGATCAACACCAATAAGAACATCTTCATCAAGAAACAACTCAAATTTGCACTTGCATAGAAATGATGTCACCTCTACCATTCCTTGTTACAATTGCCTTCAAATGTGACTCATCATTCCTTTTATTTATTACTTGGTATATAACCTTGACGTCTAGAATTCAATGTCTTTCATATGTCTTATTCGGACTTCCAAATTCGAATAGATGTAGTATCCGATTGGGCCTCCAATTGGACATTCGTTAGTCATTATTCACTTGGACATGTTTCAATGAACCCCTTTTCAGAAGAGGAAGAACCTGAACCTTAGCTTAAAAATGATATGGTGAAAGGTTGTTTGATTTTTGATACATGCAGGGCCTTTGAGAAGAAGAACATTCTCTCTTATTGTCTTGGTTATCATTACCTCAGTTCCCTTGGTTATTGTTTTTGTAAAAACAATTTGGAGGCAACTGCCTTAGTGAAGGCTTTGAAAATTACCTGTTTGACCTTGATAGTTACTAGGGCTAAGTTGCCTAGTACCCATTTTCAAAACTTATTTTGTCATTTAGACATAAGTTTTGAAAAATTTGTCAAATACCCACTTTATTCCATGTCATCATCCAATCTTTTCAAGTTAATAAATCCACCCACAATTTTCTAATAATACACTTTAACCCACTCCTTCATCCACAACTATTTTTGGATTTTCAAAAATAATTTAAAAAAAAACTCCAAAAGCTTAAAATAGAAGCTTCTGTTTCCCTCCAAAAAACTCTAATTCAAGCACGAGTTCGGTATTATTTTGCGGCGATCAGCTCAAAATCAGTCCACAAACATCATGAGTTTGTCCATTGCATCCATTGTTACCGCATTTGTTTGCTATCTTCTCAAGAACACTTTCCACCATTGTTAAAAAGCTTTCAAATCACTCACATTACTCAAAACCTCTTTAGAAAGTACATTACAGTAGCTCAGGCGACTTCAAGTTCTTTTCTCTATTCCATAAACCCAGAGATCGTTGATTAGAAGCAATATTTACAATTTTAAAATTTTTGTACGAATATCTTTTCAGTCATCGACCGTGCATATATCCCGACATAGACCATCAACATAATCGACCGTCGACCAAAGCTTAATTCTAGGATGTCTATTCCAGAATTCGTTCTGATTTCTGGTGCTTTCATGAGAGAATGGGAGGAGACTCCCAACTATTGAAAATGAAAATCTTTTACTAAGGTGGCATTGCCCATTGCGGTTCGCCGCAATGGTTCGTACAAAGACTTGGTTGCAAGTGTAATAGAGAGCGGGGATCTAGATTATGCATCGAGCGACGTGGTGATTAATTATCTAATGCATTCGAGGGAAAATATGCATCCTATGATCATAAATAATGATAAACGTGTGTCATTGTACTTGATGGATATTGATGCTGATGGCTTCAAGTCTATTTTAAGGATAAATATAGTGGAGAGGCCCTTTGAAGAACCGTTGAATTCATCACCACCCCTACCTCGGCGTCCGATAGTCGACAATGATTTGTATGATTATGAGAACAATGACGATCATCCCATTAATATGGAAGATAATTCTATGGATATGGATGCGGAAGAAGATTGTGGAATGGCATCACAACCAAGTCATTCCTTCGCTGATGGAACTAATTTCTATTGTGATCAAATATTCACCGACAAGAAAGAGCTGAAAATGCTACTAAACGGAGTATCGGTGAGACAGTCTTTCGATTATATTACGGAGAAGAGTTGCACCAAATTATTGAAGGAGAAATATGTATCTCGTGGTTGCGGCTGGTTGTTGCGAGCAAGAAAGTACAAATGCTTGGAAAGGTTTTTCATATACTAGTATGTTGGGTTCCACACATGCAGTGTTGAACACGCCATGGGCAGACATAAAAAAATCTCATCCGATATCATTTCTTCACTATGCGTAAATCATTTTCATGATGGTAAGGGTCCAAGCATAAGAGAAATTTAGAGTATTGTGTTTAGGGAGATGCTTTTTCAATGAATACAACTATAGATTGCCTTGATTAAATTCACGAAGAGTAAAAATTATTTGATAATAAATCCAGATCACATAAATAGTCTATCATAGATAAGAAAATCGATCTATGCTACACCAGATAATGTTTTATGCACTATCATCGATCTTAGACACTGTCACTTCTTGACCAGACATATAGGTCAATCGTAAATCATATGAATCAATGGACCATCAGTAGCTTGTAGTTTGAAAGAAAATAATTAAATTAAAAAAATTTAAACACATAATCACATGATTTAGGGGTAATGAAAAAAATAATTAAATTAAAAAAAGTTTAAATATATAATCACATGATTTGGGGGTGGTGAAAGAAAATAATTAAATTAAAAAAAGTTTAAACACACAATCACTTGACCTGTTGGTTAAACAAACAATCTTGAACTGTTGGTGACACTTAATAGACTATCACCGATGCTGATCGATGTCAATCCCATGTAAAAATATACTTGTTCTTTGAGGGTCCATCGATTCATTTGGTCTATCGTAGACTTACACTTTAGGTCGTGCATCGATTGCTCTCTTGATCATTCATAGACATAGATCTATGTATATGGTTATAGACCCTTACTTGGATGTTATTTAGAAATGAATAATTAAATAAAAAATAAATAAATTGTGAGTTTCTACACATATGAAGGAGTTTAAACAAGTCACACGATCTTGTTAGAGCTTAGGTTGTATTTGTTTATATTAAGGTTCAGATGTCTGAATCTGAATGCATGTCTGAATGATTAAGATGTTGTCTTCAGATCTAAAATCTGAATGATTAAGACTATTTCTTTTTCAATATCTAAATATGTAAAATTTATTTATTTGCATATATAATAAAAAATATGATTCAAATAAAAAATAATTACTATTAGAAAAATATTTAATTTAATACAATAAAATTATTATTTAATTGGAAAAAAATATTTATATTTGTTAGTGATAATGGAAATAGTTTGTAATGGTGATGGTGGTAATGATTGATGTTAGTGATTAGTAGTGTTGGTGGTGATAGTTGTGATGATAGAGATATTTGGTATTGTAGTGACTGTTACAATGGTGACGATTAATAGTGGTGGTGGTAGTGATGTGAAGTTGGTTGATGTCAGTAGTTGGAGGTGTTGATTGTGATAGCTTTAAAATAAATGTGTGATGGTTGATGATGTGTTGGTGGTAGTTAGATATATCGTTAGCTGTGATGGTGGAGATGATTATTTAGTAGAGATATACTATAGCAGTGATGGTAGTTGAATCGGTGGTAGAGGTGGCGACACCAGTGACAATAATGGTGGTGGCCAAAGAATGTGTGGATGTTGATGATGTGTTAGTGGTAGTTAGCAGTGCCGCTAGTTGTGATAGATGTCACACCCCCTTTATTAACCAAAAAGATTGATTTTATGTTTGAAAGGGCTTTTATTTTTAAGTGACAAAAGATGAAATTTGTTTAGAAAATAATTTTTTACAATTAAATTCAGAGTCGCCACTTGGCCAAAATCGGGTGTGCCAAGTCACCTTTGGAAATCCTTTTTCAAAATGGTTTTGACTCTTAAAAACTGATGCCCGAATAGAGATTTCGGTTAAAAAAATTTGTTGATCGAGGGGAAGGTGTTAGGCACCCCTTGATCCCGTGGTTCGACCTCGCTATCTTCGTGAAATATGTATCGGCTAGTATGACACTATGGAATGTATAATACAACAAAACACACACACAAAAAAAAAACAATCAAACAAACAAAACCAAAACCAAAACTAGTGTTCAGCCCAATTTATTACAAACCCAAAATAAAAGGTACTAAAATGTAAACCTATGCTAACCTACACTAATCCTAAACTATGATCCACCCGATGCTTCGGGCCTTCATCACGAATGTTCTTTGCATACAAGATACTTTGGAGCATTCCCCGGTGAATAAATATAAATAGTCTCAGGGCATTCCCCGGCTAAATGAATACATTTTTTATTGTGATAAAACAAAATCATTTAACAAATATTCCAAATATTTCACAATCCACAAATTCTAAATTTGCCTACCCGAGCCTACCGTTTGCCTAATTAGCTCGACCTATCATGGCATTATCACATACAACAACATCAATGAATCAAAACAACTAATGCTTCCTTCTTATCAATTTTTTCAATTTTAGTCTCACTTATTCCCAATCATATGATTAATCAATATTGATATGAAATTAAACAATCAAAGTCACAACCATGATGATTAAAATTTCTCAAATATACTTATCAAAATATATAATCAAACACGTAATCACAACATCAACACCATATCAAGATAAAATAGGAGAAATAGAGTTAAAAGAATTGGACCTCAAGTTCATTTCAATCCCCAAATTATTCGACGGAGCCAATGAACTCAAGACCTTGGCTCAATTAACTCAACATGGACCCATCAACTCGATCAAAATTGTGAACTAACTAATAGAATAGAACACCCAAAACACGAAACCCCTTTACAGTTTCTCTTGTTTTCCAGCGGATCTTGTCGGAATCGGGTAGAAATGGGTTAGGTTCGGTCAATGGTTTTTGTATTTTTTCCAGCAAAGTCATCGACGGTTGGGATTTGTTGCCAGTTTTAGTCATTTTTGCAGTGTTGGTCACTGATTTTGATTATTTTTTGGATCTCCGGTGAGATCTAATCATCAAAAAAACTTCACTGTTTCTCTCTAATTGCTCACTGTTCCTTGTCGATTCTCTCACCCTCAATTTTCTCTCGATCTTCCTTCACCATGATCTCTCTCTATTTTGCCTGAGTGTATATGACTATGTATGTGCATGAGATTTCTCCTTTTTTTCAGTGAGGTGTATCTCATTTCCAGTGAGTATGTGTTTGTACTCTTTTTCAACAATGGAAAAGTTGTCCTCTATATGTGAGTGAGTAATTATCCCCTCTCTGGTGAGTGGAAAAATGGTGAGTATATATCAGTGATTTTGTGTGTAGTCTGTGTATTCTGATGGTGTGCTGAATGAGAATATAAGAAAATTGTAAGGTGAGTGAGTATATGTATTGTTACTGTTAGAGAGGCATATGTATGTGGGTATATTGTTGCTATTAATCTGTTTAAGGGGGAAAATGGGAGAAACATGAGTAGGGTAAGGGGTTGGGTAGGGGTAGGAATGATAAGGTAGGGGTAGAGTTGTGATATGTCAAAGTTATTATGGTAGGTTGTTATTTTGTTATGATGAGGTGGTTAAATTGTTAAGAATTTTTTGAACTTGTTTTTGTATGCGACTTATCACATGGGTGAAGGTAAGTGGTAAGACGGGGTAAAAAATGGTAAAACCTAACTTTGGGGAGGGACAAAATTATGTGTCTACATCATGCACTCTTTGGGTGTAAATACAAAGTATTTTCAGACAAAGAAGTAGACAACGAGATTGAATTTTGACCCAATCATTATTCAAAGGGAGGAAACAGAAGGAATGAATTCAATCGATCCTTGATTTAGGATATCCTACCTACCCAAGTTATGAGGGAATCAAGTCACAGGTACCTTAAATGGTTGGAAGGAAAAAGACTATATCGAGTTGGAGAGTCGAGTGAGGTCCTGTCGAGGTTCTGGTCCACGGCTCTGTCATTACATCAAAAATGAAAATTACAAGTTAAAAAAACTAAAATTACAAAATCCTATCTATGCAGCTTCTCTGGACTCTTGACTTGAGTTTCAGATGCTTTCAAAATTTGACAAAAAATCTGATCTTCTTTGGGTTGAACTTGAGAATGGATTCTTTCTCCATACAAAATTTGATGTTGGAGATGAACTCATAAATTGACTATGTTCTATCTATGGTACTTCTGAACCTTGATCCTGAATTTAAAAATCTTTACCATATTCTTCAGGCAGGCTCCTGACTTACAATTTCTTCACCTTGTTGCTTGACTTTCAATTTCATTACTCTATTCTCCAGGTAGGCTCCTCACTTGCTATATTTAATCTTTTGATTTTCAATTACATCACCCTGTTCTTCGGGTGGGTTCTCGACTTGCAATTTTCTTAATTTATTGACGTCCAATTGCTTTACCTTGTTTCCTGACTTTCGAACTCTTGACCTTGTTACATGACTTTCAATTTCTTTACCCTGTTCTTCAGGCGGGCTCCTGACTTGCAATTTCATCACCCTGTTCTCCAGATGGGCTCCCAACTTGCAATTTTATCACCCTATTCTTCAGGCTAGCTCCTGACTTGTAATTTCATTACTAGAAAAAGTGTTATCTTAAACAAAGATTATGACAAAGAAAGATTCTATTTTCTTTAGAAAAGTAAAGTCCAAAGAACGAAAAATTTATCTTCTATGGGTTAATTAGAATAACTCAACTAGAAAATACATCTTCTAGGAATCAAGGGGAATGACTCGACTAGAAGGTATATCTTCTAGGAGTCAAGGGAAATGACTCGATTAGAAGGTACATCTTCTAGGAGTTAAGGGGGATGACTCGACTAAAAGGTACATCTTCTAGGAGTAAAGGGGAATGACTCGACTAGAAGGTACATCTTCTAGGAGTCAAGGGGAATGACACGACTAGAAGGTACATCTTGTAGGAGTCAAGGGGAATGACTCGACTAGAAGGTACATCTTCTAGAAGTCTAGGGAATGACTCGACTAGAACGTATATTTTATAGGAGTCGAGGGGAGTGATTCAATGAGAAGGTACATCTTCTAGGAGTCAAGGGGAATAACTAGACTAGAAGGTACATCTTCTAGGAGTCAAGGGGAATGACACGACTAGAAGGTACATCTTGTAGGAGTCAAGGGGAATGACTCGACTAGAAGGTACATCTTCTAGAAGTCAAGGGAATGACTCGACTAGAATATATATTTTATAGGAGTCGAGGGGAGTGATTCAATGAGAAGGTACATCTTCTAGGAGTCAAGGGGAGTGACTCAACCAGAAGGTACATCTTCTAGGAGTCAAGGGGAGTGATTCGACTAGAAGGTGTATCTTTTAGGAGTCAAGGGGAGTGACTCGACCAGAAAGTACATCTTTTAGGAGTCAAAGAGAGTGACTCGACCAAAAGGTACATCTGATAGGAGTCAAGGGGAGTGAATCAACCAGAAGGTATATCTTCTTGGAGTCAAGGGGAGTGACTCGACTAGAAAGTACATCTTCCGGGAAACAAGGGGAATGACCCGATTAGGAAGTAAATCTTCTAGGATTCAAGGGGAATAACTCGACTAGGAAGTACAACTTCTAGGATTCAAGAGGAATGACTCGACTATAAGGTACATCTTCTAGGAATCAAGGAGAATGACTCGACTAAAAGGTACATCTTCTAGGAATCAAGGAGAATGAATCGACTAGGAAGTACATCTTCTAGGAGTCAAAGGGAGTGACTCGACTAGGAATTACATCTTCTATGATTCAAGGGGAATAACTTGATTAAGAAGTACATCTTCTAGGATTCAAGGGGAAAGACTCAACTAGAAGGTACATGTTCTAGGAGTCAAGGGGAATGACTCGACTAGAAAATACATCTTCTAGAAATTAAGGGGAATGGCTCGACTAGAAGGTACATCTTTTAGGAGTCAAGGTTCAATTTAAGAAGTTTATCCCCTAGCAATTGAAAACTGAAAAACCTGGACAAGGAAGTGTATCTCTGAGGGATATAGGATGATGAATTTTTACCATGATTTGATTATCCAACCTATGTAACAAAATTGCTTCCTGCATTTGTAGAAGTGATACATTGCAACACTTGATATTTATGCTCTGAAGTCCTTAATTTGAAGGTAACATGTTTCCTATTTCATCAAAGAAAACTTGTGAGTTTAAAATATAGTAGCTGGTTTGTGGCTCTGGATTTCGTGGCAATCGTTCTTGCCCTCGTCACATTTAACCTTGCTTCCAACCATTAGCATATATCATTGACTTGCTGCATCATTGACCCAAACTCAAATTTTTAAGAGTGACTCTGAAACAAATACAGTATCTCTTCTTTGCTATGCTTCTAAGATAAACCCTTTGAACCTTGGTATTTCCATGAGTTCCCAGACTTGTCTATTGATAAAACTTTCTGCATGCCTAATTTCAGCTCACAATCACGTCTCTTCATGTGTTGGTCTTTTGTCCTACTTTGTGAAATTGAAGAAGTTGGTAGCCAGTTTTAAAATCTTTTCTCACTTGTTTTGACATGGACTTGACTCAAAGACATGAGAAAATTGACACTGATTTATTTTATTTGGATAACTGGCTCAAGAAAACAACAAAAGAACTGTAGAGAAGAAACAAAAGACAATGAGTGTCTCCATTGAAAAAGAGAAAAGAAGAATTTATCTGAAAGTGATAGTCAACTCAAATGATTATGACATGCATTTTGGATTAAGATGCTTGATCATTTCATCAAACTTTCACCACTGTTGTTGAGTTAATGACCCTAAAATTGAGGTACTTCTATAGACCAATTGCACTCATAGACCTCATTTGGCTAGTGACACCCTGAAGGGTTTTCACCAACAAACCTCTTTCTTTCTTTCAGCTCACCATTTTCCTATGGTGTTTATGAGAATTTTCACCAATAAGAGTCTTTTATTTTTATTTCTCTCAACTTACTATTGCCTTACGGTGCCCATGAAGGTTTTTTCCAATAAGACTCTCATTTTTATTTCTCTCAACTTACCATCGCCTTACGGTGCCCTTGAGTGTTTTACCAATAAGATTCTCTCATTTTTATTTCTCTCCTGATTTCCTTATGCTGAGAAAGACAAGTAGTTCCCAAAATGCATCATCATATGCATTGCATACTTAGCCTTATAATTCTAAAAAAATGATCTGAAGGCCTTTCTTTGATTGTAACTTAGCTTTTGGATAAGGTTAGAAAGAAAGGATGACATTAGGCTCAAACGATACTTGAAGTGGGGTGGGACTTATATGTAATACCCCATATTTTGGACTAGAATGGAAATCCGTCATTCATATGCATAGATGTTCCAAAAGCCTCGAATCCTATGTAATTTAGTGTGTTAATAAATTATGTAGTGTGAGAATCTATTTGAGCATGAATTAAGATCATAGAGGTCCCCTAATTCAAGGACGAGTTGAAATCTTTCCTATCATTCATGTTTTAGTGAGTGTCAAAACTTCAATCAACTTCAATCGACCATAACTCCTTGTATATATCTAATTAGAGGACCTATTATACATAAAATGAAATATCTTTGAATTATCTTTCCAACGATACCAATTTCGTCAAAAACCGATATTGGAGCAAGGATTTATGCCCATTTTATTTCAGCATATCAGGCTGGGAAACTGAGTGACGACATTTGTGATAAGCCGTCACACCCATAGCGACCCATCACCAATGTCGTCATCCCTGGGCAGATTTCTACCTCCAGTGATGACATTTTGTGATAATCTGTCACGTCCATGACGGCCTATCACCAATGTCGTCAACCTTAACTAGAAAATCACAATTTTACACTTTTT
The DNA here is from genome assembly GCA_030864225.1 of Capsicum baccatum var. pendulum. NCBI lineage: Eukaryota > Viridiplantae > Streptophyta > Magnoliopsida > Solanales > Solanaceae > Capsicum > Capsicum baccatum. Next base: position 230,325,608 of record CM061558.1, on the reverse strand, counting down.
GTGATGACATTTCGTGACGACTTATCACCATCTTGACGGCTTGTCACAAATGTCGTAAGCTATTTTTTTTAGAAATTTAAGGACATTTTTTCAAGGGTATTTTGGTCTTTTCCTATATTTTGGAGGTCTCTAAAAATATGAGGAACCCCATCCAAACCCTAATTTCATCATTTACTCTGCCAATTTCCTTAAGAAAAAATATCTAGGGTTTTATTCAAGAACCCTAATCTTCCAAAAATCATCCATAAATTCTTCAAGATTTCTTCAAGAATCAAGTTTCTCATAGTGTGGGCTTCGAGAATCATTTATTACAAGTGCGGATAGAGTCTCAAGCATTAGAATTCATCCTATTTCAAAGATTAAGGTATGTAGATATTGATTCTTGGGTCCCTTTCATCCAAGAATCTCAAGAACCCTTTTTAAAATATGAAGATTTTATGTTTATGAGATTCCATGATTTGTGTGAGTTGAAATTGATGTTACATGTGTTGTTGAGTTTTGATTCATGTTTGTGTACAAGATTCATGAGCTTTGACCCTAGTAGGTGGAATCCATGTGATATTTGTGATGAATCTTCCTTATGTTGCTTTTTATGTGATGTGTTCATGAATTTTGGGTGTATAAATGGTTGAATAAGCGAAGCATGTCCCCATAGATTTGATAAAGAGCTTAGGTGAAGCATAAGGGCCATTATAGTATGTTGAATAGGAAACCCCAAATTGTGAGTTAGTTTATGCATGCCTAATGTTTGATAAAATACCTAAGTAAATGAATTATTGCATGGTAGTAGGAAATCCTCAAATAAGTGTGAACCCGTGCATGTCTAGTGTTTTGTTGAAGGACCTTAAACAAGTGGAGATATGAGAGTAGTAAATTCCCCAATTATGTGCTCTTGATATATGCTAAGTTTTAATACATTCCAAGTGGTTAGCAAGTAAGTTATGACATGATAGTATAAAGTTTACCCAAGCCATGTGATACCCAAACACATGTCAAGACTGATATAGGTATGAAATAGTTGAGGTAAAACCTGGTTGAATAGAGTACGATCTAGTAGCATATTTCTCGTGCGTTATTATGATTATGATTCCGAGATGGTTAAAGTGACCCTTGGCGACTGTGATGATGAATAGACATTTGTGATCCTTAAATGCTTAAGGTGGTGTCTTAATGATTGTGGAAATGAACATACAACATGATTCCTAATTACTTGAAGAGATGCTTTAATGATTGTGAAGATGCTTTAATGATTGTGAAGATGCTTTAATGATTGTGATGATGAATAATTGCTTGTGATGATGAATAAATGCTTGTGATGATGAACGAATGCTTGTGATGATGAATGAATGATTGTGGTGATGACTAGACAAGAATGATTATGCTGTACTTTTATGCTATCGAGTCCTGGGGGTATTTATACCCAAAAATAGAGCTGTTATCTAGAGCCCGTGTCATTTTCTCGATAATTTCAGTGGAGCCATGATTCTCAGAACTTAGTGAACTATAGAACTCTGTATCCTCAGACAAGTGCAGAACTTAAGAAAGCTCAGTAATTTAAGTTATCTCAGTAATCTCTGTATCGCTAGTAATCTAGCCTCAGTCCTGTAATCATCTCAGATCTAATAGTATTCAAGTGATTCAATTCTAATCTCAGAAGCGATTCGAGTAATCTATTCAAGCTCTGTATGGTCAGTCAGATACCATGATTTTACACCTTTTTCGTCAGATACGGAACTAAGTGATCTCAGCATAACTTAGTCAGATCTTTTGAGAAACATGATCAGTATCAGATACAATTCAGTTATGGTCAGTTAAGGATTTAGTCAGATTCTTTCAGTTGGGAGTAGAAACTAGCACCGAGCGAGGGAAGGGATGGCGACTTTTTCCGTCAGTGAGAGAGGCCAGAGTCGTTAGTAGTAATCCCTAAACTCCAGAACTGTGTAGCTAGCGCAGGATACAGGAGTCACCATCAGTAAAGGCTGTCACCTCCAGAGAGAGAGTATTTGACTATTATGTTTCCTTAGGTCGACTTCTAGGTAAGGGTCATCCATCAGAGAGGTTTGACCAGAGAGAGGTCTTGACCCGTGGCACGGTATTGACACCCTTCCAACTGGGGTTACACGTTGGACCTCACCTGTGGTAGGTTGGGGCATGTCGGTTAAGTAGCTACTTCCCATAGTTACAATTTCAATTTCAGATTCAATCTCAGTTTCAGTATCAATCTTTAGAAATTAGGACTGTCAGATACAGTCATCTATCTTTATGAGGAACTCAGATAGTTCCATTGATTTATGGACCATCCTGTCAGATAGGCTTGGTCTCATATATAGTTATTTGATATCATATTCAGAGATATTCCGCTAGACAGGCTTGATCACAATATCAAATTTCTATTGAGTATTCTTGTTGTTAGATTCAGATATAATCATACTTATTATCTTTGATGATCGCTTCCAGAATAATCTGTTAGAAAATTTGATCTCTAATCCTGTCAGTCGAAAGTAGTAAGCTCAGAATTCAGTCCTTGATGTAAGTACATCCAGACTCTCAGTTATCAGTATCAGATGAGTCAGTGATTCAGTATCTCAGTGTCAGTAGTGAGTTCAGTCTACAGTATAGTGGTATCTGAGTTTCAGTATCTAGAGTTGCAATGATTGTGGTTATGGTTTGTGGATTCATGTATGTGTTATCGTGCAATATTTCCATGATTATTCAGTTTAAATATTGTGCATACATAAGCCCTTCCATTAGCCTACCTCGTCTACATACTCAGTACATTCCTGTACTAACACATTTGTGCTATCGTGTTTTATTTGACACCATAGGTTCGGAGGAACAGAATCTAGAGTATCCTCAGCAGTTTAGTCCTAGTCAGCAGCAGTAGCAATGAGTTCTCTTCTTTCGAGGACGAATCTCAGTTTACTATTATTGCTTTAGGCTTTGTTTATTTTTAGTTGACGGAGTTAGTTGGGGACCTGTCCCATCAACTCTACAGTTTAGACAATTTAGAGGCTTTTCAGATGGATATATTAGTATTCAATTTTCTGTTTTATGAGTATTCATAGATGTTTGAACCTTGTGGCTAGTTTCTACATTTATTTTAGATATTATGCTGTGTATAGGTACAGATATCAGTAAAGGGTTAGCTTGTGGTCCTTCGGGGTCATAAGCACCGTGTGACATCTCAGGGCGTTACATTACAACTTTCAGAATCGACTTAAATAATGGAAATTAACTTATGTCCTTGTTTCATTTGACTGGGTGATTCTAAATTATTTATTTAGTTGGACCGAGCTCTGAGTAGGGCATCCTACATATCTCACCCCCTAGATAGGAGAATTAGGTCACACATAGTTCCGATGACTTGTTCTTTTGCTTGATTCTAATTTCTTTTTTTTCTTTTATTGAATCTTTTTCTCTATGGGATCTTTTCTGACTCTGTCTTTCTTGACACTCTTCTCTTTTCTTTCTTTTTGACACATTTTTTTTCTCTTCTTTTGAAACTTTTATGACTTTATTCTTTTGCTCGATACTTTTCTTTCGAACTTTGCTGACTCTATTGATTCCAAAAAAGGGATATGAAATAAAATATCACTAAAGCTCAAATGGGGTAAATAAAGGTTGACACAATGTTTGGATAGCAGAATGAAATGCCTTCATCATATCAATCCTTGAGAATGCACGTACACATCATGCAATATGAAGTGAAAGATGAAGTTCATTTGTGACACTTTAACAACACTAACTTTAACTGAGCATATGTGCCACTTCTTCTTCTACACTTGTCAATCATACAACTCCACCTTTGTTGTACATCCCTCGCATTGAATGACTCATGCTTTCGTGGAGTTGATTTTCTTTTTGTTCCTCTTGATATAAGATTGCACATTTATTGTTTGACCTAATTAAGACATGTTTGTAATTGATGACCAAGTTGTTCTTGTGATTCTAAAAAATAATTGCCTTAATTTTTAAGGAAGGCTACGACTTGGTCACCCAATATCTCAGCACTCTACCTATTTTCTCAGATGTTTTTTTCTAACTTTTGCCCTCTGATTCAAAGTTCATGCTTAAACCAGATTTTAATATCTGGCTAAAATTCCACAGGCATGTCATAACAGTAGAATCAGCATAAAATAAATTACGTGAAAAAGACAAACCAACAACTTAAAATAAGATAAAACAATGGGGGACACCATATTTCATTGAAAGGAAAAATAGAAGGGTTTAAACAAAGGCGACAAGGAATCAAAATAAGATAGATTCTGAACTACAACCCTAAAATAATTCAAAAAACAGAAAGAAAAATAAAACAAACTACTAAACATCCATCCTGGAAAGGAGAGAAGTGAATTTTCAATTGCTGAGCTTGACATCATAGCAACTAGTTTGCGTATCATCATGGCTAGAGCTTTCCTCACTGTCAATGTTCTGTATCATAATTGATTTATCTTGAATTATCTTTTCAATTTCTATTTTCAAATCCCAATAATTTGTAATACTATGACCCTGAACATCAGAATGATACGCACATCGTACATTAGGATCAAAATTTCTTGAATGCGGATTATAAGTGTACCCACATATATGAGTGATCATGCCCCACTGTACCAATATTTGGAATAAACCGGCATACAATTCTCCAATTAGTGTGAAACTATCCCTTGACTTCTTCCTCATTTCATTGTTTGGCTTGGATCAAAAATCGGGCCTAGAAGGGCTTTGGTATGCTTATGGAATTGGAGGATGACTCTGAGAAGTTGGTTCTTACCATCATGGGTAAGATGAGGGTTGAACATGTGGTTGTGCATTATATACTGGATATGGAGGTGGGGTAACAGAGTATAATGGATTTTGAGAGTGATTATGTAGAGCTTGGGCATGAACTTGGGCTTGATCCTGAGAACGACGACGACATGATTCTCTTGACCATGCCCTCTGTCCCACTACAATAGCAAATGCATCTTTCTTATTCTTCTTCCCCCCAACACTTCCTGAACCCTTTTGAATTGCTTAAGTAGTCGCTTTCAATGTTGGAAAACTCACAATGTGACCGGTCTTAATTCCATCTTCTATTATCTCCCCCATTTTAAGGACCTCAATAAATGACTTGCCTAATGCAGGTAACAAGTGTTGATAATATGTTTCATCATTCACTTGAATAAACACCTCCACTATTTTGCTTTTTTCATTGGCGGTTTCACCCTAGAAGCTTGTTCACACTATCTAATCGCATACTCTCTAAAAATTCCAGTACTTTTCTTCTTCATGTTAGTTGGGGATTTATCATCAGGAATCAACTCCATATTGTATTGGAATTGTTGCATGAATTCATTAGCTAGGTCATCCCAACTAATCCACTTGTCGATGTCTTGGTTAACAAACCATTCTGAAGCTAGTCCTGAAAGACTCTCACCAAAATAAGCCATGAGTAATTTTTCCTTTCTTCCAGCGCCCCTTAGTTGGTTATAATAACGCCTCAAATATGCCATTGGGTGCCCATGTCCATCATATTTCTCAAACTTTGGCATTTTAAAACCAAGAGGGAGATTAACACCTGGAAGCATGCACAAAGTTTTATACGATACACTTTTATAACCCCCGAGCCCCTGCAAGTTTCTCATGGCTTGTTCTAAAATCTTTAATTTTTGGGTCATGCCCTCCTATTCTTCTATCACAACATGTTTCTTAGTGTTAAGAGGAAATTCAAGAGGTTGAGTGTAGCTATAAGAATAAGTCGACTTAAATGTGGGCCTGAGAGCATAATGCTGATCATTAAAAATATTCAATACAGGCTCTCTCATAGAGAAGGGACGCACAACCGGTGGATGAATATCAAAAGCAGAAGCTTCAGATTGGAGTGCTGCTGCAAAAACATGAACAGTAGGTCGAGCCGATCACGTGGTAGTTTTGTGATGTGGAGTGAGGAAATAAATATTAGAAGTGTTTGGATAGTGTTACCCCGGAGTAGTCCCTGATACATATTGTGGCGTGTCAACGAAATGGAAAATTATGCATGTGACAGGGAGGTAAGCTAGAATGATATTCCTGATTATCAGTGGGGAATGGAGGAGGCGGCAACCCATTAGCCCAAGCTCGATGCATTTCTATCATTTGCTTCCTTAATTTTTGAATCTCTTCATGTTGGACATGACTAACTCTTTCTTAGACTTGGTGTGACGAGGATGACCAGCCAGAATGCCATAAACCAACCACCTTAAACTAACAGAACAAGAGATAACAAATGTGTTAGAGCTCAACACTTTTTCGATATCTCTTTTTACCTTTTTCAAAAGATCACCAGACCTAATAAGGGCACCTACGTATCTCATTCCCGAGAGAGGAGAATCAGGTGTTCGTAGTTCATGAATTTTGACCATAAAATAACCCATCAACTCTATTTCTTTTTCTTTTTCTTCAAACTTTAATAAGAAAATAAAATAACAAATTGTCAAAAGAATTGGCGAAAATCTTTTTTAAGTTTTCAGCTTTAACATCCCTATACAAAATGAAACCTATGATTACCAAAGAAAACATCTTTTGGGGTCTTCAATTTTGAACTTCATACAAAAATAAAACTTGAAACTATTAAAGATAAATCTTTTTGTAGTTTTCTTTTAGGGGTGTATGTGACAACTACTCTAAATGAAGAGTGAAGAAAATATTTTTGGATTTTTTAAATAAGATCATTGAACTTAGAAGGGCTGCCTACGTATCTCATTCTCGAAAGAGGAGAATCAAATTTACGTAGTTCATCCAGTTGGACAATTAAAGATTAAATAACCGACCAAACCCTAACTTCAGAGACACGACCACAAACAAACGATACAAAATGTCAATAATTTTTTTTTTTGAGTTTTTAATTTGACACTTCGCACAAAAATGACACCAACAACTATGAAAGTAAATCTTTTTGGTATTTTCATTATACGAAATGTACAAAACTTCTACTATCTTTTTTTATTTTTTCCTTATAAAAAGCTCCTATTCAAAAAATCTTTTTGAAAATTTTGAATTATGAATGTTTTTCTAAAGAGAACAAAAGAAAAATCATTTTGATGTTTTTGTTTTGACAAATGAGTACAAAACGTAAAAAATCTTTTTGAATTTTTTAATTGTGAGAAACAAAAGTCATAAAGAATTCTAAAATGTACGAAACACTTTTTTTTTTACTCACTTCTCTTCTTTTTCGCATTTTTTGAATTTTTCTTGGGCTACAGAGTTTTTTTAATTCTAGCACATGTTTTTCCTAAATCAATCCATTAAATAACCCTGCTAACCTCAAAGATACAACAATTAGTGTGTAAGGATGATTTAGGGGTGAGTCTCCTACAAAGAACCAAGTGGATCCCGCTATGTCTCAATATGATGCAGATAAGCACAACCTAAAGGCTGACCTAGGCTGGGGTCAACTAACAAGGCTGTTCGGGGGAGCATATGGTTGATAGTGGCTGCGATAGCTTTCCACTTACTCCATACACCTAACGACTCACCCTCCTAAAATAAGGGTAACTCAACAAGAGGTGGTGTACATAAGTGTACTATGGGACTTGTTACGAAAAAATTAACTCGGGGTAATGAATATGATGCCAGATATAAAGCGGTAACACATAACAGAAAAACTGTAAACACATAGCACGTAGGAACTCAATAATGATAAAATAAATACAAACGATAACAAAAATAATTTTTATACACCCATAATGACAAACTAAGCGGATACAACTCCAAAAAATAAGCTCAAATTTTGAAAAGTCCTCAGCAGAGTCGCCAGAACTATCACACCCCTTTTTTGACCAAATAAATTCATTTTATGTTTGAAAGGGTTTTTATTATTAAGTGACAAAAGATGAAATTTATTTCGAAAAGAATTTTTTACAATTAAATTCAGAGTCACCACTTGGCAAAAATCGGGTATGCCAAGTCACCTTTGGAAATATTTTTTTAAAATGGTTTTGACTCTTAGAAACTGATCCACGAGCAGAGATTTTGGTTAAGAAATTTTGTTGACCTAGGGAAAGGTGTTAGGCACCCCTCGGTCCCGTGGTTCGACCACAGTCACTTCGTGGAATATAAATCAGCTAGTATGACACTATGGAATATATAAACCAATAAAACACACAAAAGAAACAAACAATCAAACAAACAAAACCAAAACTAGTGTTCAGTCCAATTTATTACAAACCCAAAATAAAAAAGGTACCGAAATGTAAACCTACGCTAACCTACACTAATCCTAAACTACGTTTTACCCGGTTCTTTGGGCCCTTATCACGAACGTTCTTCACGTACAAGATACTTTGGGGCATTCCCTAGTGAATAAATACAAATGGTCTTGGGCATTCTCCGGCTAAATGAATACATATTTTTATTGCGATAAAACAAAATTATTCAACAAATATTCCAAACATTCTAAAATTCACAAGTTCTAAATTTTCCTATCCGAGCCTATCGTTTGCCTAACTAGAGCGACCTATCATGGCATTATCACATTCAACAACATCAATGAATCAAAACAACTAATGCTTCCTTCTTATCAATTTTTAGTTTTCGTCCCACTTATTTCCTATCACATGATTAATCAATATTGATATGAAATCAAACAATCAAAGTCACAACCACGATAATTAAAATTTCTCAAACCCACTTATCAGCATATATCATCAAAAACATAATCACAACATCAAGATAAAATAGGAGAAATCGAGTTAAAAGAATTGGATGTCAAGTTCATTTCAATCCTCAAATTATTCGATGGAGGCAACAAAATCAAGACCTCGGATCAACAAAATCAACATGGACCCGCCAACTCGATCAAAATCGTAAAATAACAAAAAGAACAGAACACCTAAAAAATGGAAACCTTTTACTATTTCTCTTATTTTCGAGAGTATCTCGTCGGATTCAGGCAAAAATGGGTTAGGTTCGTTCAATGATTTTTGGGATTTTTTCGACAGAGTCTCCGGCGGTTGGGATTTGGTTGCCGGTTTTAGTCATTTTTGCAGTGTTGGTTGCCAGTTTAAATTGTTTGCCAGATTTCTGACGAGATCTGGTCGCCAGAAAAACTATACTGTTTCTCTCCGATTGCTCACTGTTCCTCGCCGATTCTCTCACCCTTAATTTTCTCTCGATCTTCCTTCACTATAATCTCCCTCCATTTTTCCTGAGTGTATGTGACTCTGTGTGTGAGACATTTCTCCCTTTTTTCTGGTGAGGTGTATCTCATTTCAAGTGAGTATGTGTGTGTATTCTTTTTCAATAATGGAAAAGTTGTACTTTATATGTGAGTGAGTTCTTATCCCCCCTCTAGTGAGTGGAAAAATGGTGAGTATATATCAATGATTGTGTATGTAGTCAGTGTATTCTGATGGTGTGCGTGAATGAGAATATCAAATAAAATTGTGAGGTGAGTGAGTGTATGCATTATTACTGTTAGACATGTATATGTATGTGGGTGTATTGTTTCTATGAATCTTTTTAAGGTGAAAAATAGGAAAAACATGAGTGAAGTAGAGAGGTTGGGTAGGGTAGAGGTGGTGGGGTGAAGGTAGGGGTAGGGGTGTGATATGTCATAGTTGTTATGGTAGGTTGTTATTTTGTTAGGATGAGGTGGTTAAATTGTTAAGAATTTTTTGGATTTATTATTGTGCGGGACTTATCACATGGGTGAAGGTACGTGGTAAGACGGGATAAAAGATGGTAAAAAATGACTTTGAGGAGGGACAAAATTTTGTGTCTACAATAGATAGGTTGGTTAGTAATTGGGATTAGCCGATAGTGGTTGATGATGGTGGTGATGCTGGTGGTGTTGGTATTGGCATTGGCTTTGACGACTATGATAGAGGTGGGTATAATTAAAATAATGGAGGTGGTTGATAGATATGGTAGCGGCTGAATATATTGGTTAGTAGCAATTATGATTGTGAATGGTAGTTGTAATAGTGGTGGTTGATGTCTAGGTGGTGGTTGATAATGGTAGTGGAAACAAAGGTGGTTAGTGGTGGTGACTGATGATTATGGATAGAGTGATGGTAAATATTATCTAGCATAAGAATGCCTCTTAATGATTAAGACTTAGTTCCAGATCTGAATGGTTAAGACCGATTAAGACCTATTAAGAGCCAAAATCTTAGTAAAAAACAAATGCACTTAATGGTCTGAAGTCTGAATCATTCAAATTCAGACCTTCATTAAGCACAAACAAATGAGGCCTTACACAAATTGGGGGTGGTGATTGAAGGATTATGTGCATGGTCAGTGGTTGAACAATCAACATCCTCGAAATAATGTTTGTCAAAGCACAAGTATGTTTTAAGAATATTGATTGTATTTGATGACTACCCATCCTTATACTCTTTTGATTTTGGGGTGGTGATTGAAGGAGTATGTAGATGGATAGGCATCAAATATAATCAATATCCTCAAAACATACTTGTGCTTTGAAAAACATTACACTTAGGATATTATTTGTTCAACCAGTACCCATCCATAGACACCTTAATTCACCACCCCTAATTTGTCTAAACTCTAATATGATTATGTGACTTGTTTAAACTCATTCATATGTGTAGAATTTCACATTATATATTTTTTTTATTTTTAAACAACATGCTACTGTTTTGACCTACACAAGCAGGTCAGTTGTACCTTAGGTGTAGATGGGCCATAAGTCCCCTCCAAGGGGCTTTTTAGCCTCCTTTAGCACTCGTTTGACCACTCCAAGGCCCCCTGGTCCTTCTTGTATGCTTTGGGCACTCTAAAATACTCCTTAAATGGTATCTAGGTGGATTCAAATGAATCTAACTTCTTTAATATCATGGGAGTATTTGTAGTCCTCAGACTTGCTTCCTTTTTGAGGTCTTGGGATGAATTTGGCTCTCGGTACCAAGCTATCCTCCACACCTAGTGTTGAGATCTGGAGAGCTTAAAAAGGGTTCCCTAAACATATGTTTTCCTCCCATATAAGACCATGGCTTGGGTACCTTCGTGTCAGCCTTGGATTATATTCTTTGAAAGTCCAACACCGATTTGGTTTGTATCATCCTCCCCTTCTTGAAAAAGATTCAACCTCAAATCTGAACCTTGCAAAACCATAGGGGTAAAAATAAATCAATATCCTCATATAATGAGGGTTAGGATTAGTAATAATAAAATTTTCACCAAGCTAAGGAGTAAAACACTTACCATATAACCAAATATCAAAATGTTGAATTGAGGGCATGTAACCCCATAAAATGAGAATGACTTGGCCACTTAATAGATTTGGACAATGGGGAAAGCTAAAGGAATCATGGTAATTAATCAAAAAATCAAGGAGGCTCACATTGGTTCCATGTCTCAATAAGTACATAACCTCTTTAAAACACTTATTTTTATTGTAGATCTTTCCTTAAACAATATTGGTACATTAAGTGGATTATGAATCCCCAAGAAAGACTTTCCATCGTAGGGAAGGATGCCAACATTCTCAGTGAAACTTTTCTTGTCATCTTGACCAAGTACCAAGTCAGGTATATAACAATCACCACATTTAAATTTATCACCGGGGTCAAATGGATAGAGTGGGCATAGACATGGATCTAGATAACACTCTTTTTTACCAAAGGCATAACCAAAATAAAATGATATTATCTCTACATTAGTATAAGAATCAACGAATATAATAGAGAGTAAATAAAGGTTTCACACAAATTAATTTCATCTAAGGTGACCTCAAGAACATGCTCACTTTGATGCGCAAGAACATTATCAAGGGTATGTTCAAGAATTGTAACACTCAAAGAAGAAAAGGCAATTGATACACACAGATCACTCTTCAAACCTTCACATTCCTTTCCATAAGAGCACTGTCATCTTAAAATAAGAGATATCCATCATTTGGAGAAATGTCATCACACCATAGAAGGTTCTTATATGGAGTATAGCCCACAAGAAGAGATACATCATCAACATGATCCACACCACTTGGTAATTCACAAGAAGTGATTTCATCATCTTCAAATAATATATTGTACTTAAAGAGAGAAGGATCACTCTATGAAGAAGAATTAGAACATGTAAGTTCACTCTCAAATACACAACTATCAAGATTCAAAGAAGTTTAAAACATATGGTCATCCCTATGAGAAAAGCAAATAGTAGGATCTTCATTATGAGGTATGCTCAAAGGGCCAGTCATATTTAATTTAACAACATCATTACTCACTTGAGGTTCATTAACCACATCAAAAAAATTCTCAAGTGGTGGACTAGGTTCAAACACAAGTTGCTCCACATAACTTCCACACGACAATGTACTATCATTCGATACAATGGCTTCAACACTAAGTGGACACAAATTAATCTTACAAGAGAAGTAAATTTGGTTATTAATAGGATCAACTAGTGTATCCATGCTCTCAATTTGTACATTATCATCACAAGGACCAAAATTATTAGCCTCATATAAGATAAACTATCATTCACACTTAATAGTCTACTAGATGCACAATGATCATTCACATTTACTAAAGTGCAAGAGTTAACTATGTTACCTTGAAGATCATCAGAAGATTCTTCTTTACCTTGGGGAAAAATTACTATCACATGTTGGAACATAAATCAAGCCGTCTATTGAGGGAGTCCAACCTTTTATTTGGATTGGTTAAAGCAATTAACACCTTATCAAAGGTACTCTTCTCTTGGGGGTTGGTTCTCCTTCATCATCCATTAGTGTACCTATAGAAATATCCTTATTAAGAAAAGGACAAACAAAGCTAGATTGTGTTTGTTGTAAACCCCTCACTTTATTACTCACACTCTCTTTTTCTTACTCTCTTGGGTTACCACTTTTCTCTCTTTTACTTCTCTCAATCTTTTCTCTCTCATCATTAAAAAATTTGAGTAAGTGGCTTTATTTCTTTGAGGTTAGGGAAGGGTAGGTGGAAAAAGATGGTTTTCCCATTGGTCCATTACAATCTTTGGCCTAATTTTTCTCATTTAAGACTTTATGTTTTACAAACCAATTGGCACCCAAGAATAAGTTTCCAAATTCGAAAGGGAATATGTCATACCAAACCTCCTCATAGTACCCATCTCAGGTGAAGGAAATCTTCGCGCTCTCAGAAACTCTATAGCCTTCCAAGAAGTATGGGAAAAGCATGGACACTCGAGGTATCCCTAGATAGTCAACCATAGAAGGAGTGATGTACTTTGCATAATACTAATCATCAAGGATAAGAACATATGACGAAACTCCAAAAATTTCTACCAATCTTGAGCAATCTTGTCTTCATGGATCACTATTATAAAGCTCTATGTACCCCTTTGGCACATAGATTTACCTTATGAACACTTTTAAGGAACTCCATGTTTGATTGGGCATTCTTGAAAGTTCCCACCACCTCAACGTTGAACCTTGAATGTGATTAAGGGCATATGTGTCTTGTTTGACTTCACTCATAACATAATTATTGAAGATCCTTTCACATTGCCATTCCCAATCAAGATAAACTTTCGAATCCCGTTCTCCTTTGAAAATTGGGAGAGATGCTCTAGAAAAATCATGACTCTTACTACACCCATCATATCTAACCCGATTTCCATTTTCAAATATTCTAGCACTTGAACAAGAAGGATAAGAGGTAGTATTCATAAGCATTGGAGATATACTTTCTTATAACTCCTTGTACCTACAAAATGAACAAACAACGTTTGTAGTAAAAGCTCCTAATCAACACTCGTAAGATTCTCACCCTTTTAGACTCATAATAGGATTAGCAAATGTTGAAAGTTGTTTGTATTTTGGTGGTACATAAGGTATCAATCTCACTTGTGGCCAGAGTTGATTCTTGTTTGAATGACTCCAATAAAACTACTTAAGGACTTAAATCAAGAAGTTACAATGGAATAAAACTAGAAAAGCACAAAAAATATAGGACGAAAAAAGAAAATGGACTTAAGCACTAATCAAAACTAAGTAGGTTAATTACTAGTTACTAATTTGTGTTTAGAATAAATGAAAAGAGGATTAAGAGTCAAGAAAAGAAATATAGAGAACTTAAGATGAGCTTACAAGCAATTTCCAACTTGATTAAAGGGTTGGTGGTATGTCAACTCCTTGGTGAATTGTCAATAGAGTTGAGGCCTCGTCAATAAAGTCGTCAAGTGTTTTGGCACCAAATGGTTGAGTTTTGAGGCTCTTTGGATGAAATTTCAAAGCTTAGAGGTTCTTCAAAGAATTCTTCAAGATCTAGAAGCCTTTGAATTGTTCGTGGTCCCCCGCCTGTCTCTATTTTGTCCCTTCCTCTTTTGGAATATTCCCTTTTGATACTAAATTTATACTTTCTCCTTTTGGAAGATTGAAATATTAATTGGTATAAACTAGTAAAACAACTATTCCTTTCACTTCTTTTGGATCAAATATACCCTTTTTGAATGTTCTTCTTTAACAAGATATGAAGATTATGAAGAATACAAGAACATTCGAAATTTGTCCCTTGATCAAACAAACTTGAAATTCGATGAAATTTAAAACACAAGCTCGTTTCGTACTCCCGAACACAACCAAAACATTTTTAAGCTCAAAATCTAAACCTCCGAATTTAGACTTGAGAACCCGCTACAAATTTTCTTCAACTTAAGCTCCAATATTGGTAGATCACTCAAATCTCACCGGAATAAGCTCAACTTTTAGATTTTGACTTTAACAGTACTAGAAAAAAAATTCAAGTACTAGAAATCAAGAAGAATCAAAAATCAAAAACTCAAAGTTTCAAGAATGACCAAAACATGAGCAGTACTTTTTGCTTTTTTTTTGTGATTTTCAAGATAACAAACCCAAGACTAGAATTGTAGGAATAATCCTAAGCGCAGCTCTAATGCCAAATGATACAAGATCTAAGAATGAAAACTAGAAACAAACATAAACACAAACACTAAAGAATTAACAAAATTGAAATGCAGTGTAACGCCCTGAGTCTGCACCCTAGACGTCACACAGTGCTCATAAATCCTAAAGGACCACAAGCTAACCCATGACTGGTACCTATTGCAATCACTGAATAATATCACTGTAATAGATGTGGAAGTTAGACTAAAGTTTCCATAAAGTTCATAACTAAAAACAAATACTTAATATTGATAAAATAAATACTGAAAACTAAACATATGTCTGAAATAACCTAGTCTGAAAGCCTCTAACTGTCTGGATATGAAGTTGATGGGACAAATCCCCAACTAACTTTGACTACTGAATATACTAAATACTGAAATACTAAAATGATACTCTATCCTCGAACTACGAGGCTCACCACTAAATCTACTGCTGATAATCTGGGTTGCTAAGTACGGTCAGGAGCCCGTGCATTTAAAGCTATGATATAAGACATCATAACACAAAGAAAGGTATGTGTTAGTACTTTGAATGTACTGGTATTCTAAGTGAGGTAAGACAGAATGCATGGGTTCATATGCATGAACAATAACTGACTGAGCAATATGAATATAACTGAATGAGAGTACATGAATATTTGAACTGCTATAAATACTGATTATGCAATGCTATGCACATATCTACATATACTATAACTGAGATCACATTAACACTGGCTAATGAGTTCTAAAAACTAAATGACCGATATTTGAGTTTACTGATGCTGTATTACTATTAACTGAGTGACTATTTCTGACAGTCCTAATTCTGTGAAACTGAACTGAGTTTCATGCTGAGCTGGGTGACTGTGTCTAACAGTCCTAGTTCTAAAACTAAACTGAGTTTTTATACTGAGACTGAAACTAAAATTGAAATAGTAGGAGTGTTTATCTAACCGACATACCCTAATTATGAACTGAGTTGGGGTCCAACCTGTGACCCAATCGGAAGGGTGTTATCACCTTGCCAAGGAATACTAACAATGGTGTGATTTAACCCTCTCTAGCAGGAAGACACTTCATCAACCCTTGCTGGTATAAAAACTCATACGAGATGTATAAATCCTAGACTGGAAGGAAGATATCTTAACCAACACTGGCTACGTAGTTCTGTAATGCATGGATTACTACTAAGGGTCAAACCTTTTACTGATAGGAATGCCCCATCCCTGGGTTCACTTAGTGCTAATTTATACTCCCAACTTAATAGACACTAAATTGATTTCTAGATTGTACTAGGCTTGACTGAACTGTTACTGATTGATTGTCTAACTAAACTGGACTGAGTTCACTAAGTTCTGTTAACTAACTAAATATACTGAGTTCTGTAACTAACTGGGTACTACTGTACGTGACATAACTAAGACTATTCTAAAACTACTGTAAATCTAGGTAAATAGCTAGATTGTTGGGTATTAGATACCCCCAGGACTCGATAACATAGATAGTAACAACATAGAAAAATCTTGAAAGCATGATAACTAGTCACTTTGTCATAATTCACTCGTTGAGGCATTTTAGCAAATACTTGCATGGCATGAACTTGTACGCATACTAGTAAGTCATGATTTCACTATTCAACTCACATGAGCCTTATATTAAACACTGAGGGGGCATAGTTTATCCACATAATACTAGTCAACATGCAAGCATCATGATCACAATTCCAAGCTCACAAATTCAAGGGTTTCTAATATGGAACTACATAATACTACACATGCTATTAAATTTACCTGAATTTTGTGATAAATCATGGATTAGAATCCACATAAAATCATAATTATGAATATAATTTAATTCAACATGAACCCCATGAAAACAATTATCTTATAGTTTTTAAAAGAGGTTCTTGAACTTCAAGGGTGAAAGGAAACCCAAGGAAGAACATTGACATACCTTGGTAATCAAATTTCTAAAGATTGATAGTGTGTTCTTGAAGCTTGAATTTTAAATTGGATGCCTTAGGGCTTGTTCTTGAGGAAATTTGAGAGAAATAATAAATTTTTTTCTTTTGAATGGCTTAATTACATGTTCTAGGGCTTAATAAAAGTGGGAAAATGACCCAAATACCATTTTAGAAGAAAACTTTTAATTGGAAAAAACATGCCCAGTGAGTGCCGCGTCGATGAGGTCGATGAAATGGGCAACGCGTCGTGTGGAGATCGTATTAGCTTACTAAAAGTCGAACTAGGAGCTGGGAAAAATCTCTATCGATGCATTGAGATTGCGTCAATCCACTATTTTGGTCTCCCAAAAGTGATTCAAACAAGGTCCAAAAAATGTGAAACTCATCCGAAGTGACCGACCTATAGACACACCTAATCATGATTCAATCCAAAGATCGACATTTTAAGGTCGTAAGGGTCATAAAATAGGATCGCCTACTTATGAAGGATAAAATAATTCTAAGTATAAACACTTAGCCAAATTTTTTAAGTTTGGGACCTCTTTTCAAGCTTTAAAGGACTGAGTAAAGCATAGAATTTTGCGTGGTCTTACAATATCTCCCCTTTGGGAATATTCGTCCTCGAATGAGATTGGCTAAGCTGAGAATACTGATAGACTGAGTTTATGTACTGAACATGCACAATTGAAGCATGACTTCATAATTGAAACTACTGATATATTGAGTGTATATACTAAACATGCAACTGGAAAATGACTGAATTATGAAAACATGACACATGATTGAGTTGTTTCATTAAGCTATGTATGATATGAGAATGTAATTTAACTGGAACCGATACAGATTTTGCAAAGGTAGTCTAAGCATAAAACTGAGTAAGTTTAAGGAAAACTATTACCTTGAGCTGAGTCTGAGTTTGCGGAGAAGAAGTGAGGATACTTGGTCCGCATATCTGAAATTGACCAACTCTCTAAAATAGAGCTTGGCATAATCCTTGGCTAAATAAGAGGTATGAACTGATAAGAAATGAGCCGATTTGGGCATCTTGTTTGCAATGACCCAAATCAAATCATGCTGACAATAGGTACGGGGCAAACCCGTCACAAAATCCACATTCACCTCCTCCCATTTCCAAGTGGGAATACTAAACTCCTGCATAGATCCACTGGGCTTCTGATTCTTGATCTTAAAATGATGACATGCCAACACTTAGCTACTAACTCTGCAATATCTCTCTTCATCCCACTCTACCAATAAACTTCCCACAAGTTACGGTACATCTTGGTGGCCCCTGGGTGAATTGAGTAGCGTGCACCATGCGCTTCTACAAGAATCTGCTATCTCACGCCATCCACACATGGCACACATAACCTACCCTGGAAGCGTAACACACCATTTTCCCCTTAGGAGAAAACCTCTACCTTCTGATCTCTATCTAACTCTTTTAGTTTAACTAAACTGGGATCTCTGTCCTGCTTTTCTTTTACTTTGGAAACAAGAGACGATTCCAAATTATTCTGCACCCATAAGCTACCCTCTGCTGAATTGATTAAGCGGACACCTATTCGGGCAAACTGAAACTTCCTAAACTAACTTCTTCTTACCATCCTCCACGCGAGCAACACTGCCCATAAATATCCTACTGAGAGAATCAACCACTATATTAGCCTTGCCCAAATAATACAAAAGACTTATGTCATAATCTTTCAAAATCTCTATCCACCTCCTCTGATATAGGTTTAGGTCTTTTTGAGTAAACATATACAACATGCTTTTATGGTGTGTGAACACATCAACATGAACCCCATACAAATAGTGCCTCCAAATCTTTAAGGCAAATACAACACCTTCTAACTCAAATCATGAGTAGGGTAATTATTTTCATGAGGCATAAGCTATCTAGAGGCATAGGCTATGACCTTACCTCTCTATATCAAAACACACCTCAAACTGACTCTAGAAGCATCATAATATACCACAAATCCGTCTGAACCGTCTGGTAAAGTCAAAATTGAGGCTGTAGTGAGTCGATTCTTCAACTCCTGAAAACTCTTCTCACAAGAATCTAACCACTGGAATTTGACTTTCTTCTGAGTCAATTTGGATATAGGGGACGCAATAGACGAAAATCCCTTAACAAACCATTGGTAGTAGCTATCACTGAAAACTATATGACCAAGGAAAGCTAATGACCTTAGCCAAAATTCGCACTTACTGAATTTGGAAAACAACTTTTGGGCTCTAAGGTTCTGTAATACTATTCTGAGATGGTCTACATAATCATGTTCACTGCGGGAGTAGGCAAGAATATCATCAATGAATACTATGATGAACATGTCCAAGTACTACTTGAGCACACGGTTCGTCAAGCCCGTAAAAGTTACTGGGGAATTAGTAAGACCAAATGACATTACTAAGAATTTGAAGTGACCATACCAAGTTCTAAAAGCTATTTTTAGAACATCACATTCTCTGAATATGAGCTGATGATAGCCTGATCTGAGGTCTATCATAGAAAGAAACTGGCACCCTGAAGTTGGTCAAACAAGTCATCGATTCTAGGAAGTAGATACTCGTTCTTGACTGTGACTTTGTTTAACTGACGGTAGTCACTACTCATTCTGAACAAACCATCTTTCTTATGTATGAATAGAACTGGTGTCCCCAAGGGGATACACTGGGTCTGATGAATCCCTTATCTAGATCCATCAACTGTTCTTTTAACTCTTTGAGTTCTATTGGAGCCATTCTATATGGTGAGATAGAGATAGGCTGAGTATTGGTAAGAAGGTCTATTCTGAAGTCAATTTTCCACTCGGGAGGGACTCTAGAAAGATCTTCAGGAAACACATCGGGGAATTCACATGCTACTGGAACTGACTCAATATTAGGGGTCTCTAAACTATAGTATTTAACTCGAACAAGATAATATACACACCCCTTAGATAGCATTTTCCTTGCACTAAGGTACGGAACAAGCTGACCCCTAAGTGTTAAAGTACTACCCCTCCACTCAAGGGCAGGTTCATTTAGAAACTGAAAATAAACAACTCTATTTCTGCAGTCAACTGAAGCATAGTAAGAATGAATCCAATCTATGCTAACAATGACATCAAAATCTATTATCTCTAATTCTACTAAGTATGCTGAAGTGACTTTCTGAGATACCATAATCGAACAGTTCCTGTATACCCATCAGGATACAATAGATTTACCTACTGGGGTAGATACTTAGAAGGGCTCTGCTAAGATTTTGGGATTGACTCCGAAGTCAGCATCTATATATAGAGTTACAAAGGACAAAAGAGCCCTTGGATCTAGCAAAGTATAAACATGCAAAAGATAAACATGGAATGTACTAGTGACCACATTAGGAGAAATCTCCTTATCTTGTTGGGACAGAAGGGCATAGAGTCTGTTTGGGCATTGTCCACTGGTGGCACTGAAAGCGGCACCCTACTGATTCAGGTGACTGGACTGAACTGAAGGATGATTATGCTACCTTTGCAAACCCACCTGAGGACACTCTATGACCCTATGGCCTGGCTTACCACTTCTGAAACATATATCATTGCCAGCTCTGAAGACATCCTGGTGGTTTTCGCCATACTTTTGGCAAAAGGGATTTGTTCGAGCACTGTTAACACTACCCTGAGGTTTAGGGTCTGGCGCCCTATGTTTATTACCATCTTTAAATTTTGGCACTGGAGCATTGGTTAAAGATGGAGCTGGAACTGGAGATTTCGGGTAGAATTGAGAATGGTTACCACCCTCTGACTTAGGCTAAGTTAAGTTAAAGCTACCTATTCTAGCTCTTTTGCTCTCCCTCTCCTTCTCTTAATTCTTAGCCTCTTTTATCTTCTGATCATCCATGAGCATGGATATGTCTATCTCCTTAATTAGAATTATGGTCCTGCACTTTTTGACCATACTGTTAGACACGCTCGACACAAACTTAATCATCTTAGATCTGATATCTGCTACCATATGAGGGGCATATCTGGATAATTGAGTAAACTTTAGAGAATACTGTTTCACTATCATGTTTCCCTATTTAAGGTTACTAAACTCCAAAACTTTCTCTTCCCTTAAGTCTAGTGGGAAGGACCTATCAAGAAAAGCAGTGGCAAACTCCTCCCATTCTTTGGGCCCTACATCCGCGACCCTCTCTACTTTCTATTTTTTGAACCATGAGTGAGCCATATCCTACAACTGATATGCGGCCAACTCAGCACTCTCACTAACATTCACCCCTATAATATCTGTGACTTTCTGCACCTGATCAAGGAATTCCTGTGGGTCCTTCTCAGACTTAGACTCAGTAAATAATGGAGGATTCATTCGGGTGAAGTTTTGAATTCTAGATATAGCAGTATTGACCATTGGGTTGGCCTAGACAACAATTGGACGTTCATTCTGGGTTGCCACAAAATGAACTAGAGTGTTAAAAGCTGTTTTGAATTCTGCATAGAAAATATACTCAACCAGGGGATCTGGCTGGACGAGCGGAGGTGCTGGATGGATTTCCATTCCTCTTTTGTTAGTATTTTTGGGAGGTATATTCTGTAAACGGAAGGGAAACTTGAATAAGATAGAGATTTTAACTTGAGCTCATGCTCGTTCGCATGATATGAATACTGAAAGAAAGAACAAATTTCCTAAAATGCCTCATAGCCTCTTATTCATAAGTGTGGCGTGCTACACGCCCATGTATAAGACGCTACAAGACGTGACTTTTAGATTCCATAGGACATTGTTGAACCTTTAGCTCTGATACCAAGTTTGTAACGCCCGAGTTTGCACCCCAAACATCACACGGTGCTCATAAATCCCAAAGGACCACAAGGTAACCCATGACTTGTACCTGCTGCAATCAGTGAATAATAACACTTTAATAGATATGAAAGTTAGGTTAAAGTTGTTGTAAGGTTTATAACGGAAAACCAATTTTGAATACTAATAAAATAAATAATGAAAATTGAACATCTATCTAAAATAACCTAGTCTGAAAGCCTCTAACTGCCTGGATATGAAGTTGATGGGACAAGTCCTCAACTAACTTTGACTACTGAATATACCAAATATTAAAATACTCAAATAATACTCTGTCCTCGAACTATGAGGCTCACCATTAAATCTGCTGTTGATAATCTAGGCTTCTAAGTACGGTTAGGAGCCCGTGTGTCTGAACCTATGATATAAGATATCATAGGGAAAAGAAAGGTATGAGTCAGTACTTTAAATGTGCTTGTATGCTAGGTGAGGTAAGGCTGAATGCATGGGTTAATATGCATAAACAATAACTGACTGAGCAATATGAAAATAACTGAATAAGAGTACATGTATATTAGAATGGCTATAAATACTGATTATGCAATGCTATGAACATATCTATATATACTATAACTGAGATCACATTAATAATGGATAATGAGTTCTGAAAACTAAATAAATGATATCTGAGTTTACTGATACTATATTACTGTTAATTGAGTGACTATTTTGGATAGTCCTAATTCTGTGGAATTGAACTAAGTTCCATGCAGAGTTGGGTGACTGTGTCTGATAGACCTGGTCCTAAAACTAAACTGAGGTTTTATACTGAGTGTGAAACTGAAATTGAAACTATAGGAGTGTTCATCTAACCGACATACCTCAATTTTAAACTGAGTTGGGGTCCAACCTGTGACCCCAGTTGGAAGGGTGTTAGAACCATGCCAAGGGATACTAACAATAGTGTGAGTTAACCCTCTTTGGAAGGAAGATACTTCGTCAACCCTCGCTGACTGGAAAACTCATACGAGATGAATCAACCCTAGACTGGCCGGAAGATATCTCAACCTATGCTGGCTACGTAGTTCTGTAACACAGGGATTGCTACTAAGGATCAAACAATAATGTGAGTTAACCCTCTTTGGCAGGAAGACACTTCGTCAACCCTCGCTAATTGGAAAAGTCGTATGAGATGAATCAACCCTAGACTAGCAGGAAGATATCTCAACCTATGCTAGATACGTAGTTCTGTAACATAGGGATTGCTAATAGGGATCAAACCCTTTACTGGTAGGAATGCCCCCATCCCTGGGTTCACTCAGTGTTGATTCCTGAACCTAACTGAATAGACATTGAACTAAATTCTATACTGTACTAGGCTTGACTAAACTGTTACTGATCGGCTAGCTAATTGAACTGGACTGAGTTCAGTGAGTTCTTTTAACTGACTAAATATACTGAGTTCTATAACTAACTGAGTACTACTGTACGTGACATCACTTAGACTATTCTGAAACTACTGTAAATCTTGGTAAACAACTAGATTGTCGGGTATTAGATAACCCCAGGACATGATAGCATAGATAGTAACAACATAGCATAATCTTGAAAGCATGATAACTAGTCACTTTATCACAATTCACTCATTGAGGCATTTTAGCAAACACTTGTATGACATGAACTTGTACACATACTAGTATGTCATGATTTCACTATTCAACTCACAGGAGCATTATATCAAACACTAGGGGGGCATAGTTTATGCACATAATACTAGTCAACATACAAGCATCATGATCACAATTCCAAACTCACAAATTCAAGAGTTTAACATGGAACTACATAATACTACACATGCTATTAAATTCACATGAATTTTGTAATAAATAATGGATTAGAACCCAAATAAAATCATAATCATGAATAAAATTTAATTCAACATCAAACCCATGAAATTAATTATCTTATAGTTTTTAAAAGATGTTCTTGAACTCCATGGGTGAAAGTAAACCCAAGGATGAACACCTGACATATCTTGGTATTCAAATTCATGAAGATTGATGGTGTGTTCTTGAAGCCTGAATTTTAAATTGGATGCTTCAGGGTTTGTTCTTGAGGAAATTTGAGAGAAATAATAAATTTTTCCTTTTGGATGACTTAATTACTTGTTTTGGGGCTGAATAGAAGTGGGAAAATAACCTAAATACCCTTCTGGACGCAGACTTTTAATTGCTGAAAACGTACCCAGTGACGCGCCGCATCGATGGGGCTGACGTGATGGCCAACGTACTATGTCGAGATTGCATCATCTCAATAGAATTTATACTGGGAGCTGGGAAAGATTTTTATCGATGCAATAGGTGACGCGACGGATCGAGATCGCGTCGATCCACTTTTTTGGTCACCCAAAACTGATTCAAATGAGGTCCGAAAAATCTAAAACTCATCCTAAGTGACCGACATATGGACATACCTGATTATGATTCAATCCAAAGATCATTATTTTAAGGCTGTAAGGGTCGTAAAATATGATCGCCAACTTATGAAGGCTAAAATAATTATAAATATCAGATAAAATTTCAAAGTTCGGGTTCTCTTTTTAAGATTTAAAGGGCTGAGTTAAGCTTAGGATTTTGCAAGGTCTTATAATATCTCTCCCTTGGAAACATTCATCCTCGAATGAGACTGGCTAAGCTGAGAATACTGATAGACTGATTTTACCTACTGAACATGCACAACTGAAGCATGACTTCATGACTAAAACTACTGATATACTGAGTTTTTATACTGAACATGCAACTGGAGCATGACTAAATTCTGAAAACATGACACATGACTGAGCTATTTCATGAAGGTATGTATGATATGAGAATGTTATTTAACTGGAATCGATACAGAGTTTGCAAAGGTAATCTGAGCATGGAACTGAGTAAATTTATCGAAAACTATTACCTTAAGCTGAGTCTGAGTTTACGGAGAAGAGGTAAGGATACTTGGTCCTCATATCTTCTTATACTTCCCAAGTAGATCCCTGAATGGACTAATTCCGCCAAAGAACTTTAACTAGAGGGACATCTTTATTCCTCAGTCTGCTAACCTAATAATGAAGAATTTTGACTGGGATTTCCTCATAAGATAGGTTGTTCTGGACATCAATGCCCTCTATCAAGACTACAACTACTGGGTCACGTATGCACTTCTTTAGCAAGAAGACATGAAACACTGGGTGCACTAAAGCTAAATCTGAAGGCAACTCAAGCTCGTAAGCTACCTTTCCAAAATGGCTGAGGATTCTGTAAGGATCGACATATTAGGGACTGAGCTTCCCTTTCTTTTCAAACCTCTTCACTCCCTTCATAGGAGAGATTTTCAAATATACATAATCACCAATCTCAAATTGGAGATCCTTTCTTCGCACATCTATATATGGTTTCTGTCAGCTATAAGCTATCTTAAGCCTTTCCCTGATCAACTAAACTTTTTCTAAGGTATAAAATACCAAGTCAGTCCCTGTCAATATGGCTTTACCTATTTTAAACCAACCAATGGGAGATCTACATCTCCTCCCATAGAGTGCCTTAAATGGAGCCATCTAAATGTTGGAATGATAACTGTTATTATATGCGAACTCAATCTAGGGTAAGTGGTCATCCCAACTACCCTTAAAGTTAATGGCACACACTCTCAACATATCTTTTAGTGTCTGAATGGTCCTTTCTAATTGACTATTTGTCTAAGGGTGAAAGGTCGTACCGAGGTGAACTTTGGTACCAAGACCCTTTTGGAAGGCTTTCCAAAAGTGAGAGGTAAACTACGTACCTCTATCTGAAATGATGGACAAAAAAACTCCATCCAATCTTACCAACTGTCTAACATAGATCTTGGCATAATCCTCTACTGAATAAGAGGTGTGAACTGGTAAGAAATGAGCTAATTTGGTCATTCTCTCTAGAACGACCCAAATCGAATCATGCTAGTGATGGGTATGAGAAAAACCCATCACAAAATCCATATTCACCTTCTCCCATTTCCAAGTGGGAATACTGAACTCCTGTATAGATCCACTGGGCTTCTGATTCTCGATCTTAACCTGCTGATATGGCGAGCTCTTAGCTATAAAATTTGTAATTTCTCTCTTTATCCCACTCTACCAATAGACTTCCCATAAGTTGCGGTACATCTTAGTGGACCCTGGGTAAATTAAGTAGTGCACACCATGCATTTCTGCAAGAATCTGCTATCTCACGCCATCTACACATAGAACACATAACCTACCCTGGCAGTGTAACACACCATTTCCCCTTTGGGAGAAAACCTCTACCTTCTGATCTCTGACTGACTCTTTTAGTTTAACTAAGCTGGGACCTCTGTCCTACTTTTTCTTTACTATGGAAACCAAAGATGATTTTGATCTATTCTGCACCCATACGCTACCCTTTGTTGAATCGACTAAGCGGACACCTAGTCGGGCAAGTTGATGAACTTCCTAAACTAACTTCTTCTTACCATACTCCACGTGAGCAACACTACCTAGACATCCTACTAAGAGCATCAGGCACTACATTAGCCACCTTCTCTAATGTAGGTTCAAGTCTTTCTCAGTAAATATATACTGCAGGCATTTATGGTATATGAACATATCAACATGAACCCCATACAAATAGTTCATTCAAATATTTAAGGCAAATACATCACCTACTAACTCAAGATCATGAGTGGGGTAATTCTTTCCATAGGGTTTAAGCTGTCTAGAGGCATAGTCTATGACCTTACCTCTCTGCATCAAAACACACCCTAAACCGACTATGAAAGCATCACAATATACCATAAAACCATCTGAACCATCTGGTAAAGTCAAAACTAGGGCTGTAGTGATTCGAGTCTTCAACTCCTGAAAACTCGTCTCATAAAAATCTAACCACTAAAATTTGACTTTTTTCTGAGTCAATCTGGACATAGGGGATGTAATAGAAAAAAATATTTTAACAAACCATCAGTAGTAGCCAGCCAAGCCCAAGAAACTCCTGATAATTGTATTAGCGATGGGTCTAGGCTAGTTTCTCACTATTTTGGTCTTTGGAAATCAAATCTAATGTCATCACCAGAAACTATATGACCAAGGAAAGCTAATAACCTTAGCCAAAATTTACACTTACTGAATTTGGAGAACAATTAATGGGATTTGAGGTTCTGTAATACTATTCTGAGATGGTCTGTATGATCATGTTCACCATGGGAGTAGATAAGAATATCATTAATGAAGACTATGATGAACATGTCCAAGTACTTCTTGAACACGTGGTTCATCAAGCCCATGAAAAATGTTAGTTCATTGGTAAGATAAAATAACATGACTAAGAATTCAAAGTGACTATGCCGAGTTCTAAAAGCAATTTTCGGATCATCACATTCTCTGACTCTGAGCTGATGATAACCTGATCTGAGGTCTATCTTAGAAACGAAACTGGCACCCTGAAGTTGGTCAAACAAGTCATCGATTCTAGAAAGTGGATACTTCTTCTTAACTGTGACTTTGTTTAACTGATGGTAGTCGATACATATTTTGAGCAAACCATCTTTCTGACGCACGGATAGAACTGGTGCACCCCAAGGGGATATGCTGGGTCTGATGAATCCCTTATCTAGGAGATCCTTCAACTATTATTTTAACTCTTTGAGTTCAACTGGAGCCATTCTATATGGTGGCATAGAGATAGGCTGAGTATTAAGAAGAAGGTTTATTCTGAAGTCAATTTCCCGCTCGGTAGGGACTCTAGGAAGATCTTCAGGAAACACATCTGGGAATTCACATGCTATTGGAACTGACTCAAGATTAGGGGTCTCTGAACTAGTGTTTTTAACTCAAATGAAATAATAGACACACCCCTTAGATATTATTTTCCTTGCACTAAGGTAGGGAACAAGATGACCCCTAAGTATTGAAGTACTACCCCTTCACTCAAGGACATGTTCATTCGAAAACTAAAAATGGAAAATTTTGTTTCTATAGTCAACTGAAGCATAGCATGAATAAAGCCAATCCATGTCAAGAATGACATCAAAATCTGTCATCTCTAATTCTACTAAGTCTGCTAAAGTGACTTTCTGATAAACCATAACTTGATAGTTCTGGTATACTCATCGGGATATGATAGATTTACCCACAGGGGTAGAGACTGGAAAGGGCTCTGCTATGATTTTGGGACTGACTGGAAAGTCAACAACTATATAAGAAGTTACACAGGACAAAGAAGCTCCTGGATCTAGCAAAGTATAAACATTCAAATGATAAACATGTAACGTACTAGTGACCACATCAGGAGAACTTTCCTGATCTTATCGGTACTAAAGCACATAGTGTCTGTTTAGGCGTTGCCCACTGGTGGCACTAAAAGTGGCACTCTGCTGATTCGGGTGACCAGAATGAGATGAAGAATGATTACGCTAACTTTGCGAACCCACCTAAGGACACTCTCTGACCCTGTGGCCTGGCTTGCCACATTCAAAACATACATCACTGCCAGCTCTGAAGACACCCAGGTGGTTTATTCCACACTTCTGGAAAAGGGATTTGTTTGGGCACTGCAAATACTACCCTGAGGTTTTGGGCCTGGCACCCTTTTTTTATTACTATCTATGAATTTTGACACTGGAGCACTGGCTGAAAACAGAGATAGAACCAAAGATTTTAGGCAAAACTGAGAATGATTACCACTCCTTGACTTAGGCAAAGTGAAGTTGAAACTACCTGTTCTAGCCCTCTTATTATCCCTCTCTTTCTCTTTATTCTTAGCCTCTTCTATCTGATGAGCATGCACCATGCGCCTAGATATGTCTATCTTCTTAATCAGCATTGTGGTCCTATACTCCTTGACCACACTGTTAGACACGCCAAACACAAACTTACTCATCTTAGATCTGCTATCTGCTACCACATGAGGGGCATATCTGACCAACTAAGTAAACTTAAGAGAATACTCTTTCACTGCTATGTTGCCCTATTTTAGGTTAATTAACTCCAAAAAGTTTTCTTCTCTCAACTCCAGTAGGAAGAACCTATCCAGAAAAACAGTGGCAAAATCTTCCCATTTTATGGGCCTTGTATCTGCGGCCTTCTCTACCTTCCACTACTTGAACCATGAGTTATCCATATCCTGAAACTGATATATGGCCAACTCAGCACTCTCACTAGTAGTCACCCCCATAATATCTGTGACTTTTTGCACCTGATCAAGGAATTCTTGTGAGTCCTCCTTAGACTTAGACCTGATAAATAATGGAGGATTCATTCAGGTGAAGTCCTAAATTCTAGATGCAGTAGTATTGGCAACTGGGTTGGCCTAGAAAGCAGTTGTACATTCATTCTGGGCTATCATAGAATGAGCTGGCGTAGTGAAAGATGATTTGAATTTTGCATGTTTCCCATGCTCATCCAGGGGATCAAGCTGGACGTGCAGAGGTGCTGACAGGTTTCCCATTCCTCTTCCGTTAGTCTTTTTGGGAGGCATATTCTATAAATAAAAGGGAAACTTGAGTTAGACAGAGATTTTAACTTGAGCTCATGCTCACTCGCACGATATGAATACTGAAAGAAAGAAAACTTTTCCTAAAATGCCTTATGGCCTCTTATTCATAAGTGTGACGCCCCCCACACCCATGCCTAAGACTATACTAGACGTGGCTTTCAATATGCCTAGGAATCTGTTGAACCTTTAGCTTTGATACCAAGTTTGTAATGACCGAGTCTACTTCCCAAACGTCACACGGTGCTCGTAAATCCTAAAGGACCACAAGATAACCCATGGCTGGTACCTGCTGCAATCACTGAATAATAACACTTTAATACATTTGAAAGTTAGGCTGAAGTTGCCATAAGGTTCATAACTGAAAACAAATTCTGAATACTAATAAAATAAAT
Source organism: Capsicum baccatum var. pendulum (assembly GCA_030864225.1). Taxonomy (NCBI): domain Eukaryota; kingdom Viridiplantae; phylum Streptophyta; class Magnoliopsida; order Solanales; family Solanaceae; genus Capsicum; species Capsicum baccatum. The sequence goes on along the minus strand of CM061558.1, from coordinate 230,296,101 downwards.
ACTAAATACTAAACATCTGTCTGAAATAACCTAGTCTAAAAGCCTCTAACTATTTGGATATGGAGTTGATGGGACAAGTCCTCAACTAACTCTGACTACTAAATATACCAAATACTAAAATACTAAAATTATACTCTATCCTCAAACTATGAGGCTCAACACTAAATCTGTTGTTGATAATTTGGGCTGCTAAGAATGATCAGGAGCCCGTGCATCTGAACCTATGATATAAGACATCATAGGGCAAAGTAAGGTATGCGTCTACTGGTATGCTAGGTGAGGTAAGGCTGAATGCATGGGTTCATATCATGAACAATAACTGACTGAGCAATATGAATTTAACTAAATAAGAGTACATGTATATCTGAACTGCTGTAAATACTGATTATCCAATGCTTGCTTATATCTACGTATACCATAACTGAGACCACATTAACATTGGGTAAAGAGTTTTGAAAACTAAATGATCGATATATAAGTTTACTGATATTGTATTAGTGTTAACTGAGTGACTATTTCTGACAGTCCTAATTCTGTGGAATTGAGCTAAGTTTTGTGCTGATCTGGGTGAATGTGTCTGACAGTCCTGGTTCTGAAATCAAACTGAGGTTTTATACTGAGTTTGACACTAAAACTTAAACTGTGGGAGTATTTATCTAACCGACATACCCCGATTATAAACTGAGTTAGGGTCCGGCCTATGACCTCAGTTGGAATGGTGTTAGCACCTTCCCAAGGGATACTAATAATAGTGTAAGTTAACCCTCTCTGGTAGGAAGACACTTCATCAACCCTCGCTGGTTGGAAAATTTGTATGAGATATATCAACCCTAGACTGGTAGAAAAATCTATCAACCTATGAAGCTACATAGTATTAGATAACAGGGATTGTTACTAAAGGTCAAACCCTTTACTGACAGGAATACCCCCATCTCTGAGTTCACTCGGTGCTGATTTTTACTCCCAACTAGATAGATATTGAATTGATTTCTAGACTATACTAGGCTTGACTAAACTGTTACTAATTAGCTGTCTAACTGAACTGGACTGAGTTCACTGAGTTCTTTTAACTAACTAAATATATTGAGTTCTATAAATAACTGAGTACTACTATACATAACATAACTGAGACTATTCTGAAACAACTATAAATCTAGGTAAACAGCTAGATTGTTGGGCATTAGATACCCCCAGGACTTGATATCATAGATAGTAACAACATAGAATAATCTTGAAAGCATGATAACTATTCACTTTGTCACAATTCACTCATTGAGGCATTTTAGCAAACACTTGCATGGGATGAACTTGTACACATATTAGTATGTCATGATTTCTCTATTCAACTGACATAAGCATTATATCAAACACTAGGGGGCATATTTTATGCACATAATACTAGTCAACATGCAAGCATCATGATCACAATTCCAAACTCGCAAATATAAGGGTTTCTAACATAGAACTACATAGTACTACACATACTATTAAATTCACATGAATTTTGTAATAAATCATGGATTAGAACCCAAATAAAATTATAATAATGAATATAATTTAATTCAACATAAAACCCATGAAAACAATCATCTTGTAGTTTTTAAAAGAGGTTCTTGAACTCCAAGGGTGAAAGGAAACCCAAGGATGAACACTTGGCATACCTTGGTAATCAAATTTGTGAAGATTGATGGTGTGTTCTTGAAGCCTGAATTTGAAATTGGATGCCTTAGGGTTTGTTCTTGAGGAAATTTGAGAGAAACAATGAATTTTTGCCTTTTGGATTGCTTAATTACGTGTTTTGGGGCTAAATAGAAGTGAAATATGACCCAAATACCCCTCTAGATGCAAAATTTTAATTGTTGAAAACGTGCCCAGCAATGCACAGACTGATGTACCGCGTCGATGGGGTCAATGTGATGGCCGATGCACCATGTCGAGATCGCATCAGCTCACTGGAATTTGCACTAGAAGCTCGAAAAAATATCTATCAATGCGATAGGCGACATGATGCATCAAGATTGCATCGATCCACTATTTTGGTCACCCAAAAGTGATTCAAATGAGGTCTAAAAAATCCAAAACTCACCCGAAGTGACTGACCTATGGACACACCTGATTATGATTCAATGTAAAGATTGATATTTTAAGGCCGTAAGGGTCGTAAAATAGGATCGCCAACTTATGAAGGCTAAAATAATTCTAAGTACAAGCACTTAGCTAAAATTTCTAAGTTTGGGACCTCTTTTCAAGCTTTAAAGGACTAAGTTAAGCTTAGGATTTTGTGGGGTCTTACATGCAGAAAGTAAAGGGATAAAAGTATAGATTGATAAAGATAGAATGATAGATAGACACAAAGAAGATAAGAGAATTAAGAACTAAAGAGTATATTAAACTCTTAAACCCCAGATTCAACTATCAACAAGCACCAATATCTTACGTTGATCGCAAGGTAATTGAAATGCCCTTACAACCACTGTTTCTAAGCAACATGAAACATAAGCTTTTCCAAGCTCTCAAATACTATCTCAAGAGTTTTCATATTTAATCAACATAAAAAAACTAAGAAAATAACCTAATATAGCTAGTATTTATAGACTTGGGAAACTTAATACATAAGTTGGCCTAAAAGTGACCCAAATCAACCCAAAACACAATTTTGCCCGCTTTGGCATTTGCTTAAGTAGATAGGGCGCACCTTAGGCATACCTTGGCAGCAGATGCTATTATTTTGACTTGCTCAAGCAGACCAGGAATACCCTGGGTACGTTTGGGGTGAAGATGAGCCGCAGGTCCCCTCCAAGGGGATTTTTAGCCACGTTTAGCACTCTGTTGACCACTCCAAGGCCCCTGGGTCCTTATTGTATGCTTTGGGAACCCTAAAGCACTCATTAAATGGTATTTAGTTTTCTTGGAACACATATAACTTCTTTAATATCATGGGAGTGTTTGTGGTACTCAGACTTGCTTCACTATTGAGGTCTTATGATGAATTCAGATCCCGGCACCAAGCTATCTGTTATTATTCATGACCTAATGTTTTAGTGAATTTAATGTAAGAGTTTCCTATGGATGGAATGGGTTGCCTAATGTGTTCCAGTGAAAGAAGTAAAGGCAGTAAGTAGAGAACACAATCATTTTTACGTGGAAAACACCCGACTTAAAAGGTGTAAAAAATCATGATTTGTACCTCTACAGGATTTAACCCCAACTTCACTAAACAAAAATGACATCAATAGTTCAACACAATGAGTAAATACTAACAATCAATGCTAAAAATATTAGCTAGATTCTATACTAAGACCATGTTCTTCAATGTATTTATTTAGTGATTGAGTAGAACTTAGTGAAGCCAATCTATCAATTTCCCTTTTCTTCTTTGTAAGTGCCTGAATATCTCTGAATGATACATTATCTATTTAAGCACAATTATCTAAAGAGTCATTTTTTATTTCAAACTCCTCTTTCAATCAAAACTCTCATTACTTAGAGTTCTAATTGAAGTGAGACTCCTTTTTCAATTCCAACTCTTGTTGTCTTAGTGTTGTATTCAAACTCCAACTCTTCAAATTAGCACATGTTTATTTTCTTGAGTTTATCAGACTTAACCATACATTTGGTTTGTGATTCTTGCACCCTATCTTTAATTATCAATGATTTTTCTATAAGTTTAGATACTTAAGACATTGTGTTTGTGAAACAACTTGACCGACATGTTTCATATTACATCGTCAATCAAAAAAACTGCATAGTACCCAACAAATTCCCCCTTTTGATAATGACAAATCTCTTGTCTTGTTCATACAAATATCTTTACATGAAGGCACTGAAGTATGAAACAGGTTAGTCAATGAGTTATAAACACTGCACAACCCTTATCTTACCCCTTTTGGGATCATGGAAAACCCATTTCAATGCAATAATATACTAGCCAAAGCGATTAGTTATGTTATTCATAACCACTAGGGCTATCACCAAAACAATCAGACAAAGACTTTAGCCAACACAATAATGTATTAAAGAGAGCAACAACATAAGTCAATTACACAAAGATAACCATTCCATTAAACTGCCAGAGCATGTTCCACATTATACCTAAGCTAGTATTGAACAAAGGAAAAGAACTGAGCACTAAAAAAATATGCGGTATAAAAGTAGGACATGGCTAAAGATATAAATAGTGAGAAGTAGACGAGGAAGGTGGAATAGGTGATATCAACTGTGTCAATTGATGAATGACTTTAACATTTTCAACCCTCTCTCAATAAAGGTCAAGCTCCAAAGCATGATCCTAGTTTGAAGGACCTCTTTTTCCACTTCATGAATGTCTTGTGCAGCTTCTAGTTCAGAAATTTTCTCGACTAAATCATTTCTCAATTTTTTTTGCAAAGGAGTGTTAGCACTTCTTTTTGAAACAGGTAGAGTTGCATGATTTATCTATGCAAGAAAATCCTTTGTTGTTTTAAAATTAAAACATGAAATAGGACTGAGAAGTACTCAAAAGTTTAAGTCAATCATAAACCAAAAGGGAGAACATGTACCTTTCCATCCTTAAAAAACATATGTTGCATATGCTTGATGATCAAGCTTGGTGAATTTATGGTTCAAAATCTGATATTTTAGATGAGAGAAAAGAAGGAATTTCTGGGGTAGGATTAACACATTTGTGCACAATCATTTAGAGAGAATCAAAGAAATCTTGGTCAAATACTTATTTGATGGGAGAGAAGAATGAGGATACATGTCTTTAATAGAGTACAAGGATGTGCCAATTTTTCAGTTTATAGGATAAGAGAAGGATGGAGTGTAAGAAATTAAGACCGTTCCAATAGTGGTGAACAAATTAAAATAAGAAATGTGAACACTGATATGATGGTGGTCATATTTATGTATTAGAGTAATTATTACATTGAATAGGAGTGCTCAATTATTTCAACTTAGACAACATATGCTTATATCAGTGTAGAACATACCTGATAAGAAGAACTTTATGGTCACAATTGTTGGCTTGTACCTATTTTTCTGCACAATTTAATACAAAATTAGGTTAGAAGAGTTAAAAATCTAGAATTAGGACACATTACTAAATGTGCAAGACTGAATTGAATAATGTTTTAGCTAATAATATTAAAAATAAAATAGTTACTCTAGCCAATCATTGAGGGGAGTTCATGCAATTTTAATCATCCCCAAGTCTAACCTATTCTTTTCAAAATGCTATCTACTTAGAGTCTGTGGTGCTTTTTCATTCAATTAAGTAATCCACATAATCAACATCTTTTGTCATGACTGGAGACTACCCCCTAGTCATAACACGGTTCTTGGGACCACAAGTGATCCCAAGCTAACCCATGATCTAGCATATTGCTTGAGCAACTGATTTAAATTGTATAAAAATTAAATTTACTGAATGGAAACATGATCATGATAAAGTCTGAATTAAAGTAATACTGATAAAGTTTACAACATGATAATATTAAAGAGAGAAACTTGAATTACATGTAATGCCTCTGACTGACTATCTATAAAGCCTCTACTATACTGACTATAGATAATTGGGTATCTCCAACTACCACTAATCAATACATATGAATAATCAAAATGCAATACATGAACTGCAATGGACTGGATTCCCGGAATAGGAAAACTCATCACTTACTGCCTGAAAGCCGAGAACTGTCTGACCCTGGTGTATAAGCTATATCTGGTACCTATATTATGAAGGATGTATCCACAAATGCACATGTGTGGTCAGTACGTTAGAATGTACTGGGTATATGGAGACATGCACTAAATCATGACATATTTAAAACATGCTTTAAAATTGAGGATGTGAGTTATTTTCTCAAACATATATTGAAAATATAGGTATACGTGAAAAACTATAAGTCATAATGAGATTTATAAATCATGAATTGAGAATAATTCTGTAAGTTGGGAAGCGGTAAACCATGAATACTGTATGTAAATCTCATATAAAGCTGAATATGCTGTAAAACTGAACTAAAGGTCATGTATAGATACTGAACATGAAAACATGAACATGTAAAACTGAGAATGCAAGACCAAGCATAACCATATACTGAAATAATCTGAATAACTGAAATATAAAATCTATATACTTGGTCATACAAACCTGAAATAATTTACTCTGAATACTTCACTGAGACTATAGGAGCTGACTACGACCGACATGCCCCAATCTGAGCTATTGGGGTCCAACTTATAACCCCAGTTGGATGGGTGTTGGTACCTTTACAAGGGTACCAACACATGACTGACGATGTGGATCCACAAGATTAAAGTCCTGAAGGACGAGGTTGTCATGCCTAACTGACGGGGGACCCTTCATAAGCTACAGTGGCATCGTTAGACTAGAACTTAGGTACTGCTACTAACGTATCATACCTAAATGATGAGGGACATGCCATCCCGGTGCTCACTCGATGCTAAGTGTTACTCCCAACTAAATGACACAGGTATTATTATTTGCTTAATATAATATGGTACTGTAGTGATAAGTGCATAGCATGAACATGGAAATCTAAACATAGTAGTAAAATCATAGTCTAACTAACTTGTTGCTTGGAAATGAAATCATGTAAATCACATAAGTATCGGGTATTCATAACTCGACAGCACTGAATGATCACAAAAATACAATAATAATGTTTAAAAAGTGTTACAAAATCATAGTTCAAAGACCCAAAACATAAGAAATTTCAAAAATTGAGTGAAATACATGAACTTGAACATGGGGATGAGTTAAACTTGAGAAAACAACATATTCACATGATTTAACTTATAACTCGAAGATTTGACATGGAATCACTTTAATAGAGCATGAGTAATTGAAGTTTAAAACATGAAATAAACTAGTTTACATGGGAACACATGTTGACATGGCTTGAATTCAAATTACTAAGAAATACATGGATTGAGTTCATAAATTGCATGGATAATTTTATAAAATAGGATACAACGTTAAATAAAAAAGGGTTTTGGAGATGAATGGGTGAAAGGAATACATTGATGAATACCCCACAGACCTGATTACTTTCGATTCTTGAATTGAAGATTTGGGGATTTGTACTTGGATATGAAAAACCCCAATTTCTTGCTTTGAGAGAGTGAAAAATCATATGTTTCTTGAGTAATTCGTGTGTTAGGTTGAGAATAAGGGATTTGGAGTTGTTTTGGATTTATATTCAGCCTTTGGAGAGATTAAAAGACATAATTTTGGGGTTAAAAGAGTGAAAAAAGACCAAAAAACTGCTTTAAAAATGTATAATAATGCAGAATAGTTCGGGTGACGGTTTGGGCGACAGACCATCACTGTGACTGACCGTCACTCCAACCATCACAAAATATCCAAATTTTGATCTTTCTACTTATGGGCAATGGTTTGTCACGACGGGCCATCACTGGTGCGACGGTCTATCACCCTAGATATCTCCCCTTGGCAGACAAACACCCTTTTGGTAAATTGGGCATAATATTTTACTCTGATATCAAATTAAGGTAAAATTAATATCATTGGAAAGATAATTAAATTATATATTTGTTGGTGGACCTTTAGCTCAAAAATTCATAGTATACAAAAAGTTATGCTTGTTTGGAGCTGACTATAGTTATTTTCTTCACAAGAATTTAATCGCTAAGGAAACTTGACTTGTCTACAAGCAAAGAGCTATTCGAGGACTTAATATATGTCCAAATAACTTATAAAACTACCAAAAAATGATTTTTGATTTTTCATGAATTTGAAGCATGGTTGTGATAATGGCTTGGATTTTTGGGGTATTACATTATCTCCCCCATGGAATCATTCGTCCTCAAATGATAGGTTGGAACTTATTAAGACATTAGAAGTATGGAATGATGTAGACATGCCATGTCTGCCAATTAAGGATATAGCTGAGCTGAAACACTAAAACTTCTATCATGAAACTGATTTCTGGGCTGATTTAACTTTATTAACTACAAGGAACTGATTCATACTAAGAGTTTAGAACTTACTTCAAATGTTCATGATACGATCATCATATAGAACTGTGAAGTGATAACTGATGCAAATAAAAATTTCAAGAGTCACTAAGGATGGAAATAAAGTATGTAACTTCTCGTTACGGATTATCCCTCAACAAAATACATATAGAAACCAAAAGAAAAAGGGTATTCATGGCATCGCCAAGTATATTATGTAAACACTGATCATGAGATAATGAGACCAAGGTCGTACAAGGGGTATTACAATGTCTGAGATGGAATACTTAGAAAACTGAGATCATGTACTAAACACTTATCAACTGAACCATCTATATAGGCCACAAAAGTGAAATTTCTTTCCTTTGGATACCATAGTCCCAAGTCGTTGATTTTTTGTTCCCTCTATTACTATGACCTTAGTCTGCACAATAGTTGGACTAGATGGTACAATATGACCTCCTTACCTTTGTTGTTTGTTACCCTCATTGGTCTACAAAGATTCATATGGATCAGGTCTAAGAACTTGGTCGTACTTATATGATTCTTTGTTTTGAAAGATGATCTCCCTTGATTCCCCCTTACACGATCACTACAAATCTGGCCATATTTCAAAGGCTTTTGTTTTAGTTCTCCCAATCTTTCCAACTCTAGTAATGGTGCTCTTTTTACCATCTTTGAAAGATCCATTCCCCCTTTAAATGTGGTGAGTAAAAAAGGAACTTTATTTGCTTCCAATATTATGCCTTGAGCAAACTTTATCCATGTACTAATTTTGCTTTCCTTCTTTCACTCTCATCTCTAAAACAAATTAGGGGTTAACTTTAGGCACCCAAACAATCTTACTTCATTTTTTGTGATCAAATAGATGAATGAGGTTCCTTTTATCCCATCGAGGCAACAAATTATCTGACCTATTTCTCTAACCAATTTTAAACTTCCTGTTAGCTTGTGCTAACATGGAATCAGATTCTTTTGCTAGGCTTATGCTTCTTGATTTGCTTTTTGCTGCAACTGGGCATTTAATAGTTGGATGCCCTAGGTTACCACAAATATAATACAGATTTTTTGTAGAATTAGAACTTTTATTAAAGCCCAATCCATCCTTTTCATTGTGAGTTCTTTCACCTAGATTATGAACAATTCTTGAGGAATTTTTCCATCTATAAGATCTTTCAGATCAAGTTTCAATTTGGACACTTCTTGACTCAGTTGACTAATCTTTTCTTTTTCATAAAAGCATTCATGTTTAATCTTAGTAAATTCTGACTTAATTTTTTCTTCTTCCTTACTCTTGACCTTTCTTCCCTTTTCAGAGAGTGAAAATTTTAGAACTTCAGATTTGAGAGTCAGTTTGACGAATCAAGTCTTCTAACCTATTCATTAAGAGTGCAATTTTTTATTTTTAACAGTGTTTTTACAAGCCTCTAGATCAATATAATCAAACTTTAGGCTTGCCAAACTGCTGAATCAGAAGTTAGTTCTTGGAAATTATCAATTAAAGCAATTATTAAAGAAATAAGTTTTCTTTTTGAAAATAAATGCAATTTCTCTTTTGAGTTCAAGAATACCTACCTCAGAGTTTCCATCTTCTTCTTACATGTCTGAATATCCAATGGCTATGAGAACAACTTCATCAACTTCTTTATCATCTAGTTTATCTAATCCCCGAGTAGCTACCATTGCATAGCCCTCCTTTTCCTTTTTGTTTGCCTTCTTCTTAAGTTCTTTTTCATCTCTTTCCCTTTTCCATTCTATCTCCCAGAGAGGACAATCATTAATCCAATGATTAGTTTTGTAATATTTGTAATGCCCAACCTGATTTTAATCAATAGACCGCTTCTTGCAACCTTTTTCTTTATTGTAAGATCCTTTTTTTCTTGAAAAACTTCTTGAAATTTTTTGTAATGAAGGATACTTATTCTTCATCTAGTTTAAATTCATCACTCTCAAATGACTTTTTTAGATCTTCCATGTTCATATCATAGGTCTTCAAATTACCAACTAACTCATCAAGGGATATTCTAGTGAGATCCTTAGTTTCTCTTATGGCTATAATTTTTAATCCCACTAAGTCTTTTGTAGGACTCTTAAGATCTTCTCTACCTATTCCTCAATAGATTAAACCTTTCCTAGAGATGACAACTCATTTACCAATAAAGTCAACCTAGTTATCATTTCTTGTAGTGACTCATTTTTCTTCATTTTGAAAACCGCATATTCAGTGAAAAGTAATGCAATTTTGAATGTTCTTACTTGGCTAGTGCCTTCATGTGCATTCACCAATGCATCCCATATTTATTTAGTGGTGTTAAAATTAGACACTATATTGTACTCGGCTAGACCAAGACCACAAACAAGAATATTTTTGGCTTTTGCATTCTTTTTGAGTGCAACACGATCTTCTAGGGTGAATTCACTCTTTAACTTTTTCACTTATTTTCCATCCACTGTCTTCATGGGAATTTTTGGTCCATCAATAATCCTATTCTATAATTCACAATCTTTACCTTGAAGATACATTTCCATCCTGGACTTCCACCAAATGAAATGAGAGCCATCAAAGAGTAGTAGTTGAGTTATTGACTGACCTTCACTGTGTCCAACAGGTGGTACAGAGTTTATCATAATATTATCTTAGGTGTTAACCCTTAAAAGATAACTTGTCTCTGATACCAATTCTTATTCTACAAGACCTAATATACTAGTAACTTTAACGTATGGTTTGCCTATGTATGGAATGGGTTGCCTAATATGTTCCGGTGAAAGTAGTAAAGACAGTAAGTAGAGAACACAATCGATTTTACGTGGAAAACACCCAACTCAAAAGGTGTAGAAAGACATGACCTGTACCTAAACAAGATTTAACCCTAACTTCACTAAACAAAAATGAGCCTCAACAACAAATAATTACAACTCTGTAACCCAGGAATTATAAACTCTAATTCCTAACTACAGACACACTACCCAAGGTATGTGTTCCCAAAGTCTCTGAGTTTTCCCCAACTCGAAGACTAGCCCCTAGTTCAGTTTATAACACACTGAAACTAATATTATAGCAATAGTTTAACATAATGAACAAGTCTTATCAATAAACGCTAAAACTCTTAACTAGTTTCTATACTAGGACCAGGTTCTTCAATATGTTTCTTTAGTGATTGAGTAGAACTTAGTGAAGTCAATCTATCAATTGCCCTTTTCTGCTTTGTATGTGTGTGAATATCTCTGAATGATACATCATCTATTAAAGAACAATTCTCCAAAGAGTTTATTCTTTATTTCAAGATCCCCCTTCAATCAAAACTTTCATTACTTAGAGTTCTAATTAAAGTGATACTCCTCCAGTTCCAACTCTTGCCTTCTTAGTATTGTAGTAAAACTCCAAGTCTTCAAATTAGCACATGTTTATTCTCTTGAGTTTATCAAAATTAACCACACATCAAGACTGTTATTCTTGAACCCTTATCTTTAATTATCAAAGATTTTTCTGTAAGTGTAGCTATATGAGACAGTTTGTCTGTGAACCAACTTGACTAACATATTTCTGTTTGTCTCCTATATTATAGTTTTAGTATTGAAAAACTAATAAGTGGACTTTTGAAGGATATTGAAAGATCACTAATGATGGAAGAATGTCTCACACAAAGATATGAAGGATTAAAAAAGGCTAATACAGCATAGAAGTAAGCAAAAGAGCCAGCCCTAAAAATGAAAAGGCATCGAATCATAAAGATTCACGGCCACGACATCTAAAGAGTATGTCAAGCAAATCAATCAAGCTTTTGAATAAAAGAAAGAAGGATCGCAAAACCAAAATCACGGAAAATCAAATCAATCAAGTCTTAGAATAAAAGGAAAGAAGACTACAACCTTTACTTGAACATAAATGATATGGACATATATAGCTGTGGAAGTTAAACCACGTATAGACATATCTGATATGGACATAATCTATGGTGCCATCCATCAATCAAGGAATCAATTTAAATCCTTGATTGAGAAGGAATCTCTTAGGTTTCCTTTCAAGAAGCAACGACAGAGGAAGCTAGTAACTATAAAAGAAGAGACAAAATGTTGAAGCACGTACACAACTTCAAGAAGAAACCTCTATGTGTCTCAATCTTAGTCTCACTAAGCTTTATAACCTTTAGCTTAAAATTGTTATATAAAGAATAAGATCGAGTCAACTTTGTAATACAAACTGAAGTTGTATCACAAGATCTGAAGGACAAAATAAGTGCTCAAAAATTGTTTCTCATCATTGTACTCGGGCCCAACATTGAAAGATCTATATAGACATTGAAATTCAAGAAAATTGGAAGTAGGCACCACATTGGTGTTCCGAACCAGGATAAATCTTCGCGTTATTTACTTTAAATTCAGTTATTTATCTATGTGTTTCTTTCAAATCTAATCTACTTCGTGAAGTATACTGATCTATAGGCATATCGATGATGAGGAGTCAATAGTTAACTCACAGAAATTTTCAATTCACCCCTACTGTTGAATTTCAATTGGTATCAGAGCAGGTCTTACCAATAGTGTTGCTTAACCACACATGGGTAAAGATCAAATGGAAAACTATCAAATTTCCAATTCTCTTCTTCAAGATGGTCACTCCTCTATTAGACCACCATACTTTAATGGACAACACTACTCTTACTAGAAGAACAAATTCATAATCTTTGTCCAATCAAATGACTTCCTAGACTGGGTTATTATTAAGAAGGGACCAAAGTCAATCCCAGGACTCAAAGACAAGCAAAAGGACAAAGACAAAGAATCGAGCAGTGTTGATGTAGAAACCTTGAAAGCTTTGAGATCACCAAAGAACAAAAAGAGGTAATTTAAACTAATACACAAGCTATAAGTTTACTTTTTTATGCAGATAGTGGAGAAGAGTATGAGAAGATATCAACGTGCGAGACTACAAAATAAATGTGGGGAAAATTAGAGGTTACATATGAAGGAACCATAAAAGTCAAAACATCAAAAATTGTTGCCCTGGTGAATAAATACGAGTTGTTCAAAATGGAAGAGAATGAGAACATTGAAACAATGTTTTCCATGTTCAGCAAGATCGTATGCGACCTAAAATCAGTGGGGATGATCTATCAACATAGCCTGAAAGTCCAGAAGCTGGTTTGAAGTCTCCCAAAATTTTGAGAAACCAAGACTACTATTCTGGAAGATGGATATCTTTACAACATGACATATGACAAACTATGAGCTAACCTCATTGCATATAAACAATATTATATCAACAGGCACCACAAAGAGAAAAAGAAGAAACTAGTAACCTTCAACGCCGCACCAACTGAAGAAGAGAACGTTATGGAAAATGCCAATAGTGAAGGATTGACTCTCATAAATCATAGAGTAAGGCAGATCATGAGACAGAGACAACAAATTTCCTAAGGAGCCAAAAGTAATGACTCTACTAGAAATGATGATCGTCGTTATCACTATGGAAGGCCTAGCCACTTCAAACAAAACTGACATGAATTAAGAAGAAGACCGTCCAAGAAAAATCAAAATTTTAGAGAGTGTAGTGATAAAGATGAAACTGAAGAAGAAACAGATGTCATCAGTATGTGTTTCATGGAAAAAGGTGAATCTAGCGAGGTAAGGCCATACGAATGTCATAAATACAATATCCTTGAATCTAATTTAGATATAATAACCGATGAGCTTCAAAAGGTTATAGACAAATATAATAAACTTTCTCAAGAGATGAAAAGTTGTGAAGCACGATTTAAATAAAAACTTGAAGAGGAACGAAGAAACCGTCAAATAGAAATCAAAGCATGTCAAATTAAAATTGGCTTACTTCATGAAGAACTTTATGATGTAAAAATATAGTTGAATATAATTAAGAATTCACGAAGTCACAATTTCATGAGATCAAACTCATTTAAAAACAACTCAAGTTCCTCATCAGTAACATTTAAATCAGCCAAGACATCTTTCTTCTCTCGAGGATCTGTCTATTTTATGTGTGGATAGAAAGGGCACAAAATCCTATAGCTACAGGCACAAGCCTAAAAATATATGGGTTTGAAAGCCTAAAGGAAGCACCTCTAACCCACAATGAGCTAAGACCACTTAGGTACCTAAACAAAATTAACTTTCTTATTTTGTAGGAACATGACCGCAATAGCTACAAAAAGGTAATGTGGGTCATTGATAGTGGATGTTCCAAACACATGATTGGAAAAAACCAAAAATTTTTTGCTTTAAAGAAAGTAGTGGGGGATCAGTCAGATTCGGTGACAACGCCAGAGGCAACGTCATTGGAGTCGGCTCAGCAAAGCTTAGCTCCTCATGTGAGTTTACTAAAGTGTATTTGGTAGATGGCCTCAAGCATAACTTGTTCAACATTATTCAGCTGTGTGATGCTGGATTTGGAGTATTCTTTAAAGCTGAAAATTGCTCCATTAAACAAGACAAAAGAGTCATCTCTTTCATCGGTGGATGTATTGATAATATTTATGTCTTAAATAGTCCTAATTTTGCCACCTTAACCTGCCTCACTGTGCAAACCAATGATTGTTGCACAGAAAGCTAGGGCATGCTAATATGTATATCATTAAGAAATTGTCTAGACTGGAATTGGTGAAAGGTCTGCTAAAACTCAATTTTGAAAGGATTATATATGTGATGCTTGCCAATTAGGTAAACAGACCCGAACATCATTCAAAGTCAAAGATAATGTCTCTACTACTGAACCTCTTCAAACAATCCATATGGATCTATTTGGCCCCACCAAGACCACAAGTATTGGTGGAAAGAGATATATTCTTGTTATAGTTAATGATTACTTGCATTTTACATAGCTAATGTTTCTTGCTCATAAACATGAGGCCTTCACAAACTTTGAGGTCTTTTGTAGAAAGGAACAAAAAAAACTGGACACTTTATCACTTATGTTCACAACGATCACGAAGGAGAATTATAAAATAAGGCATTTGAAGAGTACTGTGCTTAGATAGGGTACTCTTAGAACTTCTCATCACCTCGGCCTCCTCAGCAAAATGGTGTAGCGTAGAAAAAGAATCAGTCTCTCCAGGAAACTGCCAGGACCATGTTGTTAGAACATAATCTTCCAGATCACTTTTTGGCGAAAGCAGTAAGCACAACATGTCACATCATCAACAAATGTCTGATCAGACTATTCTAAAAAAGATGCCTTATGAACTTTGGAGAAGAAAAAATCCCAACATCAGCTACTTTTATCATTTTGGATGCAAATGGTTTATGCACAACAATGGTAAGAATAACTTGGGAAAATTCAATCCATGAAGTGACGAAGGTATTTTCCTTAGGTATTCTCCCACTAGTCATGATTACAAATCTTACAATAAAAGAACTTTATGTGTTGAAGAATCTATACATATTGTGTTTGATAAATCTAATCACCCCCTATGAGTTTAAGTATTGATGAAGAACAGGTGAGTGATCTATAATCTGAAGAAAATGCTAGCACAACCTCTGAGCCATCATAAGACAAGTCGACTATACCTCCTTCAGAGTCAACTTCTACAGCAGAAACAATGAAACTGAGTGTTCCAAGAGAATGGAAACACGATGCTAGCTATACAAATGAATTCATCATCGGAAATTCAGATAATAGGGTGCAAACAAGAGCATCATTGAGAAAACAAGTATTTGTTGCCCTTGTATCTCAAATTGAACCAAAGAAGACCGATGAGTCCCTTAAAGATGAATCATGGGTCGAAGCTATATAGGAATAATTAGACCATCTTGAAAGAAACCAAGTTTAGACTTTGGTTGAAAAACCCAAGAACTGCTCAGTAATTAGAACAAGATGGGTCTACAGAAAAAATTGAATGAAGAAGGTAAGACTATCAGAAATAAAGCCAGACTTATAGCTCAAGGTTATTCACAACAGGAAGGTATTGATTATGATGAAGCCTTTGCCCCCATGGCAAGGTTAGAATAAATTAAAATTTTATTAGCTTTTGTTGCTTTTAAATATTTTAAGCTATATCAAATAGACATCAAAATCTCCTTCTTAAATAGTTTTATTCATGAGGGAGTTTTTGTAAAACAACCCCAAGGTTTGAAAACCTATTGTATCCAAACCATATTTTTAAATTGTCAAAAGCCTTCTATTGTCTCAAACAAGCTCAACGGCTTGGTATGAGAGATTAAGTACTTTTTTACTAAATAACAATTTTCAAAGAGGTAAAATTGATACAACTCTATTCATACAGAAGCTTAATTCTAATCTTCTTATTATGTAAATTTACATTTATGATATCATTTTTGGTAATTCTAACATAATTTTTGGTAGTTCTAACATCTCTCTACGTGAGAATTTTACTAATTCGATGAAAGGAGAATTTGAAATGATTCTTATGGGTGAGCTCACATTCTTCTTCGGATTACAAATCAAGCAAACTCCCACAGGTACTTTCATCAGTCAAGCTAAGTACACGAAAGAACTCATCAAAGAATTCGGTATGGAAAAAGAAAAGGCCTATAGAACTCCAATGAGTCCATCCACAAGCCTTGATTCAGACTCGTCTGGAAAGAATATTAATGAGAAAATGTAAAAGGGAATGATAGGATCACTACTCTATTTGATCACTAGTCGACCAGACATCATGTTCAGCGTATGTAAGTATGCCAGGTTCCAGTCGAATCTCAAAGAGACTCATCTGACTGTCGTCAAAAGGATCATCCAATACCTCAGAGAAACTCACAACGTTGGACTATGGTACCCTTGATCTTCCCATTTTGAATTAATTGGATATTCAGATGCTGACTTTGCAAGTGATAAAAGTGAAAGAAAAAGCACTAGTGGAACTTTTCAAATTTTTATTGATGCCCTGATTTCATGGCACGGCAAGAAGCAAACTTCAGATGCACTTTCAACAACTAAAGCCGAACACATAGCCGTTAGAAGTTGTGGCACTCAATTTTATGGATCATGCATCAACTAGTTGATTTTAATTTGTCTTTTGAATTTATTTTCAGAATGTACGATAACACCAACGCTATTAGTCTATCTAAATATACTGTGCATCATTCTATAGAAAAATGCATTGATATTAAATATTATTTTATTCGTGGTCATGTGGAAAATGATAATTTTTCTTTAACATTTATTGACTCTGAAAATCAACTGACAGATATTTTTATAAAACCCCTGTTAGAAGAAAGATTTTGTTACCTTAGAAAAAGACTTGGTATTCTTAGTATTAATGATTTATGAGCTTTATTTTTGAACAAAAAATATCTTTTACTTGTTCCAATTTTATCGTCAGTTATTAACCAAAAATTTGGTTTTCAAAAGGGAAGTCATCATTACTCTCACCATTTTTCATGCCCCTTTTGCCGCCTCTATATCTCTTTACCTTCCCAATACTTCTCTGTCTACCACCCTTTCATTTCCATTATCACTCTTTCCCCTCACACCTCTCCATCTTCCCCTCCCTTATCTTTTCCAATAGTCGCCTATATCCCTATTCTCCTTCTCAGTCCTCTTAACTATTCTCTCTTCTTCCTTTCTGCCCCCCATTAAAATTTATCTTCTCTTTTCTCCAATTACCAAAACTCATTCTATGGAAAATATGTCCAAAACTCTTCCTAAATCCCTCCCCAACAGTCTTGTTCTTCTCTCTAAATTCTCTGATAAATCCTTAACAGACTCTCAATCAACTCTCATAAAGCGATATTATCCCACTCCTAGTCCATACCCCTCCACCAATAAACCTCATCCAAACCCTCTTCACTCTCTCTCTCTCCAAAGGATATGCACAAGTTCTAGACATGCTCTCACAAAGATAAATTCTCCGCCTTTAAAAGTCGCTCTGTTGTACCCGATCGTATTATCAATATCCATCAATTAAAAGATTCTTTCTGTAATGTCAATCACTTCTTTAAGTTTCAAGATTTGTCCCTTGTTTTTCATCTATGTGGACTTGTGGTTTATGAGGATCCAGTTTATATCTTGTATGTAAATCTTCGCTTCTCCATTAATAGTGGTGAACTCGAGGATCTTGTGCTTGGCACAAGAATCATTTTGAATGATTTTTTGTTCGAGAATACTTTTGATACAAAGTTCTCTAGTGACGTCTATTTTATGAATGGCAACTGGCCCGATGATTTTGAGGTTAGCTTTGAAGATGCCAAAAGGGTCCTGTCAGACCCTGACTCATTTTCGACTAAGTTAGGTCCCTTGTCTCTTTGTTTCAAGTTTTGCATTATGGCTCACATAATTGCTACAACACTGATTCCCCAAAAAGGATCCCTCAGCAAGTGATGTTTTTGTACTTTACTATCTGGTTAAGAAAAAATCAATTGGGCAACTTGGATCCGTAAGTACATGTTTGAAAGTGCAGCGGATGTTTATGCCTCAGCCAGTTTGCCGTATGGCCTACTCATTACTCATATTCTTTTGTATTTCTTAATTGATCTCCCTACTTACCCCCTAGTGGAGGTTGTTGCCACTTATGACTCTATGACTTTTGCTAGTATGAGCTATGTCTTGGTTAAAGATGAATGGTACAAGAAGGATTCTGACTGAATAAGGTCGGAACTTTCCAAGGTAAGCAAATCTATTTCTAACCCTATGGCTACTGTCTTAAAGGAACTGGAGAAGATTAAGGATCGGTTCAAAGCCACCGAGGAAGATGTTGCACTACTGCAGGAGTCGACTTTGAAACTTCTGGACCTCAGAAAAATCACCGGCACAGACATAGGCGTGGTTTGGTTGGCTCTTGATGGGTTCAAGCAGGAGGGTATAAAATTATTTACTCGGGTGTTCACCCGAACAGATTTCCTCAAGACCCAACTCCACTCCTCCATTGATGATCTAGCTATTTTCGTTCAGAACTTTTATTCCTCTTTTTTCAAAAATGTTGAAAAATTATTTGACACCTTTTGTCATAACATGCATAATACTCGGGCCTACTTTTTCAAAAAACGGTGAACAATGATGACTTTGTTTTATTCAAAAGGGGTTCTTATCCTTTGTTTTGATATGTTGTAAGACTATTTTTAACACACTATCTACCACACTTTTTGCTCTGACTAGTATTTGTAAGTTAGTAGATTATATCTTTGCTGTTTGTCTATTATTTTTGTTTGCTATTCTTTTTTACTATGCCAAAAGGGGGAGAAAGACAGGAACATCAAGAAATCAGAAAGCACCTACCAGTTAGGAGAGCAAGTCGACTACCAATAAATGAAAGTCAACTAATACTCAAGAAACTTGGAACAATAGAAATATATACAAGACAAGGTGAGAAAGATGACTACTATGACAGATAGGAAAGTTAACTGATGTTTATACTTGTTTGTCATTATAAAAAAAGGGAGATTGTTAGCCTCCTATATTCAAGTTTAAATAATAACAAACAAATGAGTGGACTTTTGCAGTATATTGGAAGATAGCTAATAATGGAAGGATATCTCACACAAAGATATGAAGGACCAAAGAAGGCTAATACAACATAAAAGTAAGCAAGAGAGCCGGCTCCAACAATAAAAGGGCATCCAATCATAAAGATGCATAGCCACGACATCTAAAGAGTATGGCAAGAAAATCAATCAAGCATTTGAATAAAAGGAAGAAGGAGCACAATCCCAAAATCACGACAAATCAAATCAATTAAGACATAGAACAAAAGGAAAGAAGACCATAACCTCTACATGGACATATCTGATATGGATATGCATGGCTGTGGAAGTTGCACCGCGTATGTACATATTTGATATGGACATACTCGATGGTGTCATACCTCAATCAAGGAATCAATTCAAATCCTTGATTGAGAAAAAATCTCTTGAGTTTCCTTTCAGAAAGCTAGAAACATTAAAATAAGAGACAAAAGGCTGAAGCATGTACACAACTTCAAGGAAAAACCTCAAAGTGCTCAATCTTAGTCTAACAAATCTTTGAAACCTTTATCTTACAATTGTTATATAAAGAATAGGATCGAGTCAATATTGTAATATAAACTGAAGATATGTCACAAGATCTGAAAAATAAAACAAGTCTTCGAAACTTGTTTCTCATCATTGTACTCGAGCCCAACATTGAAAGATCTAAGAAAACGTTGTAACCCAAGGGGACTGGAAGTAGGCACCACATCGGTGTTCCAAACCTAGATAAATCTTCGTGTTATTTACTTTAAATTCAGTAATTTATTTACTTATTTGTTTCAAATCTAATCTGCTTTGTGAAGTATATGATATGTAGGCAAGTCGACTGTGAGGAGTCAATAGTCGACTCACAAAAATTTTTAATTTCCCTCCCAACCCCACCCCCCCCCTTCTTGAATTTCAGTTTCATATTACGTTGTCAGTCATCAAAACTGCATAGTACCCAACACTATCCTCCACACATGGTGTTGAGCTCTTAAAATCTCAAAAAGGGTTCCTCAAACATATACTTGCCTTCCATAGATGATCATGACTTGGGTACCTTCATGTCAGCCTTGGATTATAGTTCTTGAAAGTTTGATGTCGATTTGGTTTGTATCAACTTCTTTTTTATAAATTTTATTTTCTGACCAAAAAGATAATTTCCCAACAAAGAAAGTCCCCTCAATCACTACACCTCCAACCTAGATCCTCACCCTCATAGGGCCGTTCCGAGCTGGACACGGACTAATCGGCCCGCTGACAGGTTTAGCACCTAGTTCACCTAAAGTTGGTTCTTATTCGTAATTCAAGCTAATAATTTTTTATTTTTTTTAATGCCAACTTTACTTACTGATAACTGTCGGTGAAATAAACTTAAAATTAAATGCATACACTTGAATTGACTTGAATTACCCACCATAAATCAAGCTTAGGTAATTTAATACTTTCTCCCTTTGTTTTTCCTTGTCACAATTTGACTTGACATATTCATTAAGAAAATAATTACTAGCATGCTATTTTACCATAATATTCTTATTAAACGATGTTTACATTGTGTCTTAAAATTAACTTGTAAAAAAAAATAATTAATACTAAGCGTAAAATAGGGAAAAAAAAGTTGTCTTTTCTTAATATATCAAAAATGATAAGTAAAAATAGAAATTTAATTAAAAAATTAGTGACAAGTAAAAGGGAATGGAGGAAGTAACAAATAACAATCAAACCATCAAATCACTAAAGATCAATGTTCGAATTTCAATACTCCTTAAGTGAAAAGACATACTATAGTTAAATGCAGTTTTAGTTAGAGGTTAGTATTGTTTATTGCCTACCACAAAATCCCAATCAAAGAGTGTCACCTCATTCACACAATACGTCTATATCTCTCTAATCTTTGTCCCCTTATTTTGAAAAAAAATACTCCTTTTCATTTTCTAAAGTTAATCATATCCCCATTAACTATTAACTATTCTTTTAATACTAATAATTCTTGTTTGTAGACTAAGAAACAAGAAGTAGAAGTAGGACCATAACTTTGTTATTATTATAATGTGTTTGGGGGGTATTTTCTTATTATGCACACAAGTTGATGACAATGAAGACATTCGAGTTAAGTAGAATCTGATAAAGGTGACAATATGACAAGAATTTAATATTAGAAAACAAATTTTAGCTCTTCATATTTTATGTATAACGTAAGGAAAAGGTGTTCGTCCTCTCTCATGTCTTATCTTTTGTATTATTGAGTCTTGGTTATTTCTAAACTCTGTTGAATATTGCCTGTTTTTGTCTAAATGTGTATTTAGATTGATAATTGTATGTTTAGAATGAGTTATTATTCAAAACAACTAGGACAACTTGCTTTGATCCTTTCTTCCTCAAATAATAATAGGTTTCCCTTCTTTTTGTAATTTTTTCTTGCCTCTTCGTCAGTTCTGGTTGGATAAAAGTTTATTTCATTTCTTTACTATATATCCTCTTTTCTATTTGAATTTTATGTATGCAACAAGAAAAATAAATAAATTCATTGTGAGCTTTATCTAAATAAAACAAATAATAAATTTATTTTGAATTTATTGCTATATATTCCCTTATTTGAAAAATATTCAGTGCCTATTGCTATATATTCCCATATTATGATTCAATCAGTGAGAAAAATAAAATACTAGTGTTTTCACACATAAATATTAGGAAGCGTTCCGATATTTCAACGAAAATCTATTTTTCATCATGTGGTTCCCCAGTGAGCAGATTCGGTGGGAAAATCATGTTTTATGACACATCTCTATTAATTCATCTTGGGAAACTAAAAGAGCTATCGAAGGAAAGAGATGACGTATGTCCCTTGGCCTTTGGAGAGGAGAGGGTAGTGAAATCCTTCGTGCAAGTTTTTTTCTTCCCGCGTCCTTACAAGTAAAAAAGGGTGGAAAAAACCTTTGTTTCTAGTAGTGTAATTAGTCTTGTTAGTTAAATCATAGTAATCTCTTCCATTGATCAGTTCTATCAACTATGCTACATTCATGTTTAGATATTCGAAAACTACTTTAGATGCATATTATGAGCTTTTAGTGGCTTGGGAACTATGGAATACATTGCGTCAAGGAAAATTAATCATAGCTATATGCTCAAATAAATTTCAGTTGTTTGTTCCTACTAGACTTAAAATACTTAAACATAGCTATTACAAAAGCAACGGATATGCAATGGAACAAAATAAATTCTGTTTGGTAATATAAATAAAATAGTGGTAAATTGTGTGAATGGCTTCGTTTACATTTAGGAAAAAAGGTGTATCTTGTATGTACATATTTGAAGTCTATCTTCTTAGATAATTTGTACAGTAGTACTAGTTACTTCATTATTACAAAAATGGCCTTCTGTCTGTTTATTTTCTAATCATTTCGGACGGACATCTACTACAGAAAGTGGTACACTTAGTTGGGTTGTGCCTGTCAGATATCCTTAGCAAATATGGTTGTAATTTGGAAAGTAGTACTATAAACTATAAATAACACATATATAGTACAATTTTTACTTTAATAAAATAAATATATATACTACTCCCTCCGTTTCGGAATAAGTAAATTGTTGGGGTATTTATTGGTGTTTCAAAATAAGTGAATCATTGAATTTTTTTTCAAATTTACCCTTATGATTTTACAACCAATTAACTTTTGAAAACGTATTAAAAAGTCAATTTTTTCTTTTTTTGGAGTAAAATGAAAAGTTGTGTTAAATTTATGTCTTTAATGCTTTTTGCTTAATCTGTGTGCTAAAATCCAACAATTCATTTATTATAAAACGGAGGGAGTACTTGATAAAAAATGAACTTTAGACCTTACTTAACCTCAAAAGTTAGATCATGAGATGAGGACTGTCCAAGAATATATAAAGAAAATTAGTTTTTCCTCATCCCATCGCTATGGAACTCGACAACCCCCCCCCCCCACACACACACACCACACACATATAGAGGACTGGATATATAGAGCGTGGACCATATAAAGTGGGGGTCCAACATCGAGCGAACAACAAATAGGATGTATCCAGCTCTATTTATATTGTGATAGTGTCCAACTCAACTTCAAAAGGTAGCTCATGCATGAGGTGATGATTGTCACTCAAGACCATATAACAAGACCAGTTTTCACTCATCCCACAGATGCGGGAGTACTCAGTTGACTCCTCTAGCACTTAAGTCCCAAGTAAAGGTGGGAAAAAGAGAAATAAAGAAAATTTGTTTAACTCCAGCTAGAGATGTTATCTAACAAAGAAGTTAAGGATAAAACGATCTTAGAAGAGTTATAGCCAAAGGTGACAAACTTGAAAGTTTGAAACATGTTCATTGGAGCAATTAGGCCAACAACCTGGGAATAATTGGCAAAAGAGACACCTTTCAAAACTAATTTATCAAATGCCCACTTAATTTCTTTTTTATTTATTTTTTAGGTTTAGGGTGTAAAAAGTGGGAAAAAGTGAAAAAGTAGATCCCACACGTGGATCAAGGGATTAATTCATCATTTTTATAACTTTACAACTTTAATATAATACACCTAACATCCTCCATTTATTCCAATATTAAAAAAAAAAACTCTCTCCTCTTCAATTCTCAACTCCCGCTTTTGAAACTTCTTCTCCAAAAAATGTCACTTTTGTTTCGTCTTCTTCTCCTGCTTCTAAGGAGTCATTGTTGCTTCACAAGTTTAGTTAAAATTAAGTTTCGATCATTCCTAGATCCATTTGAACGGTTTGCTTTGTTAATCGATTCGTAATGATGTAGAAAATTTATTTTTTTTCCGAATTTGGTTGCTTAAGTAGTTAAAAACTAAGAATTTTATAGGTAATGAGTTTGATTTTGAAGCAATGGTTGAGGTTTTTATGCGATCTTTTTGACAGATTTTTTCGTCGATCACGGTGTTGAATTTTGAAATTTTTGTTTAGGTGTTTTGGTTTAGTCGTGATTTTTTTAAGCAACGAAGTGTTGAATGGTAGGATAATTGCTATTTGAAGAGTTATTTTGGTATTTTGATCTGAACAGTGACCTGTTTCTGTCCGTAGACCAGCGGTCTATCCGTAGACCCGTGGTTTATGAAATGAGAATGCCCTAAATTGAAATCAATTTTTAGACGTATGAAATTCTTTTAAAACATGATTGCTGAAATATTACAAATTGAAATATTAATAGCTAATTAGTTTGATTAGGTGCACTAGTTTGATTTCTAGCTATTGTTGTGTTTTGATACTGCATGTTGGATTTTGGTTCAATTATTGTATGTTTGGGTAGTGGACTGTTTAATGGTGGGGTGTTTCTTAATATTTTGTGGGAGGTTTCATTTGAGCATTGAGTTATTTCTATTGATAGACTTGTGATCTATGAACTGAAAATGAGAGATTTGTTCTGCAGGTGTAGATTGTGTTGAAAATGGTTAAAAAACCCATCCTTCCAAAACGCAACGATAGTACCTTTTCTGATTCTGCTGGTAGTAATAGAAAAATAAAAGTTAAGGCAGTTGAAAATTTTTCAAAAAGGAAGAAAATTCAAGAGGCAGTGTCCGAATCAGATTCAGAGTTAAACGAGATAAGCGACTACGTCGAGTCTAGTGATAATGTTGCCAAGCGCAGTGTTAGTGGTGACAGTGAAGAGAGCGAGGGAAGTGGGAGAAATAGTGATGATGGGGATAATGATCTCTTATCCGTGCCATATCTTTGAAGGTGTATTTTTATGGAGCGGTATGACCTTCGAACAATAATTTACAAGGTAGGATATTTATTGGCAAAAATATCTGTCAGATCAAGAATGGCTGCTTATCGAGAATTTAAGCAAGTTCTTATTGACCAGGAATTGAAGAAAAGATTCAAGCAGTCCTGTTTTTGACACCTGAGAAACTTGCCGGAACACTCAAGTTCAATGGACAGTTTTTCCATTATTTGTTGTTGCGACGCGTCAAGAACTATAAGACGCATCATGAGATATGGTTTTGTGTTAACAACAAGCCTGCCTGTTTGGTTTGAAAGAGTTTTATTTTATCACGGAGCTGAAATGTTCATCATACCCCAGTGAATCAAAAATGAAGAAGGTGTTAGCAAAGGGGGACAATTTTTGTTTTAAGGTGACGAAAAATAAAAACACCACGGCGGCCAACTTGTTACACCTGACCAGAGGGAATAAGCTGAAAGAGGACCAGAAGTTTAAGTGTTGCCTACTGTGGTTCTTGCACACCATGTTGCTTACAAAAGATTCAACGGAGGTTATTGACACAAAACTGATTCGAATGGTCGATTCTTTGAGTTTCTTAGAGAAGTATTCGTGGGGGAAAGAGACATTTCAACTGACCATGGACTATCTGAAGAAGAAAAGTGACCTGAAGAAGCTGAAAAGTGACCTAAAGCTCACAATACAATATTGAGGATATATATTATATTGAGGATGATGATTGTTCTACCACTATCAATTCCACACACTCTTTTGATTTAGGGGTGGTGATGGAAGTACGTGGAATGTGTAGTCATCAAATACAATACATATACTCAAAACATACTTGTGCTTTGACAAACATTACTCTTAGGATATTAAACATTCAACCACTACCCATCCACACACTCCTTAATTCACCCCCTAATTTGTTTAAGCTCTAATATAATTATGTGACTTGTTTACACTCCTTCACATGTGTAGAAATCCATACTACATTTATTTATAATTAATTTATTCATTTTTTAACTACATCCAAGTGATGGTCTATAGCAATATACATAGATCACCGTAGTCTATGCATAATCATGCTATCAATGGATGCACTACTAAAGGTGTAAGTCTACGGTAGATCAAACTAATCGATGGACCCTCAAAGCACAAGTATAATTTTTACATGAATTTGACATGGGTCAACATCAATGGGAGTCTATAAGTGTCATCAACAATTCAAGATTATCTATTTAAATCATGTGATTATCTATTTAAATTATTTTTAATTTAATTATTTTCTTCCACCAGCCACAAAACATGTGATTATCTATTTAAATTTAGTTTTAATTTAATTATTTTCTTCCACCAGCCCCAAAACATGTGATTATCTATTTAAATTATTTTTAATTTAATTATTTTCTTCCACCAGTCACAAAACACGTGATAATTTGTTTAGATATTTTTTAATTAAAGTATTTTCTTCCACCAGCCCCAAAATATGTTATTATCTGTTTTAATTTAATCGATGATCCATCGATTCACATGGTCTACAATCGACTGATATGTTCAGTCGAGGAAGGACTGAGTATATGATTGATGATAGACTATATATTACTTTTTACACTTCCAAAAACTGTTCAAGCTAATCTACAGTACTGTAAATTGAACAAGGCATACATATTTGATTCGAGTTTTTGTCTGTACAGAAGAATAACCACCACATAAAAAAATAAGGCATCACAACAAAGATGGTAAACATAATGTTCAAACAAACTGAAACATACTTATATTAAACTTGTTCATTGCATTACATAATAAAATTTACAGTAAAAAGGGAAAAATTGAAGAAGCTTTCTTCTAACAAAATCCTACTAAGAAAGCTTCTTCAGCAATGAACAAACCAAAAAAATTTAAAAATATAAATTAAAATAAAAAAGAAAACTAAATTATGGGGATGGGGGGTGATGTAGTCGTTGTCGTCCATTCCAAGACGCTCCAGAATTGCTCGGAGGAAATGAGCAATTCTTCAGAGCTCACGCTCTAAGTACCGTAGATCTTCACCCAGGCCGTAGAAAAAACGATCAAAGTTATTTCGAAGCAGAAGTAGATCATACATACGAGGGGGAACTCATCTGATTGGGCAAAGAGGAATTCTGCGATCAGGCATTATTTTTTATTTGGGTGAAGAAGAAGAGGGTTTCTGATGTTTTGGGTTTAGGGACAAGTGAAGGGTTGAGAAAAAATAGACACTGTACTTATAGACCTATAGATGACGTCCTTTCATCTATCCACCCAATAGTCAGTCGACATGTGTGAGAAGAGAAAACGCTTGGTTTACGTATACCAACTATTTTTCTCGTGAACAGATATTTTTGCAGCTTTTCATTAAATGGGAATGGAAAACAATGATTCATTGCATCGATTGGAAAGATTATGAAGTAAAATAACCAAGATAGCGTGTTTGATATGCAACAATATAACCAATACATAATATTTTGTAGATCTTGTAAAATATAGACCATAGACTTTACGTAGTCTATCGTAGACAACGCTTTAAGTCGATTACAACTAAACGTTAAAATCTACAGAAATGAACATTTAGCCACCAAAACAGTAGCTTTACAACTGAAGCTAAAAAAAAGCCTATCTATGATTTGATGGCCATTCTACACGTGGTTCTTTTGTGCCCAAATTTCTTACATATTGAACACCTATTCCTCCTTTTAGACTTTAGTGTCTCACCGATACCCTTAGTGCATTTGAATTTCTTCCTTCCAAGTTTGGGATCGTAGAGGGTGAAGAAATTTTAGTGTCTAGCAATTCCTGTGGTACAGTCCATTTGGCCTCCGAAGGGATAACGTTAATTGATTTCGAGTATGCAAGGAGGTAACTTTCAACTTTATATATTGGCGAAGATTACTCATAGATGGAGTTATGATAACCTTCACCATCGCCATACTTTGCTCGCAAAGTTGCCATCGCATGTTCGCACGGTATTTTCACTAAGTTAAATTTTCGACAAGAACAACTCCTCTCCAAGAGATTGACCTTGACAGTAACGCCGTTGTCGTACATCGTATACTGGTCGAGAACCCTATTTGGATTACTCATATGCAAGGAATCGTTTGCACTGTTATTATCCCTAGGATTTTTTCCGCATAAGGCACAAATTTATTCTCTTTACCATCGACAAAGGCATGCTGCTCCCAAAACTTTTCACCAAATTTTCTAGCAATTAAATTGAATATGTATGACATGGGGTACACTCATTCATCCATCAAAATTGAGTTGAGCGACTCGGCGATATTTGTGGTCATCAATTCGTACCTATTGCCCAAAAAGTGTGCTAAACTCTATTTTATAAAACCAAGAACATTTTTAAGGACATGTGCTGCCTTGGGGCAATTACTCTTCAATTCCTTAAAATTATCGCTAAACTCATCAAAGGAATAAGCCTTTGCAGCGGCGTAGAATAGATAAAGATGTTATCTGCAGTGTTGATTTACGCAAAGATTTTCAGTGAGGTGCCTCATGCAAAGTCCGTAATATGAATGACTGTATACACGAAAGAAGGCATTGGCAATGCTAATGTGCCTATCGGAGATGACACATAGATTAGGTTCATTTTCTACTATAGACTTCAGTTTCTTGAAGAAGATGGTCCAAGAAGCATCGTTCTCTTCATCCATGACACAAAAGGCAATTAAAAAGATATGATTTCCAGTGTCTTGTGCAACGACACTCAGCAGAATGCTCCCGTACTTGCCATACAAATGTATGCCATCGACAAAAATTACCTTTCTCATGTGGGCATATCCCCGTATACAAGCTCCAAATTCTAAGAAGTAGTAAATGAATGATCGATCTATCTGATTTACCATGATAGAGTAAGAAGACCCGAATTCAATAACTCCACCATGTGAGAAAAATCCGGCAAGCAAGCATATCCGTGTTTCGATGTCCCGCAAATAATGTTCTTCGCAATTACACTTCCTTTCCAACACATCCAATAGCTCGCATTGCAATGCAACTCCATAAACACAATAATTTGAATTTCTCTTATACTTGGACCCTTACCATTTCAAAAATGATTTACGCATACTGAAGCAATCAATTCGGATGAGACTTTCTTGTGTCTGCGGGTGGTGTGTTTAACACCACACGTGTGTAACCCAACATACTTGTATATGCAAAATCTATCCGAGGTGTCGTACTTTTTTGCCTGCAATAACCAGCCACAACCACGAGATAATCATTTTGCCTTAATCAATTTTGTGCAGCTCTTCTCCATCTAATAATCAAAAGACTTCCTCGCCGTTGCTGCGTCTAGTAGCATTTTCAGCTCTTTCTTATCGGCGAATGTTTGGCCATAATAGAAATTGGTTTCTTCGGTGAAGAAGTGTCCTGGTTGTGATCCCGTTCCACAGCCTTCTTCATCATCTTGCGAGTCCGATGAAAAGTCTTCCATATGCATAGAATCATCTTCTATATTAATTGTATAATCGCCATCGTTCTCGTAATCATTCAAATCGTCGTCGATCAAATCATCATCAACTATCGGGCGCCGCGGTGGGGTGTTGATGAATTCAGCAGTCCTTCAAAGGACATCTCAACCACATTTATCCTCAAAATAGGCCTAAAGTCATCTGCATCAGCATCCATTATGTACATCAGTACACGTACATCGCTATTTATGATGGTAGGATTCACTTTTTTCCTCAAATTCATTAGATAATTAATCACCATGTTGCTCGGCGCGCAATCTAGATCCCTGCTCTGCATTACGCTTATAACGAATTCGTCGTACGAACTGTTGCGGCAAACAGAAATGGGAATTATGACCTTGGTAAATGATCTCCATTTCTAATATTTGGGAGTCTCCACCCATTCTCCCATGAAATCATCAGAAACCAGAACAAATTCTCCAATAGACATCCTAGAATTAAGCTTTGGTCGACGGTAGATTATGCTTAGGGTCTATGTCGAGATGTATGCACGGTCGATGACTGACGATAACGGGTCGATGGCTGCACAGATATCTATACAAAAACTTGAAATTGCAAATATTGTTTCTAATCAATGATTGTTGGGTTTATGGAATAGAGAAATGAACTTGGAGTTGCCTGAACTGTTGTAGTGCACTTTCTAAAGTCGTTTTGAGTAATGTGAGTGATTTAAAGTTTTTTAACAATGGTTAAAAGTGTGTTTGAGAAGATTGGAAACAAATGGGGT
The DNA here is from genome assembly GCA_030864225.1 of Capsicum baccatum var. pendulum. Classification (NCBI taxonomy): domain Eukaryota; kingdom Viridiplantae; phylum Streptophyta; class Magnoliopsida; order Solanales; family Solanaceae; genus Capsicum; species Capsicum baccatum. The sequence goes on along the minus strand of CM061558.1, from coordinate 230,265,803 downwards.
AACAATGGAGGCAATGAACAAGCTTATGATGTTTGTGGACTGATTTTACAGTTGATCGCCGAAAAATAACCTCAAAAAAGTGGTCGGAATCGAAGCTTTTTGGAGGGAAAAATAACCACCTTCTATTTTTAGCTTTTGAATTTTTTTTTTTTAATATTTTTGAAAAACCTAGATATTTTTGTATATATAATGGTGGATGATGGAGTGAGTTGAAGTGTATTATTAGAAACTTGTGGGTGAATTTATTAAGTTGGAAGTATTGGGTTAAAGCGAATTATTATAAAAGTTATGGCTGAAATTGTTAAATTGGAAAAATTGATGGTGAGGTGGAATTAAGTGGGTATATATCCAATTTTTTCAAACTTTTGAGTATTTGGCAAAATAGTTTTAAAAAAGAGTCTTTTTGACATACTTGCCCCAAAAACCTTATAGGTTAAGTTATTATACTTCATATTATTTTTTAATAATTGATTTAATAATAATTATGATAATAAAACATGCATGAAATATGGAATCAAATCCCTATTACAGGGACCTTCAATAAGATTCTACGCACAAAGATGCTTTCTAGTCGAGCCAATATAAGGCACTTGTAGTTTGACAGTCCGATTTTGTATTTTTGTTATTGGCACTATTAATCAAACGTTTACTTGCTGACTAGATATTAAAATCACATGGATTTCTGACTTAAAAAAGATGTTATACAAGTGTTGAGTATATGTAGTTTAGCAGAAGTGACATAGTAAGATTATTTATAAGCTTAATTATTACCATAAGACATATTGGATTCTAAAAATGCACATTTTTAATTGGATAAGCTTTGTAAGCATATACATACATGAAAAATTCAAAGACTTTCGCACAAGAAAATAAAAGACAAATAGGGGTGGATCAAGCGGCTACATATAGTTGTTTTTGGTTGTATTAGTTGTTTCACTTTCATATTAATCCCTCTATTTTAATTGATGTTTGATTTTCATTTGATACAGAGTTTAAGACTTCGCCTGAAAAAAAAAAATAGGGGTGGATGAGGGCAGCTATAGTCATTTTTTGGTTTTATCAGTTGTTTTACTTTCATATTATTCTGTTCGTTTTAATTTGTTTATTTAGTTTTAATTTGACACAGAGCTTAAGAATATAAAGAACACTTTTGATTTCTGTGGTCTTAAACTAAAGATATATAGAAAGTTACGTGAAAAGTTAAAATTAAAGAATTTTTCCAAAAAAGTAAAGAGAGTTTTCTGAAACCAATGGAGTATCTAAAAGAACTTGCATTTCTTTCGTTAAGCTTAATTTAGTAGGGGGTGTGGATCTATGCGGATAACTAACTTATGAAATAGATCTTCTGTATAATAATTTATCCTAATTGTACTGTAATGTATATCTAATTCTAGATTATCAATGTTATGTATTATCTTGTGTTGTTCTTCCCGTAGCAAGTTTTTAAAATTATATAAACTATCACATGTACTTTTTTCTAAATTTTTTAAGGTTTCTTCTATCCATATTAATTTTTCTTATAGATTCTCCATGATTTTTCTGATTCGGTTTCTATAATTAATTTCTTTATTTAGATTATCTTGATTTTCTCTAGTTTTACTAATATATTCTAACATCTCTTAATCTGAATAATATCCTTTTGGGTAATTATCCAGGTATAACTGTGCTATCCAATTTATAGTTTCAATTTCATAGTCTAATACTTTTTCTAATATTATTTTCTTAATATCTATAATTTCTATATCTCTAAGTATATATAAGATTAAGACTTTAAGATTATCTATCATTTAAAATTGACTAAATATTTTATTATAATATTTTGTAGTTGTTTGTTTTATCCTTAGTAGTTCTTGCATATTTTCATTAAGAAATTCTATATATTTTATATCTTTAGTTTCCATGTATTTGTCTAAATTTACTTTCATCTGTTTTTCTATTAACTGTATGTTTCTCATATCTTTTTCCAAAAATTCTATGTAATTTATCATGGTAAGTATTTGTAAGAGTAGTTAGGTAGGTATAGTATGTAATTTACTTTAGTCATATAATATTTACCAAATGTTTTTTCTAATATGATTTTTCTTATATCTACTACTTTTATATCCTTAAGTGCATACAAAATAAGTATTTTATATTTATCTACCATCACATCAAATAAACAATTATTCATTTTCATAAAATTGCTATTTTCAAAATATTCCCTTCAATCATGTACATAACAAAATATGGTCATCTTAGATTACTATATACTAGATTATTCTTAAATACCATGTTCTTCGGTCACTATTAGCATGGTAATTTGGATATTTTTCTCTTAAACAGCGCCTCTACTCTGGTTACTCCCCACCACGACTTCTTGCCTCATTGGTTTCACCTTTAGGATGGCATAGTTCTTAGAAATTTTTCTCCGTTTCCACTTTGCTAATAAACTTCTTAACATATTATTCTTCGAATAATTCTACTATAAAGTAACTAACATGAATTTATTTTATCATACCATGATTGTTGGGAATTATGAATTTAGCTATTCATAATCATAAATAAATATACCTGTTCGGGTAGGTTTGATATTTCTGAGGTTTGTTCCTCCATAGCTTTTTCCATTGAAATAAATCTGTTTTTTAATAACTAAGCAAAATATTTGTTGCGGACACGAAAGAGTATTTGTGCTTCAACACATGAAGGCTTGCCTTGCAATGCCTTCGGTTCCTCTTATTTATAAACTGAATGAATCTTTACAAAAGTATTCACATTTCTTTCACGTTTTCTAAAATTAGTCTAAAAATGTCTCCTAATGAGACAAGAACTATTAATGCCATAGTCAAAAAACCTAAAAAGGCTAAAAATTTAAAAATCTAGCCTATACAAAAACTTTACGTAAAATGAATTTAATATCTTGTCTTCTATTATTACTCCGTTGATATCTTCTCGTTGTCGTATCTACTGCTTTTCCATATCTCCATTATTGCTTCTTATCTTGTATCTTCCAGCTGGCGTTCTTATCTACTTGGTTGATTTTTCTTCTATTCTAGCTGAACTTCTGGGATATCATTATCTCCTCTATTACATTTTGAACATTTATGATCTGGATATTTATGTCCAATTGTCTTGCAATATCTGGTTAATAATTCTTCTGAAATAAATTTTTCTCTGATAGCTCTGGCGATAGGTTCCGTCTCTGGTTTAAGTAACGTCAGAATCCATTGCCTAATAGTTTTCATATATGTTTCTCGTAATTCATTTGAATTTGAATATATTAGTACATTATTTCTTGAATAATAACTCCATATGGAATTTTGATTGTAGTATGTGTTCGCTAGCTCTTGCAAAATTGTAGATAGTCCGATAATCCTCTTATTCGCATAAAATTTTGGTATCTCAATTCTAGGTATTTCTGGTTGTGGAATAATATCTTGTGGTATAATCATATCTCGTGTCATTCCTATCTTTATAACTTGTATGAGTTTTTTAACTTCATCATATAATATCTCTGCTGGTGCAGTGTAAATTTTTATAAAAAATAGGGTACCTTTGGTTATTCTTTTAAAAATGATAAATGCTTCATATATTTCCTGTATAGTGGATATCTCATTTTCATCAGAGGTATATACAGTACTGAGTAGTCCATATTCATAGCAAGTTTTAACTAGACTTGGTTTGATTTTAGGTAAAGCAATTAGCTTATTATATCCGGTCAATCTCTGGGTTATATAGTTTGTATCTGGTTTTTGGATGTTTATAGCTCTGGGGTTGGTATTTAAAAAGGTTTGTACATTGTAGATATTTTCTATATATGTTCGGGTTGTGTAGTTGTAAGTCTTTTTGTCTTGGTTTAGACTATCTCGGTATGTGGTAATTTGTGGGGTATAAACATGGGATCTTTTGATGTATTTAGTATATATGGTTTATCAAATAGATTGTTTAGGTTCATATTTGTGTTTTTCCTAACTCCTTTGCTTGTACCTGCAGAAGTAGATTGATAAATGTTATGGGTTTTATGGAGTGTCCCATCGTCTCCTTCTAACTCTGGAACTTTAATGTCTTCCGATTTACATAGCTCTGCACACTGCTGAGTTAGCTGATTTGTAGCTATAGACTTCAGTTTAACTTTATTAGTCTTTAGCTTTTCTATTTTATTACCCATACTGTCCAATTTCATTGAAAGCGTAGTTAGGGTGTTGAGTATTTTTTCTAGAGTATCCTCTTCTATTATATTAGTCTGTGTAGCTTTGTCTTAATATGTAATCTGCAATGACATTTTTGTTAGTACTAATTACTTCAATTATAAATGTGAAATTTAATATATTCAAGACTAGTCTCCGAATCTCTTTTGTTGTAACTGAATTTTGTATTTTCTTAGTTAACCACCAGCGTACCTGTGTATTATCTGTTCATACAATAAACTTGTTATATACAATATATGGCTCAAATGCTAACAAACATTTATATAATGAACATAATTCTTTCCTATTTATTTCCCATTTTATTTCTGTTTCACTGAACGTACCTGAGTAGTATCTACAATGGTGTTCTAATTTTTCTGCTTCATATCGGTATTTAAGTACTCCTCCATAACTACATTCATTAGCATCTGCTTCAACTATATATATAAATTTTCTATTTTCATCTGGAAATTGTAGGTTTGGTAATTCTTTACAAAGTATTATTTTTTGAACTTGTTTTTTATCTTCTTCATTATAGTTATATTCTACATCCTTTTTTAATTTTTTCTGTAGTCGTTTTAAAGTTTCTACTAATTTTGGAATATATTCCCTTACTTGATTTACTAATCCTAAAAATGATTGTAATTTCTTTTTTGTATCTAATTCTTCTTTCGAATTTATTATTTTTTGTACTATATGTTGTTGCATTTTTTCTCCACTCTTATCTATTTGTATTCCTAAAAATTCTATCTGATTTTTCATAATTTCAGCTTTCTTTTCACTTAGACTTATTCCGATTTTTCTATTATATCTGTAAATTGTCCTAATAATTTTAAATGTTCTTCTTTAGTTTTTGTATATAATAATATATCATCTATGTATACTATACAATTAGATAATTGTTTAAAATAACTATCCATAAAATGTTGCTATCTACCTGGTGCATTTTTATATCCAAATGGTATTACGTTCCATTCATAAAATCCTTGTGGTACCGTAAATGTGGTTAATTCTTTAGATTCTTCTTCTAACTTTAAATGGTAAAATCCTGATTTACAATCGAATTTACTAAAATAATTATATCCTTGTATTTGTCTTATTTTTAATATCTTATTTGGTATTGGATAATTATATGTCATAGTCTTTGCATTTAAATTTCTATAGTTAATAACCATTCTACTTTTTCCTCTTTTTTGTTCACTATGTTTATTTACTATAAATGCTGGACTATTATGTTTACTATTACTTTTTTGTATATATTGTTTTTCTAATAATTCATCTATATGCATTTTAAATTCTTTTAAATCGTCAAAATTATATGTTAATGGTTTCTGGGTTATTATGTTATTTTTATCTATTAATTCAATTTTTATAGTAGTTTTATGTTTTTCCCATCCTTTTAATGGATCTTCACTATATAATTGTTCTAATTTTTTCTTAATTATTTCTATCTTATTTATTGAAAATATAGTTATTTCTGTTTTATTTATCGAAAATACAACTAGTTCTATTGTATCTTCAGTATTTTTTATATTTTCTAACTTTTGTGTAATTTTTTCACTTCCTTTTATCCAATCAGTTTTCTTTCTTATTTTATTATTAACTCTTTTTGCTCTTACTTTCTGTTTACATGGTGTTGTAAACCACCAGTCTGTTCTAGTTATTATATGTGGGTATAATTTATCCAAAAACGGCATTCCTAAAAGTATATCTTTTGATGTTAGTTCATAATTATAAATTTCTTCTATTGTTAATATCTTATCCCATACTTGTATTTTTACATTCCTAGCTTTATAAGTAATTAAGTTTCCCTCATTATTAAATTCTTTAACTACTATTGGTGTTTTTAGTTTATCCCATTTGCTTTCTGGTAAGCAATTATATCTACATAAATTAGCTTCTGCTACTGTATCTATCATAGGCGTGTAATATCTACTGTAATATCCTTCTACTACTATTTTTATTAATACATATATTTTCATTTTATGTTAAGGCTCTTCTTAAGAATAATTTCTCTCTGTTATATGTTAAGGTTAATTGTGTATGTTCTATATTATATGGTTTTACTTGTTCTAGCCATTTTATTCCTAATATTATGTCTATTTTTTGCATTTCTTCCTTTACTTCAAATTCTATTTTTATTTTTCTAATTCCTATTATTATTTCTTTTTCTGCTATATTTTTACAATTTATCAAACTTCTTGGTAGATCTGGGCATATGTCATTATCAGTTTTTATTTCTTCATTTTTTACTAGATATTTTGCTATATAATTTTCTTCTTGTCCTGTATTTAAGAGTGTTAAATATTCTTTTTCATTTACCTTTCCTGTTATGTAATATTGGTTTAAATTATTTGTTGAATTTATTTTATAACTTGTTCTTTTTTATGAGCTTGATGATTCCGGTTTTTCATCAGCTATTCTTTTCGTTGTATTTATTCTATCATTTACTATTTCTAAATTTTCTTCTATATCTATGTCTCTATAGCTATAATCATTATAATCTATTGTTTTTACAATTTGTTCGAATGGACTTTCTATTCGTATTTTGTTAATCTTATTTTTTCCTGTTATTTTATGTTTTGTTGTTAATACATATAAATTTTTGCATCTTGATGTAAATATTTTACTTCTTGGGGTTAATTCTATTCCTGATATTTTCCAATATAATACTAATGATTTATCTATATTTTTATCTGTTACCGCTACTGAATAATTTGCACTTATTATAAATTTAAATTTTTGGTACATTAAATTTTCTTTTATGGCAGTTATTATGCTTTTTTCTACAGGTTTTGTAATTCTATCATCTGCTAAATATAATTCTATTGGTGTATCTATTCCTTCTCTAAAACATGCTTTTATTAATATCTCTGTACCTCCAAGGTGTACATATTTTATTGGGTCTCTACTTTTTATATCATTTATCTCTTTATTAATTATTCTTTTTGTTACTAGTGGTATACTAGCTTTACCTTTTGCATATCTACAGTCTATTACATGTTCCTTTTGGCATACTACATAATATTCTTCTTTTTTCTTAGTAAATAGATTTCTTATTGTTGGTATTTTAAATATTTTTTCTACACTTAAGTCAAATTCTTTTCCTTTTATTTCATCAAATATGTTACTGTCAAATATTATTTTTTGTTCTGTTCCTTCATCATTTAGATATTCTTTATATCTTTTTCAGTCATTTGATTCATCTATTTCACTATCTATTTCATTATCTGTTTCATTTTCTGAAATGTCATATATATTATCCTCACTTTCTAATTCATAATCTATATAATCTATCTGCATATATTCTGTATTATCTATTTTTATTTCTGATATTTGTTTATTTTTTGGATTTTTAGGTAATTTACAATCTCTAGTTAAATGTCCTAATTTTCCACAATTATAACAAGTACATTCTTTTATAGATTTCTTTTTTCTATATGGTCTTTTGTATTTATATTTTGATTTTTTATATTTCTTATATTTCTTATGTCTTTTTCTTTTCTTATAATATATTTCTTCACATCCGAATTGGGGTGCTATTTTATCTTTGCAACATGCTAAATTTCTTATCAATGTTTTTTCCATTTTTAATTTTTCTCTATATTTTTCATATAAGTTTCTATACCATTGTTGTAAAAATTTTATTCTTGCTCCTAGAGTATCTACTATTTTTGCTTTTTCCCAACTCTTTATTATCTTTGAACTAAATGGTTCGGATAATTTATTAAAATATAATTTTCTTATTTCTTTACTTTCTTCTATATTATATGCTCCTTTATAATAATATTCTTTAAATGCGCAAGTATATTCATCTATATAACACATATTACATATTGCTAATTTTAACATTAAATTCCTATTTGTATCTTTATCTTCATTTTGTTCTTCTTCTATTGTTGTCATACTACCAAAGTCATCTTTTATAGCTGTTTCATATTTTTTTAATAATTCTATAGGTGTTAGTTTAGTTGTTGTTGATGATGTTCCTTCTATAGGTTTAGTAGTTCTTAATACCTTCTTGCTATTTTCAGTTAAATTTGAAAACCATAATTTCACTGTTCCTATTAGTGTTCTTTCTATATATTCTGGTGCATCTGTTATGTTTATATTATTATCTAATAATTTTTTTGTCATATATCCTATCCATAATTGTATTATTTTTTCTGTATCTATTACACAGTCTAAGTCTAAAAAGTTATAATTTTTATTAACTATGTGTTTTGGTGTCCACTTGTCATATTCATTCTTTAGATTATATCTTTTAAACTTATTCTTATAATATGTAGGTTTTCTTATTTCTGATGTTCTAGGTATTATATTTTCATCTTCTTTTTTATCAAGAGTATTTATTTCTGTGTTGATATTTTCTAAGTTTTCTTCATTAATTACTTCTTGTTTTTCGTTGATTTCTAAATTTTTTGTATTTGTTAATATTTCTGTATATGTTTCACTATCTTCTGAATCATACTTATCTATCTCTTCAACATCTATATTATTTATTTCTAATTCCTTATTTTTTATTTCTTTATCGTTTATTTCTAATTTTTCTTTAAATTAGAAAGAGGAGGATTAATATTGCGTGTGTTCAAGAGACCAAGTGGGTAGGGCCTAAGTCTAGGGATGTGGATGGTTACAAGCTTTGGTACTCGGGGAGCGAGAGGCGTAGGAATGGAGTTGGCATCTTAGTAGATGAAGAACTTAGAGATCAGGTAATAGAGGTAAAGAGGATTAACGATAGGTTGATGACTATTAAGTTGGTCATCCGGGGGTTTACCCTGAACGTGTGTAGTGATTATGCGCCGCAAGTGGGCTTGGAGGGGGAGGAAAAGATGCGGTTTCGGGAGGCGTTGGAGGAGGTGGTGAGAGGCGTGCCTAGCTCGGAGAAGATTGTTATAGCAGGAGATTTCAACGGGCACATCGGGGCATTACCGGGAGACTTTGGTCATGTGCATGGTGGTTTTGGTTTTAGGGAAAGAAATGAAGAGGGGGCTACCCTATTGGATTTTGCGAGGTCCTTTGGGCTGGTAGTGGTGAACTCGGGCTTCCCGAAGAAGTACGAACACCTGATCACCTTTCGAAGCGCGATAGCCAAGACCCAGATTGACTTTTTGTTGCTTAGGAAAGGGGATAGGGTGTTGTGTAAGGACTGTAAGGTCATCCCGAGTGAGAATCTTTCGACCCAGCATAGGCTCTTGGTTATGGATTTGGGTATAAAGAAGAATAAAAAGAGGAGGGGTGAGGAGTGTAGACCTAGAATTAAGTGGGGCGGTTTGACGCCAGTGAATGCGTTGGAGATAGGGAAGAAGTTGGCAGGAATGGGGGTGTGGGAGTGTAGGGGGGACGTGGATAGTATGTGGGATAGGGTGGCTAGGTGCATTAGGGAGAACGCTAGTGAGGTGTTGGGTGTTTCTAGGGGCCGGGCCGGGCATCACCGGGGGGAATGGTGGTGGAATGAAGAGGTTAAGAAGAAAGTGGGGACCAAGAAAGGGGTGTATGCTAAGTTGGTTGAGAGTAAGGACGAAGAAGAGAAACGGGTAAACAGGAAAGAGTACAAGTTAGCTAGGAAGGAGGCTAAGTTAGCAGTTACGGCGGCTAAGACGGCAGCTTTTGAGAGCTTGTATGCAGGGTTACAGGAGAAAGGAGGGGAAAAAATTGTTTAGACTAGCTAAGGCTAGGGAGAGGAAGGGTCGTGACCTCGACCAGGTGAAGTGCATTAAGGGGAAGGACGGTTCAGTGTTGGTGGAGGACGGCCACATTAAGAATAGATGGCAGTCGTATTTCCATAGGCTCTTGAATGACGAAGGGGATAGAGCTATTGTGTTAGGGGAGCTGGAGCACTCAGAGGAGTGTCGGGATTTTAGTTATTGTAGACGTTTTAAGGTAGAAGAGGTTAGAGAGGCTGTTCGTAGGATGCGAAGGGGTAGGGCGACGGGGCCAGATGAGATTCCGGTGGATTTTTGGAAGTTCGCTGGAGAGGCTGGTGTAAGGTGGTTGACTGGATTGTTTAACGAAATCTTCAAGACGGCAAAAATGCCCGAAGCTTGGAGGTGGAGTACTATGATCCCTCTTTATAAGAATAAGGGTGACATTCAGAGTTGCAATAACTATAGGGGGATTAAGTTATTGAGTCACGCTATGAAGATTTGAGAGAGAGTGGTTGAGGTGAGGCTGAGACGGATAGTGTCTATTTCGGAAAAACAGTTTGGATTTATGCCTGGCCGCTCGACGGCGGAGGCAATTCACCTGGTACGGAGGCTGGTGGAACAGTATAAGGAAAGGAAGAAGGACCTGCACATGGTGTTTATCGACCTGGAGAAGGCATACGACAAAGTCCCCAGGGAGGTGCTTTGGAGATTCTTGGAGGTGAGTCGAGTCCCGCAGGCATATATTAGAGCAATTAAGGACATGTATGATGGAGCGAAAACTCAGGTGAGGACGGCGGGAGGAGACTCAGAGCATTTCACTGTCTTGACAGAATTGCATCAGGGATCTACTCTTAGTCCCTTTTTGTTTGCTTTGGTGATGGATGTGTTGACGCGGCGTATTCAAGGGGGGGTGCCTTGGTGTATGCTTTTTGCAGATGATGTAGTTTTGATTGATGAGACGCGAGGGGGTGTGAATGATAAATTAGAGGTGTGGAGACAAACTCTTGAGTCTAAAAGGTTCAAGCTGAGCAGAAGCAAGACAGAGTACTTGAAATGCAAGTTTAATGACGGGAGGCTGGAGGATGAGGTGGTAGTAAAGTTGGAATCACAGGAGGTACGTAAGAGAGATCGTTTCAAGTATCTCGGGTCCGTGATTCAGGGTAACGGTGAGATTGACGAGGATATATCGCACCGTATTGGGGCGGGATGGATGAAGTAGAAGCTCGCGTCCGGGGTGTTGTGTGATAAGAAGGTGTCGTCCAAGCTTAAAGGCAAATTCTAAAGGGTGGTAGTCCGTCCGGCCATGTTGTATGGAGCAGAGTGTTGGCCAGTTAAGAACTCCCACATTCAAAAAATGAAGGTGGCTGAAATGCGGATGTTGCGTTGGATGTGTGGGCTGACTAGAGGGAATAGAGTTCGGAATGAGACTATCAGGGAGAAGGTTTGTGTGACTCCAGTGGAGATTAAGATGCGGGAAGTCCGATTGAGATGGTTCGGGCACGTGATGAGGAGGGGCATGGATGCCCCGGTTCATAGGTGTGAGAGTCTAGCTTTGGATGGTTTTAGGCGGGGTAGGGGTAGGCCGAAGAAGTACTGGGGTGAGGTGATTAGGCGGGACATGGAGCAGTTACAGCTCACCGAGGACATGACCCTAGATAGGAAGATCTGGAGGATGCGAATTAGGGAAGAAGGCTAGGTCCAGTTTGGGTCGCTAGTGTAGGGAATTACTTGGTGGGGGTATTATCCTTGTTATGATACCTCGTTCCATGTCTTATTACGAATCTGTTTGCTTTTCTCTGTTTTTATCACTTATGGGTTTCGATCTATGTTACAACACCTTTGTTCTATGCTTTACTATGTATCTGTGTAGTATATCGTGTCTCGAGCCGGGGGTCTATCGGAAACAACCTTTCTACTTCTTTAGAGGTAGAGGTATGGACTGCGTACATCTTACACCCCCCCCCAAGACCCCACTATGTGGGAATACACTGGGTTTGTTGTTGTTGTTGTTGTTGTTCATTTTATTGTGAATAGTTCATGTTGATATATATATTCTAAACTATCTATTTGTGATTCAAATTTTGATATTTAATCTTTTTGTGTATTTATTGAGTTTTCACTAACTCCGGCAAATATATTATAATGTAGTCTTTCTATTCTTATTTTTAATTCTTTACGTTTTCCAGAAATAATTTGTTTTAGTTCTTTGTATTTTTGTACTTTATTTATTTAAACCATATTTATAATATTTTGGTGGATATCTAAATCTGATTTTATCATAATTAGATGGTATGTGTCTCATTCTTCTAGATTTTAAATTGATTATTAATTTTGCTTCAATACTAGATATTAAGGTAATTAGGTAGACTAATCTTTGTGGGTTTTCTTTTGTTTTATTTAGACATATATATTCTGAATAATTACTAATTAAAGATTCTTTAATTTTTCTTAAAACTTCTCTGTTTTTAAATGGTCTTCTCATAATTAATTCAATCCAATCTAAATTCAAACATAAATTCAAACATATATAGTACTGCTGTATTTTTTAAATAACTGGGCTCTGATATCATTAGTAGGGGGTGCGAATCTATGCGGATAACTAACTTATGAAACAGATCTATTATAGGTAGGATTAAGCGCTTAGCCGCTTATCATTTAGTCATAACTTTATTTTTTAATCAAGCTTATCAAAGAAAGACAAAGTATTATGTTTATCATGAATCCAATTTCCGATCATCCTCAGCCGATCATATTCGATCATGATTATGACTTAGAATATCTCCAACACATCACCGAGACCTCGCCATAAGCGAAAGTTACTATTGCCCAACAATATATATTTCTATGGCGTATTAACTTCTAGGATAATTTTTATTTCAAACGCTAATTTTTTTTAATTGTAATGCAATAAGTATGTATACAATTTTTTTAAGTAAATATACTATATTTCTAACACTTCAGCTCTATCAATATAATGGTTGTTGTAAAAGTTGGAATAATGTTAGATGTTTGAACATGTATATCTTTGTGCACAAAATAAATAAAGACCCAATCCAACACCCAACCTACCTAATATATTTTACAGTGAATATCAAAAATAGACCCAAATTAGGGTGGCTTTCAAATTATAGTCCCAAATAAAAAAACTTCCTTAAAATAATCTTTACCTATTAACTAGTATATTTTTGGATAAAATTACTCCTGATCAATGGAGTAAATTACATAAACCACTTTTTTTTTCTTTTTAATTTTACTTTAATTTTTATTTTTTATTTTTCTTTTTAATTTTCTCAACCCTTACTTTTTTTCCTCTCAACTTTTTTTTCTTTTTTATTTTATATTATTTTTATTTTTTATTTTTTCTTTCCTCTTTTTTTTTTTTTAGTTTTGCTCAACCCTTACTTTTATTCTTTACACCTTTCAGCATCTACTTTTATAAAAAAAAAACTTTTTTTTTATTTTTATTTGATTTTTATTTTTTCCTTTTTAAATTTTTCTCGACCTTTATTTTTATTTAATCTTTTTTTTATCAACCTTAATTTTTTTTCCTATTCTCTCTCAACTTCTACATTTTCTTTGATTTTTACTTTTTTAATGCTTTTCTTCATTTTTTTTTTTCATAATTTTTATTATTTTTGTTCTTTTTTTCGATTTCTTCCGTTCAAGTTATATCTCTTGAGTAAGAGTTGATACTATCACATTATAAAGGTAAGATTTATGACTTTCGAACAATAAGCTACGTTTCATGAGCAAGAGTTGACACTACTACATGGTAGAGACAAGACTTATGACTTTCAAATAACAAGTTATATTTCATGGGAAAGAGTTGACACTACCACATTGTATTTTGATTTATGAGATGTTCTACAACTATTGCCTTAGAGACAAAACTTGGCTTAAGGACTTTCAAGCAACAAATTAAGCCCTACGGGCAAGAGTTGACTCTACCACGTTATGTTTTCATTTATGAGATGTTCTACAACTCTTCCTTAGAGGCAAGACTTAGATCAAGGACTTTCAAATTACAAATTAGGCCCCACGGGCAAGAGTTGACTCTACCACATTATGTTTTCATTTATGAGATATTCTACAACTATTGTTTTAGTGGCAAGACTTGGCTCAAGGACTTTCAAACAGCAAATTATGCCCCACGGGCAAGAGTTGAATTTACCATGTTATGCTTTCATTTATGAGATATTCTACAACTATTGCCTTAGAGGCAAAACTTAGCTCAAGGACCTCCAAACTACAAATTATGCCCCATGGGGAAAAGTTGACTCTACCACATTATGTTTGCATTTATGAGATGTTCAACAACTATTGTTTTAGAGGCAAGACTTGGCTCAAGGACTTTCAAACTACAAATTATGTCTCACGGGGAAGAGTTGACAATACCATATTATGTTTTCATTTATGAGATGTTCTACAACTATTGCCTTAGAGGCAAGACTTAGCTCAAGGACTTTCAAACAACAAATTATGCCCCACGGACAAGAGTTGAATCTACCACATTATATTCTCATTTATGAGATGTTCTACAACTATTGCCTTAGAGACAATACTTAGCTCAAGGACTTTCAAACAACAAATAATGCCCCACGGGCAAGAATTGACTCTACCACATTATGTTTTCATTTATGAGATGTTCTATAACTATTGCCTTAGAGGCAAGATTTGACTCAAGGACTTTCAAACTACAAATTATGCCTCATGGGCAAAAGTTAACTCTACCACGTTATATTTTCATTTATGAGATGTTCTACAACTATTCTTAGAGGCAAGACTTAGCTTAAGGACTTTCAAACTACAAATTATATCTCATGGGCAAGAGTTGACACTACCACGTTATGTCTTATTTATGGAATGTTCTACAATTCTTGCCTTAGAGGCAAGACTTAGTTCAAGGACTTTCAAATAATAAATTATGCCCCACGGACAAGAGATGACACTACTACGTTATGTCTTTATTTATGAAATTTTCTACAACTCTTGCCTTAGAGGCAAGACTTTGCTCAAGGACTTTCAAATAATAAATTATGCCCCACGGGAAAGAGTTGACATTACCACATTATGCCTTTATTTATGAGATATTCTAACAATGAAAAAAAGAGAATTGAAAAAAGAAAAAAGCGATCAAACAAAATAGAGAAATAAAAAAAAAGAGAGAAAAAAAGGCAAGAAAAAAAAATAAAGATTAAGAAAAAAGCAAAGAATTTAAAAATTTGAGAAAATAAAAAATGACAGGAAAAATAAAAATAAAATTTGCAAAAAATAAGAAAAAAAAAAAGAGAACTGATAAAAAACAGAAAAAAAAGGTTAAAGACAAATGAATTAAAAAAAAAAATAGAAATGCTTGAGAAAAAAGAAAAGAGAGAAAAAAATAAAGTTTGAGACAAATGAATTAAAACATGAAAATAAAATTAAAGAAAAAAATAAAAAGTGAAAATAATAAAATTAAAGAAAAATAAAAATGTAAGAATAATAAAAAATAGAATAATAAATAAATGAAAAAAAAATAAAAAGTGAAAATAATAAAAAATAAAATTTGAGAGACAAATAAGTATGAAAAGTTTTAAAAATATATTTGAGGTGTAGAGGGGTAAAATGGTATTTGTACTATACTTAAAAAGTTAGGAATATTATTCTTTAAAAACATTTCTTATTGGGGTTAAATATCTAAAATCACCATATTTGAGTCTATGACATGCAATTTTCTGTATATTTTGTCCACAAAAAAAACTATTATGACAATAAACTCTCATGATTGAAAATGAAACCTCCCGCTCAAATTTTATTCTTGCAATCATCATGTGTGCACTCTTTTATCACCATGATTTTCTTTAATCTTTTACTTGATTCACCTAAACATATTTTAGGCAACGATAACAAGCATAATTGTATAACGAATATATATCCTCTTTCTAGATGTTGTTTTTCATCTTGGCTTTTTACTTGCATTTTTCTCAAATCGAGAGTCTATTGAAAACAATCACTTCTAGCTCACAAAGGTACAAATAAGATCTACATATACACTTACCTTTCCGACACCCTACTTATGGAATTTCACTAGATATGTTGTTGCAAAGATGATCAAACAAAAGGTCAAATTTTCATAATCTAAAATCCTCCTAGGATTGTAGATTATGGACTCTATTAACATTAATTTCTTTAGGATTACATGGCCGTCTGCTAATAATATCTGTTTGTTCGACCCAAAAAAAATAAAATAAAATTGAGAAGATTTCTCTTTTTTATTTTTATTTTTTAATTGAATAGATTTCTCATTAGTAGTTGCATAATTTCTTTTATACTGTTTAATCCAAGTTGAATTTATAGATACCCTATGATTGTGATCACGTATTTTCAACATTTCTAGAAATGTGTTGCTTAAATCATATCCATTTCTTGGTCAAAGTCAAAAAATCGAATGTTTCTTTGGATATTTGACTGATTGAGAATTATAGTTAAGTTTGATCCTGTTTTTCTTCATCTTGTGACCAGCATGTTTCCTATATTTAAGGCTTAAAAAAGGATTCCTTAACTATGCCTAAAATATGTCATTTGTTTGCCTAGATAAGGGAAGAATTCTGAGTAATATAATTTTGGTCTGCTAATCTCACGAATTTCCTTTACGAAATTTTTTTTCTAAATAAATTTCGCGAAGAGCTTTATATATATACTAGCTTAATGTACGTGTGTTGCACGTGTATCAAGCGTTAATTAAAATTAAATGTATATAAAAATAAATTAGTATGTATGTTATATTATTTAGTACAAAAAAATTTAAAATATCACATAAAATTTGAATATAAAAAAGTATAGTTAATTAAAGTGAAACATGATAAATCACCATCACACAAATAATTATGGAGCAAAATCAGATGTAGCTAAAAATATATTTCTTGTTTAAAACTATACTATATATATTTAGTTTTTTTTTAATCAGTTGCGATGGTCTAAATTAAGGACAACCGAAGTTTAGATACTCGAAATAGTATTTAGTCATTATACTTATTTCTTAATATAAAAAAACACTCTATTTTTAATGGAGAGTTATTTTTATTCTCAGAATTTTATATTTATATTAAAGTTAGAAGACATTTTAGATGATTATACATCTTGAACATGTTAGAGGCCGTTTGATTAGCGAATAAGAGTAGATTCATTCATGTATCTTAAGATACTATGTTTCCTTAAATATTCTTTAAATTATATAATGAAAAGGAATTATTATGCTTTTCAAGAATAAAAAAAAAATTGTATGATTTTTTAATTTCAGACATTTATTTTGTTTCTACCTAACTTAAGAGAACAAAAATTCTTCATTAATATAGAAAGGCAACTCATAGTTATATTATTTAAAATAATTAACTAATAATTATTTTGTTAACTAATTAACATAAAATAAAATGGTCAAATAAACTGCCAACCAACTAAACTCTAAAAAAAATAGCTAAGTCTAGAATTAATTTTTCGAAAGTTATGTAGCACATTAATTTATATGGCTCCATTAAACAAAAAAGAGCTCAACTTCTCAACTGGTCGATACACAATAATACTCGGACAATATCCACAACGTAGAATGAATAATGAAATTTAAGGTAGAGTATTAATGTTATGCCCAATAATTTCAGCTTATCTTAGCTTGAAGAGTGCACTCAATGCCACACCAGTGCGGGCATATGAACATCCTTATTGAGGTGGCTAAACCGACGCATCCATCAACTCTTCCCCAGTTGCCACCTCCATTACTCTATTGGGCTTCTTTAAAAAAATAACTCTATAAATAGATACGGAGTCACCAATTTGCATAACAAATGCAATGTACGTAAAAGGTATGAACAAATAACTTAAGAATATAAATATTCCGATTAAAGTTTTTCCATATTGCAATTACTTCCAACTCCTATTTAGCCAACGATTTGCACATTTGTCTTCTTTTTCATAAAGTTCTGCAACTTAAAAAGACTCAATCTGCAAACACACTTATCTCTCTTTCATCATAAACTAATGACGGAGGCTCTTTGGTGTGATGAAAAAATCATAGAGTGATTAGTAAGATTGAATATAAAAACAAACCGAACCATAATTTTTAAAGAAAACCTAGAGTGTTTAGAAGTTTGCATATAAAACAAAACCTTAATTTAAAAAAAAAATCCTAATTTTATCATATATTTTTCTCTTATGATAGACTTCAGGAGTCTTTAATTTTATAAAATATATTTTTCTCTTACGATGCATATACTTTAGGATTACTTAATTACTAATTCTCCTAATACCTCTTATTATATAGTTTAAGACTTCTTATTTTAAATATTATAAATGAAATTTAAAAATAATTTGAAGGAAAAAAGGAAATTGAAAGGTTAACCTTCATATCTCAGAAATTATGTTAATTAGTACAATTTTTTATTTTTATAATATAAAGTAGATCTTTACAACATATATATTTATATTTTAGGAAAAGTAATCTGATATATCCCTCAATTTTGTGAATTAGAGTTGATCTATTCCTCATTAAAAAATGGCTAACATATATCTTCGTCATCCAACAAATGACTCATATTTATCTTTTTCGCTGATAAATTATTATTTAATATTAAAAATAATTTGTTAATTATTAAAAGAAAAATTGCCAAGTGGCTCAAAAAATAATGCCCACACCTTCCCAGCTCCACAATTATTTTTACTCATACAAATTTGATCCAACTGGAAAAAATGAAGAAATCCTCTCATTTATTCACTTCATTCACCACAATTAAATTAAATCACTCAAGGGACTGGTTGACATGCCATAGTCAAGAACAACAATAATATATCAATATTTTCTCACAAACTAGGTTTTGGGGAGGATAAAGTGTATGTAGTCCATAGCACTATTTCAGATGAAGTAGATAGATTATTTTCGATAGACCCCACTCTCACAATCAAGAGAAATACAACAATTATGCTAACTTCAGTTGATCAACAACCAACCAACAATTAATGCATAGGCAGAATCTAAAGTGTTTGACATGCCACAAAGAATTGAAAAGCCAGCAACCATAAAACTACTAATACTGCTTGGCATTTTCAATATCTGGCATGGTAACAAATGTTATAAAGGAAAATGCCTAAAACTACAACAACCATAAAACCAACAACAAATAGATGCTACAAAAAACAATAACAACCAACAACGAATAGAACTTTTTGATTAAGTATTTATCATTAAATAGGTTCATGTTCCTTGTAAACTTAACATTAAAGTAAGTAGAGCAACCTAGGTTTCATGGTAGTTTAAAAGTTCTGGAAGGAAGCAAAACAATAAGGTGTCGTTGGTGTAAGGTATAATAGTCCTTGGATAAAATACAGAATTATTTTATCCTGTATTTGGTTTGATGTATCAGTTAGTCCTGAGATTATTTATTCCACTATTTATACCATAATAATGAGACAAAATTACTAATTTCGTCGGAATATCTTGTTCCCAACCAAAGGAAAGAGTTTATATCCTCTTAATGGTGTTTTAATACTAATAAAGAAACCCAACTTAGGGTCTACAATATAAAAAAAGGGCATTTAGAGTTTATGTAAACTCTCTAGTATGAGCTTCTGCATGATATGAGATCTTAAGAATATCAAAATTATACATATTAATCTTATAAAATTATATAATTGTCAAAATAAAAGAATATCATCGACATATCATTCATAACTCTGACTATTTTTAGTACCCAAAAATATTAGGCTCCCAAAAAATAGCATGTTAACGTAGAAATTAATTGTGATTCTTGAGATGAAAGACATATCATCTTCTGCTGACATGATTGTTTGTCGACCAGAAAACTGAAACTTAGCATGACAAAGAGCCTCTTAAGCATAGTTATCACTGTCATATTCATAATGAAGAGAGAAAAAAACTTGACCAATGACAGCACGGGCACAAACACCCTGTGGCTTACCAAAATCTCCTAACTATGAGCCCATATGAATAGATATAATTTGCCATAGTAGTGTGACATTCTTTGAAGTCGATCCCTAGAATTCAAACCCTAATATTCTATCAAATAGTTCACGCAAGAATATGAGGTATTCCTCGCGAGTTACATTAGTGAAAACCAATTCTAATAGATTTATTCAACGTATGATTTGCAAACATATCTACAACTTCAGCTGTAAAGAAACAAGATGATGCTCACTTGATGCCTTACAATAACACCTCCAAGTTTTATGTCGACTTGGATGAAGAATTCATGCATTGATCCATCCCTAAAAGGAATTTTGCAAGCCTTCCCTCTCATAAAAGCATACATAAGCACGATCAGAATTTTTCTAGAACTATTAAATCAATGGAGCATTTAACCAAAATTAAACACAAATAATTATAATAATAGTTCATAATACTAAAACGTCGTTGGAAAGTATACTGACAATAACACTCAGAGAGTTACGATCACATGAAGTATGATATTTTTATTTTTCATCGTTATAATAAATTCATCTCTAAAATTATTATCCACCATCAAAGTGAACATTTTAGGAGATACACTTTTTAGTCTGGGTCATTCAAATTTACTCTCAAGAGATGTATTTATTGGTCAGAGTCTTGATTGACCTATTCATTATGTATTTTTCAAGTATTATTTATTTAGTTTGACTCTCACAAAAATTTTCTAATGATAAACTGGGGCAAAAAATTTATTCATGTTATTTGAAACTTCACTTTCTATTTAGGACCCTTCTGGAAAATGGGACTTTACTTTTTTATAAAATAGGGTCAATATTTATCATAATCTCTATTTGAGATAACTTTTGTTTTAGTTTTGACTTTGAGTCAGGAGCACAACTGGAGAACAGGGTGAAGAAATTGAAAGTTAGGAGCCTGCCTGGAGAATAGAATGAAGAAATTGCAAGTCAAAAGCTCGCCTGGAGAATAGGGTGAAGAAAATTTAAAGTCAGGAGTCCGCCAGGAGAATAAGGTAAATAAATATCAAGTTAGGAGCCTGCCTGAAGAATATGGTGAAGAAATTCCAAGTCAGGTGCCCGCATGGAGAATAGGGTGATAAAATTACGCGTTGGAGCCCACCCAAAGAACTGGGTGAAGAATGACAAGTCAGGAACTCGCTTGGAAAATAGTGTGAAAATTTCCAAGTTAGATTTTAATTTAGAAGTCCCACTTGAACAACATAGTTAATTTTCAAGTTCCCTGGTGAACAGGTTATTGAATGGGAGGGTGATTCCTTAACTCCCAAAGGGAAGTTTATATCATATCTTAGAGCTCAAAGATTAATCTCCAAGGGATCTCTATCATTTAGTCTTGGTTAAAGATTCCAACTTGAAAGGTCCTTCTTTATATTCGATTTCGGTGGTGAATGAGTTTCCTAAGGTATTTACAGATGATATTCCTGGTGTTCCTCCTAATAGGGAGATTGAGTTTGGTATTAACTGAGTTTCAAAAACTCGTCCAATATCTATTCTTCTTCATAGGATGGCTCCAGCTGATTTAAAGAAACTTAAAGAACAACCTAAGGATCTTTTGGATAATGGTTTCATCTGTGCTAGTGTGTCTCCGTGAGGTACACTAGTGTTATTCGTGTGAAAGAAGGATGGTTTCATTTAGATGTGCATTGACTATAGACAGTTGAATAAGGTGACGATTAAGAACAAGTATCCTCTTTTAAGGATAGATGACTTATTTGATCAATTGCAAGGTGCCAAATTCTTTTTTAAGATAGATCTTTGGTCCGGATATCATCAGCTTAAGATTAAGGAGGTGGATATCCCTATGACAACTTTCTGTTCTCGGTATGGGCACTTTGAGTTCATGGTGATGTAATTTTGGTTGACCAATGTTTTAACAATGTTTATCGATTTAATGAATAGGGTTTTACACTAATCTTTGGATCTATTTGTCATTATGTTCATAGATGACATCCTAGTGTATTCTACGAGTGAGGTGGATCATGCCAATCACCTTTGTAATGTGTTGCAGACCTTAAAGGAATAACAGTTGTATGCCAAGTTCTTAAAATGTGAGTTTTGGTTGAACGTTGTCACTTTTTTAGGTTATATTATTTCTAGTAAAGGGATCATGGTGGATCCATAAAAGTTAACGGTAGTTAAGAAGTGGCCTAGACCTACTACTCCAACTGATATTCAAAGTTTCTTGGGTTTGGCTGGGTATTATAAGAGGTTTGTGAAGATCTTTTCTTCGATAGCTACCCTATTCACTAAGTTGACTCAGAAGAAGGTAAAGTTCTTATGTCGGATGCTTGTGAGAGAAGTTTTAAGAAGCTGAAGAATAAGCTAAGCTTGGCTCTAGTTTTGACATTGCCTAAGCACAATGAGGGGTTTATGGTTTATTATCATGCATATCGAGTGGGATTTAGATGTGTTTTAATACAGTATGGCAAGGTGATAGCCTATGCTTCCAAGTAGTTAAAGATGCATGAGAGAAACTATCCTATTCATGATTTGGAATTGTTAGTTTTGGTGTTTGATTTGAAGATTTGGCAGCACTTTATGTATTGAGTGCATATGGATATCTCCATAGATCATAAGAGTCTACAGTATGTATTTACTCAGAAAGAGCTTAATCTCAGACAGAGGAGATGGCTTGAGCCTCTCAAAGACTATGATATGAGTCTTCACTACCACTTCAAGTAAATCTAATATGGTGGTTGATGCTCTTAGCATATTATACTTGGGGAGTTTAGCTCATGTGGATAAGGAGAATTTAGAGTTGGTAAAGGATATTCACCGCTTGGCTAATCTTGGATTTCATCTCTTGAACTCCGAGAATGGTGATGCATTAGTAAAGAAAGTGGTTCGGTTATCTCCTGGTGCAGAGATCAAGAAAAAGCAAATGTTGGATCCCATTTTAATAAAAATCAAGGGTGATGTAGGTGGGCAAAATTTAATGGTATTTGAGATCAGTGGTGATGGTACCTTATGGTACCAAGGGCAGTTATAAGTTCTTATCGTCGATGGTTTGCGACAAAGGATATTGGCTGAGATACATAAGTTGCGGTATGTTTTTCATCTTATTTTGCCTAAAATGTATCATAACCTCAAGGATACGTATTAGTGGAATGGTATAAAGAGGGATGTGGTTAACTTTGTAGCCAAGTTATGGTGTGCTAACAAGTTAAGGTTGAGAACATAAGGTCCGAAGGGTTGTATCAAGAAATTAAATTATCGAAATGGAAATGGAAAGTGGTCAACATGGATTTTGTTACCGGTCTTCCTCGGTCTCGCAATCATTTGGATTCATTTGGGTCATCATGGATAGGATGACAAAGTCTGCTCACTTCTTGCCAGTGAAGACTAACTCTTCGGCTGAGGATTATACGAGGTTGTATCTTTATGAGATTGTGATGTTGTATGGGGTACCTGTTTCAATCATCTCTGATCGTGAAACATAGTTTTCATCTCACTTTTGGTGGTTATTTTAGAAGGAGTTGGGGACTAAGGTTAGTCTGAGTACTACTTTTCATCCGTAGACGGATGGGCAACCAGAGAGGATTATTCAGACATTGAAGGGTATGCTTCATGCATGTGTGATTGATTTCAGTGGTATCTGAGTTGAGCATCTACCTTTTATAGCATTTTCTTACAATAATAGTTACTATTCTAGTATTAGAATAATCCCTTTTAAGGCATTGTATAGTAGGAGGTGTATGTCTCCTATTAGGTTTTTCGAAGTTGGTGAGGTGGATATGTTTGGTCCAAAATTGGTTTATTCGGCTATGGAAAAGGTGAAGGTAATTTGGGATAGGCTTAAGGCTACCCAGAGTTTCTAAAAGACTTATGCAAATGTAAGGTATAGGGACTTAGAGTTTAAGGTTGGGGATAGGGTGTTTCTAAAGGTTTTTGGTAAGAAGGGAAAGCTCAGTCCCTGGAATGTTGGTCCTTATATGGTTTTGAGAAAGGTTGGTAATGTTGTGGATGAATTGGAGTTGCCTTTTAGTTTGAACTCCATTCATCTGGTTTTCCATGTCTCCATGTTGAGAAAGTGTATAGGTGATCCTTTATTGGTTGTTCCTTTAGAAGGTTTGGGTATCTCAGATTGTCTGTCTTATAAAATGGTCACGATGAGATCTTAGATTAACAATTTCATCAATTATGGACCAAGGTTGTGGCCTCGGTTAAGGTGTTATAGAGAAATCACAAGGTGGAAGAGGTTTCTTGGGAAGCGGAAGAGGACATGAAGTCTAAGTATCCACTTTTTTTTCTGCTCTGGATATTTGTGCGGAGGGTATGTGTTCTTGATCATATCTTTGTTTTCTAACTTGGTTTAAGGAAGGTTTATTTCCTTGTATCTTTATTTTCTAACTTAGTTAGAGGTTAGAATGGTTATGTTGGGGGTGTAATTCATGCTTATACTACCTTGTCCATCATTCAAGGATGAATGATCGTAGTCGGGGAGATTGAAGCACCCTGGGTTCTGGTCCTTAGAAATTTTTATAGTTTTGACCTCACTAGACATTATATGACTAGGGGTACTAGTTGTATGTTATGATACGGTTTAGGGGTTCTTAGTCATACCATAAAAATATGGTGGAGAGAAGTTTCTATCCATGGTATGAGTGGACACATACTAGTCATATATTAGGGAACATGTTATTTGGAGCTAACTCATATGTTAATCAGTGTGTCCTTAATCATATTCTATCTAGGGTACGAGTTATAGGGTACATCTTGTACCTTAGGATACTATTTGGTATTTCATGGTTGTAGGTTGACCAGTGTGGGGGTCTAAGATGAGGCCTAGGGTATGAGTAAGGGTACCACTCGTACCCTAGGATATAGATAAAGGGGGTGCCATACCCTCCTAGGGGCATTTAATATAGTTTAAGTTGGGGGGTAATCTGGATATTTCCTCTTATAAATACTTGGGACCCCATGGCCTAAAATATGTTTTGGGCCTTTATTTAACCCATTTGTTATCACTTAAACAATCTAAACTCTCTCAAAATCTCTCAAGACTCTTGGGTTAAGCAAAAGCTAGGGTTTTCTTCAAGGTGGTCAATTGAGGCTCATAGGAGTGATTTCTTCTCATCTTTTTCTTAATCTAAGGCAAGATACTTCTCCCTCGTTGTTAGTTATAACTAAAGGTACTTTTTATAAATTATTTTCATGGCATAATTGTTGTATGGTTTTGGGTTTTCAAATATATGTTGGGGTTGGGGTTGGGGTTATAAATGCTTAGCTATGGTTTCCCCATGTTTTAATTATGGATTTACCTGTTTTAATGGTGGTTTGGAAACTTGGTTGCATGGGAATGTTTAATTAGTACTTGGTTTTAGTTTGGGAAACACTATACCCCCAATGTCTTTGATAAAATACCTATGAGAATGTTTTGTTTAAATTGTTGGACTTTTAATTAAACTATTACATGGTATAACTTAGTAATGGACCCCTTTATGGTATAAATGGTCTAAATGGTTTTTAAGGGTTAAATGATATGGTCTTGATGGTTATAGTTTGTTTAATTGAAAGACTTATGGGGTACAGGGGAATCCCCTAAGAAAACATAGTAATGTTCACTTGTGGGGTACATGGGATTACCCCAATCAACTTAATAATGTAATCTATGGGTACATGGGATTCCCTTCTTCTTAAGAAAATGTCTAAGGACATTGCTTGCAAGCTATAGTCGGTATGATAATACCACTACTTATAGCCTTGGTTAATAATAAATGGATTAGTAGTCTTGGTTATATAGTTAATAGTTTTAGTTGTGCAATAATAGGAGGGAGTGATAGCTAACTGTGAAGGTGTGAGTCCAATAGACGGACACTTAAAATTCATGTTTGTCGACATGAGGATTGGTCATGATGATCGTATAGGGTACATGGGAATCCCCTAAGTTACATTTGTATATAAATATCATGAAGAGCGAAGGGTACTTGGGAATCCCCTACTCCTATGGTATCTTCGGTTCATGCGGCTACACGCGCTAAGGCCCGTTCAGGGGATTACACTGGGCCCATATAGCTCGTGGGTGGTACTAGGATGGTTAGGCTACACATACCCAGATCAATGGTTTTAAAGGCATGCTAAATCTAGTTTCCTTTTTCAACATAGTTATATATATATATATATATATATATATATATTTGTGAAGGCATATGGTTGGTTAATTTGGTTTTAAAGGTTGGCATTATTTTATCCTTATCCTGAGTACTTGATAACTTTCACTCGCTAACCCATCTTCGGGCGACTGTATCCCCACGTGATGCAGGTACCGACCATTCTACTCTTCCTGCTTAGTGATCGGATTCGAGATAAGTTATTGGATTGAAGTGGTTAGCTTCCATACTTTGAAAGGCTCTATTTTATATCATGGTTTCCTTTACATACTTTAGTTATTTTATGGATATTAGTTTTGGCTATGTTTGGGGGCATGTTCCAATCGGATATTATTTTTCTTTGTTTAGAGGCTTTGTGGAACTACTATAGGTTGGGATAGGCTGTGTCGGTATTGGTGTCCGCCATAGTATTGGCATTGGTCTTGGAGATGATACTGTTTGAATGAATTTATGATTGTTCCATCCTCTTATGTTATGTTATGGATAAGAACCTGGGTATTTTTTGATATTGGTTATGGTTGTTGGTTATAATGGATGGCTGGACTTGCTTGTGTTGGTCACGGTTATGGTCCTATGTTAGAGTCTGGACTGGTGCAAATATGTTATTTTGTTATATACTTGGAATTCATCCGACTCAGGGTATATGTTGGTTGGTTGGTTGGGTTGGGTAATGAGGATGGTCTCCGGTCCCGGTTGGACTTGCTATGCCCATTATGACAAGGCCTTGGTTTGGGTCGTGTTAAGTTGGTATTAGAGATTTTGGTTAATGGTCAATTGGGAGTTTCCTCAAAGTCATGGCGAGTAGAGTCTCTCTTGAGGGAGCGTGCCACACTCATACAAGAGAGGCTACAAGGCATTTAGTAATGTTTTACTTTCTTATGTTCTATTTGAAACTGCAAGGTCAAAGGTCCATTCTAATTCATGTTTGTTCACCTTTTAGATCATGCTTCGACAATCTGAAGTTCACAAAAACTGCTCTTTCCCAACTGGGGACGATGTTGATGAGACACGATCTATTCAAGAGATTCATACTCGATCTAGAGATCCAGGATGAGCTTAGTTCATCTGGTGTTGCATCTTCTGAGTGTAAAAGGGTTGGCAGGTTTATGAAGTTGAATCCTCCAACCTTTACAGATGTTAAGGTGGAGAAGGATCCTTAGGGTTTTCAGGATAATATGGAAAAGAACTTTAGGGTCATGCACGCCAGGAATATGGAAGAGGTGAATTTTGCTGCATACTAGCTAAAGGATGTGGTGTACCAATGGTATGTGGAATAGCAGCAGGCAAGGGGTGATGTTGAGGAGTCATCATTTTTGGAGACTTTCACCAATGCATTTTTGGATCGCTTCTTTCCTCAGGAGCTAAGGGAAGTGAATGTGGAGGAATTTGTTAATTTGAAACAGGAAAAGATGTCAATCAAAGAGTATGCCTTAAATATTTACCAGTTGTCTAGGTATGATTCGGAAATGGTGGTTGATATGAGGGCCAGAATGAGGTAGTTTTCCTTAGGACTATCCTGTGAGTTGATCCTTGAAAGCAAGACTACATTGCTGATAATGAACATGGATATTTCTAGGTTGGTTGTTCATATACAATAGGTGGAGGAGGAAAAGAGAAGCAAGCTGAGATAGGTGAAAGATGGGGTAAGAGGTTCAGGTTCTCTGACCAAGGTGGTGGTCAACAGCAAAGTGGTTGGGATGGCGGTAAGTGGCCAAACAAGAAGTGGGAGAGTTCTAGTTCCTTTTCCACAGCTAGTGCTCCTTACCAAAAGCAGTCTGGTGATAGGCATCAGCAGGGTGGCAATAGCTTCAAGGCATAGGGTGCCTAATCTCAGGCAAGTAGGAAGAAGTTAGCTTTATCATATCCTCCTTGCAGGTTCTGTGGTTGGTTGTGTAGAGGTTTTTGGGATGACGAGAGGGACAAGTGCTTCAAATATGGTCAGCTAGGCCATATGCTTAGAAACTGCTCAGTTGGTAAGGTTTCTTTGGGAGAGAATAAGGTTCTAGTTGCTTCTTTTTCTTCTCCTATACCAAAAGGTGTTGCTTCTACATCTATTTCTGCTTCAGGCACCACACAGGTCAAAATCAGTTATATGCTCTTGCTACCCAACAGGAGTCTGAGGCATCACCTGCTGTCGTTCCTGGTACGTTGCAAATATTTTCTCATGATGTCTATTTCTTGCTTGATCTGGGGTCCACTCTTTCTTATGTGACCCTATATGTGGTTGTGTATTTAGGTATGATCAAGAGGTTATTTAGGATCCTTTTTCTATCTCTACCCCGGTATGTGACTCTATTATTGGTAAAAGAGTTTATAGGGGGGGTGTGGTATTTGTTGGTAGTAGGGAAACCTTGGCGGATTTGTTTGAACTGGATATGGTGGATTTTGATGTTATTCTGGGTATCGATTGGTAATATTCATGCTATGCGTCCTTAGATTGTTGGACTCGTAAGGTTGCCTTTAAGTTCCCTGGTGAACTAATTATTGAATAGAAGGTGGTTCCTTATCTCCTAAACGGAAGTTCATATCTTATCTTAGAGCTCAGAGATTAATCTCTAAGGGTTGTCTCTATCATTTAGTTTGTATCTCCTAAAGGAAAGTTTATATTTTATCTTAGAGCTCGGAGATTAATCTCTAAGGGTTGTCTCTATCATTTAGTTTGTAATAAAGATTCCAACTTGGAAGGCCCTTCTTTGCATTTGATTCCGGTGGTGAATGATTTTCCTGAGGTCTTTTTGGATGATCTTCTTGGTGTTCCTCCTGATAGGGAGATTGAGTTTGGTATTAACTTGGTTTCGAACACTTGTCCAATAACTATTCCTCCTTATAGGATGGCTCCGGCTGAGTTGAAGGAACTTAAAGAGCAACTTAAGGATCTTTTAGATAAGGTGCACTGGTGTTATTCATGCGTAAGAAGGATGGTTTCGGATGTGCATTGACTATAGGTAGTTGAATAAGGTGATGATTAAGAACAAGTATCCTCTTCCAAGGATAGATGACTTGTTTGATTAGTTGCAAGGTGACAAATTCTTTTCTAAGATAGATCTTCGGTCCAGATTTTATCAGCTTAAGATTAGGGAGGTTTATATCCCTAATACATCTTTCCATACTTGATATGGGCACTTTGAGTTCTTGGTGATGTCATTTTTGTTGACCAACGCTCCGACAGCGTTTATGGATTTGATGAATATGGTTTTTCGCTAATATCTAGATCTGTTTGTCTTTGCGTTCATAGATGACATCCTGGTGTATTCTAAGAATGAGGTGGATCAAGCCAATCACCTCTATATTGTGTTATAGACCTTAAGGAAACAACAATTGTATGAAAAGTTCCCAAAATATAAGTGTTGGTTGAACATTGTTACTTTTCTGGTTCATATTATTTCTAGTGAGGGGATCATAATGGATCCATAAAAGTTTGTGTTGGCTAAGAAATGTCCTAGAACAACGACTCCAATCGATATTTGGAGCTTCTTGGGTTTGGCTGGGTATTATAGAAGGTTTGTGGAGAGCTTTTCTTTGATATTTGCCCCATTGACTAAGCTGACTCAGAAGAAGGTAAAGTTCTTGTGGTTGGATGCTTGTGAAGGAAATTTCGAGAAGCTGAAAGAAAAGCTAACTTTGGCTCTGGTTTAGACATCTCTTGAAGGCAATGGGGGGTTTGTGGATTATTGTGATACATCCCGAGTAGGACTGTAACGCCCCAGAAATGGGTCCCTAGACGTCACATGGTGCTCAACACTACAAGTAGCCTCAGCTAACCCTATAAGCCGACTACTAGATCTGGAACTTATTTCAAGGTAAACTAATCAAGTAACAATGTTGGATTATATCCAAAGATGAACTGAAATAAACTGAATATACTGTCTGAACAACTACTACTGGAAGTATGAGTAATAGCTAGTAGTCCGACAAGCCACTACTACTAAGAAACTAGAGATCCATTAGGACAAACCCCCAACTGACTCGGACTAAACTAAAAGAAACTAATCAAATACTATGAAAACTGGAAATCTGAATAAATGGGCCCTAGAACCATGAGGACTCACCAACTATCGGGATGTAGATAGAGATGCCCGAAATCACTTACGCTGCTGAGACAGAGCACCTGAATCTACATTATTAAACAATGTAGCACATAGACATGTATGTGGATCAGTACTTTGAGGATGTACTGAACATGTGGGGGTGAATACATAAGTAAAAGTAATATCTCAATGTTATCAAAATTCATAGAATATGCATGTTGTATGTAATTACTCACATGGCTGGAATAACTGAAAGCTGAAAATCATAGATCATGAACAATAAAACATACTGTATAAAACTTGTGAGCCATCATATTTCAAGTCTAAAAACTAAACTATTATCTATCATTCTTTTCTTTTAGACTGTAGGAAATTCTAGTAAAAGCTTTTCTATTAAGGAGGTTCTTCTAACCGACATAAACCATGTGAGCTGTCATGGAGTCCAACTTCTTGTTTGCCTAAGGGGAAAACCTCACGTTGAGGAGAGGTGGCATACTCTTACCAGGGAGTATAACCAGAGCTAAGTGATCACATCTGTAACTATCATCCATATAGAAATGGAAATACAAAATCTGTACCTACGTTGGCTCGTAGTTCCAGGAAAGTAGGATGCGCTAAACCCACACTTCCCGCTCGGTGCTAAATACTACTCCTTTAATCTATATGTTCATTCTATAGAAAATCCACTTTTAAAAGTCATAATGTTTCATACTGAAAGCTAACTGTGTATCTGTTCATTCAAAACTGAATTTAAGCTGTAAAGTGGATTCCATGTCTTAGCTAAAGATCAAAAGATCAAATCTTAATTCAAAGTTGTCTATAAGCATATCATGGGATGGTTAAAAGCATAATCATTCTTGAAATAGTAATATTCAACTAGGGCTTGGTAACTCATGCATCAATTTCATGTCAAATCATCATAAAGTTCATGTTTAATCATGAAAATTTTCATAATTTAACTCAAAATCTGGAAAGTATAGTCACACGCATGAATTTAAGAAAGTAGACATGCAATTCAACATCCAAATCACTTGAAATCTCAAAATCTTCAATTAACAATAAATGGGTATCAACCCTAAATTGAAATTCATGTAAAATCATGTGAATTTGTAATTAAAACTATTTTTGGGCACAAGGACAAAATATTTATCCTTGTTCAAAATCCCTACATACCTTAATTGATGAGTAAATGAAGAAGCTTGAACTTTGAGTTCCTATTGGTGCTTTTGAATATTGTTTCTTGACTAACTTGAATTGGAAATCTTGAATTTTGACCTATTTTTGAGCAAGAATGGTGGAATTTGGGGATTCTTGAAGTTGAATGTTCAAGCCTAGGTTTTCTTGTAGAGGAAATTGGTGAAAAGTGAATATATTTTACTCTCCATTATGATTAATCTTCTGTTTTCACAATTTGGGGGTGTGGGAAAAAGACTAAGTTGCCCTTGAAATTTGAAATCCAGAACTGGAACGCCGATTAAGCCCTCACCGCGATGCGGTGAGTGGGTCATCGCGGTGGAATTGCGGTGACTCACTGGATTGTGACAATTGTTTTTTTGAGATTCACTGCAATGTGGTGCAATCGCGGAGACACTCTTGAAATTAACAAATACTGAATTGGCCTCTGCCGCAATGCAATGAGGCTTCCATCGCTATTTCCACCGCGATGCTATGGAATCACAATGGCTTGCAGGAACAAAAATCCAAACACTGCCCAAACCTCGTCCAAAAATATCGAAACTTACCCGAGGCATTCTATTTACATCTCTTAATATAATTCAACTAAACATTCATTGTCTCAGAGCCTTAAAAGTCGACTTAAAAAATTTTGAAGTTTTCAAAGAGTCAAAAAGGACTAAGTCCCTCAAATCTTAGCTTTATTTTTAGGTTCTAGGTGCTATAGGCATATACTAAGGGTTGAACTGGGCTAGAAATATTTGGGGTATTACAGGGACTTGGTTGTGTTTTGAATCAGCATGACCAGTTGATAGCCTACGCTTCTATGTTGTTGAAGGTCCATGAGAGGAACTATCCTACTCATGATTTGGAATTGTTAGTTGTGGTGTATGCATTGAAGATTTAGTGGCACTATTTGCATGGAGTGCATGTGGATATCTTCTTGAATCATAAGAGTCTACAATATGTATTTACTCAAAAGGATCATAATCTCAGACAGAGGAGATGGCTTAAGCTTCTCGAGGACTGTGATATGAGTCTTCACTACTACCCAAGTAAATCTAACATGGTTTTTTATGCTCTTAAAAGGTTATTCGTTGGGAGTTTAGCTCATGTTAATAAGGAGAAAAGAGAGTTGGTGAAGGATATTAACCGCTTGTCTAATCTTGGAGTTCATCTCTTGGACTACAAGAATGGTGGTACGTTGGTACGTGAAGTGGTTTGATTGTTTCTTGGTGCATAGATCAAGGAAAATTAAATGCTAGATCCCATCTCGATGAAAATCAAGGGTGATATAGGTGGGCAAAAGGTAATGGTATTTGAGATTAGTGGTGATAGTACCTTGCGGTACCAAGGGTGGTTAAGTATTCCTGACTTTAATGGTTTGCAAGAAAGTATATTGGCTAAGGCACATGAGTCGTACTATGTTGTTCATCCCGATTTGACTAAAATGTATCGTGACCTCAAGGAGACGTATTAGTGGAATGGTATGAAGAGGGATGTGGCTAACTTTGTAGCCAATTGTATAGTGTGCCAACAAGTAAAGGTTGAGCACATGATGCCCAGAGAGTTGTATCAAGAAATTAAATTGCCAAAATGGAAATGGGAAGTGGTCAACATGGATTTTGTTACCGGTCTTCCTCGGTCTTGGAATCAATTGGATTTGATTAGGATCATCATGGATAGGATGACAAAGTTTGTTCGCTTCTTTCTAGTGAACACTAACTTTTTGGCTGAGGATTATACGAGGTTGTATCTTCATGAGATTGTGAAGCTGCATTGGGTACCTATGTTGATAATCTCTACTCGTGGATTTCACTTTTCATCTCAATTTTGGCGGTCACTTCAAAAGGGGTTAGGGACTAAGGTTAGTCTGATTACTACTTTTCACCCACAGACGGATAGTCAAGAAGAGAGTACTATTAAGATATTGGAGGATATGCTTCGTACATGTATGATTTATTATGGTGGAATCTGGGTTGAGCATCTACGTCTTATAAAGTTTTCTTACAATAATAGTGTAATACCACGTATTCTTTCTAGTTTATCCAGCTCAAAAGAGGCACATTAGAGACTTAGGACCTAAAATTTTAACCAAGTGTTGAAGACTTAGTCTCACTTTTGGCCTCTAAACTTTGACGACTTTATTCTCGCCTATTCCGACCTTGGAATATCAATTTTTAAATATTTTCATGATCAGGGTAGTCCATTGTACCTCGGGGGTGAGTTTCAGAATTTTTAGAGAAGGATTGGCGCATGTTTGGTTGGCCAAAATAGAACCTCGATGCGATATCACTATGTTGCATTGGTGGCCGTGTCAATGAAGATGACGTGATGCATCGCTAATCACATTGGTGCCCAGTTTTTGTCTGTTAAATGAGGGGTTATAGGGGGCATTTGAGTTATTTACCCTTACCCAAATCCGACGAAAACACATAATTTTAGCCTTAAACAGCAAAGATGCTTCATTATTAATCTTTTTCTTCTCCAAGAATAAAAACCTAGCTCCAAGAATCAAGAATAATTTCATAACTCCTACTCCAAGAAAGCTTATCATCCAAAGTTTTGTATTCAAAAACTTCAAGAAAAAGTTTCACAAACACCATTAGAGAGTCAAAGGTTCAAGCTTTTACATTCAATTCATCAACCAAGGTACGTGGGGATATAAACGAGGATCCTCTTTCATCCTTGTGCCCAAAAAACTAGTTTTCAATGTTGAATTTATATGAATTTATATGATTTACAGTTTATGGTTCATACCCAATTATTATTATTTGAAGATGTAGATGTTTCAAGTGGTTAAATGTTGAATTGCCTCTCTACTTTTGTATGTTTATACGTGAGAGATGATTTTATATATATTGAGAATTAAATTTTACTATCTTGACTAGAATTATGCAAGAATTTCAAGATTTTGATTACTGAGCATGACTTTATGATAATTTGACATGATTTTTATCATTGGTTTTAAGCCCTAAGTATGAGTATTGATATTTCAAGAAGATGATGCCTTTAAGCATCCCATGAATAGTTTACATTCAGATTTTTCAGAAAAGATTTGATTCTTTTGATCCTCAGTTAAGAAATGGGATCCACTTTACAGTTTTAATTTCAGTTATGATCACGGTTTTGATTACAGTTTAAAGTAAATAGATGCATAAGTGGTTTTCATTGTAAACCCTTATGCTAGTTTTAAAGTGGATTTACTACAGAATGAACATACAGATTTAAGGGAGTAGTATTTAGTACCGAGCGGTAAGTGTGGGTTTAGCGCATCCTACAACAACAACAACAACCCAGTATATTCCCACAAAGTGAGGTCTGGGGAGGGTGAAATGTACGTAGTCTATGCTGCTACCTTTGAAGAAGTAGAGAGGTTGTTTCTGATAGACCCCCGGCTTAAGATAAACCCCCGAAAGTAGGTTTTAGCGCATCCTACTTCCCCAAAACTACGAGCCAATGTAGGTATAGATTCAAATTATATTCTATTTGTATATAGCTACAGATACAGATTGTGATCACTTAGATTAGGTTATACTCCTTGGCAAGAGTATGACACCTCTCCCCAACATGAGTTTTTCCTTTAAGGGAACTAGACATTGGACACTATGATAGCTCACATAGTGTATGTCGGTTATAAAAACCTCCCTAATAGCAAAGCTTTATAGAACAAGTTTTAAAAGAATTCTCTTCAGAATAGAGTTATTATAATAGAAAAGAACAACAGAAAAGCTTTAAGAAACTAAGTGCAAAGGCTCATGATTTTAATTAGATATTGTTTTGCATAAGTCATTAGCTATGAGATTTCAACTTTTAGTTTACAGTTACAAAGGTGAGATCCTTTAAACTTAGCTTAAATGATTTGAAAACGGACTTGACTTCAGTCCTACTTATTTCACTAGCAAAAAGAGTAAAAGTAAAGCTTTCAGAACTAAATGTTATGACTCACTAGATTTATGCAGTATGTTTTGCTATCCATAGTTATGATTTTCTTAGTTTTTAGATATTCCAGCTTATGTGAGTCATCTACATTTAGCATGCATATTTTATGGATTTTAATAACATTGAGATATTATTTCTACTTATGCATTCACCCCTACATGCTCAGTACATTCCAAAACTACTGATCCATATATATGTCTATGTGCTACATTGTCTCATAATGTAGGTTCAAGTGCTCAATTTCATCAACATGATTGACCATGAGCATCTCTATCTACATCCTGACAGTTGGTGAGTCCTCATAGTTTGGGGACTCAGTTATTCAGATTTCTAACTTTCTAGATTGGTTTATTCAATTATGTCAGACAGTTTGAGTCAGCTGGGGGTCTGTCCCAGTGACTCTTTAGTAGTAGTATTAAAGGCTTGTCCGACAATTAGATATATTTTGGATTTTCAGTGTTAGTTCTTCAGATTTTCTTAGTTAAGTATTTTCAGAAACTATATGTAGATAACTCAGTTCAGTTCAGATAGTATTTTAGTATTTTCTCATACCATATGGTTATATTACCTTATTTGAGTCATCAGAATGAGTAACAGGCTTTCAGGGTTAGCTTGGAACTACTTGTAGTTCGGAGCACCGTGTGGTATCCCAAGACTCATTTTTGGGGCATTACAAATAGTTACCACTCTAGTATTATAATTGCCCCTTTTGAGGCATTGTATGGTAGGAGGTTTAGGTCTCCTATTTGGTGGATCAAGGTTGGTAAGATGGATATGTTCGGTCCAGACTTGATTTATCAGGCTATGGAAAAGGTGAAGGTGATTCAGGATAGGTTTAAGTCTTCCTTGAGTCGCTGAAAGTCCTATGCGTATATAAGAATGAGGACTTGGAGTTTAAGGTTAGAGATACGGTGTTTCGAAAGGTGTTCGGTAAGAAGGGGAAGTTGGTCCCCAATATGTTGGTCTTTATGTGATTTTAAGGAGGGTTGGCAATGTTGCATATGAATTAAAATTTTCTTCTAGTTTGAGCTCTATTCATCTGGTTTTCTATGTCTCTATGTTGAGAAAGTGTACAGGTAATCCTTCATTAGTCGTTCCTTTGGAAGGTTTATGTATTTCGGATTCTCTATCTCATGAAGAGGACATAAAGTCCAAGTTTCCACATTTGCTTACTACTTTGGATATTCATACGAAAGATATGTGTTCTTGATCACATCTTTATTTTCTAACTTTGTTAAAGGAAGGTTGATTTTCTTGTATCTTTATTTTCTAACTTAGTTAGAGGTTGGAATAGTTATGTTGGGGCATAATTCATACTTGTTCTACCTTGTCCGTTATTCGGAGATGAATGATCCTAGTAGGAGAGACTGAAACATCCTGGGTTCTGGTCCTTAGAAATTTCCTGTGTTTTGACTTCATTGGACATCATACGACTAGGGGTACTAGTCAAATATTGTGATACGGTTTAGGGGGTCCTATTCATACCTTAAGCAGTGTGGTGGCTAGAGGTTTCTATCCAAGTTATGAGTGGACAACATATTTGTCGTATTTTAAAGAAAGAGTCATATGGAGCTAACTCATATGTTAATCAGTGTGTCCTTGATCACATTCTGTCTAGGATACAGATTGTAAGGTACTTTTTGTACCTTAGAGTATGATTTAGTATTGGATGGTAGTATGTTGGCAAGTGTGGGGGTCTAAGTTGAGGCCTAGGATATGGATGGAGGGTGATCATACCCTCCCGCGGACATTTAATACAGTTTAAGTTGGGGGTAATTTGAACATTTTCCTTTTTAACTCCTTGGGACCCTATGACCTAACATACCTTTTGGGGCTTCATTTAACCTATTTTCAATCACATAAACACTCTAAACTCTCTACGAATCTCTCAAGACTCTTATGTTAAGAAAAATCTAGGATGTACTTCAAGGTGGTCAATTGAGGCTCATAGGAGTGATTTCTTCTCATCTTCTTCTTAATCTAAGGCAAGTTACTTCTCTGTCATCGTTAGTTCCAACTTAAGGCACATTTTATGAATTTATTCATGGTATAATATTTGTATGGTTTTGGGTTTTCAAATATATTTTGAGGGTTTTGGTTATAAATGCTTGGTTATGGTTTTCCCATGTTTTAATTATGGATTTACATGTTTTAATCGTGGTTTGGACACTTGGTTGCATAGGAATTGTGAATTGGCACTTTGTTTTGGTTTTGGAATCACTATGCCCCTAATGTGTTTATTAAAATGACTATGAGAATGTTTTTGGTTAAATTGTTGGACTTTTAATGAAACTAATGCATGGTATAACTTTGTAATGGAATCTTAAATGGTATAAATGGTCTAACTATTTTTTAATGTTTAAATAGTAAGGTCTTGGCGGCTATGGTTGGTTTAATTGAATTCCTTGTGGGGTACTAGGGAATCCCCCAACAAAACATAGTAATGATCACTTATGGGGTACATGGGATTCCCCTAAGTCATCTTAATAATGTAATCTATGGGTACATGGGAATCCTTTCTTCTTAAAAAGGATGGAGAAGGACATTACTTGTAAGCTATAGTTGGCATGATGATACCACTACTTATATCCTTGGTTATTAATAAATGGATTGGTGGTCTTGATTATGTGGTTAATGGTTTTAATTGGGAAATAATTACGGGGTGTGATAGCTAATTATGAAGGTGTGAGTCCAATAGATGGAGACTGGAAACTCATGTTTGTCGATATGAGGATTGGTCATGATGACCATCTGGAGTACATGGGAATCCCCTAAGTTACTCTTGTATATCTGTATCATGGAGAGCGAAGGGTACTTGGGAATCCCCTACTTCTATGGTATCTTTGAATTCGTGCGACTACAAGTATCAGGTTCCATTCAGGGGGTTACACTAGACCCTATAGCCCATGGGTGGTACTAGAACGGTTAAGCTACACATGCCTAGGTTAATGATTTTAAAGGCATGCTAAACTTGATTTCTTTTCCCAGTATGGATATATATATATATATATGTGTGTGTATGTGTGTGTATGTATGGTTGTGAATGCATACGATTGATTAACTTGGTTTTAAAGATTGGCATTATTTTATCCTTATCCTAAGTACTTGCTAGCATTCACCCACTAACCCGTATTCGGATGTCTATATCCCCAAGCAATATAGGAATTAGTTATTATACTCCTTCTGCTTAGTGATCGGATTTAGGATCAACTATTGGATTGAAGTGGTGAGCTTCTATACCTTCGAAGGCTCCATTTCATATCATGGATGTCTTTACATACTTTGGTTATTTTATGGATATTGGTTTTAGCTATGGTTGAGGGCATGTCTCTACCGACTATTGTTTTTCCTTTTGTTAGAGGCTTTGTGGAACTACAATGGGTTGGAATGGGCGGTGTCATTAGTGGTGTCAGCCTTAGTATTGGAATTGGTATTGGGGCTAATATCATTTGACTGGATTTATGATTGTTCCATCCTCTTATGTTATCTTGTGTGCAGGAACTTGGTTATTGTTTCAGTTTTAGCTATGGTTGTTGGTTAATAATGGGTGGTTGGACTTTCTTGGGTTGGTCACGGTTATGGCCCTATCCCAGATTCTGGACTGGTACAAATATGTTATCTTGTTATATGTTCAGAATTTATCCAACTTAGTGTATATATTGGTTGGTTGGGTTGGGAAATGAAGGTGATCTCCGGTTGGACTTGAGATGCCTATTGCGACAAGGCCCTGGTTTGGGTAGTGTCAATGTGACCTAATTCTCACATAACTTGGGATAGGTAGGATGCCCAAAATTAAGACTTGGTTGCACTCTATCTTTCTTTTCCTTTCTTTTGAATATTTGTCGTGTCAAATTCCACCTTGTTGTCTACTACTTTATCTGGAAACACTTTGTATTTACAGACAAAGAGGGACATGATGTAAACATATAAATTTGAACCTTCCCGAAAGTGAAATCAACTCAACCCGCACATCTTACCATGCACCCCGCTCATTTGATAATTTCCCCCACAAGAAAACAAAAGAAATAACAACTCCACCCCACATTTTCTACCCTTATCCAAAAATAACAAATTTCCAACAAAATAATATGTCACTACCCACTACCCAACTCCCTATCCTGGGTACCTTCCAATCCCTCAATTCATGTTTTTCTCAATTACACACCACACAATATACACTGTCACATATCTGTACAACAAATACACACACCTCTCTATATGGATACTCACACATACACACACTAAATAGATAGACACATACACACCTATATCAAAAAAAGAAAAAAAATCAATGGAGAGAAAAAGAAAACCAACGAGAGAGAAAGAGAGAGAAATGCGAGAGAAAAAATAAGGGTGAATTAGAGGAGAATCATATCGACCGAGAATCCACCCACATCACCAGAAAAAATATAAACCCAGCCCAAAATCCATCTCTACCCCAGAAAAACAAAACAAATGACCCAAAATTGCCATCCCACCAGTAAACTAAAAAACCCTACCAAAATTCAGATAGTCGTGACCCCCATTTCAGTTTTCCAGGAAAACCAACCGGAAAACAACCAAAAATGACCTAACTATCCCTATAATACCATTACTTTGGTGAACACCGTCGGAAAGCAAATAAAACAATAACCTTGAGTACGAACTCGGGTTTGAGTTTCTCTATACATCGCGATTTTTGGTTTGGGTTGGCAAAAAATAGAAAAGGGAGTAGATCAAAGCCAAGGTTTTTTTTTTTTGAGGTTTGGTTTGAGATTTTGGTCGCAGTTCTAGTTGTAAGGATCATTTCAATTGAAAAGGCATTGAGGTCCAATCTCTACTCTCAATACTTTAATTTACAAAATGTGTGATGAATTCATGTTGCGTGGATTTTGCTTTGTCTGATTTTGTTATGTCATAATTATGAATGGTTGTTGATGTTGGTTGATTAGTCTACTTGAATTGACTAATTTAATGATTCGAACTTATTTAAGGTAAATCTTAATTCAGGTAGGGATTGAAACTTAATAAAAGTGGATTCACTTGGCTAGGTTTGATTTGTTGGTTATTGATTAAATTGAATAAGTGTTAATGTCTCTCTCATTGGATAGTATTATGTTTTAGGTCGAAACTAGTAGGAAAATGAAAGTTGGGTAGGCAAATTGTAGAAATCGATGATTATTGAGTGATTGAATTATTATGTTTAGGATTGTTTTATTTTATCACACGAAATTGTAAATATATTCATTTTATCAGGGGATGCCAGAGATAAATTGTACTTATTCACCAGGGAATGCCCCAAAGTATCATGTATACATAGAATGTTTGTGATTAAGGTCTGAGGCGTAGGGTAGAGCATAGTTTAGGGTAGTTAGATTAGTTTTGATTTTTATTTCAGCACATTTTTATTTTGGTCTGTATTAATTGGGCTAGAAACTATTTTTCAGAGTTTTGATTGTTTATTTGTTTTCTTTTTGTTTGTGTATGTGTTCATTGTGAGTCTATCATTTCATAATATCATAATAGAAAATATTAACTCCACAAAGCGACTGTGGTCGAACCACAGGACCACGAGGTGCCTTACACTTTTTCCTCAGTCAATAGAATTCCTTGATCGGAATCTATGTTCGTGAATTAGTTTTAAGAGTTAAACTATTTTGTAAAAAGAAATCTAAAAAGGTGACTTGTCATATCAAACAATTCCAAGTGGTGACTCTGATTTTAATTGCAAAAATCCTTTTCCAAAGAAATTTTTCATCTTCAGTCATTTTAACAAATAAAATCCTTTTTGAACTTATAAACAATAATCTCTTTCAGTAAAAAGCGGTGTCATAGGGTGATGTCACTTATGATTGATATCACTTATAGTTGTCTGTTGTATTAAGGTTA
Organism: Capsicum baccatum var. pendulum; assembly: GCA_030864225.1. Taxonomy (NCBI): domain Eukaryota; kingdom Viridiplantae; phylum Streptophyta; class Magnoliopsida; order Solanales; family Solanaceae; genus Capsicum; species Capsicum baccatum. The sequence continues at coordinate 230,224,905 of CM061558.1, read as the reverse complement.
GGCCTTGCCCGCTCTACCCTTTTTTGCTAATACAACATGACTCAGAGCTCATCTGGGTAATTGATTTAGAAACATAGAAGTAAAACATAGAAGTATAAATTCATCTCCTTTATAACATGTATTATTCTTTGAATTGTGTAAACAGGAGTAATGTATATGCATTCTTTTCCTTAACTTTAGCTTATTTTGAGCCTGGCGCTTGGCAAAGACCTGCCGCCTTTTGAGGATAGCATTATATTTTGTTTCGCATTCATCTAAATAGACAAACTCTCTGTGGATTTAAGAGGAAGTGCAACTCTTGTGGAGGTGACACCCATCATTTAAGGATAAATGATGACATTTGATCCATAAGTAGCTACGAGTCTTCCAAAGTAAGTTTCAGTACAAAAAAAGCCCTATACACCAAAAGTAAAAAAGAGGAAATCCCTTGATTAGGTTTTGAGTGAGATTGAAGGTAAGGAGACCCCCTGACAACTCAAAACCTAATAGTACTGTCAAGATACATCTAGGTACAATTATGGGCATCACTCTGAAAAAAATAGAAAAGAACACAGCTGATAACTGCTATTATGATACAGAGCAACAGAATTATCTTATCTAAATACAACTATTACCTTGAACAATATTAGAATGAACTAGTTGAAGTATTAGTACTAAGATCTATAAAAAATAAAAAAACAACATGGATGGGCCTAAACCCATTAATATCACTAACCATTGTCATGGAAGAAGTATGATATAAATTATAGTCTCTACAATATATAGAAAATAATAATATTAAATATACAAATTTAGCTCAACACAAAATTATGATGGAACATATGTGTTGCAATAGATCACCCATATGACACACCTTTATTTACACGCATTGAACTACACATTTCAACAGATTGTCCATAGTCAATCTTATCCTAACAATCTAACCAAATATGTGTATCACCAGTCTACCCACAATGATGACTATCCCGACTATGTGTGAGTTAAGTGTCAGAGACAATCATTATGATGCTAGTACCACCTCAGCCCATATAATGCTAGTACCATCTCAACCCATAAATAATAGGAAAATTTTTTAAATATACCACTGAACATTGAGAAATGACCTAAGTATGTCATCCTTTAATAGCTGGAGTGTAATATGTTCTTACCATGAAAAATATTTGACCTTTCTGTAACAATAAGTACTTAACTATTTCCTTGAACTGTATGGCATTATCTAGAAGTGCCCCCTAACTTTATGAAATCCAAAAATAAATTTCATGATTGAGTTACTCATAAGTTTGAGAATTCAATTCTATTAATCAAGTTTTTATTTTTTATTCTATTTCTAAATAGCATTCTCAGTTTATCTAATTTAGAAATGAGATCCAAATTCCCATCTTAGTATTTCAAATCTTATGATTTAACAGTCAAAATCACATCAAAATTAATCATAATTATCCTAGGGTGTTAGAGAATCAACATCTTGAATATGAATTAAATTTATATCACTCATAGTGATTCGACACCTCAAAATCCTATTTTTTCAAAAATGGAAAAATCTCAAAACTGATTTCATAATTGTTCGATTTATACCTGAAGTAACCCTCTTTATTAGCGTGAAAATGTAACTCAAAATTGCACTCGGTCATTCCTTTTATATTAAGTTTTAGTAATTTATACAATTCATACATATGAAAGCAAACAAGCTAAAAATTCATAGATTCAACTATCTTCTAGCATTACTCCCCATTCTTATATAATGTGTATCCACCAATTTCTCTTTTCTAACTACCTCACATGACACTCACTAATTTTAACTATACTCACAACAGTAGTCTAACCACAGTTACAAGCAATTCATCACATCTACACATAATATCTCTGTTTCTTCACTTTCTTTCCTCCTTATTATTTTTATCAATTCAACACTCCCCCTCAAGATGGTGGTTGTAATACATATAACATATATAGATTGAAAAGTAAGAACTGATGTTTTCCAATTCCTAGGAACTTAGTCAATATGTCTGAAAGTTGTATAGAAGTACACACGTGTTGAGGATCTATGAATCCTGATTTCACCTTTTCTCTAATAATGTGACAATCTATATCTATGTTCTTTATTCTTTCATAAAAAATAGGATTTCTTACTATTTGAATTATGGCTTGACTATTTGAATACACTTTGATGAGTACCGTAACTTCAACATTCAGTTCTTTTAACAACCCTACAAACTACACCAATTCTAATACCATTGTTGTCATGCTTCTATACCTAAACCCTTAGTTGAACTTCTGATCATAACTTGTTGCTTCATAGACTTTCAAGAAATTAGTAATTCCCCAAATTTAACTACGTATTCAGTGACCAATCTACTGGTGTTGGGACATATTTTCCAATCTGACTCACAATACTTTGCCTTCTTTAGATATCTGACAATTCTAAGAGTTGCCTCTCAATGAGAACTTTAGAATGCTACATTAATTGTCTTAGTATTTGAACACCAGAGAAAATGTCTAATCTTGTGTAGTAAAATACTACAATTTTTCTACTAGATTTAAATAAGCAACAATATCTTCTAATTCTGTATCAAAAGTGATTCTTATGTGTTGGTCCAACTCCAAAATGGTAAGCTTGTGATTGAACTCAATAGGTATACTAACAGGTCTAGCTTCACTATAACCTGTCTTTGCAATAAATTATAGTGTATACTTTCTCTGATTAAAAGAAATAACATCTTTGGACTGCATAACCTCAATCCCTAAAAAATATCTCAACTTTTCCAAATCTTTTATCTTGAAATGTTGACGCAAAATAGAAGTAGCTTTTTAAATCATTCATGAATTAGAACCCGTAATGAGAGGGGTATCAACATATTCAAAAAGTACAACCATGTCACTCATTTTATTCTTGGTGAAAAAGGAATGATCATGAGTACTCTAACAGAAACCTCCTTGAAACAAAGCATTTATGAGTTGGATGTTCGACCTTTTGGATGTTTGTTCAAATCATAAAAGGGGTTTTTACAATTTACACACCTTATTCTCCCCTTGGATTTGGAAACCAAGGGACAACTCTATGTAAACTTCCTCATGCAAATTTTCTTGAAGAAATGCATTATTGACATCCATCTAAAACAAATTTCATCCACAAGATGCAACCAAGCTTATCACAGTTTTGTTGTGACTATTTTCCCTGCAGGTAAAAAGGTCTCATGATAATCTAATCATTTTATTTGAGTGTAAAATTTGGCTAGATGTCTGGCTTTGAATCTATCCACCTTAACATTGAATTGATATTTGTTCTTTAACACTAACTTAGAACCAATAGGCTTTGTTCCTATAGGCAACTCCACAATGGTTCATGTGTGATTATCTTTGAGAACCTGAGTATCTTCTTGCATTGTATCAATCCGCCTATTATCCTATGTTGACTCTTTAAAGGAATGAGCTCCAACATTGTAGAAAATAGAATTAAAATATTCTTGCTAGGTATTATATAAATAACTATAGCTCATTTAATTAGTAATAGAATAAGGGTTTGTCTTAGCGGGGACAATGTAATCCTTGGTCCAGATTGGAGGTCTTGTTGTTTTTGAAAATTTTCTTGGTTCAGGAACAATAGTAGGCTGAGTATTGTGCTCCATACTTTGAGAAATCATATGATTTTTGTTAAATTTTCTAAGTGTAAGTTTTGAATTGAGATATTCCTTGGGCATATGGTGTCAAAGGATGGAATTATGGTAGACCCAATGAAGATTGAGGCTATTCATGATTAGGCCAGGCCTACTTCTCCAACTAAGGTTCATAGCTTTAATTGCTTAGCTAGTTATTATAGATGATTTGTCAAGGGTTTTGCAACTATTTCAACACCTATGATCAGATTGACTTCTTCTAGATCAGAGTATCTTCTTGCATTGTAGCGATCCACCTCTCATCCTATGTTGCCTCTTTAAATGAATGAGCTCTAAAATTGTAGAGAAATGACTATAGCTCATTTAATTAGTAATATAATAACGATTTGTCTTAGCGGGGACAATGTAATCCTTGATCCAGATTGAAGGTCTTGTTGTTTTTGCAATTTTTCTTGGTTCAAGAACAATAGCAGGCTGCAAGCTAGAATCATCATCTACATATTTCATAGGGACCACTGCATCTTTTGGTGGTACTTTTTGCTCAACAACATTATGTTGCTTAACTTTTTAGTGTGATATGATATCCAACATACTATCTTCAGAGGACATATTTTCTCTTATGCTATATAGATATGATGAGCTTTCAATAGTTGGTGGTATTGAAATTTTTGATCATTAGCTAAAGTTCTTACATCACAAATAAAATGTGAGAGTAAAGGAACAATGTATAGCTTCCTCTTAAGAAGAAAGAGTTGTTCCTTGAAGGTCATATCTCTACTAATGAATACACTCTTTGCTTGCAAGTCATAATGTTTGTATTACTTTTGTGTAGATGAATGTCAAAACAATACTATTTTCTTAGCTTTTGCATCAAACTTATCTTCTTTTGGTAACACATTGGTAAAACATAAGCAACCAAACATCCTCAAGGGTGTAAGAGTAGATTGTTTCCCAAATAACGTATCATAGAGGTACTTCTTATTCAGTAAAGTAGTAGGTAGTCTATTAATCAAATAAGCAGTTGTTAACACATAATCCCCCCAAAACCTACTTGATACTTGTGACTACAGTTTTAAAGCTCCGGTATCTCCAACCGGTGTCTATATTTTCTTTAAACTACATCATTTTATTATGGTGTAAATGGGAGATTACTCTGGTGAATAACACCATGATGTAGCAAAAAAATTATGTAAGTATTAAGAAATTTCATTCCATTACTAGATCTCAAAATTTTTATGCCAACACCAAATTAATTAGAAATCACATAATGAAGTGTTTGACAACTACTTTTACATCCTTCTTAGAGTGAAGCAACATTACCTAAATACATTTATTATAATCATCTACTATGATTAAGAGATAGTACTTTCTGCCATTAAGTGGGATCCTTATGAGGAGCCCATACATCCAAATTTACTAACTAAAACATGATTGTAGACTCATAATTGCTAACTGAAAACTATTGCCTACACTGTTTAGCTAGAAGAAAAATAATGCACTCTCGGTGTTCACCATCACCTAAATTATTCCTTATTACTACTATATGATTTATTATTCTTAAGGATGGATATCCCAGCCTTATGTGCCACAATATTTTTTCCTCTTTATCTCTTATCATTGCTCTAACCTCGGTGTGACATGATGTTTTAGAATGTAAAGTCCTTCAGATTATCTACCAATTCCAATCATCTTTCTATTGAAGAGTGTCTATAAAACACACAAATTCAGATAAAAGGATACCATGTAACTGAGATCCCTAGTAAGTTTTGAAACAGATAATGAGATAAACTTAAAATATAGTACATGTAACACATCCCTTAGAAAATAACAAACTAAAATCAAGGTGTCTCCTATATTCTTAATTTGAATTATGCTTTATATTGGAATCTTCACTTTATTATTCTCTAAATCAGTTAAAACTTTAGACTCTCTTAATATCTCCCCCACAATGTGTAATATGATGTGTAACACCTAAGTTAACTTTCCAATCTTGATCAAGGATATCACTTTTTATAGTAGTCATACCTGCTATAGTATTTTCCTTGTAACTGCTTGTAGGTTTAGGACTCATCATTTTCAGCACTTCATTATACTAATCTTTGGTCAAGTATCCTTCTGGAGAGTTCCACTGCTTACTTGTGCTTTCACTTTTCATACTGCTCTCTGCCTACGCTGTTATTTTGCTAGCTTGAGGTTTAACACCTTCATTTTCCCCATTTTTTTAATCTTAAAGTTTGCTGGAAATCTAACTATTCTGTAACAAGTGTCCTTTGTATGTCTTTTGCATCCACAGTGCTAAAAAATAATGTAAATCTCATCCGTTGAATCACTGAATCTGTGAATGTTGCGTATAATAATTTTGTGGTTGATTATATAAATATCTATACTAGTGCTTGATTTATATCCTTGATTACTATGATACTAAACATTTGAACGTCTTCCTGCATACATCGTCAAAAGCTTCTTCCCTGTATCTGTAACTCCTAATCTCCTTTGGATTTTAGTTTGCACAACAATAATATATGCTTAATCTACACTAGGAACTATTAAATTCAACAAAATAGAACTTCTCATCCACACATAACTTTCATTTAACCCAATGAGGAACTATAATAGCCTCTATTTCTTAATGTACTCAGCATATGGCACTAATTCTTCACAATTGACATATATTTCATCTCAGAGTTCTCTTATTTTTGAATAATAAATTATGATTATATCAGTTCCTTGAGTTAACATATTAATTTCCTTCCAAAGTAAAAGAATTACAGTCAAGTTTGATTTATCAAGCCTCTCCTTGAAATTGTCCTGAATCTTCTTCGAGTGCGAAACATAAATGATGCTCGTCAAAAATTCTAGTGCTACAACTGCACTTAACCATGAAAGCACCACTACATCATACCTCTCCCAATTTGCCAATAATGTTTCTTTGTATGAGCTTTTTGCAGAAGTGTTATCCACAAATCCAAGTTTGTCATTGACTATTAAGGAAAAATGCATAGATCTACTTCATATGCCATAGTTTTTAGGGCATATGAGCTTCATAGGAATTAAGGATACTCCAGGAATATCTGATGCCTGCAAATAAAATAAATGATTATGATCTATTGTAAATCTTCTACTGGATCAGCAGTACTCTATGAATTATGTGTTTTAGTTATTGTTGAAGCTATGTAAACTTGACTAAAATGCTATCAAATTACTATATTCTATACTAAAACTTGTACCTACATTATGAGACAATGTATCACATAGACATATATGTGGATCAGTACTTTGAGGATGTACTAAGTATATGGAGGTGAATGCATAAGTAAACATAATCTCAACATCATAGTTTGAAAAATAATGCATGCTAAATGTAAATGACTCACATAAGCTGGAATATCTGAAATACTAAAAATAATAATCATAAGAAGTAAATTATGCTTTATAAGTCTAGTGAGTCATAACATTTAGTTCTAAAGGATGTACTTGTATTCTCTCTTTACATTTATACTGTCTAAGTGTATAAAGGACTCATGCTAAAATCTGAAATCTGAGAACTGAAAATTTGTAGCTAATATCTTTTTGTAAAGCATAGTCTGAATAAATTGTGAGCCTTTACACTTGGTTTTCTAAAGGCTTTTCTATTACTCTTTTCTGTTCTAAAATTTGCAGTCTGTAAGATTTAAAACTGTAGGGAAAACACTTTCTCTAAAGGAAAAATACTTTCAAAAGCTTTACTATTTGGACTTAGAGACTTTGGAACTTTGGAACTGTAGAACTTTGGAACCTTAGGACTTAGGGACCTTGGGGACATGGACTTGGGAGTTTCTTCTAACCGATATAAACCATGCAAGCTGACACAGAGTCCAACGTCTTACCCACGTTGGGGAAAGCTATTCTACTCTTGCTATTAGAATAGAACCTTAACTTTAGTGATCACTATCTTAGCCCATTATGGGCAAATCAGAAACCTACGGTGATACGTAGTTCTGGGGCATGAGACCTTGAAATCATACCCAACTCGATGCTAAATACTACTCCCATACTTATTGCTTCGAATTTTTTTAGGAAATCCACCTTAAAATGGCACAAGGGTTTATAATGAAAACCAATTATGCTTCTCTTTGCTTTAAATCATAAACTGTAAGAATAATGTGAATTCCTATCTTAACTTAGGATCAAAACATCAACTTTCTTTAAATCTTGGTAAGCAATCTGCTAGAGGGAAAGCTTAAGATCATAGCTTTCTTGAAAACTCAAACTTGTTCTTGATATGGACTTAACAATCAAAAATTTTAAGAACATGATCTTGAGGATTTCAATACTTAATCTTTGGGCTTAAAATTCATGCTTTAAACTCATGATAAATTCACCACAGAACTTTATGCTCAACATGCTTCTTTAAAATACTTCAATAATATCAAAATAATAAAATCAAGAATCATAATATCAAACCTAAACTTACTTGGAAAATCGCATTACTTGCATAAATATATGAAAATAGTCACGAAATTCAAGGCTTAAATCACTTATAACTTTATAAACTCAAAATAAGATAATTTGGGCATAAACCCCAACTTGCAAATCATGTAATCTTTAATAAAATTCAAATTTTTGGGCACAAGAACGAAAGATTTGTTCTTGTTCAAACCCCACATACCTTAATAGACTTGGTTGGATGTAGATAATTGGACCTTGAAACCCTAGGAGATGATCTTGAATGCTTTCTTGAGATTCTTGAATTGTGATGCTTAATTCTTGGTTTCTTTCTTGAAGAGGATGACTTGAATTTTCATGTTTCTTGGATTGAAAACTTTGAACACTTAACTATGTTGAAGAAAATTTGAATGGATTTTCTTGGTGTTCTTGAGGGGGCTAGGGCTTTCTTGGAGAGAAAAAGAGGAATGAGAATTTATCCAATGCTTTTTGGGGGCTGAAATTTGATGTTATGGACGGATTTGAGTGAGGGGAATTTACCAAAGTGACCCTAGGACCTTTTGGAATTGAATTAGCATGTAAAATATCTTTGGATCCACGTCAGTTTTTCATGTCAAGGCGAAGTCGATGCGACGCGTCAAGATCGTGTCGGCTTACTGCCTCACACAGAAAATGCCATAACTTCTTACTCGACTATCGAATTTTTGTGAAATTGGTATCGTTGGAAAGATAATTCAATTATATACAATTTGGTGGGTCTTGAAATTAAAAATTCCATGTATATAAATAGTTATACATGTTTAAAGTAGATCTCTATAGGATCGAACATCAAACTTTGGATGAATCAAAGGATCTTAGCTCCACTAGGCTCTAAGTGACTTCTATGAACATTTTCCACCTTAAAAGCCCATCAAACATGAGGATAAAGATCATAAAACTTATATTCACATGGGAGTCACTAGGATTATAGCTTATACACGTAAGAACACCGGTTCATAGACTAGACAGGAAATGCGGGGTATTACACCATCACTAAATAATTATTAAACTATAATTATCACCTTATTCTTGTCCACTAACCCACCATAGTTTCACAAGCATAAAAATTAAATTAAAACTCCCGTAGTTTTACTGTTCAGCCTAAAATTCACCTTCAGTTACTATCCCATAATTACCTAATCATCTTTTGTCATCAATCCCATATAATGGTCATGCTATTACTTGAAAGCAGCACTACTAGCATTAAACGATCAATTACCTAAATAATTGGCCACCGCTTAGATTCAAATACACCCCATATAATATTATAACCATGATATCAAGAATACATCAATTCAAATATGCTAACCTTCAAGCCGTTGACAATCTCTTTGGAAAACCGCTATGTGAACTTGGAATATAACTGCCCTTTGTGTGCCTCTCTCTTGTTTTACAATTTTAATGATCTTATTATTAATAAATCTGACAAACCCTTCCCATTCAAAATCCATTCTTATACATAGGTTTCAACAGTTAAGAAAATATCAATTTGTCCCATTACTATAAATAATTTTTTAAAAAAATTATAAAGTGGGTTAAAACAAGACAAATTTATAAAATAATTTGCGGGGTCGTTACAAAAAATGGCCCCAAATCTATCAAATCAACTCCGAAGGCGAAAAAAATGGCCTACATTACAACATGTGAGTATTGCTCAGTGGGTCATTTTCGATGAAGATATCAAATTTCAGGTCATTTGGAGTTCGTCAAAAATTGAAAACTCCAAAATCGACCAAATTAGTAATTATCGGCCAGGTTGTTTGCGAGCATCAGCGGTGCTGCCTGCATTGATTCTCCTTACCACTACAATACTTGTTAAGCTATATAAGTAACAACGGTAGTTGGGCCAATTTAAAAAACTTTACAGTTTTTTCCTCAATTCAGAAAACATTTTAGGCATAATTTAGGCATTTTCTGAAAAGAACAACGTGCGAGGATGAAACGAACTGCCCAAGCAGTTTGGCCCTACCACCACAGTGCTCGTTAGAGCACATACATAATGACTATGGTTGGTCTTAGTCAAAACTCATCATAGTTTTACCCGTAATCAAATAAAATGATTTTCTCAAAACTAAGTAAAACATGTAAAATTCGTTTTATGTTTTCTTGATGATAAACTTAGTTCTAGAAATCATTAATATCATTAAAAACATGATAAAAAACAACCAAAAATATTGTTTATACAATGATTATTTAAAACATGTACAACAAATCATGTAATTTCTTTTACATAATCTAGCATATGTAAGAAGACTATTGATACCAATTGTTAGAATATGCACAACGAAAGCAATTCTACAGGATCAATTTGACATACATAACATTTAGATAACATAATAAAAAATAAAAATCAGAAAGCACTTACCTGTTGAAGCTTTCACAAAAATCGTTTAATGTTTTGGCCACTAAGTCTACAATTTTTTGTTATATTGTGACTAACTTTTGTAATCAATCTTGTGTGGGAAAAATAAGATTTTACTTAGAAAGGAATTGTATTCTTATAAACCAAAAGCCCCTATTTATCCCTATTCTCTGTTGAAGAAGGAAAAAGCAAGAGGCAGAAAACACGTTTTTGTCTTTTAATTATCAAAATGTTTTTTGCTCTTAAACCATAGTTATGAGCAAAACATTTTGATATTAAAACAAAAAATTTTATTTTTAAATAAAATTAATTATATTTATTTTTCTTATAGAAGACCAGTAAATCATTTACTTTTTCTAGTATGCTCCTTTTCTTTTTCAAAATTAATTAGTTAATCAGTTATAGTAGGGACAATAGATTTATTAAGTGAGGCTTTCAATTATGATATTAATTTGGTAATGAATGAATTATCATATCATAATATATTATAAATTATTTCACTAAAAAATTGTAATTGGACTCCTCATTTTAGTTTTGAAATCTACCATTACATTTTATTTAACTCCCCATGTTAGAATTTCTGGCACCAATCAATTAAATCAAAATTTATGAAAATTTAATTCATTGACTAATTTAATCTTTTATGAATATGCTCAACTCATTTCACATGATGGACATAAAATTCACCTGCAGGTTTTCCACATGAAAACTGATAAGCAGTCATAAAAGGGCGTCTTCTATCTCAAGTCCGCAACATGGTTCTATCAACTAATTATTATTTCACTAAGTAATTTGTCATCATCCAACCTATTACGAATATATTGACTCATAAAAGATTCTCACCTTTTAATAGATTAAAATAATAAATCAAACCACATAGATCATAATATATATCAAGATTAAGAGTATAAGTAAACGTAATAGACTAGAAAAGTCGTTTATTAATATTCAGAACGTAAATGAACATCTCTAATTAACCTGTTTAATATATACAAAATATATAAGCGCAAGAAGTTGTAATATTACCGCTCTCATAATTAAGAGCAAATTATATTTAATCTTGTACTACAATCATCAAGATGTTTGTCCTACCTCATCTTTGACTGTGAACATTAATTTATAACTTATAAGAACCGATAATTTTAATCTTTCGTGTCTGAGTTAAAATACTCCATACACAAAATCCTCTACTATATAAGTAAAGGATACACATGTTAACACAATGTTCTAATCAAATAAAGATTTTATTAATAATATAAATTATCTTTATATGAAATAAAAATATAATACTATAACATAAACCACATGATTAATAGTATATTCTAACAAGAATGTATATTCATATATATTTTTTGTCATAATGATGTACCAAAGTAACAAAATATTTGGTCAAAATTTCTAGACCCATTATTGGTAATTATATTTTAGAGATTTTATTTTTATAAAAAATAGTTAATTACTATATTATCAAAATAAGAATATTGTGCTTATAGACATATAAAGGGGTAAATTTTACAAAGACCGTATTGGTTATAGGTTTAAAAAATTATTATCGCAAGATAAACTGTAACATAAAAAGCAGTTTTAAGAAATATTTGGTTGTTACAATTAAGTGATATTATATAAAAATTTTATTTTAGAATAGTCAGAATGTAATAGATACGTTGTGAAGATAAAAACTAAAGGATCCCACCCCTCTCCATTTTCCTTCCCTCCAATTTCTTCAAGTTTTTGCTTGGATTGAAGGCACATGACATAGTATAAAATTAATGATTGAGATTTACTTAGTTAAATTAAAGTTCTAACTATAGTTATCTACTTCCATATACTTAAATATTTTTAAAAATTCATTATATATTTCTTAAATATATTAAACTATTTTCTTTCTATTCTTGAACAATTTTCTCCCGAGATTTTACTCTTTTTTTTTTTTTTTGCTAATGTTTGTCATTTTTCTTAAGTAATGTTTTTCAAATTAAAAAAATAAAGATTGTGGCCTGAAGTTTGTCTAATTTTATTTTCTTTTTATTCCAAATAAATTCATTATACCTGTGTCAAATCAAATATAAAGATTGTGTCAAATAAATTCATTATATTTTTTTTATGTAGCTCTTTTGAATTCTCAATTAGAAAAAAATAAAATTTTAACTACATTATGAATTTTAAAAAATAAATATTTAGGAAAAGATTTTAATATATATTCGTGGCAGTAGAATTTTTTAAAAATATTGAGTAAAAGATATAATGGATATTTAAGGAGCAAATATAACTAAATATATGAAAGTAGATAATTATGGTTAGAAATTTTATTTAACAAATTAAATCTCAATCATTAATTTTAAACTATAACATGTGTCTTTAATCCAAACAAGAACTTAAAAAAAATTAAAGAGAAAAAATAGAAAGGAGCCGGATCCAAAAATAAAGTTATATACAATGAGCTGAATATGGCAAAGACTTTCACTATAACACATGAACTAAGCCTAATTTGAAACGAACACCTATATAATCCATGATCTATTAAACACTTTTATTGACTTAACATAATAATTGTCCTATTTATGCAGCTTCTAAGTTTGTTAGGAATTTTTAAAAAATATTCTTCTGCTTTCTTATACTCACTCCTACCACCATCACCTCCATCTTATTCCTATCTTAGGTACTCTTTCTATCCTAATTTATGAGAAATTTTTCGTTTCTACCGTAAATTTAAACATGAAATATGTATTTTTATTTAAATAAATTTATATATATTTAAAAAGTACATAATAAGTACTTTAAATCACTACAAGTGATAATTCAAAATATTTAATGTAACATCAATACTATCCATAAGTCATTAATGTAATGCAGAGAATAAAAATATAAAATTACACACATTTCATAGGAGTGGAACATACACTGTATCTATGTCACAGAGAAAATGAACATACATTCTTCAAAATGTAAATTCTATAACATGTAGTAATGACTTTTTAATGCCATTAATACTCACCATTAATTTCTTCAAAGTTCACCCATCTTTGTCAATTTCAATATACTATATAAAGAGCATCTACCGAGAAAAGAGAATACACAACAAATAGAAAGGAAAAGAAAAAGAGTCTTCCTCCTTTCCTCTTCTTGAATTATTTTGGGCAATTGATTTAGGTAACCTCCAAACTTTCAGATGTGAGTGAACGTATTTGGAAGTAGCTGTGGAACCTTGGGGAGCGACCAGCTAGAAGAATTTCACCGGAGACGGGCCGAAATTGCTTTCAAGGCAGTGGCTTGCCACGACACAGTATTTATGACTATTTTAATACTATTGTTAATTTCATTTCTAATATCAATATTGTAGCGTTTTTTCAACAATTTGAAAGCGATTTTCTTACATGCAATATTGATAAATGGCTATTTCTTTGAGCAAAACCATTCCTGATTTGTCAAAACTTAAGCCATTGATCGGAAATAATTTTAAACGTAGGTCACAAAAACTTCTAATTTTCTTTGAACAATTAGAAGTTGATTATGTTTTATTTAATAAACCTCCTATTGATGGATCTAACATTATTGTGGTTGATGATGTAGCTAAAAAGAAATTTGAAAAGGATAAAAAAAATTCTAGAGGGCATTTATTGAGTTTATTTGTTACTTACAAATCAGCTAAACAAATACGGGATAGTTTGCAAAACTCAAAACAAGGAGGACAAAATAATGTTCAAGTTCATCTTATTGAGGGTGATAAAGTGATCGTTGTTGTAGTCATCGAGACGAACCTAGTGGCTAACAAAACTGACTGGGTGTTGGACACAGGGACTTTGTAAGACGCCATAAAATTTACAAGCCTAACTTAGTCCTTTATAGCATGAAAAGAGGGACTTAGAAATTTTAAGCTGACATTTAGTCTTATTTTGGCCTCGATATTCCCATGAACTTATTCTCAACTCAAACAACCTTAAAATAATGATTTTTAGGTTTATTCATGATCAGAAATGTCAGTAGGTGTTCTCGGACGAGTTTTGAATTTATCAAACATCGTTTGAGGCATGATTAGGAGTCCAAAATAGTGGATTGATGCGATCTCGATGTGTTGCATCACCTATCACATCGACCAAAACTTTTCACCATCCTTTAGTGCAAATTCCAGTGAGCCAATGCGATATCAACGTGCGTTGGCTATTACATCGACCATTGACATGGCGCGACAGCCAGCGCATCACTGGGCACAATTTTTGCTCATTTAATTCAGCATCCAGAGGGGCAATTAAGTCTTTTCCCACTTCTATTTAGCCCCCAAAATATGAAATTAATCATTCTAAAGACCAAAATTACTCATTCTCTCTCAAATTTACTCAAGGAAAAACCCTAAGGCGTGCAATTTCAAATTGAAGTTTCAACAACACACCATCAATCTTCATGAATTCAAGCACCAAGTTATGTTAGGTGTTCATCCAAGGGTTTTCTTCTACCTTTGGAGTTTAAGAACCCTTTTCAAATTACAAGTTGGTTGTTTTCATGAATTTTATGTTGAATTTGACTGTATTCATAATTATAATGTTAGTTGGGGTATAATTCATGAGAAATCATGAGTTTTCATGCGAATTAATTAACATGTGTGTAATGTTATATGCATTTATGTTAAAGACCCCTTGAATGTGTAAGTTGGTATTTGTAATCATGATACCTACATATTGTTCATCACTATATGCATAGACTATACTCCCCAAGAGTTTGATAAAATGCTCATGTGAGTTGCATAGTGGAATCATGTCATAGTAGTATGTGCATAAGTTCTTGTCTATTAAGTGATTGACAAAATTTCTAAATGAAAGCATTGTTGACAAGCTACTATTGTTATGCTATTATAATCATGTCATGTTTTACTTTCAATGCTATCAAGTCCTAGGGGTATTCAATGCCTAAAATCTATCTATTTACCTAGAATTACAGTAGCTTCAGAATAGTCTCAGTGATGTCACGTACAAGAGTACTCAGTTAGTTACAGAACTCAGCTTATTCATTCAGTTAACAGAACTCAATCCAGTTTAATCAGTTAGTACGATCAGTAACAATTCAGTCAAGCCTAGAATAGTCTAGAAATCAGTTCAGTATCTATTCAGTTGAGAGTAGAAATTAGCACCGAGCGAACCCAGGGATGGGGGCATTCCTGTCAGTAAAGGGTTTGACCCTTAGCAGTAATCCCTATGTTATGAACTACGTAGCCAACATAGGTTGAGATATTTTTCTACCAGATAAAGATTGATACATCTCATATGAGTTTTCCTACCAGTGAGGGTTGATGATGTGTCTTCCTGCCATATAGGGTTAACTCATGCCATGGTAAGTATCCCATGGCAAGGTGCTAACATCCTTCTAACTGGATTCACAGGTTGGACCCCAACTCAGTTTATAATCAGGGTATGTTAGTAAGAGAACACTTCCACAGTTATAGTTTCAGTTTCAGATGTAGTATAAAACCTTAGTTCAGTTTTCAGAATTAGGACTTTCAAACACAGTCTTGCGGCTCAGTACAGAACTAAGTTTAGTTCTACAGAATCAGCACTATCAGAAATAGTCATCCAGTTATCAGTAATTCAGTTATCAGTGATCTCAATTATAGTAAACTAGATTTACATACAATATTGCATACTCAGTATTTACAGTAGTTTTAGACATATATGTACTCTTATTCAGTTATATTCATGTTACTTATTCAGCTATTATTTATGCATATGAACCCTTGCATATCAACCTACCTCACTTAGCATACCAGTACATTCAAAGTACTAACGCATACCTTTTCTTTTGCACTATGATGTCTTATATCATAGGTTCAAATGCACGGATTTCTGACCGTACTCAGCAGCCCAGACTTTTAGTAGTAGATTTAGTAGTGAGTCCTCATAGTCTGAGGACATAGTTATTATTTCATTATTTCATTATTTAGTATATTCAGTAGTCGGAGTTAGTTGGAGACTTGTCTCATCAACTCTATATTCAGACAGTTAGAGGCTTTCAAACTAGACTATTTCAGATAAATATTTAGTTTTTAGTATTTATTTATCAGTATTTGATTTCAGTTATGAAAATTGTGGCAAATTCATCCTAATTTTTGTATTATAACAGAGTTATTATTCAGTGATTGTAGGACGTACCAGTCATGGGTTAGCTTGTGGTCCTTCGGGATCGTAAGCACCGTGTGGCATCTGGGGTACAGATTCGGGGTGTTACAAACTTGGTATCAGAGCCTAAGGTTCAACAGAGTCCTAGAGAATCTAAAAGCCGCATCTAGTAGAGTCTTGTGCATGGGTGTATAACGTGCCACACTTATGGACAAGAAGCTATGACGCATTTTTAGGAAAAGTTTCTCTTCTTTCAGTGTTCGTATCATGCGAGTAAGCATGAGCTCAAGTTAAACTCTCTGTCTAATTTAAGTTTTCCTTCTTTAAAGAATATGCCTCCCAAAAAGACTAATAGAAGAAGAATAAGAAACTAGCCAGCACCTCCACCCGTCTAGCCAGATCCCCTAGATGAGCATGTTTTCTATGCAGAATTCAGAGCAACTTTCACCACTCTAGATCATTCTGTGGTAGCCCAGAATGAACGTCCATCTGTTGTCCAGGCCAACCTAGTGGCCAATACAGCTCAGCTAGAATTCGGGACTTCACCCAAATAAATTCACCATTATTTATAGGGTTTAAGTCAGATGAGGACCCATAGGAATTCCTTGATCAGGTGCAAAAAGTTACAGATATTATGGGGGTGACTTCCAGTGAGAGTGCTGAGTTGGTCGTATATCATTTATAGGATATGTCTCACTAATGGTTTAAGTAATGGAAGGTAGATAGGGGCGCAGATGCAGGGCCCGTAGAATGCGAAGAGTTTGCTACTGCTTTCCTTGATAGGTTCTTCCTATTGAAGTTGAGGAAAGCTAAGGTTTTGGGGCAACATGACAGTGAAAGAGTATTCTCTTAAGTTTACTCAGTTAGCCAGATATGCCCCTCATGTGGTAGCAGATAGTAGATCTAAGATGAGTAAGTTTGTGTCGGATGTGTCTAACAATGTGGTCAAAGAGTGTAGGACCGCAATGCTGATTATGGAAATGGACATATCCAGGCTCATGGACCATGCTTAGAAGATAGAAGAGGCTAAAAATAAGGAGAAGAAAAGGGAGAACAAGAGATCTAGAATAGGTAGCTTTAACTTTACTCAGCCTAAGTCAGAGGGTGGAAATCATTCTCAGTTCTTTCAAAAATTTTCAGTTCCAGCTCCATCCTCAGTTAGTGCTCCAATGCCAAAATTTAGAGATGACAATAAAGATAGGGCACCAGGCCCTAAACCCCAGGGTAGTGTCAGCAGTGCCCAAATAAATTCTCTTTGCCAGAAGTGTCAAAGAAACCACCAGGGTTCCTGTCGAGCTGGTAGTAATGTATGTTTCAGTTGTGGCAAGCTAGGCCATAGGGTCAGAGAGTTTCCTCAGGTGGGTTCGCAGAGTCAGCATAATCGTTCCCCAGTTTAGTCTAGTCGCCCGAATCAGTAGGGTATCGCTTCTAATGCCACCAGTGGGCAACACCCAAATAGGCTTTATGCATTTTAATCTCGATAAGATTAGGAGAGTTCTCCTAATGTGGTCACTGGTACATTACAGATTTTCCATTCACATATTTATGCTTTGCTAGATCCAGGAGCTTATTTGTCCTTTGTAATTCCTTATATAACTATTGACTTCAAAGTCAGTCCCAAAGTCCTAGTAGAGCCTTTCTCAGTTTCTACCTTAGTTGGTAAATCTATCATAGGCCAACGGGTATACATGAACTGTCCGGTTATGGTATCTCAGAAAGTTACATCAGTAGATTTAGTAGATCTAGAGATGATGAATTTTGATATCATTCTCGATATGGATTGACTCCACTCATGCTATGCTTCAGTTGAAAGCAGAAATAAAATTTTCTATTTTCAGTTTTCGAATGAACTTGTCCTAGAATGGAGGGGTAGTACTTCAACACTTAGGGGTCAGCTTGTATTTTACCTAAGGGCGAGGAAAATGATATCCAAGGGGTATGTCTACCATCTTGTTTGAGTTAAGAATTCTAGTTCTGAGACTCCTAGTCTTGAGTCAGTTTCAGTAGCATGTGAATTTCCAGATGTGTTTCTTGAAGATCATCTCGGAGTTCTTCCCGAGAGGGAAATTAACTTCGAAATATACCTTCTTCTTAATACTCAACCTATCTCTATCTCTCCATATAGAATGGCTCCAGTAGAACTCAAAGAGTTAAAAAAATAGTTGAAGGATCTCCTAGATAAGGAATTTATCAGACCCAGTATATCCCCTTGGGGTGCACCAGTTTTATTCATGTGTAAGAAAAATGGTTCCCTCAGAATGTGTATTTACTACCGTTAGTTAAATAAAGTTATGGTCAAGAACAAGTATCCACTTCCCAGAATCGATGACTTATTTGACCAACTTTAGAGTGCCAGTTACTTTTCTAAGATAGACCTAAGATCAGGCTATCATCAGCTTAGAGTAAGAGAATGTGACATTCTAAAATGGCTTTCAGAGCTCGGTATGGTCACTTCGAATTCCTACTCATGTCATTTGGTCTTACCAATACTTCAACGACCTTTATGGACTTGATGAGTCACATGTTCAAGTAGTACATGGATATGTTCGTCATAGTCTTCATTGATTGACATTCTTGTCTACTCCCGCAGTGAAAGTGATCATGCAGACCATCTCAGAATAGTATTACAAACTTTAAGAGCCCATCAGTTATTCGCCAAATTCAGTAAGTGCAAATTTTGGCTAAGGTCAGTAGCTTTACTTGGTCATATAAATGGTATTAGAGTTGATCCCTAAAAATCAAAGCAGTGAGAAACTAGCCCAGACCCATCAGATATCAAGAGATTCTTGAGTTTGGCTGGCTATTTCCGATGGTTTGTTAAGGGATTTTCATCTATTGCATCCTCCATTTCCAGATTAACTCATAAGAAATTCAAAATCCAGTGGTCATATTCTTGTGAGAAAAGCTTTCAGGAGTTGAAGACTCGACTTACTACAACTCCAGTTTTGACTTTACCATATGGTTCAGACAAATTTGTGGTATATTGTGATGCAGAGAGGTAAGGTCATAGCCTATGCCTCTAGATAGCTTAATCCCCATGAAAAGAATTACCCTACTCATGATCTTAAGTTAGCAGTTATAGTGTTTGCCTTAAAGATTTAGAGGCATTATTTATATGGTGTACATGTTGATGTGTTCACAGATCATAAAATTCTGCAATATGTATTTTCCCAGAAAGACCTAAAACTGCATCAAAGAAGGTGGTTAGAGTTGTTGAAAGACTATGACATGAGTGTTCTGTATCATTTGGACAAGTCCAATGTAGTGGTTGATGCTCTCAGCAGGATGTCTATGGGTAGTGTTGCTCACGTGGAGGATGGTAAAAAGAAGTTAGTTTAGGAAGTTCATCAGCTTGCCCGACTAGGTTTCTGCTTAGTCAATTCATCAGAGGGTAGCGTATGGGTGCAAAATAGTTCAAAATCATCTCTGATTTTCAAAGTAAAAGAAAAGTAAGACAGGGATCCCAGTTTATTTAATCTAAAAGAGTCAGTTATAGATCAAAAAGTAGAGGTTTTCTCCCAAGGGGAGATAGTGTGTTATGCTGCCAGGGTAGACTATGTGTTCCATGTGTAGATAGCGTGAGACAACAGATTATTGTAGAAGCGCATGGTGCGAGCTACTCGATTCACCCAGGGGCCACCAAGATTTATCGCTACTTGCGAGAGGTCTATTGGTGGAGTGGAATGAAGAAAGACTTTGTAGAATTTCTAGCTAAGTACTCGACATGTCAGCAGGTTAAGATTGAGTATCATAAGCCTAATGGGTCTATGCAGGAGTTCAGTATTCCCACATGGAAGTGGAAGGAGGTGAACATGGATTTTGTAATGGGTTTGCCCCGTACTCATCGCCAGCATGATTTGATATGGGTCATTATGGATAGGTTGACCAAATCAGCTCACTTCTTACCAGTTTATACCTCTTATTCAGCCAAGGATTATGCCAAGCTCTATGTTAGAGAGTTGGTCAGATTGCACGGAGTTTCGTTATCTAGTATTTTAGATAGAGGTATGCAATTTACCTTTTATTTTTTGGAAGCCTTCCAAAAGGGTATTGGTACCCAAGTTCACCTCAGTATAGCCTTCCACCCTCAGACAGATGGTCAAGCAGAAAGGACCATTCTGACTTTAGAAGATATGTTAAGAGTGTGTGCCATTGACTTTAAGGGTAGTTCGGATGACCACTTGCCTTTGATTGAGTTCGTGTATAATAACAGTTATCATTCCAGCATTCAGATGGCTCTGTTTAAGGTTTTTTATGAGATAAAATGTAGATCTCTCATTGGTTGGTTTGAAGTAGGTGAAGCCGCAGTGGTAGGGCCTGACTTGGTATTTGATGCACAGGCTAAAATTTTTTAGAACAGAGAAAAAGTTTTTTACATTTTTTATTCTTATGATTCACTACTAGAAATTACTTCTGTTGTAATGGAACTTTTGGCAATGGTTCTAAAAGCGTTGCTATAGAGGGTCTATTACAACGATTTCAATTGTTGTTAAAAAAATTATTCTAGTAGAACTATTTGGTGATATAACTGTTGTTGTTATTTGATAACCATTGCAATAGGGTGTTTTATCATAACGGTTGCCTAAACCATTGCCATAGAGTCACTATGGCAATGATTTATTAGGAAATAAAGCTATTACAATGCTTTATTTATTTATTTCACCAAAAGTAAACCTTTTTACATATAATAACAATCTTTTTGTATCACAACTACAATCAGAATATACCCACGTTGTTTTAGTCTTTCCTTTCCCCTTCTTCTTATTCCCATTCCGTATAACTTCATAAACCCTGCCCCCTTAAGTTGCATTCACTAGCACTATGAACTTTACCAAAAACAATTCCCTGAATGATAATGGAGAAAGTAGAACTAGGAAGAGGGAATGCATCTATATCAGATTCACCAACTTACAAACCCCCATTCAACATTGGTGATGAAGTGGAGGTCACTAGAGAATAAGCCGATTATAGCGGAGCTAGTTATGAAACCATCTTTGGTGATCCATTAAAGCCAGTTTCTCCCACTTATTACCCTAAAAGCAAGAGAAAGAAAATGTGGTTTTGGGTTGTGTACAAGTATTTATTATCTGACGATGGTCAATCGGTACCCAAAAGGGAGTTTGTTAGGAAGAAGTGTTTAATTAGAAGTATTTGGAGTAATTTGTAGTCGATTGAGATAGAACATTTTCAGAATTAGGGTTTTCTCTAACTGCTAGTTATAATAACATAGACTGTCACTACTACTGCTCTGACCAAAATTTCACCTGGTCTTTTCTCCAGCATTGTTACCACCATACCTCAATTTCAAGAAGTTCGAAAGTGCGACCACTGTGCCTTGATTTCAAAGCTACTCCGACTTCAGCTCCTCCACTGCTTCAACAACCCTTCAGTTTCACTTCAATTTCTGAGAAAATTT
This sequence comes from Capsicum baccatum var. pendulum, assembly GCA_030864225.1. Classification (NCBI taxonomy): domain Eukaryota; kingdom Viridiplantae; phylum Streptophyta; class Magnoliopsida; order Solanales; family Solanaceae; genus Capsicum; species Capsicum baccatum. The sequence continues at coordinate 230,202,945 of CM061558.1, read as the reverse complement.
AGGATTTTCTTCTTTAATTTGGTGATTTTAAGGTTAGTTAATTCTTCTAATTGATGATTTCAACCTAATTTTTTAAGTTTCTATTTTGGGATTTTCTTCTCCTTTACTTTTATTGTTGATCGAACATTTGAAAATGCATTTAATTTGAGTCTAAAGTTGTTGGAAATACATTTTCTTGTTTCTACTCATATTGTGCTAAATAGATTTAAACTAACAATGCGTACTTGTATATTCATAACATTATTGGTAACAATATTCATGAAAGATGAAATAATTTAGGATATTATTCATGGTAGACTTTGCCATAAGTTGCTCGGTTGACTCAATGTTGATAGCCTTTACACCCTTCAACATATGTCCAATCTGTGCAACAAGAGAATTTTTAGAATTACGCATCTAAATTTAAAAACAGATGAAAGTAGAAATTATGCATAGTACTCACAGTTTGAATTACGTGAGTCTCATTTTTAATTAGGTAACTTATGATAGTCAAGATAATAACTGATATTAATTGAGTTGTTGCTGAAATCCAAAAGAGTTTTGGGTTTATTGCACTTTGTTGTGTGGAAGAACATTCAGATCATTAGTTAGAAAATGATCAATAAGGATATATGAACATCAAGAGACAACTTTCTCATCCACACAAACCAAAAAATAAACTTACAATTTGCCTTGTAGTTAGCAGAAAAACGAGACAACAAACACCCATAACAAAAGTTTGCCAAGTCCACTGTAAATAAATAATAATAATTTATGCTTTCTATATGTTTTTAGTCCTCGTGATATATGACATAACACATTCCACCTTCAATTAGTTAAAATATGTGTTTGCTTATGATCCCTTTATGACGTGAATATGTTATATTTTGATAATTTTAGAACAATATAATCATCAAATATGAAATAATAGTACAAACTTAACATAAAAACATGGTAATTAAGTGGTGAAATAGTTCAAAGTGATGATAAATTTGTGTAATTCACAAGCAAATGGATCAAACGTGTACATTTCAGTTAATTGATGATTAAAAATGTTTAGTAAAGGTTGGATTAAGATAAAAAACTGATTGAGATGAAGTTATTATTACATGTAAAGGTTGGTTGTCATGATTATACTCCCTGCTAATAGTTCTTTTGTCCAGATTTTGTAAAAGCATTTTGCCGTACTTGATTCCTTGTCCTCCCTCATGATGATTTAAGTAGTTGTATCTAAAAATACTTATGCTTCTGCTATTTTATTTCCCATCAAATTTATAATATGTAGATGATCTGGATGAGAGATTTAATGAGACACTACTTCTTGACGTTCTTGCTGTTGGTGAAAAGGTTTTTCTAACTTTCTATATATTAGTACAATTTATAGTTCTGGTTTCCACGAGACCTCGACGTGTATAGATGATCAGGTTTATTCACAGAGAACCTTACTTTGTTGTAGGAGATCTACTTTGCGTAAAAACTTGTATATGGGCTCTCCTCCCCCCTCCCTCTTTATCTATTATATCTTTTACTTGATGAAAAGTAACAAAAAAGTAGCAAATCTGAAACTAAAAAATGCTACTTTATTTTTTTTTTATGAAGCAATGAATTTTATAGAAGGTATCAAAAAGATGAAAATTTTTATGAAAGGAAATGATCAACCAAAACAACGCTACCTTATTTAAGCAAATGAAATTCCAGAAGCAGGTCCTCATATAGTTGAATATGGATTGTGTTAAGAGGCCATGTACTTTTATTAAGCAATCTTGTCTTTCTGTTTGAATGAATCAATTCACTTATCGTACCACAGATACTTACATCCTGCTCCCTATGTTTTATTTTACCATACATTTTATTGTGGAAGTGAATATTGTGTTTGCATGGAATAGTTGGGTAACAAAATACTCTTTTCTAAGCTAGTGTTACAAAGAAAAAAAAATAATGATGGGGTTAATAAAGGATAATTCTTGTAATTTTCTACCATGAAGTATAGAATTATTCTAAAATCTTAGTGTGTGTCATTTTGTCAAAATATATCTTTCGACAATTGGGAAGTGGTAAAGTAGGCCTGGTTCTAGCATAATCTTGAATTTGAGATTGACTTAGATTGTCTAAATTAACTAGGTAAGATAAAGGTGATGGTGATTTTTTAAATGAGAAGGAGAAGAAAATCTGGTTGAACCAAACAATGGTGAGTAACTCAGACTCCGTGTATTCATTGCATTCCTTCAGGGACTTTGTTTCTCTTTGCTGATATGATTATGGTAGTATTGTTTCTCTTCCTTGATATGATTATGATATTACACTTTTGGTATTTAGAGGATACATAATTTTAGGGTAACTGAGATATCCAAGTGGACCAAGTTGGTTAAAGCATGCTAACCTTCCAAGCTATAATAGGTTTGAACACAAAATTCTTGAAATGATCTAGAGGATGTAGCAGAGAAGATAAATTCAATCGAATAATAACAATCTATAAGGAGATCTAAAAACTAAAAGGTTATATGTGAAACTGCGGCTAAAAATCTTATATGCAAGAGAAAAGAAGACTAGGAGAAGGAAATACCCATAATTTTCCAAATGAAAATCAAAATTCCTAGCTGGAACATATGAGTTTCATGAAATAAAGACATGAAAAAATATTATTAAGATTCATAACTCTATTTTATTAAATGTTGTAGCTCTTTGTTTGTGCATGTCTGAGAGACCACTAGTCTACATGTTATTCACTTAGTAGAGACTCTAGTGTAGTATACTTCACTCAAGTTCATATAGATTCCATTGAAGCTACCACCCCTGAGAAGGAGTTATTAAGGGGAAAAATTCTTGCCAGTGATATTTTCTATGAGGCGTTGGGGTCTGATGACTCTGAATTTATCTCTCTAACATTTACAATATGTCATCCTGATTCTCGTGACTATGATGGCATAAATAGACAGGTAGAATACTTGTCTTAAATATTTCTTTCTTGAAGACGAGTAAAAGCTGGAGAGATTCCTTATATTGAACTTCACTCAACTGTTGTTTTAACCTTACAAATTTTTTAGATGAATATTAGTATGTCTAAGCTGGAATTCTTTTGCAATGACCTACTCTTGTTGCTTTGATTTATTTTGGCTATGATCTGAGTTCAGTAAATTACATGGTAACTAGTAAAGAACTCCTGAAAGATCCCGATGAATCTTCAATGATCAAAGAGAAAAAAGAAGAGTTGAGCCATACACATGTCAAAGGGTTGCTTGGTCATGGAAAAAACCGTGTTGTGTTTCTACTAAACATGAATGCTGACAGTGTTACAGTGTTTCTCAATAACGAGGATGGTTCTCAGCTTGCTATGTTTGTGCAAGAAAGTTTTCTGTTGGATATTAACGTGTGCATATTGCATGATTTTAAATTCATATTTTTTTTATCTCTAGTGAATTTTGATTGGTCATTCAGAGACATTCCTATTGGATTCTAACCCATGTGATCCTAGCTTTTGAATTTGTACCTTTTTATTTTGTCTTGGTATTTTACTTTTATATTTGTCAAGGTTCATCCAAGTTCTACTTCCATAAAAGGAACCTTGGGAACTTCAGGATATGTGATCTCACACTTGGTTTAGACCATTGATGGGGCTGACTATCTGATATTCATAATCAAGGGAATGAATCACTCATTTAGGTATTCGGTTATTCTCAGTACATAAATTTTAGAGTACCATTTTTTATCGATGAAAGTCAGTTCTCCAATTTCTCATGTTATTTCTTGTAATTATGACTGATATGTGTGTGTGCATGTATATACATATAGAAGAGAGAGAAACATGAGAGCTTTGAAGTGGTAGAGATGAGATTTACTCAGTTGAGGAGTTTTCTCCGACCTCTTATTTTCTTCTGATGCATCATGTAGGTAGTTCCTTGTTGTGTTGAAGATTGACTATCATTTGTAAATAATCATATCTTTGGTAGGTTTTTGACTATTTTGGGTTAATCCTTTGTATGTATCCTGTTAAAGAAGTCTTACATCTATCAATTATGGGATGTGGAGTTTAATGAGGCTAACTAAACTTTGTATTAAGCTAGGTTAATAGCTTTAGTTTCTCTTGAAATAATTTGTTGATCATTAATTTCTTGTAAGCATTTTCTATTAAGGGTAAGAATGATTTTGCTTCAAATTATACATGATCGTCCAACTTTTCCTCTTTAAATATGTTATTATTCAAGTGCTAATTGAGCTTAATTATTTATTCTCTTTTTATAGGTGTCCAAAATGAAGATGGAGATAAAGAAAGAAGTGATGAAGAAATCGACCTTACTTGAGAAGATTTGTGAAATGTTGATAGATGTTGTAATACCGATCCTTTTTATATTGAATTTTGTAAAACTTATCGGCATCGCCACTCAAAATTGATACTATATGGAAAAACTAATGATCATGACTTTTAACATTTTGCTTTTGGGTTTAGACACTAGTTTGTTACATATTTTAATTTGGATTATTATTAATGAAAGATTTTATTGTGATGTGTATATATATATAATTGTGTATTAATATAATTCAATACATACATATATATATATATATAGAGAGAGAGAGAGAGATAGTTACATACATACATATATATATATATACATATATATATATATATATACATATATATATTAATTTATAATATAGGGGTAACTATTTCATCTAAACCGTCAATTGGCATTTGATGTAGTTGCAATAGGTGACAAAAATCGTTGCAATAGCTAATTGTAATAGTTGCAATAGGTAGCAAAAAGATGTTGCAAATGATCCGAAAATCATTGCAATATGTGTCAAAAAGAGTTGCAATAAATAGTTAAAAATTGTTACAAAAGATCAATAAGTGTTGTAGTAGATTTTGAAAAATTATTGCAATAAGGTTATTGCAATATTTTTCTGTTGTTTGCAATATAGTCTATTGCAACGGTTCTTAAGTGTTGCTATAGACAATATTAAGCATCCCAATAGGAGGTCAAAAAAATCATTGCAATAAGTCTATATATTGGAACGATTGCAATAACTATTGCGATAGATCTATCCCTACGCTCACATATGCAACGCATGCCTAACCGTTGTAGTACATCTATGACAACGGTTTCTTTATCTATTGCAATGATTTTTAAACCGTTGCCGTGGGATAATTTCTAGTAGTGTGAGAAATGTAATTCACCCCTCTTCTGGCATCACGCCTCAGCCTTACATAATGTATTGTCACCGACTCTCTTTCTTCTAACTACCTCACCGGGCACTCTCATGCTTTAACTACACTCTCAACAAAATTTTAACCACAGTTATAAGTGGTTCATCACTAATTAATTCTACACATAACATCTCTGCTTCTTCACTTCCTTTCTTTCTGGTTACTCTTCTCAATTCAACACTTTGACCTTCATAATCGTATTGACCTTGTCGAGATCAGAGATTATAAATCTATTTTACCAGTCAATTCCCATTTTCCGTTTGCGATAGCATGGTCTTGGAACCGTGATGAAATTTGGAGTTGTATTATTTCAAAGAGTTTAAGTATAGCTCTACCAGCTGGGTAGTTAATCCTTGTATGTCAATTCCAGTAACCTATATCACATTTGAATTACATGGGTGCAACCATGGTTTATCATATATCTCTAACGATTAAGTAATATGTGCTTTGAATTTGGCTTTAACGGATCAAAAATCAAATAAAAATTTTGATACTTTCCTCTTTGATTTTAATTTACATGTTTATTTGCTCAAAGATGTTAGCTTATGTTTGATTAATTTACTTGTCATCATAAGATATCTTTTTTTACCTCAAGTAACATCCCATTCATTATTTACATTTGTGTTATTAATCTAAACTTCAACGTGCTTTAATATTTTATGTTGTGTTAAGGAAAAGTCACAATAAGGTTATGGAATTTAGACAAATAAAACATTCGCCTATGTCTAGATTTAATTTGACAGCTCTGGCATTCCCATTCGTGGTTTACACTGTCAATTTTCTGTCATATATTTACAGCACATACAACTGTCACGTGTATGAACCTATTTCTCCTATAAATCAAAATGAAAGATTAATCTAATTTAACTTACCTCTATACACTTTGTCTTTATGCTAGCTCAATGCTCTTTTCATTCCATTTTAGCCGTGTGTTTTTTATCTCATCATGCCAATTAAAAAAATAATAAATACAAGGCATTGTATATTAAATTATCCTATTTATTATACGCTTTCTAGAATATTAAAAAAAATTATATTTTTTTAATATTAAGGGTATAAATGAAGATAATTACTAACTTTATCTTGAATTTCTAAAGTGACTAACCAAGATTATAAAAGTGAAAACTAGCTCATAAAGCTAACTAGGGTTTATCAGCACTCTTATATAGGAGTATAGCATATCTAAAGTAATTTAAAGCTAATATATTTTTATTTTCTTCTTAGGATTGATAATTGTCAAAACAAATCTCTCTCGCGTAGTAGTTAATAAATCAGTGGAATCAGATGATCTCAGTTTACATTCGAGCGTTCTTACGTACCATAGGGTCATATATGGACACCCCACTGCACCCCACTTGGATGATTTCCTTTTTAAACTAAGCAATATGTTTTCACCCTTACAAGAAATATGACTTACAAGACGTATTCAAAAATTTGAATTTATGAGTTGTGTATTTTAGAAATAGTCGTTTATTGAGATTTGAATAAATTATTTATATGAGGATTTAAAATTTTTTTTTACCAAATTATATGTTTTAGTCAAAATTTATTCGCTCTTCCAAACTTGTAAATGAACTAGAACTCTACCTAGCTCTTCGCCCCAGTCAGTGCATACAAGGATCGTAGTAAAATAGATATGGTCCATTCATTTTTAATTGGACAAAGGCTCAATTTTCAGCCCTGAGAATGAAAGAAATTCCTCATAGAAAACGAATTCCTTTTATATGAAGTATATTGAGGAGCAAAATTAAATTAATCAAGCCTGTGGATTTTGAATACCGAACAATTATGAGCCCTTTTTTCCGGGAAAGTATGACAAACCACCTCTTTTTCAAAATTATTATGCCAAATACCTAAAAGTTTTAAAACATTGGTCAAATACCCACATAATTCCACTTCACCATCAACTTTTTCAACTTGACAATTTTAGCTCCAACTTTTATAATAGTTTACTTTAATCTAATAGTTTCAACTTAATAAATCCACCCACAAGTTTTTAATAATACACTTCAACCCGCTCCATCATCCACCATTATATATATAAAAATATCTAGGTTTTCCAAAAATATTAAAAAAAAATTCAAAAGCTAAAAACAGAAGGTGGTTATTTTTTTCTCCAAAAAGCTTCGATTTCAATCACTTTTTAGATGTTATTTTCCAGCGATTAGCCGTAAATCAGTCCACAAACATCATAATCTTGTCCATTGCATCCATTGTTATCCCATTTATTTCCTATCTTCTCAAACACACTTTCTACCATTGTTAAAAAGTTTTAAATCACTCACATTACTCAAAACCACTTTAGAAAGTGCATTACAGCATCTCAGGTGACTCCAAGTTCATTTCTCTATTCCATAAACCCAACAATCATTGATTAGAAGCAATATTTATAATTTTAAGTTTTTGTACAGATATTTGCGTAGCCATCGACCCGTCATCGTCAGTTATAGACCGTGCATACAACCCGACATAGACCGTAAGCATAATCTACCGTCGACCAAAGCTTAATTCTACGATGGCTACTGCAGAATTTGTTCTGATTTTTGGTGATTTCATGGGAGAATGGGTGGAGACTCCCAAATGTTGGAAATGGAGATCATTTACCAAGGTGACAATTCCCATTCCTATTCACTGTAATAGTTCATACGAAGAATTCGTAGCAAGAGTAATGCAGAGTGGGGATCTAGATTGTGTGCCGAGCGACGTGGTTATTAGTTATCTAATGCATTCAAGGGAAAAGGTGAATCCTATATACGATCATAAATAGTGATGTACGTATGATGACGTACATAATGGATGCTGATGCAGATGGCTTTAGGCCTATTTTGAGGATAAATGTGGTTGAGAGGTCCTTTGAAGGACCGCTGAATTCATCACCAGCCCCACCTCGACGCCCGACAGTCGAGACGATTTGAATAATTACGAGAACTATAGCGATCATCCAATTAATATGGTCTTTTCTTCGACCAAAATTAATTTTTATTTTAGTTGATCCCTCTCTATTTGCATGTCATGTAGCAATACTTTAAAGTGATCCCTCTGTTCTTCGGCTTCTTTGAACAAAGTCATCGGAAAATCTTAATTTTCTTTACATTGTTGGAGCCTTTGTAGTAGATTAAATTTTGTCAAGCCTTGAAAATTTGATGTCTCGGGTCTCGAATTCAACGTTGATGGACTGGTTGGAGGTGATAGCTCATCAAGCCATTTAAAAAATGAGCATGCATCATTATCCTAGAAAAAATAATAATTACATAATGATTACTTAACTTTATAAAAAAAAGACACACAACTCACCTTCGCAATTGCACAATTATAAAATTTACGACCTGAATTTATATTCGTGTGTGACGTCCTCAAGATAGCCGCATTCCCACAAGGACAAATTAGAGTATTTTTAGAATTAGATGTTTGAGATGCTTGAGACATTGTAGATTTTTAAAAAAAAAACAAAGTGAATGAAATAAAATAATGAGGGATGAACACCTTATATATGAAGTAAAAACGAAGTATTAACACTGGCGGATTACAAAAGTAGTCATTTAGTACCGTTGGAACAGTATTTTTTTTAATTCGTGGTGACACTTAATAGAATGTCATAGATCATGACCTATGTCAACCATCAATGAGATACCAAAGTCTACCGTACACACTCGTAATCGATGGACCCTCAATAATATGTTAAATAAAAAATATTACAGTAAAAATTATTCTTATGCTTTGAGGGTCCATCGATTCGGTTGGTCTATCATAGACTTATGCCTTAAGGAGTGCATCGATTGATCTCCTGATTATGCGTAGACCTCTTCTATAGACTAACACTTGGATGTTGTTTAAAAATGAATAAATAAATTAAAAATAAATGTAGTGTGAGTTTTTACACATATGAAGGAGTGTAAACAAGTCGCATAAACATATTAGAGCTTATACAAATTAGGGGTGGTGAATTAAGGAGTGTGTAGATGAGTATTGGTCGAACAAACAATATCCTAAGAGTAATGGTTATCAAAGCACAAGTATGTTTTGAGGATGATAATTGTTCAACCACTATCCATTCCACATACTCTTTTGATTTAGGGGAGGTGATTGAAGAGTGGTGATTGAAGGAGTATGTGGAATGGGTAGTCATCAAATACAATCAACATCCTCAAAACATACTTGTGCTTTGACAAACATTACTCTTGGAATATTGTTTGTTTCGACTAATACCCACCTACACACTCCTTAATTCACCATCTCTAATTTATATAAACTCTAATATGATTATGTGACTTGTTTACACTCATTCATATGTGTACAAACCCACACTATATTTATTTTTAATTTATTTATTTATTTTTAAACAATATCAAAATGTTGGTCTATAGAAGTGTACATAGAACTATGTGGTCTACAAATAATCAGGAGACCAATCTATGCACTTCTGAAGGTGTAAGTCTACGGTAGACCAAGAGGGTCTATGGATCCTCAAAGCACAAGTATATTTTTTACATGGATTTGACATGGGTCAACATTGATGGCAGTCTAATAAGTGTCACCAACAGTTCTAGATTGTTTGTTTAACCACCCCCAAATCATGTGATTATGTGTATAAATCTTTTTTTTTAATTTAATTATTTTCTTTCAACACCCCAAAATTATGTGAGTATATTTTTAAACTTTTTAAAATTAACTTCTTTTCTTTATCCAGCTCTAAAACACGTGATTTATCTATTTAAATCTTTTTAAATTTAATTATTTTCATTCACCAGCCCCAAAACATGTTATTATTTTTTAAAATTTTTTAAAATTTAATTATATTCTTTCTCCAACCCCAAATTATGTGATTATTTCTTGAAATCTTTTTAAATTTAATTATTTTTCTTTCAAACTACAAGCTATACATGGGCCATCGATTCATATAGTCTACCGTCGACTACTATGTTTGATCGATGGGAGACGGAGTCTAAGATCGACGATAGACTATTTATGTGATCTATATTTACAGATGTATTCACTACAGATGCAAACACAAAAAATAACAATAACTAAAAAGAGGAAAACGAAACTTGAAAATAGAAATACTTGTATTAAACTTTGTTCACTGCACAATCATAGGAATTTTACATGGGAAACATTGGCGCATCGGCCAGAACAATCAAAATAAGAAAACAACAAAGAAACTTTCTTCTAACAACAATCCTACAAGAAAGCTTCTTCTGCAATGAATACAAAATAAAAACTTATAAACATAAAACAAAACAAAAACTAAAAAACTGATTTCAGGAGATGCTAGGGGTGATGTAGTCAGGACCTCGTCCATTATCGTTCGAACGTCATATCACTCTATGAAAATGAATCTTGAATAAGATGGCACGGACAAGGGATCATTATCCCCATTATCACTATTTCTCCCACTTACTTCGCTCACTTCACCGTCACCACTAACACTGCGCTTGGCAACATCTTTACCAGAATCAATGTAGTCGCTTATCTCCTCTAACTCTGAATCTGATTCAGACACTAACTCTTCAATTTTCTTTCTTTTTGAGACATTTTCAATTGCCTCAGCTTTTCTTTTTCTACTGCTACCAGCAGAATCAGAAGCGGTACCGGCTTTGCACTTAGGAAGGATGCTTTTTTAACTATTTTCAACACAATCTACACCTGCAGAACAAATCTCTCATTTTCAGTTCATAAACCACAAGTCTATCAACAGAAATAACTCAATGCTCAAATGAACGCCCCCCAAAAAATTAAGAAATACCCCACAATTAAATAGTTCACTACACAAGCACACAATAACTGAACCAAAATCCAACATGCATTATCAAAACACAACAATAGCTAAAAATCAAATTAGTGCAGCTAATCAAACTAATTAACTATTAATCTTTTAATTTTCACTATTTCAGCAATCATATTTTAAAAAAATTTCATACGTCTAAAAATTGATTTCAATCTAGGGCATTCTCATTTCATAGACCACGGGTCTATGGATAGACCACGGATATACGGACAGAAACAAGTCACTGTTTAGATCAAAATGCCAAAATAACTCTTCAAATAACAATTACCCCACCATTCAACACTTCGTTGTTAAAAAAAATCACAACTAAATCAAAATTCTTAAACAAAAGTTTCAAAATTCAACATCGTGATCGACGAAAAAATCTATCAAAAATGCCGTATAAAACCTCAACTATTTCCTCAAAATCAAACTCATGACCTATAAAATTCTCATTTGTTAACTACTTAATCAACCAAATTTGAAAAAAAAAATCCTACATCAGTACGAATCGATTAGCAAAGAAAACCGTTTAAATGGATCTAGAAATGATCGAAACTTGATTTTAACTAACCTTGCGAAGCAATAACGAGCCCTTACCAGTTGGAGAAGAAGAGGAAAAGAAAATGGCGTTTTTGGGAGCAAGAGATTTTAAAACAGGAGTTGGAAGAGAATTGTAGGGGAGAGAGAGAGGGCTATTTCTCATATTGAATTAAGTGGAGAGTGTTAGGTGTATTATATTAAATTTTTAAAGTTGTAAAAATAATGAATTGATCCCTTGGCCCATGTATGGACCCCACTTTTTCTACTTTTTCCTACTTTTTACATCCTAAATCTAACAAATAAATCAAAAAAAAATTAAGTGGCATTTGTCAAATTAGTTTTGGTTGCCAATTATTCCCCTTCCCCCCCCCCCCCCCCCCCAAAAAAAAAAAAGTAATGCACAGTATTAATGTAGGTCTTCTGCTACTGTTTCTATATTTGAAGGCCGACTAAAAACCAAAAAAAGTAGCTGCATGAGAGGGTCTCAAGAGTACCCACCACTCCACCTTCCTCCTCCCTAACTTAAACAACTTTTGGCTCAATATCATCCTTTTGATGTATTCATCTATTCCCTATAATATTATTCTCTTACAGCTTTTCTTTTCGTCAAACTCTTGGCGAGTAGGACAATAACAACTCTGTGATTCTTCGTTTCATAAGAATATTGTTAGGTGAAATGGAACAAGCAAAATATTGGATGAGCGCGAAGCGCAAACATGACATGATATTATCAAACAATCATTCAACATATGGTGATTCGTGGGAGGAGCAAGCTTTTGCTGAAGATGCAGCTGGAGCTCTTGGAGGGTGCGTATGGCCACCAAGATCTTATACTTGTAGCTTTTGTAGAAGAGAATTCAGGTCAGCTCAAGCTCTCGGTGGCCATATGAATGTTCATAGGAGGGATAGAGCAAGAATGAAACAATCTCCTCCGTCTAATAATCCATCTGGTCATGATCATCAAGTATTTGTTCCTCCTCCTCTTACTCATCATCATCACAATAGCCATCTTCAATACCCTTCTCAAATTCATACCTTTATGTACAAACCTAATCCCGACTCTGACTCTGGAGCTCAAATTAGGGTTTCGTCTCAAAGGACCTTAGCAACTCATCATCATTCTTCCTTTTCATCAATTGTCCAGGAAGAAAACAAGAACAAGTTGTCATCACCTCCTTCTTCATGGTCAAACTCGGTGGCTGACAAATATTCTTCTCTCTCAAATGTGAAAAATGATGAGGAGAAGAAGTTGAAATCTATAGATTTCAAGAAAGATCAAGAGAGTAATCTTGAAGTCATGATAGACTCCGTCTTTAGGGCAAAACAAGACCATATTGAGGAAACTGCTACCTGCAAAAGAAGGAGAGTTGAGGAGACTAATAGTATTTCACTTGCAAATCTCTTTCCTAAAACAAGTTCATCAATAGAAAGATGTCGTCCACAATCGGAAGCACTTGAAAGGATCCCTAGTGCCATAGAGGAATTGGATCTTGAATTGAGGCTTTGAACATTCTAAATTAAGGTGAAGTGAATTTAAAAAAAAAAAGTTACAGCTCTTATGACAACAGCAACTTGTGATCTCTTGCTGATCATTTCTTTCTGTGTGTTTCACTCTTCCTCTCCTCTTTCTTTCTTTCACGTTTTCTGATTCTTAAGCTAAACTTGAAGAGTGTAAGAATGACTTAAGATGTTATGAAAGGCTTCAAATATTTCTCTAAGCATGAGAAAGGTCTCTTGTCAAATGTTTTGAGTGTGTAACTTAGATTTATGGATTTTATGCTAATTTGCATAGGTGTCCCCAAGAAAGTTAAAACAACATGATCGATGAATTCTAAGTGTCTAGATGAAGAATTTGTCGATTTCTCAAACCATGATGTATTAGTTTGAAGATATAATTAAGTGAATACAAATGTAGTATTCTTTCTAGTTTAAGTTTTTAGATGCGATGGACACACTTCAATAGTTACAAACTGATTGATGATTGCTAGAAAGTTAAAACAAGAAGTTTAACTTTTGGTTAAACAAACAAGCTAAAGGGTATATTTAGGGCTGCCTTTAGTTCTTGTTCTCTTTTCTTTTTAAGAGTCTCTTGAATGCACGAAGTGTATTAGTTTCCTTAAATATGATGAAAATCAACAATCGAACAGGTCATGTTTGATGTTAAGAAAGCATAACAACCAGAGATCTCAGTCTTCTAATTTGTCGAGCAAAATACTTTTTCTTCATTTATCACTATCAACTATCAATACCTCCTAATGAAATTAGCTCGTGAATTTTAAGATGGCAAAAGGTAGGTTTTCATTCTTCTTCTAAGAATATATTTGTTACAATATTGGAAATCATTTCCTCAACAATGTTTCTCTCTTTTTTTTTTTCAAAAATGACTTACTTTTTGAAAAAATAAAATTAGAACAAACATTTACTTAAGATTGGTAAAAATGCTTGAAAACTGAATAGTGATTTCCATTATTAAAAAAAACTTATCTTTTGGTACGTTGGATAAAGTGGACATTCTAGAATTAATTTTGAGATTAGACTTATATTGTGTTTAGGTCACACTAAATTATATGGTGGATGATGCACGGTATAAAATCTAATCCTAATTTAATCCTGGATATTCCCACCTCCCGGGTAGAATAAATTAGTCCAAGAATTGCTTCTTCTTTTTCCAAATTGGTTCCTAGTATCAATCAATCAAGATTCACCATCAAGAGAGGAAAGTGCCTTGACTTTAGGTTAGGTTGGTCTCATCACTCACGCAATTCCTCCCTTCATCGATTAATCACGCGAGGATTAATTCCAGGATAATTTAGTCCTCCTACCAAACTAGAGATCTCCTTTTCTTCTTTAGGTTGGGTTTGGGGGGGAGGGGTGGGGGAGGTGGGAGGATTTGGCTGATCAACCTATGTGGGGTAGATAAGGGGTGAAGAATCAAGAAACTGACTAAAACTGCATGGAATGCAGTAAACTCGTTTTCCCATTCAATAATACCTCACTGACATTCTGTCAGTGCAAAATAAAACTAGTAGAGTATATAGTATTTTTAAGGACAAACACATATTAAGTCAGATACAATACAACATGGATTCCCTTTTCCTTGTATTATTATCACATCATCCCACCAGATCTGTATCACAACTTTTTAACAGTTAAGATCAGTACTATACTATCCTCTCAGCTTAATAAAGCCATATACTTGTGTTCTCTTCTTCCACTTTTTTCCCAAATCCTTCCAAAACTACCACCAACTACAAGGGAATCAATCCATTTATGTATAATGTATTTATACTATTTTTTAATTGCCAAAAAGAATATTATCACATTAGGATTTAATTAAGACCCTTTTTGTTTTGTACCTTGAGTGTATAATTATTATAGCTAGGTTTCTTCACCTACTGACTCTATACATGTTATTAAGGATATGGAATGAACGAAGGAGATGAGAATTTAAAGAAATTCAAGGAATATAATGTGTCTCCCTATATCATATTTTTAGAGACCTGGTATTCAAGCCACTATGTTTTATATATTACACACAATACATTCCCCTGCATTATCTATACACAAATTCTAAGCTTATTTTTTTACCATTTATTCTTTTTTTCTCTTCCTTCTCGTTTACACATGTAGTGAACTATTATTTTCATTGTTCTTTGTTCTACATGCTTTTAGTGTTGGAGCAGAAGTGAATTCAGGATTCTGGATTCTGGTATTATGGATTCGAGTTCAAAACTCTACCATAATCTATTTGATTTAATGACTTAGAAATAAGTTATTTGTACTCTATTTGATTTAGTGACATAATAAGTTATTTGCACTCGGTGATATTTTTCACATATATAATTGATGATCCAATAAGACAATTATTATGTATGGACGAATTTGTTACTAAAGGATTATTACATCCGCCTCTGTGTCGGGGAGGGTATCGTATAAGAGTTTAAGTTTTGTACACTGTCAGGGTATAAAATATTGCTATTGCAAGTTACCTAATTTTTTACACAAAAATTGAAAAAGAAAAAATTGAATAACCTGCAATAGCAGGTAAGTTTACCGGACAGTGTAAAATATTTAGTACACTAGGATTTAAGTTTTGTGCACTGTCAGTATACAAAATATTCTATACTATCAGGTAAACTTGACCTGCTATTGCAGGTTACCCAATTTTTTACACAAAAATCAAAAAAGAAAAAATTGGATAACCTGCAATAACAGATAAGTTTACCCGACATTATAAAATATTTAGTACACTGATGGTGCATAAAACTTAAATTCATCCTATAAACTGATGAAAGACAGATGCAAGTGGATTCAGCATTTGAATTTGTTTGACTTAACACCGAGACATTGTACTCTTGAATTTGTGGTGTCAAAATTTAGTACCCTACATAGTATTTTTAAAAATTTTAGTAGTTTCTTCTTTCTACATAGTGTATATTTAACTTTGTATCAGAAATATTGAATTTTGCTGGTCTTATTAAATATTAAATATTAAATAATAATTGCTTCCTTTTGTGGATATGTGTAGGGTGTCATTAATTGGGTGATTGGGCTAGGGTTTGTCTTGATTAGAGTTATTGAGTTGGACATGCCTGGAGAAATGCAGAGGCAATTAAGTTTTAAAGAAACTAATAAGGGGGCTATTGGTGTGTGTGTGTGTGTTTTGAGGGCGGGGGGGGGAGGGGGCGGGGGAGCACATGGGGTAACAGCAGTATATACTATACTATAAATATAGAATTTACTGAAGGGAATTGGAGAGTTATTCCCAACTAGCTAGGTGCCTGTATTTTTCTCATTTTAGAGAATTTTGTAATTCCAAGAAATACATTTAAATATGACCTGTTTCAGTAAGAAAATAATTAATATTCTGAATGTTGAAGTTGTTTATGGTTATTTCCTTTGACAGGAATACAAGTATATTTGCATGGAAACAAGTTTCTTAGTTCACGAGATTGATATAGGTTTAATTTATTGGCTGGATAGATCATATATCCTTTAAAGAAAAAGCTTATTTGATCAGTAGAATAAATTGGGAATCTGTCTGACATAGCTTCACTGCTTCAATAATCAATGTACTCAATACATGCAAATATCATTTCCATATTTCTTTTGGTTAGAGTTAATGGCGACGCCAAAATTTTAATTAAAAAATATTATAATATAATAAAATAAATGTAAGAAAAAATTAAGAGGAGTCATATAATCTTACCTCATTACACAAAATAATTTTATGTCGAAGAGGTGTCATATAATTTATAAACTCTTAATACATGTGGCTCCGCTACTAGTTGGAATAAGAACTGGAGCACCATTATATATGTTGTGGCTTGAAATAAAATTTTGATTAGAAGCCGCAATTTTTTTTTAATCGGAAAAACAAGAAAACTCATGATATAATTTTCTTTGAAATCTATTTTGCTAAATTTTTAATATGTAATGCTATTAATAATTCTGTTTATGAGTGATTTCTTTTAAATATTCTTTTTCAAATTCTAATTTATCCTATTCATTTAATCATTCAGGGGACATATTTTCTGATTTAAGGTTTTTATCGTATGTTAAAAGTTTCTGAAGGACTTCTTTTAGGAATAGCATAGAAGTGGCAATCATTCTCTCGTTTTCTTTAGTTTCAAGTAACTGAATTCATAATTTTCAGTTTGGCATATTTTTTAAGAAAATTTTGGTTCATTAAAATTAAGGGGCAGCCTCAGCTGCTTTACCTTTTGGTCCGTCCTTAGGAAATTTCGGATTTTTTACCTCAAACTTAACTTCGGGCATCATATGTTTAAAGTTATTTTAAAGTAGATAGATCTACAAATGATTTTTTTTAAAAAAAAAAACTAAAAGTATATGTTAAGTAGCGATGTACAAATAAAATACCTGATGAAATAATATGCTTTGAACCCCCCTTCAACTCTAGTTTTATAAATGGAAGCCAAAGAAGTATTATCACCCGCTGCTACAAAGGATTAGCTCAAAACTTCAGGCGTGGAAAGGAAAACTGTTATCCTATGGGGCTAGAACAATTTTAATCAAGCATGTGCTACAAAAGTGTTCCTATCCATTGTTTGTCAGTAATGAACCCTCCATTAAATATCCTGAATCGGATTGAGAGAATAATGGTATAATTTGATAGCATCAAGTCTAACCCACTTGCATTAAAATTGATGGGCTTCAATGTGATTCAAGAAGATACTTATGATGGAAGAAAAATTCAAGAACAAGCCCAAAAATTAGGGAAAAGCATGGGTTAAGTGCTATACATATTTCATGATTCAAGTTCAAGTCCAAACGAAAGAAGATTGGGCAATATGAGTTTTGATTAAATTTAGGAACTTTTCCTTTTTAGTTAGAGATTTATTTTTTATATTACTTTCCTAGTTTAAAAATTTTCTAGTTTAAATTTTTCTAGTTTAAAGTTTCCTAGTTTTAAAGTTTCCTAGTTTAAAGTTTTCTAAATTTATTTATTTCCATAAAAGTAAAATTCGAATCTCATGCTATTTGGGATAGGTTTTCTTCTCTATATATAGGGATGGATTTTGTTATTTTTACGCAGACAATATTATTATTAATTCAGAGTTTCTCTTATTTACACCTTTGTGTGTGGCTACTTGAGATTTTTGTTGCAACCTTATAAGAGCGATTCTTTAGGAGGTAAGATTAATTTTTAACCTGATATCTTTGGTTTCTATTAAAGTTAATTAAAGAAGGTGATTAGTCTTATATTAATTGTTGTCTTTAATTTCTTCGTAATAGGGGTCTAGATCTTCTTTGGATCTAAGTTCTTGAATTGACTCTATTAGTATCATAATTAGTCTTAATCCACTAATTTTGAATACCAAGATCAATTAAGGTTCTTAGCACTTATCTCGAAATTGGAGATTTATTCTCAAATTTCATCTATCTTTAATTTCTTGTCTTTAATCGTAAGATGTTTGCTTCTGCATTATTTTTCTTGTTTATCAACGTAACCCGATTCTTATCAAGTGGTATCAGAGCGATTCTATCAAGGTTCCATTCTTGATAATTCTTGAAATTTTTGTAGCGAAAATAAAATCTTTACTCTTTTTTTATCTTTTAGTAGATTTTAAAAAAAAAAATACATAGTAGCAAAAAAAAAAGTTGCATGCAAATTTAGAATTTTTTTAAAAAAAAAAATTAATTTTTTTTCTTATCTCACCAAATTCAATTCATCTGGAAGTTCGTAATTTCTTTTTCTCTTTGCATCTTACTTCTAAAGGAATTTCTACTAGTAGGGCTAATATCTAAATTTTAAAGGAATCAGTCGAAGGTTGTAATTTGAGTGAAAAAAGGATAAGAGATCAAAGTGTGAGATCAACAAGCGAAAAAAGGGCCAAAAATTGAGAAATTTTATTTTCTTTGATATTATTTTTGAGATGTCTCAAACAGGAAAGGATACTGATGTTGAAACTCAAACCAACAACATGGCCAAGAAATTTAGAAGGATCTCCGCTCGACTTGATGCATTAGAGGTTATCCAATATCCACCTAACCAGGTGAATATAACTAATTTGACGAGCAATATTTTTCATACAAGGTGTGGAATAAAGGATAATATTTACTCTATGATTATTGATTTTAAAAGTGGTGTTAATGTGATAAGTTCATACATGATAGAGAAGTTGAAACTTACATGCATCAAACACAATGATTTTGGTAAACTTAAGGCGACTAAGCAATGCATGGTTTCTTTATCCATTGGGAGATACTCTGATAATGTTCTTTTCGATGTAATTCCAATGCAAGATTATCAAATCAAGCTTGGACGTACATGACAGTTTGATAGGAATGCAATTTATGATAGGGAAAAGAATAGAGTTTCTCTTGAGTTGAACAAAAAAACATATAAATTTGTATCTTTAAATCCATCCCAAGTTTATGAAGATCAGAAACGTGTTAAAGAAGCAATGAAAGATTTTGAGAGAGAAAAGAAGATAGGAGTAAGGAAGTGCATGTTGATATTCCAAGAGAGGAAAGAAGAATGCTTGTGTTGTGTGAAGAGGATGAAATGTCAAGTGAGGTCAAGAGAAAAGAAAAAAGAGATGATCATGAGAGTATTAAAGAGGGTGGTAATAATGAGGTAGAGAAATAAAAACTAGGGAGATTGAGTGACATTATTTTTTATTCTAACTCTAACCTTTCTACTTCTTCTTTTAGTTGGTTTGACTCTCTTGTAGGTACTCATGGAAAAGTTTGCATTGAAAAGCCTTCATTGGATGAACTTAATACTAAGGTGGTTAAACTTAACACTACATGTCCCATTGAGCAAGTGTTTGTTCATGAAAAAGATATAGGTAAAAAGAATTATTTTGGACTTGTCCAAGATAAGATTTATAACAAGAATTCCAACAAGGCAGATGTAGATCTAATGCCAATAAGCAAGGAAACACGAGGTGATATTATTCCTTTGTTACATAAGACCAAGATAAGACATAATTCTTCAAGTCTTGGTGATTGTAAGGTTAAAAAGATGTTTGTTATTAGTGATGAGGAAATACGTAAATATTTTGATATCGGTGATCAAATACCCTTTGTTGAACCTATTCATGATTCCTTGTTGGAGAATTTGAGCAATTACTTAGAATTTGGTGGAGATTTTATTTTAAGATTGAAAAGTTCTTCTAACCTTCTTGAAAATTCCTATGCATATGTGGATAAATTTTATGTGGAAAAATCTTTGATAAGTGTAATTTATGATGCTTGGCTATATCATAAAAGTGTTAAATTTGATACATATTTTATGGAGCTTATGACGTCTTTAACAAGCCCAGTGGAGTACTTTATTGATAGAGCTAAATTGAGGAGGCACATATCATTTCCTACGTCATTTAAACATGAATATTGTTATGCTCATACAAAGAAGAGAATTTTCTATTGGGATGATGATGTCCACATGCTTTATAAAGGTGTACTTATATATGCAATGATTAATTGGGTTAAGTGGACACATGGTCAGTATCTTGTTTTGTTCCTACCATTGTAGCTTTCAAGTAATGAATGTTGTTTTGTATTGTATGTCTTCTTGATTTTGAGAGATTCCAATTGAAGGATGAATTATTTTCAAGAAGAGGGAAATGATAACATCCAGTGTAGCCCACTTGCATTAAAATTGACGGGCTTCAATGTGAATCAAGAAGGTACTTATGATGGAAGAAAAATTCAAGAACGAGCCCAAAAATTATGGAGAAGCATGGGCTAAGTGTTATACATATTTCATGATTCAAGTCCAAGTCCAAACGGAAGAAGATTGGGTCATATGATTTTTGATTAAATTTGAGAATTTTTCCTTATTTAGTTAGGGATTTAGTTTTGATAGTACTTTCTTAGTTTAAAAGTTTCCTAGTTTAAATTTTCCTAGTTTTGAAGTTTCCTAGTTTAAAGTTTCCTAGATTTATTTATTTTCATAAAAGTAGAATTCGAATCTCATGCTATTTGGGATAGGTTTATTCCTTATATATAGGGATGAATTTTTGTTATTTTCAATCAGACAACATTATTATTAATTGAGAGTTTCTCTTATTTACATCTTTGTGTGTGGCTACTTTGGATTTATCTTGCAACCTTATAAGAACGATTCTTTAGGAGGTAAGATTAATTCTTAACTTGATATCTTTGGTTTCTATTAAAGTTAATTAAAAAAGGTGTTTAGTCTTATACTAACTATTGTCTTTAATTTCTTCGTGATAGGGGTCTAGATCCTCTTTGGATCTAAGTTCTTGAATTGACTTTATTAGTATCATAATTAGTCTTAATCCACTAATTTTGAATTCTAAGATCAATTAGGGTTCTTAGCACTTATCTCGAAATTGGAGATTTATTCTCAAATTTCATCTATCTTTAATTTTTTGTCTTTAATCTTAAGGTTTTTGCTTCTGCCTTATTTTTTTTGTTTATCAACGTAACCCGATTCTTATCACAATTCTTTTGAAGTAATTGTATAGGAGGAAGAGGTAGACACTGGACAAGGTGGACTAATATATGCCTACCGGAGGTTGAAGGAGGATTGGGCTATAGGTCTATACAGGATGTTTCAGCTGTTTTTTTCTACAAATTATGGTGGAACTTCAGAACAAAATGATCAATTTAGAGTATCTTTATGACTAATAAATATTATAGGAAAACCTATTGTAATTTAGTAATGTGAAAAATGGGTGGAGGGTCACAGGTATGGAAGAAGATACTTCAAGCAAGAGACCAAGTTAAACATCACATAATATGAAATAAAAAAAGAGGAGATGTGTCATTCTGGCATGACAACTGGATAGAGTTGGAATATTTGTATACCATTAAAGGAGAGGAAGTTGAATGAGATGATAACTATAAATCAATCGTCATAGAGCTAGTTGACTAAGGAGCATGAATGAGATGTTAATACTTTACAGGAGCTGTTACCACAGGATATGGTTGATCATATCATTTATAATTAAACCCCTGAGGTTACACAGTCACAGAGATAAACTTTATTGGTGTTTAAATACAAAGGGGATTTTTGGTGAAAACGGCTTAGCAATATATAAGGCATAAGGAAAAGAAGAACATGATTTACAAATGGATATGGGTTCAAGGACTACCCTTCAAAATCTCTTTTTTGATGCGGAGATTATGGAAGTTGAAACATTCAGTGGATGATAGGATAAGGAGATGGGGAATAGAAGGTCCTTCAAGATGCTGGTGTTGTCAGAATCCATAGTAGGAGACCATGGCTCATGTATTCTTGAGAAGTACCATTGCTAACAGGACTTGATCCTCTTATTGTTCTTTTGCAGGTATGAATATAGACGGTTTTTCACTCATAGAGGTTATAATGTTGTGGTGGGGTGCTGATGTCAAAAAGGGAATAAGATCATAATATAAGGCTCTTCCAAGCATTAAAGTATGTGAGTTATAGAAAAGAAGGAATAGTAGCAAACATGAAGGGAAAAGGATCTCTGTGCATAGAATTATTCATAATGTGGTGGGTACTATGCATATGCTCTTGAAAGTGAGGAAACCTGAATGTAAATTTAGTGGAAACTGGTCATATCTTATGCAACAACTGGAGAATTTTAGAGCAAGAGTAAAGGTTAGAAAAATACTATGGGAATTTCCTCCTATTGGTTGGGTCAAGTATAACACAGATGGTACTTCCAAAGGTAATCCAGGGGTAAGCTCACATAATTTTTGTCTAAGAAATGCAGTTTGGGATATAATATATATACGGAAGCTACACTCATGAAGGACAATACAAATACTTTTCAAAGGCAACAACAGTATTACAAGCAAGCAAACATTATCAACAAGTAGTCTATACACAAGCTATATTTCAAACAGATTCTATGCTCATTCAGAAAGTCTTATTAGGGGAGCGGGAATGTCCATGGATTATCGCACAGGTAATAGAAGAAATCAAGGACAATATTCAATGCAAAAAGGTTATTTTTCAACACACGCTCAGTGAAGAAAATAAACTGACAGATTACCTAGCTAATCATGCAATCAATTCAGGAAACTGTAAATATGACAATTTTAAGAGCATGAAAATAGAAGGTAGAAGGATCATTAACAGCAATAAACTATAGAGTCCATACTTAAGAGTTTCATCTGCTAAGGGATTAAGGGGCTGGGATGGCTAAAACATATAGTTTTTTCAGAAGATCTGAATTCACAAAGCCTCTTGGGCAACAAAAAAGTGAAATGTTATCTAGCCTAGGCTATTACAACCTTAAAAAAAAATTTGGCATAATGGGAGGGGCTTAGGGCGAATTTGAAGCGGATAGACTGAATGATGACTCCATTACCATGATGTGAAAGTGTGAAGCTTCCTATGCACTTCACCACTAATCCACCTACAAAAATAGATATCTTAATCACAAGGAGAGGAGAGAAATAATGTCTAATAGAGTAAGGAGCTACCTATAAAGGGAGATCATCATTCTGAATGATCACCCTCGATAACATAGGCTGAAAGACGCAACAGTGAGAACAAGAGTAAATAATATTGAAGCTACAAAGGGGAGTCCACTTACTCTTGAAAGGTGCTATGAAGGAATGGGAGAAGCCGATGGGAATAGAGTTGATTACCCACAGGAGAAGGATGAGCAATCAAGCATTAAAGGTTGGCGGAAACATATCTCAAGTGTTGAAGGATTAGGAAATGAAAGGATTAGGGAAGATTTGATAGGCCCTCCCCTCTATTTATATGTAATAATTAGGCAACTAGGGTTAGGCTATTGGGCCTCCCGATTTTTTTCTTTTTCTGTTTGTTTTGGACCAATTGGACAGACTCTGTTTTCATTCCACTAATCAATAAAGCCCAAATTTAATTTTTTTTTAAAAAAACTCTATGTTTATCCTAGGCTCTATTGTAGTATCACGTATTTGTTATTCTCGACTTGACCTAGTACGTATATTTGTTGATGACTAAAACTAAAAGTATATTTCTTTATTAAGTGAATACTCATTAAACAAAAAGAATACTCCTCTTTCTTATTTATTTGTCATTTTTTTTAAGTTGCACACCCGGCTCTTCAAGAAACACATCAATTAAAAATTAACTTGATTAAATTACTGTTATTTATTAGTTATTTTTATTTAATATTTCTTTTTTTTGCATTACACTAATATCTCTCCATATTTTTGACCAAGGGTAACGATAGAAAAAGACCGCTAGTTATATTTTATTTTCTAAAATGACAAGTATGATAGAATATTTATTTTTAATAAGTACAACAAGTATTTAGAAAAAGAAAGCATAGCAAATACTATTCCAATTAGTATTTTTTTGTCAAAAATTTAATTCATTTTCAGAGGCAACTGAGGTAGCTCATTCGAGAATCGGAAAAGGGTCAAAAATATCCCTGAACTATTTGAAATGGATCAAAAGTACCCTTCATTTATTTTTTGGCTCAAAAATACCCTTCTCTCTAACGGAATGTCACCAAACATGCCACGTGAATAAAAAAAGTAACTTGACTAGTCCACGTCAACATACACAAATAAAAAATCACTTTATTTAATCAATCTGACCATTAATCTATTTTTTTTTATTTAAAAGACCCAACTCCACTCATATTAAAAATAAAATCCGACCCAAGAGGAAAAAATTAAAGAATTTGATTGCTTATTTTTCATGTGATGGATTCAAATATTTTGGATTGATTAAGGCGAAAGATGAGGAAACAATTAGGTCCTTAAATTATTGATCCGAATGAATCGAATTTTAATTGGGTTGACCCTAAACAATTGGATCCTCAAATAGTTGAACCGACTTTCAAGAGCTTGGATTGCTACTGGATGTCCTATCTGAATTTGTCTAATGAGGAATCTGATTATAGTGAGAGGAATGATAATTCAGTGACGAAGTTGAAATTTGGAGAGTGAAAGTTTAGTAACAATGTAGGACAACCACAAGTTGATGAGGTCAAGAATTGGTCGAGTGAGTCTCATAACTTTGAAAATGTAAAATAATGAAATATAAGGCGGTGAAAGGGATGATATGAGAAAAAAATTGAAGAATTGAATTTTGCCTCTTGGTTCGAGTTTTTTGAATGTGGATTGGATTGAATTTTTAAATAGAATAAAATAGGTTGATTGCTAGGTGGATTAAATGGAGTGATTTTTCATGTGTATGCTAAAGTGAATTGATTAAGTGACGTTTTTTTAATCTACATGGTGTGTTTAGTAACATTCCGTTAGAGAGAAAGGTATTTTTGAGCCAAAAAATTAACGAAGGAGTATTTTTCAGTTAAAAAATTAACGAAGGGATATTTTTTAACCAAAAAAAACATAAGGGTATTTTTGATCTATTTTAAATAGTTTGGAGGTATTTTTAACCCTTTTCCGTTCGAGAATTAATTGTAAATACTCCTTTTGGCACAAAGGTTCGCAGGCCTTCTCTCTAATTCGGGAAAACCTGTTATCCTAGAATTACGCTTGAAAGAAATGATCTTTTGTCATCATTTATAAAATGAACACAAAAAATGACCTTTTCCGATCTATTGCATATAAAATCTGAAAATCTATTGTAAAAAGAACATAGAATAAAGAATAAGTTTGTCAATGGCTACAAAACCAAATCTCCCATGTAGGTATTAATTAATTAAAGAAACAAAAGATTAAAGTAAAACAAATTATTTGGAAGATAATGAATTAACTTGAGGTGTATCTACGTATACATCTATCAAAAAGTAACTTAAACCTATACATTAACTTATCATATTTACATAAATTCTCACCCTTACAAAGTAATTGAAAAATTTTCAATTAATTATGTATCTTCGTTGTTTATATTGGGAGCTAATTATGTTTCTCAACAGGCTCAAAATTTAAAAAAAAAATATGAAAAGCTAATTATATATCTTTAATTATGTATTTCGATAAACTCAAAATTGAAAAAAATATATGAAAAGCTAATTATGTATCTTTAAAAAGACATATCTTCGTTGGATGTATTATGTATCTCGATAGACCCAAAATCAAAAGAAATATATCGAGAGCTAATTATGTATCTTTGTTGAATGTATCGGAAGCCAATTATATATTGAGACAGAGGTAAACACGAATTTTTTTATAATTAATCTCCAAACTGTCAGAATGTACATTGTTTTTACCATATCTATTCTGGCATTGAAGAGAACTTTGTGTAGGCTTTTGATACTGGGCCTGAGACTAATTAGTTTTAGGGATAGTTGTGCGGCTATAAATACTGAATATTTAAGTGTTATCACATTTTCTCTTAACTATTTGATTAATTACATCATATCCCGATTTTTCAAAATTGTGACACATATAAAAAGTGATACATTTAAAACTGACTAGATATTTATTTTAGGAAGTAACAAATTTTATTTTGTTATGCAGAACAAATCATGCTCAATCAATTACAAGCTGGATTTACTATATACCAAAAATCCTCAATTCCCCTCAACCAAATTTCAAATTTGAACCAAACCATACGTATCATTTTGAATTATAACAAAAAAAATTGCTTGTTCTCCTTCTCCATTTTTTGATACTTTAATGGAGCTCATGATTATTCTTCTGAAAATTCTGACCCAAAACAGGTGCTTATGAAAATTTTGATTCCTTCATCCCTCAAAATTTCTTTAAGCCTATCTACTACATTGAGGTTGTGTGCACTGTCAATCCTTAAGATATAGGAAGATCATTTTTCACAACCAAATTAAGATTTTGCCAAGAACAAATATTGATAATAACACAAATTAAAAGATGATTCATATGTCAAATGTATCACCTATTTATAAATGAAAACAACAATAAAATGAGTATACAAAGTATTAGGATATATGTATCACCAATAATCTGATCCACAAAGAATCACTCTTACACTGTAGGATAATATGTATCACCAATTAAATAACAGAATATGTATCAAACATTCAGTATGAACAAAATGTATCACTCATTAATAGCATATGAATCACTCAATAATTGAAATAATAACTGTATCTACCATATAAATCATCATAATACCATACGTATCACCCATTAATATCATATATCACCCATTAAAACCATACAAACTGTATCTATCGTATGAACTACCATAATACTCATATAATGATACTATATTTATTATTCATATGAATCACCATTAAAGCATAAACATGTCTGAATAACTAAATAAATTATACATGTATCAATCAATTTTAAAAAAAATATGTTTCACCTATATGTATCACTTGCGATATCAAATTGACCTGAATTTTTGAAATTAATGAAGTAATTAACGGTTCTAAGCAGTTGAAGTAGTGGAGAAGGAAGTTATCTCAAATTATGCTAATTTGGGAGAGATTTTAGAGAAGGAAATTATGGGAGAAAAATGGCTTCATGCATTAATGGAGGAGAGAAAATCGGGTAGGTGGAGAAAGAAATTATCTTAAATTCTGCTAATTTGGGAGAGATTTTTTGGGAGGAAATTGTGGAAAAAAAATGAATGTATGTGTTAATGGAGGAGAGAATCAGGTAGGTGAGTTACAACATATGTATCAACGTTAAAGTTGAAAATCAAAATTTTACGTAAATTCTTAAAAAATAAGGAATATTGGGTAATATAGTCTCTTAAGTTTGAGTTTTGTGTAATTTAAATAATCCCACCCGCTTGGCAAGTGAAATTCAGTTACATGAAATGGCCATTCTTTCCCTTTTTTCTTATTTCTAATATAAAGAGACCCTGCACTGCTTCTATCCCACTCTTTTTTTCATAAATAACTCATGTTCGTTTTTTTTTTCTTGCTTTGTTAATTTGTGGTTGGTCCATGCTTTTTTTTTTTTTTTGGATAATTGCTTTACTTTTTTTATTACCTTTATTTAAAAGAATAAATGATTTTTTCTTTTTGATTCAACCAAAGTAAAAAATAATCACTAATTATAGAAATTGTATAATTATTATATGTAAGAGTATTTTTTTGAGATAATAGTCTAAAAATATCTGTACTTTGCCTAAATATGCAGTTGCGCATACTGAACTTTCCGGGGGTCAAATGACCTTCTAGATTTTTTTTTCGTATTTAAATGACATATATGTACCCATTTGGACTACTTAGTCAATCCATTAAAAATGGGTGATTCACACGTGCCCCTGACATTTAAATAAAACTGCAATCATTGTTTCTTCTTCTTCTTTTTCTCCTTTTTTTTTTGTCTTTATTTAGTTCATACTATTTTCTTAAGAAAATCATTTCCCAAATTCCAAATTCAAATTGAAAACTTTCTTCAATAATTTTATTCATAGATAGATTGGGGAGTTTATTATAGTGTAAAGTATTCACTGACTGTTGTGTGTTTGCAAAGCTATCATTTTCTCCATATCTGCACCCTGCTGTCATTTTCTCCATCTTTGTACCCCTCTTCCAAACCCAAAAATAGTCCTCTCTTAGCATGGTTAGTAATAAAAAATCAACATTGAATCACACCTCCGCATTCAACATTGAATCTTTCCTGTCTGAACAAATGTTATTCAAATTCAATTTTACATCTTCTATGGCTGATCCTAATTTAAAAAATCAGAAATTAGAAATTAAAAATTACTGAGAAGAAATTAAGAAATAGTGAGAAGGAGTTTTAAACAAACAAAGAAAATCAAGAAAGATATCAGAATTTTTGACGAAAAAAACTTACCTTCAATAATGGAGATGAAACTGGGAGAAGAGTAGAAGAAAGGAGGTAAGGAATATTGATGGAAAATATATAAAATAAAGAAAATTGAGGGGTTCTTTGACAAAAAAAAAGTTTATAACGATTTTTTAACACTCTTATGCGCTCAATGTGCGTGAATTATACGTAATGGTCCAAGTGGCCAGATATATGCCATTTAAATATGAAAAAAAAGTTTAGGGGATCATAGGACCTCCGCAAAGTTCAGTATGTGCAACTGCAAATTCAGGCAAAGTGCAGGTATTTTTCGGATTATTATCCCTATTTTTTCAAATACATTTAAAAACGAATGTGTCAATGCATATTTAATACCAAATACATATATACATATTTTATACAAATAATGATACAACTTATATACATATCATAATAATAATTTTACAGTTTCTATACACATCCTATACAATCTTTAGTTACAATAATTATTTTGATACATATCCTATACAACAATGATACAATTTCTACACACATTCTATAAAAATTTTATACAACATTTTTACATTTTATTTACATATTCTATACAATCTTTAGCTGCAATAAAATATATTCTATGAACGATTGTGCAGTTTCGATACATATTTTATACAACAATTATATAGTTATTTGCACATTCTATACAACAATTATATAATTTTTATACACATTCTATACAGTCTTTAGTTGCAATTATTATTTGGATATGTATTTTGTACAATAACTATATACAATTTTACACTCATTCTTACATTTTTTATATATATCTTATGTATATACATATTTGATATAACAATACAATTTCTATACATATATCGTATATAGGGTACACATTCTATACAAAAAATATATCATTTTTATACAATTGTATTTAATTATTATTTTTAAACAAACGAAAAAAAGAAAGCAAACTTTTTGTCTTAAAAAATTGTAGAAAAATAATAATAATAAACTAAACTGAAATATTTTCAAAAAAGGGTCGAATGACCCAAATTGAAAGGCTGAAAATGACCTATATGGCTGAATGGCCATTGAATGACATAAATTTGGCCGAGGGACCATAGAATGTCTACTGGCCCAAACATGGGCAAATACTTTTGGGGAAAGGACAAAAATAATCGTGCGTCTATAAATAATTCCATCCACTTGTCCATTGAAAATCAATTACCATGAAATGACCCTGCTTTTTCTTTTTTCTTTTTTAAGAAAAAATTACCTAAAAGAATAACTTAAGTTTCTAACTACTAAAAATTTCTCCACTTTAAATTTCTTACATATGTCCCAACATTTACTATTTTTACCTTGTGTAGTTGAGATACATCTTAAAAATTTTCTTTTACAGTTATAACTTTACCAAATTAAGCAACGATTTCCTCCTCTTTCAACGCCTTCTTTTTTGCTGCAGTTTCAATCCCCTTTTTTGCTCTAATTCAAACTTTGAAATTAAGGTAAAATTTCCCCCTAAAATCATCTTCAGTATCTTATTATTATTATTAGGGTTATTTCACCTAGTTCCCGTTTCCTTTCCCATATCTTATTCCTCGTCGCCGCAAAAATGACTACATGTTTCAAGAAGAACAGAAAGAAGCTCGGCCATGTTAGCGCCATTTACGGTCATATAGGTAAGCATAGAAATCATTTCGGTGGTCATGGTAACGTCGGAGGTATGCCCTACTATCAACATCGACAAGCTTTGGTAACTTGTGTCCACAAAAGGTGAAAGATAAGGCTGCTGCAAGCAAAGGTAGTTCTCTGTTGATTGATGTAACTCAATACGGGTACTTTAAGGTGTTGGGAAAAGGTGTTTTGCCGGAGAATCAGGCTTCTATGGTGAAAGCAAAGCTGATTTTGAAGAATGCTAAGAAGAAGATTAAGGAGAATGGCGGTGCCATTGTGCTCACTGCTTAGGTTTGATTTTATTTAGCTGATTTTGGTATTCGTGTAGCCGATATTGACCTTTTTGGGATTAAGGCTTAGTTTATCTTCAGTTTTGGAGTTTGATTATTAAGGAATGTTTAAAATCAAAATGGATTTCTCTAATGATATTTTGTTGAGCGAAGAAAAAATCAATTGAAACCCCCGATAGAAGATGATAC
The DNA here is from genome assembly GCA_030864225.1 of Capsicum baccatum var. pendulum. Lineage (NCBI taxonomy): Eukaryota > Viridiplantae > Streptophyta > Magnoliopsida > Solanales > Solanaceae > Capsicum > Capsicum baccatum. The sequence continues at coordinate 230,172,209 of CM061558.1, read as the reverse complement.
GGTGACCAACGAATTTAATGTCATTCATCTTTTCGGGGGGGGGGGGGGGGGATAGTGCATCATTATCTCAAAACAAAAATTCAAGATCTATGGAGACCTTCAGAGCAATTTCTTGTATCTCTTGTTCTCTGTTTTTGTTGTTATATGTATCTCTTATTTTTTATGTTTTAGTAAAATAGACATATCAAAGATAAATGTTAGCAATCTTAAAGATATATATTGTGTACGAGGTTGTTTTATATGTATCTCACACTATTTTTTTTATTCAATTATTTATACCAAAGATACATATTCGATAAAATAACAGATACGTTCTATGATTTTTGTATATCTGATTTTGTTATTGTGGATTTATTTATCTCTTATTATTTCTAATTTGGGTAATTTCAGGATTAAATATATATATTTACACATTCATGATACTTTTTTCAATATCTTGTATATATTGTTATCTGTTTAAGTTTTATACGTATCTCTTGTTTTTAAGTTTTAGTGAAATCAGCATACTAAAGATACATGTTAGTAAGCTTAAAGATACATATAATGTATGAGGGGTATGTTATATATATCTCGCATAATTTTATATTTTTTGAATTCAATTATTTATATCAAAGATACATATTCTGTAAAGCAATAAATACAATTTAAGCATTTTGTATCTCTGGTATTATGTTATTGTAGATGTATGTATCTTTTGTTATTGCCTATATATATTTTCTTGATGTTCATACTTACCTATATTTTTCTTTGCAGGTTTGCCCCATATGTAATGATGAAGTCTCATGTCATCAAGGATCTATAGATCTATGACACTTTGTATTAAATCAAATTATTGTGCTGAAATCAGTCAATGATTTATTGAATAAGTTAAGAAAAATGCACAAGTTTTTTATTAACATATTCTACTAATATAAATCCTATTTAAATTGAGGGGTATGACCTTCATGTATGTTTATTGAGTATCTAAATATATAAATTTCCACTCTGTTCATAAAACAAACTACTTTTGTTTCAAAGTTGATCAAAGACGAATCCAGAATTTTGAATGCATGTTGATAAGGATAGGCTCCTGCTCTGACTAACTTATGCAACTTGTCAAGTATCGTGCTATAAAAGTTCTATACTCAAGAGGTAAAATAAAAATAATGTTGACAAAGTACTAAGCAGAAAAACTCAAGACTCATTAGAAATTAAAATTCTTTAGTAGTAAAGTTTGTAGAATAGAAAAAAAGTTATAGATTCTGACAACTTATGATCCTTAGTAAGTCTTTTCAAACTATAGCACAGAACAATACTTCTTTGAATTTAAAGGAAGATTAGAGAATATTCAATGATGGACTTGAAAAAAAACTAAAAAGAAGAGCAAAAGAAATTTTCTACAAAAGAAAATAGTATTGTACTTAAAAATAGTGTTTGAGCCAATTTGCACGCACCATGAATATTTCATGGGATAGCTGCTATTTACCAACAACACAGATAACAGATAACTCTATCCACCAAAGCTTGAATGGATCAATATAAAAATTAGCTAGTGTTTTGGAATCTTATAATTCTAAGTGAGTTTTTTCATGCTATAGAGCACAACAACGTTTCCTTGAATTTCAAGGAGGATTTGGGGCATATACAATGGGGTGGATTTGTAAAATCTAAAAAAAATAATAATAAGATAAACTCTCTATAAATAGAAAATAATACAGTATAAGTAAAAGGCAAAAACAAATTTTTTCTTCTCCTTTCAGCTGAATCACGTTCAATTTATGTTGGTTGAACTGTTTAAAAATAGTGTGTGCATGTTTGAAGTATCTGGCAAGATCGAGACATCATTTTTTGAGATTCCAGTAACATAGTCTCCAACCAATAGGACTATATCCACTTAAAGAGGCCAGTCCCTCACCGACATGATGCTTTAAATATCCATATACAATCATCCGAATGACATTTTAGGACATAACTGCAAACGTACAAAAAAACTTCACAATCTGTTATAAACAAGAAGTATTTTAATGTACTGAAAAAATAATAAGAGATACAATCACTGCATCATCGTGCACAAAAAAAAATGAGAGATACATACACTGCATAATCTTTCGTATTCTTATATCACTAAAACTAAAACATCACGAGATACATTTTTATACACAATCAGATTACCAGAGATAGAAGAAAATGAAAAATGTATCATGCATGAAAAAATATGTATCTCGACCAACTTAATTCCTAAAAAAAATAAAATAACATGAGATACATACATCTACAACAACACAGAACAATATATATAGAACATAATACCATAGATACAAGTTAACACAAAATGTATCTTTAAGCTTAAAAATCTGAATCTTTTGTATGAATTTTTCATTAAAATATAAAAAATATAAGATACGTATAAATTCATAAACAGAGAACAAGTTATACAAGATAACACAATATGTATCTTTAAGCTTAAAAACATGTATCTATTGCAATGTTTATTTTAATAAAATATAAACAACACAAGATACAAATAAATGTTCTTGTTTTAACTAAAACATAACATGTATATTTGACAGTTTATAAGCCTCCACCAACAATTATGGATGAATTTTTTATTAGTGATACATCAATTGTGTATGCCTACCCTACACAAAAAAAAATCGTGTCTGAATTGTAACAGAAGTAACATCTATAACATGTATTGCTACATGCTCAACCAATGCTTTAGTAATTGACCAAGCCTCGACGCCAAACCAAATGAGATGTTTAGTTTAGAAAAATGAAAAAATATATATGAGACAAGACTATACAGCCATAAAAGTGTTTACTAGGATTAGACGACACAATACTAATATGAACTAAGCAGCATCACATTGACAAAGTATTCTAGTAATTCATGAATTAACTAATTATAATCGACAAATAAATGTTCTTGTTTTAATTAATTAATACGAAAAAGCGAAGCTGATTTTGAAGAAAGTTGAGAAGAAGATTAAGGAGAATGACGGTGCTGATTTCGAAGAATGCAGAGAACTTTTTACAATCTGAAAACAAATTATGAAAATGTTCTTGTTTAAAATGGTGGAATAACAAACTAATTATCATATTTCGTGGGATATTATTTTATTTTTACCATAATTAGTTATCTTAATTGCTATTGTAGTGCTAGTTTAGCCTTCACATCTCTTAAAACATGCTAATTAGTTTAAGTACAACACGTATCTGCAGAATGTATCTAACTTAAGTTATATGTATCACCAAAGGCTAAAAGTTGGGATTTTATAAAATTTTGAAAATAGTTGAGATATTTAGTAAATACTAGTAAACATGTCATTATCTATGTAATTCTTACTTTTTTTAATACAAAGAGACCCCGCACTGCTTGTAATCCCACTTTCTTTATACATTACACATGTCCTTTTTTTTTTGCTATGTTAATTTCTAGTTGGTCCATATTTTTTTTAATTATCAAAATTAATAAAAAAATAATAAATAATTATCAAAATTGTATAATTATTATACATAAGAGTATTTTTTTAGAAATACATTTAAAAAAGAATGTGTCAATGCATATTTGATACCAAATACATATATACATATTCTACACAATAGTGATACAATTTCTATACACATCCTACACAAATACATATTTTATACAATAATTATATATTTTTCTTACACATTCTATACAACCTTTAGCTACAATAAAATATATTCTATGAACAATTATACAGTTTTAAAACACATTTTATAGAATAATTATACACTTTTTTTTACACATACTATACAACAATTATATAATTTTTATACACATTCTATACAATAATTATACAATTTTATGCACATTCTACACAAATTTTTGCTACAATTATTATTTGGATTCATATTTTATACAACAACTATATATAGTTTTTGTATACATTTTTACATTTTTATATATATTCTACTCATATACATATTTGATATAACTATATAATTTCTATACATAAATTATATACATGTACATATTCTATAGAGCAATTATATCATTTTTATACAATTGTATTTAATTATTATATTTGCAATTATTATTTAGCAGCAGCAACAACAACAACAACAATAATATTAATAAAATAAAAACTAATTTTTTTTTAAAAAAGGGCTGAGTGACCCAAATTGAAAGGCTAAATAGCCAATATGGACAAAAGGCTCAATGACCCAAACTGAACCAACATTTTCTTGAGTGGCCAAACGATGTCCTTTTCCTTTAGTTTTAGAACCGGGCAAGTCATTAAGGGGAAAAGATACTGGATGGCCATTGGTCGAGGCAATTCAAACCGAATGATCATATTTCCATGTATAAATTTCATAAATCCTAACATTTTAGAAGTAATTACATCCCATCCCATTTTTTTAATTAGTTTAGTCTCTCTCCCAATTAATATACATTCTTTAAAAGGCATACACATAACAAGTAATGTATATTGTAATTTGCTAGAGTCCTAGAAAACAGGGAGTAATGGATATTCAACATTCATTGACGTAAATAGCGCAACTAATTTAATACGTGGATTATTGCATCCCATAAATCATGTTTCATAAACGGAATTTCAAATTTTAAAAATCACAAATACCTAAAAACGCAAATCTGAAGCAAAAGCATAAATCAAAAATCAAATTTCATCTCTATTTTTTGTTGTTTACTGAAGAAAGAAAATTATTTCCAATTATTGAAGATGAATATTGCTATTCTTTTAAGGTACTCGGGTAAATGGAGATCTCAAACAGAATATGTGGATTATAAAAGTGAAGGGATTGTTGTTGCTGAATCAGTAAATTATTTGAGGCTTATTTCGTCGATTGTTGATGAACTAAACATTGATGAAACTCGAAAAAATATTGATGTACGTTATGTTGTTAACGGGAATGATTCACCTTTTCATATCCGTAACGATAATAACGTACGATTGTATGTCGAGTTGAAAAAAATCAACTGGCGTTCATGATGTATCCGTTATGTATTTCAACAACACAAAAATATGAAGATGAAATATTGTTCGATAGGAAAATAGGAGTTGTGGTTTGCCTAGAAGGTGTTGAATCTGATGCTTTGGCTTTATCTGTTGTTGAGACACAAAATGAGTATGCTTTGTATGTACCAAAGGTTGAAGATAACTTGATATGTGATAGAAAGAGCATTGATGTAAAGGTGAAACTGATGTATAAGGATAAAAATACGCTTGTTTCAGTGATGTCGAAATATGAGGTGACTAATAGATTCAATGTTAGAGCAAAATGATCAGACAAAAAAAAGGTGAAATCATATTTTTTTTATACTAAGCAGTATGATATATGAAATCATTGAATGTTTTATATTATTTATTTTTAATTAAAATGTCACATATAGTTGCATGAACATGTGTATTTTTTTGTGCTAAAACTAAAATCGAAATATAAATTATTAGTGTGACCTTTGCAATATCTGTTTGTTAGTATGTTGAAGTTATGTATGTTTATGTGAGGTAATGAATTTCAATTTATAAAATTTTTATTGTATTTTCTGAAAATCCATCGTATACATACGACAATACTGATTACCATTTTCTGCGTTATTAATTTTTGTGAGGTGCTTGGTTTAATATACATATAAGTTGCTATGTCTATGATTTTAATTGTTTATATTATCAGTTTTGGTAAAGGAAATATATTATGTATATTAAAACATACGCATAAGTAATTATGTATGTGTAAACATATACATAATTGGTAACATGTCAGTAGATGTGTTATTTAATCCATAATCTGCATATTTTGTCTTTAAAGTTTATTACGTGAATTATTAGATTGTATATAGCTTTGTTTGATGAAATATTATGCATGTCTATGTTGTATTATAATGGATTTGTAACAATTAAATCGTTAAAACTTATGAAATGATGCAAAATATAATCATTTGAATAGTGTTTTTTATATTTCAACTATGTACTCCCCTGTTACAATGAGAAATGTACATGAAAGTTGGAAGCATCTAGTTACAAAAAAATAGATGTTTTTATGATTCGAAAATTTAATCCAGAGCATACATGCAAATTTGAGGGATAGGAACCTGTAGAATATTTTGGCGACAATTTCTTTTGCATGTGAATTCATAGCTCCAAAACTAGTTAACTATAAGAGAAGGCACACACTGAAGGATATCATTGAAGAAATAAAAGTTGTATATAGTATGGATATAGATTATATGAAAGCATGACATGCGAAAGAGTGTGTCATCGCTTTGCTGCGGGGCAGACCTGTGGATGGTTATAGACAGATGCCGAGATACATTTATATGTTAAAAAATATATATACTAATTCACACATTGCAATGGACAAATAATGAGATAATCGGTTCATGTATTTATTTATAGCATTGCATCCTATGATAAGGAGTTTTGAGTATTGCAGGCCTATTGTTGTTGTTGATGGTGCACATTTTAGTGGACCATATCAAGGCACTTTTGTGTCAGCAAGTACTCTTTATGGTGCAGGTATGTGAAAAATCATAAATCCCTGATTTTTTTTAAACATTCATTGTATTTCATATTTAATTTTTTTTTAAGTTATTGAAAAAAATTCATTAATCTTTTTTTGTATTTAAAAAAAAATAGTAAAAATTATATTTATTATCACGTACGTAGTTATGTATATTCTAATAACATATGTTAACTATGTATATGTTAACATATACATCTATGTATATGTTAACACATACAAAAATTTTGTCCAGTAGACTTTAAAAATATCTTGTTGTTCTTCTACTAATACAACTTTTACTTAATTTAGGATGCATATTAGCACTTGCGTATGAGGTTGTGGATACTGAGAATGATAATTCATGGACATGATTTTTCAATCAGTTCAAAGTTGTATTTGGTGAACGTGAAAACATATGTGTTGTTTTTGATAGGAACGAAAGTATTATAAAAATTGTCAGTGTCGTATATCCAAAAGTCCCACATCCTGCGTGTATATGGCATCTTTGAAAAAATATTTGTAGTTACTTTCGTAAGAGCAAAGAAAGTATCAGTGATTTATTTTATTCAATGGCTAAAACTTATAGGAAAGATGATTTTGAATATTTGATGGCAAAGATTGAAAAAGCTGATCCGAGAGTGAAAAAATATTTACAAGAAACTGGATATGAAAAGTGGAGTAGATGTCATTCACTAGTAAATAGAGGTCTGATGATGACCTCGAATATTGCTGAGTGTATTAATGGTTGTTTGGTAGAGGCCCGGTGATTGCCAATATATGAATTCTTAGAAGAAGTTTGAATATTATTTGGTTCTTGGAACTGTAAGAACCGTGAAATAGCTTCTTATACAAGTACCACTTTGGATCGTTGATTTGAAGAAATTCTTACTCTCAACGGTGTGAAAGCTTTGAGAATGACGGTATGCATAAGCTTTAACTTTTTGAAATGTGCATTTATATGTAGTATTTGTTTGACTGAAAATAAGTGTATTTAATTTTATATTTCCAGTAAAAAATATTTGGTTGAAATTTTATTATTTATTGTTTAGGTGAAGGCTTCTTCAACATATATATATTCGATTTATGAATCTGGGAGAAGATACATTGTTGATTTAGGAAATGACTCATGCAACTGTGCGAGATTTCAAATAGATCAAATCCCTTATGCTCACGCTATAGCTGTATTGAAGTCTAAACATGTAAAAGATTTTGGAGATTACTTTTCAGAACTACAACCCAAACACATTGGTCAAGACATATGGGGTTCCAATCGTTCCAATGTCAGACAAGAAAGACTGGGATGTTCCCAACAGTGTAGATTAAGAAGAAGTATTGCCATCGTTATACAAAAGACTTCTAGGTAGACCAAAGAAGGGGAGGAAGAAGAAATCAAGTGAAACACTTTCTTCAAACACAAACCGTTGTGAACGTTGCGGCCATGAAGGACACAATAGGCGTTCATGTAGTTTTTTTTCAAAGGAGAACTAGTTTATTGTTTTGCTATACTCTTGAAGAGTATAACTGATTTATTTTCGTCTTTTTTTTTTCTTTTAAATAAATTATTATTTATTTCAATTTTAATTTTAGCATTAATTTATTTTTCTTATTTTGTGATTTTTATGTATACGTTGGTGTATTTTCGTAAGTGCTTTGAAATATTCTAGAGTAACACAGTTGTGCATATTATCAAACAATGGTAACCTGTATAACATAAAACGTACATAGCTCCAATGTAAAAATTGTGATGTGTATATTTAATTTTTTTAAAAACTAAATTTTGAAAATCAACTGTTTTGTGTTTTCTGTATAATGTTGAATTAACTTATTGTTTTACTATGCTTACGAAGAGAAATGAAGTAACGTTGGAAACCAGTAGGAGGTACAGTTATATATTATATAACATACATAAATTATATTTATAGCCTTTAACTCAGATATATGTTTTATGTATATTATATATTAATTAATATAGATAATTTAATATACATAGCTCTAATATATAACGTCTGAGTTGTAAATGTAAACATATAGTTGTAAACAAAAAATTTTAAAAACAAATATTATGAGTTTTACATATAGCGTTGAATTAACTTACTTCTTTATTATTATTTTTTCAATTAAATATATACTTATGTATATTTTTCAGCATTTATTAGTTAGTTATATAATGTAATATGTATATTATAATATATACACAGATTAAAATTAGGAGGTTTTGTGTATATTAAAACATATACACACATTACAATTATGTATATTTTACAATATACAGTATTAACTTTTATTGTTTACAATGTCTATGAAAACATATACACACATAACAACTACAAATATATGTAAATGTTGTCATATGCCACATTCATCAAAAACTGTATTCGTCATTGCTAAAAAATACATATATTAAACAAAAACTTTATCATATTCATTAAAAAAACATTGTATTCTGCCTTACAAAGCAACTAAAATAATTAAAACTTTGAAAATTCCTAACAAATTTCAGCAGTATACATTAAAAATCTTAACAATATTCTTCAATAAGACTACTCAATGCAAACTATTGCATTATCATCTGAAATTTATATAATTCTTGACTTTGGTCTTGGAGGGTCATCATTTTCACTAACATAACCTTTCTTTGATTTTTGAATACCATATTTTCGAAGTAGTGTGGCGTAACGCATTCTAAGATATTCTGCTTCAAAACCATCAGAAGGCACGTTTATTTCTTCACTTAGGTATTCTACATAACCAACAACAAAGACTCCACAATCCCTGTCATACATACAAAAAATAATAGAAGTTATTACGTAATACTTACTAGCAATGAAAAATATAAATACATTAATACATGTACAGTAATATTGCAAATAAAAAGAATACATAAGTATACTTACATACTGTCGCATTCTTGTTTCATAATATGTTGAACATACCCAACGTCAAAGGAATGTTCATTCAGAATTTGTGTCGTCTGAGTAATCTTATCCCTATATGTTTCAAGATTAGGCCAATCTATACTAGATGTTTCATCATAAAATTTGTTGTCAAAGAGGTAAGTTGGCAGCATCTTAGCCAACTTATGAATCTCAGTAATTGATTCCGTATTCCTTTGCCTGGACAGCGAATCGCAGATGCATATGCGTCTATCCTTTAGAGAAATAACAGCTAACACCCAGTGAAAATTCTCATTGCAGTTGATAGGAACATACACCTCATCAACTTGGTGCCATGGTAAACCAGATGGCATGCAATATCCCTTGATTATATGTGTTATTGCCTCTTCAATTAGAGTAACGTGAACAGATTCAACATAATTTTGTTGTGTAGTCAGGACTGTATCTGTATCGTCTTCATAGTATTTGGAGTATGTCTTGTCAATATAGTTCTTGAAAAAATAGTTGGTTGTTGTGAATGTGTAATCTTGATCTCTCCTTAATTTTGATTTCTTCCGCAAATGATAGAAAATGACATCAATATGCTACAAAAGAAGAGAAAAAATGAAATGAATTATTTCCTATATAATAAAAATCACATACTTTTAAGAATAGTGTTTGTAGACATACATCTAGATAATTAATACATATACATAAAATATGATGAAACCTGAGTATGCAAGAAAGTTCATAACTACATACATTCAGTGATGTATATTATTTAATATACATACTGATTATCAATTATTAACATACATAGCCATTAGCAATCTAATACATCTATTAAGGTAGACATATACATATGTTGTTGTGTTATAATTGAGTTAACATATAGGTTATCATATACATAGATGATGTCCATCTATTGTAGTGATGAATTTGTTAACATATACACAAACTTTTTTGTGTGATCTGAGGATACTAGAATAAACATGACACAAAAATCAACAGTGATGTATATTATAACGTATATGTAGGTGTTGTCAAATGCCTAAACTGGTCATATAAAAAATGAACACATATATAGTGCAAAAACATGATGTACATAAATTAGAAATTGAAGTATTAGTTTAAGAGAAACATAATTTATTTAAAACTTATTGAACACATAGAAAATATCTGAAGTAGGTTAACACATATATACCATGCATGTATGTATACAACATAACAGAACAAGTAAAAATGAATGATTATCAAATTAAAAAAGTTTAAATACCTCATCGTTCCAACACGTGTTCTTTTGAGACATCAAGTAAAATCAATTTATTGCCCGTGCAAAAGCAACCACAAAATCAATTTCATGAACTCCTAGCAAAGATGATTTTGCTTTGTAGTGATCATCATCATATTTTTTATAAAAAGATTAAATTTGTTATTATAAAAAAATATATAGTACATTCATTGAGTGAAATAATTAATTTTAATATTGATAAAAACTTACTTTTTAGCATGAAACTTCAATAATTCTTCTTCCACCCACTGTTTGAACTCTTCAATTACATTGCTTGGCATAGTGTCAGATATTAGGAAACCATCAAAAGTGAATTGTTGTTTCTGTTCTTCGATCTTATCCTCAATTTCTTTAGAGCCAGAAGCATATTTTGTTGTGTATGGAGACTTGAAAACTTTGAATCTCATCCTGATTCTCTTAGCAACCTTATCAGGGGTTTTCGTAGCTTGATGAGCCGCGACAACAGCATCAAAAAAATTAAGAGGAAGCTGACTATCAGAGATGTCGTGTTGGTTCACAATTGATCCTGCCGGTGAAACTACTTCTATAGGAATGTCATCAACTGGTGCTGCAATAACTTTCAATATCGCATCTAACTCAACTTGAGCCGATTCAAAAAGTATACTCGAATAATCACCCTAAGATTAAATTTGAAGTATGTATTGTTAGATTTGATTTAACACACACGTAGTAGTGTCATGTGTGAAAATTAAGACATGTAGGGCAAAAACCTTTTTTGGTGAAGTTACCTGCATATTCGATGTTTCAACATTATCATTATCAGGTTTCTAGTTTTTCACAGCTGCAACTAGACATTCCAATGTGGCAGGACCAATATCAGCACTAACTCCTTCAACATCCTTGAAAACATAACACAAAACATATACAAAAGTATATCATTATTTTGATTTAATTGTAAGCGAAAAAATAGTACATTTCTTACATATTTGATCTATGGCTGAAAAAGAATGACTTTATTTATTTACCATGTGATCATTATGGACATGCACAGTAATAGATGTTCTAACATTGGTGTTGTCGAAATTGTGATTTACCACGGATTCTACAAGAGCATCTAGGCTGACAGTAGCATTTTCCTCACTGCATTCTTCGACATCCTACCAATCATAATGTAAAACATATACATAACTAAGTCAGTTCAATGTTTTAATTATAAACGTTAAATTCTGAGATCTTTAACCTGTGATTGTTGTTGTATGGGACTGCAGTTTCTATCAAAATAGAGACTATCTATTGAATCATCAGCAGAGTATACGTCTGTTGATTTATCTATCTAGTCAAAAATTTATGAATAAAAAATAATTATTTTTTTATGTTAATTACTTTCATAATTTCTGTTGTGTTGCATATTTGTATAATATAATAATATACATATAATACAATACGTATACATTGTAACGCAAATATAACTGTCGTTAAACAACATTCAATTTATACCAAATTTTAAGCTGGATAAAAATCATAAAATTAAAGAAGTAATGAAAAAGTAATATATGTAACGAAGTATGTATAATTATCACTTGTGAGTAAATACCTTTTTTCCCTTTTCTTTCAAGGTTTTGAAGATTTTAATATCTTCAACATCTTCTTTAGATGGTACATTTTCTATTTTTTCTTCTCCCTCTTGTTGATGGTGTTGAAATAATATAGTATATTCTTTAGAAAAAATTTGATAACATCAACTTGATCTAATAATAATGTATGTTTAAAAAAGTACCCCTTTTTGTATGCCTTCAATATTCTACATGATATCTATCTCGTCTACTTGAGCTTGTGTTGATTTTTCTCCGACAGTTGAACCATTCAAAACATGAACCTTTATAGTTTGTTGTAGTAGATATATCAGATACTATGTCATTGCAATGTAATATACATAGCTATAAAATACACATAGTATAACTTGTGATTATATTGTGGACTTAACATAAAGCAGTTATGTATATTAGTCAAAATACATATCATTATTGTTAGCTATTATGCCAATGCAACTATCAATTTCATGAGAAATAGTTAATATACATAGCATGTTGTTGGTATATTATATACAAAAATATAATAATTTATGTATATTATATTACAAACATAAAATGTATGTAATATACAGAGCTATAAACTACACATCATACTTATGAGTATAACTTATGATTATATTGTGTGTTTAACTTAAAATATTTGTGTATATTAGTTAATATACATAACATAATTGGAAGCTACTATGCCATTGCAGCTATCAACTCCATGAGAAATAGTTAATATACATGGCATATTATTTGTATTTTATATAACACAAAGTAAGCATTTTATGTATGTTACAAAACATTGTACAAATAATAGTTAAATAATACGTAATACAATTCTAATTTAGAATATGTATAAATGCATAAAATTGAAGAAAAAAGAAATACAAAATCATAAATTGTATAACTTAAATCATTTTTTGTGTACCTTTTTATTTTTTTGGCTGTTGTCTTTCAACATTTGGATGAGTTCGGCATATTGTTTATCCATTTTTTCATTTGAGTCTTGATGTTGTTTGACTATTAGATCATGAAGAAAGTTAATTTTTGTGTCAACCTGCATGTCAAAATGAACTTACATAAGACTACATATTGATGAAAGTTGAATTTTGTGTATACCAGCATGTCAAAAGCTAAAGAAAGTTTACTATTAGATATGAATGAACTTACATAAGATTGCAAAAATAACTTTATATCAATCCACTTTTCATCAGAATTGTCCTGACAAACTAACTTGAGTTACGATGATAGAGTTGTCTTTTCGGCATGAACACGCTTCGAACTTGAAGAAGCTATTTTTTGGGTTGGCACAGTTCTTGTTGAAACAGAAGATGGTGTTTTCTGACAAACTTGCTCCTCGACAGTTGTGGAATCAAAACGGACTGTTTTTCGCTTCTTAGTTGGATGAGATGTTGAAGCATCTGTAATCAAACCTTCCTTCTTGAGAATTTCTGTAGGAAGGACCGTACTAAATTCCTTAAAACCTTGTATACCGAGGTCCACTTGTGACTGTACATCAAAAATAGGTCTTTTATTGAAATAATCTGCAGCAATTTCTGAAGGAAATCCACTTTCAGCTTCTTTTAATTAAAATCCCTCAATGATTTGCAAATCAAGAGTTTGTACTTCTTCATGAGTTGGTCGTATATTATTGTCTACAAGCTGTTAAACTATAAAAAATAGCAATATTAACAGTCTGTTAAAGTAACCACGTTGAAAATTAAAACTAAGATCGAAATAATACACATCATACTTACCTTGCTGAACATACCAACCATACATTTCTCGTACTTAACTTTGATTCCAACCACCTGTCAGTTAAAAATTCGGGAAATACATTTTTCACTCGCTCGGCTATTGTACTGTCTACCTCAGAACAGTATTCATACATCTAAACATTCAGCACGTGAGGCATTCCCCTCCCCCAATTGAGTATAACTGTTTCGCAACAAAAAATTCATGTGTCCACAATATAATAAGCTTTTCAAATGAACTCTTCCCCCATAAAAATTGTTCGTAACTATCATTCTCAACTATCACAAAATTCGATTTGCTAATTATAGAATCACGTACTTGTGAATACAGAAAGGTGTGAATGAAGTAAATTATTGACATATTCAGAGCATCAGAATTGTTATCAAAGTTTCCCAACTTGAAACGCTCTATAAAGAGACTCCTTTTGACAGAATTCTTAGATCCTAAAAAATACTTCATCATTAATGCAGACTTTGATGCAATAGAAAAGAGGTGCTCCTCGATGTTTCCTGAATATTTAAGACTGGATATAATGGCATACTCAATAATAGTAAACTTGAGTGTGGTTCCCTACACATAAACGTGTATTTCATCCGGATTATCTTGTTCTGTCTCGAGCATGAGTAAGCATTTGGATAATTGACCCTGATAATTACAATTCGGGATGTCTAGGAATGAACCAAAAGTTATTTGTCGGAACAGATTTACAACTTCTTCACCAAGATAATTTTTTTATTTCTTCTTCAAATTTTTGATTGCAATAACTACCGAAATGCAATGAATGCGCAGGGACCTTTGTTATCCTATATTTCATACCCTATTGAGAAAGAAACAACACATGATATGTGAGCATGTATTTTTAGATGAAAATAACACTAAACTTATGTATATTACTAACATATACATAAAATTAACTTGTGAGAAGTATTGGTTCTAAAACACAGAAAATAATATATCATCAGTGATGTATATGTCAACATATATATAGCTGATATCCATTAGGTATATGCAGTTCACATCACAGCAGTAGTCTACCAACATATTGAAGTTTATGTATATATTATTCATAAACACATGGCATGTTCAGTGCATCAAACTAAAATAACAAAACACAAACTATATAAAACACTAAAATAACAAAACATATATATGTCAATATAAGCATGCGTTGTAAAATTAAATGCTAAACTTATGTATATTACTATCATATACATAAAATTAAATATAGAGAATTATTGGTTCAAAAACACAACAAATAAAATATCAGAAGTAATGTATATGTCAACATATACATACCTAATATCCATTACCTTAAATACCTCTTCAAAAAATATACACATATACACAAAAAATATGATGTATATGAAGTACACAACGCAGTATTAACAACATATTGAAATTTATGTATGTGTTATTCATATACACATTGCATGTTCAGTGCATTAAACTAACATAACATAACGTAATGAAAAAACTAACTTACGTATTTGTGCTGAGTAATGTATGTGTAACACATACATACGAATTTACATAAACCCAATATTCACTTATGTATATTAAATTATATAGATCACTGTATTTCAAATAAAAATCTCACCACAAATTTATATACCCAACATATACAAAAATAAAAAAATTATATATACCTTAGGAAGACGTGGACGTCCAGAATCATCTTTTTTTGGATAATCTTGATGATTTTCCAACTATTTTTTTCGACTTCTCAGCAGCAGCTTTTCTAATCTCTTTCATCTTATTAGCGTCGTTACGAAATTTAGATTTGTTTTCAACAAAGTTAGGTTCCTCATAGTTAAAAACTCTGGGAACAAACCCAACTACTGGATTTGTATCTAATTGAGTTAATCCTAACTAAAAGAAGGAGAATCCTCCATTAACAAAGTAAAAATATGTTTATTTCTACTTCAAATGGACGATTTTGAAACAAAAAGGGAACAATAATAAAATAACAACCAAATTTTGTTAAATTAAAAACCCCCAAAAATACTTAATAAGAACATGCAACAATTTGTTCTTTCGAAAAATCCCAAAATTGAATTAAGGAGAATGCTCCATTAACAAAGTACTAAGTTGTTAATATCGTACTTCAAATGGACAATTTCAAAAATTTGTAAAAGAAGAAACTCCAAAAAATACTTAATAAAAACATGCAACAATTACTTCATTCAAAAATTCTCAAAAATCGGTTCAGTAAATGATGAAAAAAAATACTAACCTCAACACTTAAAAATCAGAATAATTAATGGAGATTAAGATACAATTTAATGCTATAAGTAGGACCCAAGTATAGTTGTATTCAAAATGGAAACTGATGCTTGATTTTAGGAGAGTTTTAAGGGTGAAAACGGTGAAAGAAATCATCTAACTTATGTTTATTTGCTTTTAGAGAGAGAAACACCAAAAATGGGATTTTTGTAATAAGTTTGAGGAGTTGGGATTTTTTGTAATTAATGAAAGATAAGTTGTGTTATTTTTTAATTTTTAGTATTTCCATATGGTTTGGGTCATTTCGGCCTTTCTTTTCATTAAATATTTGCTTTTTTATTTATAGGAAAAATTACGTAATAGCATAACTTAATTTATCATAACTACTTAAAATTTCTATTCTTCTAAAGAATTACATAAATTCCTAATTTTACTTGAAAGCTTGAATATATCATAGAAGAATGTGATATATCCTGTGAAATGTGATGCACTTATGTAAAATTAAGTGATATATCCAAAAAAATGTGGTATATTCGTGTAGAATAATTGAGAGATTATTAATAATCTAAAAAAAATGGGATAGGAAGTAATTAACTCAAGGAGATTTATGTAACTTTTTCTTTTTTTATAACTACTTTTTTGTTTTGCAAAAATTAAATTGATCTTTCACTTTTTTAAACAATCAAAAATAATTGTATAGAAACAATATAATTATTGTAAAGAATATGTAACTGTATAGGATGTTAATAGAAATTGTATCACTATTTGTATAAAGTATATATCTCTATAGGATATTTATATAAATTGTATCATTTTTGTATAAATATGTACCTATCATGACTTTATATGTATAGAAAATGTATCATCGTATAATATATATATATATTTATATATATATATATATATATATATATATATACTTATTAGATATGTATTTTACTGTACCATACTGTATCAATATGTATTAGATTGTATATATGTATTGTATTGTTTATATATATCAAATGTATCACTATTTTAGCCCAATTTTGAATAATATATTCTTGAATAACCTCTGTTATTTGATGTCATATAGGTTCGATAAACTCCTGTATTAAACTGTCGCTAATTGATTGTGGCAATGCTAATTGTGGAGGTTTCTTGAACCTCTGTAACAACAAATAGTGGGGGTTCAGCAAAAGAGACAAAGATATCGAGGAGGATTCTTTTAAAAAATATTGCAAGTTTTATTTAAGGTTCTGTTGTAAGAGAGTACTCGACCTTTTTTTCTTATATTTTTTTCATTTTTCTATGTAAGTTTTACATTTTTGAATTCAATCTATATTTTGTTGGTTTAACCAAATTAAAAGAAACTTGATCTACCTTAATCCACTTATTTTTATATATTCATAAATTTTACTTTGTTAGCACCCACAGGAGTTTTCCGACAAACAAATAGATGTATATCTATTTCTATATATGGATATTTCTGAGCGTCAAATCTTGAAATATAATTTGTTCATGTCATTCAAAGTTTTCTTCAGGGCTCATTTGGTACACGATATAAGGTGGGACATCAATAGATATGTTTGATACTTATCCAATCATTCCCGTCCACGGATCAACAAAAAAAAGAAAAACTGACCACAAAAAGCGATCGCATGAGGTAGAATTTTTTCATTTTACGACCACAAATTGATCAAAATCAGTGGTCGCTAAAGTAGTGATAGCTTTAATTATAAGAAAATATTATTTGTTTATTATTCGATATTAACTATAAATTTTTTTATAATCAAAAATAAAATAGCTATTTTTGACCACAATATGTGGTCGATTTTATTTTAATTAAAATTTTTTATTTATGATAATGACCACGAGTGGTCGGTTTCATTTATTTATTTAATTACTTTTTTTAAATAAAATCAACCATCAGTGGTCTATTTTCTTTATTTATTAAATTAAATTTTTAATATAATCGACTGTGTGTGATCACTTTTTAATAATTATTATTTTTATCAAAACTTACCACACGTGGTTAGTTTACATATAATTATATAAATATTTTTTTGCAAAATCAACCACATCTGATCGATTTTATAAAAAATTATCAGAAATGCCAATCACATGTATTCATATTTTTTTGGCAATATTCCAGAAATTCACCACATGTGATTGATTTTCTGATAAATTTCTACTAAAACTGACTAATTATGGTCGATGTTTTTGATAATTTTGAAAAAAAAAAAATTCAACATATATGCATTTCCAAAATAAACTTGTTATACGAATATTGCAGTCTCACCCAGTCCACCAATTAAAACAACAAATCATATAAAATTAAGTCCAAACATTCAAACTTTAAAGTGTACAAATCAAAAGTAAACTTCAAACAACAGAAACATATAAAAGAGTATACTACAAATCAAAAAAATATATAAAAGAGTAAACTGCAACGCACCTCATCCTCATCTGCATCCCCATACTTTGTAGTTCAATCATCAAGTGGGCCTAGGCCTCTCACAGTTCAACGTACATCATCAAGACATGATGAAGAATTTGTGAAGAATGAAGTAAATTTGTGAAGAATGAAGCAAATTATTAATTTACTCCTGTATCATTGTCATTTTTGTCGTATTTCCCTCATCTTTATTTCTTTCCCTCTCAGCTTGTGCGACAACTTCTCTATTGAGTCAAGAAATCGATTTTGAAATAAAATAACGATTTCTCTATCAACTGGTGGGGTAGAGGAGGATCCACAATACAAAGACCTAATATTCTCCATGAAGAATTTTTTTGGGTAGCCCTAAAGTATACCTCTAACTGGGAACATGCACGCTCTTTCAGTACTCCTCCTCTACTTCTTTGGGTATTAAGTTCTCCTAACTTTCAGGAGGCAGACTACTGCGAAGCTCATTAATTCTCAAAATATATTTGTCCTATATTTAAAGTAATGTAAAAATTAATAATAAGAAGATACAAAATTATTCAAACTTAAATAATATCAATTTTAGTAAAAGAAATGATAAGTAATTTTACATGTGGCTCAACCCATCTATCTTCATTCATTGAGTTCTTTTTTTTTTCCTTCCGTGGACCTCCATGAATAATTCATCTTGAGTTATCTCCCTGATTAACTTTTTTTCTTGCTTATGATAAAATTATTAATCTTCAAAAACAAAAATATTTAAAATAAAAATAAATAGTAAATTGATAAATGTTACATACCATTTATCCTGCATAACAATCTGATTGATATCTCCGGTAGTTTGTAGAGAGTCACCCTTCTTAGACGTTTCAACTTTTTTTTCTTTTTTTCTCAACTTTTGATATTCTTTTCTATTCTGGTAGCAAAGAAAATTTTGCCACATTTATGCCGGTATAAAGTTTGGCTTTACTTGTTTGTTCTTGCATAATCTAATAGTCTATGGTTCTTCTAAAAAATTCTTCCTTATTGCAAAATAGTGTGTTCGATCATACCAGAAATATTTCTACAACAAAAATAATAAGTTATAATTCAATTTTTTAAATAATAATGTGTTAAGTAATTGATAAGATAAATCTTACCTAAAATTCTTTGAATATTTTCCCTTTATAAAATTCTAGAATCTTTTTCCAACTTGTTCAATAGCCTTTACATTTGTAGACAATTATGGTTATTCTATCATTGGGTCTAAATCTGCAATACAAAATCAAACATTAATATCATAGAGCATAACATAGTAAATAAAAAATAAATAGAGTTGTTATATTTTGAAATCATACCTAGTTCATATGGAATAATGTACACCCTCTGACTAACATCTCTTTATCCCAACTGTGGCACAGGAGCTCTTGAGTGCACTATCATAGGTTTTTCTGAAGTAATGGATGGCGGGTCTCTGAGGTTATGATCATCCAATCCAACCGATCTAATACCTGGCTGGATACTAGCAGATGCTAGGACAGATGACGATAGACGACTATAAGTATCATTGATCGTCTGGTAGTACTGTGAAGGTGGTGGTATGTGATGAGGGTGGTCAGAGTCTTGATAGAGTCATGGAGTGGATCCACATGTGTAGGAGCACTATATGAATGATGTGATGACCTAGAATAAGAGGTTCGTACTGAATTTCCATCAGACTGATCCTCAGATATATGAATCTCCGTGGGTCGTCTATAAGGTGGAAGTGTCTTTTTCTTTTTTGGCATACTAGTAGAAACTTTTTTATTACCCCTGTCATCCTTACCTACTATCTAAATTATTTAAAGACAAAAATAATTTATCAAATGTCACTTTGTTAAGATTGTGGAATTAATTAATCAATCAATTCATAAGTAAACTAAACAACACTAAAGTTAAACCTAGAATTTAAATAGGTAAAAGACTTCAAACTTCTAAAAAAGCCTACCAACCTTTACATTGACCTTAATCCAAAAGATCCATAAATATTTATCAAACTGTGAGCATGAGTTGTTTCACTAAATCAAAAGTAAAACATTTTAAAAAAATTTCTAATGAGTAAATAAATACATAAAAGGTAAGTAATACATTAATAATGATGAATATAACTAATAAAGAGCTAATCCTCCTCTCTCGAAGATTCTCTACTAAACCATTCACACTCTTTAGAAGTTTTCTCCTCCTCTACCCATTTAACCTCTTCTTCAATAACTTCTTCAAAAATATTTTTCAGTTGGTTCAAATTATTCATTAAGTTAGTGTCCACTCATCGATGATTGCATTTTATTTCAGTTTGTATTTCATTTTAAAATACAGTCTCCAACACATTCTCAACTTTTATCTGTTCAATAGACTTGGTTTTGATTATAATCCAACAATCAGACTTGTCCTTGCGCAACGAATTAGGAACATAGTACACTTATTTAACATTTTATGCGAGAACAAAAGAATCATAAATAGGATATGACCTAGTGTGTTTAACTTCAACGATGTTATGCTTCCTAAGTACTCTTGTGTCTCATGTGATTGGATAAAACCACTTATATGGAAGGATTACTATTTATTTAATTGACTAACCAACATACTTCATGTCTAAAATCTCTTGTATGGCGCCAAAGTAATCAGCATCATTATCACCTTAACTCAAAAATTACTATCGTTTGTTTTTCTTATTTTGGAGTATTCTTAGATAGAAAATTTAAAATCATTTACTGTGTAGCATGAGATTATATGTGCTTCAACCAATTTCGAAGAAATATCCTTCAAGAATAGATTATATGTGGCCACATTTGGTGAATTCAATATATATCTTGATGAAAATAAGCCTTAAATGAACTAAAAATTCATATTAAAAAAATAATTAATTTCCTCAGTAAAATGAATAATTAAATATAATATGTTAATATTGATATCCTTACATTAAAAGGGGCTCAACTTTCGGTCAATTTAGCAAGACAAACAACATTGCTAATTTGTACTCCATGATAGCGAGCCAATGAAAATGTTTCTTTTTTGCCCTACTATCTGATTGATTAAAGATTGTTTTGGTTGCAAATATAGATCATTTCATCATCCTAGGGTAGGTTTGGTCTGTTTCTCAAACACCAAAATAGTTAGAACAAAATTAAAATATTTATCGAGCAAATATGCTTCAATTGTAGAGCATTCCACCCTATATTTATTTTTGAAACTCCTATTTCAATTTTTCAATGGTCCTGCATAATTTTATGTTAGGTGTCTAATATATAAAAATAGATATATGCTTGAATAATAAAGAAATAAATCAAATATATTGTACTTGCTTACTGCTCGCCGGATACATTCACCTAGTTTGAACTGGATAGCCTAACGGGGCTTCGTGGAAAAGGTGGATGGAAAAATATTCCATCACATCAAAGAAACCAGGTGAAAAAATCTTTCCCAATTTATTGGTTAGAACAACAATATTTTTTTTCATTCGAGCAAGATTTTCTTCTTTTAATGTGGTGGAGCACAAGTCTTTGAAGAACAAAATGATCCCTATTGTAGATTTTCTTATATTTTTAGGTAAAACAATAAAATTATTCAGAAGTAACTATTCCATGAAAATGTGAAATCATAACTTTTCATTCCATGTGAGATTTTATATTCTATTTCAATCCTCTTTTTCAAATTCGAGGCTTATCCATTCAACATTTTTAAACATTGAACTCACTCGCATACTTTTGGTCCAACTTGAATGTATAACTAATCTTGGGTAAGCAAATTGCCATTGGTCCACTCCTGTAAATGTAATTCCATGTGCATTCAATATTATGGTAAATCAAGTCTAGCATTAGGATTATCCTTTGTCTTGTCAGTCACATCCATAACAGTGTTGAACAAGTTATCAAAACAGTTTTTTTTTTAGAATGCAAGACTTTAAGTTATGTCAAAGTAGATTATTTGGCCAATATTCTAACTCCCAAAATATGCTTGGCTTTGTCAACATAAAAAAATGAGAAACCATCCCCAATCAAACTTAACCTAATATTTTGAGATTCAGTTGCAAAATCTGGATAAGTTGCATCAAAATGCTTTCAGGACTCTCCATCAGATGGATAACACATGACACCAGAGGGCCTTCTATTTTCACTATGTCATCGCGGAACTGAACTATTTGATGCATACAACTCCTTTAACCTTGGTATAAGAGTAAAAATGCACCGTTATGATAGCAGTTTTATTTCCTCTACAAGCACACTTATAGCAAGGATCTTGATAAAACTTACAAGATTCTTGTTCAGCATCCCCCTAAAAGTATAACATACAATCATTTTCACGATAATAAATGTTAATTGAGAAAGACCTAACTTTGACACCATGTTTTTTGTACTATAATAAGAATCAGGAACCTCTGAAGCGCGGTCAACTAACTCTTTAATAAGATCTTTCATCGAGTTTATTTTTCCTTCAGCAATATTCCAATCAAATTTAAAACTTAATAATCTAACAACAATAGACAATTAGGAGTGCAAACTCCCATCAAACAAAGGATGACTAGCAATATGCAATTCTTTCTAAGAATGATGTGCTTCTACATTAGGAATATAGTCTACAATTTTCCTAAATTAAACCCCTCTTGCATCCCAAAAGCATCATGCACCATTGTTGGAACCCTTAGGGGGTTGCACCACACAGTGAGGGACTAAATCCCTTAAATTCAATCACAAGAAAAAACATAGCAAACCAACCAGGAATAAAAGACAGTGCAGAAAATGTAAAGAACACAACATTTAACGTGGAAACCCTTTGCTCGAGGGAGGAAAAACCATGACTTGCCCTCAAAAGCTTCTCAGAAATCCAATATAATCAATCTCTGATTACAAACTCAATTTCAGCGTTACTCTAGGCTCCTTCTGCTTATAGCAGATCTACTACAGCCTTACATTGAAAACTCTGTCAAGACACTCTCAAAGCTGACTAACTCTAATGGGCAGCAAACTTAAGCAACTATACCTAAGCACTCTCTAATCAAAGAGAACAAAAGAGCATTACTCTTATATTCTAAGTAATTCAGTTACAAAGCAGGATTCACTCAAGAAAACTCACTCTTTTATCTTACACAAGAAATAAGAAATTGAGCAATGAAGAACACTGAGCTTTTGCCTTTGCCCCACTCTTCAATTTTTGGATTTGTGAAAACCACATGAAGAATCATCCTTTTCCTTTTATAGACGAGTGATGATTAGAGTTGAAATATGATTGGACCAGGTGTCCTCAGTAGTACAAGCAACACCTGCATAATTTGTTACAAAAGAGGACAAAACTATACAAATACGTGCCAGTTGTACTGTACCTTTGAACATCTAGGGACCTAGTCCCTTAAAGTCATCTGTTCATCATCAAAATGAGATACAACAATTTTTCCTCTTTTTAATGATGACAAACCAACCACAGAGTTTTGAGCATTATGCTCATGCTTCATTCATCATATTTCATCAGTATGATTACCACTACTGAAGATGAATATTCACCCTATTATGCAACACTATGCTTCCACCATCATACAACATAGGGACCTCATCCCTTGTTGTCAACTACTATACAACTTCAATCTCTTCCCTCTGTCATTATGCATCATTGATCACTAAATGCATTTGTATACTTTCCCCAGTCAATAAGCTTCCATACCATCTATAACATACTTCCCCCTGTCAACATGTCATTTATATTTGTATTTTAACTCACATCTGTAGTTCAACATGGTACCTGTTCCTTACCACATCAGTGTATTCCTTAAACACACATACACACCTAGTCCTTAACACATAAAGTCACTATTCCCCCTTTTGGAATCATTGAAAAGTAAAAACACTAAACTAAGAGTAAAGATAAGCACATGTTAGTTAACTCATGGCCACTGGGGCAACACTAACATAAATAACAACCTGAAAATAACGGGGGAAAATGAGGCACATAAGTAGAAATTCATTCATTGTTAGCACTATTTCAATATACAAAAAAAAAGCATCAAATAATTGTTTGCAAAGGCCACAAAAGGGACTTACAAAGGAAACTAACACACTAGGACTCAGGTAGAAGAGGGCCTAGGGGAGAGTAATTTAGCAACATGTCCATTCTAGCAACCTTAACAGCATAAGCATCCAACAACTGTTTAGTGAGGGTATTTACTTTAGCATTCAACCCTTGAAGCTCACCAGTAAATTCTGCAACCTTGCCCTTGATCTTTGCATTCTTTACTGCAAGCTCTTCAATGGCACTAGGTCCCTGTGAGGACAATTCTGATTCTGTAGTTTTAAGTGCACTATTTTAGTGTCCTTTGCTTCTAACACAATTCTCAACTCCTTCATTTCCTTTCCCAACCTTTCTTGAACAGCTAACAACTCAGATACTTGAGATACCGATTGAACTTTGCCTTTAATACATTCATTCTCCACCAAGGTAGTCAGATTGAACTTTTGTTTGACTGTTCCTGGGGTTTTCTTTGTCCTAATTACTCAGAGGTGATCAAACACTTTGTTACGAAAGTACCCATATGGTATCCCGTGTTTCTCTTTCTTCTCATTAATCACCTTCTTTATATACTTAATCATAAGAACAGGTAAGTTAATCAACCCAAACTTTCTTAAACATTCTATTAAGAACAAGTCAACACCAGATGCAATGGTCCTCTTTTCTGATCTTGGCAAGAGAACCTTGTTCACAAATTCAAATACCAACTAGAACTCACTTGTGAGAAATTTCTCTTTAACTCCAGCTATTGAAGTCCCACCCACTATTGAGGCTTCAATCATGAACTCAATTATGGGTTGTTGTTTCACAATAGTTCTCACACCCATAATTGGTACATCCAAGATTTACCAAGGTTTTTTCATCCAATCTTATTTTGAGAAATCTATTGAATAATAGAATTCTCTGACTTCATTTTCAAAAACCACTAGTGCTGATTGTTATAGTAGGTGCAGAAAACCTTGGTGTTTCACATATTTCACCAATTCCACCATGTCAGTTTTTTCATAAATCTTTGGATCAAACAGTCTCCCAAAAAACACTTTCTAGGTTTCCAAGATAGTATTCCTTGATTCTTTAGGGGCAACCTTCTATTCTTCCTCTTTTCTTCTTCTCTTTGAGTCACTACTTGGTTATTTCTTTTCATCAGTTTTTCTCATCGTGGAACTAGGTACCTTAGAGACTTTCTTTCTTTTGACAACAATATATTTCTTTTTACTTATAACTGTTTTATCCCTTTTTAACTCGAAGGGTTGGAAAACATTGATTTCGACTTTTAAAACTATTTTGACACTTTAAAGAAAATTTCAAAACAAACAGAGTCACCACATAATTTATATATAATGATATTAAGAAAACTTTTAAAGAAAATCCTAAGTCTTAAAACAGAAAAAGACTTAGGCTTTTAAGAGAATCCCAAATAAGAGGTTCTTATTAACATCTTACGAAGGTTTTTAAGGCACCTAAAATATCTGCTAACTTGCAGTTTTCCAGACTATTTTAAAACCACCTTTGACTAACTTTGAAAAAGAGAAGTTCGTTTTTGAAAAGAAAGTGATTTTAGGAAAAAAAAAAACTTGTATAAAATAAATTTTGGTGACTTAGCAGGGAATTTAACTAAGTCTAAGAAAATTAATAACAACTAGCATGTAAAAGGGAAAGGGGGAAACTAAAAGACTTAGGCCATTAGGCCCAAATCAATAAACCTGTCCTAAGCTAATTTGGGCTTTCGACCCATCATCACCTATCCTAATCTAAATATTAGGCATTGGGCCCGTAACCTGTCCTAAACTATATTTTTGATTCCTTTTGGCCCCAAATTTGCTTCACCTATATTAGTCTACAACTTTGGCTTCGAGACCCACATGAATGAATAAATAAAAAAATAAAGATATAGATAAGATAATAAAAGCAATGAAAAAATGAGACTGTTCAAGTCTCTTAGTGGCTTCAATAATGAGATTTTGACCCATTTTCCTTCGTCCTCCTCGTGATTATGCTCCATGTAATCAACTTAGGATTTAATCTTCGGGCTTGACTCAAAAGGGTGGGCCTCATTGGCCCATGATAAATATGTAAAAGAAAAAGAGCCCACATGGAGCTCAAACGATTTTCATGCCAAGAAGGAAAAGTAAAGCATATTAATATATTATCAAAAAAAAGAGGATGAGTAAAGGAAGTCAACCCATGATCAATTAAAATTGGAAAACTAAAGGTAGTTATTATATGATCAACCAAAGAAAATATGAAGAAAATTAATACATAGTTAACTACAGAAAACAAAATGACATGAATCTTAAATGATCAAAAGGCAATTAGAAAAACAATAGGACATGTTCATATCAATTCGACAGAGAAAGACAATGTTAAAAAAAATGGACCTTACATTTCTACTAATATAACATTTCTTAAAAATGGCAAAATAGATTTAAGAACACAAAGACAAAGCCTTTAACACTTTGGAACAATCATTTTAGTCATTTGGAGATTAGATGAAACCAAATTCGAGAAGACCAATCAAAAGAAAAAGACCATAAGTATCTATGCGGAAGTTATTTAGTCCAAACAAAGATTTATTCTTGGAAGTATAATCATACGTTGGGCGAGTCAACTTCAACATTTCAGACAGAAGCAAATAGGCTTTATCCTCATACTGAAACTAACTCACATTTGGCATCTTCAAACTTCAAAGGAGAATCTTTTGGAAATAGAAGTAAGAGAAATTGATGAAGAACATCTTAACCAAAGAGATGACCAATTAAACACTTATGATAATGATACAAACATAAGAACTTTACGAATCCAAACCTAATATGCACATGGCTACCTCCGACGCTATTTGCATTGCTTAACTAATAACTTTACAAGAGAATTAACAGAAACAAGTTCAAAGCATTTTCGAGTACACGACATAACTTCAAAGAATCGTAAACGCAAAAAGAACTTTGCTTTATGGGAAACACTACTTCTTGAAGACCTCATTTAAAAGAGGTGAAAATTCAATAATTGTATGTGAAACTTGCATAAATACTAGCGACAACAAGAATTAGTAACAAAAAAAAGGGAGGGTAAGTTTCTTAAATGAGGGAAGAAATTTCACCTTGAATATATAAGACCATTTCATCACAAAATACACCAAATCTAAAACTGAAGTTTGAAAATATAGTGTATAAAACATAAGTGGAAAAAAATTACAATCAAATGAGCATGGATATTAAACAAGACAACTAAACAGGGAAGGAATCAAGTTCAAAAACAGAGACATGATAATCGACAAGACACGACTACCACAGATTATTAAGAAGAACACACACAACTAACAATTGGTGATTCAAGCAATCAATATAAAAAGCCTTATTTCAAGAGAAACTAAAAATAACTACAACTCAACGGATTATTACAGGATATACCCCAACAAATGAATTTGACAAGATTGGACTAAAAACGAATAAGCATAAAAATACTGGAGACAACATCTTAAATTCATTAGCGAATTCAAAGAAAGAATGAAAAATTTTCTTTTCAAAGCCTCAGATGTCATAAAGAGCCAAAATGATTTCTTGAGATTTTCTCGCTAAATTAAATTTCCACAATTCAACTTTAATCAGGTGGTTACTACCAAATAACAATCTTTAGGCTACGTACAGACTATACCAGGACATGAAGTCAATTTACATATTCAGGCAAAACAGGCATAAGGATGCAGTCACAAATGTCAAAAATAGGTTTAAACAAACACGGATTAACACTAGGAAAGATATTGGCGCCGAATATGGACATCGAAAGTATTCAAAGCTTGAATAAGCTCAGCTAGCTCACATGTTAACAAGTCATGTAGTTCAAAATACATTCACTATCGCAATGACCAATATTATATGAATAATGGTTAATCTATGGTAACAACATGGACGACAGACCTAAGCGAAAAAGAACTACTGACATAAAAGAACCATTACAACAAGTGGTGAATATCGATTCAATATTCAACATAATGATTTGTATCCCATACAAATCCTATGAACACTGAGGCCTCTACAACAAACAATTCCTAGCCTCATCACAATTACGACTAAACGACTATTGCTATGGAGAAAGAGATGGAGAAGAAAATGATAGAATTAAAAGGGAAAAGAGTATGTTTACCTCCTTTGGGGAAGCAAAATGAGACTCGAGCTATCGTCAGAACCTTGACCACCACGGAGAACTCGAAATCAAACCGACTAAACTTCAACTAAGAAAACTTCTAATGAAAATTCTCTTGCTCAAAAATAATTTTTTCAAGTCTTTTTGCTCAAAAGGCTTTCTTTCCACCTTCTAAGGCTTGGTTTTTCAGCTCAAGAATGATCTATTAATAGAAAACAAAATGGGGTGATATTTTGAGCCCCCACCCATGTGGGAGCAACAAATTTATGGGTAATTTTGGAAATTCAAATTTCTAAGGAATCTCTTTTGAATTTTTAAAATGGATAAGGTTGGAGGGGGGAGAAAATCATACAAATTTGTATGTTCAATTGTTGGCTATGAGCTGTCCCTTTTCTAGAAGCCTCGTTCAAGCTATGCTAGATTGGTTCGCGAGTCAGATGCGGACTATACGAGGCGATTAGGTCGGGTTCGCTAGAGTTGTTGGGGTCGGGTTTCAGGGTTGCTCGATCGAAGTTGGGATCATTTTTTTTGTTGTGTGTACATTGTTGTTGTGTTTTGTCATTGATGGAGTGTTGCTAGAGAAGAAAGCATTATGTGGGTTGGGTAAACCGTTTTTGGGCTTATTGGGGGCGGCTGATAGTTGCCAATGTTGGGTTGGGTGAAGTTGTGTAATTGGGCTTGTTTGGTATGGGTCAATTGGAAGAAAATTTAGGATTGGTAATAGAATTGTTAAAATTTGGGGGGTTATTTAAAACATGACCCCCAATAAAATTTAGGATTTTGCCTAATTTAATATTTTGATCAAACTAAAAATTAAATTGGTCCATTGCATTGCAAATGTGGCCAATTTAATGTCAATTATAATCAAATTTAATAAATTGACTAAATTAAATCGAAATTCGATACAAATTAATACCTTGTTTAATCTTGAGTTTCTTGATTTAATAAAACTAATCAAATATATATATATATATATATATATACATATACATATACATATACATATATATTATTTTATTTTCAAATAAATTATTTTCTAGAACACAGGTCTTTTAAATCAAGGTTTTAATCATTTAAATTTATTTTTAAGGTAATCTTTGATTAAAATCCGATATTTCATAAAATAAATGTTTAAGTAACCAAGTTATATAATTTCGTATAATTGAATATGATAATATATAATCGCTACTTAAAATAACAAAATTACTCTAATAAATACTTTGAAAAGTTTTTATTCGTATGAAATAAATGTTGTAATGTTATTTGAGGATCGAAGAAACTCAAAATTATACTTAGTTATGGAGGAAAAACATTAGGTGTCAACAACTTCCCCCTCCCTTTGGGTAGGGTGGATGCAAGTAAGCCTGGGCAAAGGGAGTTTGACCTTCCTAATTTTTGTCTGACTATAAATTTATTTTTGAAGAAAATTGGTTTTCGCACAAGTTTCATTGAGTTGTGGCCTGACTCCGGTATCGGATTTCCTACATATTACAAGTTACCCAAGAATTTAGGCCGCTTGTAGTTCATAAAGCTTGATTTAAAGCACGATTTTTAAAAAATTCACAAGTTATATCGATTTTGATGAAACTGAAAAGCTGGAGAATTAAGGGATTTGGGTGGAGGTTGGAATGTAGTCGAGTTTTCAACATAGAGCCCGGCCTATATATCCCCGAGACTCAGGGAATCAAACTTCTTGTAGTTCAACTCAATCGGTAGAAAAGATAGTCTTTTATTTTAGATGATCTTTGACTCAGGATGAGTGACAAGTTGTTCGAGTTATGAAAAAGAGGCTTGTAAACTCTTACCCATAAACGTGTAGCTCTTCACATCCATGGGTAAAAATTTGCCTGGACATAATTTTCAAAACTCTAGGTGTCCTATCACTCGAATTTAGAGAAAAGAGAAAGTAACCCTCGGTATGAGTTTAGAAATATTTCAAAGGTGAAGATGAAACCAGAATATCCTAAAATAGCCACATGCCTTCTAACAGGGGTCTGGTTTGATGGTGGTGGTGATCATCCTTTAGCTCGCATCCAAAGAGTTTGACATCCCTCTTTAAACTATGTTCCATTTTGCTGCTAAGAAAAAGTTCCATGCTGTGCTGGGTCCTTTTTGGAGTCGTCCCTACCTATGGTTTTGATTTGATAATTTCATCCTTTTGGATGCTTTCGACAATATCTCAAACAAAAATCATTAGGAATAAGCACATTGCACGAAAGAGGTGTATAGTTTTTTACCATATCAGTACGTGTGATATTGCTTAAAAAGCAAAGTCATCCTCTCATGTACCTGTTTGGGAGGAAATAACTTGCAATAATAAACACAACAACCATCTTAGTTATTGCATAATAAGCTCATTTATCGATTGAGTAAGTCTTTAAAGTAGGGTGGCCCCTTTAGGACACCGACAACACTATGTAGAACGATCCTTGCAACCTTGTAATCTTATATTAATGAGACAACCTTTTTGAGTCACCTATAATGCTTGATGTATGTAGAATGATAACCTCTTCGATTATTGACAAATAATTCTTAGCATGTGACCTCGGGTAAGTCTTGCGCATCTTTTGTATCGATAAGACTTATAGATTAACCTTGAATTATCAATCTTTGGATAATCTTACGCATTATTTGATGTTGGATATGAGGTGACTTATAGATATCCTTTGAATTGCTAGCCTTCGGCTAATTCTGCACATTCCCCGACCTTAGATAAGAGATGGCTTACAAATATCCCTCTAATCGCTAGCTCTCCGATATTCCAGTACATCATCTGACCTTGAATACAATATGACTTATAGATATCTCTCAAATAGCTAGTCTTTGGGTAATCCTGCACATAATCGATCTTTGGATATGACGCAGCTTATAGATAACCCTTGGACTTATCAATTTGATAATCTCGCATATTCTCCGATTAGGATTTAGTTGCGGCTTATGGATAACCTTCGGACTATGAATTTTTGGCTAACCTTGCACACTATTCGGTTAGGATGTTATTGCGGCTTACGGATGACCAATGGGCTATTAACTCATAGGTAATCTTGCATACTATCCTATTTCAAATAATATGACTTATAGATGATCCTCAAATTGACAATTTCTAGGAAATCTCATATGTCATTCGCTTTCAGATAGCGAATTAAAGATGTCCCTTTGAATCATATGCCTTTAATACATTCAGATGCTAATTCATAAAATAATGAGATATCCTCGACGCCAGCGTATGATATCTCGTATGTCCACAGATATTAGATATTGATGATATCCTCGATGTCAACGTATGCTATCTCGCGTGTCAATATATATTAAATGCTGATGATATCCTCAACGCCAGCATATGTTATCTCGCATGTCAACATATATTAAATGGTGATGACATCCTCAACACCAGCGTATGCTATCTCGTGTGTTAACATATATTAAATGCTGATGATATCCTCGATGCCAGCATATGCTATCTCATGTGTCAATAGATATTAAATACAATGGCCCTCTCGATAATGAAAAGAGATAAAATGGAATGATCCTCTCGGCAATGAGATGATATGAAATGACCCTCTTGACAATGGCATGAAATGGCCCTCTCGGTAATGAGATGATATGAAATGTCCCCTCTCGGCAATGAGATGAAATGGCCCTTTTGGCAATGGCATGAAATGGTCCTCTCAACAAAGGCATGAAATAGCCCTCTCGGCGATGAGATAAAATGGCCCTCTTGACGATGATATGAAATGGTCCTTTCGACAATAGCATGAAATGAAATGACCCTCTCAGCAATGAGATGATATGAAATGGCCCTCTTGGTATGACCCTCTTGGCAATGGAATGATATGAAATGGTTCTTCCATTGATTTGAAAACAGTTTCACATGAGTCTGTTTGTCTGTGTTTTGCTTTTTATGTGTACCTGTACTCAAGGTAGACAGTTAGTAGACACAATGTTTCTCTCACTAGTGACCACAGTTAAGCTTTATAGCAGTTTAAATGACTAATCTGGATAACTTAGTCAACTTATATCCTCTTTTGGATACGCATTTAAATGATAAATCCTCCAAATGTAAACAAATGGGTAAAATCCATTTTTTAGGGGACTTCTCGAATACCATTGGCGTTGTCTCATGGAGAATTTGAGGATGAATTTTTGCTTTGATTGTGGCATCATCGAGCCATCTCCTTTAACGTACCTTCCCTCAAGGTGAATATTTAGTAGACACAAAGTGGCTTTTTCTAGCGACTATTTTTGTAGAACAATTCTAAATATAATATTCATAACAATTATAAGGCGCCTTTGTTTTTCTTTCATGGCCTCAAGAAATGAGATAGACAATTTAGAAGGTCTTCAATAAATGGGTATTAAACCCATCTTTGGGGCTACCCAAAAATATTGTTCTTGAGCATTATATGCTTTGGTGTGGATCGCAACTCGTTTGGAAAATTTCGGAAAAAGATTCTCATTTTTGTTTATTGATCCCTGCATCCATAGAAAATTAATTAGTTTTTGAGTGAAACTACTCTGTGTTGACCTCCATTTATCCCTGATTTGCTCCTCGCCATCTTTCGAATACTCCGTCATGTTGGGACATCCATCCTGACTGCCCGTTCCAATAGATGCCTAGTCAATCACTAAAAAAAATTGTATAGATTTTTTGAAAATAGTCTTATTTTTTAGAAACAAGTTTTCGAAACTTTCGTAAAAGCTTTAGAAAATATCTGTCTGTCATGTCATTTACTAGCTCAATAAATGTCTTCATCCTGAGGTTCGACTATGTTCGACATCTAACGGAGGATTTCCAAAACTCATCATCATTGCTAGAGAGTTCTTAAAAAAGTCTTGTCATAGCAAGAGATTTAATCTACCTGGACTTTATCGCAACTGGTGACTAATAAAGCTTGACTTTTATCTCTGGTGCTGGGAAATATTAAATATATTCTAGTGTTTAGTGAAAATTTTAAGGTCTTCCTCAAAATTTCTGCCCTGTTTAATATTTTTTTAGATCATCTCAACTCGAGAGGATTTGAAGTCTTTGTTGGTCTTCGTTCTCTTTGTTGGATGATGATCTTCCTTTTGTAAATTTTTTAGATTCCTTCTCCAAAATTCTGCCCCAGTTTCAATTTTCTGGGGTTATATGACTGAGCCATTGGGGTGCCTATGTATCACGTTGAAGCAGAAATCAGGTCAAATGCAGTTCAAAACTATGCTAAGGATATATAGAAAAATCTAATGGGTTGACCGAAGCTGACATAGGCCGCCTACGTATCCCTTTCTTGGGAATTCAAGTCATCACGCAGTTCATACATTAAAGAAAAGGATAATAAATTCTCCTAAGGAATTGACCGAAGCCGACATAAGCGGCCTATATATCCCTTTCTTAGAAATTTAGGTCAAACGTAGTTTTGTACATAAAACTCATTTTCAAGATTAAATGGCCCTAGATACACTAATCCATCCTACTAGGATAGAAATTAGCACTATATGAATGGCATGCCACTCTCATTGTGTTGTTTTGATAGAACGAATGAACAACTGTCCAATTTTCCTTTGAGAGAATTGACCAGATCCTTTTCCTTGCTTTTTATAGATAGGCATTGACCTTGATTCTCTTAGTCATTATCCTCCTAGTTAACTATCTCAATTTTTTCCAGATTAGGCTTTCTTGATTTTCGAACTCTTTGGCTCTTCTGTTGACTATTCTAGGGCTATTGTCTCTCATTCATCATTATCTTTCTTGTTTTTCTCATTTTTCTTCTTGACATGACAGGAAAATGGCAAGTTTTAAGTTATTGTTACATGACGGGTGACGAGTCATGAGTGGAGAGAAGGTCCATTTCAACAATGTTTCCTCCAATTCATCTTCCATGATCCCGGTTATATTGGTAGAATCTAGTTTTACTACTAATCATTTTTCTTTTTCTGTAACAAAGCTATAGTCAAGCGGGGAATCTCTTATTCACTTTGATCTAGTGAAGTAGGGCCATTTTATGCCAACACAAAGTAGTTTCTATTACCATCAAAGTAAAAAAACTCAAAGGCTGACGTGTTAAATTCCGTTAGTAATAAGCAAAACAATATATAAGGTAGGGAGTAAACACATAGAGTTGTTTCTCATCTCATGCGAATTGATCCATGAAGTAATGATGAATAGAGAATTTCAATGAACGAAATTTTGTTCAATGAACAAAGTTTTGGTGGAATTTATTACGAAGGCTTAACTTTTCTTCTTTTCAACCTAATTATTTCTTTCAAGAAAGTGCGAGACAATAGAGTTTTTTGAAGATAAGGGTCGGGCCAAAAGGATGACTACGTATCTCACGAAAGAGAAATCAGGCCCTACGTAGTTTGAAATGTTGCAGAAAGGATCATTTTCACTTCATTACATCCACTAAAACCTCATTACATCAGGAAAGTAAATACAAAGAAAACAAAACTTGCTACTTTTAAAGCCTGATTCTTAATATTGGAAAGTTCTTCAATTTTTTCTAGCCTTTTTCTGCTTTATGGATGGTCTGGCATGAACTCCAATCAAATCTTTACAATTCTGATCAAATACTCTAAATCAAAGTAGAAAGCAAGACACTTTTCAATTGTATGACCTTTGGCTCCATTGTGATAATGACAAATATAATCACTCTCCCTCCATTTGGCAGACCCTTTTCTTTCCTTTCTCTCGACTAGATAGAGAATCTTTGCTTGGACCAACTTGAAGAAAATGTATTCGTATCTATCCATAAAAGTTATGAAGTACAAACAATGAATTTTAGAATCACTAGTAACAAACTCCTGATTCAAACCTATCACACTCCAACATGGTGTGAGGTCCACACAAGTGAGAAATTTTATCGTTGTTAATCAAATCACATCTTTTGGCTTTCAATGTATAGCACTCATTTGTGATATGTCCTTTATGGAATAAATGGTAGGCACATCTTTAGTGCTCATCTTTGGGGTCACATTGAGGCCTTTGAGACTTGATTGGGCACAATGTTCCCATAGCCTGCATCATTTGGTAAATCTCTAAGATATTTACAATTTTTGTCTCTCTCATATAATTCTTTGCACTTGCTCTGAGTGTGATCTATTCGTCTCCTTGCCTGAACCTTGAAGGCAAGAATGTCTTGTCTGCATCTTCTGACCATTCTTTCATTTCCCTCATGAGTTCTTCAAGCGTCATTGGTATTTCTTTTTGCCTGATGCTAGAATCATCTAATTTTCACTTTGATTTCTCCTGTAATCTTTTCAATCATCTCAACGACGATTTAAAACTCCATGGCTAGTCGTTTGATCTCCCTAACAAGGTCTCTTTTTTATATTTTCTTCTTTTTTCCAATATTTGGTTGATCATAGAGATCTTGGCTTTGGTTAGGGAAGTTTGTTCCTCCAATTTCCTAGTCATGGTAACATCCTCATATTATTTAATCATTAGGTTGACTTTGGTAGTTTTTCGTTTGGCCACAACAATCTTCATAGTCACTTTCTCATTCTTCGCCTTTAGTACATCGTCTATTTGGTCTAACTCTACCATTTTCCTCTTGATTTAAGTAATTTCTCTACTGCTTTTTTTAGTCCTTCCTACAATGACTTCTTCTAAGTCTATAGTCAGCCTTCCTAAAAATGGTAGAATAACGCTTTAGAAAATAATTGCAGACTTTTCTGAGAGACTTGGGAGACTTGGAATATATTTGACCGGACTTTTCTATAGTGGGTATATTTTTGCCTAGAGATGCTCTTTGGAAAATGAGATCGGATCAAATCGCCTTTAATTCGAATCAACATAACACGTATAAGCACATAAATAGTTATATCATACAAGCATATTGTAATAAACGTGCATCCTAATTGGGTGACCTTTTTGAGACAAAGGTTGGCCTAACGCATTTGAAGGAAGTATATACTTTTTAAAACCAATCCATTATCCCCCACATCTATATAGATATATATAAAGAGGGCACAAATGCCTACAAAAGTAACCTAAGAGGGATACAATTCTTTAGGTAAAAGGAAATAACATGAAAAAAAGAACAAGTCCCGCGCAAGGGATAGAAAAACTAGATGCTCCTTCACTGAACTTCACCCACTTAACTTTGTCTACTTTTTGTCATAGGCAACATTTGTTGATGATCAAGCAATTTTCGTATAACTGTGCTTTATACTCATAGATCATTAGTTTGGAAAATCATGCAATTGTCCAAATTGATCAACCTCTTGCCTGGTTCGCTTTAATTTTTCTCCTTAATTGGTGGATGATTAAAGCATCCTCACGCGAAAGTAAATAGAGTAAGCCATCCCCTTACCCCTAAAGGATAATGAATTGGATCAAACAAACATATATTTCTTCAACACATAAATATGATTTGTCTATAATTGACTCAAGGTCAATAAACGCAGGGCAAGTCTTCTAATAGGCCCAATACCCCCTTAAGTATTAGGTCATCCTACGCTCATGCCTAAAAGAGATTTTTGGTTTCGCTCTATCCTAGGTGTCTAGAGTGGGTTTAGACACAAATTCCTAAGCAAAAAACTTGGGTTTGAAAATACGAACAGCCACTGAACGCCTCACGTGCGGATAAACCATCGTATTTCCAACACATTATTTGAAATTAATTAATAGGGGCCGAGACATCCACGAAATCCCAAAACAATTTACTAATCATCATGAGGGACTATGTTATCAAATACTGCAGAATTAAAACATATAAACACATAAACAGTTAAAGTCCCTAGCAGAGTCTCCATTTCTGCTTTATCCCTGCTTAACTCGAAGGGTTGGAAAACATTGATTTCAAATTTTAAAACTATTTCGACACTTAAAAGAAAATTTCAAGTCGCCACTATATTTATTTGAAAAGAAATTAAAAAAACTTTTAAGAAAAATCCTAAGTCTTAAAACAGAAAAAGACTTAAGTCTTTTAAAAAAATCATGGGTAAGAGATTCTTATTAACATCTTAGAAATATTTTAAAGGCACCTAAAATGTCCGCTAACTTGCGGTTATCCGGACAATTTAAAAACCACCTTTAACTAACTTTGAAAAAGAGAAGTTGGTTTTTGAAAAGAATGTGATTTTAGAAAAAAAGAAGACTTGAATTTAACTAAGTCTAAGAAAATTAATAACAACTAGCATGTAAAAGGGGAAGGGGAAACTAGAAGACTTAGGCCATTAGGCCCAAATCAATAAACCTGTCCTAAGCTAATTTGAACTTTCGACCCATCATCACCTATCCTAATCTAAATATTGGGCATTGGACTCGTAACCTATCGTAAACTATATTTTTTAGCCCTTTTGGCCCAAAATCTGCTTCACCTATATTAGTTTACAACTTTGGCTTCGACACTCAAATGAATAAATGAATAAACAAATAAAGAGATAGCTAAGATAAATAAAGCAATGAAAAAAATGAGACTATTCAAGTCTCTTAGTGGCTTCAATGATGAGACTTTGACCTGTTTTTCCTTCTTCCAACTCCTCGTGTTTATGCTTCATGTAATCAACTTAGGATTCAATCTTCGGGCTTGACTCAAAAGGGTGGACCTCAATGGTCCATGATGAATATGAAAAGGGAAAAGAGTCCACGTGGAGCTCAATCGATTTCCATGCAAAGAAGGAAAGGTAAAGCATATTAATATATTATCAAAAAAAAAAAAGGTGGAGTAAAGGAAGGCAACACATGATCAATCAAAATTAGAAAACTGAAGGTAGTTATTAGATGATCAAACAAAGAAAATATGAAGAAAATTAATACATAGTTAACAACAGAAAACAACATGTCATGAATCTTAAATGATAAAAAGCCAATTAGAAAAACAATAGGACATGTTCATATCAATTCGACTGAGAAACACAATATTAAAAAAAATGGACCTTATATTTCAACTAATCTAACATTTCTCAAAAATGGCAAAATAGATTGAAGAACACAAAGGCAAAGTCTGTAACACTTTGGAACAATCATTTAGTCATGCGGAGATAAGATGAACCCAAACTCTAGAAGACCAATAAAAAGGAAAAGACCATAAGTAACTAAGCAGAGGTTATTTAGTCCAAACAAAGATTCATTCTTGAAAGTACAGTCATATGTTGGGCGAGTCAATTTCAACATTTTAGACAGAAGCGAATAGGTTTTATTCTTATACTGAAACTAACTCACTTTGGCATCTTCAAACATCAAAATAGTATCTTTTGGAAATAGAAGAAAGAGAAATTGATGAATAACGTTTTAACCAACGAGATGACCAATTAGACACTTATGGGAATGATACAAATATAAGTACTTTACGAATCCAAACCTAATATGCACATGGCTACATCCGACACTATTTGCATTGCTTAACTTATAACTTCACAAGAGATTTAATAGAAAACAAGTTCAACGCATTTCCGAGTACACGACATCACTTCAAAGAATCGTAAACGCCAAAAGGAACAGTTGCATGTGAAACTTACATCAAAAACTAGCGACAACTAGAATTAGCAACAACAAAAGAGGGCAGGGTAAGTTTCTTAAACGAGGGCAGAAATTTCAACTTGAACATATAAGACATTTCATCACAAAAAGCACCAAAGATAAAATTGAAGTTTGAAAACATAGCGTATAACACGTAGGTGGAAAGAACATTACATCAAACGAACATGGATATTAAACAAGCCAACTAAACAAGGAATTATCGAGAAGACACGACTACCACAGATTATTAAAAAGAACATACACGACTAACGATTGGTGATTCAAATAACAAATATGAAAAACCTTCTTTCAAGGGAAACTAAAAATTATTACAACTCAATGAATTATTACATGATATACTCCAACAAATGAATTTGTCAAGATTGGACTAAAAACGAATAAGCAGAAAAAGAATCGAGACAACATCTTAAATTCATTAGCGAATTTAATGAAAGAATGAAAAATTTTCTTTTCAAAGCCTCGGATGTCATAAAGAGCCAAGATGATTTCTTGAGATTTTCTCACTAAATTAAATTTCCACAATTCAACTTTAATCAGTCGATTACTACCAAATTACCATCTTTAGGCTACTTAGAGACTATACCAGGCCATGAAGTCAATTTACATATTCAGGCACAACAAGCATACAGATACAGACACAAATATCAAAAAAAGGTTTAAACGAACTCAAATTAACACTAGGAAAGATATTGGCGCTGAATATGGATACCAAAAAAGCTTGAATAAGCTCGGGTAGCTCATATGTTAACAAGTCAGGTATTTCAAAACACATTCACTATCGCAATGAACAAAATTAGATGAATAATGGTTGATCTACGGTAACAACATGGACGATAGACCTAAGCGAAAAGGAACTACAGACAAAAAAAACCCATTACAACAAGAGATGAATATCGATTCAACAAACGACATAACGATTCATATCACATACAAATCCAACTATTGTTACGGAGAAAGAGATGGAGAAGAAAATGATAGCATTAAAAGGGAAAAGAGTATGTTTAACTCTTTCGGGGAAGCAAAATGAGACTCGAGCTATCATCAGAACTTTGACCACCACGAAGAACTCGAAGTTAGACCGACTAAACTTCAACTAAGAGAACTTCTAATGGAAATTCTCCTGTTCGAAAATAATTTTTCAAGTCTTTTTTCTCAAAAGGCTTTCTTTCCACCCTCTAAGGCTTGGGTTTTCAGCTAAGAATGAGCTATTTATAGAGAACAAAATGGAGTGATTTTTTTAGCTCCCGCATGGAATTTGGGGGTAATTTTGGAATTTGAATTTCTAAGGAATCTCTTTTAAATTTTGAAATTGGATAAGGTTGGAGGGAGGAGAAAATCATACGAATTCATACGTTCAATTATTGGCTATGAGCTGTCCCATTTCTAGAAGGTTCGTTGAAGCATCATTGGATTGGTTCGAGGGTCAGATGTGGATTGTATGAGTCGATTGGGTCGGGTTTGTTGGAGTTGTTGGGGTCGGGTTTCAGAGTTGCTTGATCGAAGTTGGATTCAATTTTTTTTGTTGTGTGTACGTTTGTTGTTGTGTTTTTCGTTGATGGAGCATTGCTGGAGAAGAAAGCATTCTATGGGTCGTGTCAGCCATTTTTGGGCTTATTGAGGGCGGCTGATATGTTGCCAATGTTGGGCTGGGTGAAGTTGTTGGATTAGGCTTGTTTGGTATGGGTCAATTGGGAGGAAGTTTAGGATTGGTAAAAGAATTGTTAAGATTTTTGGGGTTATTACCCCCAATTAAATTTAGGAATTTGCTGAATTTAGTATTTTGATCAAATTAAAAATTAAATTGGTCCATCATAGCAAATGTGGCCAATTTAATATCAATTATGGTCAAATTAATAAATTGACTAAATTAAATCAAAATTCGATACAAATTAATACCTTATCTAGTCTTGAGTTTCTTGATTTAATAAAATCAATCAAATATATATATATATATATATATATATATATATATATATATATATATATATATATATTATTTTCAAGAACACATGATATTTAAATTAAGGTTTTAATCTTTTAAATTTATTTTCAAGATAATCCTTGACTAAACCCCTATATTTCATAAAATAAATGTTTAAGTAACCAAATTATATAATTTCGTATAGTTGAATTCAGTAATATATAATCGCTACGTAAAATAACAAAACTACCCAACTAAATAGTTTGAAAAGTTTTTATTCGGATGAAATAAATATTGTAATTTTATTTTAAAATCGAAAAAACTTGGAATTAAACTTAGTTATAGAGGGCAAAAATTAGGTGTTAAGAACAACAGTACTGCTAGACTTTGGACCAGAGGACCAGGTCCTCTTAGCATCATGAACTTCTTATCTTTTCTTCTTAGTTGCAATAGCAATATCAGAATAGTGTCCTCATCTTCTCTAACCTCCACAACTTCATGATTTTCTTCATTCTGTACAGTAGATTTCGTGAGTATTCTACTTTTAGTGGTAGAAGACTTAATTTCCTTCATGGCATCTGCTAGCAATTTCTTTTCAGACCCCCTAGTAGAATAAGATCTTATAACTTGTACACTAGTGTCACTCATTTCCCCTTTTTCTTTACCGTCCCTTGGTTTATTCATTCTCCAAATTAGAGGTTGTTTATCCTCACCCTCTTCCTCTTCATCTTCCTCATCTGGAGGTAATACAAACCCCCCTTCCTTTGTTAAATCAACTTTTTCTCCTGCAATTTTCTCCTCTGCACATACTAAACTTTCCTTGGGTTCGTAAGCAAGTAAAAGCAAATTTTCAGCCACTAAGTTTACGCTGCTAAGTGAATCAGATTCTCTATTTGAACTCTTTCATCACATAATTGGGAAAGGATAGGGTTTGACTCAGAAGGGGTAGGGGAACCAAGTACTGTAAGTTCTTTTTCATTTTAGTATCTTTCAATTTTTTAGAGGGGACATGGATTTGAGAAACACTGGAGGACTTTGGTTTTTTTGAGAGAAGATGTCCTTGAGGAACTTTTTAGTCAATTGGGGAACCAAATCCTTTATTTACGTCCTTTTCCAAAACTGAATCATCAGGACATTTGTTGGAGCTTAGAATTTTGAATGGAGTAGTTTCTCCTAGGGTTTCAGGAATTTCATAAGAAGGACTAATAGGTAAAGCACTTACTGACTCTTGAGGCAGTGGACAATTATTTCATGGGGGTTGAAGAAGATGAAATTTCAGACATATTGAATTTTTTTAGAAAGGAAAAGAAAAGGACCAATTTTGATTAAGAAAGAAAAGAATGTTTTGAGTTAATTTAGAAGAGAATGAAACAAGAGGATTTGAATTTATAATTAAGGAGACCACCGTTCGACATTTAAGAGTTACCTTTCTATATTGATGTGTTTAATCGCAAACGGTATGACTCTTCATGTTTGAATTTTTGAATTGATAACTTTGTTAAGATAAGAAAAGACATGTGGCCTTTTTTAAACAAAAATCTGATGAATTTGTAAGGCAAATTATTTTGGTACTAACCTGAGAGATGGGACCAGGTCCCTCTCTTTTTGACTGAATTTTGTACTTGTGTTTTCTTCAACTATTCTCTTCCTAAGTTGTCCCCATAGGTGTATACCTACAAAGATATGGAACTGAGTTAAACATGAACCTTCTTTATCATGGACACCTACCTCCTTAACATAGCCAATTTTGAGGAGAGACGTAAATCAAATATTGGGTAAGGGTATTTTGATCAAGCTCAGTCTTAACTTGCTTTTTAGAACAAGTCTGATGACCAAGTCCCAAACTTTACTTCACTCATACCGCCTCAAGATCCTTCATCTAAGATGAATTCCTTTTGGACCAGGTCCTTTGAAACCAACTAATTTAAAAAGAGACACTTCCACCTTAAAGTGTCTCGAGAGAGATAATCCAGTTAGATCTTCCAATATTGAGCTTAGAACACATATTATCAATAACCATTCCTAACTGTAATCCCTTTTCTCACACCTAGAACCATGATCACTTTTTGGATTTA
Organism: Capsicum baccatum var. pendulum; assembly: GCA_030864225.1. Classification (NCBI taxonomy): domain Eukaryota; kingdom Viridiplantae; phylum Streptophyta; class Magnoliopsida; order Solanales; family Solanaceae; genus Capsicum; species Capsicum baccatum. The sequence continues at coordinate 230,129,047 of CM061558.1, read as the reverse complement.
GGAGCCCACTTGAGCTTGAGTTCCCAAAAGGAGGACAATGGCGTGATCAAAACCTTCTTGGCCCATTTAGGTAGTGAGAGATTCCTCTTCACAATTTTTAGTGGATTTAACCCCTTAGGATGCGATTTTCAATGCTGAACATCTCTGGAACCATTTATTTTGGCTCTAAGCCATCTTTAATAATCTTTCTTCATGTGCCCATCTCTTCCACAATGGGTACATAGAGGCTCGTGGACTTTGTTTCTAGCATTAGGATCAGCCTTTCCATGAGACCCAGTAGGTTCAATTTTTCCTTGATAACTAAGACCTTTTCTATTATTAGCACCTTGAATGGTTAAGTTAGAAGGGATTCTTGATGATATAGTCATTTAAGAGATTTATTAAGCCCTTCTCTTAAAAGGAACAGGTCTCTTTCCAACACTTTATTCTTGTGTAGTGCACACATAAGATGCCTTTGAGAAACTTTCAGTTTCTCTTCAAGTTCAATCTAAATCCATGAAGCTTCTTTCTTCCCTACCATCCAAAGCATTTAACTTCTCCAGTTGACTCATGCAACCCCGATTTTCAAAATTTACTTTAGTAACCATTTCTTCAATTTTAGATATTTGGAGAGCTAAAGTAATCAGTTCAAGTTCTTGATTGTCTAATTTCACCTCTAAAGCATTTTTCTCATCTGTCAATTCACACACAGAGTCTATCAACACACTTGCAAGCCTTTTATCTTCCTAACAGTGTAGTTATCTAGGTTTTCCTTAATATCAGAAAGAGCTACCTTTTTCTTTTTTCTTCATCTTTTGTATTTTCCATGAACGCAAACAAGGAAACATAGATAATTAGACTATCTTCTAATGCTAACATAGACACAACTCTAGGACTCTCATCCCCATAAGATTCACTGGAAGAATCTCCTTATGTTGCTAGAGCTTGCTTTACTGCATAATCAACTGCAGCTTTCCTTCTTGAATTTTCAAGGACCAGAACCCTATTCTTTCCCTTGTCACTTCGAGTCTTGAGATGCTCCTGATAATCTAATTTGTGCATTGGACAGTTTTTGATAAAATTCTCAAGACTCCCACATTTGTGACATGCCTTAACATTGTTTCCCTTTTTACTACTGCTTCCTTTTCTTTGGATCTGACCATTCTTCTTCATTGATCTAACAATCCTATTTTCCAAATAGGCAGCATCAATATCATCTTCACTTGAATCATATTTTGAAGCCTTCAATTCAAGAGATTTTTCTTTTTTAACTTCTTTCTTCTCTAGCTCTTGCTGTTTCTTGAGCTCATAAGTATTTAGGTTTCCAATCAATTTATCCATTGTGAAGGCCTTCAGGCTTCTTGCTTCAATTATAAAATCCACTTTGCTTTCGTAGGACTTATGAAGAACCCCAAGAATCTTCCTCACTTGCTTGTACAAGGAAATCACTTCTCCTAAGCAGTGAAGTTCATTTGTGATAGAAGTAAATCTTGTATGTATTTCTTGGATGGTTTCTCCTTCTTTCATGGTGAAGGTTTCACACTGAGTAGTTAGCATGTCTACCTTAGAATCTTTCATATCAGTAGTGCCTTCATAAGTAGTCCTCAAGCAATTTGATATCTCTTTGGCATTTTCACAAGTTGAGATCTTATTATATTCATCAATCTCTATACCACAAACTAGCAATTTCTTGGCCTTATAATTATTCTCAATTTTCTTTCTGTCTTCATCATCATAATCTCTCCTTCTTTTAACAACCATTCTAGTTATTTCTCCTTCTTTGACTTCTTTAATAGGAATATGATGACCATCAAGGATTATGTCCATCAGCTTACTATTCTAAGCTATAATGAAGTCAATCATCTTGGTTTTCCACCATCCATAATACTGACCATTAAAACTAGGTGGTTTAGTGATAGATTGCCCTTATTCTAGATTAGGTGAAGCAACCATGATAACCAAGACACTCTAGGTGTGAACCTCTTACTTAGAGTGAACCAACTCTGATACCAATCATTGAAACCCTTAGAGGGTTGCACCACACAGTGAGGGACCAGGTACCTCAAAGTCAATCACAAGCAAAAAACAGTAAACCAACCAAGAACAAAAGATAGTGCAAGAAATGTAAAAAACACAAGATTTAACGTGAAAACACCCTTGCTCAAGGGAGAAAAAACTACGGCTTGCCCTCACAAGTTTCTTAGAAATCCACTATAATCAACCTCTTGATAGCAGACTTAATTTCAACCTAAATCTAGGCTCCTCCTGCTTGTAGCAACTCTACTACAACTTCACCTTGACAATTCTATCAAGACACCCTCAAAGATGACTAACACTAATCAGCAACAAACTTAGGCAACTCTACCCAAGAACTCACTAAAGAAGAGAACAAAAGAGCATTACTCTTATATACTGAGTAATTCAGTTACAAATCAGGATTCACTCAAGAACACTCCTCTTTTAGCTTATACAAGAAATAAGAACTTGAGCTTTACTTGAGCAATGAAGAACATTGAGTTTTTGCCTTCCCTTCACTCTTCAATTTTCGAATTTGCAAAAATCACTTGGTGAAGGTGCATCCTTTTCCTTTAATAGATGAGTGATGATTAGGGTTGAATATTATTGGACCAAGTGCCCTAAGTAGTACAAACAACACCTGCACAGTTTGTTACATAAGAGAACAAAACTGTGTAGACGCATGCCAGCTGTATTGTACCTTTGAACATTCAGAGACCTGGTCCCTTGAAGTCAGCTACTCATTATCAAAACAAGATACAACAATCGCGCCCTATTTCAAACCGGTTGAAAAATCACACAACATATGGTGGCTAGTGTCGTGACTCTTGGGTTTTAAAATTCATTTCATAGAGTCAACATCTAACTTTTTAGGAAAATTAGGAAAAATCATTTCTTATGGTGGCTAGTGTCGTGACTCTTGGGTCTTAAAATTCATTTTATAGAATCGCCACCTAACTTTTTAGAAAAATTAGGAAAAACCATTTCTTATGTAGAAAACTCCGTTTTCGCCTTTCGAAAACTTTTTGAGATTCTAAGAAAGGATTTTAGTTACACGAGGAGAAAATGTTCGGCACCCCTCCGAGCCTACCCGAAGATCGTCCTTACACTTAGTTTAGGAAAAATATTTGAAAAAGAATTTTTATTTTTGTTATTTTCTAAAATGGTGATAAGAAAACTTTCATCATTATTTTTCTATTTGTTATTTTATGTAAAAGAAAATTTCAGGTATACCGAACGTGGTGCTACCATGTACAAGAGAGTAATACCCTTATTGCAAAAATATACATGTATTTTAAGTATGTAAAGAGTGATAATATAATTCACACATATATTATAAAAGTGCAAAGTCTCATAATTTAATTAGAAAATTTAAAATATGTGAAGTATATAACTAAAATTATTATAGAGTAAACAAAAGTATTTTACAGCATGAGAATTTTTTAGGAAATGTATATTTAAGAGTATGTGGGAAATATGTGAAAGATTGTGAATAAATTGAAATTATATAAAAATAATAATTGTAATAGCATGCGAAGGAGTTTTTTAAACCATAATAATAATAATAATAATAATAATAATAATAATAATAATAATAATAATAATAATAATAATCAACAACAACAACAATAACAACAACAAACATAATAATAATAAAAATAGCAATGACGATAATAATGTATACTAAAATAATAACCATAGTTATAAAACATACCTCGTACATGGCAGCATGAGTATACCTTGTATTTCTTAGCCTTTGAGATCTAGAAAAAAACTTGAATAAACATAAGAAAAATGTAAAGCATTCACATTATTTATAAAAAATAAGTTAAAATTAGCAGACAACCCCTTTAAGAAATCTGAAATCTTAGGAAAATTATTCTCCCACAAATTTAATATGTGAAATTCCAATTCATTTATTTATTTTTATTTTTGTCTTAAGAAAAAAATGTAGAGATTACCACATCGATTTATTGAAAACACCTTTTAAGGGAAAAGTTTGTTTTTTTAAAAAAAATTAGCCAAGTATGATAAAATGCATTTTTTCTTAATCTAGTATTGATTATGCGTTATTTGAAAAGCTCAGAACATTACTTCTAAAAGGATAGACAAGTAATGCGGCAACACAAATTGGATAATCAAATAGAGTTACCTTAAAAAAAAATCAATAACAAGAGTTAGTATCATTCTAAAACTAAACATGACAAGTACAAATTAAATCGAAAGATGAAAAGCGATACTAGACTCCATTTAGGAGTTTTGGCTTCTAATTTGCGCGACTCCAAAGCTCTGCGATCCTAGTAACGTTTGACCCGATATTGGGTCAAAACAGGTTCCATTGAGAAACTCCACGCGCTAGTTTCATGAAAATAAAGAGAGATAAGAATTAGTAATTAAATAAAATATATATGCAAAGTATAAATTATCGGGCCAGATGTAATGCTCTTGAACAACCCTTATGTTATAAAAATACTAAAAATTACACAAATACACAATATTATAAAAAAATCATAACTCCCTAAACATATTACAAAAATCCTAACATATACACAGAATGCTATGTATATGTTGGTTATGTTATTTATATTAATAGGCAGAGAGTAAAGTAATTAAAAAAGTAGGAGAAAATGTAATTACTTCTAAAGGTTGGTATTTATGTTATTTATACATAAAAATAAGGCCAAACACCAAACGTTAGAACACTCGAGAGAAAATATTTGATTCCAACATGGATACGCTAATCAAACGATGCAACAATTTTGAAGTGACTAAGTACTAATTTAACAATAGCAAATGTCAACTAACATCCACACATAAGTGCAAATAAGCGGAGCAGCAACGGACGTACAGAAGTTCACGTAACCAAGATCTCAGAGTATGTAATCTCACGAAACCATGATAATTTAGCGCATGTTGCGTCCAAGAAATTCTCAAGACACCTCAAGAGTATTTAGCCATCTTCTTACTAAATTGTGGTGACAAATCATAGGATGTAAAGAACGAACAAATCTAGAAAATTCACTAGTTCAATTAGTTAGTTTACATGGGTGATCCTATAACTTATTATTCGCGAGTACAAGGAGCAAGAAATCCACACATAGCTAAGAAAATCATGATTTCGGAGACAAAATGGGATCGGGGAGCAGAGAATCACGCCTCACATGGAAAATTTGGAAAGGTGTGTAATATTATTTCAATTATTCTTTAGAAGAAGAGATAAATCTGACCATGATTTTGAACACATATAGTTGGCAAGAAAATTTCCTAGGAGTACATCGATGCCATTACATGAATTCCATTTAGGTATAGCCAATTAATAAAAGAGGGTTTCTTTTTTTTTTTTCAATCAAAAGGGTACCAAATGCTTAGGCAGTAAACCAATATACAAGTTCCCTTTTATTCAACAACTGGCAATATAAAGAAAAAGGATTACATCTTACTGCCAAACTCCACAATTTCCATAACCCCTTTTAATCATACATAACGTCATATACCAATTCCACACAGACACAATCACAGAACATAAAAGTTGACAAAGAAAGCCAGAAGAATATGTATGTGTGTGCCCATCTGGGAAGCCATGGAGATTCAAATCACTTCATAAACTTATACATTCAGTGATGGTTAAAATACACATTTAACTTAATATACAATAATCACATGGTCAAATCTGGGAAAGTGATGCTTATTGCAAATAAGTGAACATAAGTCCATGAACTGTCAGAGACGATTAGATAAATCTTTAAATTTTATTAGATTCGAAGTGCCAAAAGATCATGTGAATAATATATTAAATACAAAAGTAAACACGGTGTATCAGTGGAATTTGCGGAGACGTGATATTGGCTTTCGTTCTTTGTACAAGATTACAAGGTGATTTACCTAATACTCACATACACCTTATGTAACCCCCCTATCTAAATTGATATTGTAGTATTTCCATATAAGTTTCTTCTCACAAATACAATTAAAATTCAAATGGAAACTTATTTAGTTCAGCCACTTCTAACATGTTCAACGAGTCGGCAGACAACTCCCGAAGTCACATAATGGGTCAAATTGATGAGGTAAGCCGAGTTTTAATTCTAAGTCGGCCCAATCATCATTTACTACTAAAAGATCAGACAAGAGATCTGTTATCAGACAAGAGATTTGTTACGCATTCTAGGATTAAAGCGTAAAATTTGAGTCCCAAAAATTGAAAGCAGTAATTATCGCAACCGTGATCCGACAGCAAGACGAGTTGGAACAGAACCCCCAAGTAAAAAATAAAATCATGTACACAACAATATCAAGGTAAAAAAAGTAATGGAGAAGCTATTTTAGTCCAACTTTTTATAATTAAGAAGCTGAATTTTAAATACTAACGTCTGTTTCTTTTCACATGGTAATACACCGCAAACAACCCTAAAAAAATTTCACATTAAATAGGCAGCCATGAAACTTAAAATCCTGGATTCACCAAAAATCAAACAATAATACCAACATAGGCTCGATAATCCTAACAAATTTGTCATACTAGCTTAGTCGGAATTCATATACACACCCATAAAAATCGCGAAACCCACGAAACAAAAATATTCTCTGGAAATTGGAGCTTCACATGACAATATCAACAAATTCCAGCATAGAATAAAAATGGTACGTCCCAAAACCCTGAAAAAACTAGATAAGAGAAGGGTGAAACGGATAGGGCGAATTTGTACCTTTTGGGGGGCAGCAAATCTCGGGCTCGACGTCAAAATATTTTTCAGCGATGGACTCAATCCCGGAGTACTCGGAGTTTAGATCCAAATCGAGAAGAAAACAACAAATTTGAGACTTACCGGTTAATTCTACTTACTTCACTAGATTTTTCTCTCTGTTTTCCTTTTGTTTTCCTCCAAAATTCCGCTTTTCCCCCTTTTTTCTTCTATCTCTTCCTTGGTCTCTTACGCCCCCTTTTATAGGCTAAATCCGGACTTGAATGTCCGGATTTGAAGCCAAAATTTGAATAAAATGCGAGAATCTAGAAACCTCCAAATTTCCCAAGCATTTCAAACCCAAAATGGCGGATTAGACGAAATTTGAATTTTTTCACCAAAACAACATCTGATTTTGCTGTTACAGTGGAGTGACAGATTGATGGATGATGGATTTGAAAGATTTTTGAATTCCTGCCCCCGAAATGGTGCTGATTCTACTGTTTTTGCAAATTTTCGGGTTGGGAAATGGAAACACGGGGAGCATCTTTGCAGGCTAGCGGCTCTGCCATGGTGGTGGAGGCTAGGGTTTAGATGGTTGATTTTGATAGTGAAGAAGAGAGGTGAAGAAAGAGAAAGAGAAAAGGGCGTCTGGTTTGTGATGGTTTTGGGAAAGGAGATGTGACGATACGCTTCTATTTTTGGGAAGAGGGGAGGGGCACACGTATGATTTTCTTGGGAGATGAAAGACACGCTTGTAGCTTTTGGCAACCGTTGACTAATTTGATCCATCGGACGACTAAAAGCAAATATCCTAAAATAGTAATAGTGAAATAAATGTATATATATATATATATTCGTTCGATCTGTGATGGAATGGTTCAGATTAAATTTAAGGATAAAGAAAGAGGGCGGGAGAAACAAGTAAATAACAAATAAATAGATATAGTAAAATTTATATATATATATATGTGTGTAAAAATAATTAAAAATTTTAGGATATTCGGATTGGATAGTAATCAATTGATCGGACTTATTTGCGTTCGTTGGACGAATGTTGGTTTTTCTTTGCTAACATGGCAACATATGATTGATTGATATTGCAGAGTGGATTGATGAAATGGGGCATAGATATTGGACTGGGTTTTGGACCAATTTTACGACCTCTTGGCTGAAATTTATAAATAAAGTTGGGTTTGGGTGAAATAAAAAATTAAAATTTAGTTATTATTTGCTCGAATGCTCTTTTTCTACTGAAATCAGTTTTATCGATACTCCCTACTATCCTAAAATTATTTTGGTACGTACGAATATAAATTACAGACATAATTTGTATAAGCATCCTAATTTAATATCATTTTCAATTTAATGTTAGCCAAAATATACGTATATGTAAAAACAAGAATATGATAAAAAAAATATATGTATGTACTTATATATATATATATGTGTGTGTGTGTGTGTCTAACGACCCACCCGGTTGTTTGTGAAATTTGCTCATCTTCTCAATTTTAGCTCTTCTCATAGTTGGTGTACGTGAATTATGACTCATGGGTTGAGTAGTATCAATTCTTAAGGTGTTTGAAAGCTTTGGGTATTTAAAAAAAACTACTTAATTAATAAATTAGTGGGTCAAAATAACAATTTATTTACTTATGTGGTTAATATAAGGATAAAATTTAATGGTTAGGATTTACCATTTATAATATTAATATCATCAGGTATTAGGAAAAAGAGTGGGGCACGAGAGTTACAGTTTTCACGGTGCAGCTTTGACGGGTGGGAATCTCTATCTCTCTCGAACTATTTCAAGTAAGTGAATAGGTACAATGCTATAATTACAATTACTTGGAAATGAAAATAGTATAAATATAATTTGGTAATGGTTTCTTTATCGGTTGGCATTCTGAGTGTAATTGTATTTTCATAGTTACATTGTGAGTTATAGTTAAGGATGGTTAAGGTATCATCAGATATGGTTTCTTGTCGAATGGTTAAGGTATAATGATTAGATGTATATTAACAATGTTGTGGAGGATAATGTGTTGTAGGCTTTAATTTCGTGGGGCCCATAAAATGGCATGTTTATACCCCTTTTCAATCCTATTGCTTTTCCTCTCTAGTTTAGATTAGTTGTAGTGTAGTTATGATGTAAACCTATGTTTGCGATGTGATTTTAGTATTTGAAGCATGATTTGTATCTTTAGCCTTATTGGGCTAGTGTGGTAGTCTTGAAACCATAAGTTGAGTAGAGTTGACTTGAGTATCTTGTTTCTAGTCAAAGCTGCTATCTTAGGCTTGAATATGACTTACTTGACATCTAGAGGAAGAACTAGATACCTTAACCTAGTTTGGGTCATAATGTACCGAATTATGAAAATTGAGGATTAGAAGTGGGATCGTCTTACCCACTTAGGCCCAAAATTTTTCTAAGTCTTGTGAACTTACTTGTGGATATTAGACATAGATGAGGCTAGTAAACCTTAAAATAAGGTTACTTCATAACTTGGTAACTTGTATTGATATTGTGGGTTTTGAGTTATAGGTATGATACTACCTATGAAAATGATATTGGGCATTTAGAGATGATATTCCTCCTAGATACGTTATGTGACCTATAGAGATATTATTTTCTCTTATATATGTGAATTGTCCTAGAGAGGTGATATTCCTCGTAGTCATGATGTATGACCTATTGATATAATATATCCTATAGATGATTACTTGTCTATTTATAATTTGCATCCAATATGTGAGATGCCTCCTATATGTGAGATGATTAGAGATACTCTACGACTTATAAATATAATTATCGATATGAGTTTCAAATATGTATATGAGCCTATGGCCGTGATTATGATATTGGGACTATTTCAGATGAATTCGTGGGCCAAGAGTTGTGTTATGATAATGATTGAATATCCGAGGAGTGTTTATTAGTGTAAAGAATACGATTACAGTTTATGAATATATATATATATATGTTTGTATACACATCTTTCCGGTATGGGACGGAGAAAGATGCGGTATATTGCTTACGACTTTATTGATTGGATGTTGGTGATGGCATGCATATATGTGGTAAATTCATGAGTATTATTTTAATAATTTATGTGATGGTAGCTAAAATATGATTTTACGATTGTTCTGCCTAATTAACGGTTAAGCTATGTGGTAACTAGTTGTCTATTAGGGGACTATAGCGTTTGATGGCTAGGAATCTAATGTATTAATTAATGAATCTTGCTTAGTTGAAACATGGTCGCCAACGATGGTTAATGTGTGACTTATGGTGAGGTCGGGTCTAGCATAGGTGAAGATTAGTTGATATTGATGACTAAGTTCGTGATGTCAATTAGTCGATAAATGAGGAGTTGTGTGTTAATGAGGCTAGATAATAAGAGATATTGGTATTAACAGGTGACTAGTTGATAATTTTGAATAGTTGCTAAATGGTTAACTAATGAATAATCAAGTAAGGATTAGTTGGTAAACGATGGTTAGATAATGAATGGTGTCAGTTAATAAAGATGGTTAGGTGATAAGTAGTAATGTGTTGTCTAGTAATGATTAACGGATATAGGATGATATGTTGATATCCTTCAAAGCCGGAGAATACTACTGATGATGTGTTGATATCCGACAAGACCGTAGGATATTGTTGTGATAATGTTGATACCCAGAAAGGTCGAAGATCGATTACGATGATGATGGTCCTGATGAGGAAAATTATGATGAGTAGTGATATTGAGTGTGTACTTTGTATTCATTCCTGCACGCGCATCACCTATCACCAGTATACACTTATATTTATCAGCCGGTATAGAATAGTTACATATATGTGGGTAAAGAATATGACTTGTGTTATTTTATACAGATTGAACCTTCCGAGTCTGGGGCGGTGTGGGTACACATAGGCTTGGTTAGGTATTTGGTTGTCCGTAAGATGAGGACTAAGAGATTGAGTCTGTGAAGGTCCAGTGGAAGAATCGTCCTATTAAGGAGGCCACTTGGGAGACCGAAGAGGACATGTATGGCAAGTTTCCACATCTTTTTAATGATTTAGATAATTCTTTAGTTTTCTTTTTTGTCGCTTGTTTGCCCATTTGGAGACGAACGGTTATTTAATTGGTATCTGATATAACGACCCACCCGGTTGTTTATGAAATTTGCTCATCTTCTCTATTTTAGCCCTTCTCATAGTTGGTGTACATGAATTATGACTCACGGGTTGAGTAGTATTAATTTTTAAGGTGTTTGAAAGCTTTGGGTATTTAAAAAAAAATTACTTAATTAATAAATTAATGGGTCAAAATAACAATTTATTTACTTATGTGGTTAATATAAGGATAAAATTTAGTGGTTAGGGTTTACCATTTATAATGTTAATATCATCAGATATTAGGAAAAAAAGTGGGGCACGAGAGTTACAGTTTTCACGTTCCAGCTTTGACGGGTGGGAATCTCTATCTCTCTCGAACTATTTCAAGTAAGTGAATAGGTACAATGCTATAATTACAATTACTTGGGAATGGAAATAGTATAAATATAATTTGGTAATGGTTTCTTTATCGGTTGGCATTCATAATGTAATTGTATTTTCATAGTTACATTGTGAGTTACAGTTTTAGTCCTTATTACACCAAACACAAGATTAAAGCCTATTACAAGCATATTAGGCTAAATTTCATCAATCTTCTCTCAATTGGAAACCCTAAGTTCAATATTCATCTTCAAGAATCTCAAGATTCCACCATCCTTCTTCCAAATTAGTCCATGATTCAAAGTTCCCAATCCAAGAGTCATCCTTCAAGAGCACAAATAGAATCTCAAAAGCAAGTTTGTTCACCTAGTTCTTCATCCGAAGTATGTGGGGTTTGAACAAGGATAATTCTTTCATCCTTGTTTCCAAAACTAGATTTAAATTTCAAATTTTGCACTATTTTATATGAAATTCAATTTAGGGTTCATACCCATTTATTGCTATTGGGAGATTATGATGTTTTAAGTGTTGTTGATGTTGAAATACATGTCTACTTTCGCAAATTGATGCATATGACTATATTTTCCAGATTTTCATTCAAATTATGAACATTTACATTACCAAGAATGAGCATTATAATATTTTGATATGAACTTGAAGCACGGGTTATTAAGCCCTAGTTGAATATGGTTATTTCAAGTATGATTATGCTTCTAAGTATCCCATGATATGATTTTGACATCTTTGAACAAAGATTTGACCTTTTGATCTTTAGCTAAGACATGGAATCCACTTTACAGCTTAAACTTGGTTTTGAATGAACAAATACATAGTTATCTTTCAGTATGAGGCATTACGACTTTTAAAAGTGGATTTTCCTACAGTACGAGCATATAATTAAAGGAGTAGTATTTAGTAGCTAATGGGAAGTGTGGGATTAGCGTGCCCTATCTTACACAGAAGTTGCAAACAGAACAACAGTACAACTTTTAGAACTAAGTGCCATGACTCATGATATTTATACAACATGTTTTACTACTCATAATATATGATTTCTCAGCTTTCAGATACTCAAGTCAGTGTGAGTCATTTTCACTTAGCATGCATTATCTACAAATATATATATATATATATATATATATATATATCAATTACAATTTTACTTATGTTGTGCATTCACCCCCATATACTCAGTACATCCTTAAAGTACTAATCCACATATATGTCTATGTGCTACATTGTCTCATAATGTAGGTTCAGGTGCTCAGTCTCAGCGACGTGAGTGATTTAAGCATCTTTACCTACACTTTTACAGTTGCTGAGTCCTCATGGTTCGAGGACCTACTTCTCTAGGTTTTTAGTATTCACAATATTTGATTTATCGCTTCCAGTTAGTCTGAGTCAGTTGGGGGTCTGTCCCAATGACTCTCTAGTTCTTTAGTAGTAGAGGCTTGTCGGACTATTAGTAGATTTCTATACTTTCAGTATTTGACATTCAGACATTGTTTTTCAGTTTATTTCAGTTTAGATTTGATATAATACAGTGCTATTTCTTGATTAGTTTATCTTGAAGTAAGCTCCAGATTTAGTAGCAGGATCAAAGGGTTAGCTCGGGGCTACTCGTAGCCTTGAGCACCATGTGACATCTCGGGATGAGATTTTGGGATGTTACAAACTTGGTATCAGAGCCTAAGGTTTAAAGAGTCCTAGGGAGTTAGACAAGCCGCATTATGTAGATTCTTGATCATGGATGTGAAGCATGCCACATTTATGAGCAAACGGCTATGGGACATTTTAGGAAAAAGTCATCTCTTTTTTCATAATCCATCGTGCTTACAGTTGTCTCTATCTGTTATTAACTCATTCTTTTTCATGATAGAATATGCCTCCTCACAGAGCTAATGCCCATAGAAATGATTACCAACCACCCCAGCCTGTTGATCCCCTGAATGAGAACGTGTCTCATACCAAATTTCAGGCTGCCTTTCAGGCGCTAGCCGAGGTTGTGACCGCTAATGTTCAAGCCAATAATTAGGCTATAATACCGCGTCAACAAGAAGATGATTTAACTGCAGCCAAACTTTGCAACTTTTTGAGAATGAATTTGCCTAAATTCTTTGGGTCGAAAGTAGGTGAGGACCCGCAACTGTATCTTGATGAGGTGAAAAAGATCATCTAAGTTATGCATATTACTGAAGAGAAGAGTGTAGAATTGTTCTCTTATCAGTTGAAAGATGTTGCCTATGATTGGGTTGTCACGTGGAAGAAAGGTAGAGGTGAGGGTGCAGCTCTCATGAGTTGGCAAGTATTTCTGGATGTTTTTCTAGATAGGTTCTTTCCACGGGAGTTACGGGAAGAAAGGGTTGAGGAGTTCATAAACCAGAGATAGGGCTCAATGACAATGAATGAGTACTGCCTTAAGTTCGACTAGTTATCTAAGTATGCTCCTAAGTTGATTGCTGACACCAAATCTAGTATGAGTAAGTTTATTACTGGAATGTCAGGATTGGTAGTCAAGGAGTGTAGGACTAGCATGATTATTGGAGATAAGGACCTTTCTAGGTTGATTACTCATGCCTAGCAGATTGAGGTAAAAAAGTTAAAGAAAGAGAAAGAGGGAATAAGAAGGCGAGAATAAAGCAATTTGAGTATGGCCAGGCTAGATCCTTTGGAGGAAACCATTTGTAGTTTCAGAGTCATCCGCCCTTCCCAGTGCCATCTTCAGTTAATGCCCCTACACCCAGAACCAAGCAAGAATAGTGGGTAAGTCTTCCATGTCCAGGTCTTAAAATAGTGTGATCCGCAAGCCCAATTATCCTTTATGTGCTAGATATGGTAAGAATCAACCTGGTGAGTTCTTGGTTGGTCAGAAGGGCTATTTTGGATATGATCTGTTGGTCTACTGTATCAAGGAGTGCCCGTATGCTAAATAGAAAAACAAAGATGTATGTCTCCAGACTCAGGCTGCCAGTTTACCAGCCCTGTAGCTTGCCTAGCCCCTCCTCAGGATGCTTCATTCAGTACAGGTGGCAGTCAGCGCTAGAATCGATTCTATGCTTTACCATCCCACTAAGAGCAGGAAAGCTCCCCAGATGTTGTCACTGGTATGCTTTGGGTATTCTATTTTGATGTTTATGTGTTGTTGGACCCTGGGACGAGTTTCTCTTATATGACCCTATTAGTAGCCGTAAATTTTGAAATAAGTTCTGAAAAGATCCCTGAGCCTTTCTTTGTTTCTACACCAGTAGGGGAATCAATTGTTGCCAAAAGGATCTATAGAAAACGTCCCATAACTGTTCTTTATAAAGTCATATTAGCAGACCTGATAGAGTTAGACATGGTTGATTTTGACCTTATTCTGGGTATGGATTAGCTCCATTCTTATTATGCATCTATAGATTGTCACAGCCTAGTAGTGAAGTTTCAGTTTCCAGATGAGTCAGTCTTTGAGTGGTTGGGTAATTTTGTATCTCCCAAGAGCCATTTCATATCTTATATTAAAGCCCTAAAATTGATTTCCAAAAGTTGTATTTATTATCTAGTTCGAGTTAAGGACACTAAATTTGAGACTCTAACAGTTCAGTCAGTTAGTATAGTTAATGAGTTTGCTGATGTCTTTCCTAAAGATTTGCCAGGAATACCTCTTGATAGGGAAATAGAATTTGGAATTGATCTTCTACCTGATACTCAGCCTATTTCCATTCCTCCATATCGTATGGATCCTGCCGAGCTTAAGGAGTTGAAAGAGCAACTCAAAGATCTGCTAGATAAAGGTTTTATTTGGACTAGTGTTTCTCCATGAGGCGCTCTCATCCTATTCGTGCAAAAGGAAGATGGATCTTTGTGTATGTGCATTACTATCGCCAGCTAAATCAAGTCACAATCAAGAACAAATATCCTCATCCTAGAATTGATGACTTGTTTGATCAACTCCAAGGTGCAAGTTATTTCTCAAAGATCGACCTTAGATCCGGCTATCATCAACTTAAAGTAAGGGAATGTAGTATTTTGAAGACAACCTTGAGGACCCGTTATGGTTATTTTGAGTTTCTAGTCATGTCCTTCAGACTAACCAATGCCCCAACAACCTTCATGGACCTCATGAATTGAGTGTTCAAGCAGTATCTAGATATATTTGTCATACTATTCATAAATGACATCCTTGTGTACTCTCGCAGTGAGGATGATCATGCAGACCATCTTCGAATTGTGTTGCAAACTCTTAGAGATCACTAGTTCGCTAAATTTAGCAAATGTGAATTTTATCTAAGGTTAGTTGATTTCCTCGGTCATATTGTTTCCAGTGAGGGTATTAGAGTTGATCCACAAAAGACAGAAGCCATAAGAAACTGTCCTAGACCTATTTCTCCACCAGAGATTAGAAGTTTCTTGGGTTTAGATGGCTATTACAGATGTTTTGTTGAGGGATTTTTATCCATTGCATCTCCTATGACCCAATTGACTCAAAAGAAAGTTAAGTTCCTATGGTCAGATTCCTGCGAGAAGAGTTTTCAAGAGTTGAAGACTCGACTCACTTCAGCCCCAGTCTTAGCATTGCCTGATGGTACAGATAGTTTTATTGTATATTATGATGCCTCCAGATTTGGTTTAGGTTATGTTTTGATGCAGAGAGGTAAGTTCATAGCCTATGCCTCTAGGCAGCTTAAGCCTCATGAAAAGAATTACCCAACCCATGATCTTGAATTAGCTGCTGTGGTGTTTGTTTTAAAAATCTGGAGACACTACCTATATGGTGTGCATGATGATATGTTCAAGGACCACAAAAGCTTGCAGTATATTTTTACTCAGAGAGATTTGAATCTTCGTATTACTAAAAAATTATAACATGAGTGTGTTTTATCATCCGTGTGAGGCCAATGTAGTGGGAGACGCCCATAGTAGATTATCTATGGGCAGTGTTGCTCATGTGGGAAAGAATAAGAAAGAGTTTGCTTGAGAAGTTCATCATTTGTCTGGGTTGGGTGTTAGATTGGTTGATTCGGCTGAGGGTAGCGTTTGGGTGCAGAATCATCTTTAGTTTCTAAGGTGAAGGAGAAATAAGATCAGGATTTTATCTTAGTTAAGTTGAAGGAGTCCATTAAAGACCAACGGGTAGAGGCTTTCTCCCAAAGTGGAGATGGCATGTTGAGATACCTGAGTAGACTAGTGTTCCTGGTGTTGATGATTTAAGACAACGGATTATGGCGGAAGTATATGGCGCACGTTATTCTATTCATCCTGGTACTACCAAGATGTACCATGATTTACGGGAAATTTATTGGTGGAATGGTATGAAGAAAGACATAGAGAAGTTTGTAGTGAAGTGTGCAACTTGTCAATAGGTTAAGGTAGATCACCAAAGACCTGGTGGTAAGTTGCAAGAGTTTGGTATCCCCACTTAGAAGTGGGAAGAGGTGAATATGGATTTTGTGACTGGTCTGCCCCAATCGCGCCGTCATCATGATTCAGTTTTGGTTATTATGGACAGATTAACTAAGTCAACGCATTTTTTTCCAGTTCATATGTCCTATACAACTGAAGATTATGCTAAGTTGTATATCCGAGAGTTAGTCAAATTGCATGGAGTTCCCTTGTCTATCATCTCAGATAGGGGTACTTAGTTTACTTCCCAGGTTTGGAGAGCTTTCCAGAAGGGTCTTGGCATGCAAGTTCATCTTAGTTTCGTTTTTCACCCACAGACAAATGGACAAGTAGACAGGATTTTTTAAACTCTAGAAGATATGTTGAGGGCATGTACTCTTGATTTCAAAGGTAGTTGGGATAAACATTTTCCATTGATTAGGTTTGCTTATAATAATAGTTATATTTCTAGCATTTCGGTGGCCCTGTTTAAGGATCTTTATGGGAGAAGGTGTAGATCACCCATAGGTTGGTTTAAAGTGGGTGAGGCTGCTTTGCTTGGGCCTAACACAGTATTTGAAGCTATAGAGAAAGTTAAGTTGATTAGAGAAAGATTGAAAATAGCCCAGAGTCGTCAGAAATCCTATGCAGAATGAGAAGAAGGGACCTCGAGTTTAGGGTTGGTGATTTAGTGTATTTAAACCCATGAAGGGGGTGAAGAGATTTGGCAAAAGGGGAAGCTTAGTTCTCGATATGTTGGCCCTTATAGAATTCTGAGTCGTGCTGGGAAAGTGGATTATGAGATAGAGTTACCCGCAGACTTGTCAGTCGTTCATCCTATATTCCAAGTCTTGATGCTTAAAAAGTGTATTGGTGACTCCGTTATTGTAGTTCCTTTAGAAAACTCAGATATTCAGAATAGCCTATCATACGAAGAGATTCCAGTTGAGATTTTAGATCGTTAGATTCGTAGACTAAGAAACAAAGAAGTTTCCTTGGTCAAAGTTCTTTGGTGGAATCTGTCTGTTGAGGGTGCCACTTAGGAAGCAGAAGCAGATATGCCAGCCAAGTACCCTTATCTCTTCTCAACAAACTCAGATTTAGCAGAAAGTACTACTCTTCCTTGATCCATTTATTTTCTAATCATATTTTCAACTATAGAATTATCCTCATTGAGAGTTCATACACTCTCAGAATTACCCAGAATCTCAAAATAATTTAGAGTCAGTTTAACAATTTATTTCAGTTGTGCATGTTATCAGATATCCTCAAATTTCTCAGTATTCTCAGCCTGACTAGTGACATTCGAGGACAAATGTTCCCAAGGGGGAGATATTGTAAGACCCCACAAATCCTAGCCGTTTAAGTGATATGTAGTTTGCCAAAAATTTTAGCTAAGTATCAGCACTTAGTCATATTTTTGGAGTTGAGATTTCAATGATCTTCTTTCGATCCTTAAGACCTTAAAATGCCATTTTTTGAGTTGAATCTTGACCAATGGGTGTCCTCGGATGAGTTTTGGATTTTTTGGACCTTGTTAGGAGCTCGTTTGGATATTGTAAATAGTGAGTCGATGCGATCTCAATACGTCGCGTTGTCCATCGCATCGACTCGTCACCAACTCCCGTTTTCACTGCTATCTAAATGTATCCTTCAGGACTTTTGTTTCTCTTTTGCTCAGAAAAACTCTCACTATGACTCGTAGTTTGTCCGTACTAGTCGTGGTCAGTGTATAGTTTATTATTTTTCTTCTAAACATTCATTGGTTAGACAACAACTTAGACGATGAATCGTAATGTCACTAAATGAATCGTTGTCCAAGTAAAAAACTACTTTTTTGGTGATTTTTCTTCCTTGTCCTATTCTACTCACTTCTGACCCTCTTTTCCTGTAAAACCAACATAATACACATCACATCTGACAAAAAGACCTAAGTACTTGCATAATTCCCTTAAAGATATCTAAAGTAACATAATATTCTTAAATTTAGCAAAGAAGATTAGTATAATTACTTTGAATAGAGAAAAGTGCTTGGATGCTTTGCTTTACTTAGTCTTGTTCTTAATAAGATTAGAATTTCAATTTCTTTGGAAGTAGTGATAAATCTATATGGGATGATTTAAGGATATGGGAAGTGTATTTGTAGTGGGATAGATGGTTGTGGGAGATGGAAGGATTTACACACATTCAAAAAGGAGAAGAAATCATTTGGAGGTCTATTTTTTCTTTTATTCCATGCGATTTGGGTTGGGTCAACCCATTAAGCCTGCAACTTTAGCCCTGGACATGGCTCTTAGAAATGACTCATAGTCAGTGGCTATCAGTCATTGTCTCCCCCCATTTAGTGTAAAGACTTACTTGAATCTCTGGACTTATGACTCAGGGTGACAAGTCGTAGTCACAAACGATGACTTATTTTAAGAGTCGTTGGTACTCTATAGACCACTTGCCTCATTTCCTTTGATTTTCTCTCCTTGATAAATTTGTTGAAGAGTCGAAGGGTGTCCCTATGATTCGTAGAGTCCCTTTTTAGGATCTAGGCACCAGACTTCCTGATACTTTTCCTGTATAGTTCAGTCCTGCACATTGGAGCACGCAGATTGCCCTATAACTAAATTAAGTACAAAAGATAGGTTGCCTTCCATGCAACACTTGATTTTACGTCGTGGCATGATGTTTCTATGTTGGGTATTCAAACTTCACCAACAATCCCATGGGTTTCCTCCCATGCAGCGCGTGATTTAACATCGCAGCATGACTCAGCTCCCTTGGCTACTCAAACTTCACCAAGGTTAACATCCTCACATACTTTCAATTCATCTATGCTTCCCATATAATGCTTAATACGGTGCTCATTCAACTTGAATGGAGCATCACCATCTAATATAAGATCAATTTCATCATTTGGAAATACTATAACCACGGTGAATGGTCCAGACCACTTAGATTTTAACTTGCTTGGAAATAGGCAAAGTCTCGAATTATATAACAATACCATATCACTGGGCTAGAATACCTTTTTCTCAACTTCTTGTTGTGTATAAGATCATTTTCTCCTTATACAAGGTTAAACTTTCATAAGCATGGAGGTAGAATTCATCTAACTCATTCACATTGTCCATTCTCAAGTGTGCGACGTCACTTCACTCAAAATTTAGCTTCTTTAACACCCATAGTACCTTATGCTCAAGTTCGACTGGCAAGTGGCATGCCTCTCCGTACACAAGCAGATAAAGATAAGCACCTATAGGAGTTTTGTAAGATTTCTGGTAGGCCCAAAGTGCATCATCTAGGTTTATCGATCAATTAGTCTGGTTGATATTCATATTCTTCACCAAAATAGAGTTGATCTCACGATTAGAGACCTGAACCTACCCACTTTCCTACGGATAGTAAGGTGTTGCCACCTTATTTTTCACACTATATTTCTTAAGTAGGGTCTTTAATAGACAATTTTAGAAATGGGACCCACCATCACTAATGATAGCATATGGAGTACCAAATCAATAGCAAATTTTCTTCTTAAAAAATATTGTGATTCTTTGACCCTCACTATTGGGAAGCACAACTGTTTCCACCCACTTTGATACATATTCAACTGGGACTAAAATATATTTCATACCATGTAAGCTGACAAATGGACCCATGATATCAACTCCCCATACATTAAACAACTATATCTCAAAAATAGGTGTCATGGGGAGCTCATGCTTCTGTGAGATATTTCCTTGCTGCTTACATTGGTCATAGGCCTGAGCATAGTTATGTGAATCTTTATAACCACACTGCAGAATATTTTGGGTCATGTGAGTACCACCATGGTGTCCCCCAATTGGAGATAAATGACAGGACTTAAGAATGCTCATCATCTAACTTCGAAAATACACCTCCAAATCACCCTATCCACACACATCCGAAATAAGTAAGGCTTATCCTAGAATAAAATTTCATACCTCATGCGTAAATCATTTTCGTCATTGAAATGACATATCTTCCGGCATGAGATCACTTGCTAAATAATTGGAAAATCAGGAAACCAGGGGATTAAGTCTTGTGTTGCTGCCAAAACCCGCTTATCTTGAAAAGTATCATCAATCTCAAGCTCATCCCATAATTTAAGAATCACCTTATCTTCTAGGTGGAATAGATGGTCTACAAACTAATTTTCTGTGCCCTTATGGTCCTTAACCTCAAAGTTGATCTATTGCAGCAATAGTACCAGTTGTATCAATCTAGGCTAAGTATTCTTATTTTCCATAAGGTACCTAAAAACGGTATGGTCAGTGTGCACAATGACTTTGATCCCAATCAAATAGGACCAAAACTTCTCAAAAGCAAACACTACCTCAAGCAAATCCTATTTAGTAATCGCATAATTTTTTGTGTGGGGTTGAGTGCTTTGCTGGCATAATAGATGGATAGAAGTATATTCTCACATCTTTAGCCTAGGAAAACACTTAAGGCCAAACCACTGGCATCAAACATCACCTCAAATAGAAGGGTCTAATTTGGAGACACAATGATAGAAATAGAAATCAACCTCTCATTTAAGCATTCAAAGGCCTTGAGACAAGCATCATCAAACATAAACTTCACCTTCTTCTCTAATAACTTGTACAGTGGATTTGCAATATTAGAAAATTCCTTGTGAAACTACCTATAAAACCCTGCATGACTTAAGAAACTTTGAATACCTTTCACAAAAATTGGTGGAGGCAATTTTTCAATCACCTCAATTTTAGCCCTGTAGACCTTTATCCCCTTCTTTGTAATCTTGTGCCCAAGATCTATCCCATCTTTAACCATGAAATGACACTTCTCCTAATTTAAAACCAAGTTACACTCCTCACATCTCTCAACTATATTAGCCAAGTGAGCCAAATAGTCTTCAAATGAGTCACCCACAATTGATAAATCATCCATAAAGACCTCTATAGTATCCTACACCATATCAGAAAAGATAGACATCATGTAATACTGAAATTTGTCGGGAGCATTACAAAGTCTGAAAGGAATCCTCTTGAATATGAACGTGTATATCGATAAGTGAAAGTGGTTTTCTCTTGATTCTCAAGAAAAATAGAACTATGATTATACCCCAAATCACTATCAAGAAAACAATACCATCCTCTTCCTGCAAGACGGTCTAATATCTGGTCCATAAATATCATAAAAAAGTGATCCTTTTGTATCCGAATATTCAACTTCTGATAGTAGATACAAACTCTCCATCTTGTAAATGGTCTTATGGAAAGTGACTCATTTTTATTATTCAGTACCATAATGATTCAACCCTTGAACTAGACTCACCCACTTATTGTAGGCAATAGGATAAAATACACCAGCATCTAACCAATTAATGATCTCTTTCTTCACTACCTCTTCCATAGGTGGATTTAGATGTCGCTGATGCTTAGTGCTAGGTTCACATTTCAGAGTTCGTTAATTTTGTGGGCAATGCATAAAAGATAAATATAAACTATGGTAATGCCTAAAGCTGTAGTTGGCATAATCAGTCTAATTACTCATGGGGCAATAATCAGGATCCAAATCAGCAGTTTTAGAAGTAGTAGAGCATTTTGAATAATACTTAAGACAACAATATTGAAGTTACATTGAAAAAGATCCTTTCCAACAAGGAACATATGGTTGTAGAAATAAAAAAATCAGCAACTAGATCAGAAGAATATGATTACATAGTTGGGGTATTTAAATCAGACACAGAACACAAGACCTCAAAGGGGTTTGCCTTGTGATAAAGAAAATCCTAAGAAAGTAATGGAAATCACCCTTTGGAGTGGTAGAGACTTGATTAAAAAACCGCCAAAGAAAAATCAAGAGGTATAGGTAGAATTAGTCCCATAATAAGCTAATGATAGTAAAGTGAAAGACAAAAAGACTAAAAATTTAGGGAAGCCTGAGTACCCAAAAGCCAAGATAACTGAGTATACACTAGAGAGACCAGCACCACCATTTCCTTAGAAACTTTAAATGGCTAAAGAGGATGCGTGTTTTATGAAGTTCTTTGAAACGTTTAGAAAACACTAAGTACTTGAAGATACAATGAAAATAAAAAAATCTCGGTGGCATTGAGATGGTAGAACTGACTAAGGAGTGCAAAACAGTAGTGATGAGCAAGATGCCCAAGAACTCAAGGACCCTGGGAGTTTCACTTTCTCCATACAAATTGGTTACAGTGATGTAGTTCATGCTTTGAGTGATTTAAGTAAAAACATCAACTTGATGTCCCTTTCAATGTTTAACACTCTTGGGTTAGGAAAATTAAGACTATGTTCATTGGTGCTCCAACTGGCTGATAGAACAAGAGCAGTTGCCGAGGAATGATAGAGAATGTTCTTATTAAGGTTGGTAAGTTCATTATTACTACTAATTTTATTATTCTTGAATATGATGCAAATAATAGAGTGCCAATCATATTGAGACGTCCATTCTCGAAAATGAGAGGAGCACTAATAAATGTGAGAGAGGGCACTCTAAAAATGAGATTGAATGATGAAGAGGTGGTCTTCAGAGTGTACAAATAAATTAACACACCCTCACAATACAAATATTAGTGCATGATAATGGCTATGGAAGTGGATAATTATGGGTGGAGGAGTGCAAATATCCAAAAACCTCTTTGGACACTCTCCTGGAGTTTCCTAGATCGATTATTATGCCAAGCATTAAGAAATATAAACAAAAGCCTATAAGGAAAAATATAGAAAGAGATGCAGACCTTGAGAGTAGGCACTCAAAAGGTAAAAAAAAACTAAGAAGAAAGGCTCTGAGTAGGAGGAAAAGGATGAGAGACTGTAGATAAGCGTTGTGAGTTTGAGTCATGCCATGATAATAAATCAAGTGTTTTGTGGGAGACAACTCAAGTTAAAATAATTATTTTTACTTTTTTTAATTTTTCTTTGGTATCATTGGTGTTTTTATTGAGTTAACAAGGGTAAGGAAAGTCTGAGTACCGGAGATCTAAGCTAAGGAGCTTGGAAGAAACTGAGTGTGAGGTCCTCCCGACCCTTTTGATAGTCATGATGATACTAGCTAGGCCTAGAGGCCTCAAGAAGTATTTTTGTCCTTTCTTTTATTTATACTTTGAGGACAAAGTTTGATTTTAAGTGTGGGGTGGGGGATATTATGATTGTTTAGGTTGAAATGGTGCTATAAAATTTTGATTTTTATTTATTTTACTGTTTTGACTATATTTAAAGAAAATTACAAAAAGATTTTACATTTGTTTCTTGTTAGTTTTTTGGTGTTTTTCCAGTAGGTACATACTTCACCCACTCTTTCATTTTTATTTTTGATTCTTTTTCGAGGGGAGCCCTTTGAACTCAGTATTCCACTTTGATCTTATAGGAGTAATTTTAAGTGATGGGTCAGGGATCTTTCGATTGTTTAGGGTGGAGTGTTGTTATATTATTTCTATTTTTTAATTTATTTTATATCTTTTGACTAAATTTTTAAAAATTAAAAAAAGATTTTACCTTTTTTTCTTATCAGTTTTGGTTGGTGTTTTTCTCGTAGGAGCACACTTCACCCCTTTCCCCCTTATTTTTATTTTCAATTATTTTTCAAGGAGGAGCCCTTTGAACCTAGTATCCTTTTTTTATTTTGTAAGAGTAATTTTAATTTTTTTTGTCATTACGAATAATTAAGGTGCTCTTTCTAAGTGCTATGTATGATTACGTGATGCAAGTTGGTGTTGAATGTGAAAGCATGTGGAATAAGTTGAATGACTATTTTTGAGACTCCTAGGCTCATTTATATGACTATTATGCGACGTTGGCTTAATTTTGAATTCCTTCTATTACTTGGTTGAGAGTCTATAGAGATCCTTCTCTATTTATCCATGTGCCCTATGTGAGAGAGGTTTTTGTTACATTTCATATTTCATTATGATGTCCAGAATTTTTCTGGTGTGTTTGCAAAGGGAAACAAAGAATAGGTATTTCCTTAATAGCCACATTTATACCTTCTTTATCTACCCCTTTTATATGACCTTAGTTAGCCCCGTTGAACATTTAGCCTATTCTTTTATATCCGCATATGTAGCTTATCTATTTTTTTTTCAATTGACCATAAGTTGATCCCAAGATCCTCTGTACTTTAGTTAAAAGATTGAGATGTTAAGGAGAGTAAAGAAAAGTGAAGATGAATCCCCAAAATAATAGTTATTGATGAGTTAAAAAGTTATGTTGTTGTGGGAGAAATGTAATAAAAAGAAAAATTAATCAAAAGTGAATCATGTATTGATAGCAAATACTTCCTACATAATATGTGTGAACTAGATTAAATAGATGGGGAAAAACAAAAGAGTAGTGGAAAGATTAAAAAAATGGTGAAAAATTTGGTTGAATAGAGAAGAGTTCAATGTTAAGTGTGATGTATTAAAACTCTTAGGGAAGATAGTCATCATTACTGAATAGAATAGTTCCTACCTGTCTCTTAAGTTTCATTACAACCATCAAAATCCTAATTGATCTTGAGCCTTGATGTTCTGATATTAAGAGTACTACACTAAGGCAAGCTTATGGTTCATCTTATGTGACATGTGAATTCTTTGTGAGAGTGAGAAAAAATTGATTCTTACACCCATTCTTGTTATAAATTGCATATTACTGAGTGACTATGATGACTCTCTTGTAGTAGGGGAACATATTTTATGATGGTTAGGTGACTTGTATGATCTCTTTGTTGAGTAATATGCATGAGATTGAAAACTTGCAAAAATCAATTCTTAAGGTTAGGAAGTTTTGAAGGAGCATTCATGAGTTTTCAATTGTAATATGACATGCTTAATTTGGAACTTTCCATTCTTGTAGTCATTCTAATGCTAGAGTGAGTGTCTTAGTTCATATAGTAATGTTAGATTCTTCCTTGATCATGCGTAGCATAAATAGTTGTTTAAGGATGAAAAAGTCTTTAAGTGTGGGGTGGTGATCTTAGCATATTTAGACACTTAAGTGCCATTATCTATGGGTGTTTATCTTATTTTGAGGACTTATTGATGTGATTAATGAGTAATTAAGAGTGCAATTATGCATTTATGCATTATATAACACGTTTAGAGTGTTTAAGGTGCATTCGAAACAATTTAAGAATCAAAATGATCAAATAAAATATAGACAAGAAAACTAGAGGTGCTAGCCTAAGCTATGCTTGTTCTAGTGTACTTTGATAAATACTTTTGTGTTGTATAAGCAAATGCTTGTTATATGATGTTGTAGGAGACCACTAATGTTTTTAGGAGAAATATCGGGAAGTAAAATGAGGTTTAGAAGAGTTGGAAAGGCATCTACAATGCATGGGATATGAAGCAAAGTGAAGAGATTACACCATAGTGGAGAACTGGAAATTTAAGAACAAGAGCGTGCCACACTCCCTGTCCTCCATGATAAGAGTGTTCCATGCCCTTGTACATAATATTCAATGTCACAAAACAGTGTGCATGCATGATAAGAGCGTGGCATGCCCATTGACCTCCGCGATAAGAGCGTGCCATGCCCTTTTGTTATTTTTTGGACAAAACTCATCCTACACTTAAATAGGACACTTTGCTTCCATTCTAAATACCTTGGGCGAATTTGGGGAGATAAAACACATGAGGGAGGCTCCAAATAGGGTTTTTCTTTATTACATTATTTATACTGTAGTTTTTACTTATGAATTCCATTCTTGTGATTCTTTGTAAGACTATGAGTGGCTACACACCCTCATTCTAGAGTTGAGTCTACAGACATGATTGTGTAATTATGGTTTTATTGTTGGTTTATATATTTTCAAGAATGTTATTATTCTTTCATGTGTGTACTATTCTAAATCATCATGAAATTTATGAGAAATATTAGTCCCAAAACAAATTGACCATAGAGTGGAGGGACGAAATAAAAAATGTAAAGAGTGTAGATGACACGACCCAAACCATGGCCTAGTCGTGTTGGGTGCCTCAAGCTTAACTGGAAATGAAGACCACCCCCAATGCCCAACCATAACTACCCTGCACCCTATGTCAGATAAATTCTGAAGATATCACAAGATAGAATAATTAATACTCAATGGCAATAATGGAATCCATAACCATAACCAGCCAACAATCCAATCAAATATCCAACCGAAGTTAACCTAAATACCAATACCAATGCAAAGGCTGACACTAATACCAATACCGCCTATGACCATAGTAGTCACACAAAGCCTCTATCTGAAAACAAAGAACATCCGGTAGGGATATGCCCCCGACCATAGCCAAAACCAATATCCAATAAAAAAAGGTAAAGTAAAGAAGTCCAAGCATGAAATGAAGTCTTCCGGAGTATGGAAACTCACCACTTCAATCCGACACAAAGCTATCCCTGAATCCAAGATCAATGAGTAGGAAGAGTAGTATGGATGGTTCTTGCATCGCGTGGGGATACAATGGCCGAAGGTGGGTTAGCGAGTGAACTCTAGCATGTACTCAGGAGTAAGGATAAAGTAATGTCATTATTAAAAAACAAAAGTAAATAATCATGTGCAATCACATACATACATATATATACCATGCCAAAAAGAGAACCAGGTTTAGCATGCATTTAAAACCTTAACCTGGACTGTGTATCTTAACCATCCTAAAATCACCCATGGGCTATATGGGTCCATTGTTACCCCTTTAATGAGCCCTAGTATGTGTAGCCGTATGAATCGAAGATATATAAGGGCCGAGGATTTCGTGAGCCCTTCGGCCTCCATGATGCATATATACAGTTATAAACTTAGGGAATTCCCATTTACCCCACAAGTATATGGTCGCCATGACCAACACTCATGTCAACAAACATGAGTTTCCAATGTTCATCCATCGAACTCACACCTTTACAGTTAGCTATCATAGCCCGCCATTATCACCCAATTAAAACCTTTAGCACATAACCAAACCACCAATTCCAATAGTTTATTAGTAAGGCATTAAGAAGTGTTAATGTAATTTCGATTATAGTTTGCAAGCAATGTCATTATCCAACTGTAACGCGTCGAGATCGCACCTTGGACATCATATGGTGCTTACGACCCCAAAAGACCACAAGCTATCCCATGACTGGTACCTACTGTGAGGACTGAATATAATACTGAAATACATATAAGCGGAAGAAATCTAAAAATTCCATAAGGTTCTCAAAATACTAAAATAATACTAGTATAGCTGATAATAACATCTGAAAACTAAATAATTGACAATTCTAGTCCGAAAGCCTCTAACTATCTGAATATGGGGTTGGTGGGACAAACCAAAAACTAACTCTGACTGAACTAACTACTAAACTCCTAAAATACTGAAATAAATAAACTCTGTCCTCGAAATATGAGGACTCACTACTATATCTGTTGCTGATAACCTAAGCTGCTAAGTACGATCAGGAACCTGAGCGTCCGAACCTATGATATGAGACATCATAGTGCAAAAGAGAGTATACATTAGTATGTGAAATGTACTGGTATGCTAAGTGAGGTAAGTCTGATATACATGGGTTCATATGTATGAGATGATAACTAACTGAATGAACATCATAAAGTAACTGGATGAGAGTACATGCAATACTCTAACTAATGAATATACTAAACATGCTATACTGCGCATATCGGTATACATCGTGTATATGAGATTATACTAAAGCTGAGTACTGAAGTCTAATGGCTGAGTAACTGATAACTGATAGCCATGATTCTATAGAACTGACTAAGTTCTTGACTGAATACTGAAACTGAAACTGTGACTGTGGGAGTGTTCATCTAACCGACGTACCCCAATATAGAATAATTTGGAGTCCAACCTGTGACCCTAGTTAGAAGGGTGTTCGCACCTTGACACATAATACTAACCATGCTGGGTCAAGCCTAATCTGGTAGGAAGACTTATGAAATTTATATATATGATTACGTCAACCCTAGTCTGGTAGGAGGACGACTTACCCTATAATGGCTACGTAATTCTATAATATATGGACTGCTACTAAGGGTCAAACCTTCTACTAGAAGGAATGCCCCCATCCCTGGGTTCACTCAGTGTTGAATCCTACTCCCAACTGAATTGATACTGAACTAACTTCTAGACTGTACTAGGCTTGACTGAACTGACACTGATCGTGTTGACTAACCGAATTAGACTGACTTCACTGAGTTCTGTTAACTGACGGAGTACTACTGTTCTTAACCTTTACTAGGATTATTCTATAACTACTGTAACTAAGTAAACAACTAGATTTCGGGTAATAAATACACCCAGGACTCGATAGCATCAATAATAAAATATAGCAAATCTTGAAAACATAACAATAGTCAATTGTTCACAATTCAATCACTGAGATATTTTGTCAAACAATTGGATGTCATGAACTTGTACATGAATGAGAACACATGCTAACATGTCATGATTACACTATTCAATTTCCATGGACATTTTATCAAACATTTGGGGAGCATAATTAACGCACATGATAATGAGCAACACATAAGCATCATGACTACACTTTAACTTGCAATTTCAAGGGTTTTGACATGGGAATTACATCAATCAACACACATGCTATCTTATTTTCATGAAACTTACAATTAAATCTTGAATTGAAACCCATACAACAACACAAACATAAATACAACCAAATTTGCGAATGTAAATCATGAATCTATTAACTTGTACTTTTAAAAAGGGTTCTTGAACTCCAAGGGTGGAAGAAAACCCAAGGATGAACACCTAACATACCTTGATTGTTGATTTTATGAAGATTTTTGGGGATTTCTTGGAACATGGACTTGAACTTGATGAACCTAGGGTTTTGTTCTTGAGAGGATTTGTGAAGAATAAATGTATTTTGCCCTTTATGGAGCTTAATTTTGTGTTTTGGCTGTATTGGGTGAGGGAAAAAGGACCTAAATTCCCTTGGAAACTCTTAAGTTAATGAGAAAAACTGGCCTAGTGATGCGATAGGCTCCACATCGCATCGATAGGATCAATGCGATCACTGATGCATCGCGTCAATGGTTACGAAGTGATAGCCAATGCGACGAGTCAAGATTGCATTGGCTTGCAATTTTAGTCATCCAAAAATGACTCAAACGATGTCTAAAAATTCAAAAACTCACCCAAGATGACCTATTGATATCCCTGATCATGAATAAATTTAAAAATTGATAATCTAAGGTCTCATGGACCGAAAATGATGCCATTGAAATGACTAGGACTTTGCGGGGTCTTACACCAATACTCAAGGGATTCCTATGTACCCCACAAGATTTCCAATTAAACCAAAGCCATGTATACTAAGGCCTTTCCAAACTATTTAAAACCAATCAAACCAATTTAGGTTCCATTACCATATTGTGCAATACAAAGTTTTCAATAATAGTCAAACTATGTGTCAAAATCATTCTCATAGGCATTTTAACAAACATATTGAGGGCATATAGTTTTCAAAATCAAAACCAAGTATCAATTGACCATTACAATGCTATAACATATTCAAAACCATATATATAACATGAAAACCATAATTAAAACATGGGAAAGCAATATCAAACCATAAACAACAAAACCCCCCAAACATATATTTCAAAACCCAATAATACCACAATATTAACATGAAATCCATTCATTAAGATATGATTTTAGTTGAACTAACAATGAGAGAGGAGTAACATACCTTAGAAAACAAGGAAGACAGGGAGAAACAACCCTTGAAAGACTTAATTGACCACCTTGAAGAAAACTCTAGCCTTTCCTAAACCAAGAGCTTGAAAGAGATTTAAGAGTGTGTTTAATTGAGAATAATAGGGTAAATAAAGTCCGAATAGTTTCTTTAGTTGTGGGGTCAAAATAAGTTAAAAGTGGAAATGTCCAGAATACCCCCAGCTTAAGTTATGAAAATTCCCATAGGTGGATATAGTTTTGGACCCCTCACTCGTACCCACATCATACGAGTAGTACCTTCCACTCGTACCTTGATCAGAATGTTGGACACCATATTCTAACCAACATACGAATCCTTATCTAAAATTGTATCCTACTATATGACTAGTACCCTCAAACTGTACCCTAGGTAGAACATCAAGATTAGACACTGGACAACATACAATTTGACACTATACTTCTCATATTATGCACATATGACTATTATGATGTCTTGTCTTACCTTGGACAGAAGATGATGAAAAACACACTATTTATCATACGACTTGGGCTCCTAGGTCATTATCACAACATATAACTTGCATGCTTGAGTCATATGGTTCCCAGAGAGTTCAAACCTTAGGAATTTTAAAGGGTCAAAACTCAGGATGTTTTAGTGGATCACGTCTTTAATCATTAGACACTAATAGTTAAAGTATGATTTACGGTTAGGATAGATGTATACCTAAATATCCCACTTTGTTAATGAAACGAGAAGATAGCTTAATGTATTTGAATTAAAGACTCACATCCCCGCTCAACGTGCAGTTGTGAGATTAATTTGGATAGACGACTTAGCGGATGACCATTAATAAGTTATAATATTATCCCCATAAATCATTAATCATGGCAAACAGAAACACCAGTTAAAAACCATAGTTATGCATTAATGTGAAGTAAATGCCTCAACCCTAGAACTCTCCACATATTGCTTATAATTTGAACTTCATATCGTTGTTATTATTATATTTAGTTTATAATCAACAAAACTTTAACTCTTGATTGGTTACACACACACTTATTTAATTTCATTAGGAACTCCAGAATTAGATTGCTTGATAAACGTTAAGCCCTGTGAGATCGATATTTGGCTTGAAAGGGCCACTATATTACTAGCATGACCGTAGCACTTGC
Organism: Capsicum baccatum var. pendulum; assembly: GCA_030864225.1. NCBI lineage: Eukaryota > Viridiplantae > Streptophyta > Magnoliopsida > Solanales > Solanaceae > Capsicum > Capsicum baccatum. The sequence goes on along the minus strand of CM061558.1, from coordinate 230,097,681 downwards.
GTGTGCGGTAAGACACAACAATTATTGATTAATATTAGCTCCCATTATTATAACTCCAACATTATATTATTACCTAGATCTTATGATATCAACATATGTAATAAATTTGGATACATCCAGTTACCTAGCTTTGACTACTACGTACATCAATACATGAGATATACGTATATATACATACTCGATTGACAATCAACTTTTGAATACGCACTTACTCAATCACATACACAAGTATATATATTATCTCATAATACAACATATTATATATAATTCAAAGGATTATTAGTTTATATTAGCTTACATTATTATAACTCTAATAATTTATTACCTCGATCATATGATATCAACGTATTCAATAAAATTGGATAGATTAAATTAACTCTTGACTACTACGTATATAAATAAATGAGATATATGTATATATATACATACACACACTCCATCATCTATTATCTTCTAAATACATACTATATACATCACATACATGAGTATATTCCCGCGTAATACATGTATTTCATATACACTCTAATGAATTATCGGTTAATTTAGTTTACAATATTATAACGTCAATAGTATGTTATCACCTTGATCGTATGATATCAACAAATTATTCAATATACTTGGATATATTCAGTTATCTTTTGACTGCTATGTAAATAACTACACGAGATATGCATGTGCATATATATATATATATATATTAGATGGACAATATATTTATTTACTACAGTGTAAAAAAAATAAAGATTGTGCATTTTGTTAAGTTATTTATTTTATTTAATATATTTAATAGTTTTCAATATTTTTGTAGAGACCCTTAGGGGTTGCACCACACAGTGAGGGACCAGTTCCCTTAAATTCAATCACACACAATGAAACAATAAAGCAACTATGAGGTTTTTGAAACAAAAGCAGTGCAAGAAGGTAAAACAAAAGATTTAACGTGGAAACCTAGGAAGGGGAAAACCACAATTTGCCGTCATAAGAACCAAAGAAATCTACTATAATCAACCTCTTTATTAGAGTCTAGATTTTAACTAAACTCTAGGTTCCTTTCACTTGTAATAACTCTACTACAAGCTCATCTTGGTAACTCTACCAAGTTACACTGATTAACTTTAACCAACGAAAAACTCATGTAACTCTACCTAAGCACTCTCTACTCAAAGAGAAAAACAATACTCTTATAAGATAAGTAGTTTAGTTATAAATCATTATTACTCAAGAACAATTTCAATTTTAAGCACTCATAAAGCTGGGAACTTGAGTAGTATTGGAATGGGGGCTTGCTGTCTCTGTTCACTCTCTTTAATTGAGCAAAAAATCATTTAATAAAGAGGCATCTCTTTTCTTTTATAGTTGAGGGATGATTAGGTCTAAAATATTATTGGAATAGCTGTCTAAATCAGTACAAAATAACACCTACAAGTTTTTTACACAAGATGACAAAACTGTGCAGATGACGCGCGCTAGCTGTATTGTACCTTGTACGTCCAGGGACCTGGTCCCTTGCAGTTTAGCTGCTCATCATCAAAACTACATATAGAAATTTCTCCTTATTTGATAATGAAAAATCAAACCATACAATTTGAGAATTAGTGCACATTCTTCACATTTAATCAGAGTGATTACCACCTAAAGATGAATGTTCCCCCTATCATCATGCTTTCTCCATTAGTCAACATAGGGACCTGGTCCCTTGTTGTCTTTCACAGAAAGAACCTTTGATTTCTTCCCCTGTCAACATAAAAAACTTTTTCTTCTGCCTGTAACTATGCCTTAGCATCTCATTCCTTCCCCCCGTCATCATGCCTACATAACTGAGTGCACACACACACATGCTTGGTCACTTGGTCCTTACATATAAAGTCATTAACCCTTTTGGCATCATTAAAAAGGATTAATAGTAAACCATAAGTAATGATAAGTTCAATCTAATTAACTCATGAACACTGGGGCAAGACTAATATGTGGAATAGCTTTAAGTGAACGAAACAAATGAAGTTCACAAGTAGAATTCGTTCACTCATAACCAGAGAGTAGTACCAATACAATCATACCAAAATAATGCAAAAATAATTGTCTTCAAAAGCCAATACAAGATTAAGATATGAAACTAACACTAGAATAATTTTGAGAACATGGATAATAGGACTAAGGTAGAGGTAGGTTTGGGGGAAAGAGACTTAAGTAGCATCTCTATTCTTGTATTTTTCAGCATTGTGGGCATCCAATAAATATCTATTGAGGATTCTTAATTCATCATTCAATCGTTGAACTTCATCAGTTAGTTCTACCACTTGTGCCTGGAGTTTTGCATTTTCAGCTGCAAGCTCCTCAGTGGTACCTAGGCCCCCAGAGGACAACTTCTGATTTTGTAACTTCAGATGCACTATTTCATCATCTTTGGCAGCCAATATGATCCTTAACTCCTCTATTTATTTGTCGAACCTTTATTGAACAACTATATATTTTTGTCTCATTCCAGGTGAACCACCAGTCATTAAATTAGAGAACCTAGTCTTTTAGCAACCTTATCTTTCTTTCTTATTTCCCACAGTAGTTTCTGAATCTATACCCCTCTTTCAACCTCTATAACTTCCATATTCTTAATCTCCTCTAACGTAATACATTTCTTGAGCCTTCTTCTTCTGATGGTAGAAGCTTTGTTGGCCTTCATGGCATCTTCCAATATTTTCTTTTCAAAGCCTCTTGTAGAATAGGTTCTATCACCTTTACCTCCGAGTTTAACACTTTATCCTTGCCAATACTTCCTCTTAGTTTCTTTACCGACCATGTTAGAGTTACTTTATCCTCGTCTTATTCATGTGGTGGTAACAACATATCTTTTCCCTCATTCCCTTTATCCTTATCACCCACTTTCTATTCTTCTCTATTTATAGAGCTTTCCTTGGTGTTGTATGCAAGTAGGAGTAGATTCTCGACTACCCAATTTTTATTTGAGAAAAAATCAACCTTTTTTACTAAAATTTATTCACTAAATAATAGGGAAAAAATAGGATTTGAATCTAAGGGTGTAGGAGAGTCAGGTGCTATGTTTTAGAAGGTTAAGCATTTTTGGATTTTACTGATGACTTAGAAATTAGAAAGTTTTCAGGCATTTTTGAATTTCCTGAAGAAGAGGGAGTTTTAGGTTGAGATGTTTCTTGCTCTATTGGTGATCCAAATCCTTGTTGTAGATTTATTATCATGATTGGCTTAGCATAGGCATCTGAGGTTAAGGAGTATTCAACGGAGACTGACTCAATTGTAGGTTGTGGACATTCTAAGGAAGATTCATTTTGTTGTTGGGGATTTTAGATGATGTTTTCATAGTTTCAAATTCTGAAGAATCAGAATGTTCGATTTGGGTTTAAGAGACAAAGATGAGCTGGGTTAGTTTAGGTTTAGAGAAAATTCATAGATTTTGTAGGATGAGTTTGACTAGCTGAATAATAATGATAAGAAGGTCTATCCTCGAAATTTTAAGAGGAGACCAATGTCCTTACAACATGTTCCATTTGATTTGACATATTTAAACCTAAAATATTGTGGATCATTACTTTGCACAAAAATTTTCACTTTAGAGGAGAGAACATATATGGCTTTTTCAGACAGTATTTTTTGACTATTTTAAGCTTCTTGTATAGGTACTAACCTGAGTGATGGGACTAGATCCCTTGCCCTTTTTGATTGAATTCTACACATGTGTTGGCTTTAATTGTTCTCTTTCTAAGTTGTTCTCATGAGTGTATACCTGCAAGGGTATGGTAATAATTTAGATTAATAAGCTCCTACTTTATCATGGATACCTGTCTCCTGAACATAGCTAAGTTTTGGAAGAACCATAATTTCATATATTTTATCAGGTTGGCTTGAATAATCCATGCTCTAGCCTCTTGCTAAGGCCTTCTCTTTCTAAGATGAATCTTCTAAGGACCAGGTCCCTTGAATTCAACAGTTTTAAAATATGACACCTCCACTTTGGAGTGCCTTGAGAGAGAGAGAATACTGTCAGATTTTCTAAGATTAAGCTCCAAGCACCTACTTTCAATAAATATTCCTGACTGTAATCCCTTTTTACCAACCTAGATCCATGATCACTTGTTAGATTTGGGGACCCACTTGATTTTTAGCTCCTAATAACAAGACAATGATGTGATTAAAACTATTTTCTTCCATTTAGGTAGAGAATTGTTCTTCATCTCATTTGGCTGCATGTACTCCTGCTGAACATATTTGAATTTTCCTATGAATGCTCTTATCCATCTTTGACCATTTCCTTTGGTGTGCCCATCTTTTCTATAATGATTACCCATAGGTTTGGAAGATTTATTTTAGCATTACTAACTGTCTTCCATTTTGACCTAGTAGGATAGGTTTTATCTTGATAACCCAGGACTTTGACATCATTAATATTTTGACTATTTTCTTTAGAAAGAGTTTGTAAAGAAACAATCCATTTAAGAGATTTGCTTAACTCATCTTTCAAACAAACCAGGTCCTTTTCTAGTTTTTTATTCTTATGAAGCACAGTCCTAAGGTGCTCTTGAGAATCCCTAAACTTCTTTTCAAATTCAGTTTGAAGATTTGAGGCTTCTTTCTTTTCTTTACTCTTAGAAGTATTGAGTTTCTTCAGTTGACTCACTAAGTCTAGATTGCCAGATTTTAACTTAGAAAACTGTTCTTAAGTAGTTAATTCATTCTCCCAATTTTCTGCTTTTTCATCTAGAGCATTCTTCTCAGTGGTAAGTTTATATATAGAGTCTATTAACACACTAGAAAGCCTTTTTATCTTCCTAGCAGTGTAGTTATATACTCTCCCTAATATAAAAAAGTTTACCTCCCTTTCCTTTTTATCTCTTGTGTTTGCCATAAGAGAGCAACTAAAACATTAGATTAGTTCTTTTTTCGTACCATGTTTCAACATGAAACCATCTCAATACTCTTTGTCTCTGTTAGATTTATCTGAGGAGTCTTCCCATACATCCAACACTTTCTTTATTATATAGCTATCTAAACTCTTTCTTCTAGATTTTTGAGGATTTTGATCATCCAATTGCATTTGGTAATTTCTCATGAATGCTTCAGATCTATCACCTTTGTGATAACCTTCAACTTTTCAATTCTTTTTCCTAGCTGACCTCCCCTTCTTATTGCTCTAACAATTCATGTTGCCAAAAGTGCAACATCAGTGTCTTCTTTGCCTGGATAAGATTCTAGAGTTTTCATAGTCAGGAATCTCTCCCCTTTTGCTTCTTTTTCTTCCACCCCTCATTCAATTATAGCAGCCATGGCGACCGTAACACTCTAGGTATAAACTTTTTAGAGTGAACCCAATCTAATACAAATTGTAGAGACCCTTGGGAGTGCACCACACAGTGAGGGACCAGGTCCCTCAAAGTCAATCCCAAACGATGAAACAGTAAAGAAACTTTGAGGTGCTAAAAAGAAAGTTAGTTCAGGAAGGAAAAAACACAAGATTTAACGTGGAAACCCAATAAGGTAAAAACCACGCTTTTCAACCTCCTGATTATAGTCTAGATTTCAGCCTACCTCTAGGCTTCTTTCACTTGTAACAACTCTATTACAAGATCATCTTTGGAAACTTTACCGAGGACCCTTTACACTAGTTAACTCTAACCAGCAAAAAGCTTAGGCAACTCTACCTAAGCCCTCTCTTCTCAAAGAGAAAAAAACTACTCTTATAAGAAGATTAGTTCAGTTACAAATTAATACTCACTCAAGAAAATTTCAATTTTAAGCACTAATAAAGCCAGGAACTTGAGCAGTGCTGAAATGGGGTTGTTGCTGCCTCTCTTCACTCTTTGTAATTGTGCTAAAAACTATTTGATGAGGAGGTGTCTCTTTTCTTTTATAGCAGAGTGATGATTAAGGCAGAAAGATCATTGGACCAGCTATACAAATTAGTACAAAATAGCACCTATAAGTTTGTTACACAAGAGAACAAAACTGTGCAGATAATGTGTGCTAGCTGTACTTTATCTTGCACATCCAGGGACCTGGTCCCCTTCTGTTTAGCTGCTCATCATCAAAATTACATATAGAAATTTCCCCCCTTTTGATAATGACAAAACAAACCATACAATTTGAGCATTAGTGCACATTCATCACATTTAATAAAAGTGATTACAACCTGAAGATGAATGTTCCCCCTATCATCATGCTTCCTCCATCATACACTACAGAGACTTGGTGCCTTGTTGTCTTTCATAGAAAAAACCTTTGATTTCCTCCCCCTATCAATATTCACACTTTTTCTTCTGCCTGTCATTATGTCTTAGCATCTCACTCCTTCCCCCTATCATCGTGCCTACATATCTGAGCATACACACACGTATGCCTAGTCACCTGGTCCTTACATATGAAGAGACCTTTTAAATATTTCTTTTTACAAGAACTGACCATAAGTTGTAGGTATTCTTAATTCTTTTTGCAAAAACCATCCATAAGTGGTAGGTTTTGTAATATTTATTAATTTTTATTTTTATTAAATATAAAACTGACCACACGTGGATGGTATGATTAAAAAAATATTTAATATCTTTTAAAAATATATTCAATTTTATGTTTTTTATTTATTTATTTTATATTAATTTTTTTTGAAAACAAAAATAAATCACAAGTGAGTAGTTTTATTTAATATTAATTTTTTTATTTGCAAAAACCTTCCACTTGTGGTCGATTTTATTTAAGATAAATTAAAAAGAATTTTAAAATTATTATTCTATTTATTTTTTGATATTACCAACCTCAAGCGGTCAACTTTAGTGAATTATTCTTTTGCGGGTTAATTTAATTAGTTTCTGGCAATTTTAAATGGTCGGATTTTTATAAATAAAATTAAAAAAAATTATGAAAAACAAATCGTGCTTGTTTTTATTTTATTTTTTTTAAGTAGTGAGTTTGACCGAACAATCATTGGCCCAATGCAATCGGTACAAAGGTAAATTAGTATTTCTCCTTTCACCTTCTAAAACTCTCTTTCTATTTTTCTCTCTCAAAACTTGATGGCGTACCTCCGCCCTAGGCTTCTTTCTTTATTAGATAGTTCATGGGGTTGAATCTGTTGTGGAGCCGACAGAACAATACCTATTCGGTGGAACCACATGTAGATTTTTAGGGGTCTCTTTCGGATCCTTAGAAGCAGCAAGATTCGGGCAATTAATTTCTACGCTAATTTGCCATAATACAACAATGTGAGCATGAAAAATTTTCCCAAATCACGGTGATTTGTATCCTTTAATCACTATTTTTTCTACCTACAATTTCTACTTCGTTTATTTCTTTGATTATTTGAATTTGGGTATACTATTTTTAGTTTTCTGTCTTACATTCGAGTTGTCTATTCTTACACCTACCTGCCATATTGTTGTTTCTTCAAGTCTTGTAGAGGTTATTGGTATTATGAGTTGCTGAACTGATTTTCCCTTGGTGGCTTACATTGTTTTGGTGGCTTTGGTTATCAATAGTAGAGTAAGGTCATGTCTTAGGTTGACACCGAGAGTGAGGTGTGGTAAGAGGGTTACAGATTCAACTAGGTTACTAGTAGGATCTTGGAATATAGGGACTTTGATAAGAAAGTAAATAAAACTAGTAAAGATTTTTAAAAAGAGGAAGATTAGTATAGTGTGTGTCCAGGAGACTAAATGGGTAGGTACCAAGACTTGGGATGTGGATAGATTAAAGTTGTGGTTGTTTTGGAAGTTCAAAGAATAGGAAAGAAGCAAGAATTTTAATTGATGAGGAACTTAGGGGGCACATGGCGGGGGATATGAGGATTAATGTAAGGATGATGACCATTAAGCTATAATACCCCATACTTTTCTTAGCTTAGTTCATCTCCTAGTTGTATGTAAAAGAGGCTCAAAGCCTGAAAATTTCACTAAGTGTTGGGGACTTAGTCTTATTTTTGCCCTCTTAACTTCGAGAATTTTTAAACAAGTCTTCTCGACCCCGAGATATAGGTTTTTGGGTTAATTCATGTGCAGGGGTGTAAGGAGCATATCTCGGGGAAGTTTTGGATTTTTTATGAGGATTAGGTCATGTTTGGATTTCAATTCCAGAACCTCACCACGATAGTGGCACGTCATGGTTGGCATAGCGATGAACCCTTCAGCGTATCACGGTGGGCTTCCCATTCGCATTCCAGTTGCGAATTTAATTCTCTAAGGGCAAATTGAATCTTTTCCCCTCAACCCAATTCATAAAAACACAAATTAAAATGGCGGTTAGGGAATTATTTAAACATATTCCCCAATTTCCTCTCAAAAGCAAACCCTAATCATCCCCCAAGTTCATCAATTTCATTCCTTTCTCTTTAAGAAAACCAAGAAATCAATTCCCCAAATCCAAGAACTTTCAAGATAAGCATCAAGAATGTGTTTCTCTTTTAAGCTTAAGGATTTAAGGTATGTGTGATGTTTATCCATGGGCCCTTTTCACCCATGGAGTTCAAGAAATCCCTTGTGATATTAAATTATGAGTTTTTACATGTTTATGATTAATTATCTCTGTGATGTTGTTATTGATTTTGATTACAAGTTATGTTACACATGTTTTTTGATGGAATCAGCCTTTATATGGTTTGAGTATTAAAATCCTCATATTAAATCCCTAATTCATGGTTTTAGTATTGTAACTATGTTTTCAATCACCTAATTTACCTATTCCCATGCTTAAATTCATGATTCTCATGTGTTTGATGAGATGTCTAAATGTTGGATTTAGAGAAATGATCTTTTATTATGGATTTAAAGCTTCATATGTCCTTATTGTTATTTTATTCAGTGTTGGAGGGTTATGACTACCCGATACTTAGTTGTTTACATAATTTTAGTATATTTAGAATGATTTTAGATAAACCATGAGCGTTGTCATTCAGTTAGTATCATGATTAGTTGTTTGCTTAGTTAAGCTTAGTTCAGTCGAGTAATTAGTATCATTCAGTTAGGAGTAGGATTTAGAACCGAGCAAACCCAGGGATGGGGGCTCACCTGCCAGTAGTGGGTGTGACATTTAGTAGTAGTCCCTTAGTTCCAAAACTATGTAGCCAGCGTAGGTTAGAGATATCAACCTTCCAGTTGAGGGTTGATAAAGTGTTTACCTGCTAATTGAGGGTAACACATATCTCATTAGAGCACCTGCCAGATGAGGGTGACTCATTAGTCTTTTAGGACATTAGTTTAGTGGATCCATATAGCCAGTATTAGTACCCGTGGTACAGTACTGACACCCTTCCAATCAGAGTAACGATTTGGACCTCGATTAGCTCAGATTGTGGCATGTCGATTAGATGATACCTCCCTCAGTCTTAGTTCAATATTTAGTACAGAATTTAGTTCAGGTCTACTTTACCATAGCATATAGTGCATCAGTAATTCAGTTACCAGATTTCAGTATTTTAGTTTACAAACTACTTTAGTATCATGTTATAGTCTTGGTCATGCATTCTTAGATTTTGCAGCTTTCATGAAGTTATGCATCAGTTATCTCATACTATTCAGTCAATCATTATTTCATGCACATGAACCTATACATTTTAGTCTAACCTCATCTCATATACCAGTATATTCTAAGTACTATTCGTATACATTTCTTTGCACTATGATGTCTTATATCATAGGTTCAGACGCTTAGTTTCCTAACTGTACTTAGACAATTCATCTTGTTAGCAACAATAGTTGTTGTGAGTCCTCGTATGTCGAGGACCTATTATGTTATTTCATTATTTCTGCTTTCTTTTTAGTTAGTTTTGTTTGGAGTTAGTTGGGTCCTATCCCATGAACTCTTCAGTCAGTTAGAGGCTTTTAGATGTTTTCAGTCATTCAGATAGTTAGTCATTTTATTAGTTGTTTGATCATTCTTTTCAGTATGTCATCAGATGTTCCGACTTATGATTTAAATCATATTTTTAGTATTTTAACCTTATGGATTTGTTTAGTTTTTCCACATATGTTCATTATTAGTATATTGTTTAGTGCTCACAGTTGGTACCAGCCCATGGGTTAGCTTGTGGTCACTTATGACCGTAAGCACCATTGTGGTGACCAAGGGGTGGCCTCAGGTTATTATAAAACTTGGTATGATAGCCAAGTTTTATAGTGTCCTAGGGAATCTGAAAGTCGCGTTGAGTAGAGTCTTATGCATGTGTGTGAAGTGCGCCACACTTATGGATAGGAGGCTACAAGATATTTTAGGAAAAGTTTCCCTTCTTTTAGTATTTATATCGTGCGAATGAGCATAAGCTCTATTTAAGAACTCTCTTTCTAACCCATTCTTCCTTTTGGTTATAGAAAATGCCTCCGAGAAATACTAACGGAAGAAGGAATAGGAACCAGCCTACACCTCTGCCTATTCAGAAAGATCCCCTGAATGAGCACATCTTTCACGCTGAATTCAAAGCTACTTTTACTACCTTAGCTCATTTGGTAGTTTCTTAGAATGATCAGTAGTTTTTTGTCCTATTTAGGCCTATGGTTCATGCTCAATAGAGTGAGGTGGAAAGTGTAGGGATAAAGAAAGAGAGAATAAGAGGGCCAAAACAGGTAGTTTTAAGTTAAGGTCAGAGAGTGGTAACCATTCCTAGTTCCACCAAAAGATTCTTAGCCACATCTCCTTCTTTAGAAAGTGCGCCAGTGCCAAAGTTCAGGAATGACAATTGGGACTGAGCGCTAGACTCAATAGGATTCCATTTCTAGTGCCCTCAGTGGTCAACACCAAAAACAATTATGTGCACTCCAGTACTGACATGATTAGCAAAGTTCTCCTGATGTGGTTATGGGTTTGTTACATGTTTTTTATCTTTATGTTTATGTTTTATTAGATTTCGGAGCTTTACTTTCTTTTGTGACTCCTTCTATAGCTATCAATTTTGATGTTAGTCTAGAAACCTTAGCAGATCCTTTCTCAGTATCTACCTAAGTGGGTAAATCTATTATATCCAGATGGGCATACAAAAATTGTCTGGTTATAGTATCCCAGAAAATCACTTCAGTTGATTGCAGGAATAGAGTCATTTGGTTTCAGTTTCCTAATGAACCAGCCTTAGAATGGAGGGGTAGTACCTCAGTGCTTAGGGGTCAGATGTGTTTTCAGATCCCTTCTTAGAATCCTATGACAACATATGATCTAGAGTTAGAAGTATGATCCAAAAGTTTAGTAGCAGTAAAATCGGGATAATGTTAGATAAATTTAGTAAATGATGTATCCATAGGGTTAGTTGTATGAAAGGTGAATCAGTAGACTTGAAACAGTGTATGCAAGAAATTTAGTTAAGTATGATGATGTGGACGCACTTATATAGTACCCTTGAGTTGCTAATTTTTAATCTTGGATGGTTGATCTAATGGTATGGAGTATTGAAATTTTAAATAGTGTAAACTCATGGTATGGTGGTACTCATGAAGATTCTATCTCATAGTATGGTAGTACTCATGAAGATTCTAAGTTAGTCAGTGTTTAAGTTATTGTATTATGAATTTGAGGCTATGGAAAGCTAAGAATTGCATATCAGAAGGAAGTATTAGAAGTGGGTTTTACATTATCAGGCATAGTCTTTTAGGGTGAGATTGTCATTTATGCGTATTATTGTACCACAAACTTAGAATGATGTCTTAAAGCCAAGGGAGAGATGATAGAAAAAGTAACCTAGTCAGTCTCTCAAATTCTAGTAGAAATGCTAGTGTGTCGTGGAACAACAGTAAGGGAGGATGGTTGTCAACCCATCCTAATCTTAGTGCAAAGTTTTTTTTTTTAGTGCAAGGTAACCTAGTCAGTCTCTCAAATTCTAGTAGGGATGCTAGTATGCATATTATTGTACCACTTTTCATAAAATCATGTATGCTTTCTGTTCCTTATAAAGGAATTCTAATTTGCTTAGCAATACGAATCATGTTCCATGAATTTATGAACTCCAAACTCAGGTCATGTAGCTCATGACTCAGGTACCCATGCTTTACAGTATGTTTAGTTTCATTACTCATGCTACTCTCTTAATGACCAGCGAAATTCAGATTATGTTATGTATATCCTCAATTTTATCTCTGTAATGAATCCAAGTCGTGGATACTTTATTTCTTAGGCCTCAGTTAAGTGTCAAAGTTATGCATAGTATTCTTTCATGCTTCAGGTCCTCATTCCCTAAACTATCAGTGACCTCTTCTTATGGAACGATACTGGTGAGGAATAGTTATTTAGATGGGAGAGAGTAAATATTTCATGTTGGGAAATGATTGTTGTATGCTTGTTTGATCTAAGGTAATAAGTGTGGAGTAAGATTGAGGCCAAGTTTTTGATATATGTCATGGCTAGTTGAAATTTTGTATGTGATTTTCTTAAGAATAACGCATGGAAGTTATTAATGATAAATGTATTAGAGAGTATGGAAAAGATGCCTTGATGAGTTATTTGCCTAGAAGTTCATGAGTGGTTAGGATGATAGGCTTGAACATCATACTGGTGTATTCTAGTGTTATGGGTGCACGTTGTAGATTCGAGTAGGCTTAAACATAGTGAGAGAATTCAGTTCAGCTCATACTTTAGTAGATAGAGTTATCAGTGCCCATGTGAACATTTTCAGTAGCCTCAAGTGAAGTGCGGTGTTGATGCGGAATGTATATTTGAGGGAGTATTTGAGGAGTATGTCTAATCTTGAGAGTAGTAGTAGTATTGTCTAAGGCTTAGCAATTCCAGTTTATGTTTCATAGAACTATGTTCCATGTTACAGAGTGAAATCCATATTAAGATTCCTTAATCATATATCTTATTCAGATCATGCCCAAGTTCTTTACTTCCTACTGTTATTATAACTTCTTAGAAAGAGTGTTGAATAAATACTCCAGTTAAGTATAGGCTTTCAGTATAACTTAGTCCGTATAGCCAACAATTCAGTTTAGCAGTCAGACAGACAAGTTCCTATGGTTTTTCTGTCTTTCGATCTAGTCGTAATATCAGAAGTTTCATGAATATTGCCATTTCAAGAGCTAGTTTGTTCATATCCATGTAAATTGTGAATTCAGTTCAATTCATGCATCATGATTCAGATTCAGGTATTCAGTCATAATTCAGTTCATAAGTGCTTCATGCATTATCTTAGTCTTTCCTCAGCATTTCAGCCAAGTCAGTATAATTCGGGGGACGAATAATCCCAAGGGGGAGATGTTGTAATACCCCAAGATTTTATGTCCAAAACCTCTCAACTTTTCTTCACGAAACCAGATCCAACCTGAGGCAATGGTTACTCATAAGATGACTCTCTCATCTCTATCTTAGCCTAATAATTAGTCTCAAGTCATTGCATGTATTCAAGGAATCAGTTCAATTCATAATATTCAGTCATGTATCATGTTTCAAACTCAGTCATGTAATCATGTATTCAATTATGTATGTCCAGTATGTGATATAAATTTTCCCAGTATTCTCAGCTTAATCAGTTTTATTCGAGGATGAATGTTCCCAAGGGGAAGATGTTGTAATACCCTGTACTTTTCTTACCTTAGTTCAGCTCCTAGTTGTATGTATAAGAAGCTTAAAGCCTGGAAATTTCACAAAGTGCTGGGGACTTAGTCTTATTTTTGCCCTCTTAACTTTGAGAATTTTTAAATGAGTGTTCCCGACCCCGAGATATTGGTTTTTGAGTTAATTCATGTTCAGGGGTGTAAGGAGTATGTCTAAGGGAAGTTTCCAATTTTTTGAACGAGGATTAGATCATTTTTGGATTTCAATTCTAGAACCTCTCCACGATTGTGGCGCATCACGGTGGGTGTAGCGATGAGCCCTTCATCATGTCGCAATGGGCTTCCTATTCGCATTCCAGTTGCAAATTTAATTCTTTGAGGGGAAATTGAGTCTTTTCCCCTCAATCCAATTCGTAAAACACGAATTAAAACATCAGTTAGGGCATTATTTGACCATATTCCCTAATTTCCTCTCAAAAACAAACCCTAATCATCTCACAAGTTCATCAATTTCATTCCTTTCTCTTCAAGAAAATCAAGAAATCAAGTTCCCCAAATTAAAGAACTTTCAAGAAAAACATCAAGATTTTCTCTTTCAAGATTAAAGATTTAAGGTGTGTGTGATATTCATCCATTGCTCCTTTTCACCCATGGAGTCCAAGAAATCCTTTTTGGTATCAAATTATGAGTTTTTACATATCTATGATGAATTGTCTCTATGAAGTTGTTATTGATTTTTATTACAAGATATGTTGCAAGTGTTTTTCGATAGAATGAGCCCTTATAAGATTTGAGTATTGAAATCCTCATGTTAAACCACTAATTCATGGTTTTAGTATTATAACGATGTTTTCAATCACATGCCTTACCCATTCCCATGCTTAAATTCATGATTCTCATGTGTTTGATGAAATGTCTAAATATTGGGTTTTGAGCAAAGATCCTTTATTATGGTTTTAAGGCTTTATATTTCCTTGTTGTTATTTTCTTTCAGTGCTGGAGGGTTATGAACACCCAATACTTAGTTGTTTACATAATTTCAGTATCTTTAAAATAATTTCATATAAACCATGAGCGTTGTCATTCAGTTAGTATTATGATCAGTTGTTTGCTCAGTTATGCTTTATTCAGCCCAGTAATCAGTGTCATTCTATTGGGGGTAGGATTTAGCACCGAGCGAACCCAGGGATGAGGCTCACCTTCCAGTAGAGGGTGTGACCTTTAGTAGCAGTCTCTTAGTTCCAGAACTACATAGACAACGTAGGATAGAGATATCAACCTGCCAGTTGAGGGTTGATAAAGTGTTTACCTACCAATTGAGGGTAACACATATCTCATTAGAACATCTGCTAGATGAGGGTGACTCATTAGTTCTTCACGACATTAGTTTAGTGGATCCATACAGCCAGTGTTAGTACCCGTGGTACGGTACTGAGACTTTTCCAATTAGGATTACAGGTTGGACCCCGATTAGCTCAAATTAAGGCATGTTGATTAGATGATACCTCCCATAGTCTCAGTTCAGTATTCAGTTCCGGTTTGCTTGACCATAACATACAGTTCATCAATTAATTAGTTACAAGATTTCAGTATTTTAGTTTACAGACTATTTCAGTATCATGTTATATGCTTGGTCATGTATTCTCAGATTTTACAGCTTTCACGCAGTTATGCATCAGTTATCTCGTGCTATTTATTCAGTCATTATTACATGCACATGAACCTATGAATTTCAGCCTAACCATCTCTTATACCAGTACTTTCCAAGTACTGATCGCATGCTTTTTGTCGCGCTATGATGTCTTAAATCATAAGTTCAAACACTCAGTTTCCTGACCGCTCTTAGATAGTTTAGCTTATCAGCAACAACAGTTGTGGTGAGCCTCATATGTTAAGGACCTGTTATGTTATTTCAGTGTTTCCGCCTTTCTTTTCAATTAGTTCAGTTTGGAGTTAGTTGCGTCCTGTCCCATCAACTCTTCAGTCAATTAGAGGATTTCAGATATTTTCAGTCATTCAGACAGTTAGTAAGTTTATCAGTTGTTTGATCGTACTTTTTAGTACGTTATCAGACGTTCATACTTATGATTTTAATCATATTTTTAGTATTTAAACCTTATGGCTTTATTCAATTGTTATCGTACATGTTCATTATCAGTATATTATTCAATGCTCACAGCAGGTACCAGCCCATGGGTTAGCTTGTGGTCACTTGTGTTCGTAAGAATAGTTGTCATGACCAGGGGGTAGCCTTGGGTCGTGACATGAGCTCTACAAGTGGGTTTGGGCAAGGAGGTCAAGAAGCACTTTTGATGATTTTGGTTGATGGCGATTTCAATAGCCACATTTGAGCTACTTCGATTTTGATGAGGTTCAATGGGGCTTTGGTTTTGGGGATATGAATGGTATTGGAACATCTCTTTTGGATTTTGCTTAAGCCTTTGAGAGGGTGATAGTTAAATTGTTCTTACCAAAGAGGGAAAATCAAATGGTTACCTTCAGTAGCACAGTGTCTAAGACTTAGATAGACTACCTACTCTGGTGGAAGAGAGGTAGAGGCCTGTATAAGGAATGCAAAGTTATCCCTAGTGAGATCCTCAATACCTAATATAAGCTTTTGGTGATGGATTTAGTGATAAAATGAGGTATGAAGTGGAGGTATATTTATGTCCAACAATAGATTAAATGGGGTGGCTTGACCTATGTATTCTCTTGGGATTTAGGGAGAATTTGTTGGTGATGGGGGCTTGGAAGATTTGTAGGCATGCTAATAGCATGTAGGAGAAAACAAATAGTTGCATTTATTGGTGTGGTAGCTTGGAGGATTAGTGGAAAGGCAAATAACATGTGGGAGAATATAACTAGTTGCATTCAAGAGACAACTAGAGAGGTGCTCGGAATGGAGAAGTTAGAGGAAAAGTGGAAGCTAAGACGGCAGCCTATGTTAAATGGGTGTTATGTAGGAATAAGGAAGAAAGAAGGAAGAATAAGTAGATTTATAATTTGGCTAGGACAATGGCTAATTTAGCGATCACAAATGCTACGACGATAGCATTTGAAAGACTTTATGTGGCATTAGGGGACAAATACTGAGATAAGTAAATTTATAGGCTTGTAAAGACGAGGGATATAAATGCTCGATACCTAAATCAAAAGAAGTACATGTAGGATGATGATGAAAAGGTATTATTGATGAGACATTCATCAAGAAAATATGACAAGCCTATTTTTACAAACTATTAATAAGGTAGGGTTAGAGATATTGTGCTGGGGATTTGGACAGCTCTCCAGACTATGGGATTTTGGATATTGTGGATTTAATACGATTGAGAAAGTGAAGTGCTCTATTAATAAGATAAGAAAGGGGAGAGAGATTGGACCTAATAAAATCATGGTGGAGTTTTGGAAGAGCTTGGGTAGACCGGTATAGATTGGTTGACTGAGTTATTTAATATCATTTTTAAGATGGGTAAGATGCCCAAAAAATAGGGGTAGAGTACAATGGTCCCACCGTACAAGAATAAGGGTGACATCCAGAATTGTAATGATTATAGAGATATCAAATTGTTAAGTCACATTAGGAAAGTTTGGGAGTGAGTGGTAGAGCTGAGGGTAAGAAGGGGTATGGCCATATCTGAGAACCAGTTTGGATTCATGTCGGGGCAATCTACTATAGAAGCCATCCATCTGGTACAAAGACTAATAGAGTAAAACTAAAAAACAAAGAGGACTTAAATATGGAGCTTATTGATATTACGAAGACATGCAACAAACTTTTTAGTGAAGTTCTTTGGAGGTGTATTGAGGCTAGAGGTATACTGCTGTCATGACCTGAACTAGGTCCTGACTGTGACGGGCATCCCAAGTCCACCGTGGATCGAAGACCGCACCTTGAGCCTATTCTAAAACATCTAATAGCACCTAGAAGTGGATGAATACAAATAAAAGATAAAATATAATAAGAAATCCAAGAAGAATCTATATTGGATCAACATCTAAAAACCATCCACCATACCTAAGTCCACAGTATCCACAAAGCCTCCAACAAAACCGATTATGAATAAAGTGTTAGGACATGCCCCCGACTCTAGCCAACACAGATGTAAAATAAAGTCTATGACATAAGAAACCAAACATAAAATGAAGTCTTCTGGAGGATGAAAGCTCACCACTTCAAGTCAACTCATGAACCAAACACGAAACCCTGATCAAATTGCAGGAGAAATAAAAGTATTGTAAGACCCCATAAAATACTAAAGATTAATTGAGTCCTTTAAGCTTCTCAAGGGGTCCCATACTTAGAAATTCTAGCTAGGTTCCCACACTTAGCCTATTAATGGCCTTCAAAAGTTGGCAATATCATTTTTCCACCTTAACATCCTTTGATGGTCCATGTTTTTATTAGTTCATGATCCAGAAGGTCAATAGGTGTTCCTAGATAAGTTTTAGATTTTTTGGAATATGTTCAGATCATGTTCGGAGTCCTAAAATAGTGGACTAATGCGATCATGGCACGCCGCATCGCCAATTGCATTGGTCAACATTTGTGCAGGATGCCACAGCCAAAACTTCTGAGGCTCGATACAACCATGGCACGACGTATCAAGTATCGCATCGCAACCATCAATGCACCACGTCGCTTGTAACGTCGGCACCCAGTTTTTAGTCATTAAATGTCTGCATTTTCAAGGGCAAAAGGGTTAGTTTCCCATCTTTAGATTAACCCAATAACACCTAATTCAGCCATATTTCACCCAAAATGTAGAGTTTCTCTCAAGAACAAGTTAGGGTATTCAATTAAGGATTCAAATTCAATACTAAAATTCAAGAATCCTCTTTCAAATTATAAAACATGATATTTATGCCAAGTATTGATTTATGGATTCCTTTCATCCATGAAGTCTAAGAATCCTCTTTCAAATTATAAAATATGATATTTATGTTGTGGGTTGTTTGTAACCATGTTTATCTTATTGTATGATTCCCAAGTTGGAATCTTTATGGGTTTTCATGAAACTACGTTAGCATGCAAGATGAAATCCATGAATTGAGTTGTTTATGATGTGTAATTTGATGATTTCACCTATGATCTAAGTTGTGCATGTAGGGTGTTTGACAAAATGTCTAGGAGGATAGAAATTGGGTATTATAGCTTAATTGTGAGTCAAATAATAAATGCATGCTTTACCCTTATGACCAAGACTTACTTCCATGATATTGTGTGCATTATGAGTATTTAATGGCATGTTAATGAGATTAGGTTGATTAAAGTATGACATGTCTATATGCAATTCCATCCATGTACAATATTATGACAACCATGTGTTTTATGAAATCCTCAACTTATTTTGTTATGAATTATTGATATTGGTTACGTGTTCACGAAGTGTCAAGTCTTGTTAGTTTCATGCTATCGAGTCCTGGGGGTACTTGTACCTAACAATTTAGTTGTGTGCCTAGATCCAGTGTCAGTTTTCACGATACTCCCATTCAATCCATGATCATTAGAATTCAGTTAGTTATATGACTTATGAAAAATCAGTAATCTCAGTCAGTTATCAGATCTTAGTAGTATTCCGTCAGTCAACAGAATTTAGTGAACTCTGTTCAAATCAGCTAAAAGATACTATCAGTAACAGTTCAATTCAATTTAAATCAGTTCAGTGTCTTTATAGTTGGGAGTAGGATTCAGCACCGAGTGAACCCAAGGATGGGAACTCACCAGTTTGCCAGTAGAGGGTGTGATCCTTAAAAGCAATCCTTGCATTCTAGAAATATGTAGCCAGCGTAGGTTGAGATGTACCCTATGAGTTTAGGGATTATACACCTCATTTGAATTTTTTCTACTAGAAGGGGTTAACGGAAGAGCTCCCTGTCAGAAAGGGTTTACTTATAGCTTGTCTTTAACTGTGGCACGGTTCTGACACCCTTCCAGCTGGGGTTAGAGGTTGGAACCCACTAGTTTAGTTTTGGGGAATGTATGTTAGATGATTACCTCTCACAATCTCAGTTTTGAATCCATTCTTAGTAATAGAACTCAGTTCAGTTCTACAGTTTCAAGACTGTCAGATACAGTCGCTCAACTCAGAATGGAACTCAGCTAGTTCCATCAGAATCAGGACTGTCAAACATAGTCACCTAGTTAATAATATATTAATTATATGAAATTCATGTTACCAGTATTCAGATTTCAGGACTGTCAGATACAGTCAATTAGATCAATTCTTCATAATCAAAATTGTCAGAAACAGTCATTCCTTTATCAGTAATATGACATCAGTTCCTCAGTACTCAATAGACTTAGTCTTTCATTATCCCAGTATTAGTACTCAGATATCAGCAAATCTATATTATCAAAATTTATGAGTCAGCGTTATCACGATCTCAAATATAGTTACATATTCATGCATGTATTATCACATTCATGTTATTCAGTTAGTTAGTATTATTCATGCATATGAACCATTACATTCAGCCTACCTCACTTGCATACCATTATATTCAATTGTACTAACTCATTTGCGCTATGGTGTTTTACACCATAGTTTCAGAAACATGCGCTCTAGAGTATTAGTAGTATTTCAGTATCAGTAGTCAGGGTCAGCAGTGAGTCCTCATCATTCGAGGATGTTAGTATTTTATTATTTCATTCTTTCTGTACTTATTTTATTTTAGTAGATGGGGTTAGTTAGGGGATTGTCCTATCAACTCTTTATTCAGACAGTTCAGTTTTAGAGACTTTCAGACTACAACATGATCAGACAGTTATTTCAGTTGTTTTGGTAATGTTATACCATAATTTCAGTTATGTATTAGTATTGAACCTTATGGACTTTCAGTTCATGTTTCTGCATTTATAATATAACCAGTATTATTCAGGGCTCAGTTACAGATTTCAATCATGGGTTAGCTTGTGGTCCTTCGGGATTATGAGCACCGTGTAACATTTTGGGTACTAGATTTGGGGCGTTAGAAACTTGGTCTTAGAGCCTAAACTTCAACAACATCCTAGGAAGTCTGAAAAGCCGCATTTAGTAGAGTCTTGTATATGGGTGTATTGTGCACCATACTTATGTGCAGGAGGCTATGAGATATTTTAAGAATAGTTTCCCTTCTTTTAGTAGTCATGTCGTGAGAGTGAGCATGAGCTCCAATCAAACTTTCAGTTTAGTCCCTTCTTCTCTTCTGTTTATAGTACATGCCTCCCAAAAGAGCTAACGAAAGAGGAGCAGGGAATCAGTTAGCACCTCAACCCATCCAGATAGATCCTCTGAATGAGCACGTATCTCATGCAGAATTCTAAACTGTATTCACTACTCTAACCAATTCAGTCACAACTCAGAATGACTGGGCAACTGCTATTCTAACCAACCCAGTGGCCAATTCTGCTAAAGCCAGGATTCAGGACTTCACCTAAATGAATCCTCCCCTATTCTCTGGTTCTAAGTCTGAAGAGGATCCATAGGAGTTCCTCAACCAGGTTCAAAAAGTCACAGATATCATGGGAGTGACTTCCAGTAAGAGTGCAGAGTTAGTTACTTATCAGCTACAAGATGTAGCCCATACGTGGTTTAAGCAGTGTAAGGTAGACAGGGGTGCAGATGTAGAGCCCATAGAATGGGAAGAGTTTGCTATGGCTTTATTAGGTAGATTCTTCCCCTAGAGCAAAAAAAAGCGAAAGTGTTAGAGTTCATCAACCTCAGACAAGGTAGCATGAGCATAAAAGAATACTCTCTCAAGTTCACCCAGTTAGCCAGGTACGCTTCTCATGTAGTAACAAACAATAGATCTATAATGAATAAGTTTGTGTCTGGGAAATCAGGTAGAGTGGTTAAGAAGTGCAGGACTGCAATGTTGATTAAGGAGATGGACATATCTAGGCTTATGGTCCGTGTTCAACAGATTGATGAGTATAAACTTAATAAGAAGGATAGGGAAAATAAGATGGCTAGAACTGGTAGTTATAGTTTTTCTCAGCCAGGGTCACAGGGTGGTAACCGTTATCAGCATAGATAGAAGTTTTCATCCCTAGTTCCATCTTCAACTAGTGCACCAGTACCAAAGTTTAGAAATAACCGTAGAGATTGGGAACCAGGCTCCAAGGCCCAGGGTAGTGAGAGCAGGTTTTTTACTCATCTACTTTGTGAAGAGTGTGGTAAGCATCATGAGGGTATATGTAGAGCTGGTAGTGATGTGTGTTTTGGATATGGTGAGATAGGTCACAAGGTCCAATATTATCCTAGGCTTGGCCCTAGAAGTAAGCACGGTCGTCCTTCAACTCAGTCCGGTCCTTCAAATTAGAAAGGCGCCAAATCTAGCGCTATCAGTGGGCAACGCCCAAATAGACTCTATGCACTTCAGTCTCGACAGGATCAGGAAAGTCCTCCTAATCCATCCATTGGTATGTTACAGATCCCTCATTTACATATTTACGTTTCTTTAGATTTTGGAGATTCCTTTTTCTTTTGTAACTCTTTGCATAGCATTCAACTTTAAGGTTAGACCAAATGTTAACAGGACCTTTTTCCAGTCCCCACCCTAGTAAGTAAGTCTAACACAGCCCGACAGTTATACAAGAACTATCTGGTTATGAAATCTCTGAAAGTCAGGCCTTTAGGTTCCAGTAGTAATACCAGAATATGTAGGAAATCCATAAGGGAAGATGATTCCTGCATTCCTATCTCAGTGCAAAGTTTTATAGTTCAACCATCACGATACTTACCCATGCTTTCTATTTCAGTCCCATGAATACAACTTATATCCATGCACTTTTCATAGAATAGTGTGTGTTTCAAGTTCCTCGTATGAGGAGTCCAAGTTCATCCAATGTTGCGGATCATGTTCCATGAATTCAGAAATTCCAAACCCGGTTCGTGCAGCTCATGACTCATGCACTTATGTCATGCTTTACACTATGCTTAGCCCACACGATTTATGACTTCACTCCTAGTGTTCAGTCAAACTCATATTATGCCACGTATACCCTCAATTTAGATCCTTTGGTGAATCTATAATGTTTGTTCCATCCCACAGGTCTCAGTTATAGTGTCAGTTCAAAAGTCAATTTTCAGTAAAGGACTCAGATAGTCCTACAGAAACATGGGTTTTAGCTATCAGTTACCTAGACATCATAATTTAGTACTCTCGTACTAGTCTAACCCTCAGTTATAGAAAACCAGCATTCAGTCTTAGTTACAGTGTTAGTTATGGTTACAGTCTCAATTACTATCTTAGCTATAATCTCAGTCCCAGTCCTAGTCCAGTAGTCAGATCAAAAACTCAGTCTAGTTTCAAGATTATCCAACCATAGCATATGGCCATCAGTTACTCAGTTATTAGTATTACAGTACCCCAGTTTACAGAATGTTTTTGAATCATGATTAGATGTCTGGTCTTACATTTCTAAGGTAATACAGTTTTCCCTCACTCATGCTCAGTTACCTTATGTTACCCAGTCAGTCATTAGCTTCTATGTATAATACCCTATAGTCTCAGTTCAGCTATCCAAACTAAGTATAGTTTATTCTTACATACTAGTATTCAGATATAAGTTATTGAGTTAATCAAATAAAGTTAGTTTATATTTATGCATTCGTGCTCAGAACCTACGTAAATCTTTTCAGTAGTCTCAATTGTAGTGTGTAAGGTCTAATCACTTTGTCTTACCTTCAGATCCCGAATATCCAGCCGCGATTCAGTTCGTAGGTGCCTTGTGCATTGCCCTAGTTTTCCTCAGTATCTCAGCAAAAGCAATATTCTTTGAGGGACCTAGTGTCCCAAAGGAATGATACACAATAATTCCCTGAACTCTAATGACATAAAACATTCCATATCTCTTCTTGTAATGAATTCAGTTTGGAGTAAGAGGGTACTCATAAGTTGAACCTCAAACACCGACCTCAGTCGTAAGCCACGTATTTAAGGTACTCAGCTCAGATCACGATATCCAGCTCATGTATCACATTCCAGACTCAGTTATGTTCACGTGTTTCTGGTCGTGTATATCTAGTAATTAATTTCGGGCTCATTAGCATTTTTAATTTAAAGAAATAGTCTCTCTTGAAATTATCATGTTTCATGCTCAAATTTCCATGATAAAGTTGGTATCAATTACCATTGCATATTCAGTCATGCATTCATGAACCAGTTAACCATGCATCAGATATGCATGTTCAGTATGATACATTTAGTTTAACGGTCATGTCAGTCATGGAATCATGTTCCAGTTGTTCAGGTTCAGTAGGTACGTCAGTTTATCTTTTCTTCCCTCTCAGCCAGTCTCATTTGAGGATGAATATTCTCAAGGGGGAGATATTGTAAGACCCCATAAAATTCAAAACCTTAATTTTATCCTTTAATTATGTCAAGGCATCCCAAACTTGGATAATTCTAGCTAGGTTCCCAGACTTAGCCTATTATTAGCCTTCAAAAGTTGGCAATCTCATTTTACCACCCTAACATCCTTTAATGGTCTGTTTTTTTATTAGTTCATGATTAGAAAGGTCAATAGGTGTTTTCGAACAAGTTTTGGATTTTTCAAAACACGTTTAAATCATGTTTGGAGAACCAAAATAGTGGACCAATGCAATCATGGTGCACCGCATCGCCAATCGTGTTGGTCAACATTTGTGCAGGCTACCAGAGACAAAACTTCTGAGGCTCGATGCGATCATGGTTTGACACATCGAGTACCGCATCGCAGCCATCAACGTGCTGCGTCGCTTGTAGCGTCGGCACCCAGTTTTTAGTCATTAAATGTCCGTATTTTTAAGGGCAAAAGGGTCAATTTCCCATCCTTATATAAACCCAATAACACGTGATTCAGCTATATTTCACCCAAAATATAGAGTTTCTCTAAAGTTTCTCTCAAGAAAAAGTTAGAGTTTTCAATTAAGGATTCAAATTCAATACTCAAATTCAAGAATCCATCAATTTTTGTAAAATCAGGAACTAAGGTATGTCAAGTCTTGATTTATGGATTCCTTTCATCCATGAAGTCCAAGAACCCTCTTTCAAATTATAAAATATGATATTTATATTGTGGGTTATTTATAACCATGTTTATCTTGTTGTATCTTTTCCAAGTTGGAATTTTTATGTGTTTTCATGAAACTACGTTAGCATGTAAGATGAAATCCATGAATTGAGTTGTTTATGATGTGTAATTTGATGATTTCATCGATGCCCTAAGTTGTGAATCTAGGTTGTTTAACAAAATGGCTAGGAGGATAGAAATTGGGTATTATATCTCAATTGTGAGTCAATTGTGACTCAAATAATAAATACATGCTTTACCCTTATGAACAAGACAGACTTCCATGATATTGTGTGTATTATAAGTATTTAATGAAATTTCATAAGATTAGGTTGATGAAAGTATGACATGTCTATATCCAATTCGATCCATGTACAATATTATGACAACTATGTGTTTCATGAAATCCCCAACTTATTGTATTATGAATTTTTGATATTGTTTATGTGTTCACGAAGTGTCAAGTCTTGTCAGTTTTATGCTATTGAGTCCTGGGGGTACTTGTACCCGAAAATCTAGCTGTGTGCCTAGAGCTAGTGTCAGTTTTCACGATACTCTAATTCAAGACATGATCATTAAAATTCAGTCAGTTACATGACTCAGGAAAACTCAGTAATCTCAGTTAGTTATCAGATCTCAGTAGTATTTCGTCAATCAATAGAATATAGTGAAATCTGTTCAAATCAGCTAACAAATACTATCAATAATAGTTTAGTTCAGTTTAAATCAGTTCAGTGTCTTTTCAGTTGGGAGTAGGATTCAGCACCGAGTGAACCCAAGGATGGGGACTCACTTGTTAGCCAGTAGAGGGTGTGATCCTTAGAAGCAATCCTTGCATTACAGAACTATGTAGCTAGCATAGGTTGAGATGTACCCTACGATTTTAGGGATTATACACCTCATTTGAGCTTTTACTACTAGAAGAGGTTAATGAAAGAGCTCTCTTTCAGAGAGGGTTTACTCACAACTTATCTTTATCCGTGGCATGGTATCGACACCCTTCCAGCTGGGGTTAGAGGTTGGACCCCACCAGTTTAGTTTTGGGGCATGTCAGTTAGATGATTACCTCCCATAATCTCAGTTTTGGATCCAGTATCTGTAATAGAACTCTGTTCAGTTCTACTGTTTCAGGACTGTCAGACACAATCGCTCAGCTCAATACAGAACTCAGCTTGTTCCATCAGAATCAGGACTTTCAGGCACAGTCACCCAGTTAATAATATATTAATTATACAAAATTCATGTTACCAGTATTTAGATTTCAGGAATGTCAGATACAGTCAATTAGATCAATTCTTCATAATCAGAACTGACAGAAACAGTCATTCCTTTATCAATAATATGGCATTAGTTCCTCAGTACTCAATAGACTTAGTCTTTCAGTATCCCAGTATTAGTACCCAGATATTAATAAATCCACGTTATCAAAATTCTTGAGTTATTGTTATCATGATCTCAGATATAGTTACGTATTCATGAATGTATTCTCACGTTCATGTTATTCAGTCAGTTAGTATTATTCATACATATGAACCATTGAATTCAGCCTACCTCACTTGCATACCAGTACATTCAATAGTACTGACGCATTTGCGCTATGGTGTTTTATACCATAAGTTCAGTAGTACGCGCTCCAGATTATGAGTAGCATTCCAGTTTCAGCAATCAGAGTCAACAGTGAGTCCTCATTATTCGAGGATGTTATTATTTGATTATTTCATTCTTTTAGTACTTAGTTTATTTTAGCAGATGGGGTTAGTTGGGAGATTGTTCCATCAACTTTTTATTCAGACAGTTCAGGTTTAGAGGCTTTCAGACTACAACAGGATCAGATAATTATTTCACTTGTTTTGGTATTGTTATACCATAATTTAAGTTATGTATCAGTATTGAACCTTATGGCCTTTCAGTTCATATTTCTGCATTTACGATATTACCATTATTATTCAGGGCTCAGTTACAGATATCAGTCATGGATTAGCTTGTAGTCAATCGAGATTATGAGCATCGTGTAGCGTTTCGGGTATCAGATTCAGGGCATTACAAGAATGGCCATTTGCTGCATCGCGTGAGGATACAATGCTTGAAGACGGTTAGTGGTTGTAGCACTAGCATGTAACTTCGAGATAAGAGAACAAAACATACCATGCGTAAAAATTGAAAACAAGTCAAAACTCATGTACATCATCAAATGCAAATACATATATATATATATACATATACATATATATATATACATACATATATATATATATACACATGTCGGGATAGGGAGCAAGGATTAACATGGACATTTAAAAATATTAACTTGGACTGTGTAGCTTAATCGTCATATAATAGTACCAATGGGCTACATGGGCCCCAACTCTCACCCTCTAGTCGGGCCCCAGTGCGTGTAGCCGCACGAACCGAAGAAAGAACATATATATACTCACAGGGGACTTGAACCTCCCAACATATGCTAAGGTGACTTAAGCACTCGATCATGTAATATGATACAGGGGACTCGAACCTCTAAATCACATAATAATAATAATAAGATGGACTCAAACCACCTGGTCTTAGAAAGGGGACTCGAACCCTCAAGTCATATCGACCCCCGTATCGGCTAGTATGGTTTTCAGTAGTGGTTCCCTCGGGACCTCCACCTTCCACGGTTAGCTACATAACCCTCTTCTAAACCCAATTAAAGCATTTAACACATATTTTCATTAACCGAACCAATTATGCATTAAGGCATCCCGTCGTTATCATCATACCAACATAACTTGTAAGTTCATTATTATGCCATATCAACTCTTAACTATTTAGGACTCTAACCCATTAAATCATTGACATTTACATGGGGGATCCACATACCCAATGTTCAATAAGATCAAACCATAGTGTATTAATATTTTATACCAATGCATTAGTTCGAGTGGACAAACCAAACTATGTGACAAAATCATATTCATTGTCAATTTTACAAACAAGTTGAGGGTACATTGCTTTCAAACCATAAATAAAGGCAAAATCATCAAATTGGGCTTTAAACATGATCCCTCATTTTATTCATCATTCCCATGCACCACACAATGTTCAAGATCAATTATAAAACATGAATATTGTAACATGAACCTTGAAAAAATCAATTTAATGACCAATCATGTCAAAAGCCCTCAACTATGCCCAAACCCACATCAAAATCATGCACTTATATACAATTTATGCTATTCAGAAAAGTATAAGTATAGGGAAAGAGGTACATACCTTAGACATACAAAGCTTTGTGAGCAATTGAGAATTTGAAACCCAAATGATGAACGTAACTTGAAATGCTTATGCTTTCATGGGGTTTGGAGTTTGAAAGTGAAATAATTGATGTTGTGTCGTGAAAACTGATGAGAATATGCTTATGTAATGTTTAAAGGTTGTCTATAAGTGAAAAGAACTCATTACCCTTCATCCCAATTAAAATAAAAGAAAAAAAATCAAAAGTTTGCATAGGTCCGTGGCACGAACCTTATCGCGGAGGTTATCTTCTTTGCTGCAGACCTATCGCAGACACCCAGCCTTAGTAATATGGAAGCTATTGCACAAACTAGCCTCCGTGACATGGGGTTATCATTGAGGTTTACTACCTTTATAAACCATAGCTGCCCCAAACCCCATTTGAAAATTCTGAAACTCTTTCAGGTTACCCTTTTAACATTCCCGAGCATAATTTGAGAAAAAAAATGATATTTCAAGTATGGGAAGGCCAAAAATAAAATGCCTAAAATTTCGAGGGTGTTACACTATCCCCCTACCCCCTTAGTATCATTCATCCTCGAATGATGAGCTAGGGCACATTTCATTCAAGAATGATAACAACATACTAGAATCAAAAGATAAACCCAGAAAACAACAAAGAAAAACGAAATTCATATCTCACCCTTCTTAATTTGTCACATAGAATAGAAATGGATACTTAGCTTTCATATCCTCTTTCACATCCCACGTGGCTTCTTCCACTTTATGGTTCCTCCAAAGGACTTTTACCAATGATACATCATTAGTCCACAATCTACGAACTTATCTATCCAAGATCTTTATTGGGACCTCTTCATAAAAGAGGGAATCCGAGACACCAACATTCTCAATACGCACCATCAAGAAAATATCACCCACGCATTTCCTCAACATGGACATGTAAAGCACAGGGTGAAATAGAACCCAAACTCGCAAGAAATTCTTATTCATAAGCAATACCTCCAACTCTCTTCAAAATCTAATAAGGACTAATGTAACAGGGACTGAGCTTCCCCTTCTTTCCAAAATGCATCACTCTCTTCATGAGTGATACCTTCAAGAACACCTAATTATCTACATCGAATTCCAACTCACTTCACAACACATCCGCATAGGTCTTTTGGTGATTTCGGGTAGTCATAAGACTATCTCTTTGCCTCACATCTGCATAGGACTTTTGGCAATTTTGGGAAGTCTTAAGCCTATCCCGAATCACTTTCACTTACTCCATAGCTTGATGAACTAAATTGAGACCGAATAACCTTACTTCACTAACTTTAAACCACCCAATAGGAGATCTACACCTCCTACCATACAAATTCTCAAACGATGCCATACCAATGCTAGACTGATAGCTATTATTATAAGCAAATTCAACAAGAGGTAAGTGGTCAACCGAACTAACCCCAAAGTGAATTACACAAGCTCGAAGCATATTCTCTAAAGTCTGAAGGGTCCTTTCCGCTTGTCCATCCATTTGTGGGTGGAAAATGGTACAAAAGATCACTTTAGTCCCAAAACCTCATTGACACGACTTCCAAAAATGACATGAGAACTGAGTACCACAATTTGAAATAATGGAAACATGAGTACTATACAACTCCACGACCTCCTAAATATACAACTTTACATAATCCTCGACAAAATAATTAGTCCTCACTGATGACCCAGATAAAATCAAACTGGTTCTGAGACCATGTAAGACAGGTAACAAAGTCTATATTTATCACTTCCCATTTCCATAAAGGTAACTCAATTTCTTAAGACAACCCACCTGGCCTCAGGTGTTTCATTTTTACTTGTTGACATATTATGCACTTATCCACAAAATTGCAACGCCCCGAGAGTACACCCCGGATGACACGTGGTGATTATAGCCCCAAAGAACCACAAGCTACCCAATGAACTGGTACCTGCTGTGAGCACTGAATAAAATAACAAACACATGTTCAGAACTTTAACTGGAAATTCCATAAGGTTTTTAATAATGAAAAATCAATACTGAATAGTAGTTAACACGTCTGAAACATACTATCAATACTGACAAAGTAACTGATAATACGATTGAAAACTGACTATCTGTTTGTACTAGTATGAAAGCCTCTAAATAGATTGACTGTGGAGTTGATGGGATAAGTTCCCAACTAACTCCAGCGGACTACTGAACTAAAAAGAAATAATGAATTAAACATCATTGATCCTCAAAGTATGAGGACTTACCACTGCTACTGTTCCTAAAGCACTTGGATGTCTAAGTGCGGTCGAGAACCTGAGCGTCCGAACCTATGATATGATAGATCATAGCGCAAGAAATGAGTATACGATCAGTACTTTGAATATATTGGTATGCTAGATAAAGTTAGGCTCATATACATAGGATCATATGAATGAATAACAACTGACTGAATGAATAGCGTAAGATAACTTGATATACATGCGTGAATGCTGTAAAAGATGACAATGTATGACCAAGCATAGAACATGATTCTGAAATAGTCTGTGAACTGAAATACTAAAATTTAATAACTGCATTACTAATAATTGTATGCTATGGTCAATACAAACTTGAACTAAATTATACTGAACACTGAATTGTGAGTGTGGGAGGTGTTATCTAACCGACATGCCCTGCTCTAAATTGATGGGGGTTCAACCTGTAACCCCAATTAAAAGGGTATTAGTACCACGCCATGGGTACTAACAATGGCTATGTGGATCTACTAAGATATTAAAGAATCAGGGTATCAAGCCTAAACTGACGGGTGATCCCGGGGCAGAGTCGAGCCTAATATGACGGGTGACCTCTGGGAGAAAGCCATGCCTAAACTGATGGGTGACTCCTCATTCTATGAAGCTATGTATTTTTGAAATATAGGGACTGCTACTAATGACTCTACCTAACTGACGGGGAAGCCGACATCCTTTCACTCGCTCAGTGTTAAATCCTACTCCCAACTGAAAGACACTGAATACTGGACTGAATTAGGTTTAACTACTTATGGTAACTGAATGAACTAATAATCTTATAACTATTCTGAAACCATTCTGTAGATATAGAAAAACTAGGTAAGCAAGTAAATTTTGGGTATTCAAAACCCCCAGCACTCGATAGCAATAACAATAAGATCATACTAAAACTTTAAGGACATGATATGTAAGCATTTATTCAAAACTCATTCCTATAGGAATTTCATCGAACACTTGTAATTCATGTTTTAAGCTAAGCATGGGAATAGTTTAATACATGTAGTAATAGAATGATTTCACTACTAAAATCACCAATTAAGGTTTAATTCAGCGAACAACACCATTCAAACGTATAGGGATAAATAGAAACAACAATTATATGTAAACATGGTATAGAAGCAAAATTCATGGGGATTCAAGGTAAAAAATCACAATAACCTTCAAAAATCATAACTTTGAATTTAAAATTGGGTTCTTGGATGACTCCATGGGTTAAAAGAGCCCATGGATGAACATCTAACATACCTTAATAGAAGATTTCTTGAAGATTGCTTGAACTTAGTAGCTTGGAACCTTGATTTCTCGAAAAAGAAACTTGAATGTGTTCTTGGGAAAGGGGAGGGGTTTTAACGTGAGTTGATTTAAAGAAGATGGGCAAATAATACCCCCTTTTAAGTTATAAATCATGTTTGGATGACTGGGGATGAGGGAAAAGGAGTAAACTACCCTTTGGCCTCTTTTTCCTATGTAAATAACCCTCGTGGTATGACCCACAGAAACGTGGAATGGACCTCGCATTGTGCCTCCCAAAAATAAGGAATGGACCTCGCATCGCGAGCCTATCATGAGACCTTACTGCCTCACACAAAAAATGACATAGCTTTTCACCCGGGTATCGGATTAAGGAAAAATTAGTATCGTTGGAAAGCTAATTTGATTATCTACAATTTGGTGGTTCTTAATCAGACAAATTCTTTATATACAAAAAGTTAATTGCGTTCAATGCCAAAAATTGGCCGAATCAAAGGATCTTAGCTCACTTTGATCTAAGTGACTCTTATGAACATGTTTTACACAACATAAGACATGAACCCAAATATGAATTATGGGATTAGAGGTTTTCACATGTAGGAACAACGGTTTGTTTTCTAGCTTAGAGCGTACGGGGTATTACAAAAATTGTCCACGTCCGTCTTTATATTATTCCACCAATAAATTTCTTTAAGGTTATGATACATTTTAGTCAAACCAGGATGAACTGAATACCATGACTCATGAGCCTTGGCCAAAATTGTACCTTGCAGCCCATCCACATCAAGAACACATAACCTCCCTTGGTACCACAAAGTACCATCACTACCAATCCTAAAAGTCATCACCTTTTGCCTACCCACATCATCCTTGATTTGAATCAAGATAGGATCCAACACCTGTTTTTTCTTCACCTCAGCTCCAAGAGCTGACTTCACCACCTCTTGCACAAACACACCACTATTCTCAGAATTTAAGAGATAAACTCCAAGATTAGCCAAATGATGAATATCCTTCACCAAATCTCATTTCTCATCTTCCACATGAGATAAGCTCTCCATAGATAACCTACTAAGAGCATCAATAACTACTTTAGGTTTACCTAGTTGATAGTGAAGAATCATGTCGTAGCCCTTGACCAACTCAAGGCATCTCCTCTACTTGAGATTCAACTCTTTCTAGGTGAAAACATACTGTAGGATCATATCACCTGAAAAGATGTTAGCATGAACCCCATATAGATAATGCTGGCAAATCTTCAATGTGAACACCACAACTAATAATTCCAAATCATGAGTCAAATAATTTCTCTCATGAACTTTCAATTTCCTAGAAGTATATGCCTCCACTTTGCCATGCTGTACCAAAATACAACCAAGTCCCACACAGAATGCATCACAACAAACTATGAAACCATCACTATCCTAGGGTAGGGTAAAAACTAGAGCAGAAGTTAATTTATCTTTCAGCTTCTGAAAACTCCCCTCACAAGCATTGAACCATAGAAACTTTACCTTTTTCTGAGTCAACTTAGTCAAAGGTGCAACAATTGATGAAAATTTATCCATAAACCTCCTATAATAACCCGCTAAACCTAAGAAGCTTCGAATATCGATTGGAGTCGTGGGTCTAGGCTACTTCTTAACCACCTCAACCTTTTTTGGATCCACGATGATCCCTTCACTAGAAACAACATGACCCAAAAAAGTAACACTATTCAACCAAAACTCACACTTAGCAAACTTAGCATACAATTACTAATCCTTTAGGGTCTGCAACACAGCATAGAGGTAATTAGCACGATCCACCTCACTCTTAGAATATACTAGAATATCATCTATAAACACAATCTTGAACAAATCCAAAAGCTGAGGTATAACCGATTCATGAGATCCATAAATACCGATAGGTCATTGGTCAACCCAAAAGACATGACCAAGAACTCAAAATGTCCATACCGAGTACGAAAGGTTGTCTTAGGGATATCTTCCTCCCTAATCTTTAGCTGATGATATCTTGAACAATGGTCAATCTTAGAGAAATACTTAGCACCCTAAATTTGGTCCAACCAGTCATCAATCCTAGGAAGAGGGTTTACAGTTATCTTGTTTAATTAACAGTACTCAATACATATCCGAATAGAAACTATCCTTCTGACACACGAAAAGAACAGGAGTACCCCATAGAGACATACTAGGGTGGATAAACCCCTTGGCAAGAATATCCTTCAACTGCATCTTAAGATCCTTCGACTCAGCTGGAGCCATTCTATAAAGAGGGATAGAGATAGGACAAGTGTCCAAAACAAGATCAATCCCAAAATCAATTTCCCTATCGGGAGGAACCCCATGAAGATCATCAGGGAAAACCTCAGGAAATTCACTAACCATGGAAAAAAATTGTAAAGGAGGACCCTCCATGTTAAAATCTTTAACCCGAACCAAATGATAGAGACATCCCTTGGAAATTAATTTCCGGGCTCTAAGATAAGATATGAACCTTACCATAGGCACTAGGAAACTTCCTTCCTATCTATAACTAGATCATTAGGAAATTTAAGGATGACCTTATGCGTCTAACACTCTAAAGAGGCATAACACGAGTGCGATTAATCTATTCCCAAGATAATATCAAAATCTAGCATGTCGAATTCAAACAAATCCACCAAGTTTTTCCTACTACCAAAAGATTCCACACAACCCCTATAGACCCTACTACTAACCACCGAGTCACCTACCAAGGTCGAAATAAAAAAGGGTCTGAAATACACCCTAGACCAAAATCAAAATACACCACCACAAAAAAGGTCACATAAGAAAGAGTAAACCCTGGTTAAGTAAACAATACACATCACGAGAGAAGAGTTTTAACATACTTTTGATGACATAAGGGGATGCCTCAGTCTCCTGGTGAGTAGTAAGAGCATAGAGACATTCCGACCAGTGCCGGAGCCGAAAGTGGCAACCTTTAGTGCAGGGGCTGATGAAGTAGAAATAAGAGCCTTATTGACTCTAGAATCAACCTTTAATGGACAATACCATTGCAAATGGAAAATCTGACCACAAACTAAACATCTATTCTTTCCCTCATCACTGAAACCATGGTGCAACCGACCATAAAATTTGTAAGAGGGATATGCTGGAGCTGACTGGGCCCCACTAGCCTGAGACTGGGTACTATAGGCCCTATAACCATCACCACTCTAAAAAAAATAATCCCCGAATGGCTTTAGATAAGGAGAACTAGCAGTCGAATATTAACCTGAGTTAGCCCACCTCTACTTAGACTATTTCCTACGGTTTCTACCACTCTGCTGCTGGCCTCCACCCTGATCTGAATATAAAAATTTCTTACTCTAATATCTGCTTGCCTCTTCTTTTCTTACTCAACTTGCTGTATATACACTACCAGTCGAGAGATGTCCATATCCTTGTTCAACAAGGTAGCCTTACTCTCTAAAATTAACTCATGAGATAAACCAGAAGAAAACTTCCTCATTCTAGCCCTTATGTTAGACACTATCTCAGGAGCATATCACGACAGTTGATGAAACTTTAAGGCATACTCCTTTACTGTCATCCTGCCTTGCTTTAAATCCATAAATTTCTCAGCTTGCGTCTCTCTTAACTCCCGAGGAAAGAAGCGATCTAGAAAGGCACTAGAGAAATTATACCATAAAGCAGACTCAGCATCATTACCCCTAAGTTGCTCCCAATCCTCGTACCTTTGGTATGCCACATCCTTCAACTGATAAGCAGCGAATTCCACGCCTTTTACTTTAATAGCATGTATAACTCGGAAGATCTTATCTATTTCATCTATAAGACATTGAGGATCCTCCTTGAACTTAGTACCAGTGAAAGTCGGAGGACTTAGTCTCATAAACTGGCCAACTTTAGTAGCCTCAGATAAACTCCCAGTGATACCGACAGAACCCGTCTGATGTGACTGAGATGTCACTAACTGAGTCAATAGATAAATGGATTGACGAAACTCAAAATTAGTAATATCTCCCTGAGGTGGCTGAGTATGAGTGCCACTAGATGGAGAAAGATCAGTGAAGACAGGTAGAACTCCAAGAGGACAATCAAAAAAAGCAACCCTAGACTGAGTCTGTACCCCATAAGTTGGACGAGATCACCTTTCTTTTTTTTCATCACCGTCCGCTGAAAAATAAGCAGATCTGGTCATTTCCTCATTTTTTCGGTGGCATGATAATAAATTTTTCACAACCCTCGTGATTGCTTAACAACCAAAATGTTTGTTGCTTCACAAGTTTGGCTGTTTCCATATGAATTTATAATTTTATTTATAATTAAATTGTTGGTGCATTTTTAGTATTAAATTAAAATATTGAAGTGTATAATTTTATTCGTGTTGAATGTCAATGTTTTTTTTTTATGTCATTTTGGTTCACTTGGAAATATGTAATATTTATTTGTATTATTTATTGTATTATTTTTTATAGTAATAAATTTTGATAGTTAATTTTTTTTTTTGTTAAATTAATTAATACTCTTAAATAAATTTTAATCAAGTTTACTATTTTAGTTTAGATAATGTTTCAAGTAGGCAAGATTCTTAAATACTAAATAAGTATAAAATAATTAATATTTACGAAACCGCTTTAAATAAATGTTGATCAAGTTTATTATTAAGATTAAATAGTATTTTGAAGATAAATATCAAAAAATTTAATGCTAGATAAGTTTTAGGCATGTTTAATATATATTTATCTCGAATAAGAATGCGGAAAATGCATCTTTCTGAGACGTTTAAAATAATTCGAGGATGCAACATTGCACCTCAACAAAGATCCTCCTTAAAAATTAATTTTCACCAACTTAATACAAGAGGTATAGACGGACATTTTTTGTATAATTAAAAATGAGCGAATTTAGGCCTTAACACAATTTATCCAAAATAGTTTAAGTCAAGATAAGTCAATAAAGAGACCGGGCTTGAACCATGGGACTCGAGGGGTGCCTCACACCTTCTCCTCGGTCAACATAATTCCTTACCTAATCTTTTGTTTTTGCAGACCATAACAAAGAGTCATTTTCTTTTAATTACGGATTCAAAAAGGTGACTTGGAACACCATAACTCAATTCCAAGTGACGACTCTGTGATAAATTAATCCCTATTCAATACCTTCACTTTAATTGAAAAAATCCTTCGACTCGAACCCTTCGGGCGAAAAAGGGGTGTGACACTCATAATATTGGTGCGACGTGGATGAAGTGGAAGCTTGCCTCCGAGTCTGGTTGATAAAAAGATACTACTGATACTTGAAAGTAAGTTTTATAAAATGGTGGTTAGATCGACGTTGCTATATTGGACAGAGTGTTAGACAGGGAAAAACTTTCATACACAGAAGATGCATGTCGCAAAATGAGAAAGTTGAGATGAATATATGGACATACTAAATGTGATAGAATTAGGAATAAGGTTATTTGAGATAAGGTGGGAGTGGTCTCAGTGGTGGATAAAATGAGAAAAATGAAAATTGAGATGGTTTGTACATTTGACGAGCAAGGTTTAGATGCCCTAGTGAAGAGGTGTGAGAGGTTGGATATTGTAAGTATGGAGATGGGTAAAGGTAGGCCAAAGAAATTCCAGGGTGTGGTAATTAGACATGACATGATACATATTCACATTATCGAGGATGACCTTAGATAGGGGGATGTGGAGGGTGCGTATT
The DNA here is from genome assembly GCA_030864225.1 of Capsicum baccatum var. pendulum. NCBI lineage: Eukaryota > Viridiplantae > Streptophyta > Magnoliopsida > Solanales > Solanaceae > Capsicum > Capsicum baccatum. The sequence goes on along the minus strand of CM061558.1, from coordinate 230,060,698 downwards.
AGAGTAGAAGGTTAGCCGGGTAGGAGTGATGTCATGCACCGTAGTATGGTAACTTAGGATTTAGCCTCAAATATCTATCATTGTTGTTGTTTATTGTGTTTCGATTATCGCATCATTTGTGGTTGATTAGTCTTTCTCTGTGGTTGATTAGTTGTCATAGTTTCGTCACTGTTTTAATATTTCTTATACCTGGATTTGCTACACCTAAGTCGAGCGTCTATCGACAAAACCTCGATCTCTACCTCTCCAAGACCTCATTTATGAGATTTTACAGGGTATGTTGTTGTTGGATATTTCTCATAAATTCTTGACTATATAAGTGGTAGGGAACAATAATTATTAACTAAAATTATTAACTATTTGAATTCTTGTTGAATCCTGTACGTGCTAGGGAAATCTTAGTAGCTTAGTTGGTTAGTTACCTGAACTTCCACCTTATTGGTGAGGGTTCGATTCCTCACATTGTAATCCCCTCCCCCGCCCATTCCCCTTCCCCTACCCCCAATTTAAAAAAAATAAAATAAAAAACTTGTATGTGCTTCATTTTGTGTATATGTTTAAGAAAAAATAATCATATTTAAAAATTGGAAAAATTGACAAGATCGATTCAATAAAAAACCGATTAAGTGGTTTGGTTTAATTTTTTATTTAAAATGCTTACTAATTGATTTAATCATTTTCTCGATAAAAATCAATTCAAATCAAATCATGAACACCCTAATACTAATTGTTTTAGTTTATATCTAACCACAAGAATAAGGTTAAATCAGCTGTAAATTAAGGAAATTCAAGTGGAAATACATACACTAATTACATGTTGAGTGACTTATTGTGATTACCACGTATGCAAATAGCTGTTAATTACACCAAGTAAAACTTGATTGTGGCACGACTCTTTATTTTAAATATTATCCCAGCGTTGAATATGGTGCCACATTAAAACATGACAAATAGAGGATGGTTGCCTACTTCCAATATTTCAAATTTATTGCTATTTTTATTTAAATTTTACATTTATTAGTATTTTTTTTATTAAAAAATTACACAGGAGCCATGCTATTTTTTTTTTTTTTAATCATTCTAATTTTATCGAAAATCTTCAAAGAAACAATTATTCGCTGGTAGTGTGACAAAAAAATTATATTGTCAATGCAATTTAAACGGTTATAAAACTTTGCATGCATGCCTTATTAAATTAGGTTACAAAGTAATTATTATGATTAGATAGTATACAAGTTTGCTTAGTATATAAAAAATAAACTCGTATCTTTTTAAGCTAACCATCAATTTCGAAGAAAAAGACACAAGCTTGTATTGGTCATATCAAAATGACTATCGTGCTTTATATTTTTATACACCATCTCAATTTTTCTTAAGGAAGCCTCTTCATCACCGTTTCAGCCTTCAGGAGCCATTTAATCATGAAAATTATTTATTTTATAAAATAATTTTTTATATTATTTCAAAATTTGTGTTTCCGTATGAAATATTCATATTCGATAATTAGATTCCAAATCAGGTGTGCTCCAAATTCGTTTTTCAACTACATCTTCATAAATTTCATATAAAATTTTTCAACTACATCTTCAAATTTCATATGAACTGTTTTCTTCTCTGTTTTACAAAAGTTATAACTAAATATAATTCTATCTTCAATTTCAACTTCATAAAATTCAAATGAAGAAAAAAAGATTTGAAATCAGTGACAATACTCTTACTCAATATCCTTATGAAAGTTTATTAACAAAAAAAGTAGTGTAATCTATTTTTACTCTAAATAAGGCTGTTCCAGTTCTTCGATAAGTCATTATTTGATCAAACTTTGTAAGAAGCCTAAATTGAGAGTTGGGACAAAGTAGGAGCGAGAAATACGAAGTCTCTTATGTTATCAACGCGCGCGCGCGCGCGCGCACACACACACACATATATATATATTCGTCAAAGTGGTATACAATTAACTTTCATATAGGATGCAACTCCTATGCCACATAATGGTTGTAGCCCTCGAAAAAAAGACGTGTAGAACTGAACATTGAAGAAATCTCAAGATAAATAAAAGATTCGATGATCTAATCAAATAATAGTACTATAGTTCGAGAGAAAGTAACAACATCTACTCGGACACTACAATAAAAGTGTGTTGAATATATATTCAAATCTCCTTATAGTTGCGTTCTTTATCCGAATTTTTGATAACTATATTGAAATGGGAGTAAAACTTACACGCACCCGGTGTATACACCAAGTTAATACATGCATACCATGTGTTTGAATTTAAAGTTCATGTTACTTAACCATGATCAATCAATATGTATTTTACTTAACTTAATTTCATAACCATGGTAAAGAACATTAGTTTGGTGTATACACTGAGTGCGTATAAGTTTTTACCTTGAAAATGATATAACACACATGCATTATTTTTTTTCGCAAATAACTGAAACTTTTTATTTATTAAGTAATCGTTTGTATATTAAAACATATACTATAATATAATACAAAAAAATTAATTTCATAAAAATATTTATTATAAAATAATAAGTATTATAATGAGGTATAACCATGTAAGTAAACTCCAGCTAATTAAAAATAACCGACAGCGGCACAAATAACCAAAAAAATCAAATAAAAAGTGCATTAAGATAAGGAATCAAACACCCTAGCATTTAAATTATGTTCAGGTGGAGAATGTTAATTTGTTATTTTGTTCTTGTTCCACTAACGCTTAAAAAAACAGAAAAAAGAAAAGAACAAGTAATAAAGAGTTAAATTACATTTAAAATATAGCGTTGACTTTGTCTCCGAGCGTGCTGGAATAATGTAAATAATCATCTCCAAATTCAAATATAATTAGTTTAATAAAATCTAACACTTCACGCTTGGTCACTATTAGAAAGAGAGATTTTTTTGGTCATTCAATGAGAAATTTGTGCTACAAAATTTTATTTTCCCATTCAATTGAGTCAGTTCACTTAGAAAATGCATGATAAGAAACGTATTCTCATTGAAATATTGAAAAGCTTCCTAATTTTTACACTACCTTATATTTTTCTTTTCTTACTGATTCAATCAAAATATTATAAATATTCACTAAACAATTTCTAGTGGGAAGTTATAATGGAGAAATAGTTATATATTTTTAGTAGCGGGTGTCGTTTTATTAGATGTTGTTTAGTAATGTAACAACTTTCTTTCTAGCAAAATTCTTTACTTTAATTAAGCTTATTATACAACGTTTTGCAAGTAACAAAAACTGAGTGAAGCGTACATATATACTATGCTTTCCAATTTTTAAGAATAAAGTTAATGGAAGTTATGACAAGTGAAGACGGTAGCTTCCTCCAAAATTATAAAGAGTGGCCCCAAACCCAACACCCCCTCCCTTCCCCCTCCGAAAAAATAAAAAACACAACAAAGGAATAATGTGGACTCTTTGATTTCAATTTGTTTGTCTTACACATGCTATACAGACAATCAAACTATATATACTTTGATCATACTTTATAAATATTTAATTTTAAATATTTGAAATTATTAATTATTGTAATTTATAGTACTTTTTATATAGTTTCGAAATATATAATTTTTTTTTTTTTTAAAAAACTAAAGATTCTACATGTGACTTTGCACTAAATATTAGTTAGTTTGACCCTAGTGATCATAATCAAGACACTCAAATTAAATGGAGGAATTGTGTTGAGTTATCCTAGTTAGTTGCTGAACTATCGATATCTTCACGTTGTTGGTGATAATTTGCTCCTATTTTTTAATTTTCCTTCCAATTTTCCTTTCTCTCTCTGTCCTTTTTTTACCCTTTCCAAGGAGTTCCACCATTTTTTCTCTCTCGATGATTGTAACTCACAACATCAAAATTGAAAGTGAGGTTGATTATCATCCGAACAACTCTCTTTTGTCATTTTCCTTCTCTCTCCTTACGTATAATAATAACAAATTTGTTATCCAACCTTTCAAAGATAAGGATACTAAATTTTTGAAAAGGACAATATAGTCATCTTGATTGCGTATTACAATATGGAAGTATAGTCACAATATTTTATCATGTTTAATACGAAATCAAGCATGCTTGCTAGCTCTCTTGTTCTTGACAATTAAAACACCCCTCTCGTCTGTATCTCTTTCTGTCTATATCCAAATTATCTCTATTAATTTTCCTTTCTTTCTTCTTAAACTCAAGCTTTTCGATGCTATGGAGAATGATCCTAATTCTTCCAACTCCGAAAAATACCAAATAACATGGAACGCCAATGAAGGCATAAGCCAAGTTAAGTGTTATAGATGTAGTTTTTGTAAAAGAGGCTTTTCCAATGCACAAGCTCTAGGTGGACATATGAATATCCATAGAAAAGATAGAGCCAAGCTCAGAGAAATCTCGATCGAGACATCAGATATCAAGAAGTCTATCAGTCCATCTCCTGATATTCCGGCACCATCCAGTACTGATGAATTATTGCAACAAGAAGTATCTAGCGATGAAACGAGCAGCCCCTCCAAAAGGCCATGCATTACACTTGAAGAACAACATCAACATCACCATCCTAATCCTATTTCCCAAGAGAAAGATGAAAATCATGAATTGATCATTGGAGGTGATCTTTCACAATTACCTTTATTTGTGGACACTCCATCAAAAGAAGTAATCAATCTTATAGAAACACAAGAAGGGAACAAGGACATGCAATTGAGTGTTGATTCAAAATTGGACCTTGAGCTTCGATTAGGACCGGAACCTTCCGAATCCTCAGAAAAACCACAGTAATTGGTCTTAATAAATTGATCAAAATATACACACTCACAATCCATCCAACTAGGAGGTATAATTCTATTTATTTTTCTTGTGATAATAATGTTTTTTCATTTTTTGGGGTAAATGTAATAATATTTATAGCAAAAACGGATAGATCTTTATACAAATAGTTAAATTATACACTTATATACCTATATTATATTTCGTCAGCTATTTTTTGTGTCCGGAGTTGTGCGGGTCACTATTTCAATTAATTCTTCTTCCATCTAGTTTTTTAATCTATATATTTGACGACATTTCTTCATTATGAATCTGAGCCAAATACCTTTTTTTTTTAATTCTTGGTACTTTAAACCAGGAACAGAAAAAACAACATGTTCAGTTTTCTCTCTAATTAACTTTAGGTTTAACAACTACAGTATCCTTTTAAAAATGTTAGCATGCTTTCTGTTTCCTACCATTTTCTTTTAAAAAGCAGCATTGTGTTCCAAATTCATCTTCATTATTTTTTATATGGTGTTTTCACTATTCTATTTTTTTTGCTGATCTTGCTATGATTTACTTGAGTGAGAAATTCAGTCGCGGAATTAAGAATTCAAAATAAAAAAAAAATGCCAAGGAGATTCAACAACTTTATATATATGTGTGCGCGCACAACAAAATCATTTTTTCCCTATTTATATAGTGCAACTTTTCATCAAAGGAATTCAATTGGCTGGCCCTTGCACCCCTCTGGCTCCGTTCTTGCCAAGCATCTATCAAAAAACAACTTTTTTACCTTCACAAGATAGGGCTGGAGGTTGTATACACACCATTCTCGTCAAACCCCCCTCATGAGATTACACTAAATTTGTTATTGTTATTTCGTTCCAAATCATCTTTGCGCAGAAGTATATTTTCCGTATAAAAGGGTGAAAGGAAAGCCGTAATGAATTTGCATCTCCAAACTTTTTCCTTGTATTAGGTAATCATGGTTACCAAAACTCATTGAAGGACCAATTTCCATATATGACACAGAAATTTCTCATCTGATCAATGTAGCAAGTTTAAAGGTTGGGAAAATTAGGCACTATGTTAATTCTGTTAATTAATGTCATTAACTTTAACTATCTAACGACCAGCTTGACCAAGCTTTTGCGAGATCAACAGTGTTTATTTTTTTTTTTTCTAAAAAATATTTATTTGTATAGAATGAGGTGTTACTGACCAATTTTTTGAGAGAAAATAAGTGCTTTTAGAGAGTAGAATAAACTGTCTTTCCACAAGCTAAAAAAAAGATTTTTTTTCTAAAAGTACTTTTTTGAAAAACACTTTTAATAAAAGTACACTTACGAATACTTTTTAAAACTTTGATGAAACACTAATTACTGGTTAAACATGTTTTGCAAATTTATGGGCCAAACATAAGCTTTTTGGACAAAAGATTTTTTTTTTTAATTCGAGAAATACTGTTAAAATAATATTTTAAAATAAACTGCTTTTACAAGACATGTCAAATAAACTATACGAAATTACACTAGGAATATTCAAGGAATGGCATGCACAATATGAAGGATTAATAAAGTTGGCTTGCACAATATGAAGGATTAATAAAGTTGTTATGTACAAATAACAAACGTACCGGAAGGTTTTCTTGTTGGTGCTTTTGTCACCGATTATTTCTAGGATCAAGAATTTCCTAAAATAAATTAGTACATATTCAAGTTTTTTGTTGTTTGCCTTTCCAAAATAAGGGGTAATTGACATTTTTCATCTCACCCCTTCGCTTGCTATTGGAGTTAGAAAAACTAGGGCAAGTATACCAAAAAGATTCTTTTTCAAAATTATTTTGTCAAATACTCAATAGTTTGAAAATATTGGCCATATACCCACTTAATTTCACCTTACCATCAACTTTTCCAACTGAACAATTTCAGCCCCAACTTTTATAATAATTTACTTTGACCCAATACTTTCAACTTAATAAATTCACCTATAAGTTTCTAATAATATACTTCAACCCACTCCATCATCCATCATTATATATACAAAAATATCTAGGTTTTTCAAAAATATTAAAAAAAAATTTCAAAAGCTAAAAATAGAAGGTGATTATTTTTTCCTCCAAAAAGCACCGATTTCGGCCACTTTTCCGATGTTATTTTCCGGCGATCAACTGTAGATCAGCCCACAAAAATCATAGCTTATCCATTGTATCCATTGCTACCCCATTTATTTCTTATCTTCTCAAACACACTTTCCACCATTGTTAAAAAGCTTTAAATCACTCACATTACTCAAAACCACTTTGGAAAGTGCATTACAGCAGCTCAGGGGACTCCAAGTTCATTTCTCTATTCCATAAACCTAATAATCATTGATTAGAAATAATATTTGCAATTTCAAGTTTTTGTACGGATACCTGCTCAGCTATCGACCTATCATCGTCAGTCATCGACCGTGCATATATCCCGACATAGAGCCTAAGCATAATCTACCATTGACCAAAGCTTAAATCTAGGATGTCTATTGCAGAATTTGTTCTGATTTCTGGTGATTTCATGGGAGAATGGGTGGAGACTCCCAAATGTTGGAAATGGAGATCATTTACTAAGGTGACAATTCCCATTCTTGTTCCCCGCAACAGTTCGTACGATGAATTCATTGCAAGCGTAATGCAGAGTGGGGATCTAGATTGCATGCCGAGTGATATGGTGATTAGTTATCTAATGCATTCGAGGGAAAAAGTGAATTCTACGATCATAAATAACGATGTACGTGTATTGACGTACATAATGGATGTTGATGCAGGTGGCTTTAGGTTGAGAGGTTCTTTGAAGGACTGTTGAATTCATCAGCACCCCCACTGCGGCGCCCGACAGTCGACGATGATTTGATCAACGATGATTTGAATGATTACGAGAATGATGGCGATCATCTAATTAATATGGAAGATGATTCTATGCATATGAAAAAATTTTCATCGGACTCGGAAGATGATGAAGAAGACTGTGAAACGGGATCACAACCAGGACACTCTTTCACCGCCAAAACTAATTTCTGTTGTGGTCAAACATTCGCTAATAAGAAAGAGCTAAAAATTCTACTAGACGCAGCAACGATGAGTCAGTTTTTTGATTATTATATGGAGAAGAGTTGCACGAAATTGATTAAGGCGAAATGCTTATCTCGTGATTGTGGATGGTTGTTACGGGCAAAAAAGTATGACACCTTGGATAGATTTTACATATACAAGTATGTTAGGTTACACACGTGCGGTGTTGAATATGCCACTCGCAGGCATAAGAAAGTCTTATCTGAATTGATTGCTTCAGTATGCGTAAATCATTTTCGGGATGGTAAGGGTCCAAGCATAAGAGAAATTCAAATAATTGTGTTTAAGGAGTTGCGTTGCAACGCAGGCTATTGGATGTGTTGGAAAGAAAGTGTAATTACAATTAACATCATTCGCGGGATACCGGAGCACAAATATGCTTGCTTGATGGCTTTTTCCCACATGGTAGAGTTATTTAATCCTGGGTCTTCTTACTCTATCATGGTAAACCGAATGGATGGATCGTTTGTTTACTACTTCTTAGCATTCAGAGTTTGCATACGGGGATATGCCCACATGAGAAAGATAATTGTCGTCGATGGCACACATTTGTATGGAAAATACAGGGGTATTCTGCTGAGTGCCGTTGCACAGGACACTAGAAATCATATCTTTTCGATTGTCTTTTCTGTCATGGATAAAGAGAACGATGCTTTTTGGGCCTTCTTCTCCGAGAAGCTGAAGTCTATAGTAGAAGATGAACCAGATCTATGTGTAATGTACGACAGGCACATTAACATCGCTAATGCCTTCTCCCGTGTATACATTCATGTACATCATAGACTTTGCATGAGGCACCTCGCTGAAAATCTTTGCGTAAATCAACACTGCGGAGAACATCTTTATCTATTCTATGCTATGGCAAAGGCTTATTCCTTTAATGAGTTTAGAAATAATTTTATGAAATTAAAGAGTAATTTTCCCGAGGCAGCACATGTCCTTAAAAATATGCTTTGTTTTGAAAAATGGAGTAGAGCACACTTTTTGGGCAATAGGTATGACGTGATGACCATAAACATTGCCGAATCGCTCAACTCGATTTTGATGAATGAATGAGAGTACCCCATTTCATACATATTCAATTCAATTGCTATAAAATTTGGTAAAAATTTTAGGGAGCGGCATGCCTTTGTTGATAGTAAAGAGAACAAATTTGTGCCTTATGTGAAAAGAATTCGAAGGGATAATAAGAATATGAGCGATTCCTTGTATGTGAGTAATCCAAATGGGGTTCTCGACCAGTAGACGGTGTTTAGCAATGGCATTACTGTCAAGGTCAATCTCTTGGAGAGGAGTTATTCTTGTCGGAAATTTAACTTGGTGAAAATGCTGTGCGAACATGCGATGGCATCTTTGCGAGCAAAGTATGGTGATGGCGAAGGTTATGGTAACTCCATCTACGAGTACTCTTCACCAATTTATAAAGATGAAAGTTACCTCCTCGCATACTCAGAAGTAATTAACGTTGTCCCTCCGTAGGTTGAATGGACTGTGCCACATAAATTGCTTGACACTAAAATTTCTCCACCCCCTTATGATCCCAAACTCGGAAGAAAGAAATTCAAACTCACTAAGGGCGTTGGTGAGACACTTAAGTTCAAAAGAAGGAATAGGTGTTCAATATGCAAGAAATCCGAGCCCAAAAGAACCACGTGTAGAATGACCATCAAATCATAGATAGGCTTTTTTGTAGCTTTAGTTGTAAAGCTACTGTTTTGGTGGCTAAATGTGCATTTTTGTAGATTTTAATGTTCAGTTGTAATCTACTTAAAGAGTTGTCTATGATAGACTAGGTAAAGTCTACGGTGCATATTTCACAAGGTCTACAAAATATTATGTATTGGTTATATTATTGCTTATCAAACACACTATCTTGGTCATTTTACTTTATAATCTCTCCAGTCGATGAAATGAATCATTGTTTCTCATTCCTATTTAATGAAAAGCTGCAAAATTGTCTGTTCATGAGAAAAACAACCGGTATGTGCAAACTAAGTGTTTTCTCTTCTCATGTACGTCGACTAACCATTGGGTGGATAGATGAAAGGACACCATCTATAGGACTATAAGTATAATGCCTATTTCTACGCAACCTTTTACTGGTCCCTAAACCCAAAACATCAGAAACCTTCTTCTTCTTCTTCTTCACCCAAATAAAAAAACATACTTCTAAGAAGGATACCCCTGAACCCCATCAGACGTGCTTCCCCAAGACACTACGACCTCCTCCTTATTAGGAATGATTTCGACCGCCTGTTCTACGATTTGGGTCAAGACCGCATCTACCTAAAGTGGGAACTCCATTGAATTGCCCATTTCTTGAGGGCAATTCTAGAAAGGCTTGGAATGGATGGCCCTGACTACATCACCCCCAGAATCCCTGTGAAATGTGTTTTTTAGTTTTTTATTTTGTTTTATATTTATAACTTTTTATTTTGTGTTCATTGCAGAAAAAACTTTCTCTTAGGATTGTTGTTAGAAGAAAGATTCTTCAATTTTTGCTTATTTTGGTTGTTCTGGTCGATGTGCCAATGTTGGAAATGTAAAAATTGTATGATTATTCAATGAACAAAGTATTTCTATTTTAAAATTTCATTTTCCTGTTTTTGGTTATTGTTATTTTTGGTGTTTGCATCTGTAGTGAATGTATCTGTAGTGAATGGGGAACATCTATAAATACAGATCACATAAATAGTCTATTGTCGATCACATATATAGTCGGTCATTGATTGTATACTCAGTTTGTCATCGACCTAACATAGTAGTCGATGGTCGATCATGTGAATCGATGGGCCATCAGTTAAATTAAATCAGATAATAACAAGTTCTGAGGCTGGTGGAGTAAAATAATTAAATTAAAAATGAAATAAATAGATAATAACATATTTTGGGGCTGGTGGAATAAAATAATTTAATTTAAAAAGATTATCACGTGTTTTATGGCTGGTGGAAGAAAATAATTAAATTAAAAATGATTTAGATAGAAAATCACATGTTTTAGGACTGGTGAAAGAAAATAATTAAATTAAAAATAAATTTAAATTGATAATCATATATTTTGTGGCTGGTGGAAGAAAATAATTAAATTAAAAATAATTTAAATATATAATCACATGTTTTGGGGCTGGTGGAAGAAAGTAATTTAATTAAAAAAGATTTACATATATAATATTAGACTGGTGGTGACACTTAATAGAACGTCGTAGATCATGATCTATGTCAGCCATCGATTAGTCAGGTCTACCATAGACTTACACCTTTAGTAGTGCATCGATTGATATCATGATTATGCGTAGACTACGGTGATCTATGTACACTGCTAGACCATCACTTAGATGTAGTTAGAAAATGAATAAATAAATTAAAAATAAATATAGTGTGGATTTCTACACATGTGAAGGAGTGTAAACAAGTCACATAATCATATTAGAGCTTAAACAAATTAGGAGGGGTGAATTAAGGAGTGTCTGAATGGGTAGTGGTTGAATGTTCAATATCCTAAGAGTAATGTTTGTCAAAACACAAGTATGTATTCACGATATATATTGTATTGAGGATGATGATTGTTCTACCACAATCAATTCCACACACTCTTTTGATTTAGGGGTGGTGATGGATGGAGTACGTGGAATGTATAGTCATCAAATACAATACACATCCTCAAAATATACTTATGCTTTGACAAATATTACTCTTAGGATATTGAACTTTCAACCACTACCTCTCCACACACTCCTTAATTCACCCCCCTAAGCTTTAATATGATTATGTGACTTGTGTACACTCCTTTACATGTGTAGAAATCCACACTATATTTATTTTAAATTTATTTATTCATTTTTAACTACATCCAAGTGATGGTCTTGTACGACCCCACAAATTTCTCTCGTAGTCTGAGCCTTAGAGCGTGTTCAGTAAAGTGTTAATCCGACCCTAAAAGGGTGAGAAGTATCTTCCCAAGTGAGAAGTATTTTGAACCGTGTATAATTTCTCTAATATCGACTTTTTTTTATCATGTAGACCATCGAATAAACTTTCTGTCGATACCAAATTCACCCAAATCCGACACTCGGGCAAAGAGTTAGAGCTATTTTAGTGAGATAGTGTGCCACTTGGTACTTTAGCGTGTCGCAAAGCTAGCCAAAATGACAATCGTCAAAATTCAGTGAGCCTCCATGATTATGGCGCGTCGCACCAAGGCTTAATTTAAGAATTGTCAATTTTCAGTGCACCAACGTGATTCCATCGCATTGCGGTGCCTTTTCAGTTCGTAACCAAAGTGGCAACACGATTTCCACCGTATCGCACCATCAAGCAGTTTCCCGATTGTCCAATTTCCAGTGAGCTGGCACGATTATGGCACGTCGCGCCAGCATGTAAAATCAGGATTTTTTAGTTTATTTTCAAGGGAGAAAAATGTCATTTTCCTACCGCTATATATACTCCTTAACATGGGATTTGCCCTCATTTTAACCTAAAAATACTAGTTTTCTCTCAAAGTTGTTCAAGAACAAGAGCTAGAGTTTCTACAATATCTAAACCCTTCCTTCTTCTTCAAGAAAAATCAAGAAATCAAGAATCTTTCCAAGAGCTTTCAAGAAAGAGTTTCTCTATGGTATGCAGATGTTGATTCTTGGGTTCCTTTCATCCAAAAAGCTTAAGAACCCTTTTCTAAATTTCAAAGCTTTTATGTTTATGAGTTTTCATGATTCATGTTAGTTGAAATTGATGTTCATGCTATTATTGAGTTGTGATTCATGTTTTGTTGATGAGGTTTCAAGCTTTGACCCTAGTATGTGATATTCATGTGATGTTTATAATAAACCCTCTTGATAAAATGCTTATGTGAATGAATTAGAGCCATTATAGCATGTTGACTAGAAATCCCTAATTGTGTGTAAGACCATGCATGCCAAGTGTTTGATGAAAAGCCTTAGTGAATGAATTGTGGCATGATAGCATGAAATTCCCCAATTATGTGCTCTTTGATACATGCTAAGACTTTAATACATGCTAAGTGTTTGATGAATGAATTGTAACATGATAGCATGAAGTTCCCCAATTATGTGTTCTCCGGTACATGCCAAGACTTAAATATGTGTGAAGTGCTTGATTCAAGGCCTTGTTGAATGGAGTATGATCCAATAGCATGTCATGTTTTACTTTTATGTTATCGAGTCCTGGGGATATTTATACCCGATAATTTAGTTGAATTCTAGAGCCCATGTTAGTTTTCTCGATAATCTTAGTCAGGCCACGATTCTCAGAACTCAGTGAGTTATAGAACTCTGTATTCTCAGACAGATGCAGAACTTAAGTAATCTCCATAATCTTCATAGTCTCAGTATCGCTAGTAATCTAGTCTCAGTTCTGTACTCAGCTCAGATCTAATAGTATTCAAGTGTTCAGTTTTGACCTTTGTAGTAACCGAGTAGTCTATTCAAAGCTCAGTGTCATTCAGTCAGATAACGAGATTCAGCAGTATTCCATCAGATACGGAACCAAGTAAATTCACCTTAACTCAGTCAGATCATTTGAGAAACATGATGAGTATCAGATTCAGCTTAGTTTGTGTTCAGTTAAGAATCAGTTTAGAGTCTTTCAGTTGGGAGTAGGAGCTAGCACTGAGCGAGGTCAGGGATGAAGGCTCTCCATCAGAGAGGCAGAGTAGTTAGGAGCAATCCCTACACTCCAGAATTACGTAGCTAGCGCAGGATGCAGGAGTCACCCATCTGGAAAGGCTAGTCACCCGTTAGATAGGGTTGACTATTAAATTGCCTTAGGCTTGACTTCCTGCGAGGGTCACCTGTTAGATAAGCTTGACCAAAGAGGTCTTTACTCGTGGCATGGTATTGGCACCTTCCATCTAGGGTTATAGGTTGGACCCCACCAGTTGAGATTCGGGGCATGTTGGTTAAGTGACTACTTCCCACAGTTTCAGTTTCAGTATTAATCTTTAGAAATTAGGACTGTCAGATACAATCATCTATCTCAGTGAGGAACTCAGATAGTTTCATTGATTCATGGGCCAGTCGTCAGATAGGTTTGGTCCCATATAAAGTTATTCATTATCAGATCTAGAGATCACCCATCAGATAGTCTTGATCTCAGTCTCATATTCAGTTGAGTAATCTCATTATCACATCTAGAGATCACCCATCAGATAGGCTTGATCTCAGTCTCAGATTCTGTTGAGTATTCTTGTTATCAGATCTATAGATCACCCATCATATTGGCTTGATCTCAGTCTCAGATTCAGTTGAGTATTCTTATTATCAGATCTCGAGATCACCCATTAGATAGGCTTGATCTCAGTCTCAGATTCAGTTGAATATTCTTGTTGTTAGATTCGAACATGATTATTTCTTATCATTGATAGTAGATTCTGGAATTATCCGCTAGAGAGGTTTGATCTCCGATGCAGTTAGTCAGCAGTGGCAAAGTTTAAAATTTAGTCAATAACATGAGTATATTTAGTTATTCAGCTTCAGTATCCTCAGCTTCTGAGATCACTCACTAGATAAGACTGATCTCAACTCCAGTACTCAGTTATCAGTATCAGATGATTCAGTGTTCAGTATATCAGGCATTAGTACTGAGTTTAGATGGCAGTAAAGTAGTATTCGAGTTTTAGTAGTTGTAGTCACGATGATTTTAGTTATGGTTTGTGTATTCATGCATATGTTCTCATTCAGTACTCTCATGATTATTTAGTAAGTAATTGTTCATGCATAAACCCTTGCATTTAGCCTTACCTCATCTTCATACTTGGTACATTCCCGTACTGACGCATTTGTGCTATGGTGTTTTATTTGGCACCATAGTTCAAAGGCACGAGATCCAGAGTACCCTTAGCAGCTCAGTCCCAGTTAGCAGCAGTAGACTTAGCAGTGAGTCCTCTTCAGTCGAGGATGATATTTATTTTTATTATTATCATATCAGACTTAGTTTATTTTTAGTAGACGGAGTTAGTTGTGGACATGTCCCATCAAATCCATATTTCAGACAGTTTAGAGGCTTTTCAGATAGATGTATCAGTATTCAGTTTTCAATTTTGAGTATTTTTAGATTTTTTGAACCTTATGGCCAGTTTCTGCACTTAATATTTATATTATGCAGTGTTCAGGTACATATATCAGTAGAGGGTTGGCTTGTCGTCCTTCAGGATCATGAGCACCTTATGATGTTCCGATTCCAGAAAATTAGGTTGTTACAAACTTGGTATCAGAACATAAGGTTTAATAGTGTCCTAGGGAGTCTGAAAAGCCGTATCTAATAGAGTCTTGTGCATGGGTATATTACACGCCAATTTTATGTACAAGAGGCTATAAGATGTTTTTTGGAGGAGTTTCCCTTCTTTTAGTATTCATGTAGTGTCAGTGAGCATGAGCTCAAGTTGATCCTCAGTCTAATACACCTTTTTCTTCCATTTACAGAGTATTCCTCCTTGCTAAGATAATGCCCATAGGGTTGATGACCAGCCACCTCAACCAATAGATCTTGAGAATGAGAAGGTGTGACATGTAGAGTTTCGGGCAACTTTTCAGGCGCCAGCCCAAGCTGTGAATAATGTTTGGGGTAACTTTTAGGATGTGGCCGCACCTCAGCGAGATAGGGGTTCATCTGCAACCAGAATTAGAGATTTCATGAGAATGAGCCCACAAGAATTCTTTGGGTCAGTAGCAGGTGAGGACCCATAGCTTTATATAGAGGAGGTGGGGAAGATTACCCAAATTATGCATATTTCTGAGGAGAAGAGTGTAGAGTTAGCATTCTATAGGCTGAAGGATATTTCTTATGATTGGCTAGTGATATGGAAGAAGGGTATAGGGGCGGATGCAGCTCCTGTGACTTAGTAGGAGTTTTAGGATGCCTTTTTAGATAATTTTTTCCCACTAGAGATGAAGGAAGCTAAGATAGAAGAGTTCATAAACCTAAGGCAAGGCTCCATGGCAGTGAAGGAGTATTGTCTTAAGTTTAACCAGTTAGATAAGTATGCCCCTACCTTGATAGCTGACCCTAGAGTGAGTATGAGTAAGTTTGTGACTGGTGTGTCCGGGTTAGTATTGAAAGATTATAGAGCCACTATGCTCAATAGAGATATGGACCTTGCTAGGATGATAATGCATGCACAGCAGATTGAGGTAGATAAGACAAAAGAGAGAGAGAGAGAGAGAGTAAGTAAGAGAGCCAGAATAGGTAGTTATGGTTTTTCTTAGGCAGGGTCCCAGGGTGGTAGCCGTTCTCATCATAGTCAGAAGTTTTCAGTCCTAGCTCCATCCTTAGCTAGTGTACCCACACTAAAGTCGGGGATGTCAGTTATGATGGGGCACTAGCAGGCCCCAAAGCCTTGAGTAGTACTAGTGGTTTTCGTACCAATCCATTTTGTGGAGAGTGTGGCAAGAGACACCTAGGTGTGTGTAGAGTCGGTAGTGATGTGTGCTTTGGGTGTAGTGAGCCAGGCGATAGAATGTGAGAGTGTAGAGTGTTGGCTCAAAGGGGTAGAGAGTTTCATCAGCAGGGTACCCTTTTTGGTGCCAGTAGTGGTCAGCGTTAGAACAGACTTCATGCACTTCAGACCCACCATGATTAGGAAAGGTTCCCTGATATATATTCAGGTATGTTATGAGTCCTTCATCTTTATGATATGTAATGTTAGATCCTTTGCTCCCATTTTGAGCTTATATGTCAGCATGAGTCATACATTAGTTTCAGATCTCAGACGGTCAATAATTACCTAGTTTGTAGGTACCCCGTGTACTATCCTAGTATTTCAGTAAAGTACGTTTAGAGGGACATAGAGACCCAAGGGGGAGATACCCTATGATATTGCAATTCTTTCATGTCCTTAGACTGATTCAGTTGCATGTTCAAACTCTCCTTATGAAGTTTACATCAGTTATCATTACATAGCCATTCATGCTTTCGAGAGTTAGTACCGTCAGACATTCAAACATTAGATATGCATGTTTAGTAGAAAGAGTTTAGTTTTTCAGTGTATGAAGTCATGCTTTCATGAGAGCATCTCAGTTGTGGATCCATGCATCAAATATGTATGTCTATTATGAGAATTCAGCTTTTGAGTAGCTTCATTTGAGTATTCCATGCATCAGATATGCGTGTCCACTATGAGAGCTCCGTATATCAGTAGTTTCAGTTGCATGATCATATTTCAGATGCTCTCGTTCCTTGAGTAAGTTCAGTTGATCAGTGTTCTTATCCTATCAAGCGACATTCGAGGATGAATGTTTCCAAGGGGGAGATATTGTAAGACCCTACAAAATTCTCTTGTAGTTTGAGCCTTAGAGCATGTTCAGTAAAGTGTTAATCCATCCCTAAAAAGGTGAGAAGTGTCTTCCCAAGTGAAAAACATTTAGAACTATGTATAATTTCCTTAATATCGACTTTTTTGTCATATATATCATCGAATAAGCTTTCCGTAGATACCAAATTCGCCGAAATCCGACACTCGGGAAAAGAGTTAGAGCTATTTTAGTGAGATAGTGTGCCACCTGGCACTTTAGCACGTCGCAAAGCCAGCCAAAATAGCAATCATCAAAATCCAGTGAGCCTCCACGATTATGGCACATCGTGCCAAGGTTTACTTTCAGAATTGTTAATTTCCAGTGTACTAATGCGATTCCACTACATTGCGGTGCCTTTCTAGTTCGCAACCAAGGTTGCAATGCGATTTCCACCGCATCGCGCTATCAAACAGTTTTTCGATTGTCCAATTTCCAGTGAGCTAGCGCAATTATGCTGCGTCACACCAGCATGTAAAATTGGGATTTTTCAATTTATTTTCAAAGGAGAGAAGGGTCATTTTTCTACCCCTATATATACTTCTAACACAGGATTTTTCCTCATTTTAACCTAAAAATACTAGTTTTCTCTCAAAGTTGTTCAAGAAAGAGATCTAGGGTTTCTACAAAATCAAAACGCTTTCTTCTTCTTCAAGAGAAATCAAGAAATCAAGAATCTCTCTAAGAGTTTTCAAGAAAGAGTTTCTCTAAGGTATGCAGATGTTGATTCTTGGGTCACTTTCATCCAAGAAGCTAAAGAACCCTTTTATAAATTTCAAAGCTTTTATGTTTATGAGTTTTCATAATTCATGTGAGTTTAAATTGATATTTATGCTTTTATTGAGTTGTGATTCATGTTTTGATGATGAGGTTTCAAGCTTTGACCCTAGTATGTGATATTCATGTGATGTTTATAATAAACCCTCTTTAAGTTGATTGCTAAGTGATGTCTTCATTTCAATTAAGTGTAGAAATTCTTTAATAAGCAAAGCATGCTCCCCATATGCTTGATAAAATGCTTATGTGAATGAATTAGAGCCATTATAACATGTTGACTAGAAATCCCCAATTGTGTGTAAGCCCATGCATGCCAAGTGTTTGTTGAAAAGCCTTAGTGAATGAATTGTGGAATGATAGCATGAAATTCTCCAATTATGTGCTCTTTGATACATGATAAGACTTTAATACATGCTAAATGTTTGATGAATGAATTATATCATGATAGCATGAAGTTCCTTAATTATGTGTTCTTCGGTACATGCCAAGACTTAAATATGTGCGAAGTGCTTGATGCAAGGCCTTGTTGAATGGAGTATGATCCAATAGCATGTTCCCCTATGTTACTACATGTTTAGGATTCCTAAATGCCTGAAGTGATGCATTAGTGATTGTGATGGTGAATGATTTTCCATGGTCTTGATTATTCAAGAATGGTTATGTTTTACTTTTATGTTATCGAGTCCTGCAGGTATTTATACCCGACAATTTAGCTACAGTCTAGAGCCCGTATCAGTTTTCATGATAATCTCAGTCAAGCCACGATTCTCAGAACTCAATGAGTTATAGAACTCTATACTCTCAGACAGATACAGTCTTAAGTAATCTTAGTAATCTCCGTAGTCTAAGTATCGCTAGTAATCTAGCCTCAGTTCTGTACTCAGCTCAGATCTAGTAGTATTCAAGTGTTCAGTTCTGACCTCTGTAGTAACTGAATAATCAATTCAAAGCTTAGTGTCGTTCAGTTAGATAATGAGATTCAGTAGTATTTCTTCAGATACGAAACCAAGTGAATTCAGCTTAACTCAGTCACATCATTTGAGAAACATGATTAGTTTCAGATTCAGCTTAGTTTATGTTTAGTTAAGAATCAGTTTAGAGTCTTTTAGTTGGGAGTAGAAGCTAGCACCGAGAAAGGGCACGGATCACGGCTCCCCATCATAGAGGCAGAGTCATTAGGAGCAATTCCTAAACTCTAGAACTGCATAGACAGTGCAGGATACAGGAGTTATCCGTCAGGAAAGGCTAGTCACCTATCAGATAGGATTGACTATTATATTGCCTTAGGCTTGACTTCCTGCGAGGGTCACCCATCAGATAGGCTTGACCATAGAGGTCTTTACCCGTGGTACGGTATTGATACCCTTCCAGCTGAAGTAATAAGTTAGAACCCACCGGTTTAGATTCGGGGCATCTCAATTAAGTAACTACTTCCCATAGTTGCAGTTTCAGTATCAATCTTCAGATATCAGGACTGTCAGATACAATCATTTATCTCAGTGAGGAACTCAGATAGTTCTATTGATTTATGGACCACCCGTCAGATAGGCTTGGTCCCATATAAAGTTATTCATTATCATATCTAGAGATCACCCATCAGATAGGCTTGATCTCAATCTCATATTTAGTTGAGTAATCTCATTATCAGATCTAGAGATCACCCGTCAGATAGGCTTGATCTCAGCCTTAGATTCAGTTGAGTATTCTTGTTATTAGATCTAGAGATCACCTGTCAGATAGGCTTGATCTTAGTCTCAGATTCAGTTGAGTATTCTTATTATCAGATCCCGAGATCACCCATTAGATAGGATTGATCTCAGTTTCAGATTCAGTTGAGTATTCTTGTTGTCAGATTCGGACATGATCTTTTCTTATCATTGATAGTAGATTCTGGAATCATCCTCTAGAGAAGTTTGATCTCTGATGCAGTTAGTCAAGAGTGGCGAAGCTCAAAATTCAGTTAATGACGTGAGTATATTTAGTCAATCAGCTTTAGTATCCTCAAATTCTGATATCACTCGCTAGATAATACTGATCTAAACTCCAGTACTCAGTTATCAGTATTAGATGATTCAATGTTCAATATCTCAGGCATTAGTAGTGAGTTCAGATAGCAGTAAAGTAGTATCCAAGTTTCAGTATTTTGAGTCACGATGATTTCGGTTATGGTTTGTGCATTCATGCATGTGTTCTTATTCAGTACTTTCATGATTATTCAGTTAAGTAATTATTTATGCATAAGTCCTTACATTTAGCCTTACCTTATCTTCATACTCGATATATTCCCGTACTGACGTATTTGCGCTATGGTGTTTTATTTGATACCATAGGTTCAGAGGCACGAGATCTAGAGTACCGTTAGCGGCTCAGTCCCAGTCAGCAGCAGTAGACATAGCAGTGAGTCCTCTTTATTCAAATATGATCCTTATTTTTATTATTATCGTATCAGACTTAGTTTATTTTTAGTAGACGGAGTTAGTTGGGGACATGTCCCATCAACTCCATAGTTTAGACAGTTTAGAGGCTTTTCGGACAGATGTATCAGTATTCAGTTTTCAATTTTAAGTATTTTTAGATGTTTTGAACCTTATGGCCAATTTCTGCACTTATTATTTATATTACGCAGTGTTTAGGTATAGATATCAGTAGAGGATTGACTTATGGTCCTTCGGGATCATGAGCACCATGTGAAGTTCCGGTTCCAGAAAATCAAGTCATTACAGGTCTATAGCAGTGTACATAGATCACCGTGGTCTATGCATAATCATGATATCAATCGATGCACTACTACAGGTATAAGTCTACGGTAGACCAGACTAATCGATGGACCCCCAAAGCACAAGTATATTTTTTACATGAATTTGACATGAGTCAAGAACGATGGGAGTCTATAAGTGTCACCAACAGTTGAAGATTATCTATTTAAATCATGTGATTATCTATTTAAATCATTTTTAATTTAATTATTTTCTTCTTCCAGCCACAAAACATGTGATAGTCTATTTAAATTAACTTTAATTTATTTATTGATTTTTTAACTACATCCAAGTTATGGTCTATAGAAGTGTACATAGATCACCGAAGTCTACGCATAATCAGGACATTAATCGATGCACTACTAAAGGTGTAAGTCTACGGTAGACCAGACTAATTGATGACTGACATAGGTCATGATGTACGACAGTCTATTAAGTGTCACCACCAGTTCTAAAAAGAAAAAAATACTTTTTCAATAGTAATAAATGGCTACTTTTGTAAGCCATCAGTGTTAACACTTCATTTTTACTTCATATATAAGGTGTCCATCCCTCATTATTTTATTTCATTCACTTTGTTTTGTTTTTAAAAATTCTACAATGTTGCAAGCATCTCAAACATCCGATTCTAAAAATACTCTAATTTGTCATTGTGGGAATGCGGCTGTCTTGAGGACATCACGCATGGATTCAAATCCAGGTCGCAAATTTTATAATTGTGCAATTGCGAAGGCGAACTGTGTTTTATTTTAAAGTTAAGTTAATCGTTATGTAATTATTATTTTTTCCTAGGATAATGGCTCATGCTCGATTTTTAAATGGCTTGATGAGCTATCACCTCCAACTAGTCCATCAAAATTGAGTCTGGGATTCGAGACATCAAATTTTCAAGGATTGGCAAAATTTAATCTACTACAAAGGCTCCACTAATATGAAGAAAATAAAGATTTTCTCATGACTTTATTCAAAGAAGCCAAAGAATAGAGGGATCACTTTAAACTATTGCTACATGACACGCAAATAAAGAGGGATCAACTCAAACAAAACTTCATTTTGGCCGAAGAAAGGGAGAATGTCTTAAAATTGATATTATGTGCTCTAATGCTAGTATTCGTTCTTTGGAGAAGTGTAACATGGATGTAGTGATATTGAATAAATAATAATACTTCTATTTTTCTATAATGTTAATATTATTTTTGATAGAATCATAGTCGATTAAACAACACGCCAACTTAAATTCAACCAGCAGGGTAATGATAGACTATGCATACGGTATATGAAAGATTAAGTATGCATTCTATGATATCAAGCATGCACTGTACCAACTATGACCACACCCTGCATATTCAAATTCCATGTCACAAATCAGTTTGATAAAAACAAATTCAGTGCAAAATCATAATAAATTTCATAAAATAAAAGAATAATTGTCATATCCTACCACCAGATACTTTAACCTTTATATTTGTGAAACAAAAAAAACTGTCATATCCGAACAACTCATCATTCAACAATACATTAAAAGGCTTAGTATTCAAATTTCTTTTTCCCTATGATTCTCACCAACACAAGTGTTACTGTTGATTTCAGTAACAATATCCATGACCACATCTTTTTGGTTAGCTTTAGCTCTTTTTTTCTCAACAGCTGTAACTGCTTCTTCATTCCCACCTTCTTCTCCCTTTTTCAGCATCTGTAGCATCTGGTGCTTCTCTAGTTTCCTTTTCTTCCACAGCTTCTTCTCTTTCTTCACCTGCACCAGCTATTTCTTCCTCAGCTTCTTATTTTCCTTTACCTGCTGCTTCTTTCTCAACTTCTTCTTGTCAGCTTCTTCTTCATCAGCTTTTTCTTTTTCTTTGTCTTCTTGTTCATCTACTGTCGCTTCTTCTTCTGCTTCTACATCTGCTACTTTTCCACCTTCTTCTTCGCTCTTATCTTCTTCATTTCTTCTTATTATTCATCCTTTTTTTCTTGTTTTTCCTCTTCTGCCACAACAGAGGCCAACTCATCCATTTTACTTCTTTTTTCTCCTTCTTTATTCCTCTCCGATTCACGAAGGTCCACATACACTGTATCATCATATTACAAAGTGTTACTGATATTTAAAGCTGAAAATCATTAACAACGTTAATTATTGAATGAATTTACCTTGCTCATATTGTCTCTCATCTTTTTCCTTTTCTTCTTTATTCTTTTCTCTCTGATATAGGCAGTAATTTCCAACACCGCTTCCTCGAGCACAACAACACGCTTATGAAGATCCCTGGGGGATGAGGTTCCCGCTGTATCTTTGGAGGTACTCGGAGAATCATCATCACCAACGTATAATCCAATGAGGTTACATCCAAATCCCCATCATAATCACTGTCCTTATTTAAAGTAAGGGCAGTCACCCCTTCGTACTGTTTCTTCAAGCCATCTAGGACATTATTCTTCACCTCGTCCGTATATGGTTCAAACATAATCATGTAATCCATCTTTGTCTCATGAACAGTAGGGATGATGTATGGATGCACGTTATATAAAATATCAATTAACAATTACATAACATTTGATACAATGGTAGTATTATTACATAAAAGAAAATAAGTCCATACCTCGGTAACTTTTCCTTTATACTTGAATGGGTTGCGTTTGATTATCTTGTCACTTTTTGTAGTATGGCATCTGAGGATGCGAGGAATGGGAAAGAGCTCATCCATTGATTTTCTAGAAAATTCTCCAAGATGAGGAAAGGCCTCATAGATCTAAATCTGTAAGTAGTACAATAGTGAAAAAAATAACTCAGAGTCTATGATAGAGTATAAATAAAATGAGAATCTACGGTAAACTCACTAAAGGGTTTATGGTAGATACTATGAATGCCCAAGGAAATTCGAATAGAGCATAGGATGCCTTCTTCTTCTCATCAAATACTTCCCTCTACTTCTTCAGGTCACTTTTCTTCTTCAAATAGTCCATGGTCAGTTGAAATGTCTCTTTCCCCCACAGACACTTCTAGAAGAAACATAAAGAATCGACCATTCAAATCAGTTTTGTGTTGACAGCCTTCATCGAATATTTTGCAAGCAACATGGTGTGCAAGAACCACAGTAGACAACACTTAAAATTCTTATCCTCGTTCAGCTTATTCCCTCTGATAAGGTGTAACAAGTTGGCCGCCGCGATGTTTTTTTTTTCATCACCATAAATTAAAAATGGTTCCTCTTTGCTAACATCTTCTTCATTTTTGATTCACTGGGGTATGATGAGCAGTTCAACCCCGTGATCAAACAAAAATCTTTCAAGCCAAAATAGACAGGCATGTTGTTAGTGCAGAACCACATATCAAGACGCATCTTATTATTCTTGATGCATCACAACAAAAAATAATGGACCAACTGCCCATTGAACTTGAGATGTTCCAGAAGGTTTCTCAGGTGTCCAAAACAAGGCCGCTTGAATCTTTTCTTCAATTACTGGTCGATAAGAACTTGCTTAAATTCTCGATAAATAGCCATTCTTTATCTGACCGATATCTTTATCGGGAAAGATCCCACCTCGTCAATTATCATTCGAAGGTCATACCACTCCATGAAAATTCACCTTGAAAGATATGGCACGAACAAGGGATCATTATCCCCATTATCACTATTTCTTCCACTTTCCTTGCTCTCTTCACTGTCACCACTGACGCTGCGCTTGGCAACATCTTCATTAGACTTGACGTAGTCGCTTATCTCCTTTAACTTTGAATCTAATTCAAACACTGCCTTTTGAATTTTCTTCATTTTTGAGACATTTTAAACAATCTCAACTTTCCTTTTTCTACTGCTACTAGCAGAATCAGAAGAGTTACCATCTTTGCATTTAGGAAGGATGGTTTCTTTAGCCATTTTAAACACAATTTACACCTGTAGAACAAATCTCCAATTTTCAGTTCATAGACCACAAGTCTATCAGCAGAAATAACTCAATGCTCAAATGAAAACCCCCTCAAAAAATTAAGAAACACCTCACCATTAAATAGTTCACTACACAAACATATAATAACTGAACCAAAGTCCAACATATAGTATCAAAACTCAACAATAGCTAGAAATCAAAATGGTGCACCTAATCAAACTAATTAGCTATTGATATTTCAATTTTCACTACTTCAGTAATCATGTTTTAAAAGAATTTCATATGTCTTAAAATTGATTTCAATCTAGGGCATTCTCATTTTATAGACCACGGGTCTACGGATAGACCGCAGATCTACGAACAAAATTAGGTCACTTTTCAGATCAAAATGCCAGAATAACTCTTCAATAACAATTATCCCACCATTCAATACTTTGTTGCTAAAAAAAACTACGACTAAACCAAAAACCTAAACAAAATTTCAAAATTCAACACCATGATTGACAAAAAAATCTGTCAAAAAAGCTGCATAAAACCTCAACCGTTGCTTTAAAATCAAACTCATTACCTATAAGATTCTCATTTTTTAACTACTTAATTAACCAAATTTGAAAAATAATAATTTCCTACATCACTACGAATCGATTAGCAAAGAAAATCATTTAAATGGATCTAGAAATGATTGAAACTTCATTTTAACTAACTTCGCAAATCAACAACGACCCCTTAGCATCTGGAGAAGAAAACAAAATGAAAATGACATTTTTGGGAGAAGAAGTTTCAAAGGCGGTAGTTGAAAATTGAAGAGGAGAGAGAGAGTTTTTTTTTTTAATATTGGAATAAATGGAGGCTGTTAGATGTATTATATTAAAGTCGTAAAGTTGTAAAAATGATGAATTGGTTCCTTGGCCATGTGTGGGTCCCACGTTTTTCACTTTTCCCCACATTTTACACCCTAAACCTAAAAAATAAATGAAAAAAAATTTAAGTGGGCATTTGACAAATTAATTTTGGAAGGTACCTCTTTTGCCAATTATTCCCAACAAACTATGCAAAAAAGAGGAGGGCTTGGTCATAGCTAGTTTGGACTTTGTATGATTTTTAAGAAATAATGATTGACATGATTATCTTATCAACTTCTTTTTAAGAAAAACTTTCTCCGTTCCTAAACGCATTTCATCCTTACTAAGCATAATATTTCTTTCATTCTCTTTTATTTGTTGATCACTAATTTCCTAATTAAATTTCTACTTTTATTTGTCATTTTCGACATATCAAGAAAAAATATATTTTTTTTCTATTTTACTTTAGCAATAATTGTTTAATCTCTAAACTACTTTCAAGATATAATAATAGGAAAAAGGACACTGTGTAGCACTTTTTAAAACAAATAGATCAAGTTTGAGATTTTGGCAAAAAGTGGCCAGTCTAATAAAGTATTTTCACGTTATAACCATTTCCTAATTTGGATCATTTTGTCCTATGTAGTTCAGATACAGTCCATATACAATACTGATACAGTTTTTAACTTAGGCCATTCAGCCTTTTTTAAAAATATTGCATTTTTTTCTATAAATTTTTTAACTAAAAACTATTCTGCTTTGTTATTGTTTAGAAATAATAATTAAATATAATTATTTGAAAACGATATAATTGTTATATAGAATATGTATCTATATAAGATATATGTATAGAAATTCTATAGTTCTATCAAATATGTATATGTACAATATATATATATATATAAAGTGTATAAAGTTTTTTTATTATTGTATAAAATGTGTAAAAAAATATACATTTATTGTTTAAATTGTCTTTCGAAACTGTATAATTTTCATATTGAATATTTATATGTATAAGATATGTATAGAAATTGTGCAGAAGGGGTGTAAAAACGGTATATAACAATCCAATAAATTAAAATGACTAGAAAGTGAAATTTAAATTCCATGGTCATCTTCGTGGAAATAGTTTAATTTGAAGTGCATTTTTTGTCCTTTTCCCATAATAATAACTATCAATTAATAGGGATATTATGGTAAAATAGTCATGTTAATAATTATTCTCTTATTCGGTCTGCTAAGTCAAAATGTGACAAGTAAAAATAAAGGAGGGAGTACTACTTGTCAGTTTAGAAAATCATGAACATATAATTAGTTGTTTGGTTTCACTTTTACCATCAGTCATAAATATAGATAAATATTAATATGATGTATGTTGTAGATGTTTACTGTCGATTTGAAATAGTTAGGTGTGTAGGTAGATCAAAAGCACACATTACAATTTTGCTTCAAGTTAGTAGCGATAGTTTGGAATAGGAAATCAATAACATAAATAATGTAATCTATAAACGGAATAAAAGATTAATAATTTGGAATGACAATGCAGTGTGCGGTTCCTTAGTCACAAGTCGACCTTGGTTGGAGTCGATATAAAGTTAAGAAGCAAGCACAAAGAGCGAAGCAAACAAAGATAATGATGAAAACTCCAGAACAATGCTAAAGAAATTTTATTGCTTCTCAATAGAGATGAGTAAAAATTAGATGAATGTTACAATGAGGAGGGGGTGCCTATTTATAGGGCCCAATAATCATCTTCGACCGATTAAGTGTGCCATTTGAATTCTATAGTATTGTGGTCAATAATCATGCTCCACTTGTAGATGAACCGTTGGGGGATTTTCATCAAATATCATGTGTCTGGTGCGTACTTTTGAGGGATCAATTCTGTATCTAAGAGCTCTAACACTGGTGCGTACTTTTGAGGGATCAATTCTGCATCTAAGAGCCTTAACACTTCAGTCCTCTATCTAACCTTTCGTATGCAGTCTCTATCAAGAGTAGCCTTATGCTACTCATATCTATCTTAAGAGGACTCTCCTCCATATCGTGCCTTGTTCCTAGAATAATGTTGTTGCAGGGTAGCCTTAACCCTACCGGACATGATATAGGTTATTGTTGCAAGAATACTTTTAACCCATACAATTGAAACAAACATCAATGTCGAGAAATTAATAAATGGGACAAAGAAAATATATGGCGACAATTATAGTATTTTTATTCTAAATAGTGAGTGTTACAATTTCTATGTATCATTTGATTCTTCTTTCAAATATAAATTCAAGGCTCTTTGAGCTTGTGCTTGATTTTGTTGGACTCAATCTTTACTTGCATTTGAATTCAAAGGCTTTTGAGCTTATTCTTAAAGCCGGTGGTCTTGATCTTGACTTATACCTGAATCCAAGGGTCTTGAACTTGATCTTAAATTTGATGGACTTTATCTTAACTTGTACTTGAATTCACAGGCTTTTAAGCCTTTTAGAATCTTCGTTTTGATCTTAGCTTGTATTTGAACTCAAGGGTACTTAAGTTTGTTCTTGAATCTTTATCTTGATCGATATAGAAATCATAGAGAAATACTTACGTGCTTGAATTTTTGTAGCTGCCTATAGCTTGAAGAGAAATCCTTGGTATTTGATCCACGACCTCTCTCTGGCTTCTTATTAGACTTATGATTTTTAATTTTGAATTATGAGTACACCTATTTATAGTTAGAGAATGGAGGAATTGTGATGAGAACATGCTTCATTCAACCAATCAGATTTAAACAACATGGCAATATTTGCTTGGGAGGAACATGCCATTTGTATGCGTAACGTATAATGACCTGAATTTGTTAGTTCCATTTTTATGTATTTTGAACATTTTGCTCTTGTTTATAGTTGCTACATATTGATTTTGGTGCTAGGGAATGGTTGGCATGAATCTAGACGCGATAAGAAATGATGTGTGCAAGTTTGTGATTTTTTTAGAGGTTTGATAAGCCATATAGTTGACTTTTATCAACTTTTTATGATTCAAGTGCCATTTGGAAATTTGGATTGTGCTAGTAGATTCAAAATGTAAAATTTAGGTTAGTAGCACAGTTGGCTAGGATTTAGGATTTTTATCTTGTGTTTCAACCGTTCATTTGAGAAATAGGAAGGAGGGGCCCCGAAGATCTATTTAGTAAAAATAATCCTTTTAAAAAAATATGTCGTCTTTATTGAGTCCGAAACATTAAAAATAGCCTCATATCATAGTTTATTTGTATTTACGGGATTCCAAATAAATTCTGAGGGTTCAATCGGAAACTTGGCAAGTTTGCTGAGTTGCTGATGCAGCATCAGCTGGTGCAGCTTCCTAAGTACCCAGTTGGTTGCTAAAGTAGTAGATACTTAAGAGAACAAATGATCTCTTTAGCAGAGGGTGTCTAAATACTGTGGGGACCACTTAAAAGAAGCCCAACCATTATGGGTTAGTCGCTTAAGCGATGTCCCAGCCACTTAAGTGGTGGTTTCTTAAGAAACCATTTGGTTGTTTAAGCGACCGACACTGGTATAATATATATATATATATATATATTCTCATTTTTCTTTTTATCATTTTTGACCTTTGAGCATTGGATTTGGCCGATTCATGAGGGTTTCTTTACCATTTGGGCTTGGTTAAGCCCCAAAACCTTATTCCTATTATTTTTCATTGATTATATAGTCAAAAACAACTTTAAATCATGATTTAAACATTGGTATTTTGGTTATTTATTAAAAGGGTTTAAAAGGGGTTTGGTTTGATTTGGGTCTTATTTTATGCCCATTTTTATATGGGTTTTCTGCTGTAGAATCCTATAACCTGGGGGGGGGGGGTGATTTTAAAATAAAATTTTGGTTTTGGCCTTTCTATTTTTAAACTTAATTTTCAAATTCATTTTGGATTCGATCCAAATATAGGCAATATGGATATCGTTAACTTTATTTTAATGGATAGATGCTATATTTGGATATTGTAGTCGATTCTTAGGTCATTCGTAAAGAGAAGGCTACAGGTTAAAGTACTTTAAATTGGGATTTATCATTTCAAGGTAGGTTAATGCTTAACTTCTTTCAGATTGAACTGGGTAGTTAATAAATAGGTACAACATGCTATGGGTTGGGGAAAATAACTATGAGATTTATATACCAGGAATAATATTATTATTGTGTGCCTGTGTGAGGGATTATAGTCTTTTGTTATTGACCTGTGAGATTTGATACTGTGTGTTGACTGTGCAGAGGCTTCATTTGACATCATTGGCTTTATCTGTGTAGTTAAATGCCTTTATTTTAGATATGATTCTTTTGTAGGGTTTTATTTGTCTAATATAGGACTTATTTGAGCATTGATTGTATTTATCATGATAGAAATACCCGAGTTAAGGGTTTATGTGGTATTAATAATGGCTTACATGAATATTTATTTAGAAGGTGCCTAATTAGTGTTGATGATCATGAAATACAAAATATTTAGATGATTTCTTGGCTTACTTATATAGATACATATTGAATGGAATGGATATCATCATATTGATTTGATTGTGAGCATTATATCCTTATTCCATGCATATACATTCATGAGATACTCGTACTATTCAGAAATACTATTTTTGAAAAAAAAAAAGAGATAATTTTAGGAAATTTCTCTTGTGAACACATGGAGGAGAGTTGAGTTGAGACTGAGATATAAGATATAGTACTGGGGTTGGAAACAACTTATGTGTCCTAACTGAAGCTGCAAGCTCGGTGGGTGTATACAGAAAGTCATGTGATGACTTTCACTATTCATCCCATTGACATTGCATTGTATTGCGTTTGCATATACATCTTTCATGATTTCTTTAGTTTCCTTTACTTTTGTTTAGTTTTAGCATATACTTCGGGTATGTTTTTGATGATTTTATTTCTATTTATATATTATAACTGTTAGCAGAGAGGGTGTGACTTACTATTTGTGACTTTTTTGCTTGCAGGTGACGTCTTTATAGATCTCTTTACTTATAATATCTTTGCTCAGTCGGCCTATGATACCTACTAAGTACAAGTGGATCATACTCACCCTTACTGTGCCCTTTTAGTGCAGATGCAAGTATGAGTACTGGACATAGTAGCTGGTTACGTATGAATTGCAAACAGAGATTCTGATTAAGAAATTCTATTGACCGTGGGGAAGGTGTTAGGCACCCCTCGATACTGTGGTTCAACCACGGTCCCTCCGTAGAGTATATCAACTAATTTGATACTAAGAGTGAATAAAATACATAAAACAAACAACAATCAAACAAACAAACACAAAAAAAATAAATCCCCCCCAAAATATAATGTCCAGTCCAATTTATACAGTCCCAAAATAGAAAAATGCAAAAATGTAAACCTACGCTAACCTACACTAATCCTAAACTATGCTTCAATTCGTTACCCGATGCCTCAGGCCTTCATCGCGAACGTTCTCCGAGTATAAGATACCTCAGGGCATTCCCCGGTGAATAAGTACATAAGACATCGGGGTATTCCCTAGTAAATGAATACATTTTCTCAATTTTTCGCATTAATATAGAAATAACCATTCAATAAACATTCACACATTCAACAAATCACCATCTTTCATTTCTATAGTTTGACCCAAACTTACTATTTGCCTATCCATTGAACGATCTAAAACATGATACTATCAATTTCAACAATATCCAACAATGAATAAAAAATAATCAATGTTCACCTTATTCGATTCTCAACTCCTCTCTCAAATTTCATTCTTAATTAATGATTACTTAATTCTTCGGTTAACAATTCAATTTTTCTCTCTTCAACATCCAAAATCACATCAACCATACACACAATAAAGATAAGCACATAAAACCATAAACCATCCACACTCACAACATCAATTAAGAATCAAGATAAAAATAAAGATCAGGAGAAGAAATAGACCTCAAATTTATTTCAACTATGATTGCTCTTTCGATTAGAATCACAACAAGAATCTCGAACAAAACCTCAACCAAACGAATGGAACCAAACTCGATATACCCTTTTTGGCTCTATTTTTTGTTAACCTGGACCAAAATTGATTCACTGGCATTTTCCAATCGGTGAAGTCCGACCGATTGGTCACTGATTTATCAGATTCTCGAGGGATGGAACAGTTTCCAATGGGATTTGAGTTGTTGATCACTGGTTTCAACTTGATTTTAAAAGAGGCAATCAAATTCCATAAGGAGGCTGTAATTCCAGCGAAAATTTTGCCGGAACAATCCGTCTTCGCCCTCTTTCATTCTCCCTTCCTTTTCCGATCACCCCCTCCCTTTTACAATTTTTTCTCTCTATATTCTCTCTATTCTTTCTCAATTTTCTCTCTCAATCTCCATTTTTTCACTTTTTTTCTTTTTTTTTGTTCCCGATATCGATTTAATGGAAAGATTATATATGGTTTTATTGCTTTCTATTATGTGTGTGGTATGTGTGTGAGTGGATTCCCCCTATATTGTTGTGTAGTATGTGTGAATTATTGATTTCTAGTGCGTGCAGGTGTGTATTAATAGTGGTTAGATAGCTTCTGTGATGGTGAGTATGTGCGTGTATGAGGTGTATATATGTATTGTAAGAGAAAAATGGTCAGGAAGCTCTGTACAACTTATGTGTGTGTGTATATTGCCATAAAAAATGGAATATTAGGGAATCCCATGAGTGTGTGTATATTGTTGAATTCTATATATGCGTGTGATGTCGTCAGGGAATTATGTGTGTTATTGTGTAACAGTGTATGTATTGAATTCAAGAATGAAAGGTGATGGAATAATCTCTGTGGGTCACACCTTTATTTTGTGCATGAATTGTGCCTCGCCTTTTTTCCCTTTTTAGGCATGGGGTATAGGGTGTGGGGGTGGGGTAGGATAGTGGTTAGGATGTGGTGTAAAAATTAGTTAGGATAAGGAAATATTAGGGATTAGAGATTTAATTTGTTAGGATTTATTATATT
Organism: Capsicum baccatum var. pendulum; assembly: GCA_030864225.1. Taxonomy (NCBI): domain Eukaryota; kingdom Viridiplantae; phylum Streptophyta; class Magnoliopsida; order Solanales; family Solanaceae; genus Capsicum; species Capsicum baccatum. The sequence goes on along the minus strand of CM061558.1, from coordinate 230,028,290 downwards.
TATTTTCTTATGGGGAAAATGTAGAATGGGTGAAGATACGTGGTAAGGTGAGATAAAAATGGATAAATTGGGTTTTGGAGAGGGATAAAATTTTGTGTCTATATCATGTCTCTTTTTGGGAGTAAACACAAAGTGTTTTCAGATAAAAAAGTAGACAACTAGACCAAATTTTGACCCGACCATTATTCGAAGAAAGAAATAAAAGGAAGAAGGACAACCGAATTGAAGGGTTAAGTGAGGTCCTGTCGAGGTTCAGGTCTGCGGCTCTATCATTACTTCAAAAATAAAATTACAAGTTAAAAGATAACTGAAATTACAAAATTCCTATCTATGCATCTTCTTTTAGACTCGACTTGAGTTTCATCACCCTGTTCTACGGGCGTGCTCCCGACTTCCAATTTCATCACCCTGTTCTTCAGGCGGGCTCCTGACTTTTATTTTCTTCAATTTGTTGCTTGGTTTTCAATTTCTTCACCCTGTTCTCCAGGTGGGATCCTGACTTGCTATTTTTCAATATGTTGACTTTCAATTTCTTCACCATGTTACTTGACTCTCAACTTCTTCACCTTGTTGCTTGTTTTTCAACTTCTTCACCTTATTTTTTGACTTTCAACTTCTTTACTTTGTTGCTTGACTTTCAACTTCTTCACTTTGTTGCTTGACTTTCTATTTATTTGTCATGTTCTTCAGGCGGGCTCCTGAAATCACATCAAAACTAGAAAAAAAAATTATTCCAAACAAAGATTATTATAAGGAGAGATTCCATTTGTCGGAAAAGTAAAGTTCCAAGCAACAGGAATTAGATTTGTTGCCCAGGTTTATCATCAGAGGACTTCTGTGAATGTAAAATCAAATCATAATTACTTGTATGTTGCAATGATAAATCAATACGCTGACCAAGAAATGCATCTCTTGAGAGTAAATTTAAATGACCAAGATTAGGAAGTGCGTCTCCTAAGAATTAAAATGAGAAATTCCGACTAAAAAATGCGTCTTCTAGAGCTAAAGGTTCAATTTAGGAAATATGTCACCTAACAAATGAAAACTAACAAGGAAGTGCATCTCCTTAGGGTTAAGTGCAATGATTCGACTAGAAATTACATCTTTTAGGAATCAAGGGGACTGACTCGACTAGTAAGTACATCTTCTAGGAATCAAGGGGAATGACTCGACTAGAAAGAACATCTTCTAGGAATCAAGGGGACTGACTCAACTAGGAAGTACATCTTCTAGGAATCAAGGGTAACGAATCGACCAGGAAGTGCATCTTCTAGGAATCAAGGGGAATGACTCAACCAGGAAGTACATCTTCTAGGAATTAAGGGAAATGAATCGAATAGGAAGTACATCTTCTAGGAATAACGAGAACTAACTCGACTAGGAAGTACATCTTCTAAGAATCAAGGGGACTGACTCGACCAGGAAGTACATCTTTTAGGAATCAAGGGGACTGACTCAACCAGGATGTACATTTTCTAGGAATCAAGACTTAAGTTAGGAAGTGCATTACCTAACAAGTAAAATTTGAATTACCCAATAAAGAAAGTGCGTCACCTTACCAATGCCTCTTGAATTACCAAAACAAGAAAGTGTGTCTCCTTACCAATGCCGCTTGAATTACCCAAACAAAGAAATGCGTCTCCGTACAAATTTTGCTTGAATTATCCAAACAAGGAAGTGCGTCTCCTCACAAATGTTGCTTGAATTATCCAAACAAGGAAGTACGTCTCCTCCCAAATGTTTCTTGAATTACCCAAACAAGAAAGTGCATCTCCTTACAAATGTTGCTTGAATTATCCAAACAAAGAAGTGGGTCTCCTTAGACTTGAATTACCCAAACAAGAAAGTACGTCTCCTTACAAATTTTGCTTGAATTACCCAAACAAGGAAGTGCGTCTCCTCACAAATGTTTCTTGAATTACCCAAACAAGAAAGTGCATCTCCTTACAAATGTTACTTGAATTGTCCAAACAAGAAAGTGCATCTACTTACAAATGTTGCTTGAATTACCCAAACAAGGAAGTGCATCTCCTTATAAATGTTTCTTGAATTACCCAAACAAGGAAGTGTATCTCCTTATCAATGCCTTTGGAATTATCCAAGGAAATGCGTCTCCTAGACAAGGAAGTGTGTCTCCTAGAGATATTGGATTATGTGTTTTTCCATGATTTTGAATACCAAATTAGTGCAACAATATTACCCCCTTGCATTTGTAGATGTGATAAATTACGGCCTTTGATGTTTAGGCTTTGAAGTCCTTGATTTGAAGGTAACATGTTTCCTGTTTCATCAAAGAAAACTTGTGAGTTTAAAACATGGTGGATGGTTTGTGGCTTTGTCCTTCTAGGAAATAGCTCTTACCTCTTTCATATTTAATATTGCTTTCAACCATTAGCATATGTCATTGACTTATTGCATCATTGACCCAAACTCAAAATATTAGGACTGACTCTGAAACTGACACGGTATCTCTACTTTTCCATGTTTCTCAGATAAGCCCTTTTGAACCTTGGTATTTCCATGAGTTCCTAGACTTGTATATTGACAAAGATTTTTGTATGCCTTTTGTCGGCTCACAATCATGTCTCTTTTATGTGCTAGCCTTTTGTCTTGATTTTTGCAATTGAAGAAGCTGGTAGCCAATTTTGAAATCTTTTCTCACTTGTTTTGACAAGGACTTGACTCAAAGACAAGAGAAAAGTGACAATGATTTTTATTTGGATAATTTACTCAAGAAAATAAAATAAAAATATAAAGAAGAAAGAAAATATAATGAATGTCCCCATTTGAAATAAAGAAATGAAAAATTTATCTAAAAATGATAGTCAACTCTAATGATTATGCCATGCATTTTGGATTAAGCTGCCTGATCTTTCCATCCAAACATTCTACCAATTGTTCTTAAGTTAATAGCCCTGAAACTGAGTTACTTGCTTGGACCCATTGCATTTGGAGACTTCATTGGCTAGTGGTGCCTTGAAGGATTTTCTTTCTCTCAGCTCACTATTGCCTTATGGTGTCCGAAAGAATTTTTCACCAATGAGACTCTCTTATTTTAATTTTTCTCAAATCACAATTGTCTTACAGTGCCCATAAGGGTTTTCACTGATAAGACTCTCTCATTTTTCTCTCTCTCAACTTACCATTATCTTACGATGCCCGTGAGGGTTTTCACTAATAAGACTCTCTCATTTTTATTTCTTTTCTGATTCCTTATGCTGAGGAAGACAAGTAGTACTCAAAAATACATTATAATATCCATTAAATGCGTAGCCTTAACATTCTCAAAGATTGATCTGAAGTTCTATCTTTGGTTGTAAATTGGGTTTTGGGTAAGGTTCGAAAGAAAGGATAACATAAGGCCCAAACGACACTTGAAGTGGGGTAGGACTTACAAATTTTGGAATCATCTCAAGCAACGAGGATTAACTCATGCCCCAGTTTCTTTTGACTGAACAATTCTAAATTATTCATTTGGTTGGACCGAGCCCAAAGTAGGGCAACTTATGTATCTCACTCCCGATAGAGGAGAATCAGGTCACACGTAGTTCTGACAACTTGTTATTTTTCTTGATTCTAATTTTTTTTCTTTTTTTTTGACTCTTTTTCTTTTGGGACTTTTCTGACTTTATTTTTCTTGACACTATTTTTTTTCTTCTTGAAATACTTTTTCTCTTTTTCTCTCTTTTCTTTTAAAAATTTTCTGACTCTTATCTTTTACTCGACACTTTTTTGAACTTTTCTAACTCTATCTTGATTCTAAAAGAGGGGTATGAAATAAAATAGAACTAATGCTCAAACGGGGTAAACAAAGAATGACACATGGTTTGGATTGCAGAATAAAATGCCTTCGTCATATCAATCCTTAAAAATGCAGGTATACATCATGCAATATGAAGTGAAAGATGAAGATTATTTGTGACACTTTAACAACATTGATTTTACATGAGCATGTGTGCCATTACTTCTTATGCAAACTCCACCTTTGTTGTACATTCCTCACGTCGAATGACTCATGCTTTCATGAAGCTGATTTTCTTTCTGTTCCTTTTGATATAGGATTGTGTATACACTGTTTGACCTAATTGAGGCATGTTTATCGATTGATGATCAAGTTACTCTTATGATTCTCAAAATAATTGCCTTAATTTGAAAGAAAGCTTCAGCATGGTCACCAAATGTCTCAACACTCTACCTATTTTCTCAGATACTTTTTTTAACTTTAGCCCTCTAATTCAACATTTTATGGTAAAATTGAATTTTAAGATCTGACTAAAAATTCCACAGGCATGTCATATCGCTAGAATCAACATAAAACAGATAATGTAAAGAAAACAAACAGACAACACATGTTTAAAACACAAAGGGAAAAGGGACACTACATTTAGTTAAAATGAAAGATAGAATGGTTTGAACATAAGCGACAAAGGACAAAACAAGATAGATTCTGAATTACAACCCTAAAATAATTCAAAAAACAGAAAAGAAAAACAAATAAGCTACCAACAATCCTTTCAAGTATGGAGAGGAGTAACTTCTTAATTGCCGAACTTGATATCTTAGCCACTGGTTTGCACATCAGCATGACTAGAAATTTTACCTCTGTCAATGATCTACACCATAATCAATTTATCTTGAATCATCTTTTCTATTTCTATTTTCAAAGCAAAGCAATCTTCAATACTGTAACCCTGAACATCAGAATGATATGCACATCGTACATTAGGATCAAAACTTCTTGAATGTAGGTCAGGAGTATACCCAAGGAGAGGAGTGATCATGCCCCGCTGTACCAATATCTGGAATAAATTGGCATACGAATCTCCAATTGGTTTGAAACTATCCCTCAATTTCTACCTCATTCATTATTTAGATTAAATCAAAAATCAAACCTAGAAGGTCTTTGGTACGTTTGTGGAGTTGGAGGGTGACTCTGAGGAGCTGGTACAAGCCATTATGGGTAACATAGGGTTGAACATATGGTTGTAAGTTATACACTAGACATGGAGGTAGGTGAATGGATTATAATATATTTTGGGATTGATTCTGTGGAGCTTAGGCATGAACTTGGGCATATTGTATTGGTATTATTGCACAAATTCACTAGCTACATCATCCCAACTATTCCACTTGTCAATGTCTTGGTCAACAATTCATTCTGAAGCTATACTTGAAAGACTCTCAGCAAAATAAGCCATTAGTAATTCTTTTTTCCCTCCAGCACCCCTAAGTTGGTTACAATAACTTCTCAAATGTGCTATAGGATCATCGTGTCCATCATACTTCTCAAACTTTGGCATTTTAAAACCAAGAGGGAGATTAACACCTGGAAACATGCACAAATCTTTATATTAGTTACTTTAGTACCCCCAAGTCCTTGGAAGTTTTTCGTAGCCATTTCCAAACTTCTCAATTTTCTGATCATTTTCTCTTATTATTCTGTCATAATAGGCTTTTCAGTATTAAGAGAAAATTCAGGCGGGTGAGTGTGTCCATATGGACCAGTCAACTTAAATGTGGGCTCAAGAGCATAATGTTGATCACCAGAAATATTCAATACAAGGTTGTTTGTAGAGTGAGGAATTACAACCGTTGGATTGACATTAAAAGTAAGAGCTTTGAGTGGGGTTGGTGCTACGAAAACATAAACAGTAGGTGGAGCCGAACATATGGTAGTCCGTTGTTGAGTGAGGAAATGAATATTAGAAATGTTTGGATATTGTGGCCTAGGACTAGACCCTGATGCATGTTGTGGCATGTCAACAAAATAGGAAATTGTGTATGTGACACGGGGGGTAACCTAGAAAGATATTCCAGATTATCAGTGAGAAATGGAGGAGGTGGCAACCCATTAGCCATAGCTCGATGCATTTCTATCATTTGCGGCCTTAATTTTCAAACCTCTTCATAAGCTCCTAAATTCTCATTCCCCGAACTCCCTATCTGATTAGTGACAACAACCTTGGTATCCTTTTTGTACATAACTTTCTCTTTTACTTGGTGCAATATGGAATACCAGCCAAAATGCCATAAACCAACCACCTTAAACTAACTGAATAAGAGATAACAAATGCGTTAGAGTTTAATACTTTTTTTCGAAGCCGCTTTTTTTCATCATTTTTTATAATATCACCGACCCATATAAGGGAGCCTACGTATCTCACTCCCAAAATAGGAGAATCATATGTGCGTAGTTTGTGATGTTTTGGCACAACATGGCCGATCAAACTCTCTCTCTTTTTTTTTTGTTTTTCTTTAGGAACTTTGAGAAGAAAAAAAAAAAACAAATTGTCAAAAGAATTGATGAAAATCTTTTTTTGAATTTTTCAATTTTAAACTCCTTATACAAAATAAAACCTATGATTACTAAAGAAAATCCTTTTGGGGTTTCAATTTTGAATTTCATATGAAAATGAAACTTGAAACTATTAACGGAAAAAATCTTTTTGTGGTTTTCTTTTAGAGATGTATATGAAACAACTACTCTAAGTGATGAGTGAAGAAAATATTTTTGCATTTTTTAAATAATATCACCTGATAGAGGAGAATTAGGTGTGTGTAGTTTATCCAGATTGGATAATTAAGGACTAAATAACAAACTGAGCCTTGACTTGAGAGGCACGATCAAAGACATACGATAAAAATACTTCAATAATTTTTTTTTTTTGAGTTTTCAATTTGACACTTCACCTAAAACTAGCACCAACTACTATGAAAGGAAAAATCTGTTTGGTATTTTCGTTATAGGAAATGTACAAAACTTCTGCCATCTTTTTTTGAATTGTCTTTTATAAAAAGCTCCTATTATTTTTTTTTTTGAAAATTTTGAATTATGGATGCTTACTAAAGAAACAAAAGGAAAATCTCTTTGATGTTTTTGTTTGTGACAAAATGAATGCAAAAGGTAAAAAATATTTTTGAAATTTTTAATTGTTAAAAACAAAAGCCATAAAAAATACTAAAAATCTACGAAAATCATTTTTGACTCACTTTTTTTTCTTCTTTTTTTTTGTCCTAAATGCACACTCCTTTAATTCTGGCATATACTTTCCCCAAATCAATTTGTTAAATGATCCCGTTACCTTCAAAGATGCAACAATTAGCACATATGGATGCTTTAGAGGTGAGAGTCCTATGTAGGACCAAGTGAGTCTCGCTAGGTGTTAATATTATGCAAATGAGCATGACCTAAAGGATGACCTACACTGGGGTCCACTAACAAGGCTGATCGGGGGAGCATATGTCGATAGTGGCTGCGAAAGCTTTCCACCCACTCCATACGTTCAAAAGCTCCCCTCCTAAAATAAGGGTAACTCAACTAGAGTTCGTGTACACGACGTGCACTCCGGGACTTATTGCATAAAGAATTCACTCGGGTTATGCAAATGATGCTAAATATAAAACGGTAACACATAAAGAAAAATTGTAAACACATAGCACATAGGCACTCAACAATGATAAAATAAGCACAAATGATAACATAAACAATGTTGATACACCCATAGTATCAAACTAAGCTGATACAACTCCATCAATAAGCTCAAATTTGAAAAAATTCCCAGCAGAGTTGCCAGAGCTGTCACACCCATTTTTTAACCAAAAAAATTATTTTATGTTTCGAAAGGGTTTTTATTATTAAGTGACAAAATATAAAAATTATTTCAAAAATAATTCATATCACAATTAAATCCAGAGTCGCCACTTGACATATATCGGGTGTGCCAAGCCACCTTTGAAAAATTCATTTCAAAATGATTTGACTGTATAAACTGATTTGCGAATAGAGATTCTGATCAAGGAATTCTTTTAACTGAGAGGAAGGTGTTAGGAACAACTTGATCTTGTGGTTCAACCACCATCGCTCCGTAGAGTATATCAGCTTATTCGACACTAAGAATGTACAAACCACATAAAACATATAACAATCAATCAAACAAACACAACCAAAATAAATAAAAAAAATATAATGTCAAGTCCAATTTATATAGTCCCAAAATAGAAAAACGCGGAAATTTAAACGTACGCTAACCTACACTAATTCTAAACTACGCTCCAATGCTTTACCCAATGCACCAGGCCTTCTTTGCGAACGTCCTTCGAGTACAAGATACCTCGGGGAATTCCCCGGTGAATAAGTACATAAGAATTTGGGGGCATTCCCCAGTAAATGAATACATTTTCCCAATATTTGGCATTAAAATAGAAAGAACCATTCAACAAACATTCACATATTCAACAAATCACCATCTTCCATTTCTACAATTTGCCTACCCAAACATAGTATTTACCTACCCATTTAATGATCTAAAATATGATATTATCAATTTCAACAATATCCAACAATGAATAAAAAATAATCAACATTTACCTTATTTAATTCTCAACTCCTCTCCCAAATTTCATTTTTTATTAATGATTACTTAATTCTTCGATTAATAATTCAATTTTTCTCTCTTCAATATCCAAAACGACATCAACCATACACATAATAAATATAACCATACAAAAACATAAACCATCCACACTCACAACATCAATTAAGAATCAAGATAAAGATATAGAACAGGAGAAGAATTGGTCCTTAAATTTATTTTAATTATGATTGCTCCTTCCGATTAGAACTGCAACCAGAATCTTAAACCAAACCTTAACCAAACGAATGGAATCAAACTCGATATACCCTTTTTGGCTCTAGTTATCATCAACCTGGACCAAAATTGGTTCATTGGTATTTTCCGGTGGGTGATGTCCGATTGATTGGTTGCTAATTTATCGGATTCTTAAGTGATGGAATGGTTTTCGGTGGGATTTAAGATGTTGATCGCTGGTTTTGACTAGATTTTAAAAGAGGCAATTGGATTCCAGCAAAATCTTTGCTGGAACGATCGTTTTCACCTTCTTTCATTTTTTTCTCCCTTTTCTGATCAGCCCCCCCCTTTTGTGATTTTCTCTCTATTTCTCTCACTGTCTTAATTTTTTCTCAATTTTCTCTCTCAATCTCTATTTTCCACTCTTTTTGTTGTTCTTGATATCAATGGAATGGAAAAATTATATATGGATTTTTTGTTTCCTATTGCGTGTGTGGTATATGTGTGTGAGTGCATTCCCCCTATATTATTGTGTAGTAAGTGTGAATTGTTGATTTTTAGTGTGTGAAGGTGTGTATGTGCGTGTATGAGGTGTATGTATGTATTATGAGATGAAAATTGTTAGGAAACTCTGTATATCTGATTTGTGTATGTGTATTGTCATCCAAATAATGGAATATGATAGAATCTCATGAGTGTGTGTTGTTGTTGAATTTTGTATATGTGCGTGATGTTGTGAGGGAATTGTGTGTGTTATTGTGTAACTGTGTGTGTATTGAATTCAAGAATGGAAGGTGATGGAATAATCTATGGGTCCCACCTTTATTCTGTGCGTGAATTATGCTTTTTCCTTTTCCCCTTTTTATGCATATATTGTGTGCTCCCGTAGGGTAAGGGGGTATAGGGTATGGGGGTGGGGTAGGATAGTGGTTAGGATGTGGTGTAAAAATTAGTTAGGACAAAGGAATATTAGGGATTAGGAATTTAGTTTCTTTAGATTTGTTATATTTGTTTCCTTGAGGGAAAAGTGTAGAATGAGTGAAGGTACGTGGTAAAGTGACCTAAAAATGGATAAATTGGGTTTTTGGGAGGGACAAAATTAGGTGTCTACAGGTTCATGGATGGCTTAGAGGTAGGGGTCGAGCATGAGGAGCTCCCAGCTAAAGGCATGCTAGGAAGGACTTTTATGATCCTGAGGTTGTGCATTTTAGAGATGATTATCAGATAAATAATGCAGGTACAGCTCAAGTTCGATAGGGTTTAGTTGACACCAAGTACTGTAGGGTATCTTAGTTTAACTCTTGAGTTATTTGGAGGTCGTTCCCTTGAGTGTACCAAGTATTCCTTAAACTTTGAGTGATGTTCCACCCTTAGTGTTAACATATGATTATGGTATTGCTGCATCTGATGTACAATCATCATCTATGGTACCCTTACATATTGATTCATTGGTTGTTAGATTTACTATTCTTCTAGTTTCTTTGGATATAGTTATTTCTTCAAATGATCAAAAAAGATTTTTAAGGTTTATTCGCTTGGGTTCCCTTTAGTTTAGTAGGGCTATTGGCCAGGATGCCTATGAGATTTTGATTGATTTCAAGGATAAGTTACATAATCTTGGATCCTTTGAGTCTCATAGAGTTTTTTATACGTATCAGTTGATGGATATGGCTAGGGATTGGTATAGGTCATTTGCCAATTGTAGACCTTTGGGTTTTCCTGCTATGACTTTGAATCACTTCTTTGAGTCCTTATTTATGAGATTGTTTCATATATCTTGAGAGGTTAAATTCATGATGAGTTTGATCTATGAGGCTCATTTTCACACTTTATCTAGATATTTAGTTGCTAGCATCTTCATGAAGTTTGAGAGCATTTGGAAGTTTATGAGGGGGTTAAATGGTACTTGTCTGTTGGCTACAACTCAGATAGTATTTTCAGGGTTTTTTTCCAGAGTATTATTGAGCATGCCATGATGACTGAGTCAATTATCAAGCTACCTAGAAAGGCACCAAAAAGGTGCATCATCAGGGGAAGTTTAGTAGACATGCCTCCCGAGGTAGAGATTTCTCTAGTAGAAGTTCCTGTGATTATCCTAGTAGGCTGATTTAGGCCACATCACAAGGATCATGTGGTATACCTTTTAGTTCTGAGGCATTTTGTAACTAGGTGTCAGGTCATATAAAAAATGATTCTAAGATTAGATCTTTAGGCCAGGGTAGTCGTTCTAGTTCTTCCACACATCCTCAGATTGAGTCAGGTAATAGATAATGTTTTGTACGTGATGAGTTTGTCCTTGTGACCAGGGATTACCTTAAATATGTGTATGGATCCACTTAGTAAGATTCTCAGCTCAGCTTTGCCCTACTTATATATCTATAGTTATAGGTGGTTCATAGACTGGTAGAGGTTGTGCTAGAAGTGCTAGAGATAGAGGTAGGGATGATTATGGAGGTGGTCGTAGGGTTACTCAGTTCAGGAGAAAACATGGTTAGTGTTATGCTATACTTAGGACACCTGAGGTAGAGGCTTTTAATGTAGTTATTACAAGTATCATCCCAGTTTGTTATAGATCTGCTTCCATGTTATTTGACCCTGGATCTACATTATTCTATGTGTTTACATATTTTGATTTTGATTTTGATGTTGTGTGTGAGCCTTTAGTAACCAGGTGTTAGGTTATATAGGAAGAGGTTCTAGGATTGGGTCTTTAGGCCATGGTGGTTATTTTAGTTCATCTACACCTTCTCAGACTGAGTCAGAACATAAAGGATGTTTTGTATGTGATAAGTTTGGCCATGTGGCCAAGGATTGCCCTCAATATGTGTATGGTTATGCTTAGTCGGATTCTCAACTTTAGCTTTACCCCACTCCTACATCTGTAGTCAGAGATAGTTTATAGAGTTGTAGAGATTATTCTAGAGGATCTAGAGATAGAGGTAAGTATGATTGTGAAGGTGGACATAATGTTATTCAGTCCAAACATAAACGTAGACAATGCTATGCTATACCTAAGTAACCCAAGATAATGGCTTCTAATGCAGTTATTACAGGTATCGTACCAGTTTGCTAAAGATCTGCTTCTATGTTATTTAAACTTGAATCTATATTTTCCTAGATGTCTACATATTTTGATTCTAGTTTTGATGTTGAGTGTGAGCCTCTTGATATGCCTCTTCATGTTACTACCCTCATAGGAGATTCTTTAGTGGTGGATTAAGTGTATCAAACTTGTGCGGTTACCTTGATGGGTCGTGAGACTTAGGTAGACTTGATTATCCTAGATATGGTTGATTTTAATGTTATCTTAGGTATGGATGGATAGCTCTTTATTATGATATATTAGACTATTATGCCATAATTGAGACTTTAACGATGTCGGATATGCCAAGGGTAGCTTGGAAGGGTTTACTTAATTTGCTTTGAAGGGTGTTATATCTTATTTTGCTCATATCATGATAGAGATAGGGTATTTGTCTTATTTTTCCCATGTCAGTGATACTAATGTTGCCTTACTGCATCTAATAGATTTTATTTAGGTTGTTTACAAGGTCATTGGTGTGTTTTAAATGGATTTTCCTAGTATGCCTCTGAATCATGATATTGATTTTGCTATCAATGTAGAGTTAGGAAGCAAGCCCATTTATATTCTTTCCTATAGGATGGACTTGACTGAGTTGTAGAAATTGAAAGAGCAGATTCAATATTTGTTAAGTAAAGGATTTATTAGACCTGGTGTATCTCTTTGTTGTTCGTTTATCTGATGCATGAAAAATGATGGTTCTATGCATATGTGTATTTATTATAGACAGTTGAACAAAGTTACACTTAAGAATAAGTATCCTCTTCCTTATATTGATGATCTACTTGACCAACTTCATGGTGCTTCAATGTTTTCCAAGATTGATTTGAGATTTGAGTATCACTAGTGGAAGATTAGAGCTTTTTTCAAAGATGAGATTTGGACATGATACGATCCTTATGATTTCTTGGTCACCTCTTTTGGATTGACCAATGCACCTACAATATTTATGGAGTTGATGAACCTAGTATTTTAACTATATTTTGAATCTTTTATGATTAGATTTATAGATGACATCTTCATTTATTCCAATAGAGAGGCCAACCATGTGATGAATTCATGAGATGTACTTCAGAGGTTTCGTGATGAGAAATAATATGCAGTATTTTCAAAGTGTTAGTTTTTGTTGTATTCTATCTCTTTCTTAGATCACGTGATAACTAAGGATGGTATATAGTTGATCTATCTAAGATAGAGGCAATTTTTGATGAGGCTAAACCTACTTCTCCTAATAAAACTTAGAATTTCATTAGTTTTGCAGGTTATTTTAAGCATTTAATAAAGGGTTTCTCATCTATTGTGGATCCTTTGACCAAGATGACTCAGAATAATGTGGTTTTTCAGTGTCAGATGTATGTGATAAGAGTTTTAAATAGTTAGTATTGTTGACTTTGGCTCCTATCTTGGCTTTTCCCAAGGAGGGTATGGGTTTTACCATGTTTGTGATATTTATGGTGTTGGTTTAGGTATTGTGTTGATGCAAGAGGGTAAGGTGATTGCTGATGCCTCTCGTTAGTTGAAGCCCCATAATAGAAATAACCCTACCAATTACTTAGAGTTGGCAACTATAATGTTTGTATTGAAGTTGTGGCATCATTACTTGTGTGGAATTGCTTGTGATATTTTCTTGTACCATCGTAGCCTTTAATACTTCTTGAGATAATGAGATCTTAATATTAGATAGCAGTATTGGCTTGGATTGCTCAAGTATTATGACCTCAATATTTTATATTATTTGGGTAAAGGTAATGTGGTTGTAGATGCCTTGAGCTTAAAGTCGCTAGTATGGGTTTTTTTTGCTCATCTATTGACTAAGGAGTGATATTTAGACTTAGAGGTTTCGTATTTATCTAACCAAATAGTTATACTAGATATTTTGATAGTCGGTCATGTTTTAGCCTTTGTTGATGCTATCTTTCCTAATGGAGTAGCTTTGAGCTCATCAGTTTAATAACAAAAGTTTAAGGGTGACTTAAGAGAAGGTGTTGAGTGGCGAGGCTAGTGCTCTAAGAGTCAATTTATGAGATTGATTTTGGAGGAGAAAATTATTCCAGCTATTCTATCCATCTAGGTATGACCAAGATATATCATAATTTAACGTAGATTTACTGGTGGGGTGGTATGAATAAAGATGTGGAAAATTTTATAGGTTGTTACTTGTGTTTTTAGTAGGTAAAGGTTGATCATTAGAGATCTTATACCTTACTTGCAAGATTACCCATTCCTGAGTAAAGGTGGGAGTGGATCACTATGAACTTCTTGACTGAATTTCCTCGTACTTATGTGGTTTTGATAGTATTTGGGTCATCTTGAGTCAATTGAACAAATCAACCCATTTTATACCTATTCATATCCCATGAGTGCTGAGATGTTGGCCCGTATCTATGTTAATGAGCTAGTTCATCTTTATGGAGTACCCATGTCCATTATTTAAGCCAGAGGATTAGTGTTTTCTTATAGCTTATAGCAGTTATTTAAGGAGGATTTGGGTACTTATGTTGACCTTAGCACAAAATTTTACTCCAGACAGATAGTCAATTGGAGCAGACAGCCAGAGGATTAGAGTTTTCTTATAATAATAGCTATCATTTGAGTATTAAGATAGACCCTTTTGAGGCATCTTATGGTAGGTGTTGCTAATTTCCTATTGGTTGGTTTAAGACCTCAGAGGTTAGACCTCATGGTACTGACATTCCTTGTGAGTATTTAGAAAATATTTGGGTGAGTTAGGATAGGCTTCGAGCAACCCAGGGTGGTCAATCGAGTTATATAGACCTATAGATTTTGTGTCTTGAATTTTGGTATTGGTGATCGTGTCTTTCTTCATGTGCTGCCCATGAAGGGCGTGGTGATGTTTGGGAAGACAGACAAGCTTATCTAAATACAAATTGGACCATTTGAGATTTTTTAGACATTTGGGGAGGTTGTTAATGAGTTAGCCTTACGTCCAGACGTTTCAATTGTTCAACTAATTTTTCATGTATCTATGCTTCAACTCTATATTCTAGGTAAGTCTCATGCACTTCGTTGGGATTCGATTTTGTTGGATGAGAAGTTTGCCTTTGTTAAGGATCTAGTCTCTATTTTAGCCAGGGATGTTTGATAGTTGTATTCTAGAGATATTCCTGTAGTTAAGATTCAGTAAAGACACCATCCTGTTAAGGAGGCTACTTGGGAGGTCAAGTCTGACTCACGTAAGAGTTACCCTCAAATTTTTCTGATTTAGGTACTTTTTTGTCTTTTTGTTTGATGATAAACTAGAGTTTTAGTAGTGGGTTCTGTAATGACTTAAATTTATGAGTTTCCAATATTATATGTTTTGACCATTTTTCCCTTTGTTGAAGTTGATACACATTGATTTTTGAATTTGAGGATGGTTGGCATGGTTCCTGATGCAATCAGGAATGATTTGTGTGAGTTTGTAAATTTTTAGAGGCTTGAGAACTCATATAGTTGACTTTGGTCAACATTTGACCATTCGAGTGTCGGATGGAAATTTGAACTACACCAACAAAACTTAAAATTCCAAGTTTGGGTTAGTAGTGTGGTTGGTTCAGATTAGGGACTTTTATCATGTATTTAGATCCTTCATTAGTTAAATTGTGAGAAGGGATCCCGGTCAATCTAATGAAAATAATCTTTTTATCAAAAATTCAACATCGTCACTGAGCCTGAAACATCGAAAATAGCCTAGAGCATAGTTCATTTGTTTTATGAAATTTTGAAGGAATTTCGAGGATCCGATCAGGAACTATGCATGTCTTTCAAGTTGCTGATGTAGCACCAGTTGGTGCAGCCATCTAAGCAACCTATTGGTTTCTAAAGTAAAAGTGGCTTAAGTGACTAAAGGGCCTCATTAGTGAAGGGCGCCTAAGTGATGTATGGATCGCTTAAGTGAAGCCCGACAATTGATGCTAAGTAACTTTAGCGACATCCCAACTACTTAGGTGGTGGTCGCTTAAGAGACCATTTGCTTAAGTAGTCGATGCTAGTACAATATATATACTTTTTTTAATAATTTTTCACTATTTTAGACCTTTGTGCTTTAGGTTTGGCTAATTTTGAGGTATTTCTTTACCATTTGAGCTTAGGTAAGCTCCAAAAACTTATTCTCATTTTTTTCATCAATTATATGATCAAAAATAACTTTAAATAATGATTTCAAAATGAATATTTTGGGTTTTTCCCTATGAAGTTTTAAAAGGGTTTTTCTTTGATTTGGACCTCATTTTTTACTCTTTGTTACGTGAGTTTTCTTCTGTAGACTCCTATAACCTTGAAGAATGTGTTTTAAAATAAAATTTTGGTTTTACCCTCTTTTATTTTCAAACTCATTTTTGAACTCATTTTAGACTTGACCTAAATATGGGTATCAGTAGCTTTCTTTTAATTCATAAATACTATATTTGAATATTATAGTTTATTCTGAGGACATTCGTAAGGGGAAGGTTCTGCATTAAAGCACTTTAAACTAGGATTTCATTGTTTGAAGGTTGGTTATGGCTTAACTTCTTTCAGATTAAGCTGGGTAGTTAATACATAAGTAAAGCATGCTATGAGTTGGGGAAAACGTCTATGAGGTTATATTTCGAGAATATTCTTATTATTGTGCGCCTATGTGAAGATTACACTATATTTTTGTTGACTTGTGAGATATGATATTGTGTGTTTCTTGTGTGGGTATTTTATGTGACATACTTGGCCTTACTTGTGCATTTAAATACCTTGATTCTAGATATGATGCCTATGTGGGGTCATATTTTGCTAATATAGGGCTTACTTGTGCATTGGTTGTCTTTATCATGATAGAAATACCTAAGTTAGGTGATGAAATGATATTAATGATATCTTACATGCTTATTTATTTTGATGGTGCCTAATTAGAGTTGATGATCATAAATTGTGGACATATTGAATTGATTTCTGCTATTACTTATATAGAAACTGTAATACCCCATAAAAGTCTTAGCTCATTTCAGATCTCAATTGCAAGCATAAAGGGTGTGTGTGTGTGTGCATCCAAAGCTTCGAAATTAGCCTAAGTGTTATGACTTAGTCATTTCCAAGGCCCTTAAACTTCAATGATTTTATTTTTTTGACCTTCCCGACCTTAGAATGTCTATTTTTGAGTTGATTCGTGATCTGGAAAGTTAAAAGCACATCTTTAGTGAGTTTCAGAATTTCGGATGAGCGTAAGGGAATGTTTGGAGAAATAAAATAGTAGCAGCACCAGGATAAGCACGCCTCGCGCCCCCCAGTGGACCTCTCCAGAGCCCGCGTAGTGCCCCCTTTGTGCACCGCTCTAGAGCTCGCGCCGCCCGCTCTAGTCTGGATCTTTAGAGCACACATCGCCCCCTCCTCTTTTTGTCTAGATTTTATTCCTCGTCATTTAAGGGTATTTGGGTCATTTCCCCTTCACCCAACTCGTCCATAACATGAAATTTAATTCGCCAAAGAGAATTATTTGCTTTTCTAATCACAAATTATCTCAAAAGAAGCCTGCTTTCCCTCAAGAATAAACCCTAACCCTTACTCAAGTAATCAAGGAATTCAAGCTTCAAATCTCAGGAAATTCTCAAAAATCTTCACATATTCATCTTGTGAGGTACGTGTGATGTTCATCCATAGGCTCCTTTCACCCAGGGAGCCTAAGATTCTTTTTTTAGATTTAAATTATGAGTTTTTCATTTTAAGTTGAAATATCTCCAAGAATCTCTTGTTAATTCAACTACAAGTTATGTTTATAAGTTTTTTTTTTCAAGTGGGATTAGCCATTACATTTTTTAAATGTTATAATCATCACGTTAAATCCCTATGTTATGATTTTAGTCTTGTAATCATGTTATTCTCTCATGCTTTACCCATTTTCATGCTTAAGTTCATGACTCTCATGTGTGTGATGAAATGCCTAAGTGTTGGGTTTTAAACAATGATTCTCTAGTATGGTTTTAAAGCTTTCATATGGCATTAATGTTAATTCCATTCAGTGCTGGTGGGCTATGAACACCCTATACCTATGTGTTTTACATGAATTCATTTATTTTCAAGTACTCAGATAGTTAATTGATGAATCTTATTAGTATACTTAGATATTCATATTCATAATGAGCACTATCATTTACATAATAACATTTAATTGAGTTTAGTTCAGTACAATACCAGTGTCAGTTCAATTGGGAGTAGGATTTAGCATTGAGTGAACCTAGGGTTGGGGGTTCACCCACCAGTTAGGACTGGGTCTTTAATAGCAGCCCCTAAGTTCCAAAACTGCATAGCTAGCATAGGATTCTGAGATGTCACCCACCGGTTTAGGACGGACACTTTCTTAGGGGTCACCCACTAGTTTAGGACTGACTCTCTAGTCCTTCGAGACATCAGATTAGTGGATCCGCGCAGTCAGTGTTAGTACCCGTGGCACGGTACTAACACCCTTCCAACTGTGGTTACAGGTTGGACCCCAATTAGCTCAGATTGGGGGCATATCGGTTAGATAATACCTCCCATAGTATTGGTATAATACTTCAGTGTATTCCCAGTTCAGGTTTTCTTGACCAAGTGTACATACTTTCAGTTATTTAGTTATACAGTTTACAATCATTCAAATTTTAGACATATTTTAGACTACATATTTATGCTTGGTCTTGTATTCTCAGATGTTATAGTTTTTATGCATTTATATTAGTTATCGCATGCTATTCAGTTAGTCCTTATTACATTTACATGGTACCCCTTGTATATCAGTCTAACCTTATCTCATATACCAGTACATTCAAAGTACTGATCGTATACTCTTCTTTGTGCTATGATGTCTTATATCATTGGTTTGGACGCACAGTTTCCCAATCGCAGTTAGATAGTTCAGCATAATTCAGCTGTCGTAGAGGTGAGTCCTCATCCATTGAGGACATGTTATAATTATTCAATTATTTTAGTATTTAATTTTATTCAGTTAGTCATGGTTAGTTAGGAGTCTATCCCATCAACTCCCCTGTCAGTCTATAGGCTTTCAGAAATCTAGACAAAATAGTTAGATAATAAGTTAGTTACTTTCAATTCTTTACAGTTGTTTTAGATATTCAGTATTTCGTACTTTACTATTCAGATATACATTGCCTTCTCAGTTTATTTTTTGTACATGCATTATGTTCATATTTTTTTTAGTGCTCATAGTAGGCACCAACTAATGGGTTAGCTTGTGGTTATTTGTGACCACAAGAACCGTTGTTACAACTAGGGGGTAGCCCTGGGTTGTGACTAAACTTGGTATCTATGCCCAAAATTTTAAAGTGTCCTAGGGAGTCTAAAGGCTGCGTTGAGTAGAGTCTTGTTCATGGGTGTGAAGCGTGCCACACTTATGCACAAGAGGCTACAAGATGTTTTAGGAAAATATTCCCTTCATTTAGTATTCATGTCATGCGAATAAGCATGATCTCTACTTAAACTCTCTTTCTAACTCTTCCTTCATTTCATTTACAAATAATACCTCCCACAAAAAACAATGGAAGAAGGAACGAGAATCATTTTGCACCACTGCTTGTTCAGGAAGATCCCCTGAATGAACATATCTCTCACACTGAGTTCAGAGTTTCTTTTACTACATTAGCCCATTCATTAGCTGGTTAGAACAATCAGCGAGATGTTACCCCAGCCAATCCAGTGGCAAATACAGTTGCAGTTAGGATTCGAGATTTCACATGGATGAATCCGCCTTTGTTTTTTAGAGCCATAAGAGTTTCATGTTATGGTTCAGAAAGTGACAAATATTATGGGGGTCACGTCGAGTGAGAGTGCAGAGCTGGATGCATGTCTGTTGTAGGATATAGCTCACACCTGGTTTAAGTAGTGGAAGGAGGATAAAAGTGCTGAGGCAGGGCCTGTATAGTGGGAGGAGTTTTCTATGACATTTTAGATAGGTTCCTCCATTAGAGTTGAGGGAAGATAAAGTGTAGGAGTTTGTCAATTTGAAGAAAGGTTTTATAAGTGTGAAGGAATACTCGCTTAAGTTCACTAAGTTGGCAAGGTGTACTACTTTGATGGTAGCTGATAATAGGTCTAGAATGAGTAAGTTTGAATCTGGTGTATCTGATAGTGTGGTTAAGGAGTTTAGGACTGCAATGTTGATTAAGGATATGGATTTATCAGAACTTATGGTTCATGCTCAACAGATTGATAAAGAAAAGCTTAAGGAGAAAGAAAGAGAGAACAAGAAGGCCAGGATAGGTAGTTTTAACTTTTCTCAATCCAGGTTAGATGGTGGTAACCATTCTCAGTTTCATCAGAAATTCCCAGCACCAACTCCATCTTTAGCTAGTGAGCCAGTGCTAAAGTTAAGGAATGACACTCGAGATAGAGCACCAGGCTCTAAGTCAAAGGGTAGCATGAACAGTGGTCGTACCAATCTACTTTGTGGAAAATCTGGCAGGAATCATCAGGTTATGTGTAAGGCTTGTAGTGATGTGTGTTTTGGGTGTGGAAAGTTAGGCCGCAGGGTTAGAAAGTTTCAAATAGATATTCAAAGGGGAAAGGATTTGCGCCAACAGGGCCAGTCCAATCTATTAACAGCTCAAGCAGGTCACCCGACATAGTAGGGCGCCACTACTAGTGCCACCAGTGGTCAGTGGTACAACTGATTGTATGCACTCCATTCCCAACAGAATTAGGAAAGTTCTCCTCATATAGTTATGTGTACGTTACAGGTCTTTCATCTTCATGTTTATACTTTATTAGACGACAGAGATTCACTTTCTTTTGTGACTCCTTACATAACCATCAACTTCGTCTATAGTCCTAAAAAATTAGCAGAATACTCCTCAGTTTCTACTCCTATAGGTGTCTCTATTGTAGCCAGGTAGGTATAAAGGAACTGCCTGGTTAAATTATCCTAAAAAGTCACTTCCCTTAATCTTATAGAGCTAGAGATGAGTGATTTCAATGTCATTCTCATCATGGATTAGCTCCATTCGTGCTATGCCTTAGTTTATTGTAGAAATAAAGTTATTCAGTTTCAGTTTCCTAATGAACCAGTTATTGAATAGAGGGGTAGTACTTCAGCGCTTAGGGGTTAGATTATTTCATATGTTAGAGCAAAAAAAAGATATCTAAGGGGTGTGTATACCATCTTGTTCGATTCATGGACTCTAGTTATGAGACTCCTAGTCTCGAGTCATTTTTAGTAGTAAGGGAATTTCTAGATATGTTTTGTGGAAACCTTTATGGAGTTCCTCCCAAAAGGGAAATCGACTTCAAAATAGATCTCCTTTTAAATACCCAACCTATCTTTATTCCATCCTATAGAATAGTTCCAACTGATTTTAATGAGTTGAAAGAATAGTTGAATGATCTCTTAGATAAGGGTTTCATCAGGACCAGTGTTTCCCTATGGGGCATACCAGTCTTGTTTGTGTGTAAGAAAGATGGTTCTCTTAGAATGTGCATCGATTACCATTAGTTGAACAAAGTCACAATCAAGAATAAGTATCCACTCCCCAGGATTGATGATTTGTTCGACCAACTTTAGGGTGCCAGTTATTTTTCTAAGATAGACCTCAGATCAGATAATCATCATCTTAGAGTCAGAGAATGTGAGATTTTGAAAACAGCCTTCAGAACCTAGTATAGTCACTTTGAATTATTAGTTATGTCTTTTGGACTAACAAGCGCCTCTGCAACTTTCATAGACATGATGAATAGAGTGTTCAAGCAGTACTTGGACATGTTCATCATAGTCTTAATTGATGATTTTCTTGTCTATTCCCACAGTAAGAATGATCATAAAGACCATTTGATAATCGTGTTGCATACCCTTAGATCTTATAAGTTGTTCACTAAATTCAGTAAGTTTGAATTTTGGTTAAGATCAGTAGCTTTACTTGTCCATATTATTTCTGGTGATGGAATTAAAGTTGACCCTCAAAAGACTGAAGTAGTGAGGATCTAGCCCAGACCTATCTCTCCATCAGATATCAGGAGTTTCAGGGGTTTGGCTGGCTATTACAGATGGTTTATTGAATGGTTTTCTTCTATTACATCCCCCATATCTTGACTGACTCTGAAGAAAGTCAAGTTTCAGTGGTCAGATTTTTGTTAGAAGAGTTTTCAGGAGTTGAAGACTCGACTCACTTCCGCCCCAGTATTGACTTTGTCAAATAGTTCAGATGGATTTGCAGTTTACTTTGATGCTTCCAGAGTTGGTCTTAGTTGTGTGTTGATGAAGAGAGGTAAGGTCATACCCTATGCCTCTAGATAGCTTAATCCCTATAAAAAGAATTATTCTACCCATGATCTTGAGTGGCAGTTATTGTGTTTGCTTTGAAGATATGTAGATATTACCTTTATACGGTTTAGGTAGATCTGTTCACTAAAAATGAAGTTTGTAGTTCATCAAAGAAGGTAGCTCAAGTTGTTGAAAGATTATGATATGAGTATGTTTTATCATCTGGGCAAGGCCAATATAGTGGCAGATGCCCTTTGCAGGCTATCTATGGATAGTGCTGCTCATGTTAAGGAGGATAAGAAGAGCTTAGTAAATGAGATTGACTAGCTTTGTAGATTAGGTATTTGGTTGATTGATTCAACTAAAGGTAGTGTATAGTTTTAGAATAGTTCAAAATCTTCATTGGTTCCCAAAGTGAAAGAAAAGCAAGACAGAGATCTTAGTTTGATTAAGTTAAATGAGTCAATTAGAGATAAAAAAGTGAAGGTTTTATCCCATGGGAGAGATGGTATACTTTGTTGTCAGGGTAGATTATGTGTTCCATGTGTTGATGACTTGTAATAATGAATACTCGCAAAAGTGCATGATGTGTGATAGTGTATCCATCCAGGAGCCACTAAGATGTACCGTGACTTATTGGAAATCTATTGGTGGCGTGGTATGAAGAGAGATATTGCAGAGTTTATAGCTAGGTGTTCTAATTGCCAGCAAGTTAAGGTTGAACACCAAAGGCCTAGTGGCACCTTACATGAGTTGTGTATCCCCACTCGAAAGTGGGTGGTAGTGAACATTGATTTTGTGACAGGGTTTCCTCACACGCATCGTCAGCATGATTCGATATGGATCATTATAGATATAATGACAAAATCAGCTCATTTCCTGCCAGTTCATACTTCTTACTCAGATGGGGATTATGCCAGGCTCTACCTTAGGGTGTTTATTAGGTTGCATGAGATTCCATTATCTATCATATCAAATAGAGGTACTTAGTTTACCTCTCATTTTTGGAGGCTTTTCAGAAAGGTCTTGGTACCCAAGTTCATCTCAGTATAACTTTTCATCCTTAGATAGGTGGTCAGGCATAGAGGACCATTCAAACCTTAGAGGATATGTTGAGAGCATGTTTTATTCACATTAGAGGTAGTTGGGATGATGACTTATCTTTGATTGAGTTTGTCTATGATAATAGTTATCACTCCAGTATTTAGATGGCTCCATTTGAGGCTTTTTATGGGCAAAGATTTAAATCTCTTTTTGGTTGGTTTGAGGAATGTGAAGCTGTTTTGATAGGGCCAAATTCAGTGTTTGAGGCCATGGAAAAAGTTTAGTTGATTAGGGAGAGGCTGAAGACAACCTAAAGCCGTCAGAAATCCTATGTAGATACGAGGATAAGAGATCTTGAGTTTGAGGTTGGTGATTTGATTTATTTGAAAATCTCACCCATGAAGGGAGTTAAAAGATTTAGCAAGAAAGGGAAACTCAAGACATGTTATGTTGGTTCATATAAGATCTTGAGTCATTTTGGGAAGGTAGCTTACGAGCTAGAGTTGCCTGCAGATTTGGCGTCAGTGCATCCAGTGTTCCATGTTTTCCTCTTAAAGAAGTGTATTGGTGGTTCAATGGTAGTTGTTCCATTAGGAAGTATGGATGTTCAGAATAATCCCAATTGAGATCGTTGATAATCAGATTCGTAGACTAAGGAATAAAGAAGTTCCCTTGGTCAAGGTTCTTTGGAGAAATCAGTCCGTTGAGGGAGCCACCTGGAAAGCAGAAATAGATATACGAAGCAAGTACCCTCATCTATTCTCTGCGAACTTAGATTCAGCTTAATGTAATGATTTTACTCAGATTGACTCTTTTCCGTTCTCAATTTCAGCTATGTAATCCATCTCATGTCATTGCATACATTTAGTTAAGTTCACATATCATGATTCAGACTTAGTTATGCAATCATGTTTTTAGTCATGCATATTCAATTTATGATATCAGTTTCCCCAGTTTTCTCAGCTAACCAGTATCATTCGAGGACAAAAGTTCCCAAGGGGGAGATATTGTAATACCCCGTAAAGCATAAGGGGGGTCCAAAGCTTAGAAATTAGCCTAAGTATTGGACTTAGTCATTTCCAAGGCCCCTAAACTTCAATGATTTTATTTTTGACCTTACCGACCTCAGAATGTTGATTTTGATTTGATTCATGATCAGGAAAGTTAAAAGTATGTCTCGGGTGAGTTTCGAAATTTTCAGACGAGCGTAAGGGAAAGTTTGGAGAACCAAAATAGTAAAAGCATCGAGATAATCCCGCATTGCGTCCCCTAGTGCACCGCTCAGAGCCCGTGCCACGCCACCAGTGTACCGCTCTAGAGGCCGCATCGCGTGCTCTTGTCCGATGCTCCAGAGCCTACGCTACCCTCCCCCCTTTTTGTCCAGCTTTTGTTACTCATCATTTAAGAGAATTTGGGTCATTTCCACTTCACCCAAATCTTCCATAACACAAAATTTAGGTTCCCAAAGAGAATTATTTGCTCTTTTAATCACAAATTCTGTCAAAAGAAGCCTCCTTTCCCTCAAGAACAAACCCTAACCATTACTGAAGCAATCAAGGAATTCAAACTTCAAATCTCAGAAAATTCTTAAGAATCTTCACGAATTCATCCAGTGTGGTATGTGGGATGTTCATCCATGGGTTCCTTTCACCCATGGAGCCCAAGAATACATTTTGTGGATTTAAATTATGAGTTTTTCATGTTTAAGTTGAAATATCTCCGTGAATCTCTTGTTAATTCAATTACAAGTTATGTTTATATGTGTTATTTTTTCATATGGGATGAGCTGTTATATGTTTTAAATATATTAATCATTACGTTAAATCCCTAAGTTATTCTTTTAGTCTTGTAATTATGTTATTCTCACATGGTTTTACCATTCCCATGCTTAAGTTCATGACTTCTTATGTTTGATGAAATGCCTAAGTGTTGGATTTTGAACAATGATTCCCTACTACAATTGTAACGCTTTCATATGACATTATTGTTAATTCCATTCAGCGTTGGTGGGTTATGAACATTCGATACCTATGTGTTTTACATGAATTCTATTTTTTTTTCAAGTACTCAGATAGTTAATCCACAAATATTATTAGTGTACTTAGATATTCATATTCATGATTACCACTATCAGTTATATAATAACATTCAGTTGAGTTTATTTAAGTCAAGTACCAGTGTCAGTTCATTTAGGAGTAGTATTTAGCATCTAGAGAACCTAGGGATGAGGGCTCACCCGCCAGTTAGGAATGCATCCTTAGTAGCAGTCCCTAAGTTCCAAAATAAAGTAGCCAGCGTAGGATTATGAGATATCACCTGCCAGTTTAGGACTACCATTCTCTTAGGGGTGACTTACACATTTAGGATTGACTATTTAGTCCTTCAGGACATTATATTATTGGGTCCACACAGCCAGTGTTAGCACCCGTGGCACGGTACTGACACCCTTTCAACTAGAGTTATAGGTTGGACCCTAATTAGCTCAGATTAGGGGAATGTTAGTTAAATGATACCTCTCACAGTCTCAGCACAATATTTCAGTGTATTCTCAGTTTAGGTTTTATTGACCAAGGGTACAAACTTTCAGTTATTCAATTATATAGTTTACAGTCTTTTAGATTTTAGACTTATTTCAGATTATAGATTAATGCTTGGTCTTGCATTTTTAGATGTCATAGTTTTTATGCATTCATGTTTATTTATCGTATGATATTCAGTTAGTCTTTATTTCATATGCACAGTAGCCCATTTATATCAGCCTAACCATATCTCATATAACAGTACATTCAAAGTACTGACCTTATACTCTTTTTTATGCTATGGTGTCATATATCATAGGTTCAGAGGCCCAGTTTCATGACCGCAGTTAGGCATCTCAGCATAATCAAACAGTCGTAGTGGTGAGTCCTCATCCATCAAGGACATGTTATGATTATTCAGTTATTTCAGTATATCATTTTATTCAGTCAGTCGGAGTTAGTTGGGGCTTCATCCCATATACTCCTCAGTCAGTTTAGAGGCTTTCAGACATTCATAAAAAATAGCTAGACAGTCAGTTAGTTACTTTAAGTTCTTATTAGTTGTTTCAGATATTCAATATTTTGTATTTCAGTATTCAGATTACCTTCTCAGTTTATTTTCTGCATATGCATTATGTTCATATTTTATTCATTGCTCACAATAGGTACCAGCTCATGGGTTAGCTTGTGGTCACTTGTGACCATAAGCACCATTGTTGCGACTAGGTGGTAGCCTCAGGTGGTGACATATACATGTTGGATGGATTGGATATCATCATATTAAGTTGATTGTGAGATTCACGAGATACGACACCATTAAGAAAACACTATTTTTGAAAGAAGATGAGACACTTATATGAAAATTTTCTTCATGTATATTACATGGAGTGGGTTGTTGAGATTGAGATATGAAATATAGCTTATGGGTTGTGAACTCTCCATGAATCCTATCTAGGATCTACGAGCTTGGTAAAAGTCATGCAATGGATTTCATCATCATACCATTCATATTGCATTACACTGCATTTGCATATACATCTTTTATGATTTTCTTTATTTTCTTGACTTGTGTTTAGTTTCACTATATTCTTCGTGTATGTTTGTGCTATTTCGTTTCTATTTATATTCTAGAACTATTAGTAGAGATGGTAGGAGCTACCGTTTGGGACTTGCAAGTGACATGCTTATAGTTTTCTTACTTATCTATTATTTTTTATTTCACTTAGTCAGATTATGATACTGATAACACTCAATCTATAGCTCTAGTAGGAGTGTAAAACGGTCGTTAGCAAATATAGAACCCAACTGGGTTGGGTATCGATCCCTCAGGGAATAGCTTGGTCAACAAGTAAGCAAAGATTACTAGATTTTAGTGCAAGTCTCGTAAAAAGGGGGGATTGTAAAGTGTAACCAAATTATTAAAGTAAAAACTGAAATAGTAAAGTAAAAAGAAAGAATAGTTATTAAGTTGTAAACAATGAGAATTGAGGAGTTGGGGTTATGTCCACCTTCTGAGTTATACGTCTCTATTGGCTATGAGTGTGTTGAATTCCGACATGCATGTGCTTATAGAGAATTGTATTCGATGGTAAATCCAGGCGTCTTTCGACCTATTCGAGGATTATTTCACTTTAACTCTTTTGAGCTTAAAGCGTGTCTAACGGTACGAATTCTCCAAGAGGTTAATCCAGTTACGACACTAACTTTTTAATAGGGGATGGGACCCTACTACCTTGACATTATCTCTTTTCCAGACAGATAACCTTTCTTTTGAACAAGTTAAAGGTTATACTGGCGTATTCTTGCGTTTGCAACCACAAAGAATTTAGATTAAGATGAAGAGAATAATGATATAAGCAGCATACGTGTCACGAACTCACAAACTCATAGTAATTGATAGTATCTCATTCGGCTTCCATAACCCCAATAGAGAGGTTTAGTTACCCATGATTGCGAAGGAAATCACAATTGACATTATTAGTATACCACAATAAAGATTTTGTGTAATAATGATGTGGTAGGCGTTAGGCGTGAACTTCCTTAGCAAGTAACGTTTCTCTTGTTGTGAAAAAATAGATGAATAGAAGAAGAAGTAGATGAATTAAAACTAGAATGAGAATTGTTGCGGAATAGTAGAAGAATGAATTTTGAAGAAGAATAGAAAGATGGAAAGAAGATATAAAATCTCTAGAAAAATAGGGTATTTATAATACCCATATCCTATTCCTACTAAGCTAATGAAATACTTAACCAAATCCTACTAAGCTAATGAAATATTTAACCAAATCCTACTAAGCTAATGAAATACTTAACCCAATTGTACTAGGTTAATGTATCATTATCCTAATCCTTATAAATTACTGCTAGTCCCCAAAGTCTTCAGAATTGCTGTTTTAGCCCGGGACAGGTTTTCCATGCATCACTTTTGGTCCTTAGGCGTCCAAGCTTCCTTTTCTCCCCTCGTGAAGCTTTCTTTGGCGTCAAGTAATCCATAAAATGCTGAATTCTGCATCGTTTAGACCTGAAACTTTGCTAATCATGTTCGTTAGCTCACTTACATGAAAAAGGACTAAAAGTGCATGAAATATATAATTTGTTCTCAAAACTTAGCTAAAATATGGGCAAACTTTAATGCTATAGGCGTGTAAATTCGCATATCATCAACACCCTACACTTGAAGCTTTGTTCGTCCTCGAACAAAATATCATGTCCCTCTAAACATTAACTTAGGGTTTCACAGTAACAACACAAATTATTCGTCAAGACAAGCACAACAATTACCAACAAAGTGTAGTTTTCCAATCATTAGTAGAAACAATTCAACCTCTAACATAAACTCGTGATGGTGGTCAACTCATATTCAAAAGTTAATGTATAAAGAATCATACACAACTATCCAAAACTCATCAACCATGTGTGTCTCACAATATATTACCCATAATCACTCACAAGTATAGCATCTTTTTCAAACATGGGTATAAAAATATCCTTGCTCTCGCTCTCACAAAGAATTCATATGTTGTAACTAATGACCATAGGCTTTCGCTTAGTGTAATGCTCCACTAAATGTCAGAATACTAAGCTTAGGATCAACTAGGTCTTTTACGGGTTGTAATGTAGGCTAAGGGACAGGTAGGACTATTTTTGCCAGAAATAGTGACTATGTTCCTAAGCGCTTTAATACATCACATTGTATCATTAAAACTTTTTCTTTCAAACAACCTTTCTACTTACTTTTATTCTACCACCCTTTTTCTTCTCTTTTGTTTTTCAATTTTAAGCAACTTTTCAGCTTTCCTTTCCTTTTTCTTCTCGTAACATACCTCTTATGATAGCAATTTTTTTTCATAACAAATTCAAGCACCATTACATTCTAAAGCATCATACTTACTCAACTTCCTCTTATTTTGTCACATGACTTTACACTTTAAAGCACTTAGGAATTTGGATCAAATTATTGTCTTGAAAAAATGGATTAGGCCTACATATGAGGTTGTCAAAGAAAATAGGCTAAAGTCTCAAAAGGGGTTAACTAAGATAATGTCCATGGGTAGTTAAAATAAAGGTAAATGGATAATAGGTTGCCAAAGAAATGCCTAAATCATCTCCTAAACTTGCATTCTTTATTTTCGCTTTGTACACATACCAGGCAAGTTCTAGCATCAGCCACAAACATAGAATATACTATTATGTCACACACACAAGGCACATGGTCGACTTTATTGGGAGTAGTATAGACTCTTGACCCAACAACTGAAGGAATTATACCACACAATATCACGTAGTGAGTCACAATTAGAGCCTAAACATCTCAATAGTTATGATGTTAGCACAAACTCTTGTTATAATCTCATGCTGCCTATTAGAATGATTTTATGTGAAGCTAAGTAAGAAAAATTTTACTACTAAAAAAATTTGAAAAAAATAAAAAAAACCAATTTCGAAAAACAACAAACTAAGCAAACAAACATAAATAAATGCAAATGCGGATAGAGAAGTAAACATGCAAATACCACCACCCCACACTTAAATGGGACACTGCCCTCAGTGAAAAATAAATACAAAAAACCTGGTCAGTCGGACTCCTCCTCTATGTCGGGGGTCATACCCCCTTCGTCAGAATCATCATAGGAGTCGTCGTCAGAATTCTCCTCCACGTCGGTACATTATCATCAAGAGGTTCCTCAAAGTATGTACCTACTCCACACATCTCCCTCGCATGCATATTCATTGGATAGTCATGGTCCAGCTGTTGGAGCTCTGCAGCAGTTGGAACACGACCTCCGCTCATCATGGTGAACCATGTCATGCCATAAAGATGACGAAAGAAACTCTCATCTCGATCATGTCTCTCCGCAGTAGTAAGGTTGACGCCATGTGTTGTTTCAGCATCTTTGACCTTTGTGAGGTCAACCTTCTTCGGGTTATGTGGGAGTTTGTGATCAGCTGGTTCCTCTTCGATGTCTTCCTTCCGCAAGATTTCTGTCAACAGATTGCCAAAAGTGAAGTGAGACCGCTTGTGTAGTCTAGCTTTCCGCATTGTAGAATGAATGATTGCCCCAATGTTGATAGGGACATTCGTCATTAAAGCGTAGACCAAACACACTCTATCTCTTGTTATTTTGGTGTACTGGGTCCCAGGAATAAGACAAGAGTTGACAATACACAACCATATTCTTGCTTCCCTATTCAAAGGAGCATATGGGAAGGTGTTGTGTCGTCCGGTGTCTTTATGTCTGCTCCACCTTGCCATGGATCTACTTCCACAAAGTGTGTGTCTAATTTCTCTATAAGGAGGCCTACTGTACAGCTCTTTGAATGGTGCTGGATCGACTGAAGGCAAGCCAAGAAAGGAGTTGATCAAATCCGCATTGAGTTGTAGAACTTGGCCCCGAATCTTGACTTCGCTGCCCGTGGTTTTCGGCGACCAATTGGCATAAAATTCCCTTTTTAAATCAAGATTACATTCTCCCATGTCGCGGAAGATGAAATCCAGATTTAGTGCCATGATTTTTGCCAACATGCACGGCTCCTTTTTCGCTAGGCTGTCCTTGTTGATCAAGTCGACATGAACATATTTTTCTTCCTTGTTGTTCCTATACCATTCCTTGGATTCCTCCTCAAGAACCCATTTTATTCCAAACATGCGGCGTGGTAATTGCATTGAGGATGATTCTCCTTGGTCCTTGCTGCCTCTTTTCTTTCCCTTTTGGGCAGTGGTAGCCTTATCTTGTCTTGCTTTGGGTGCCATTGTACATGAGATTTAAACAATGTTCATATTAGCATCATCTCGATGTATACAATCTATACACAAGCAGTAGGGGTACCACCCCACACTTAGGTTGTTGATACAAATTAGTGAAGTGAAAGTAGTCGATTACTTAGACTTCATCGACATGCCTTTTAGACGCCATATTCCGTTAAGAAAATTAGAGATGTATTACTTATTGCAACCTTAGCAATACTTTCATGTTAGGTATAACAAGGCTACTACATAGGGATTACATCTTGGTATAGTTTCTATCAATAATCACAACCTCCTATGTCGGTAGGCAACTATAAGTCTTATCCCGATAAACGGGATCTTCTAACATGTAGGTATTCAAGTGGCAAGGTTATGCAATGTTCATGAGTAGAGCGATTCCGCAATTAGTATAACAATGCAGCAAAATCAAATTCAAGTCGTAAATAGTTTAAGATCATCCTAACGTATATGTTCACTCACATGGTTTTGTATCAATCAATTCAAACACATTAACATCACCAATATTTCTTCAAGATGTAGCAATTCATAATAGACATAGCAACGTAGTACTTAAAAAAAGAGATGAAGAATAAAAGACTACTTACGTGATTGAAGCCTTTGGAGATGTTCTTGTGAAGTGGGAGAGAAAAAAGAAAAATTTTGAGATATTTTGGAGAGTATGTGCGGCGCCTAGGGCAAGATTTCAATGTGTTTATGTTTCAAGACTAAGTCCCCTTTATATAGGAAAAGAATGGGTCGGATTTTGACCCATTTAAAATCGGTTTTGGAGACAAAAAGTGACCATAGGCGGCGCCTTTAGCTTTGCCTATGCATGGTATAGGCGGCGCCTAATGTAAAGCATTTGCTAGCATAGGCGGCGCCTAGTGCAATGCCCAAAGTGACCATAGGCGGCGCCTTTAGCATGGCATATGAGATTCCGAGACCAAATGCTTTAGCATAGGCGGCGCCTATGCTATAACATACTTGATCATGGGCGGAGCCTATGCCTTTGCACACTAGATTCCGAGACCTTAGGCTATAGTATAGGCGTTGCCTTGTTCGTGGCCTAGTTTTACCTAGGCCTAGCCTTGCTCAATGCCTATTTTGTCATGAACAATGCTCAATCCATAGCCTTATGCATCTTAATTCCAAACTTACCACCTTTACCATGCAATACATCCAAATCGTCATTTGAAACCAATCTCCTCGTTGAATACCTCTTGCACCTACATTTGCTCAAAACCAATGAAAACGATTAGTACGATGGGTTGCCTCCCACCAAGCACCTTAGTTTTGGTCGTGTCACGACTCTTATTTTTGGATTTTCATTTGTCAAAAGCAAAACACATACTAAAAAAATGAAAAACGATAAACGATAAACGATAAACGATGGGTTGCCTCCCATCTAGCGCCTTATTTATTGTCGTGGCTTGACATAGTTACCTCGATTACTTAGACTTCATCGAGATAAGTGATGGCCATATAATTCATCAAGTCAAGAGAACCGATATAAGGTTTAATACGTTGACCATTCACCTTGAAGATAACACCATTATTGTCTTCCAATTCGACTACTCCAGACGAGTAGACTTAGATAACTTTGTATGGACCAGTCCACTTAGACTTTAACTTACCTGGGAACAACTTCAATCTAGAGTTGAAGAGAAGCACCATATCATCCTTTTGAAAGTTTCGTCGAACAATCCTCTGATCATGATACTTCTTCATCCGCTCCTTGTATAGGTCCGATCTCTCATATGCATGGAGACGGAACTCATCTAATTCGTTCAGCTGCTCCAACCTCAGATTCATTGCATCATCCAAATTCAAATTCAATTGCTTCAACGCCCACAATGCCTTATGTTCGAGCTCAATGGGTAAATGACAAGCCTTCCCATAAACTAGTTGATAAGGGGACATGCCAATGGGTGTTTTGAATGCAGTCCTATACGCCCATAGTGCATCATCTAGCTTCCGAGACCAATCCTTCCTATTAGCATTTACCGTCTTCGCAAGGATTTGCTTGATCTCCCGATTGGAAACCTCTACTTGTCCACTCGTTTGTGGGTGATAAGGCATGGCTACCTTATGTTGCTTGACACCATACTTGGCCAATACGGATTTGAATAGCTTGTTGAAAAAGTGAGATCCTCCATCACTTATGATAGTACGTGGTACTCCAAAGCGAGAGAAGATATTCGTCTTCAAAAATGCTACAACACGCTTTCCCTCGTTGTCGGCCAACGCTACAGCTTCAACCCATTTTGAGACATAATCTACAGCAACTAAGATGTACTTCATTCCAAACGAATTCATGAATGGACCCATGAAATTAATGCCCCACACATCAAAGAGTTCTACCTCAAGAATTTTCGACATGGGCATCTCATGGTGTTTTGAAATAGCACCTTGTCTTTGGCATTGGTCGCATCTTCTAACAAAGTCGTAGGCATCTCTAAATATCGAAGGCCAATAATATCCACTTTGCAATACTTTTCTTGCCGTCCGATTGCCTGCGTGATGTCCTCCAACTTGGGAAGTATGGCATGCTTCCAATATAGTAGGCACCTCTACATGGGATATACATCGTCGAATAATACCATCCGCACATCGTCGAAACAAATATGGATCATCCCAATAGTAGTGTTGTACATCATGCATACACTTTCTCTTTTGATGGTATGATAAATTGGCAGGTATTACATTACTCACCACAAAATTTGCAAAGTCGGCATACCATGGTAACTTTTCTGTTATCGTCTCTAGGATCTCCTCGTCAGGGAATGCATCATCGATCTCGATATCAGGCTGCGCCACATGCTCGTTCTCGAGTCTAGATAAATGGTCGGCCACTTGGTTCTCGCAACCTCTTCTATCTTTAGCTTCAAAATCAAAATCTTGAAGCAGCAATACCCATCAAATTAATCTTGGTTTTGCATCCTTCTTTGTCATTAGATACCTAAGAGCTGCATGGTCTTTATGAACGATCACCTTAGTACCCAATAGATAGGCACAAAACTTCTCAAACGCATACACAACCGCTAGGAGCTCTTGTTCTGTCATAGTGTAGTTCCTTTGGGCTTCATTTAGGACCTTAATCGCATAGTAGATAGGATGAAATAATTTCTCCTTTCTCTGACCAAGCACAGCTCCAACGGCTACACCACTAGCATCACACATGACTTCGAACAGGAGAGACCAATCTGGTGCTACCATGATAGGGGCTTCAATGAGTTTTCCTTTGAGGCATTCAAATGCCTTTAAGCAATCTTCATTGAAGTCAAACTTTGCATATTTCTCTAAGAGTTTGCACAATGGACTAGCAATTTTGGAGAAGTCTTTGATGAACCGACGATAGAAACCTGCATGGCCGAGAAAACTACGAACTCCCTTCACCGAAATTGGAGGCGGTAGCTTCTCAATGACTTTGATTTTCGCTCGATCAACCTCAATTCCTCTTTCGGAGATTTTGTGCCTAAGAATGATTCCCTCTTTTACCATGAAGTGGCACTTCTCCCAATTCAGCACTAGGTTGAATTCTACACATCTTTGCAACGCCATACTTAGGTTTGCCAAGTACGCTTCAAAAGTGTCACCAACCACTGAAAAATCATCCATAAATACCTCCAAAGTGTCTTCAACCATATCAAAAAAAATTGACATCATGCAACATTGAAAGGTAGCTGGTGAGTTACATATCCCGAATGGCATACGTTTGAAGGCAAACGTACCATATAGGCATGTAAACGTTGTCTTCTCTTGGTCTTCGGGTGCAATACAAATTTGATTATAGCCTGAATAACCGTCTAAGAAGCAAAACCATCCTTTCCCCGCTAATCGATCTAGCATTTGGTCCATAAATGGCATTGGAAAGTGATCTTTGAGTGTCCAAGAATTCAACTTTCGGTAGTACATGCATACTCTCCATCCAGTGACGGGTCTGAGTGGAATAAGCTCATTCTTCATGTTCACGACCACCGTCATGACTCCTTTCTTGGGAACACATTGTACCGGGCTTACCCATGTACTATCAGAGATTGGATACATAACCCCTGCGTCTAACCACTTAATTATTTCTTTCTTCACCAATTCTTGCGTAGGTGGGTTTAGACTTCTTTGATGCTCAATGGTGGGTGTGCACTTCTCTTCAAGCTGAATTTTATGTGTACAAATCCCGGGTGGAATACCAATAATATCCGCAATGGTCCATCCAATGGCTCTAATATATTTCCATAGAATAACAATGAGAGCTGCAACTTGTTGCTCACTCAAATCTGCTGCAACAATGACTGGAAGTGTGTTTCCGCTTCCTAAGAATGCATACTTTAAATGACTTGGCAGCTCCTTCAATTCTAACGTGGGTGGCTCTTCACAATCCAGAATAACAAAGTCTGCCGGAAAGATGAATGAAGAAACTTTTACCAAGACATCACATAGAATACCAACAGGTCATTTTACCGACCTATCCGCCATTACGAGCCTCATGTTGGTTGGAGTAGGATCGCCCAAACCCAACGTCTTATAGATAGATAATGGCATCAAATTGATGCTGGCTCCTAAGTCACATAATGCTTTGGCAAAATTCAAAGATCCAACGGTGCAAGGAATAGTGAAAGCACCGGGGTCAGCCTTCTTCTGAACTATTGATCGGGTAGCGATTGCGCTACAGTGATGAACATCATCTTTCAACTCATAACTTGCTGCCCGCTTCTTTGTCAAAAGATCCTTCATAAATTTCACATACCCAGGCATTTGTTTAAGTGCCTCCACCAATGGAACATTAATGGTCAGCTGCTTCAACATAGTCATGAATTTGCTGAACTTTGTATCATCCGCCACCTTCTTCAATCTCTGAGGAAAAGGTGGTGGTGGGTATGGAATTGTTCTCTCCACGGATTTTTTCTCCTCTTGCTTCCGTTTTTCAGATTTTTCAGGTTGCAATCTATTAGGATTGACGTCATGGACGATCGGATTAGTTGCAGCGACATCTTCTCCTTTCGCCTTATCATCAATGTCCACTACTTCGTCATCCTCTTGCTTGCTTTTTTCTGAAGTTTCCAGCACCTTACCACTTCGGGTAGTGATGGCCATGCATGACCCATCATTCCTTGGGTTTTGCACAGTATCGCTAGGTAAAGTTCCAGCCTTTCTTTGATTGAGTGCTGCTGAAAGTTGGCTCAATTGCTTCTCTATTTGCTTGATTAAAGTGGAATGAGAATCAACTATTTGTTTCATAGAGGACAAATCATTAACTACCTCCATTACTGCAGCGCCTGTTGCTTCCACTCTTTTCAATATTTTGGCCAGCATGTCTTCCATACTTCTAGAGCTAGATGTGGTGGCGTCACGTCTTCCAGGAGAAACGTACAAACCACTCTTTTCATTCTTGTTCTTCCAACTACCTTGGTCTTTGTTTCCAGATTTATCATAGTAGTTCCGACCTTGGTTTCCTTGGATATTCCCTCGGAAACCCCCTTGATTGTTCAAGTATTTGGCCTCTTCTTTCGAATCAGATTCGTCTCTTCCTTTTGATGCAATAACTTTGACTTTTTCGGTCTTCCCTGATAATAAATGCTTTGTAAGAAGATCCACTTGTGTTTTCATGTGCACCATATCTTGATCACGTTCTTCTTCTCTTCTTCTTTGGTCTGCAGTCATGCCAATAGATAAAGTGTGGCTTGCTACCTCAGAATCCCTAGTATGCCAAGCTCTACTTTGCTTTGTCATACGATCTAGCATATTGCTTGCTTGACCAAAGGTGAGGTCCATAAAAGATCCTCCAGCTGCATTATCCACCACTGGTTTAGTTATTGAATTCAAGGCTCTGTATAATATCTCCATTAGGTGAACATTAGTCATGTGATGGTTTGGGCATCTCGCTAGCTTTGTCTTGAACCTCTCCATGTTTCATGAAGAGCTTCAGTTGGAAGCTGATGAAAGTTGCTAATTTCATCTCTCAATTGTGCTCTTTTGGATGGTGGAAAGAATCTTTCTAGGAAAACATCTGTCAATTGCCTCCAATTTGTAATAGAATCAGGAGTCAGCCCATTCAACCATAGAGTTGCCTCCCCAGACAGAGACAATGGAAATAGACGTAATCAAATTGCATTCTGACCAACACCAGGATTGTCAAATGACTTTCATGTAGAAATAAAGTTGATGAGATGCATATTCAGATCATTGCCTGCTAGTCCACCAAATAATCCCTTGAGTTTCAATAACTGAATCATGGTGCTTGTGATGTTGAACTTGGCTCCGGGCGCTAATGGTGGAGGAATAATGGCTCCTGTGGCTCCGGCTCCATCAAGATCATCATCATCGTCGTCAAAAGCTGGTTGCATGGGTTGGAGATCATAACTAAACCGATCTTGACAACCTCTTCTGTTGGCAGGTGTTGCGATTTCAGCATCATACCTCTGGTTTAGTAACTCGTCATCACCTAAATCCTCATCGTCAGGATTTGTTGCTCGCCCAGGGTTATCAATGTTTTGTTGGTGTACTTGGGCGGAGGCAAGAGCAGCTAATCTTGCCTGCTCCTGTTGAGCAACCATTCTTTTGATTTCATGTTGTGCCTCCATTCTGCCAATACGCTGTGGTTCAGGATTGATAGGTAATAACGGTTGACCAGAACTTCGAGTATGGGGCATGCACTAAATAAAAATCTGCTGTAAACAAAAACAAAAACTGAAAGTAAAAGTACGAGAATCTTTGACCAAAGGGTCTAGTAATTACCACAAACTTAATTGACACTCGTATTCCCCGGCAACGGCGCCAATTTTTGATAACGCTCAATCTACAACTCTCGTAGGAGTGTAAAGCGGTCGTTAGCAAATATAGAACCCAACTGGGTTGGGTATCGATCCCTCAGGGAATAGCTTGGTCAACAAGTAAGCAAAAAGTACTAGAGTTTTAGTGCAGGTCTCGTAAAAAGGGGGGATTGTAAAGTGTAACCAAATTATTAAAGTAAAAACTGAAATAGTAAAGTAAAAAGAAAGAATAGTTATTAAGTTGTAAACAATGAGAATATAGGAGTTGGGGTTATGTCCACCTTCTGAGTTATACGTCTCTATTGTCTATGAGTGTGTTGAATTCCGACATGCATGTGCTTATAGAGAATTGTATTCCATGGTAAATCCAGGCGTCTTTCGACCTATTCGAGGATTATTTCACTTTAACTCTTTCGAGCTTAAATCGTGTCTAACGGTACGAATTCTCCAAGAGGTTAATCCAGTTACGGCACTAACTTTTTAATAGGGGATGAGACCCTACTACCTTGACATTATCTCTTTTCCAGACAGATAACCTTTCTTTCGAACAAGTTAAATGTTATACTGGCGTAGTCTTGCGTTTACAACCACAAAGAATTTAGATTAAGATGAAGAGAATAATGATATAAGCAGCATACTTGTCACGAACTCACAAACTCATAGTAATAGATAGTATCTCATTCGGCTTCCATAACCCCAACAGAGAGGTTTAGTTACCCATGATTGCGAAGCAAAATCACAATTGACATTATTAGTATACCACAATAAAGATTTCGTGTAATAATGATGTGGTATGCGTTAGGCGTGAACTTCCCTAGCAAGTAACGTTTCTCTTGTTGTGGAAAAATAGATGAATATAAGAAGAAGTAGATGAATTAAAACTAGAATGAGAATTATTGCAGAATAGTAGAAGAATGAATTTTGAAGAAGAATAGAAAGATGGAAAGAAGATATAAAATCTCTAGCAAAATAGGGTATTTATAATACCCATATCCTATTCCTACTAAGCTAATGAAATACTTAACCAAATCCTACTAAGCTAATGAAATATTTAACCAAATCCTACTGAGCTAATGAAATACTTAACCCAATTGTACTAGGTTAATGTATCATTATCCTAATCCTTATAAATTACTGCTAGTCCCCAAAGTCTTCAGAATTGCTGTTTTAGCCCGGAACAGGTTTCCCATGCATCACTTTTAGTCCTTAGGAGTTCAAGCTTCATTTTCTCCCCTCGTGAAGCTTTCTTTGGTGTCAAGTAATCCATAAAATGCTGAATTCTGCATCATTTATACCTGAAACTTTGCTAATCATGTTCGTTAGATCACTTACAGGAAAATGGACTAAAAGTGCATGAAATATATAATTTGTTCTCAAAACTTAGCTAAAATATGGGCAAAATCTAATGCTATAGGCGTGTAAATTCTCCTATCATCAGATACTTACTGAGTACAAATGGATCATACATAGCTTTATTGTGCTCTTTTGGTGCAGATGCGAGTATGTGTACTTGACGTAGTAGCTGGTTATGTGAGTATTGGAGTGGGATTTGAGGTACTGGGTGCTTTAGGGATTTGAGAGTTGACTCAAGGCCTCCTCTTATCTTACTTTATGTCTTTATTTTAATTTTTGAGACAAATATGTATTTTTAGATTCAGTTATGTACTAAATGCTCTTACACTATGAAATAGGTTTTCAGGACTTATGAGATTTCTTATAGACTTTCATTTTAATTATGTTTTATATTTTAATTCGTTCTAGAACCCTCGCCTTGATTTATGTTCTTGTCTATTTTATTTTTCATTTATCTGTTTGGGTGATTAACTTACTTATCAAGGCTGAGCTATGATAAGTATTATATACAGAAGATAATAAAATTCATGTCGAGAAAATAATAATCGGGATTGAGAAAATATATGGTAACAAGTTGTAATCTCTATGAATCCTCTAATTCTTCTTTAAAATATAATTCATGGGCCTTTGATCTTGAACTTGATTTTGGTGGACTTAATCGTAACTTGCATTTGAATAGAAGGTTTTTTGAGATTGTTCTTGAATCTGGTGATCTTGATCTTGACTTATACTTGAAGCTAAGGACTCTTGAAATTGATCCTGAATTTGATAACTTGATCTTGATTTGTACTTGTATTCAAGAGCATTTGAGCTTGTTCTTTAAGATTCATTTTGATCTTGGCTTGTATTTGAATTCAAGAGTCATTAAGCTTGTTCTTGAATCTTTATTTTGATCTCTATAACTTATACAGAAACATTGGAATGACTGAATGCTTGTATCCATCTGTAACGTATGGAGCTATCTTCGACATTTGATCTACGAGCTCATTCTGGCTTCTTGTTAGAGTTCTATTTATCTTTGAATTATGACTACCCCTATTTATAGCTGGAGAATGGTGGAGTTGTTATGAGAACATGCTTCATATGACCAGTTAGATTTAAGAGACATGATATTTTATTATGTGAAAACATATTACTTGTACACGTAGTGCATTTTCATTAGCCTTTGTTTTGATTAGCTATCTTGTGTCATTTGATATTTGATATGATACTATTGGATCCTTTTCTTGACTAGACAAGCCACGTAATTTTATACATGACACCAAATTGACCCTCTTGGATAAGATGAGATCTTGTGTTTAGTTATGTGGGCTCATCACTAACAACCCAAACTAACTAATAAACTAGCCCCAAAAAATTGAACATTAACTAAATCCGTAATTGCTGAATTTAAATAATTATCTAATCATATAAATCCACAATATTCATTAGGACTAATATATTTTAAATTTAATAAAATTCAATTTCTTATGGATTTACATTTAATAAACAATCATTGTGTACATGTGCAAAAGAGAGAAATATTAAATAGAGATGAGTAATAAATAAAAATAATTTAGTTAAATTATTCTCTACTTAATGTTTTTCTTAAGGGGGCGTGTAAATAAAAAATATAACATATATTTAGGAATGGAGGGAGTAATGATTGACTTGAATATTTTATCATAATACAACAACAATAACAACCAAACCAGTGTATTCTTATAAAATGGGGTTTGGGGGGGGGGGAGGGTTTGTAAGTGTATGCAATCCATACCACTACCTTAGATGAACTAGAGAAGTTGTTTTCAAAAGACCCCCAACTCAGGACAGACACAAGTATAGAAAATAAAAAATATAAAATACATAATTGAATGATATAAGAAAGAAGACACCCATAGGTTAATATTATAAACTATCTATTCGGAATCACCAAAAATAGCAAAATCCCGTGAACAAGAAACTACAAGACACATGCATAACACTGTGACTACAAATACAACTACCCACAAAGCCCTCCTCCCTACTAGTAAGGACACATTCCTACCCCTAACCCTCTACCCTATTCCACATCCTCCTTACCTTAATATCAAGGGTCATGTCCTCCATAAGCTGCAACTGCTAAATATCATGCCTGATCACCTCTTTCTAATATTTCGTCAGTCTACCTCTACCCTACATGAAACTATCCAGTTAGTCTCTCACACCTCTGTTTACCCTAGGCACCTCTGTATTACATGTCAAACCATCTCAACCTCACTTTCTGCATCTTGTCTTCCGCCAAGGCTACTCCCATCTTCTCTCGAATGGTCTCATTTCTAACCCTATCCTTTCTAGTAAGCCGACATATCCATCAAAACATCTTCATCTCTATCACCTTCAATTTTTGGATGTGAGAATTTTTAACTAGCCACTACTCTGCTCCATACAATATGTCGGCCAGACTACCACTGTAGAACTTACCTTTAGTCTTATATCTTATATAAAAAAATAAGTAACTAATGTTAAGTATAAAATATGATTTTTTTCTAGATATGCTAATTTAAAATCACAAGTAAAAAGGAAAAATGTATTTTTAGTGTAGTGGATCAAGAACGTGAATTACTAATTTAATAGCTTGATTCACTCTGAGCGGTGAATAGGCTCCCAAAAGTGATCTGTAAAAAACAATTCTGACTGTGCATATTCTAATCCTAAATGAAATGTAATGATATAGGGATCCATATGTAAATATAGTATTTATTTAGATAGGTTCGAATAACCCCTTCACATACTGAAATTGTATATAACTCTATATCATTCTTGCCGGTATGAGATAAACTTACAATCTTGAAATAGACTAGATAATCAGATTATAAGTTTATAACCCTAACCCATTTTCATTTTGGATAGAACAGATCTACTAATTCTTTGATTTCAGTTATTAAGAGGAATCTTAAACTAAGAAATAAATTCTAGAAGCTAAAAAAGGCTATCCAGAGCCATTTCAATAATCGGGTTGTCAAGAATTTTTCTTAGTTGCCAAAACAAACATATGAAAAATACATATTACCTCTGGTACAACTAATTCACAGTTATTAAATTTATTTTACATAGGGGTTGGTTACATTGTGGGTCCCTCCCCTCTGTTTTGTTTATTTGATAGGAAAGAATGACATAAAAATCATCCATTTTTATCAAACTTTCTTTTATTTTTATCAATTACCATCCATACCTCTTCCAAAAAGCAGCCACATGGCGCCGCACGCCTAGATAAAAGCCATCCTTTTGTACTCTCCAATAACATCCATATCTATTACGTTGTGCCTCTCCACAACTATCAGCTATATTGTTATTATGAATATCAAATACTATTTGCTTATAACTCCAATAGAAATGGCAAAAGAAAAGTGTTTCACAATAAAACCATCTCCTAAAAGTAATATAAAACTTTTCATTTGTATGCTGGGTTTTATTTCCTAGATCATTGTCATGAGATTGACAACGAAGGGTCAAAGGTTTTGAATTTTTTGGAAGGGCATTGTTTATGTAAATTTGAACTCTAGCGTTGAACCATGAACTATAAGCAAGAACAAGGTTTAGAAAAAATATGAGTGAAAAATAAAGAATTTTGCTCTTTAAACTAGTCATATTTGGTCCTTGAATTCTTGTTATGTGTTTTGTTTGAGAATACTAGAGATTTTTTTTAAAAAAGCTAATGAACCCTTTTACTGAAACTTCAAAATCAGGATACAACTTTGTAGGAATCATTCTTGCATTAAATTGAGAGTCTGACATGCCAGACTCTATTAACTTTATATTCACAAGTGTGAATTAATGAGATAAGTAACTTGAATTTTTCTTTCATGGCGGTTCAAACTCAATCTCTGTTGCCTTCATTGGTCTG
This sequence comes from Capsicum baccatum var. pendulum, assembly GCA_030864225.1. Classification (NCBI taxonomy): domain Eukaryota; kingdom Viridiplantae; phylum Streptophyta; class Magnoliopsida; order Solanales; family Solanaceae; genus Capsicum; species Capsicum baccatum. The sequence goes on along the minus strand of CM061558.1, from coordinate 229,985,614 downwards.
ATTCTGAAAGATGCGACCCCATTCTGTCTAGTTGTAGAAGTCCTCTTACCGATCTTGGTATACTCTGAAAGCTTGTGTATATCTTATTCTGTTCGTGCACATGACTGATCGATGCAAGTTTGTCTGCCACTCTGTTTGCTTCCCTATAGTAGTGTTTCAAACTTATTCTCCTTATTTTGACATCTTTCTTAATTGCTTCCACTTCTGCATGCATGTTCCATGGTGTTTTTGTCTCTCCCGCTATACAGTTTATCAGTAATTTAGAATCAATCTTTGCTATAATCTTTGGGATTCCTTCCACATCTGATATGTCCATTCCATATTGAAGTGCCTTGATTTCTTCCCAATTATTTATTCCTTTTCAGAGGTATATAGAGAATACAATTAGAACCTTACCTTCACTGTCTCTGATGATGCCCCCTACTTCACATTCTCTTCCATGATAACTTTCATCCGTGTTAATTTTATGAAATTGTTGTAGTGGCTTATACCAACTCACAATTTTTGTTATTTTGTGCACCATAGGCTTATCAATGAGATTGTGTAAAAGGTCATAGGAGGCGGGTAATTTGACCTTCCCAAACTTTTATTTAGTGAGGTCGATTATGTCTTGCAAAATTGCCTTCTTTGATCTGATTTTTAATGGTTTCTCAGTTCCATATTTGGCTGCGCATCTTGATCTCCATAGTTCCCACATAATCAAGCTCAGAACATTCTTCACCATAAATGATGAGATTGTATTCTATATCTTGTATCCCCACCATTGAATAAGCATTTGTCTGAGACGAACTCCCCTGACTTGGATTCTAAATAGGCCCGCAAATTTATTCCAAATTCCATTTACAAAATTACCCAAGAAAAAAAGATGTTCATTAGATTCCAGTTCCAACACCGGTGGTGTGCAACAATGATATTTTACCTCCATATTTTGCCCAAACTTTGCAATCTTAGCATCCGTCAGTAACCTGTCAATTATTGCTCTCCATGTCAGGAAAGCTTTATTGAATGGTAGTGATTTTTACCAAACCTTTGTTTCTACTGTCGATACCTCATTTTTCTTCCTCAAATTTTTCTATACCGAAGATATTGAGAAGGCTCCAGTGCTAGTAGCTGCCCAAATTGCTCTATTTTTAACCCCCTGTGTCAAGTACAATTGCTGTTGATCCCTTATATCCACTACATCTGCATTTAATCCCACATCCACAGAATTCTTCCATACTTCAAAATTATTCATATCTTTCAACAATACATCTTTTATCACAATGTGTCCCTCTACCATGTCAGCTAGTGCCCCTAGTTTTGTCCAAGTATTGTACCAAAAGAAAATATTACCTTCCCCGGGTAACAATAATATTTTCTTCTCTACTTCCTCTCTAATTTTGCACAAAGTTTTTCAAAAATGGGACTGGCTTGGTTTTTATTTTATAGCAACTAGATGTGAGTCTGAGAAATATTTTTTCTTCATATAGTCTCCCCAAAGTGAGTTTCCTGTGTGCAAATTCCACCATTCTTTTGAATTGAATGTCTTACAAACATCTCTCAGGTTTCAAAATTGTGCTCCACCTTTTTTGTATGGAAAACATAATGAGTTCTATGCCACCCAATGATGTCTTTCTTGACTATTTGATGTACTCCAAAAGAAGGTCGCCAAGATTCTATCTAGATGTGTGAATATCCCTTTATGAGGGTTAATAGCCGCCAAGAGATGTGTGGGAATGGACTATAATACATGCCAAATTAAAATTGCTTTTCCTCCCGACAAAAGAAATTTGTTTTGCCAGCCTTTGGTCCTTCCTGTAATGTTATTAATGATGTATAAGTAGTATGTAAGTCTTTGATATCCTATTATTAATGGGTAACCCAAATACTTTATAGGAAAAGGTTTACATTGCATCTTTGTGTTTCTAGCTGCTTTGGGTTTAACAAAAACTGAAGTTCCTGAGGCGACCATGAAGCAACTATTGTTTTTATTTATCTTCTGCCCTGAGGTAGCTTCGTATGTGGCCAAGGTCTTTATGATTCATTTCACACTCCACTTTTCACTACTTATGAAAATTATTATATCATCTGCAAAGGCCAAGTGATTGATCTGTGGTCTAGTGACAGACATAAAGTAGCCTTTGTATCCCCTTTGATCTTGTAAGTTCTTCAACATTATGGAGAGTAACTCTGCACTGAGGACAAATAAAGATGGGGAAATCAGATCTCCTTGTCGCAATCCATTCTCTGATTTAAAGAAACCATGTCTTTGACTATTAACAATCAAAGAGTTCCAATAATTTGAAATGTGTTTGCGAACTAAGTCTATCCATCTTTCTGAGAAACCCAGCCATCTCATCATTTCATATAGATATGGCCAAGCTACTCTATCATATGCCTTGGCCATATCCAATTTCATTACTACATTATCTCCCTTCTTGGGCTTGCGGATGTTTTTAATGATCTCTTGAGCAAGCATGATGTTCTCAGATATCATTCTTCCCTTAATGAACCTTGATTGATTGACTGAGATGATCTCAGGGAGAATTTTGGCTAGCCTAGAGTTTAAGATTTTGGACATTATCTTACTGGACACATTACATAGGCTTATTGGCCTAAGATCTGTCATGTATTGGGAAAATTCCACCTTTGACAACATTACAAGGCATGTATGTGTGAATTTGTTTTGAATATTATCCCCCTTAAAGAATGCTTTGACGACTTCAAACACATCTTGAGCTATCACATCCCAACATACTTGATAAAATAGTGCGTTTAGTCTATTCAGACCTGGTGCACTCTCTGGATTAATACAAAAAACACTCTCTTTGAACTCTTCTAACTTTGGCACCTCAGTGAGCATGTTATTCTCTTACTCTGTAACCTTTGGACTAATGCAGTCTAAAGTTGTACGGTCACTTGATGGCTACCTATGTCCAAATATTTTTTGAAAGTATTGAACTGTTACCTCAGCAATATTGTCATTTCCTTTTCTCCATAACCCATCTTCATATTGTATTTTCTAAATATTGAGGTTTTTTCTTCTCCTCTTTATCACTCTATGAAAATATTCTATGTTTTGGTCCCTGTTTTTTTTGCCAGTTTGCTTTAGCTTTTTGGCAAAGCATTGAGTCTTGTAGTTTGAGGAACTGAATATATTTTACTTTTTTCTCATTAACCTCTGCTCTTATATCAGGAACATCATCTCTCGCCTGAATGTTTTCCAAGTTTGTTATTTTTTGCTGTAGTCTCCTTAGTTCTTCATATATATCGCCAAATGCTTGTCTTGATCACTCTCTCAATTTTTTATAAGTATTCTTTATCTTCTGATGTAGTCTCCCCATCGAGTTACCATTTATTTTCTCCTCCCATGCATTTTTGACAAAAATTTTAAAATCCAAAAATCCAAGAATTTAAAGTATCTCAAACCGACATTTACATTCTTCTTCACAATGATAAATAGTGGTACATTCTTCTTCACAGTAAATGTTATACCAATGTATCTCCCATTATATCTTCCCATTCTTCATTGATCAACAACCTATCTAGCCTTTTCTTTATTGTTATGGGAAAACCTCTATTATCACTCCAAGTATATCTATTTTCCTAAAAGACCGCACTCTCATTCCACAATCGTCCATACAGGTTTGAAAATCAAAACTTCTTTCGAACCTATACAGTCTACCTCCAAATTTTTCATCTGCTTCTAATATGACACTAAAGTCACCAACCACCCCCAAAGGACTTGAATTATATTTGCCCATCTCTTTAGGTACTCCTAAAGCAGTCTCCACAGCCCCATAGAATATTTAGCATATAGTATGGTGAGGTGTATTGGAGTTGAACAAGATTGAGTGAGAAATCTGCAAGTAACTTGTTGCTCCCTGTCTTCTAGAATATGTAGATTCAAATCATCCGTCCAAAATAACCATATCTTATTGTTGCAGTTGCAAAAGCAGTGTTGAATGCCCAACTTCATTCTATATCTTTGAATTTTTATTGCTCTGACCATTGGTTCTTGAATAGCCAAAAGTGGGATGTTGAATTGGCGTTGTAAAGATTTTAGTTTTACCAATGCGTTTTGTGAGTTCATCCCCCTAATATTCCATGAAAGTGTGTTAAATATTAAACACATTAGGTGAGGATTCTTTTGTGATTATCGTTCTCTTTCTTGTACCTTTAAGTGATATCTCTTTTTGGATGCCCCCAAAACTTGTAGTTCCTCTTGGTGAGAGGTTGTTTCACTGTGCCACCTTAGCTTGCACTCCAGTTAATTTAGTCTCATCATCATCAAAATTCATGATTTTTTTTGGTCTTCGCAAGTTCTTAGCATCAGACTTGAATACTTCATCTTTATCAATGGTGAGATCCATATTTGTATACTGTGTTTTTGGCACTGTTTTGGAGTTCCAACCATGATTAGTGAGCTTTGGATTAACTTTGAGATGTGGCAGGACAAGGCTCTGTGATGGTGAGGTATCCAGAGTAATCTCCTACACCTCTATAGCCATTGAAGTGTTCAATCTTTTCCTACTATTGTCACCTCATATTTCAACATTGCTAAGCGGTAGAGTGGCAAACACGGTACTCCTTCCCCCATCCAACGACTTGCTCATTGCTGCTAGATTCTAATTCGATATTTTAGATTCAAACTTTTTCCTTTTTTCTTTTGGGGTTTTCTTGAGTAGTTTGTCAGGGACATTCACTATCCCTTTTTAATACTTAAGATTTTCTCATCTAAGCGTTCAGGGACCTCCACATTGCCTTTCTTCGCCTTCTTCCTTTTTTTCTTCATTTTGATTTTTGTCTTGTTGTTTATCTCATTTTTTTTCTTTTTCCCTATACTTCATTCCTTACTGGAATTTTCTTTACAATATGTTGAACTATCTCCATCCCTCCACCTTTTTGCATTGTCTATGGATTGAGTTTTGTCTCCATTTGAGTGGCTTTGCCCTTTGATTCTTACTCTATTCTAGCATTTTGTTGATCATTTGGCGAATTTGAAGGTGTTTAATGTTGTTCCCACCCTTATTGTTGCTCCCTGCAACTCCCTTTTTCTTTTTTCTCTTGGAGTTTGTCACTTCAATCCATCTTTCTGCATCTGCCCCTGGTTCTTTTGCCACTCTAACTAGCTTTACACCACCAAAGTGTTCAGGATTATCCTTTTTAGCTTGTTGCAATTTGTAAATTGTATCATAATGTCCTTGCATCTTACAGTAGAAGAAAAAATCAGGGATGTTTTCATATTCAATCAATGGATTGAAAAAGTCAAGCTCCCCTGTATAAACAATCAGCGCTATTTCTATTTTTTTTTTATTCTAGGACTAGTTAGATCAATCTCTACATGCGCCTTGGCCATCGTTGGCCTAGTTTGATCCATTGTTTCCTTATCTAATGCAATCAAATGGTCCTAGTCATTCCAATATTCTTTCTATCGCCGCTCAGTCATGGTAGTGCCATGGCAAGTCGGGCAGTGTCACCCACACTAGGACCAACATTGACTCTATATCTACCTTGAGATTTCTTGTCCATTTTTGTACCCTCATGAGCATTCCACAGATTATTATAGATATTCGACTATAAAATATCTTGAAGTCATCTTCATCCGAAAAATCAAGAAACACATGCCTCCAATCATATGCCCCAATTTTTATTATGCCTCTCAATGGAAAAATTTGTTTGAATTCATCTCTTAATCGGTCAATTTGAGGACGTGTGCAGAAAATTTTTTCCACCACCATCATTCTACACTTTTCTGCAAGCGGCGTGTCATCCTCCTTTGAAAAAGTTACTCTTGCCCTTCCATCAGCTAATTTGTAGGGCTTGTGGTCCAATTGAATTGTTTTCTTTCCTCCTCCTAGTGCTGCCATAAAATTATGTTAGGGCTGAACCCTACTGAAATTTGAAAGTAAAATGGAAGGGGGTTGTTGCTGTAGTGGATTGTCGGTGGCTGATTGTCCGTTCAAGTTTTTCGTCGCCATTGGTGTCATTTGAGTATTCTATTTATTATTCCCTTTGGACATTTTAATTATTGTTATTTTTTATCTTTTACCGAGAATGGTTAGAAAAAGACTTCTCTCTCTTTCTACCAAGGTAAAAATTAAGTTTGTTACTCGTGAGCTGACTTCTCATAATTCAATTGATAGTTTTTATTTTGGAAAGTTCCCTTCCTTCTAATTGATTTAAACCTTTTTAATAAAGAAATTGATTTTCTGAAATAAAAACAATGACCACATGAGAAATCAATGGCTGAAAATATAGGATTGATTTCATACATGATTACTAATATCCTCCACGTGCTGGATAAATGCAACAACAACAATAACTATAGTAATATTAACAAAAAAAATCAATTTGAGATATCTACAGATAATTCTCTAATAGCACATCATAGACATAGAGGAATAAAACAATATACTTATTTTAAAACTCTACAAATAATCCTTTAAAAGAAATTCAAAACCTTTAAAATCAAGAAATTATTCCAACAAAGAAAGAAATAATCTTCACATAAATTTAAGTTTTAAATATTCTGAATAAGACTCTTTTCACGAAAGAAAAAATGCATATAGGAAAACTTTGAAAAGGAAAATGCCAAACATTGTACAATGCTTTGTTTTATTTAAAAAAGAACTTTATGATATCCATCTATATAACTTAAAATTCACTGTTCAAGTCTAGATTAACAAAGAGAAAGAAATCTAAAATTGTATTCAGTAAGCTAGAGAGAGAAGGAAGGAAAAGTGAGCTCAAATTGAAATGATTTAAATAGGGAAACATGACTCGATTTAAATAAATAAAAGAAAAATTGGCATTGGAGAACTTGATGAGAGAGAGGAAAGTAACTGATCTCTTAATCGTGTCTTTCGTCGTGTTTAGGGCTGGAGGAGAGAAACCAGGGTGGACACTTCGGGTTTGAGCTAGCATTCAAAGTAAGCATTTCAAGGATGGCATGCATGCTAGTTGGGTTTGATGTTTAAGATAAGATTCATTATGGTAGCTGGGTTTGATGCTTAAGATAAGATTCATTATGGGGCCTTTAAAAGACATGTTGTATCATATTTTTATGATAACTGAATGATATTAGAGGACTAGTTTCCTCGCCTACTTTGCCCAATACAACTATCACACTCTGCATAGTTTTGTTCGATAGTACAATAACTATGCGGGTGAACTGTGTGCCAGAATGGACACTTGGTCCAACCAAAATTCTATCAAAAAATTCTACACTATTATAAATACATAAGGATGCTCTTTTGTCTATAGTTTTTTCAAATTGAAGAATCTCATAGTGGTGGCAAAAAATCTCTCTAAGCTCAAGTTCTAAATCTCTTCGTACACATAGTGTAGGTGCTCTTGGGTCGAGTCTTGTGATCGATTTACTCAAAGATTAAGATTAAAATTTTCTTTTGCTGTTGAATTTATTAGGTAGAGTTACCTGAGTTTATTTTGGTTAGAGTTAATCAATTTTGAGAGTGATATTAATAGAGGTGAGAGGTGATTGTTACAAGATAGAAGGCTTTAGCAAGTCATAAGTTTGCATCACTGTAAAATGCATAGTCACATCTATTAGATCACAATTCATAATTTGTACCATAGTTGAAGGTCAGGTTTATGCCCCCCTCAGTGTACATTTCTTACAATTTAATGAAAAGCCTGGGGGTGTTGCTCAACCCCAAAAGTTCCTTTTAAAAAATAGAGATTACAAATTAGAGGAAATTAGAGTTAAGTTTAATGAAATCTGTAATCAAGATATGTTTTGATTATAGTGGAGTTTGAGATCCTGTGAGTGCAGGTCGTGCTTTTTCCTTCCTTGAGCAATGAGATTTCTACGTAAATTATTGTATTGATTTATTTACTGCATTTTTGTGTGCTTGTTAGTTTATTGCCATATAATTGACTTCTAGTTCCTGGTCTCGTAGTGGTGGTGTACCCCCTATGTTTCAACAATTGGAATTAAAGAAAGGACAGTCTAAAAGGTTAACACCTAGAGTGAATTCTTAACAATGGTTGCACCTTCTAATCTGGAGGAAGGACAATCTACTACTAGGCCACCCCATTTGTCAGTGGAAAATCTAGACATTTTATAAAAAATTATCGTTTGCACAAAATGGATTATCAAGAGTACTTGAAAATTAGGTGGAAATAAAGGAAAACAGAAGGACCATGTCCCCAAGAAGTCAAGAAGGAAAGCTGCTATTGATTATGCTGTGAAACAAGCCCTAGCGTCTAGGGAGATACCTTAAGTGAATAAGATGAATAAATAAAGATTGAAGATGCTTCCATTTTAGCTATGGAAGATAATGATATCTCCTACAACTCTCTTTTTGATCGCATGAAAAAAATCATATGATGAAGAAGAGAATAAGGTAACTCTTTTTGATATTAAACAGAACTTGAATTATTATTCCCTTAAGGAGACAAAGAAACTCGCAAATGTCTTTCTTGATTTTTTGTGTGAGGTTATTGGTGAGAGGGATTTACTTGATGATAAGGTAGAAAATATAGAACATGAAAAACACGACACGAAAAATGGCCATTAGGGATGAGAAAAATGATCCCTAAAAGTTTATTTCCGATCCCTAAATGTCTATAACAATAGGAAAAATCTGATCACCGCCGGTCCCTATAGCCTCTGAAGCTAAAGGTCAATAGGGATGAGATTTTGTTACCGGAATCTAAATCCTTTTTGCGATTGGTAAAATTGTGGTTCCTAAAATTCTTTTAGAGACCACGTTTCTGATCCTTAAACACACAGATCAACATCCACCTTGGATTTTTATGACAAGCTTAGTTGATTCTTGAAATCTTTTACGTCCAAAAATCTAGTCCTTAAAGTGTTGTAAGGACAATGCAATGTTGGTCCCTAAAGAAGTACTTTTATTATTTTTAATTAAAATTGATGAATTAAAAATATGTTTTTTGACAAAAAATGTGGCAACTGATATACAACTTCTACTATAGATAATCAATTGCATATAAATAAAATTATCAATAGTCTTATCAGTAAAATGAATTAACATTTGAAAAGAAGTACAACATACAAAAATATATTGTCACAATACTATTTTTACAATCCATTAACCAAAGTAGATAACATCTCTAACTATATAACAAAATATTTTGCCAAATAATCTTAGAAAAACGATGTCATCTTCTTGGACAAAACTCTCCAAAAAAGGTGAATTCTCTAAAGGGGTATCCATCATAGAGTTGAGAGAAAGATTGTATATCGATTAAACTTGCAGCCTGAATATAAGTAGAAAACAAGCAAAATTAAGCATTTGGGTAGCATAATTATAGGAAATCAAAGTATACAAAGGAAAAAAAGAGATTGAATAATTGTATGTTCACAAAGACAATTTTCAGAACACCTTTTGCTGCATATCTCTGTAGGAAAAAGATAATGAGCAGCAGGGTCACTAAAATTAAACATATAATGACTATAATTTCATTAAACAAAATTCCAATAGAGTTTCTTATGGGCAATAAAGCACGGAGATTTTATTTATGTACGAATAATCCACAAATGGAAAACATCACGTTGAAGAAAGATTTACACGACTTGCTTATATGGGAACTCAGTTTGATGCTGAGACTACAATGTGGTGACAAAAAGTAATCTAATAATTAAATTGTATTATGATGTGATTGTGCAATGTTTTAGCTAATTGTTTAGAATTTAGCTACTCTATAGTTATTGTATGACGAGTGATGTTGTTATGTTTCACCGTACAAGAAACTTAATAAACTGTACTTATGTACTATGAGTATATCAAGTTGTCATGTGTCACGTGAGTTATTTCTACATTTAGAAAAGTTCCGACATTGTACGAGACTAAATATTGAACCATTTCAGAGCAAGTATCAAAACAAAATATAGATCTTGACAATCAATTCCTACTCAACTCGTATAAGCTAGCACCTACTAAATGTGCAAGCTACTAAAGTAGATTCTTATGTCTTATGATGGTGACTAAACTCACCCAACCAATTCTATGATGAAACATTTCTTCTTCATTTGCTGCTATAAGAAAATAAAGCAACGAAAAGAGTAAAGTTGTTATTAACATTATACCAAAATATTTTGAGAGCTGGAAATTGAGAAACTTAATTAAATAAGAGCCCATGACAAATGGTAGATATCCCATAATAAATAAGGTTACACGTGTAGGAAGGTGTTAAGAAAAGTACACTTGTTTCTCATCAACTATGTAAGGGTCTTTAAAGGAGCTTTTAATGTATTGGGTACTACACCAATTGCCTTAACATTTTGAATTGAATGTTCGGATTCTTTTACATTTCACACTAGTTGCATGGATCAATAAACTATAAAATTTTGAAGAAAAACATACAGTTGGGGACTAAAATTCACCCAGCTATAACTAATTTTTTTTCAACACAACACTTCCCTCTAAGTATGAATTCCCTTCCTTACAACATGACTTCTAAATATTGATTAAAGGAATATGATCAAGGAAGATAGAAAGCAAAAAGTCCGGCAAATAGCTTTTAAGCAATGGATGTTCTATCACTAAACCAACTACAAGTGCAAAATTGCTCCTTAAAAAATAAGCCTAAAGGTAGAGCTACATCACCATCATCCCCTTCTCCTAGGTTAATTAAATATACTTTTTAACACATAAAAATCAAGAAAAAAAATAAAAAAAAGCACATACTTGAACAATTTCAATTCGGTCATCCTCTCTCTACAATGATCACAAGCTTGTGTTCGTCCTTATGTCAATAAAATAAGGATCAAACTTCTCATAACAAGACTCGAGTGCCTGAGGATAAAAAAATGATAAGTTAAGGAGAAATAAATTTTGGTCAGTAACAATATAAAGAAATTGTAAGACATAATTGGAATAAGTGTATATCAACTTATGAAGGTTAAACATACAACTCTTTATGATTCACAACCATCAATTCAAGCAACTTGAAGTACAATAATTTTGAGTCAATTCATATACCATTTATGCTAAAAGATACCCATAAACCTTCATGCACAATATAATCTTATAGTAAAAGTTACCCAAATCACAAAACTTGTCAGTGATTCAACTACCACGTTGTTCAATATCTTCTAATTAGGCTATTGATGGACAAAGTTACTATGTTTTAATTAGGAATTTAAATTTACTTTAGCACCTGAATTTTGTTATCACGAGAAAAAAATAGTGAATCAAAGTATTAAGCTACAACTGAAAAAAATACTTTATTATATTTCAAAAGGCATGGTAATTGAGAACTTACAAGTTACAACATGGACAGGTTTGAGAAGTCCACATGTTACATCTGCATGCACATTGCATAAATAATTTGAGGGATCAGGTGATGAGGTATAACTTGAAACACTTTATATTACAGATCTATGAGGAAAAACGCGTATCAATGAGATACTTAGAGAAGAATTAGTATGTGAATTGTATCGCATCAGTCTGATTTCCTTCCTTATTTTAAGTTCGTTTGCTACCAAATACATGTTGTTTTTTCTAACAATACAAAAACTTAATGATGAAACCTCTTTATAATTTTAATTTATTAAAAAAGATGTACAATCTATTCTTAGCCAAAGGTAAAAAGAATGCAGCAAGATCAAGATCAGACACTGCTCCGGCATGGAAGGACAAGAGAGGCAAATTACCAATACATCACCAAAATAGCAAAATAAATACTTCAAAAACAACCTCCCCTATCAAAAAACAAACATATTAAACATTAACAACTAGTTCCTTAAACAAAAATGTTCTCAAATAACTCAAACCAACAATTGTTAAAGCCTAGAAGTCCGTATCTTCAAGTGGTATGCACAAAATTTATAGTACCAAAACTTCTAATCTAGCTTGAAGAAGATTATTCGATAACAAGCCTCCTCAGCCTTTTTTCTCTCAAAAAAGCCAAATTTCTCCTAGTCCTAAGGAGAGAATTTCTCATTCATCATCATCCTTATCAACCAAAAATTTCACTCTTTATAAACTCCTTTTGAATAGATTATCAAAACCTACTACTAGTAAGGATTCCATTGGCAAGCAATACAATGCTAGCCTTAATTCTAAGCCAGTGAACAAAAGGAAGACGACCACAACCACGACGAGGAAGCTCGATTCTGCTAGTAGTTCAACTATAAAAGCATCAATAACAACAGATTCTCTAGATATAGTTCTAGATATCATTTCTTAGGGTGAATAGTCAATGCCAGAGGATTATCAAGAAATAATAATTCATGAATTAAAAAGGAGATGATCGTTAGTGATAATGAAATGATTATTGATTCTAATGTAGGGGAGAATGAGAATAATTTGGCCATAGTGGATCACATTGAAGAGATTATTAATGAACATATAAATAGTGTATAAATGAAGGTTACCAAGGATGTAGCTGAATCGTCCACACTAGTGGAAAATCTAGAAATTAAAACTGAAGAACCAGAAGAAATCAACAAAGAGAAAGAAAAAAGACAAAACCATTATAAATGCATCATCAAAGGAGAATTAATAATTGAAAGAGAAGGACGTAGGAACAAATCAAGGAAAGCAAGCTCCCATGAAACAAGATACCAAAGCAGTACAATAAGAACAACAACTATGTCCTAGTCCTAAGGAAGTTGGGGTCAGTGTAGAAAGTACCAAAGAAGAGCCAGTAAAAAATACTATTGCGGCATCATCAAAATCTCAACATCAGGTGGTGCAAGGCTTGTATAATGAATTTGTGGTTTCAAATAATATGATTGAAGAGACTGGAAGCAAACATAGGGAACAGAGAAAAAAAGGTGAAAGCACTAGCCGGTGCTTTTAAAACTATCATCTCCCTACATGAGCACAAATGAATACTCATTTATTCTTGATTTTACGAATCATCGCTTATATGCTTATAATTTTCCAAAAGTAATATTGTGATACTTTATGTCTTTAAGTGCTAATTGTAGTTCTCTTCCATACATTATGTGAAATGATGGGCAACAGTTGTTGTTTGTGCAATTTTTTTTTTTAAAATATCACGTTAGTCTGGCAACATATTTCACCAGCCATGTACTGCAAGGAATTTAAGACAAAAGTGTCAATCTTTGTCGATAATTTTTTTGTAAAAGGTATCTAGTAAAATTAATTAAAAGTAGTAAGCATATGCTACTATGCATGAACTATTAACAGCTTAACATTAAAAGCCATGAGAAAAGTATAATCAAAGTAATGATTCAATGACATTTAAAAATAGTTGAAATTTTCACTCCATTTTAACAAAGGCTTGCATTACTGACAAAAGTACGCAAATATCTGCATTAGTAATCAAAACAAGTACAATAAATTTGCTCGTTCACAGAATTTTTACTCCAAGACCTGAAAAATAAGGGGATAATTGCTTTCATAAAACAAAAAATTTCACAACCAGCAACTAATTATTTCAACAAAGCAACATAAATAGAACTAACTTAGCGTTGGACTTATAGAATTTGAAACCCTATGTAATAATCAGAACAAAATAAGTAAAAGCTGGAATTTAGAAAATCAAATGTCGCAGGTGACTATGTAGGGTCAAGAGAATATTTGAGAATCAGGTACAAGAAGTAATGATTTATGTAACTAAAATTCAATTCCAAAACCAACTACAAGATATATACAACTTTTAGATAACATCCAATATTAAAAATTTTCACTGAATAGGTGATAATGTTAGTGAATATTCCTAGAATTAGAAACGTTTTACCAACTTCAGATACATACATTATTATTGAAATCAATACAATTTAAAAAAAATATATAATTCAAGACCAAACACATATTATATAATATAGTTGTTTATTTCTCCGACCACACCCCTTGAGCTACCCACAAAATACATATAGAGAAAATTAGTACTAATTAGTAGTTAGTACTAATTTGGTGACTCAACTGGGTATCCAAATTGATAAAGGAGAAATTTGAAAAAGAAACCCTCTTAATTGTTGATTGAGTTTCACCAAATTTCACAAATACAAAACTACCTTTATTGCCTTTATATTTGCAGTTATTATAGAGCCCAGTTGCAATATTCATCATCAAATCAAAGAAGAATATCTTGAAGGTAGATTTCTCTCGAGTGAGTTATCAAAGAACTTTATAGTGTTAAAAATGAATCTACTACTTTGGGGAAATCAATTTCACCAAAACCCTAAAAATAAGATAGAAATAGATTTAGTGATATAAGTGGCGCCTTTTGTACTTATAAAAGTACTTTTAGGGAACAGTTATACATTAATATAGAGATCATATTTAACCTCTTCACTATTGAAAAAAATAAAAATGTGAAATAGGGATAAGAAAGAAAAACCTAGTCTCTATAAGCGTACATTCTAGGACTAGATTATTAACTTGTCCCTCAATATTAGTTTCTGATAAGCCTTTTTCTTGTAACAAAACTAGCCTTAACCATTCAGTTGTCTGAAGTAGGAGAAAATTCTTTAAAATTGAAATATGAAAATAATGATTTGATGGGTCAACTGAAGAAGATAGCCGCGCCTGATGGGAAGGGCATAAAGAAAGCTTCAAATGAACTTGAAGAAAAGTTGAAGAATTCTCAAAAGTTTCTTATGACTGCACTTCATAATAATAAAGAATTAGAGAGGGACTTGGTCCATATAAAACAAGATCTTAACAAATTCCTTAAATGGACCATATCTTCACAAATCCTTAAAATCTAACTAGTTAGGGGATCAATAATGGTAAATTTCTTGGGTATTAGTTCAACACTCATACTCTTAAGTCCCAAGGCAAGCATGTCTCTGTTGCTTATAATAAGGCCAAAAATTCTCTATGCACTCGTTGTAGCAGGGATGGTAACTTGAAGAAGAAATGTTAAGGATAGCTTAGATATAAAATCAACACTACTAGATACATCTAGTTGAATTAGTCTTTCCCCAAGGGATTTAATTTCTTGACTAATTTTAAGAACAAATTTTCTAGCTAGACCAGGAAAGTTGTGATAACTTTTTTGTCTTTCTTTTGAGAACTCAAACTCAAGTGGGTTCCTAAATCTAACAAATGAGCTCTGTATCCAGATAAGAATAAGAGATGACAGTCAAAGTTGATGCTCTATGCATATGAGTGTATCTAGTGGAAGAACAAACTATTTTCTCTCACTTAAGGCACTTCTGGGTAGAGGTGTCTCTTCTAGAATTGGAAATAAAGGCTATATTCATGGTGTTGTAAAGATATAAAAATTCTTAAATCATGCTATTGAGGATATGTATTATGTGAAAGGTTTAAAGAATAGTCTTCTAAGTGTGTCCCAAATCTTTTATAAAGGAAATAAAGTGAAATTCTGATGTAATGGTGTATTTTGTCCAAATTGAGCTCTGGGAAAGCAATAATCAAATCTAAAAGGTGAAAGAACATGTATGTGGCTGATTTAGACTTAGTAGCTTATTGTGAATTGACTTGCCAAACTTTTCTAAGTGAAATATTAATTTGTGGCACTGAAAGTTAGGACATGTAATTTTCTCTCCACTTAATAAACTAATCTTAAAGGACCTGGTCTGTGGCCTTCCAAAGTTGCAGTTTTTAGAAAACAAGATTTGTGGTGCTTGTGTCAAAGAAAAATAAATCAGATCATCCTTTAAGCATAAGAAGCAAGTAATCACCACAAGACCCGTTGAATTATTGCACATACACCTATTAAAATCAAAAGTAGAGGTGGGAAAAGATATATGTTTGTTATTGTGGATAGATATTCAATAATCACTTGGACCATGTTCCTAAGAGCTAAGGATGAAGATTATGAAGTACCAGTGGTTTTTGCTAAGCTAATTTAAGTGAACCTGAATAGCAAGATTACAAGATTTAAATCTGATCATGGAACCCGAGTTTGAGAATTTCAAAGTTGAAGAAATGTGTTGACAAAAATATTAGTCATAACCTCAATACTCCAAGAACTCCTTAGCGAAATAGAGTGGTTAAAAATGAAGAACAAGACACTCCTAGAAATTGCCAGAACTATATTGATTGATAATGGCCTTCCAAAAAGTTTTTGGGTTGACGCTGTCAATAGTGCCTATTTTGTTAGCATTAGGTTCCTGATTAGATCTCTCTTGAATAAAACTCCATATGAACTTATTTTCAACAAAAATCCTAAATTTGATTATTTCAGACCCTTTGGGTGCAAATGTTTTGTTCTAAATAGTGGAAAGAATGAGCTTAGAAAATTTGACCCCAAAAGTGATAAAGTTGCATTTGTAGGCTACTCCTGAACAAGTAAAGCATACATAGTCTTCAACAAAAGGACTCTATGTGAGGAAGAAAATGTACATGCGGTCTTTGATGAATCAAGAAAGGTAAAATATTCTGTTGGAGTAAAGATTCTGACATGGAAGAACTATTCCTATTCAAAGGGATGGTATAACTGAAGCTGATGTTCAAGAACAAAATTATACAGTTGCAGGTGAAGAAGGTGATTGTAAATCAGGTCCTCAATTACTGAATCCAAATTTAGAAGAGGAACACCAAGAAGAACCGGTTCAAAATCCTCAAGGACATGGTACCGGCAGACCTCAATCAAGAAGATCAAATTGGAAGCACAAATCTTCTCACCCCTTGAATATCTAACTTTTTCCTTGGAATCCAGAATACAAACAAGAGCTCAAACTAGGAATTTTATCATTTTCTCATCCTTCTTGTCACAGGTTGACCCAAGAATATAAAGGAAGCCCTAAAAGATGTTGACTGAATTAATGTTATATAGAAAGAACTTCAACAATTTTGAAGAAGCAAAGTTTGAAACTTGGTCCCCAAGCCTGTTGACAGAAAAATATTTGGGCAAAATGGGTGTATAGAAACAAGCAGTATGAACATGACACTATCAGCAGAAATAAAGCAAAGTTTATTGTTCAAGAATATAATCTGGAGGAAGATATTGAATATGATGAGACCTTTGTTCCTATTGCAAGGATGGAAAAAATTAGAATTCTTATTTCTTTTGATTCCTATATGGGGTTCAAACTCTTCTAAATAGATGCCAGGAGTGCCTTTTTAAATAGTAATTTGAAGGAAGAAGTCTATGTAAAATAACCTCCAGGTTTGAGGATGCTGATTTTCCACATCATGTGCTAAAGTTAGCTAAGTCTATGGGTTAAAGAAGGAACCTAGAGCTTGTATGAGGGACTATCAAAGTTTTTCCTAGAAGATTGGTTTAAAAGGAAAAAATTGACAATACCTTTTTCTGAAGTTCAAAAGGAACAACTTGCTTATTATGCAGATCTATGTTGATGAAATAATCTTTGGAGCATCCTCCAAATCTCTATGTGAAGAATTTGTAAATTAATGGGGAGTGAGTTTGAGATGAGAATGATAGGTGAATTAAGCTTCTTCCTAGGGTTATAGATTAAACAGATATCCCAAAGTGCAATGATTTATCAAGAAAAATAAATCAAAAAGTTACTGAAGAAATATAATATCAAAGATGCTAAGCCAATTGATACTCCCATTGAAACCAGTTCAAAGATGGATAATGATGAACCTGGTCCCTCAATCAATGAAACCATATATAGAGGAATTATTAGATCCTTATATATCACTATAACTAGACCAAATATTTTGTTTAGTTTTGGTATGTATGATAGATTTTAAGCATACCCAAAGGAGGCTCATCTGAAATCAGCTAAGAGAATTCTTATGTATTTGAAATAGATAGAGGTTCTGGTCTTGTTCTATCGATCTGGAGATACTTGTGATCTAATAGGATATGTTGATACATATTATATTGTGTACTTAGTGGACAGAAAGAGTACCTCAGGAATGGCTCAATTCC
This sequence comes from Capsicum baccatum var. pendulum, assembly GCA_030864225.1. NCBI lineage: Eukaryota > Viridiplantae > Streptophyta > Magnoliopsida > Solanales > Solanaceae > Capsicum > Capsicum baccatum. The sequence goes on along the minus strand of CM061558.1, from coordinate 229,967,857 downwards.
TAGGTTCCTCTCTAATTTCTTAAGCATCTAAGAAAGAAAATTCAGGTGCACTATCTACTGCTGAAGCTTATTGTGTTGCTTTAACTTCTTGTTATGCTCAATTTTTATGGATCAAATACTAGTTAAAGGATTTTGGGATTGTCTATGATACTATTCCCTTGATGTGTGACAATATAAGTGCTCTAAATATGGCTAGAAATACAGTGAAAATAAAAGGACAAAAATATTGATGTGAGGCATCATTTCTTGAGAGACAATGTTGAAAAAGGGTCATTTGCATAAAATTCTATACGATTAAAGACCAGGTAGCTGGCATCTTCATAAACGCTCTTCACAAGAAGAAATTTATGAAGAATAGGATGAGTTAGGTTTGATCAAGATGAATTAACCTACTTGGCGGATCAAGTTTGTTGATTTATTAGCTATGATTATAAGACAGGCATCCCTGATGAAATCTATGTTTTGTGGTCTAACTTAGTACTATACCTTTGCAAGTATATGTGCATAGGGATCCCTTTTGAACAGGAACATATGAGACAAACACAATACAAAAGATTCACTCAAGGAAGGGAGGGACCTGGTCCCATCCCATAAGTTAGTGTCATTCATGTGCACATTAAAAATACATAAATTTCTATCTGAAAGACCACATCTTTTCCCTTCTCTGTTTGAAAGTTTTCAAATCCTCCAAAAAGTGAAGAGCTGCATTGATTAGGATCAGACACGTCCTATACCCTTTAATCTCAAATGTTGCAACCTTTTCTTTCTTTAAATACAAAATCAAATTCCCCTTTCCATTCAATTTTCCAAAATTAACTTTTAAATCTTTCTCTTTTAAAAGAAAATCCTTTCTCTTCTCTAAAAAAAGTCATTTTCCTTGTTTCAAATAACTTACTAAAATTTTAAATGGCTAACAAAAACTTATCCTCAAACCCCTCAAACAAACCTGAGTTTGTCCAAATTGAGTCATCTTCCTTACTTGTCACTAAGGAAGAATTTACCATTGAAGAATGCCCAAAAAATAGTAGAACCTATCTCTAAGATGGTTGATATGGTTGACCAAAGTGAAGCCTTTGGGCCACCGATAGAAGTTAGGTTCCTTCAAAACCCCGTTCATTTAAAAACCCAAAAAAGACTGACCACTCTAAAACCCTGAAAGAACCTGGTTATCTCACCCATTCTAATTCAAACCTTTTATTTTCCCAACTCTGCAATGAAGATTTATGTAATGCCCCGAATCTATACCTTGGATGCCATACGGTGCTCAAAATCCCAAAGGACCACAGGCTCTCCCATGACTGGTACCTACTACATTAACTGAATAACAATATTGAAAAATGTGGAATTTAGGTGGATAGCCATATGGTTCAAAACTAAAAATCAATTTCTGAATACTGCAATCAATACTGTAAATAGAATATCTGTCTAAAAAATTACTCTAGTCTGAAAAGTCTCTAACTGTCTAAATAAGGAGTTTATGGGACAAGTCCCCAACTAACTCCACTACTGAAATGAACTAAGTACTGTAATACTGGAATAAAAAATTTATCCTTGAACAATAAGGACTCACAACTAGTATGATGCTGATGGATCGGGTTGCTAAATTTGATCGAGAGCCCATGCATCTGACCTATGATATAAGACATTATAGCACAAAATAAAGGTATTTTTCAGTACTTTTAATGTACTGGTATGCTAAGTGATGTAGGATGATTTGCTTGGGTTCATATGCATGAAAAATAACTGGCTGAATAACATGATTATAAATAAAAGAGAGTACATGCGTGAATGCTCAAACTGTTACCGAGGTCATGGTAACACTGAATGCTAAGTTCTAAATTACTAGTTTACTAATATCTGACTTTACTGATACTGATACTGTATTACTGTCAACTGAGTGACTATATCTGACAGTCCTGATACCGTGGAACTACTTTGAGTTCTATACTGAATTGAGTGACTGTTTCTGACAGTCCTAATTTCTATAGAATTGAACTGAGTTCTATTTTGAAGACTGAAACAGAGATTGTAAGAGGTAATCATCTAACTGACATGCCCCTCTCTAAACTGATTAGGGTCCGACCTGTAACCCTAGCTAGAAGGGTGTCAGTACCATGCCACGGGTAAAGATAAGCTGAGTCACCATCATCTGGAAGGTGCTCTGAATGAGAACGATGGTACCCTCAACTATCAGGTAAGATACCTCATCAACTTTCAACGGGTAGGTTGATGTCTCAACCTATGCTGGCTATGTAGTTCTGGAATACAAGGACTGCTTCTAAGGATTACACCCTCTATTGTTAGGTGAGTTTCCATCATTGGGTTCACTCGGTACTGAATCCTACTTCCAACAAAATAGAAACTGAACAAAATTCTAAAGTGTGCTAGGTTGGACTGATCTGTTACTGGTTCATACTATCTGACTAAACTGAAATAAGTTCACTGAGTTCTGTTGATTGATAAAATACTACTGAATTTTGTTAACTGACTGAATTTACTAAGGTTTGAACTGAATACTGAACTACTGATCATGATATGATTGATAATATTCTTAAACTAACACTCGATCTAGATATACATCTAAATTGACTAGTATTAAATACCCCAGGACTCAATAATATGAAAAGTAGATCATTATATGACTTTAGTAGCATAATGATACTAGATTGTTGATAATACATTCACTTAGGCATTTTTGTCAAACACTTGATATACATAAGCTTGTGCATGATTGAAATCACATAATAACCTGTTATGCTTGGACTAGTCAAATCACATTAGCATTTTGACAAACACTTGGGGAGAATGGGTATTTCACATATCAATAAACATGTAGTAATATCATGGATTGTACATTAAACTTGCAAATTCAAGAGTTCGACACATAGTTCACAAAATTCAATTCACAATTAACTAGTTTGCATGAAACTTGGGACAATTCATGGAATTTGATCACCATTAACATATTAATCATCAATACATACAAGATCTAACATGAAATTCATGAAATCAATTAACTTGTATTTTAAAAGATTTTCTTGAACTCCAAGGGTAGAAGGAAACCCTTGGATGAACACTTCACATACCTTGGTATTGAAATTTGCGAAGAGTGATGGAGTGTTCTTGAAGGCTGAATCTTGAATTGGAGGTCCTAGGGTTTGCTTCTTGAGAAAGTTTGACAAAAATGAATGGATTTTCCTTCTAAAGGGGCTTAATCTTATGCTTTAGGGGATGACATAAGGTGGGAAAAGACCTTATTACCCCTGAGGATACAACTTTGTAATGGCCAAAAATTGATTTAGTGATACACTGATCGAAATGTCGTGTCGATGGGGTCGACACTATGGTTGATGCACCACGTTGAGTCCACGTTGGCTCATTGGAATTTGCACTAGGAGCTAGAGAAAATACTCATCGATGAGATGGGCGACGTGACACGTCAAGATCACATTGATCCACCAGTTTTAGCTTTCAAATATGTTTCAAAAAAAGTCCAAAAAATTCAAAACATATTTGAGAAAACCTACTGACATTCCTGATCATGAATTAACCTAAGAATCGATATTTGAAGGTCATAAGGGTCATGAAAAAGGATTGCCAACTTATGAAGGCTAAAATAACTCTAAGTATGAACAATTAGCTGATTTTTTCTTAGTCTGGGACCCCTTACTAGCTTTTACGACATGAATCAAGCATAGAATTTTGCGGGGTCTTACAATATCTCCCCCTTGGGAACATTCATCCTCGAATGAGATTAACTAAGTTGAGAATACTGATAGACTGAATTTAGATACTGGATATGCACAATTTCAACAAGATTTCATAATTGACACTCCTGAGATGCTGAAATTTCATACTGAACATGTATATCTGATGCATGAGTACATAGCTAAACATGATTCATGAATGCATGACTGGTATTGATAATAAGTTAAGTTTCTCATGCTGAAAATGCATATCTGATGCATGAAGTCAAAAGTGAATATGCAGTGATAACTGGTACTAAGTCTATAAAGGAAAATTTGAGCATGGAGCTGAGTAAGTTCAAGGAAAAACAATTACCTTGGGCTGAGTCTAAGTTTGCGGGAAAGAGGTGAGGATACTTGGTCCACATATCTACTTCTGCTTTCGATGTAGCTCCCTCAATATACTAATTCTGCCAAAGAAATTTTACTAGAGGGACCTCTTTGTTCCTCTGTCTACGAATTTGATAATCAAGGATTTTGACTATAATCTCCTCATAAGAGGTTCTATTCTAAACGTCTATAGTCCCTACAAGGACTACAACTGCTGGTTCACCTATATATTTCTTTAGGAAGGAGACATGGAACACTGGATGAACTAAATCTAAGTCTGAAGGCAACTCGAGCTCATAAGCTACCTTTTCGAAATGGCTAAGAATTCAATATCGATTGATATATTAATGATTTAGTTTTCCTTTCTTGCCGAGCCTCTTCACTCCCTTCATAGGAGAGATTCTCATGAATACAAAATCGTTGATCTCAAACTTGAGATCATTTACTAAACACGCATGAATGGAGACATGAGAACATAACTGAGCTAGAAATGTGATACATGAACTGAATAGCGTGAACTAAACTAAGCACCTGAATACATGGCTTATGACTTATATTAGAACTTAAGGGTCCACCTATAAGCACCCATAACTCTAAACTGGATTCATTATATAGAGAGAAAATGGAAGGTTTAGGTCCTAAAAGCTCAAGGGATTTTAGTGCATCTCCCCCTTGGGTTATTATGTCCCTTGAAGAATGTTGACTTGGCTGAGATACTAAGAAAAACTGAGACGATGCACGGGGTACCTATGAACTGAATCATGACTAAATATCGGGGGCATGACATCTTAAATAAGCTGAACTTGCAACCATATGGCTGCTCGCTCTTGGAATAGTTATATTCATGGGACTTTGGATAGTGCGACTAGACAGAAAGATGGGAAACCAAACCATACAAATTGTCTGCTTGACTGCTAAACTGAATTGCTGGCTTTAAGGATTAACTCATGTCAAAAACTTGTGGTCGACTGAAGCATTTCATTGACAGTATTTCTATAGAGTTCTAGTGACTTTAAGAAGTAAGGAATCTTTACATGGGCTGAATCAACAGTTGAATAAGAAAATAACATCTTGGCTAACATTCTATAATATTAGTCGACGCCTATGAGACATCATCTAAGATGGAGTGACTAAGCCTTATGCACTGTAACTACAAATTTTAAAGGTTATACATATCCCTTGAATACTCTCTCATCTATACTCTTCACCCTAGCGCAACACATCACCTAATACTACTAAAAATATTCATAAGGGTGCTGAGCACGAGTGCATAAACTTACTGACTTATTTAATTATATGAATGGCTGATAGCTGAATACTTGATCGTGTAATATTAAACTATACTTAGTCCAAATAACTGGACTAGAACTGTAGGGTATTATACATATGAGGTAAGGACTGACTGAGTAACATGAGATAACTAAGAATGAATTTGTGAAAACTGTATTATTTGAGAATGCAAGACCAAACGTACAATATAATTTTGAAATAGTTTGTAAACTGAGGTATTGAAATATTGATAACTGGATAGCTGATAATTGTATGCTATGGTCAAGAAAACCTGAAATTGAACTGAGTTACTAATCTTATTACCAGACAGAAACTAGGACTGAGGCTGTACCTAAGATAGTAACTGAGACTGTAACTGAGACTGTACTGGAACTGAATACTGGGTTTTGATAACTACGCAAAATACATTTATCCCCTTACACACCAACATTGAATTCAAACCTATCTTTATAACTATAGCCTCGTATCAAATGAGCATGCAACAACCCTTTCTTAACATGAAACATTTATTCTCTCCCATCAAAGTAATCGCTCATCACTACATCATTTCATAAGGAGAGTTTACTAAAGGGTTAAAACATGATGACCTGAAGCATAAATGAATGTTATACAAAATTTGACACCTAACTGGGGCCTGAGAAAGAGAATGTTAACATCATAGATGCACTAAGAGACTTAAATTAAGGATATGCGTAGCATATTTTAAATTTAGGTGATAGTTAGGGGTATAAAATGAGTCATAGGAACTGAACATACTATAAATCATGACATGAATACATGAGTCATGAGCTGAATGACCTGAGTCTAGAGTTTCTATATTCATGGAACATAATTCGTAACACTAAGTGAACTTGAACTCCTTATATTAGGAACTGTAAGCGTGCATGATTGCTAACGTGCATGAGTATGGTCTATGATCATAGAGATAACATGTAAGATGTGAACAGATATCCTGATATCTGATGTGTTTTGAGAGTATCGAATATGATTCTGAGATGATCTGCATGATCATTCTCACTACGGGAATAGAGAAGAGTATCATTACTAAAGGCTATGACAAACATATCCAAGTAATACTTGAACACGTGGTTCATCAAGTCCATAAAAGCTTCTGGGGTATTGGTAAGACCAAATGACATGACTAAGAATTTGAAGTGACCATACCATGTTTTGAAAGTTATCTTTAGAATGTCACATTCTCTGATTCTGAGCTGATGATAGCCTAATCTGAGGTCTATCTTAGAAAAGTAACTGGCAACCTAAATTGATCAAAGAAGTCATCGATTATGGAAATTGGAAACTTGGTCTAGACAGTGAGTTTATTTAACTGATGGTGGTCAATACACATTCTGACGAACCCATCTTTCTTAAGTACGAACAGAACTGGTGCACCCTATAGGGACACACTGGGACTGATTAATCCCTTATCTAGGAGATCCTTCAACTATTCTTTTAATTCTTTAAGTTCTGTAGGTTCCATCCTATATGACAGAATAGATATGGGCTGAGTATCTAGAAGAAGGTCTATTCTGAAGTCGATTTCCTCTTTGGGAGGTACTCCAGGAAGATCTTCGGGAAACACATCTGGGAATTCATATGCTAATGATACTGATTCAAGATTAGAGGTTTCTGAATAAGATGGTAGACACATCCCTTAGATATCATTTTTATTGCCCTAAGGTAGGAAACAAGCTGACCCCTAAGAGCTGAAGTACAACCCCTTCACTCTAGGATGGGCACATTTGGAAACTAAAATTGGACAATTCTATTTCTGCAGTCGACTGAGGCATAGCATGAATGAAGCTAATTCATATCGAGAATGACATCAAAATCGGTTATCTCTAAATTGACTAAGTCTGCTGTAGTGACTTTTTGAAATACCATAACTAGACAGTTCCTGTATACCGGTCGAGCTATGATAGATTTACCCACTGGGTTAGAGATTGAGAAAGGCTCTGCTAGAATTTAAGACTGACTCCAAAGTCAACAACTATATAGAGTGTTACAAAAGATAAAAAATCTAACCCATGACTGGTACCTACTACATTAACTGAATAATAATACTGAAAAATGCGGAATTTAGGAAGAAATAGCCATAAGGTTCAAAACCAAAAATCAATTTTTGAATACTAAAATCAATACTGTAAACTGAACATCTGTCTGAAAAATTACTCCAGTCTGAGAAGCCTCTAACTATCTGAATAAGGAGTTGATGGGGAAATTCCCCAACTAACTCCGACTACTGAAATGAACTAAGTACTAAAATACTGGAATAATAAATCTATCCCTAAATAATAAGGACTTACCATTAATCTGCTGCTGATGGATCGGGCTGCTAAGTATGATCGGGAGCTTGTGCATCTGAACCTATGATAAAGACATCATAGCAAAAAAAATGGTATGCATCAGTACTTTGAATGTACTGGTATGCTAAGTGAAGTAGGATGATTTTCATGGGTTCATATGCATAAACAATAACTGACAGAATAATATGATTATAACTAAAAGAGAGTACATGCATAAATGCTTAAACTGTAGCTAAGGTCATGGTTACACTGAATACTGAGGTCTGAATTACTGGTTTACTAATATCACACTTTACTGATACTGATACAATATTACTATCAACTGAGTGACTGTATTTGATAGTATACATCCTGTGGAACTATTCTGAGTTTGTACTAAACTGAGTGACTGCGTCTGATAGTTTTGATTTCTGTAGAATAGAATTGAGTTCTATTCTGAAGACTAAATCTGAGACTGTGGGAGGTAATCATCTAACCAATATGCAATCTCTAAACTAATTGGGATCCAATCTGTAACCCCAGCTAGAAGGGTGTCAGTACCGTGCCATGGGTAAAGACAAGCTGATTCACCCTCATCTTGTAGGTGCTCTGAATAACAATGGTGGTACCCTCAACTGACAGGTAGGACACCTCATAAACCCTTAAATGGTAGGTTTATGTCTTAACCTATGATGATTACATAGTTCTGGAACACAAGAATGACTTCTAAGGATCACACCCTCTCGTGGCAGATGAGTCCCCATCCTTGGGTTCACTTGGTGATGAATCCTACTCCCAATTGAATAGACACTGGATTGAATTCTAAAATGTGCTAGACTGGACTGATCTGTTACTGATTCATATTGTCTGACTAAACTGAACTGAGTTTACTGAGTTCCGTTGACTGACGAAATACTACTGAATGCTATTAACTGACTAAATTTATTAAGGTTTGAACTAAATACTGAACTACTAATCGTGATATGACTGATACTATTATGAAACTAACACTGAATCTAGATAGATAGCTAAATTGTTAGGTATTGAGTACCCTCAGGAATTGATAACATCAAAAGTAAAACACTGCATGACTTTAGTAACATAATGGTACTAGCTTGCTGATAATATATTCACTAAGACATTTTTGACAAACACTTGATATACATGAGCTTGTGCATGATTGAAATTACACAATAACATGTTATGCTTGGACTAGTAAAATCACATAAGCATTTTGACAAACACTTGGGGAGCATGGATATTTCACATATCAGTAGATATGTAGTAATATCATGGATTCTACGTTCAGCTAGGAAATTCAAGAGTTTGACATGTAGTTCACAAAATACAATTCACAATTAACTAGTTTGTATGAAACATGGGACAAATCATGGAAATAGACCACCATTACCATCATAATCATTAATACATACAATATCCAATATCAGATCCATGATATCAATCAACTTGTATTTTAAAAGTGTTTCTTGAACTCCAAGACTTGAAGGAAACCCTTGGATTAACACTTCACATACCTTGGTATTCAAATTTGCGATGAGTGATGGAGTGTTCTTAAAGGCTGAATCTTGATTGGATGTCCTAGGGTTTGCTTCTTGAGAAATTTCGGGAAAGATGAATGCATTTTATCTCTAAAAAGGCTTAATCTCATGTTTTAGGGGCTGACATAAGGTGGGAAAATACCCTATTACCCCTAAGAATATGGATTTTTAATGACTAAAAACTGATTTAGCGATGCGTAGACCGATGTGTCACTTCAAAGGGGTCGATGCTATGGCTGATGTTCCATATTGAGTCTGCATCAGCTTAATGGAATTTTGTGGAGCTATACTGAGTTTCGTACTTTGCTGAGTGACTATATCTGATAGTCCTGAATCTGTAAAACTGAATTGAGTTCTTTTTCGAGACTGATACATGAAACTAAGACTGTAGGAGGTAATCATCCAACTGACATGTCCCTCTCTCATCTATTTGTGGTCCAACCTGTAACCCAGCTGGAAGGGTGTCAGTGTCGTACCACGGGTAAGGACATGTTGTGAGTTAACCCTCTCTCATAGGAAGCTCTTTCATCGACCCTCGCTGGTAAGATAACTCGAATAATATATATCAACCCTCATAATATCTGGCAGGAAGATATCTCAACCTATGCTGGCTACATAGTTATTTAGCGCAGGGATTAATACTAAGGGTCAAACCCTCTACTGGAAGGAATACCCCCATCCTTAGGTTTGCTCAAAGTTGAATACTACTCCCAACTGAATAGACGTTGAACTGATTTATAGTCTATACTAGGCTAGACTAAACTGTTACTGATATTACTGTTTAACTGAACTAAACTAGATTCACCGAGTTCCATTGACTGACGGAATACTACTGAATTCTGTTAGTTGATTGAGTTTACTGAGTTCTGGGCTGAGAATTGAACTAGAGCAAACTAGTACTGAGTCTACTGAGTTTTTCCTGAGTTCTGTGACTGACTGAGAGTACTGCTAATTATGACGTGACTGGTACTATTTTATGACTGACCATGGCTCTAGGTAAACAGCTAAATTATAGGGTATAAATACCCCAGGACTCAATAGCATAAATTAATAGACATGATACAAGTTTGAAACATGTAAGCTTACTTGATCATCATTCATTCATTGGGGCATTTTAACAAACACTTGCATGGCATGAACTGGAATATTTGCTAACATGATATAATTTCACCATTCAACTCACATGCTTAATTCATTAATCACTTGAAAAGCATAAAATAGCCACATAATATTAATCAACATGTAAGCACACAATTTCAAATATCAAATTCACAATTTGAAGGCCTTGGCCTGATCACAGAGGATAACACATATAAATCAATTAAACCTACATGATATTTATCATGAAATATGGATTTCAAACTCAATTAATCATTATTAACATTAATATTATCAAACCCAACATGAAATTCATGATATTCCTATACTTGATGTTTAAAAATAGTTTCTTGGACTCCAAGGGTGAAAGGGACCCTTGGCTTAACACTTCACATACCTTGATTACTACTTTAGAGAAGTTCGAAGTGAGTTCTTGATACTTCAATTCTTGAACTTGATGAGGCTAGGGCTTGATCTTGAGAGAGTTTTTATGAGCAAAGAATGAGATTTTCTCCTCTAGGCTGATTAATTTCGTGATAAGTCTGAATAAGGGTGGGGAAAATGACTCATTTGCCCGTATAACCCATATTAAAATAGTATTGAACAGGGCTTGCCTCACATCGTGAGCCCTGCTTGAGTCAAATATCCATTGCGACACGACCCCTACTTGGGTCAAGTCGCCATTGTGGCACGACCTTTACTTGGGTTGACTGGCCCTTGCGACGCGAGGATATTGCAACCATTCACTATTTTGGGCATCCAAACTTGCCCTTACGCTAGTCCAAAAAATGCAAAACTCTCCTGAGATGACCTACAAGTGACCTGATCATGAATCAATTTAAAAATTGACAAACTACAGCCAGGAAGGTCAAAATTAGAATCTTCCAAATTTGGAAGGCTAAAATGATTCAAAGTCTTGATACTTAGATAAAATTTTCTAAGTCTGGGACCCCTTAACAAGTTTAAACAGCTGAGTTAAGCTAAGAATTTTGCAAGGTCTTACATTATCTCCCCCTTGGGAACATTCATCCTCAAATGAGACTACTGAGATTGAGAATACTAAGAGACTAGACTTAGACACTAGGCATGCACGGTTGTAGCATCGTTTAATGACTGAGATCACTGATACACTGAGTTATCATACTGAATATGGATGTCTGATGAATGAGTACATAACTAAAAATGATTCATGAATACATGAATGGGATCACTGATAAGCTAAGTTTCTCATACTGGACATGCATATTTGATGCATGAATACATGACTGAACTAACTCAGGAATATATGACTGAACATGCAATGTAACTGATACCAAGTTTGTAACTGAAATCTGAACATGAAACTGAATAATCTTAAGGAAAAATACTACCTTGAGTTGAGTCTAGATTAGCGGAGAAGATGTTGGAATACTTGGTCCACATGTCTACTTCAGCTTCCCAAGTAGCTCCCTCAACGGACTGATTCCACCAAAGAACTTTGACTAGAGAGACTTCTTTGTTCCTCAGTATGCGAATCTGATAGTCAAGCATTTCAACTAGATCTCGTCATAAAAGAGAATGTTCTTCTTGACTATCTGTTGAGGATAAAAGGCTATACTGAGGTAAAATCTGGTACCAAGACCCTTTTAGAAAGCATTCTGGAAATGAGAGGTAAATTGGGTACCTCTATTTGAGATAATAGACAATGGAACATCGTGCAATTTTACCAACTCCCTGATATAGAGTTTAGGATAATTCTCGGATAAATAAGAGGTATGGACTGAAAGGAAATGATCAGATTTGGTCATCCTGTCTATGATGACCCAAACTAAATCATGTTCACTACGAGTGCAACGCAAACCCATAACAAAGTCCATGTTTAGTTCTTTTCATTTTCAGGAAGGAATACTAAACTCCTACATAGACCCATTAGGCTTCTGATGCTCAATCTTAACCTGCTGACATATTGAGCACTTAGCTAAAAACTCTGTAGTATCTCATTTCATCCTACTCCACTAATAGATCTCCCACAGATTGTGATACATCCTAGTGTCCCCTAGATGAATCGAGTAGCGCTCGATGCACTTCTACAAGAATTCACTGCCTTAAGTCATCTATGCGTGGAACACATAGCTGACCCTGGCAACACAGCACGCCATCTGCCCCTTAGGAGAAAACCTCTACTTTCTAATCTCTGATTGAATGTTTAAACTTGACTAGACTAGGATCCCTATCCTAATTTTTATTCCCTTCGGAAACTAAGGATAATTCTAAACTATTCTGCACCCATACACTATCTTCTGCTGAATCGACTAAGAGGACACCCAGTCAGGCTAACTGACGAACTTCCTGAGCTAACTTCTTCTTACTATCTTCAACATGAGCAACACTACCCATAGACATTCTACTAAGAGAATTAGCCACTACATTGGCCTTACCCAAATGATACAGAACACTCATGTCATAGTCTTTCAACAACTCCAACCACCTTCTCTAATGAAGGTTGAGGTATTTCTAAGAGAACACATACTACAAGCTCTTATGATCAGTTAACACATCAATGTGCACACCATACAAATAGTGTCTCTAAATCTTCAAGGCAAATACTATTGCTTCTAACTCAAGATTAAGAGTAGGATAGTACTTCTTATGGGGCTTAAGATATCTAGAGGAGTAGGCTGTGAACTTACCTCTCTGAATCAAAATATACCCAAACCAACTCTGGAGGCATCTTAATACACGACAAAGTCATCTGAACCATCTAGTAGGGTCAAAACTAAAGTTGTAGTGAGTACACACTTCAACTCTTGAAAACTCTTCTCACAAGAATCTGACCACTAAAATTTGACTTTCTTCTGAGTCAATCTAGACATAGGGGATGCAATAGATGAAAATCCCTTAACGAACCATCGGTAATAGCCAGCCAAGCCCAAGAAACTCCTTATATCTGATGGATATAAGGGTCTGGGCTAGTTTCTCACTACTTTGGTGTTTTCGGGATCAACTCTAATTCCATCACCAGAAAATATAAGGCCAAGGAATGCTACTGACCTTAGCCAAAATTTTCACTTCCTGAATTTGGTGAATAACTGGTGGTTTCTGAGAGTCTATAATACTATTCAGAGATGTCTGCATGATTATATTGGCTGTGGGAGTAACCAAGGATATTATATATAAAGACTATGATGAACATGTCCAAGTACTGCTTGAACACATGGTTTATCAAGTTCATTAAAGTTGTTGTGGCATTGGTAAGACCAAAGGACATGACTAAGAATTCAAAGTGACCATATTGAGTTCTGAAGGTTGTTTTTGGGATGTCACATTCCCCAACTCTGAGTTGATGATAGTTTGATCTGAGGTCTATCTTGGAGAAATAACTGGCACCTTAAAGTTGCTCAAACGAGTCATCGATTCTAGGAAGTGGATACTTGTTCTTGACTATGACTTTATTTAGCTAATGGTAGTCAATGCACATTCTGAGAGAACCATCTTTCTTATGCATGAATAACACTAGCGCACCCTATGGGGACATACTTGGTCTGATTAATCCCTTATCTAGGAGATCCTTTAACTGCTCCTTCAGTTCTCTAAGTTCTGTAGGTTCCATTCTGTATAGAGGGATAGATATGGGCTGAGTATCTAAGAGAAGATCAATTCTAAAATAAATTTCCCATTCAGGAGGAACTCCGAGAAGATCTTTGGGAAACAGATCTGGGAATTCACATGGTACTAACACTGATTCAAGAGTAGGGTTTTCTGAACTAGAGTCCTGGACTCGAATGAGATTGTAGACACATCACTTAGATATTATTTTTCTAGATCGAAGGTTAGAAATAAGTTGACCCCTAACTGCTGAAGTACTACCCCTCCACTCTAGGATGGGTTTATTTGAAAATTGAAACTGGACAATTTTTTTCTGTAGCTGACTGAGGCATAGAAGGAATGAAGCTAATCCATGTCAAGAATGACATCAAAATCAATTATCTCTAATTCGACGAAGTTTACTAAAGTAACTTTCTGAGATATCAAAATCGGACAGTTCCAATAAACTCACATAGATATGATGGATTTACCTATTGGGGTAGAGACTTAAAAGGCTCTACAAAAATTTTGAGACTGACTCCAAAATCAACTGCTATATATCGAGTAATGAAGGACAAAGAAGCTCCTAGATCTAGCAAAGTTTAGACATGCAAATGATAAACTTGTAACGTACCAGTGACCACATCAGGAGAACTTTCCTGATCCCGCCGAGACTAAAAAGCATAGATTCTATTTGGCCATTGCCCACTGGTGGCACTGAAAGAGGCACCCTACTGATTCGAGCAAACAGACTGAGCTGGGGGCTGGGTATTCTCACTCTGCAAACCTACCTAAGGACACTGAGTAACTCTGTTCCCTGGATTTTCACGTCTAAAACACATATCGCTGCCAGCTTTGTAGATACCCTGGTGATTCCTACTGAACTTCTCGCAAAGATGATCTGTTCAGGCACTACTAACACTGCCCTGGGGCTTAAGACCTAATGCCTTATCTCTGTTGCCATCTTTGAATTTCAGCACCAGAGTAGTGGTTGAGGAAGGAGATGGAACTAAGGATTTTAGGGGGAACTAAGAATGATTCCCACCCTCTGTCTTAGGCTAAGCAAAATTAAAACTACCTATCTTTTCTCTCTTGTTCTCCCTCTTATTCCTTTTATTCTTGTCCTCCTCTATCTTCTGGGCATGGACCATGACCCTGGCTATGTCCATCTCCTTTATCAGCATTTCATTCCTAAACTCTTTGGCCATACTGCTAGACACCCCTAATACAAACTTATACAACTTAGATCTGCTATCTACTACAATATACGGGGCATATCTGGATAACTGAGTAAACTTGAGAAAATACTCCTATACTTTCATATTTCCCTACTTCAAATTAATAAACTCCAAAACCTTTGCTTCCCTCAACTCTAGTAGAAAGACCTATTTAGAAAAGCAACTGCGATCTTCTCCCATTCTATGGGCCATGCATCTGTGGCCCTCTCTGCTTTTCACTATTTAAACCATGAGTGAGCCATATCCTGTAACGGATATGTGGACAATTTAGTGCTTTTAACAGCAGTTACCCCCACGATATCAGTAACTTTCTGCACCTGATTAAGAAATTACTAAGGGTCCTTATCTGACTTAGACCTGATAAATGATGGAGGGTTTATTCGGGTAAAGTCTTAAATCCTAGAAGCAGCA
The DNA here is from genome assembly GCA_030864225.1 of Capsicum baccatum var. pendulum. Lineage (NCBI taxonomy): Eukaryota > Viridiplantae > Streptophyta > Magnoliopsida > Solanales > Solanaceae > Capsicum > Capsicum baccatum. The sequence continues at coordinate 229,952,336 of CM061558.1, read as the reverse complement.
ATATTGTCCATTGGTTTGTCCAGAACCATAACTGGACATTTATTCTGAGCTGCCACAAAAGGAGCTAGGGTGGTGAAGGCTACTCTGAACTCCGTGTGGGAGATAGCTTGCCCAAAGGATCTAGATGGATGGGCTGAGGGGCTGACTAGTCTCCTATTCCTATTTCCTGAGTCATCTTTGGAGGCATATTCTGTAAACGGAACAGAAACTAGGATTAGAAAGAGAGTGTAAATAGAGATCATGCTCACTCGCATTAAGTGAATACTGAAAGAAGGAAAATTATTCCTAAAAAATCTCGTAGCCTCCTGTCCATAAGTTTGGCACACAAAAAACCCATGCATAGACCCTACTAGATGTGGTTTTCAAACTTTCTAGGATGCTTTTGAACCTTAGGCTCTAATACTAAGCTTGTAACGCCCTGATTCTACATCTCGGATGCTACATGGTGCTCATAATCTCGAAGGACCACAAGCTAACCCATGACTGGTACCTGCTGCAATAACTATGTAATAAATACTATAATGATTATGGATAAAGGCAGAATCATGTTCCATAAGGTTCAAATCTAGAAATAAATCTAAATACGGCATCAAAATACCAAAACTGAATGTAAGTACTAAAAAATTGAACAACTGTCTGAAAATACTTTAGTCTGAAAAGCCTCTAAACTGTTTAAATTATGAAGTTGATGGGACAAGTCCCCAACTAACACCGACTACTGAACATAATACTAAAATACTGAAAATCAAAAGAATATCCTCAAACTATGAGGACTCACCATTTTTTTGAAATCTAAAGATCTGAACTGCTAAGGGTGCTCAGTAGCCCGTATGTCTGAACCTATGATATAAGACATCATAGCACAAAACAAAAGCATGTGTCAGTACTTTGAATGTATTGGTATGCTTAGTGAGGTAGGTTGAAATGCATGGGTCCATATGCATGAACAATACAAACTGAACAACATGAGTATGACTGAATAAGAGTACATGCATGAATACATAGATTGTAACTGAGATTGTGGTATTACTGAGTATTGAATCTAAATAGTAATAACTAATATATGAGTTTACTGATACTATATTACTGATTATCTGAATAACTGTATCTGACAGTCCTAAATTCTATTGAAGTATACTGAGTTTTGTACTGAGCTGAGTGAGTATGTTTGATAGTCCTAAATCTATAGAACTAAACTGAGTTCTGTTTTGAGACTGAGATATGAAATTGAGACTGTGGGAGGTAATCATCTAACTGACATTCCCCTCTCTAATATGATTGAGGTCTAACCTATAACCCCAGTTGGAAGGGTGTCAATACTATGCCACTGGTAAGGATAAGCTGTGAGTTAGCCCTCTCTAAAAAAAGCTCTTTCATCAACCCTTGCTGGGAGGATAACCGAATAAGATATAAAATACCTCATAATATCTAACAGGAAGATATCTCAACCTACGCTGGCTATGTAGTTCTGTAATGCAAGGATTGCTACTAAGGGTCAAAGCCTCTATTGGCAGGAATGTCACCATCCCTGGGTTCGCTCAATGTTAAATCCTACTCTCAACCGAATAGACGCTGAACTGATTTCTAGTCTGTACTAGGCTGGACTGAACTATTACTAATATTATTGTTTAACTGAACTGAACTAGATTCACTAATTTTCGTTGAATGATAGAATACTAATGAATTCTATTAGCTGATTGAGTTTACTGAGGTCTGGGCTGAGTACTAAACTACACCGGAATAGTACTGAGTCTACTAAGTTTTTCTTAAGTTCTGTGGCTGACTGAGAGTACTACTGATCATGACCTAAGTGGTACTATTCTATGACTGACCATGGCTCTAGGTAAACAACTAAATTGTCGGGTATAAATACCCCAGGTCTCGATAGCATAAATTAAGAGACATGGCACAAGTTTGAAATATGTAAGCTAAGTACTTGATCAACATTCATTCATTGGGACTTTTTAATACACACTTACATGGCATGAACAGGAATATATGATAAATGATATAATTTCACCATTCAACTCACATTCTTAATTTATCAATCTCTTGAAAAGCATAAAATAGGCACATAATATTAATCAACATGTGAGCACATAATTTCCAATATCAAATTCACAATTTGAAGGCTTTGGCATGATCTCACAGGATAACACATATAAATCAATTAACCCCACATGATATTTATCATGAAACATGGATTTGAAACTCAATTAATCATTATCAACATGAATATTATCAAACCCAATATGGAATTCATGAAATTCATATACTTGACATTTAAAAATAGTTTCTTGAACTCCAAGGGTAGATGGGACTCTTGGATGAACACTTCACATACCTTGATTACTACTTTTGAGAAGATCAAAGTGAGTTCTTGAGACTTGAATTCTTGAATTTGATAAGTCTAGGGCTTGCTCTTAGGAGAGTTTTATGAGTAAAGTATGAGATTTGGCCCTATAGGCTGATTAATTTTGTGTTAAGATTGTCTAAGCGTGGGGAAAATGACCCATTTTCTCCCACAACCCATATTAAAATAATACTGAATAGGGCTTCCCTCACATTGTGAGCCCTGGTTGGGTAAAATAGCCATCGTAATACAACCCCTACTTGGGTCAAGTATCCATCGCGGCACGACCTTTACTTGGTTTTCTGGCCCTCGCGATAAGGGGCTATCACGACCCTTCATTATTTTTTAGCATCTAAACTCGCCCTTATACTAGTCCAAAAAATTTGAAACTCTCTTGAGATCACCTACAAGTGACCCTGTTCATGAATCAATTTAAAAATTGACAAATTAAGGCCGGAAATAAAATCCTCCAAATTTAGAAGGCTGAAATGATTCTAAGTTTTGATACTTCGCTAAAATTTTCTAAGTCTAGGACCCCTTAACAAGCTTAAATGATTGATTTAAGCTAAAAATTTTGTGGGGTCTTACATCTAGCTCCTATGGGGAGGTTTATTTCTCATCTTAGAGCTTGGAGGTTAATCTCTAAAGGTTATCTTTATTATTTTGTATATGTTAAGTATTCTAACTCGAAGGGACTATCTTTTCAGTCAATCCCAGTGGTAAATGAGTTTCGTAAGGTCTTTCATGATGATCTTCCTAGTGTTTCTCCTGATAGAGAAATAGAGTTTTGAATTGACTTAGTTTCGGACACTCGTCCAATATCTATTCTTCTTTATAGAATGGCTCCATCTGGGTTAAGGTAACTCAAGGAGCAACTTAAAGATCTTATGGATAAGGGATTTATTTATCTAGTATATTGTCGTGGACTGCCCTGGTATTGTTCCTATTCAAGAAAGATGGTTCCCTTTGGATGTCCATTGACTACAGGAAGTTGAATAAGGTGATGGTCAAGAACAAGTATCCTCTCCCCAGGATAGATGATCTTTTTGATCTATTGCAAGGTGCCAAGTTCTTTTCTAATATAGATCCTTGATCAGGGTATCACCAACTAAAGATTAAGGAGGTGGATACCCCTAAGATGTCTTTTTGTACTTGGTGTGGGCACTTTGAATTCTTTGTTATGTCATTTAGATTGACTAATTCCCTTATTGCATTAATGGACTTTATGAACAGGGTTTTTAAAAGTTCTTGGATCTCTTTGTCATTGTATTTATTGATGACATTTTGGTTTATTCAAAAAGTGAGGTGGGTCATTCTAATCACCTTTGTGTGGTATTGTAGACCTTAAATAAATAACAGTTGTATGCCAAGTTCTCTAAGTCTGAGTTTTAGTTAAATGTTGTGACTTCTCTTGGTCATATTATTTCTAGCGAGGGGATCATGGTGGATCTGCAAAAGCTCATTGTGGTTAAGAGGTGGCCTTGACCCATGACTCCATTCGATATTGATAGCTTCTTGGGATTGCCTAGGTATTATAGGTGGTTTGTGGAAGGCTTTTCGTCGATAGCTGCTCCTTTGACTAAGTTGACTCAAAAAAGGTTAAGTTCTTATTATCGGATGCATGTGAGGGGAGTTTTGAGAAGTTAAAAGATAAGCTAACTTTGTGCGTAATTCAGACCTTACCGGTAGGTAATAATGGGTTTGTGTTCTATTATGATGCATCTTAAGTAGGTCTTGGTTGTGTGTTGATGCAGCATGGGAAGGTAGTTGCCTATGTTTTTAGAAAGTTGAAGGTACATGAGAGGAACTATCCTACTCTTAATTTAGAGTTGTTGGTGGTTGTGTTTGCTTTAAAAATATGGCAACATTATTTTATGATGTACACATGGACTTCTTTTCTATTCATAAGAGTCTACAGTATGTGTTCACTCAGAAGGAGCTTAATCTCAGGAAGAGGAGATAGCTGGAGCTTCTTAAGAACTATGATACGAGTCTTCACTATCACCCAAGTAAGTCTAACGTGGTTGCTGATGCTCTTAATATGTTGTCCATAGGGAGTTTAGTTCATGTGGAGGAAGGAAAGAGGGAATTAGTGAGAGATATTCATTGCTTTGCTAATAATAAAGTTTGCCTCTTCGACTCTAAGAAAAGAGGTATAATGGTACAAGAAATTGTTTGCTCATCTCTTGTTGTGGATCTCAAGGAGAAGCAAGTACTGGATCCTATCTTGATAAAAATCAAGGGTGATATTGGTGAGCAAAAAGTAATGGTGTTTGAGATTAGTGGTGACAGTACTTTATGGTACAATGAGAGGTTGTGTGTTCCTGATGTTGACAGTTTTTAGTAAAGAAGTTTTGCTAAGGTGCATGAGTCGTGCTATGTCATTCATCCTAGTTCCACAAAGATATATCATGATCTTAATGAGATGTAGTTGTGGAATGGTATGAAGAGGGATGTGATTGATTTTGTGGCCAAGTGCTTGGTATGTGAACAAGTGAAAGTTGAACACATGCGAGCTGGTGGGTCATATCAAGAGATTATTTGTCCAGAATGGAAATGGAAGGTAATCAATATAGATTTTGTTACCGAGCTTCCCCGATCTCAGAATCAATATGATTTGATTTGGGTCATCATGGATAGGATGACAAAATCTGCTCACTTTTTGCCAGTGAGGACTACCATTTTGGTGGAGGATTATGCAAAGTTATATCTTCAGGATATTATGAAGCTGTATGGGGTACTTATTTTGATTATTTTTTTTATCGTGGCACACAGTTTACATCTCATTTCTGGTAGTCTTTTTAGAAAGGGTTGGGTACTAAGGTTAGTCTAAGTACTACTTTTCATTTACAGATGGATGGACAAGTATAAAGAACTATTAAGACATTTAAGGATATTCTTTGGGCTTGTTTGATCAATTATGGTGGCAATTGGGTTGAGCATCTACCTTTAGTAGAGTTTTCTTACAACAATAGCTATCATTCAAGTATTAGTATGGCTCTTTTCAAGGCATTGTATGGTAGGATGTGTAGATCTCCTATTAGTTGGTTTGAGCTTTAGTAGGCATATATGTTTGGTCCTGACTTGGTTTACCAGGCTATGGAATAGGTAAAGGTGATTTGGGATAGTCTTAAGGCTGCCAAAGTTGCCAAAAGACCTATGCGGATGTTAGGTGTAGAAACTTGGAGTTTGAGGTTGGGGATAAGGTTTTCCTTAAGGTATCTCCCATGAAGGGAGTAGTGTGGTTTGGTAATATAGGAAAGCTCAGTCCCCGATATGTTGGTCCTTTTGAGATTCTACGGAGGCTTGGTCATTTTGCTTACGAGTTATAGTTACCTTCTAGCTTAATTTTGGTTTATTCGGTATTTTATGTCTGTATGTTGAGGAAGTGTCTTGGTGATCTTTCTTTGATTGTTCCTTTGGAAGGGTTGGCTATCTCAGACTCTTTGTCTTATGAAAAGGTCCTAGTTGAGATCTTGAATAGGTAGGTTAGTCGGTTGCGGATAAATTATCTGGCTTTGGTTAAGGTTTTATGAAAGAACCTTAAGGTAGAAGAAGCTACAGGGGAAGCGGAAGATGAGATAAAGCCAAGTATCTAGATCAATTTTCTAATCTTGGGATTTATGTGGAAGGTATGTGTCTTCAACACATCTTTATTTTCTAATCTTGTTAAAGGAAAGATTAATGTTTTTGTCTCTGTGCTTTCAAACTTTGTTTTGGATTGGAAATATATTTGATAATGCAAATGACTCATGCGTGTGGCTATCCCTACCTTGTCAGTCATTTGGGGACGAATGTTTCTAGTGGGGGAGAATAAAATACCCTACTTTTTGGACCTTAGAAAATTTCTTAGAATTTAGGTTTCTAGAACCAATATGACTCATGGATACGATATGTATGGTGGGGTGCGGAGGGTATGGTCCAATCTTATGCTTAACAGTATTAGTTGGTGGGATGGATTTTGGACACTGGAATAGGTACGACTTGGTGGTATGAGTCATATAGTTGGATTCGGATTGTTTAGTTCCTTCACTTAACCTTAACCTTAAGTGGGATCTAAGTATGAGTGGCTCACCAGGAGCCATAAGCCAGGGTATGAGTCATACCCAGGACTCGTGTGGTGGATAGTGATCAAACCTTCTATGTTCTATCATTCCAGGGATACGAATGAAGGGTACAGATCGTATTCTATCAATACAAATTGGGTAGGATGAGTCATACATTGGACAGTATTGGGTCCAAGGGTTAAGGATTAGGATACGACTGATGGGTACAACTACTATCCAGAGGTATGACTCGTGAGGGTCAATCGTACCCCAGTGATGAGATTTTGTGTAACTTAAGTCAGGGTATTCTGGATATTTCCCCACATATCTGAATAAGGTCCCCAACTTCTAACTCCTTTGGGAGGCTATTCACTATATTATTCTATTCATTAACACTTATAAACTCTTCCTAAATACTCTGTAATCCTCTCAAAAGCTTTTGGGCAAGAAAGCAAGGGTTTCAACTAGAGGACTAATTTGGGGATCTTGTTGGTGATTTATCTCCATCTACTTTGATAATTAAGGCATGTTTTCCTCCCTCATTTTTAGTTCCAACTAAAGGCATGGTTTTATATAATGTTCTTATGAGTTCATTATTGTATGATTTTTGGTTTTGAAATTTGATTTGGGGTTTTTGGTTATAAATGCTTGGTTATGATTTTCCCATGTTTTAATTATGCTTTTGTATGAATTAATGGTGGTTTTTGATAATTGGCTGCATGAAAATGGTTCTGTGGTAATGGACTTTGGTTTTGGAAATACAATGCCCCTAGCGTGTTTGATAAAAACATTATAATATCACTTTTTTCATTAGAACTTATGCATGGTTTAAAACTTGGTAATGGAAGCCTAAATGGTATGAGTAGTTTAAATGGTTTAAAATGGATTGGAAAGTCCTTGGTGGCCATGGTTTTGGTTAACTGGAAATCATGAAGGGTACATGGAATCCCTTAAACCTATGTATGGTTGGCAAATGGACAATCTTTCAAGATATTATTAGTATGACGATACCTTTATTAATGGCCTTAGTTAATAAATGGTTAATGGATTCGTTGGATGCTGGTTAATGGTTTTAATTGGGAAATAATGGTTGGGTGTGTAGCAAAGCCTTGGAAGGTATAGGTCCTGGGGGGACCAAAACTTGAAACTCATATTTGCCGATATGAGGTTTGTCTTGGTGACTGTGTGCATGATGTCACACTATATTTTGGGGGATGTACTAGTCATCCTAGGTTTTATTCCCTGGTCGTGTGGCTTCACGCACTAGAGCCTTTTTAGTAGGGAAAGCTGAACCCATATATCCCATGGGTCATTTAGGATGGCAAAGCTACACAACCTAGGTAAAGGTTTTAACGACATGCTAATCACAGTCCCCTTTACCGGCATGGTTATAGATATATATGTACGGTTGTGTTCATATGGATGGTTTTACTTGGTTATATAAATGGCATTATTTTATCCTTATCCTGAGGTTATGCTAGCAATCACTTGCTAACCCATCTTCGAGCGGTTGTATACCCATGTTATATAGGAACTGGCATTCTACTCCTCTTACAGAGTGATTAACTCAGGGACAACTGATAATTTAAGTGGTGAGCTTCAATTTTATTGAAACATTTCATGTTATGGATATTTCTATAGACTTTGATTTTATCTTGGACATTGGTTTTTGTTATGGTTTGGGGCATGCCCCAACTGTATATTTTTACTCTTTTTGTTAGAGGCTTTATGGTACTGCTATGGATCGGAATGGGTGGGATCGGTATTGGTGTCGTCCTAGGAATTGAAATAAGCTAGTGGGTTAACATCATTGGACTTAAGTTCTCACTGTTCCATCGTATTTTATTCTGGGATTAATCATATTATGTTTTGGAACTTATTTGGTCTTATCCTAGTTTATGACCCTTGTTTTGGTATCGATTTGGAATGGTTGTCTGGTCTAGTTGGTACAATTTGGTGTGATGGGATGACTTGATAGGGTTGGTCTAGGAATAGACCTATCCCAAAGTCAGTACTTGTGCAGTTATACTACCATGCTATTTGATCGGTACTCAGCCAACTCAAGGTATTCTAATAGTGGTTGGGTTGGGTAACAGGGAGTGGTCCCCGATCCTGGATAGACTTGGGATGCCCATTAACATAAGACCCCTGGATGGGTCGGGTTAATTATAGGCCTTGAAGGAACAACATTTGTATGCCACATTCTCCAAGAATGAGTTTTTGTTGAGCATTGTAACTTTTCTTGGTTATATCATTTCTAGAAAAGGGATAATTGTGAACCCTCAAAAGGTGATGGTGGTGAAAAAGTGGCCTAGACCCCCACCTCCAACCGACATTAAGATCTGGCTGGGTATCATCGGTAGTTTGTGGAAAGATTTTTTATGATAGCTTCTCCTTTAACTAAGTTGAGTTAGAAAAAGGCAAAGTTGTCTTGGTCGGATGCTTGTGAGGGGAGTTTTGTGAAGTTGAAAGATAATCCAATTTCGGCTCCAGTTTTGACATTACTAGAAGGTAATGAGGGGTTTGTGGATTACTGTGATTCATTTAGGGTGGGACTTAGTTCTGTCTTGATAAAGCATGGGAATGTGATTGTCTATGCTTCTAGGCAGCGGAAGGTGCATGAGGGAATTACCCATCTCATGATTTGGAGCTGTTGGCAGTGGTTTTTTCTTTGAAAATATGGCAACATTATTTGTATGGAGTGCATGTAGACATCTTTTCTGATCATAAGAGTCTAGAATATGTGTTCACTCATTAAAGAGATAAATCTCAAGAAGAAGAGATGGGTGGAGCTTCTCAAGCACTATGATATAAGTCTTCACTATCATGCAGTTAAAGCTAACGTGGTAGCTGATCCTCATGTGTTGATTAGTACTATGTGCATATACAATGCCTTCCAAGTCGTTTAATGAGTTATTCATGTGAATTAAATAGTGAGATTATATAATGTTAGCATGTATACTAGTGCATGCCATTCAAGTGTTTGATAAAATTCCTCTACAGAGGCATTATGAACAAGTGTTCATTTCTATGCTATGCAAGATCATGTGATGCTTTACTTTTCATGCTATCGAGTCCTGGGGGTATTTAATACCCAACAATTTAGTTGTTTACATAGAGCCAATGTCAGTTATAGAATACTCTCAGTTATGTCAAGATATGTAGAACTCTCAATCAGTTACAAAACTCAGGAAAAACTTAGTAGACTCAGTATCAGCGCAGTCCAGTTCAGTATTCAGTTCAGACCTCAGTAAATTTAGTTAGTTAACAGAATTTAATAGTATTTCGTAAGTCAACGGAACTTAATGAACTCAGTTCAGTTCCATTAGAAAGTATAATCAGTAACCGTTCAGTCAAACCTAGTATGAACGAGGAATCAATTCAACGTCTATTCAGTTGGGAGTAGGATTCAGCACCGAGAAAACTCAGGGATGGGGGTATTCCTACCAGCAGAGGGTTTGACCCTTAATAGCAATCCCTGTGTTACAGAACTACGTAGTCAGCTCTAGTTGAGATATCTTCTTGCCAAACTAGGGTTTATACATATCATACAAGTTTTCCTGGTAGTGAGGATTGATGAAAGAGCTTTCTGTCAGAGAGGGTTAACTCACAGTTATCTTTACCCATGGAATGGTACTGACACCCTTCCAACTGGGGTTATAGGTTGGACCTCAATCTATTCACAAAGCGGTATATTGGTTAAGTGATTAACTCCCACAGTCTCAGTTTGAGTTCCAGTCTCAGTATAGAACTCAGTTCAGTTCTACAGAATCAGGACTGTCAAATACAGCCACTAATTTTAGTACAAAACTCGACACAGTTCCATAGAATCAGGACTGTCAGATATAGTCATTTAGCTATCAGTTATATAGTATCAGTAAACTTAGATATCAGTAAATGAGTAATCCAGAACTCAGTATGTAGTGTTATTATGATCTCAGTTACAGTTTCCGTATTCATGCATGTATTCTCATTTATTTATACTCTTATTATTCAGTCAGTAGTGTTCATGGATATGAACCGATGCACTTCAGTCTACCTCACTAGCATACCAGTACATTCAAAGTACTAATGCATACCTTTCTTTTGCACTATGATGTCTTATATGAAGCATTGGATCCAGATCAAACGTAGCAGCCCGATCCATCAGCAGCAAACTAGTGGTGAGTCCTTATTATTCGAGGACAGACATATTTTTTTTAGTATTTTAGTACTCAAGTTATTTCAATAGTCGAAGTTAGTTGGGACTTGTCCCATCAGCTCCTTGTTCAGATAGTAGATACTTTTCAAACAAATGTATTAGTATTCAATTTTCAGTATTCAGTATTTACTTTTAGTTTGAACCTTATGGCAAGTTTCCACCTAATTTCTGTATAATGATAGTATTATTATTCAGTTATTGTAGCAGGTACCGGTTATGGGTTAGATTGTGGTCCCTCGGGATTATGAGTAACGTGTATCATTCGAGGTACAGAATCAGGGCGTTACAAACTTGGTATCAGAGCCTAAGATTCAATAGAGTCCTAGGAAGTCTGAAGCCGCATCTAGTAGAGTCTTATGCATGAGTGTATAGCGCACAACACTTATGGACAGAAGGCTAAGAAATGTTTTAGGAAAAGTTTTGCTTCTTTCAATAATCATGTCATGCGAGTGAACAAGATCTCAAGTTAAACTCTCAGTCTAATACGTTCTCCCTTTTTCGTTTACAGAACATGCCTTCCAAAAAGTCTAACGAAAGGAGAACCGAAAATCAGTTAGCACCTCAGCCCATTCAAGTAGATGCCCTGGACGAACATGTCTCCCACTGACAGCACCCAAGCGCACACGCAAGTGTACATGGTCTTATCAAGTAGTAAAGTGTCTTTAAGAAAGCCCAAGTATCAATCTCTCAGGGACTTGCGTTCGCCGCCTATCTAATTTTAGTTTAACTAATTGAGGAGAGTAGCAAATAAAGTTGTAATTTTGTAAATTAAAACTAATATAAACTAATGCGTAAAAATAAAATACTTGGGACAATTAATGGAAGAAAGCCCAGGGTTGAGGCATTTTGAACAATCATACAAATCTCTATTCCTATCGCAGTTTAGTGTGTTATCGGATTAATGATTCGCAAGGGTTATGCCACGATCTTGGTCTCCTGACCTCAAATCTTATATCTATTAAATATTGTAACTACAACTCCCGCAGAGATACAATAATTCTTCTAGATTCAATAAGTTATCTTCTTGCAATTGAACTAAACAAGGCTTCTAGGTATATCCCTATCCTAGAGGCTAATTCAAATCCCTTTTTTCATAAAAGAATAAGAACCTTGTTCCCTAATTTCTTTTTTATATCTTATGATTCTCCTCCCGGATTCACATAAAAATATAGATTTATTCTAATGGTAGCTAATCATTAAAATAGTAGGCTCAAGAAATTAAGAACAACCCATATGATAATCCAAAATTAAACTACAATAAAGAATATTAAAAAGTATTCATGTTCTTGGCCTCAACCCCGAAAAGAGGGTTTTAGTCTTTAATGGAAATATTCATCATCCAATCCCTTGGAATGATGATACAAACAATAAAAAAAAACTAAATTAAAGAATGAAAAAACCTAAAAATAAGTTGTGGTATCCTCCAATGATGTTCCTAGTTCATCTAGGGTTTCCAAGAGATCCTAAGATGATCAAAACGGAGTTTGAGACGTTATATTTATAGTATACAAGTCATAAACTGACTTGTATTTGATTTCCATGCTATTTTACTTCAGCTGGGAAGAATTATCCCCATTTCGGGCTTCAGCGCGATGCGGAGACATGCAAATTCACAATTGTCAAAAAATCTGTCAAATTCCAGTAGCTGTTCGCAATTTCAACGCGTCGCGAGGCCTTTGGAAACTCCAAATTAAGCTACACGTGCCATATTTCCAAAACCGTGGGCCTCTTATGAATCAAGTGATGTTTTTAAATCCTCTATTTTCCACCTGTACATTCCACACTCTCCCAATAATTTTTCGGGGTCCAACTTGCGTTTTGTGCTTTTGTTGAGCATTTCGAGCCTTATTGAGTTGTTTCCACTTGATTTGAAGTTTGTACATCCTTAATATATCAGCATAATACATGAAACAAGCATCCTAAATCATTAAAAACATCAATTAAGAGCTCAAAACAACACAACATCCTCACCGATGAACTGGAAACACAAGCTAAGCATAGGCTAAATTCATATTGAGTTTTAACTCATTGTTTTCACTCTTTTCATGATCCAATTGACCCTTGAACATTATAAATAAGTTGTTTCACATATAAAAACATACTAAAAACCTTATTAACTCATTAAAATACATTAGAACTCAAAACAAATAGACTAGAAAAACACCTAGCTCAAGCTAGTCACACTAGTTTTCTCAGTTGAACTCTAAATGGTCGAATTGAATCAAAACTTGTGTGGAAACACCATTAAACATTGTAAACACATACTTGGAAACATAATTGATCATTTATATCATTATTAACATATATAGCATAATAATAATCCTCAAAACAAGGCTAAATAAGCTAGAATAGTAGCGCTAGAATTCACCCAACATCACCACCCCACACTTAAATCCTTGTTCGTCCTCGAAAAATTATTAACTATAAACACCATGAGCTGAAGAGACTCCACACTTATATTACATTCAAGACACTCAAGCTAGCACTACAATGACTACATGGAATGCAAGTTTCTACACTAAGTATGTTATGCACAATTGAAATCTTAAGAATCCTACTTCCTAAACATCCTAGCCTCAAGAATGGACTCCACAAGTAGAAAACTCATGCACATAATTCAGTTAAAGACATCTTACAAATCTCCCATATTCATCAAACATGTGCCGCTCAAACAAGAGAGTTACCCACAATCACTCAAAATAATGCAATTTATAATGTAATGGGTACAACAATCAAATTACGCTCACTCTCACAAAGAATTCACAAGTTACACATAATGAACCATAGGCTTGACATTAGTGTAGTGTTCCACTAATAGTCGAATGTAAAGCTTAGGATCAATTAGGACTTTTTCGGATTGTAATGTAGGCTAAGGGACAGGTAGGAACTATTTTGGCCAAGAATAGTGACTGGCCTCTCTAAGCCCTTTAATACACTACATTATACATTTAAAACCAATCTTCAACAACAAAATTATACCACTTTTGTCTACCCATATCTTTTATTTTTGCCCCATCTCTTTTAAGCATTTTCACTAACACTTGGTTGCCACATAGTTTACTACCACATGAATCAATTTTTCTCTTTCTTCACAATCATGGCAATATTTTCAGCATAAATTATACTACAACCATCCACCACACATCAATTATACACCAATAACTATTACCTTAGGGCATCATTTCACCTTTTTATTATTCAATTTCTCAAACTCCTTTCGTAAATTCATTTTCTTTTTCAATTAAAGCACATAAAATCTTTTTGGATCAAATTATGGTCTATCCAAGAAGGGATTAGGCTACTTATGAGATTACCAAAGAAAAAGCTAAAGGCTCAATGGGGGTTAACTAGAATAATGCACAAGGGTAGGTAAAAAGAAGGTATAAAACATTGTTATCAAAGAAATGCCTATATCATATCCTAAACCCACATTCTTTATTTTGCTTTATACACATACCGGGCAAGTTCTAGACATCACATGGAACAAGGAATACACAAAAATCTCACACAGACATGGCACATGCTCAAATCAATAGGATCATCATAGACAACCGACCAAACAATAGAATGTATTCAAAATTACGCCAACAAATAGTAGAGTCACAAAACATGAGCCTAAGATTCTAAAAAATAGTAATTCACTCAACCAACATGCTTTTTTCAACAAACCTACTTTCATTATGTAATCAAAAATAGAACCAATAAGAATATCTCACTTATTTCTAACCTAATTTTTTTTTAAATTGAGTCAAAATTTGGGAATTTCCCCACCCAACACTTTAAAATCTACTTTTTCCCCAAAGTGAATTTACAAGAAATAGAAATACTCCCTGAGGACCCTAGGCCTAGCTAGTAGCATCTTCACATAAAGAGGGGATCCCGGGAACCCCACACTCCATCTTTGCCATGCTTCACGCTCAAGTTTACGGTACTCATACTTTCCATTAACCTGTGACTCAACCAAAAATAAAAAACTATGTGAAATAAAAAATAAAAACTGAAAATAAAACCTACTTAACTTGGGTTGCCTCCCAAGAAGTTCCAAATTTAGTGTCGTGGCATGACCCAATCAACTTTTTCCTCCACCTTGAGGATATGAATTTCACCCCCAACATCGCATCCGTCTTTTTGCCTCGATCATATAGAGGTGGTACAGAGATTAATGAATCAAGTAATGGATGATGCATGATGAACCACTCGACCTTGAGGTGAGGTGTGTTTTTATATTGCTTATTCGGTGTAAAATCAAGAATATACAATTCTTGTTCCTCATCTTCACACTCTTCCACTATTTTAAATGATTCCATAGACAAGACATCATCTAAACATAATGTAGAAAAGGGCTTGGAGTACGGCCCAATAAATCCTTCTTCAAAATTTATACTATCCTCAACACTCTCACTCTTATTCACCTTCTCAATTTCAGTTTCAAAAGAAAGATGGCAGTAGAGTGGCTGCAATTCTTGTGGTAGTGGTGGTATATCCTTAACTCCATAGTTGTCTCTGTAAATATGATTAAAATCAGGATTAAAAGCACACATATCTGCAGAGTGATATAGACTATAACAAACCACATACCAACTTTTGGGTTGCCCCAAAGTTTGGAAACAAACAGGTCCCCTCCAAATGCTTGGATCAAAATTTGGACAAAAAGCCTCATGGTGAGGTCCTCCACAAAAATGATAAGAATCATCATCCCTAAAAAACTATCTATCTAAGAATGACAACTCAAGAAGAGTGTGAGAAAAATAGAAATAAAAAAAAATAAAAAGAAACAAAAAAAAACAAAAACTATTAACAATTCAATATAGAAAAACTAAAATTAAGATAGTTTCCTAATTACAAGTCCCTGGCAACGGCGCCAAAAACTTGACAGTTCCCAACCGTACACGAAAGTATACGTGGTCTTATCAAGTAATATAGTGGTTTCAAGGAAGACAAAGTATCGATCTCTCAAGGACCCATCTGTCACGCGGGTGACCCAAGTTCGATCCCCGGCAATGGCGCCAAGAACTTGACAGCAACCAAGCGTACACGCAAGTATACGTTGTCTTATCAAGTAGTAAAGTGTCTTTCATAAAGCCCAAGTATTGATCTCTCAGGGACTTGCGTTCGCCGTCTATCTAATTCTAGTTTAACTAATTGCGGAGAGTAGCAAAAAAAGATGTAATTTTATAAATTAAAACTAATATAAACTAATGCATAAAAACAAAATACTTGGGACAATAAATGGAAGAAAGCCCAGGGTTAAGGCATTTCGAACAATCATACAAATCTTTATTCCTATCTCAGTTTAGTTGGTTATTGGATTGATGATTCTCAAGGATTATGCCACGATCTTGGTCTCCCGACCTCAAATCTTCTATCTATGGAATTTTACAACTACAACTCCTGCAGAGATACAATAATTCTTCTAGATTCAATAAGTTATCTTCTTGCAATTGAACCAAACAAGGCTTCTAGGTATATCCCTATCCTAGATGCTAATTCGAATCCCTTTTTTCATAAAAGAATAAGAACCTTGTTCCCTAATTTCTTCTTTATATCTTATGATTCTCATCCCTGATTCACATAAGAATATAGATTTATTCTAATTGTAGCTAATCATTAAGATAGTAGGCTCAAGAAATTAACAACAACCCAAATGATAATCCAAAATTAAACTACAATAAAGAATATTAAAAAGTATTCATGTTCTTGGACTCAACCCCAGAAAGAGGGTTTTAGTCTTTACTGGAAATATTCATCATCCAATCCCTTGGAATGAGGATTCAAACCATAAAAAAACTAAATTAAAGTATGAAAAAACCTAAAAATAAGATGTGGTATCCTCCAATGATGTTCCAAGTTGATCTAGGGTTTCCAACAGGTCCCAAGATGATCAAAACGGAGTTTGAGACGTTATATTTATAGTATCCAAGTCCTAAACCGACTTGTATTTGGTTTCCATGCTATTTTTCTTCAGCTGGGAAGAATTATCCCAATTTTGGGCATCGGCGAGATGCAGAGACATGCAAATTTACAATTGTCAAAAACTCTGTCAAATTCCAGTAGCTATTTGCAATTTCAACCCATCGCGGGGCCTTCAAAAACTCCAAATTAAGCTACACATGCCATATTTACAAAGCCTTAGGCCTCTTATGAATCCAGTGATGTTTTGAACTCCTCTATTGGCCACCTATACAGTCTACACTCGCCCAATACTTTTCTGGGGTCCAATTTGCATCCAATTTGCGTCTTGTGCTTTTGTTGAGCATTCTGAGCCTTATTGAGTTATTTCCACTTGATTTGAAGCTTTTATATCTTAATATATCGTAATAATCCATGCACCAAGCATCCTAAATCATTAAAAACATCAATTAAGAGGTCAACATAACACAACATCCTCACCGATGAATTAGAAACATGAGCTAAGAATAGGCTAAATTCATATTAAGCTTTAACTCATTGTTTTCACTCTTTTCTTGATCCAATTGACCCTTGAACATTATAAAAAAAGTTGTTTCACATATAAAAACATACTACCAACCTTATTAACTCATTAAAATACTTTAGAACTCAACAAAATAGACTAGAAAAACACGTAGCTCAAGTTAGTCACACTAGTTTTGTCGGTTGAACTCTAAATGGTTGAATTGAATCAAAACTTGTGAGTAAACACCATTAAACATTCTAAATACATACTTGGACATATAATTTCTCGTTTATATCATTATTACCATATATATAATAATAATCATCCTCAAAACATGGCTAAAAAAGCTAGAATAGTAGCACTAGAATTCATAAATTAACCCAACATCACCCACGCTGAATTCAGAGCAGCTTTCACCACCATAGCTCATTATGTGGCAGCCCATAATAAATTCACAGCTATCATTCCGGCCAACCCATGGCCAATACTGATGTAGTCAAGATTTGAGACTTCACCTGAATGAACCCTCCATTTTTTATCGGGTCAAAGTCAGATGTAGACCCATAGGAATTTCTTGATCAGGTACAGAAGGTTGCAGAATTTATGGGGGTGACAGCTAGTGAGAGTGCTAATCTAGCTACATATCATTTAGAGGATGTGGATTACTCATGGTTTAAATAGTGGAGAGCAGAGAGAGTTGTAGATGCAGGTCCCATAGAATGGGTGGAGTTTGCTATTACTTTTTTGGATAGGTTCTTCCCGCTAGAGTTAAGGGAAGAAAAAGTTTTAGAATTTATAAATTTGAAGTAGGGAAACATGATGGTACAAGAGTATTCTCTTAAGTTTACTTAATTAGCCAAATACGTTCCTTATATGGTAGCATATAGCAAATCTAAGATGACTAAGTTTGTGTGTATCATGTCTAATATTGTTGTCAATGAGTGTAAGACCGTAATTTTGATTAATGAGATGGACATATCCAAGCTCATGCTCTATGCTTAGCAGATAGAGGAGGCTAAGAATAAAAACAAGGGGAGGGAGAATAAGAGAGCTAGAATAGGTAGCTTCAACTTTACCCATCCTAAGTTAGAGAGTGGTAATCATTCTCAGTTCTTCTTAAAATATTTAGTTCCAGCTCCATCCTCAGCCAGTGCTCCAGTGCTAAAATTCAAAGAAAACAATAGAGATAGGGCGTTAGGTCCTAAACCCCATGGTAGTGTTAGTAGTGCTGGAATAAAACATCTCTGCCAGAAGTATGGCAAAAATCATCAGGATGTCTATAAAGCTGACAATGATGTATGTTTTGGATATGCCAAGCTAGGCCACAGAGTTATACAGTGTCCTCAGGTGGATTCAAAGAGTCAGCATAACCGCCCATTAGCTCAGTCTGATTGTCCAAATTAGCAGGGTGTTGCTTCCAGTACCACCAGTGGGCAATGCAAAAATAGACTCTGTGCACTTTATTCTTGATAGTATTAGGAAAGTTCTCCTGATGTGGTCACTGCTACGTTACAAGTTTTCCATTTGCATGTTTATGCTTTGCTAGATCTAGGAGCTTTTTTGTCCTTTGTAACTTCTTATATAGCTATTGACTTTGGGGTTAGTCCTGAAATTCTAGTAGAGTCTTTCTCTGTATCTACCCTAGTAGGTAAATCTACCATAGCTCGGAGGGTATACAGGAACTGTCCGGTTATGGTATCTCAGAAAGTCACTTCAGCAAACTTAGTCAAATTAGAGATCACCGATTTTGATGTCATTATCAACATGGATTGGATTTATTCCTTCTATGCCTCAGTTGACTATAGAAATAGAATTGTCTAGTTTTAGTTTCCAAATGAGCCCATCCTAGAGTGGAGGGGTAGTGTAACGATCCTCCCGGTCGTTTTTGATATTTTCTCATATTCCCTATTTTAGTTCTCCTTATAGTTTGTAACTAGATTTATGACTTATGAAGATGGATAGTATCGATCTTGAGGTGTTTCAAAGTGAGTTATGTCATTAGTTGGGTATTTTTAAAAATGAATTTAATTAGAGACTTAATGGTTCAAAGTTTTAATTTATTAACTTATGTGGTCAATACAAGAAGTAAATTAAGTTGTTAGGGTTACCATATATAATAACAAGAGCATCAGGAAATTTAGAGAAAGAGGGGCACAACACTTTCTACACTGTTTCACATTCACCACTTCAGAATAGAGTATCTACGCCTCTAATTTTGATGATCTGGAGATTTTACAAAAAGGAAAGACCCTTACAAATTATATTGCATTCAGATTCTACAATTGAGATAGGTTACGATTTAATTAAAGTATAGACTTGACTTAATTGTGTGTAGGCTTCTAAATTAGATACTTGTTGATTGGTATTCAGACATGCTTGAAATTGTTGATGTTTGGATTGTTAATGCATGTATAAATAATTATTGAAAATTTACTTAATGGAATTATCTTGTGACTTTAACTGTACTTGTAAACTTAGTGCATTGTGTTGTATGTTGTGAGGTTGTGTGAATTGATATTGATAATACTTGTTTATGTTGGATCAGGTACCACGCTGGTATGGATATGTGTGTGTTGTATTAGGTACCACGCTGGTATAGATATGTATATGTTAGATCAGGTACTATGCCGATACGGATATGTATATGTTGGATTGGGTAGCATGCCGGTACGGATATGTATATGTCAGATCAGGTACCACGCCGGTATGGATATATATATGTTAGATCGGTTACCAATTCAGTACGGATATGTATATGTTGGATCGGGTACCCCACCAGTACTGATATATATATGTTAGATCGGGTACCATGCAGGTACGGATATGTATATGTTGGATTGGGTTCCACGCCAGCACGAATATATATATATATATATATATATATATATATATATATATATATATTGGATCGGGTACCACGCTGGTACGGATATGTATATGTTGGATTAGTTACCACGCTGGTATGGTACATAAACATTGATATGACTATTTTGGAAAAAATAAGTCCCTTAGCATGTGCGTACATATTTGTGTTGGTTCTGTGGATTTTTTACAATATGGTTGATACTCTTGATGGCTATGTGACTTATATGTGAGCCTTATTTGACCTACTGTTTCTACATTGTTGATTTATTGAGTATTTATTTGGTGATGATGCTTGTCTACCTGTTATTTGATTTATGTTGTGTACATACTATTAAATTGAGTTGGCCTATGATACCTACCAGTACATAGTGGTTTGTACTGATACTACCTGTGCTATTCTTTTATTGAGTGTAGAAAGTGTTTTAGAGGTTTAGACATGACCTCATCTCTAGAGTTTCATAGAAGATCTTGATCCAAGGGTGAGCACTCCGTCTCTAGGCTGTGATGGATCATCTTATTTGTTCTTGTCCATCTTTCAGGAAATGAAATATTCTTTATTTACTTTATTTTTGGATATTTCTTTAGACATGATCTTTATTAGTAGTTCTTGTACGATGACTTTCGGGTCTTGGGGGCTTTAGTAAGTAGTTTGTTTGACTTCTGCATTAATAATTATTAGTCCTGGATTATTTTTATTATGTTAATTTATAATGATATCATTGTAATATTAATGAAGTGTTCGGATAATGGTTCGAATTAGATAGTTCTCCCAAAGAAAGATTAGTGTGGGTGCCACTCATGGGCTTTTTGGTCGTGAGAAAGTTGGTATCAAAGCCCTAGGTTCATCGATCTCATCGTACAAGAACATGTCTAGTAGAGTCTTGCAGAATGGTGCAGAGATGTTTGTACTTTTCTTTGATAGGCTATAAGACACTAGGAAAATTCAAATTCTTCTTTCTTACATGCTATTACTTGAATTCAATTGGTATTTGGTGATTCCAATTTGTATCTGTTAATAAGAGCAATGTCGAGTAGAGTTCCATAGATTGGTGTGTAGGGCCTCACACCAAATCTTTATAAGGATATGAGGCATGTAGAATTCATTTTCCTTTCTTTCTCTCTTCGTGCCATCCTAATCTTGGACTACTACATTGAATCCAATTAGAATCTTGATAATTTCGATTGGTATCTTAATAATTTTTAATAAAAATCTAGGAGACTTCAATTGGTATCTGTTAATAAGGTCTAAAAGTCATTATTAATCAGTAGAGACTTGTGAAAGTTGTAAACTTATTGATTGCTTGTGTTTGATATTTTGCTAAACTTGTGTTACTGGATTTTGTCATTGTTGTGAATTGTTTTGTTAAGTGAAGAAAATTGAGTAAGTTGTTTTTGTTGATATATGATGGAATGATTTGATTTCTTGTTATTATGAAACTAGAAATTCTATGGTGCTTATTTATTTTTGGTACTATTATACTGATGAGATTGATGGTATGAGAATTGAGAGGATGATATGAGAATATGATGTAAAGAAAAGACGGTGAAAAAGTGATATGACTAAGAGACTGAGGTGATATGTATTTTCCGTAATGAGAGGTTCTTTTAATGATGTTGTGGATAGATCCGTGTGTAGTTCAATTATTTGATATTATTTAGGGTTCCTTGTGTGGTTCGGCCATTGGGATCGTATTTAAAATTTTTGTGCCGTTCTATTATTAAAATTATAATGGGTTCCTTGTGAGGACTAGCTAATTGACACTATCTTTGATTCCTTATGTGAGCAAATTCTTAATGCTTCGCAAAATAATGAGTTTTAAATAAAAGTGACAAAAACTAGTAGAGGTTGTTGATACTTATAGAATTTGATTGATGACTTTTCTGGAATGTGATATTGGTGATGAGACTGTCAATGACCTATAATCGATATATTTTGTTTGGCCTTTCTTATGTGCTAGTGGTATGGGGACCACTCTTAAGGTGATTAAGAGTTAAGTAAATCCCATAATAAAAATATTGTTAGGTAGAAAAAAGAATGACTCTGTATATCCTTAATTGATGTTAGTGATATAAGAGAGGTTTGGCTTGACCATGAAGTGTTTGTCGTTGAAAAATATTGAGTTAGTAATTGTCAGGACATAAGTTGTAGCTGTGGATTTATGCATTAGGAAAAATTTTGAGAAGAAAAATTATTATTGACTTGACCTTATGTCTGAATTATACATTTACATGTCCTACAAAGTTGGCTGATATATGACACTTTTAGAGGATAGTAATTTCCATGATAGTGGTAACGGAAAATCAGTGGCTTACTTACATTCTTAAAATAATTAAGGATGATCCTGAATGGGAGAATAAATAAATTATTAAATGGCATGATTGATCTTTCCTTAAGTTATACTTGGTGGATATTTCTTGTTGAGTGGTTAAGGTATGATGATTAGATTGATATTAACAATGTTGTGGAGGAGAGTATGTTCTAGGCTCTAATTCCGTGGGACCTATAAAATGGCATGATTATACCTCCTTTTGAATCCTATTGCTTTCCCTCTCTAATTTAGATTAGTCATAGCATGGTTATAATGTAAACCTATCTTTGAGATGTTTTTAAGTATTTGAAGCATGATTTGTATATTTAGTCTTATTGGGCTAGTGTGGTAGTCTTGAAATCATAAGTTGGATAGAGTTGACTTAAGTACCTTGCTTCTAGTCGAAGTTGCTATATTAGTCTTGAATATGGATTACTTGGCATCTATAAGATGAACTAAATACCTTTTTGGGGAATAGTGTGCCTAATAATGAAAATTGAGAATTAGAAGTGGGATCATCTGGCCCACTTAGGCCTAAGCTTGTGTTAAGTCTTCTGGACTTAGTTGTGAATGTTAGACATAGATGAGGCTATTAAACCTTAAAATAAGATTAATTCATAATTTGGTAACTCGTATTGATGTTACTGGATTATGGGTTGTGAGTTATAGTTATGATAATTCCTGTGGAGGTGATATTGGGCATTTAGAGATGATATTCCTCTTAGATACATTATGTGGCCTATAAATATGACATTTTCTCTCAGATATGCAAATTGGCCTAGAGAGGTGATATTCCTCATAATTATGATGTATGACCTGTCGATATAAGATATCCTATAGACGATTACATGTCTATCTATATTATGCCTCTAATATGTGAGATACCTTCTATATGTGAGATAATTAAAGATATGCTATGACTTATAAATATGATTATTGATATGAGTTTTGGATATGTATAAGGGTTTAAGGTCGTGATTATGATATTGTGACTATTTCAGATAAATTAATAGGCCAAGGACTGTGTTATGATAATGATTGGATATCCGAGGAGTATTTATTAGTGTAAAGGATACGGTTACAGTTTATGAATACATATATGTTTTATACACATCTCTCTTATATAGGACAAAGAAAGATGTGGTATGTTGCTTACGACTTTATTGATTGGATACTGGTGATGGTATGTATAGATCTGGTACATTCATAAGTATTATATCGGTAATTGATGTGTTGTAGCTAAAATATGATTTTACAATTGTTATGCCTAATTAACGGTTAAGCTATGTGGTAACTAGTTATCTATTAGGGGACTATAGAACTTGATGACTAGGAATCTAATGTATTAGTTAATGAATCTTACTTAGTTGAAGCATAGTAGCTAGCAATGGTTAATGTGTGACTTATAGTGAGGTCAGATCTAGCATAGGTGAAGATTAGTGGATATTGATGACTAAGTTTGTGATGTCGATTAGTCGGTAAATGAGGGGTTATGTGTGAATGAGATGAGATAGTAAGAGATGTTGGTAATAAGAGGCGAGATGTTAATATTTTTGAATAGTTGCTAAATGGTTAACTAATGAACAATTAAGCAAGGATTAGTTGGTAAATGATGGTTAGATAATGAATGGTGTTAGTTATTAAAAGATGGTTAGGTGACAAGTTGTAATATGTTATTTAGTAATGATTAACGGATATAAGATGATTAGTTGATAATAATAAATGGTGGATAAATGACGCTTTTGGTCTAGTGATGAACCTTGACTAGATGTTAGATATTGTCTATTAAATAAATAGTGGTTAGTTTCTATCCCGTCAATAAGGATTATGTGAAGGATAATGTTTAAGCTAATAACTAGAGGTAATGTGATTACTAGCAAACTAGTGATTCTATTATAGTAAGTGTTTGTTAGCTAATAACGTGTAGTTGGAAAGTATTGAATAAATAGATATTCTATGGTGATATGACTATTTTTGTATGAGTATTA
The DNA here is from genome assembly GCA_030864225.1 of Capsicum baccatum var. pendulum. NCBI lineage: Eukaryota > Viridiplantae > Streptophyta > Magnoliopsida > Solanales > Solanaceae > Capsicum > Capsicum baccatum. Next base: position 229,928,159 of record CM061558.1, on the reverse strand, counting down.
TAGTGTATGTTATTCGGTAATGACAATTATGGTGATATGTTAATACCCAATAAGGCCGGAGGTAAGGTTGGAGAATACTACTGTGTGATATTGATACCCGACAAAGCCAGAGGATACTATTGATGACGTATTGATATATGGCAAGTTCAGAAGTTGATTACGATAATGATGGTCCTGATGAGGACAGTTATGATGAGTTGTGATATTGATTGTGTACTTTGCAGTCATTTCTATATGCGCATCTCCAATCACGAGTATGCACCTATATTTATTAGCCAGTATAGGATAGTTTCATATATATATGGGTGAAGAATATGCCTTATGTTGTTGTATACAAATTGAACCTTCCGAGTTTAGGGAGGTGGAGGTATGCATAGGCTCGACTAGGTATTAAGTTATCCATAAGTTGAGGACTAAAGAGATTGCATCTGTGAGGCCCAGTGGAAGAATCATCCTTTTGAGGAGGCCACTTAGGAGACCAAAGCAGACATGCATAGTAAGTATCTGCGGCTTTTTGTCGATTCAGTAATTCCTTATTTTCCCCTCTTATCTCTTGTTGTCGTTCGGGGATGAACGGTTATTTAATTTGTATCTGATGTAACGACCCTCCCGGTCATTTTTGAAATTTTCTCATATTCCCTATTTTAGTTCTCCTCATAGTTTGTATATTGATTTATGACTTATGAAAATGGTTTTATCGATTCTTGAGGTGTTCCGAAGTAAGTTATGTCATTGGTTGGGTATTTTAAATAATGAATATAATTAGAGACTTAATGGTTCAAAGTTTTAATTTATTAACTTATGTGGTTAATACAAAAAGGAAATTAAGTTGTTAGGGTTTACCATATATAATATCAATAGCATCAGGAAATTTAGAGAAAGAGGGGCATAACAGTTTCTACACTGTTTCACATTCACCGGTTCAGAATAGAGTATCCACACCTTATATTTTGATCATTTAGAGATTTTACGAAAAGGCAAAACCCTTGAAAATTAGCAAGCATTTGGATTCTTTGATTGAGGTGGTTTATGGTTTAATTGGAGTTTAGACTCGACTTAATTGTGTGCATGCTTCTAAATTAGATACTTGTTTATTGGTATTCGAACATGCTTGAAATTGTTGATATTTGGATTGTTAATGCGTGTTTAAATGATTATTGAAAATTTACTTAATGGAATTGTCTTGTGACTTTAAATGTACTTATAAACTTGGTGCATTGTGTTGTATGCTGTGAGGTTGTGTGAATTGATATTGATAATACTTGTTTATGTTAGATCGGTTACCAGGCCGGTACGGACATATATGTGTTGGATCAGGTACCACGCCGGTATGGATATGTATATATTGGATCGGGTACCACAATGGTACGGATATGTATATGTTGAATTGGATACCACGTCGATACGGATATGTATATGTTAGATCAGGTACTACGCCGGTACGAATATGTATATGTTGGATTGGGTACCAATCCGGTATGGATATGTATATGTTGGATTAGGTACCACGCCGGTATGGATATGTTTATGTTGGATCGGGTACCACGCCGACACGGATATGTATATATTGGATCGGGTACTACACTAGTACGGATATATATAGTTGGATCAGGTACCACGTCGGTACGGATATATATATGTTGGATCGGGTACCACGCTGGTACAACTATGTATATGTTGGATCGAGTACCACGCTGGTACGGATATGTATATGTTTGATCAAGTGCCACGCCGGTACGGATATGTATATGTTGGATCGGGTACCACGTCAGTATGGTACATAAACATAGATTGTTCCCTGCAAGTCATGACTATTTGGGAAAAAATAAGTCTCATAGCATATGTGTACAATTTGTGTTGATTCTGTAGATGTTTTACAGCATGGTTGATACTCTTGATGGTTATGTGACTTTCTTATGTGCACTATTTGTCCTGCTGTTGCTGTATTGTTGATTTATTGAATATTTGTTCTATGACGATGCCTGTCTCCCTGTTATTTTATTTATGTTGTGTACATGCAATTAAATTGAGTTGGCCTATGATACCTACCAGTACATAGTGGTTTGTACTGATACTACCCTGTGCTCTACTTTTGTTGAGTGTAGAAAGTGTTCTAGAGGTTCAGACGTGATGTCACCTCTAGAGTTTAATAGCAGATCCTGATCCAAGGGTAAGCACTCCGTCTCCTGGCTTCCATGGGTCATCTTATTTGTTCTTGTCTATCTTTCGAGCAATGAAATATTCTTTATTTACTTTATTTTTGGATATTTCTTTAGACATGATCTTTGTTAGTAGTACTTATACGATGACTTTCGGGTCTTGGGGGTTTTAGTAAGTAGTTTGTTTGACTTCTTCATTAATAATGGTTAGTCCTGAATTATATATTAATTTATAATGATATCATCGTAATATTGATGAAATGTTCGGATAATGGTTTGATTTAGATGGTTCTCCCATAGGAAGATTAGTGTGGGTGCCACTTATGGCCTTTTAGGTTGTGACAGGTAGTACTTCAAAACTTAAGAGTCAGCTTATTTCCTACCTTAGGGCAAGGAAAATGATATCTAATGGATGTGTCTACCATCTCATTCAAGTCCAAGAATCTAACTCTGAAACCTCTAATTTTGAATCAGTGTCAGCAGCATATGAATACCCAGATGTATTTCCCAAAAATTTTCTCGGAGTCCCTCCCAAAAGGGAAATCGACTATCGAATAGACCTTCTTCTAGACACTTAGCCCATATCTATTCCGCCATACAGAATGGCACCTGCAAAACTCAGAGAATTAAAAGAACAGTTGAAGGATATCCTAGACAAAGGATTCATCAGACCCAGTGTGTCCTCGTGGGGTGCACCAGTTCTATTCGTGCATAAGAAAGATGGTTCCCTCAGAATGTGTATAGACTACCATCAACTAAATAAATTCACGGTCAAGAACAAGTATCCACTTCCCAGAATCGATGACTTGTTTGACCAACTTCAGGGTGCCAGTTACTTTTCTAAGATAGACCTCAGATCAAGTTATCATCAGCTCAGAGTCAGAGAATGTGATATTTTGAAAATAGCTTTCAGAATATGGTATGGTTACTTCGAATTCTTAGTCATGTCATATGGTCTTACCAATGCCCCAGTATCTTTCATGGACTTGATGAACCGTGTGTTCAAGTAGTACTTGGACATGTTTGTCATAGTCTTCATAGATGATATCGTTGTTTATTCCTTTAGTGAGCATGAGCATGCATACCATCTTAGAATAGTATTACAGACTCTCAAAAACCATCAGCTATTCGCCAAATTCAGTAAGTGCAAATTTTGGCAAAGGTCAGTAGCTTTCCTAGACCATATTATTTCCGATAATGGCAGTAGATTTGATCCCTAAGAGATCAAAGAAGTGAGAAACTGGCCCAGACCCATCTCTCCATCAAATATCAGGAGTTTCTTGGGCTTGGCTGGCTATTATTGATGATTTGCTGAGGTATTTTTGTCTATTACATCCCCTATGTCCAGATTGACTCAGAAGAAGGTCAAATTTCAGTGGTTAGATTCTTATGAGAAGAGTTTTTAGGATTTTAAGACTTGACTCACTACAACCATAGTTTTGACTCTACCAGATGGTTCATACAGATTTGTGGTATATTATAATGGTTTTAGGGTCTGTTTGGGGTGTTTTTTAATGCAGAGAGGTAAAGTCATAGCCTATGCCTTTAGATAGCTCAAACCCCATGAAAAGAATTATCCGACAAATGATCTTGAGTTAGCAGTAGTATTTACCTTAAATATTTAGAGGCACTATTTGTATAGTGTGCATGTTGATGTGTTCACTGACCATAAGAGCCTGCAACATGTGTTCTCTCAGAAAGACCTAAACCTCCATCAGAGAAGGTGGTTGGAGTTTTTGAAATATTATGACATGAGCATCCTGTATCATTCGAGTATAGCCAATGTAGTGGTTGATGCTCTTTTTAGGATGTCTATGGGTAGTGTTGCTCATGTGGAAAATCGTAAGAAGAAGTTAGCTCAGGAAGCTCATCAGCTTGCCTTACTAGGTGTTATCTTAGTTGATTTAGCAGAAGGTAATGTATGGGCGCAAAATAGTTCAAAATCATCTCTGGTTTCTGAGATGAAGGAAAAACAGGATAGTGATCCCAATCTAGTTAAGTTGAAAGAATCTATCAGAGATCAGAAGATACAGGTTTTATCCCAAGGGGGAGATGGAGTATTGTGTTTTCAGGGTCATCTATGTGTGACAGGTGTAGATGACCTGAGATAACGAATTCTTGCAGAAGCGCATGGTGCGCGTTACTCGGCCACTAAGTGCTCTACATATCATCAGGTTAATATTAAGCATGAGAAACCCAGTGAGGCTATACAAGAGTTCAGTATTCCCACTTGCAAGTGGAAAGAGGTAAACATGGATTTTGTGACGGGTTTGCCTCATACTCGTCGTTGCATGATTCATTTTGGGTCATTGTTGATAGAATGATCAAATCAGCTCATTTACTACCAGTCCATACCTCTTATTGAGCCGACGACTATGCTAAACTCTATGTCAGAGAGTTGGTCAGATTACACAGAGTTCTGGTATTTATAATCTCAGATAGAGGTATCTAGTTTACCTCTCATTTCTGGAAAGCCTTTTAAAAGGGTCTTGGTACCCAAGTCCACCTCTGTACAGCCTTTCACCCTCAGATAGATGGGCAAGCAGAAGGGACCATTCAAACTTTAGACGATATGCTGCGAGCGTGTGCGATATGCTTTAAAGGGATTTGGGATGACCAATTACCTTTGATTAAGTTCGCATATAACAACAACTATCATTCTAACATTTAGACGGCTCTATTTAAGATGCTCTATGGGAGGAGATATAGATCTCCCATTGGTTGGTTTAAAATATGTGAGGCCACAGTGGTAGGGCCTGACTTGGTGTTTGACACCTTAGAGAAGGTTCACTTGATTAGGGAAAGGCCTAAGACAACTCAAAGCCGACAGAAATCATATGTCGATGTGCACAGAAAGGATCTCAAGTTTGAGATTGATGATTATGTGTATTTGAAAATATGTCCTATGAAAGGAGTGAAGAGGTTTGACAAGAAGGGGAAGCTCAGTCACCGATATGTTGGTCCTTACCAAATTCTCAGCCATTTTGTAAAGGTAGCTTATGATCTTAAGTTACCTTCAGACTTAGCTTCAGTGTATCTACGTTTCATGTCTCCTTACTTAAGAAGTGCATAGTTGACCCAGCAGTTGTAGTCCCTATTGAGGGCCTAGATATTCAGAACAGTCTCTCTTATGAAGAGGTCCCAATGGAAATCCTTGACTATCAGATTCGCAGATTGAGGATCAAAGAAGTTCCTCTAGTCAAAGTTCTTTGGAAAAATCAGTCCATTGAGGGAGCTACTTGGGAAGCAAAAGAAGATATGGGAACCAACTATCCTCACCTCTTCTCCGCAAACTCAGACTCATCCCAAGGTAGTAATTCTCGTTAAACTTACTCAGTTTTAGGCTCAAATTTTCTTTATAAACTTGGTATCAGTTACTATTTCATATCCAGTCATACATTCATGAGTCTATTTAGTAAGATATTCATGCATCAAATATGCATGTTCAATATAAGATACTCAGCTTAGCAGCAATCCCAGCCATGGACTCATGCATCAGATATGCATGTTCAGTGTGAAATTTCAGTATATCAGTAGTGCCAGTCATGAAATCATGTTACAGTTGTGCATGTCCTATATCTAAATTTATTCTATCAGTTTTATCAGCTCAGTCAGCCTCATTCGAGGATAAATGTTCCTATGGGGGAGATATTTTAGGACCCGACAAAATTCTAAGCTTGATTCAATCCAGTAAAAGCTAGAAAGGTGTCCCAGACATTGAAAAAATTCAGCTAAGTGTTCAAATTTAGAGTTATTTTATCCTTTGTAAGTTGGTGATCCTTTTCACAACCCTTCTGACCTTTAAATATAAAGTTTTTAGGTTAATTCTTGATCAGGAATATCAGTAGGTGTTCTCAGACAAATTTTGGATTTTTCAGACTTCATTTGAAACACATTTGAAGGCTCAAACCAGTGGATCGACGCGATCTCCACGCGCCACGTCTTCCATCACATCGATGAATATTTTTCTCAACCTCCCAGTAGAAATTCTAGTGAACTGACGTGAACTCGACGCGGCGCATTGGCTATCGCATCGATGCCAACAACGCGGCGCTTCGGTCTGCGCATTGCTAGTCCTATTTTTAGGAATTAAAACCCGCATCCTGAGGGGAAAATGGCTTTTTTCCCATCTTATATCATCCCCCAAAACATGTAATTAAGTCATCCAAAAGGGAAAATTTACTTATTCTCTCTAGAATTTTTTAAGACCAAACCCTAGTTCATCATATTCAAGAATCCAACATCTAAGGAAATCCATCAATCTTTCAGAATTCAAGCTTCAAGGTATGTCATCTGTTCATCCAAGGGTTCCTTCCACTCTTAGAATCCAAGAACCTCTTTTAAACTTTAAGTAAATTGATTTCATGATTTTCATGATTTGGATTCAAGTGTATTCATAGTTATAATGTTGATTGTGTTTCTATTCCATGATTATGTGCAAGATTTATGTACAAATAATTATTATGTATGTAGCATCATGTGAATTCGTGTTAAAGCCTTGAAATTGTGATGCTCATATGTTGATTAGTACTATGTGCATATACAATGCCTTCCAAGCATTTGATGAGTGGTTCATCTGAATTAAATAGTGAGATTATATCATGTCAGAATGTATACTAGTGCATGCCATTCAAGTGTTAGATAAAATGCCTCTATAGATGCATTTTGGACAAGTGTGCATTTCTATGCTATGCAAGGTCATGTGATGCTTTATTTTGCATGCTATCGAGTCCTGGGGGTATTTAATACCCGACAATTTAGTTGTTTATTAGAGCCAGTGTCGGTAATAGAATAATCTTAGTCATGTCACAATGAGTAGTACTCTCAGTCAGTTACAGAACTCAGGAAAAACTCAATAGACTAAGTATCAGTCCAGTGAAGTTCAGTATTTAGTTCAGACCTCAGTAAATTCAGTCAGTTAAAAGAATTCAATAGTATTTTATCTGTCAAGAAAACTTAGTAAACTCAGTTCAGTTCAGTTAGACTGTATAACCAGTAATAGTTCAGTCAAGCCTAGTATGAACTAGGAATCAATTCAGTGTCTATTAAGTAGGGAGTAGGATTCAGCACCAAGCGAACCAAGGGATGGGGGCATTCCTGCAACCAGAGGGTTTGACCCTTAGTAGCAATCCCTATGTTACATAACTACATAGCCAGCATAGGTTGAGATATCTTCCTGCCAGACTAAGGTTGATACATCTCATACGAGTTTTTCTGCTAGCAAGGGTTGACAAAAAAGCTTTTTGTCAGAGAGGCTTAACTCATAGTTATCTTTTCCCATGGCACGGTACTGACATCCTTCCTAGTGGGGTTATAGGTTGGAACCCAATCTATTTAGAAAGGTATATGTCGGTTAGATAATTACCTCCCACAGTCTTATTTTGAGTTCCAGTCTCAATATAGAACTCAATTCAGTCCTATAAAATCAGGATTGTCAGATACAGTCACTCAGTTTAGAACGAAACTCAGCACAGTTCCACAGAATCAGGAATGTCATATATAGTCATTCAACTATTAGTTATACAGTATCAGTAATCTCAGATATTAGTAAATTAATAATTCAAAACTCAGTATCCAGTGTTATCATGATCTTAATTACAGTTACGTATTCACACATGTATTTTCATTCAGTTATACTCATGTTATTTAGTTAGTAGTGTTCATGCATATGAACCCATGCACTTTAGTCTACCTCACTAGCATACCAGTACATTCAAAGTACTGACGCATACCTTTCTTTTGCGCTATGATGTCATATATTAGAGGTTCAGATGGACGAACTCCTCATCATAGTTAGCATCCCGATCTATCAACAGACGACTAGTGGTGAGCCCTCATTGTTTGAGGACAGACTTATTTTTTTAGTATTTCAGTACTTAATTTATTTCAGTAGTCGAAGTTAGTTGGGGACTTGTCCCATCAACTCCTTATTCAAAGAGTAAAGGCTTTTACGACTAGAGTATTTCAGACAGATGTATCAGTATTCAATTTTTAGTATTCAATATTTACTTTTATTTTGAACCTTATGGCAAGTTTCTTCCTAATTTGCATATAATTACAGTATTATTATTCTGTTATTGCAGTAGGTACCAGTCATGGGTTAGCCTGTTGTCCCTTGGTATTATGAGCACCGTGTAGCATCCAGGGTATAGAATAGGGGCGTTACAAACTTGGTATCCCAGCCTAAGGTTCAATAGAGTCCGAGGATGTCTAAATATCTCATCTAGTAGATTCTTGTGCATGGGTGTTTAGCACGCCACACTTATGGACAGGATCCTATGAGATGTTTTAGGAAAAGTTTCCCTTATTTCAGTAATCATATCATGCAAGTGACCATGAGCTCAAGTTAAACTCTAAGTCTAATCCGTTCTCTCCTATTTATTTCCAGAACATTCCTCCCCAAAAGACTAACGAAAGAAGAACCGGAAATCAGTTAGCACCTCAGCCCGTTCAGGCAGGCCCCTTGACGAACATTTCTCCTACCTGAATTTAGAGAAGCTTTCACCACCTAGATCATTCTATGGTGGCCCAAAATGAACGCCCAGCTGTCATTTCAGCCAGCCCAGTGGCTAATACTGCTACAGCCAAGATTCGGGACTTCACCCGAATGAACCCTGCATCTTTTACCACGTTAAATCCAAATAAAGACCCACCAGAATTTCTTGATCAGATGCAGAAGGTTACAGACATTATAGGGGTGATAGATAGTTAGAGTACTGAGCTAGCTACATATCAGATATAGGATGTGGCTCACTCATAGTTTAAATAGTAAAAAGTAGAGAGGGTCGTAGATGCAGGGCCTATAGAATGGGAAGAGTTTGCTATTGCTTTTCTGGATAGGTTCTTCCTGCTAAAGTTGAGGGAAGTAAAAGTTCTAGAATTTATAAATTTAAAGTATGGCAACATGATGGTACAAAAGTATTGTCTCAAGTTTACTCAATTAACCTGATACGCTCCTTATGTCATAGTAGATAGCAGATCTAAGATGACTAAGTTTGTATATGATGTGCCTAATAGTGTGGTTAATGTATGTAGGATCGCAATGTTGATTAATGAGATGTACATTTCCAGGCTCATTATCCATGCTTAGTAGATAGAGGAGGCTAAGAATAAAGAGAAGGAAAGAGGGAACAAGAAATCTAGAACAGGTAGCTTCAACTTCACCCAGCCTAACTTAGAGGGTGGTAATCGTTCTCATTTCTGCACTAAATCTTCAATTCCAGCTCCATTCTCAGTTAGTGCTCCAGTTTTGAAATTCAGAGACGGCAATAGAGATAAGGTGTCAGGCCCTAAACCCCAGGATTGTGTTAGTAGTGCCCAAATAAATCCTCTCTGCCATAAGTATGGCAGAAATAATTAGGATATCTGCAGAGCTGGTAGTGATGTATGTTTTGGATATGGTAAGCCAGGCCATAGAGTCAGACAGTGTCCTCAGGTGGGTTCAAGAGCCACCATAACCGTCCCTCAGTTAAGTCCGGTTGCCCGAATCAGCAGGGTGCCACTTCCAATGCCACCAGTGGGCAATACCCAAATATACTCTATGCACTTCAATCCCAATAGGATCAGGAAAGTTCTCCTGATATGGTCACTGGTACATTACAAGTTTTCCTTTTGCATGTTTATGCTTAGCTAAATCCAGGAGCTTTTTTGTCTTTTGTAACTCCTTATATAGCTGTTGACTTCGAAGTTAATCCCAAAATTCTAGCAAAGCCTTTCTGAGTCTCTACCGTAGTGGGTAAATCTATCATAGTCTGACGGGTATACAAGAACTATCCAATTATGATGTCTCAGAAAGCTACTTCAGCAGACTTAGTCGAATTAGAGATGACTGATTTTGATGTCATTCTCAGCATGGATTGGCTTCATTCCTACTATGCCTTAGTCGACTATAGAAACAGAATTTTCCAATTTCAATTTCTGAATGAGCTCATCCTAGAGTGGAGGGGTAGTACTTTAGCACTTAGGAGTTAGCTTATTTCCTACCTTAGGGAAAGGAAAATAATATCTAAGGTATGTGTCTACCATCTCGTTCAAGTCCAAAAATCTAACTTAGAAACCCTTAATCTTGAATCAGTGTCAGTAGCATATGAATTCCCATATGTGTTTCCTGAAGATCTTCTCGGAGTCCCTCCCAAAAGGGAAATCGACTTTGAAAAAGACATTCTTCCAGACATTCAGGCCATACCTATTCATCCATATAGAATAGAACCTTTAGAACTCAGAGAATTAAAAGAATAGTTGAAGGATCTCCTGGATAAGGAATTCATCATACCTAGTATGTCCCAGTAGGGTGCACCAGTTCTATTCATGTGTAACTAAGATTGTTCTCTCAAAATATGTATAGACTACTGTCAGCTAAATAAAGTCACGATTAAGAACAAGTATCCACTTTCTAGAATCAATGACTTGTTTGACCAACTTCAGGGTTCCAGTTACTTTTCTAAGATAAACTTCAGATCAAGCTATTATCAGCTTAGAGTCATAGAATATTACATTCCAAAAATATCTTTCAGAACTCGGTATGATCACTTCGACTTCTTATTTATGTCATTTGGTCTTACCAATGCCCAAAAACTTTCATGGAATTAATGAACCATGTGTTCAAGTATTACTTGGACATATTCATCATAGTATTCATAGATGATATACTTGTTTACTTCCGCAGTGAGCATGATCATGCAGACCATTTTAAAATAGTATTGTAGACTCTTAGAAACCATCACCTATTCGCCAAATTTAGTAAGTGTAAATTTTGGCTATGGTCAGTAGCTCTCTTTGACCATATAGTTTCGGTGATAGCATTAGAGTTGATCCTTAAAAGACCAAAGCAGTGAGAAACTTGCCCCAACCCATCTCTCTATCAAATATTAGGAGTTTCTTAGGCTTGGCTAGCTATTATCGATGGTTTGTTGAGGGATTTTTGTCTATTGAATCCCCTATATCCATATTGACTCAGAAGAAGGTCAAATTTCAGTGGTCAAATTCTTGTGAGAAGAGTTTGTCTATGCAATAGTTTGTTACATGCTTGGAGGTCACCCTCCTTTTAATGTCATAAATGGTCATATTCAGAGAATTGTGGGGAAACATGACATTAATAAAGTAGTGATGCTTAAGAATGGTCATCCTTGTAATACCTCAGGTGTTTAGGAGCCAAAATCAAGCTTAGAACGAGCTTACATAGTCCCTAGATTGATCATAGAATACCTCGATATGGGTTTTAATGTATTGGAGGAAGTTTGGTCATGGAAAATATGTTATGCATTGCGAGGGAGCCATCATACGATGGCCCCACACTTCAAGGGACCCCAGAAGGGTTCACTACCTTGCCCCCGTGCTAGGCTTCACACCGCGATGAGAGACCTAGTGTTCGGTTGTATACTGTAAGGTTGGGCCTATGCGTTGTGTTCCATACCGTGATCCCCTCCTTTTTCGTTAGTGGGACATTATTCTAAAACATTTTAAGGGTATTTAGGTCCTTTCACGCCCTATAGACCATCCCTTCATCACTCAATTCATTTCTAAGCATTAAAAATATCTGTAATCACTCAGAAAGGGGTTATTCTTCTCTTCAAAAGAACACTTGAAAACTTTAAGGCTAGGGTTCAAGCTTAAGGCTTCTCTTCTTGTGATCTTCGGTAAAATTCTCCACAAAAAGGCATGTTGACTACATCTTATCTTAATTAGTATTATATTGCATCAATTTACTTGATTTTACGTGTTCTTTATGAGTTGTTTGAAACTAGGGTTGAGGTGGTTTTGTGGTGAAAGTTTGAAGTTGATTTTCTCATATTTTGATGGGTTTTTTTGTGTATGAATGAGGAGTTTTGAACTGAAGTGTTTCACATAAAAGTGGTGGGTTTGGTAATATGGTTTCTCAAAGTTTATGGATTTTTGCGTAAAAAAGGTGTGAGCCTCAAACCTTTTCTAAGTTTGTTGTTCAAATAAGAATTTCATAATATTTATGGTTTCAGTTAAATATTGTATAAAATAATATAGTAAAAGGTTTAAATGTCTCTTGAGATACCCTTGAGGGCTTTGGTTATGGATTTTAAAATGGAAATTGGAGTTTAAATGGTTTAATGCAATGGAATAATAAGAATGGCTTGCGAGTCTTTGTATGATGATACAAATGTGGAAACGTCGTATTGAAAGACTCTATGGATTAATGGTTCTGAAAATATTTTAATTAGGCTTTAATGGCAATTGCATAGCTTCGCCGAGAAGGTTTTGACCTTTTGACCAACATGCAAAACCACGTTGGCAATGTTGGGAGGTCTTATCCTCAAATATAGATGATCGTTATATGCTTGCTTCACATTAGTTTATAGTTATTTTATGGAGGCTATTGTCTATTGGTGACTTTATCCTAAACCTTGATCTATGTGGCTAACATAGATTGGAGCCCCACCAATTGGGAGTACCAGACCCATATAGCTTGTGGGTTATTGAAGGTCGGTGAAAAGCTACATAGTTCAGGGTAAAATTTTAAATGGTTGTGTTTTTATGCTTATTGTCCGCCATTCCTTATTTTATTGTTATTTTGGTGGATTATCATGTTTTCTAAGACTGATTTTCATAAATATATATTTTATCCCTTTCCTTGGGTTGCATGTTAGTACTCGTCGTAGTGACCGTCCCCCAATGCTACATTATTTCATAATGTAGGTTAGGAGGATTTTTTTTTGTAACCCAATGTAGCGTTAGGTTATTTGTTATACTCTTGGACAACTGGTGTGAAGTGATGAGCCCTCTATCCTCCAGAAGGAATTGTTACTTTCAATAACTTTTTTATTTCTATTCTTTTGATTTCCTTTTGCATAGTCGGGGTCATGACTCGACTAAATGGATGTTTAAGGACAGAGGCTTTATAGATGGTATTGGGTTATTGTTCTTTGGATTTGGTTTTGAATTATGAAGTATTTAGTCTTTCATATTACTGCTTTGTTTTTGCAACTTTTTTATATTCTATACTTATGATATAAGTCTAAAGGGGTTAGCTCAAGCTTGGTTATCTTTGGGTGCCCATCATGGCCATGGCCCTAATTTGGATCATGACAATCTTGGTATTAGAGTACGGTTTAGGTTCAATAGGTGTCTACAAAGCCATGTCGAGTAGAGTCCTATTTATTGGTATGTAGTGCACCACACTTATAAGGGAAGGCTATGAGACATTTAGGAATGTTTCTTTTCTTCGTAAACTATTTAGTGCTAAAGAGTATAGCTACTATGAATTTCCTATAACTCCTAGCTTATTCATATTTTTGATCATGCCTCCACGAAGATCTGGTGGTCATAGAAATTCAGCTGGAGCCTTCGTCTCGATTAAGGCAAACACTAAGAGGCTTGCCCTACCCATGAAATGCAGACTCAGTATAGGGACTGTACTTCTTAATTCACAACTCATATTAGGGTTCCACCAGTCCTAACTAGCCCCCCTCTAGCTTTTTGGACCGACAATAATCATACACAATCTCCATCAAGAGATGTCTCAAATTCGGAGTTCCACCAGTCCATTCACCTACTTGATCATATTGTGAAATCGAATTCTTATCAGTCTAATTATGTTAGTGTTGTCACTAGCTCATCTGAGGTCACTCGAGTTGGTCAATTTATGAGGTTGAATCCCTTAACTTTCACGAGTTCTAAGGTTGATGAGAATCCTCAACGGTTTGTAGACAAGATGGAAAAGATCTTCAAAGTTATGCATTCTAGTAATACAAAGGTGATAGAGTTTTTAGCTTACCCATTAAAAGAGGTGGCTTACCAATAGTATGAGAAGTGGGAAGAAGCCAGGGGTGAAAATATTGAGCGAATAGTGTGGGAAGAGTTCTTTGACTCTTTCCTTGATCACTTCTTTTCTTAGTAGTTGGGGGAAGCTAAGGTTGAAGACTTTTCGAATCTGAAGCAAGGAAAAATGAGTTTCAAGGAGTATTGCACTGAAGTTCACCCAATTGCCCCAAGATGCTTCTAAGCTTGTGTTTAATATGAGGTCCAGAATTAGAAAGTTTTCTTTAAGTTTTTCTCTTGACGTGGTGCTAGAGCGTAAGGGTGCTATGCTAAGCAGTGATATAGATATATCAAGATTTGTTGTTTATATGAAACACATGAAGGATGATAAAAACAAGTAGGCTAAAATAAAGGAAATGAAAAGTAATAAGACCAAGTATGCACACAAGGATTTAAGTCATCAGAACAACTGAAAAGAGGGAAACAATGGTTTAAAAATACTTGGGGAAATTTTCATTCTCCGGCTAGTGCTCCAGTCCCCAAGCATTTTGGTATTTGATGTTTCTAGCCTAGTAATGGCCCTAGGGCATAGGGTGCCCTGTATCAGGCTAGTATAGTGCAGTTGGCTCTACCTTGCCCTCTTTGTTATTTTTATGGGGAGCCCCACCGTGGATATTATCATGTGGGGAAGAACTTGTGCTTTAATTATGGTCAGCTAGTTCATATGCACTGATATTCCCCTGAGCTAAGGGTATACTTGGGCTCATAAAACTTCAACTGCCACTTTTTAGTTCTTTCATCTAAGGTTGATACTTCAGGGACTCAAAATTATCATAATTGCATATATGCTCTTTATATTCATCATGAATTCAAGGCATCCCCCAATGTCGTCTCTAGTATGTTACATCTTTTCTTTCGTAATATTTATATTTTACTTTATTGTTGTTCATCCATGTCCTATGTGACTCCCTATGTGGCTATATACTTCGATTTTGGTCCCAAAAGTATTTTGACACTTTCTTAGTTTGTACCCAGTTGGTGAGTCTATTATTGCCAGAAAAATCTATAGGAGTTGTGTTATGTCCATCTTTCATAAGGAGGTAGTGGTAGATTTGATAGAGCTTGATATGGTGGATTTTGATATAATCTTAGGTATGGACTAGCTTACTCGAGCTATGTTATTCTAGACTATAGAACTCTATGGGTCACTTTTCATTTCCCTAACGAATTGATTATGGAGTGGGAGGGGAGTTCCCTAGTACCTAAAGGGAATTTTATTTCTTATGTTAGAGCTCAAAAGTTGATATCCAAGGGGTATTTGTATCATTTAGTTCGGGTCAAGGATTCTAACTCCGAAAGACCCATGTTACAGTCTATTATTATGGTTAATGAGTTTCTTAAAGTTTTTTACAATGATATTCATGGGATTCCTCCTGATAGGGAATAGACTTTGGGATTGATATTCAATTTGATACTCGTTGTATACGATGGTTGTAAAAGAGCTGGAAAAGTTAAAGGACCTTCTTAAAAAGACTTTCTCTGTCCTAGTATTTCTCTTACTCTTGTGCTTTTCGTGCAAAAGAATGATGGATCTCTCCGAATGTGTATAGACTATTGTTAGTTGAATAAGGTTATTGTGAAAAATAAGTGCCCTCTTCCTAGGATTGAAGATCTCTTTGATCAGCTTTAGTGTGCTAAATGTTTCTCTAAAATAAACCTCCATGCAAGTTACCATCAATTAAATATCAAGAAAGATGATATTTCCAAGACTATTTTCCTAACCTCGTTATGGATATTATGAGTTCTTGGTAATGTTATTTGATTTAAACAATGCTCCGTATGCTTTCACGGACCTTATGAATCTGGTGTTTAGATAACTCTAGATCTATTCATCGTAGTTTTAATTGATGACATCTTGGTGTACTCCAAAAGTTAGAAGTATTATGCCAATCACCTCCAAATTATGTTGTATACCCTTAAGGGTCAGGAGTTGTATGCAAAGTTTTCTAAATGTGAATTTTGGCTAAGTGTTGTGACTTTTCTTGGGAATATTGTCTCGAGTGAAAGGATCAAAATGGATCCATAGAAGATTGAGGTGGTAAGGAAATGGCCTAGAAAGGATCAAAATGGATCCATAGAAGATTGAGGTGGTAAGGAAATGGCCTAGGCCCACGACTCCAACCGACATTAGGAGCTTCTTGGGTTTGACTGGTTATTATAGGAGCTTTATTGAGTGTTTATCATCTATTTCTCTTCACGTACGATATTGACACAGAAGAAGGTAAATTTTTATGGCCAGATGCTTTTGAGGGCATTTTTGTAAAATTGAAGAATTAATTGACATATGCTCTTATTTTGGCCCAATCCGGAGGTACTAAGGGATTTGTGTATATTATGATGCATCACATATGGGACTTGGGTGTGTGTTTATGCAGTATGGGTTGAGAAAGATGATTTTGATCGAAGCTCATGTGTCTAGATATACGGTTCATCTGGGTTCAACAAAGATATATCATGACTTGAAAGAGATATATTGGTGAAATAATATGAAGAGAGATGTAGCAAATTTTGTTGCAAAATGTATGAATTGTTAGCTGGTCAAACTTTAGCATTTGAGGCTGGGTGGCACCTCCCAAAAGATAGCTCTACCCATGTGGAAGTGTGAGATAATTAACATGGATTTTGTTACTAGTCTTTCGCGGTCTCAAAATCAGTACGATTCCATTTGGGTCATTGTTAATAGAATGACTAAGATTTTTACTTTCTGTATGTGAGGACTAATTACTCAGGAGAGAATAATGCAAAGTTGTTCCTTCAGGAGATAATTCGATTGCATGGGACCCTGGTGTCTATTATTTCTGACCGAGGTAGACAATTTTCTTCACATTTTTGGGAGTCTTTTCTGAAGGGGTTAGGTACCTATATGAACCTTAGTACCAATTTTCACCCTCAAATGGATGGACAGGCAGAGCACACTAATATGACTTTAGAAGATATGCTAAGGTACACAGGCTTTAAAGGGAGTTAGGCTGATCATTTTCCTCTTGTTGAGTTTGCTAATAATAATAATTATCATTCCAGCATTCAAATGGCTATGTTTGAGGCCCTCTATAGTAGGTGATGCAGATCATCGATTGGTTGGTATGGAGTGGGTGAGACAAGATTATTTGGACCCGATTTGGTACATCAAGCTATGGAGAAAGTTAAGGTGATTTCAGAGAGGCTTAAAATCACTTAAAGTCGCCAAAAGTCTTATACAGATATAAGGCAAAGAGACCTAGAGTTTGAGGTTGATGATTGGGTGTTCTTGAAAGCCACTCCTATGAAAGACGTTATGACGTTTGCGAAAATGGGGAAGCCTAGTACCCATTACATTGGTCTGTATCATATTTTAAGAGGGGTCGAACACATTGCTTATGAATTAGATTTATCGATGAGCATGGCATAGATTTATCCAATTTTCCATATATCCATGCTCAAGAAATGTGTGGATGATCCTTCCTTGGTAGTGACCATTAAAGATATTACTGTGAAAGACTATTTATCTTATGAGGAAATTTCTATCGAGATTTTAGATCGGCAAGTTCAAAAATTGAGAACTAAGGAGATATCTTCGGTAAAGTTGTTATAGAGAAATCTAAAAGTGGAGGATTTTACTTGGAAATCAAAGGAGGACATGAAAGCTAAATATCCCTTATTTTTTATCATCATTGGATGAAAATGCTTAAGGTACAAAAATTACGTTTTCTCTTAGTTCATTTGTTTTTATTCTTAGAGTCCCTCTATGTTTTTATTTATATCGTGCTAAGGGTATCCTAAGATCTCATTCGAGGACAAATAATCCTAGGGGGGGATAATGTAACACCATTGGTGTATGGAAGCTAAAATCAAGATTAGAACAATTCTACATGGTTCCTAGATCCAGTGTAGAAGACCCAAGGATTGATTTGAATGCGTTGGGTAAAGTTTAGGCATGGAAAATTGGTCTTACATCCTGAGGGATCCATCATGCGATGGAACTGTACCTTGAGGGACCCCACGAGGGGTCACTACCTTAGCCCTGCACCACAAGTAAGAGCCCTCATGTTGGGCCCCGTACTGTAAGGCTAGGCCTCTTTGTTGGGGTCTGCGTTGTGATTTGTGAGGAGATGCTAGCACATTTGAGGTTTTTAACTGAGACTAATTGCAAAGTCTTAAGCAACGTTTGTCGTTTTTGATTATTTTCTCTTTGATATTGCAGTAAAAGTCAAGATGCAAGAGAACCAGCAATAATGGAAGTAAAAAAGTTGATTTCTGAGCAAGTAGAGAGGGAAGTATAGCTGACGACTTATCTGACAAGTCGTCAGCCTTGTGATAAGCTATTAGAGTTGCCATCATCCTTAGACAGAAAATGAGATTCAGTTGGAACAAGTGACGATAACCTGTTATAGGCCATCAGAGTTGTGATAGGACGCCAGGCTCGTTGTCAGGCTTAGCCAGTTCTTGAGAACTTGTAGTAAAGAAGCAACGACAATTCTGATGAGTCGTCAGATGTCTGATAAGCCGTTAGGCTTCATCTTCAGTTGTAGACACTGTAAGGTAGTAGGAGTAGAAGTATGACGACATTTCTTGATAAGCCATCAAGTGTTTGATAAGCCATCAAGAATGCCATCATCCCAAGCAGAAATCATCAAACTTAGAGAAGAAGCTGATGATATTTCTGATAAGTTGTCAGACTTCTGATGAGGCATCACACTTCGTCGTCACCTGTGCGAGAAAAGATTTGTAATCTGTGATTCGTTTCCATAATTAGGCTGAAGTAGCTAAAGCATATGTTAGGGTTTTCTCATAAGAGGGGGCGAAACATCTTGAACTTATTTCAAAAGAAAAACACACCTCTTTTTGGGGCTCAGAAACTTAGAATTCAATTTTCAATTCTTTGATTTAGTTGTGGGATATTCTTCTTTAATTTGGGAAGAGAATCAATTTCTGACTACATCTTTTGTAAGTTTAATCACTTGAAATTATGAATTCAGTTATTGTTATCGCTTTCTCTTTCGTGTGGAGCTAAAACCCACAACTAGGGTTCTGGGATCTATGATTGCTCCAGTATTGTCTTAATAGTTGGTTAGGGTTCGAGTGATTATGGGAACATCTTGATAATTCCTTTGTTATGATTGTTATTTATTGGTTGCAAATAATAAATTCCATCTTATGTTGATTTGCTCGAACTGAAAAATAAACTAAAGGTAGCGATTTATCAATAAGGATTTTGGAAGGTTAAGCTCCCATCTAATGATTAATGTTGTAACAAGATTGATCAACTTGAGATAAAATTAGTATGAATAGAATGATTTCCTAAGTTCGAGAGAATTAGGGAGTTCAACATCTAAGAAGGTTGAGAAATACTTAGATGGATTGTCGAAATTGATAGTTTGGTGTTTCTCACAAGTCACGAGAACCTAACACTACAACTATTATTTAATGGGGATTAATAATCATAGTGATCACAACCCTAGTTTCTCTTTATCATTGATTTGAACCATTGAAATTTTAGCTTTGAGTTCTGAAACAAGTCGAATCTTTAATTATTGTTTGATTAATAAAACCCCCCCATTTTATTTTTTCGTATCATTTGTTTGAATTTAACTTGTAGCTATAGTTTCAAATTAGTTTAATCGCCACTCACATTGTTCCTCATAGATTCGACCCCGACTCCAAAGTTAGGTAAATATATTGACGACGACCGTCTTGCACTAAATTGACATGTAAGTTGAGCGTTATCAAGTTCTGACCTACTTCCCTTTTTTCTTCAATAGGAAGTTATTTTTAAATATTTTTATGGGTATTTAGGCCCTTTTACACCCTATAAACCATACCTCCTTCACTTAATACATTTCTAAGCATTTTAAATATCTGTAATCACTTAAAAAGGGCTTATTCTTATCTTCAAAACAAAACCTGAAAGCTTTAAGGCTAGGGTTCAAGCTTAGGGCTTCTCTTCTTTTGATCTTTGGGAAAATTCTCTTCAAAAAGTCATGTTGAACACTCCTTATCTAAATTGGTATTATATTGCATCAACTTTCTTGATTTTACATGTTATTTATGAGTGGTTCGAAACTAGGATTGAGGTGGTTTTGTGGTGAAAGCTGAAGTTAATTTTCTCTTATTTTAATGGGTTTTTTTTGTGTATGAATGATGATTTTTAAATTGAAGCGTGTCACTTTAAAGTGGTGGGTTTGGTAATATGGTTTCTCAAAATTTATGGATTTTTGCATGAAAAATGTGTGAGCCTCAGCCCTTTACTAAGTTCACTTTTCAAATAACAATTTCATAATATTTATGGAGTCGGATAAATATTGTATTAAATAAAATAGGAAATGTTTAAACAACTCTTGAAACACCCATGGGCGCTTCGGTTATGGATTTTGAAATGGAGTTGGAGTTTAAATAATATAATGGAAATGGTAAGGCATAATATGAACGGATTGCGAGTCTTTATATGACGATACCAATGTGGTAGTGCCTTAGTGAAAAATTCCATGTATTAATGGTTGTGAAAATATTTTAATTAGGCTTTATTGGGAATTATGTAGCTTCACCGAAAAGATGTAGTCCTTGTGACCAACACTTGAAACCATGTTTGCCAATGTTTGGAGGTCTTGTCATGAAATATGGATGACCGTTGTGTGCTTTCTTTGTGCAGTAGTGTATAGTTGTTTTAGGGATGCTATTATCTATTGATGACCTTAGCCTAAACCTTGATCCATACGGCTAACATGAATTTGAACCCCGGCGGTTGGGGGTACCAAACCCATATAGCTTGTGGGTTACTGAAGATCGGTGTAACGCTACATAGTTCAGGGTAAAATTTTAAATGGTTTTGAATTATGAATTCTATTCTAATGGTCTATTTAATCTTTCATATCTTGGGTTGGTTTCCGCAACTTCTTTATGTCCTATGCTTATGATCTAAGGATAAAGAGGTCATCTCGGGCCTTGGTTGGCTTGGGGTGCCCATTATTGTTAGGGCCCCAATTCGGATCATGACAATCCTGATTCGATTCGATTATGCAATTGGGAGAAATAATGTGATAGAAGAAGGAATTTATCACTCGAATAATAAAGCCGTTATAGTGAAGGCTTGGTCACCTGACATGGAGTTTACAAGAGGTGAAATTAATACTATCCCTATATGAATCAAATTTCCTAGCCTAGACTTAAAGTACTGAACTCCAAAAGGACTTAGTAAGATTGGTTGTTTCTTTGAAAACTAATAATGGTGGACAAGAATACAGAGAGGCGGACGGGTTGAAGTTTGCTCGACTTCTTATAGAGGTGAAGATAGGTGCAACACTTTCTAGTTTTCAGGAGTTAGAAAGGCATTTTGGTGGAATAAAAAGTTATGTATGACCGGAAACCATCTCTTTATAGTTACTGTAAAATGTATGGCCATGATGCACAAGTTTACAAGAAGAAGGAGTCACCTATTGTGATTCAACAACAAGCAGAGGTACTGCAGGAATAGTCTATTACAGAAAGGATGTTCCAATTGATGTAATTGGAAAATAGGATTTGAAGAAGCTACATCTGAATAAACAGGCAATAATCAAGGCAGTAGGTCAACAAAATGGCGAAGAGAAGAGTATACAAGGTGAATGGATTACTCTAATGAAAGGTACTAAAGTTCAGCAATAAAAGTTAAGTAGATGGAAAGCACTCATGGTTTTCAGGCTTTGTTGTCAGGGGACAGTGCTGGAAATATGGGTAGTAGAACCATGACTCATCCTGAGGATGGTTAGTCTACTAAGCTGGAATGCGAGGGGCTTAAATTATTATAATAACCAAAAGGAGGCTAAGCTCCTTTACAATATAGAATAAGTTGGATTAGTTGGTTTTTTGGAAACAAAAATTAAGATATGATTGATAAGGTTCCTGCTAACATATTTGGAGGTTGGTCTCAACTTACTAACCTAGGATGTCATTATAATGGAAGAATCTGGCTTACATAGTGGCCTGATATAAGTCTCTAGTTTCTATATCTGCTTAATTTATAAATGTGATGCACTCTACATCCTATTACAAGTTTCTTACAAAGTATCCTTTGCGTATGATTATAACACAAAAGGGGAGAGAGAAATTATGGAAGAACTTAGTAGTACATCATGCAGTGTGTACCAAATCCCTGACTAGTACTAGGTGATTTCAACTTAGTGATAAATGATATAGACAGAATGGGCGGTAACTCTATAGCATAGATAGAGGTCATGGAATTTTATCAGTGTATAGAAATATATGAGCTGATTGAAGTGCCACATAGAGAAAAATCATTTACCTAGAATGATAAAGGTGCCACTTAGGAAGGGTTTTCCAAAATTGATTGGTTGTTTATCAAAGAAGAGTGGTTGAATAATATGCCTGACACCAAATCCATGTTCCTACTAGAGGGCATTAGTGATCATTGCCCAGCTAAGGTGACTATGGGAGATATCAAGCCATAAATTAAGAGGCGATTTCAGTATTGTAGTATCTGGGTTTAACATTCTTTTTTCATGAAATTGGTGGAAATTGGATGAAAGTATAAGGTTTTTTGATGCACCATGTTTAAAGTAGTTAAGAAATTTAAGGCATTGAAGAACCAACTAAAGATTTTAAGTGCTAAATGATTTCATACTATTATTGTGGAGGAACAAAATTATAGACTAGATCTTCGAAAGGCACTCACTAAAATCAAACCAATCCCATGAGTATTGCATATCAAAAGATGAGCATAGTGTATATCAAAGGTTTAGAAGGTCTTCACTCTTGGCAGAGATGCATTTGCAACAAAAGATTATGGTAACCTGGCTTAAGCTATGTGATGATAACATAAGATACTTCTACTCTGTTATAAAACATAAAAGTTCACAACAAGCAACCACTCAAATAAGCGATGACATGAATATATGGCAATATGATGCTGGAAAGATAGCTCAGGTACTTGTTGACTACTATAAGAATTTTTTGGAGAAAAAGAACCATGTACAAGAGGTCATCAAAAATGGTTCTACACTTGTAGTAGATCAGCAACTGGCATTGCTACAACCTTTTGAGACTGAGGACATTAAGAGGACAATTTTCAGCATTTATAACACTAAAAGTCCCAGTCCTGATAGGTTTAGTAGCGGCTTTTATAAGTCTTCTTGGAAACTTATTAGTGATGATATTAGTGCAATTTTCCATGAGTTTTTTCACAATGGGAAGATCCCCAGCTAGATTAGTTCCACTTTTATAGCTCTTATTCCTAAGGATTATAATACAGAAGATGCTAGCAAGTTGTGACCTATTTCCTACTGTAATGTAATCTACAGTGTATCTCCAAGATGATTTGCACTAGATTAATGCCTGTTGTCAACTATTTGGTGGATGAGAGTCAAGTTGCACTACTGCAAGGTAGGCCCATTATTCATAATTTGTTGATATGTAATGAGTTCCTAAGGCATTACAAAAGAAGAACTTCTGATAGATGTCTCATGAAGATATACTTAAAGAAGGAATATGATATGGTTAGTTGAGAGTTCCTAAAGAAAGCTATGTTGGGATTTGGGTTTCTTGAGAAATTTGTTAAGTTGGTAATGACATTTGTTACCTCGCCAGTTTTTCAACTAAAGTAAATGGTGAAAGTAATTGATTCTTTGATGGTAGGAGAGGACTCAGCAAGGTGATCCTGCTTCTCCACTCTTATTTTTTCTTGTAATGGAGTATTTATCAAGAACAATAAGGACTGTAAATAGTTTAGCTAATTTTAAATTCCGTCCTATGTGAAAAAGTACAAGACTGACTTATTTGATTTTTGTTGATGATCTCATCGTACTCTCTGCAAGGATGCATCTAGTTCAGTTAATAGGGTGATGGAGCATTTACAACATTTCAGTGAGGCGATAGGATTGGAGGCAAATATGTATAAATCTAGCATTTTCTTGGCATGGGTGACTGATGAAGTCAAAGTACAACTTTTGGCAAGAATTTTTTTTCTGTTAGGCAATTTCCTATTGGTACTTAGGTATACCGCTTCCTTCAAAAAAGTGGAGTAAACGTGAGTGCAAACAACTGGTAGATAAGATTACTAAGAAAATGATAGTGTACTCAAAGCAACTATCATATGTTGGAAGGCTTTAGGTGATCAATGCAATATTCTTCTCCATGTATAATTTTCGGGGCCCAGTATTTATACTACCTTAGAGTATTCTAAAGAAAGTAGACAAAAGATGCAGGGAGTACTTGTGGGGGTGTCACTGAAGAAAAGAAGATTTCACTAGTGTCATGGCAGACCATCTATCATCCCAAGAAAGAAGGTGGACTAAATATCAAAGCTATAGGATATGGAACATAACATCGGTTGGTAAGTTGTTGTGGCAACCTATACTGCATAAAGATTCCTTATGGGTGAAGTTGTAACACCCTAAAAATTAGAGCCAATATTTGAATCATACTTTAAATTCATGCAAAAATCAAACCTCATGTTTTGGTAGTTTTAATATTGATTTAGACATCCATTAATACGTCAAGTAACTCCTAGCTTACACACAAGTCAAAACATCTCTTAGAAATTAAATTCTTGTAAAATATATAATCATAATCAACTTCAAACAAGTATAAATTTTAAGTTACTAAGAATTTTTTTTCTCAAGACCCACCAACAGATAGATAAGTGAATTATATTTCAAACCATACAAATTTCACCTTAATTCAATATCGGGATAAAAAGTTATGGCCAACTTACTGAAGCACTCTTAAATCTGCCAGTGACTACGACTTAGACCCTACGAACCGTCAAGAGGACTCGCCTTCACTACAGTAGGGGCCAAATATCGGGTTCCTGACCACGACTCGTAGCCAGACTCTACAAGTCGTGGCCTAAATTGTCGGGACTTCTTCCATGTGACATCCAGATAATTTCTAAGAGGTTTTTTGTTATTTTCCCACTCTTTAGATACCAAAACTATGGCGTTTAAGCTATTTTAAGGCTGGATATAAATTCAAAATAATCTCAAATCCCTCATTGTCAACACAACACATGAAATTCTCTAAGAACTTGTGATTTTCTCTTTTTTAAAGCAAGAAATTAGGGTTTCCATCTCCAAGTCCAAATCCTCAAAATTTCAATTCAAAAATCAAAAGCAATCAGGTATGTGGGTATTCAATGAGGATCTCCTTTCATCCTCATGCCCAAATTATGATTTGTTCATGAAATTTATAATTTTCATAAACTAGGGCTTTTACCCAATTATCATTCTAAGCTTAAATTCAATTTCCCATGATATAAATTTCACTCATAAGCATGTTTTAGTGCTACTAAAAACGTTATAAAAGAGACTTAAAAAAGAGACCTCATGGGGTCTCTTTCCTTAGAAAAGATACTTCAAAATTGACCTCAATAGCTGGTCTCTAAAACATAGGTTGCTTTTAATAAGCGACCTCATGAGGTTGCTTAAAAGAAACCTCACGAGGTCACTAAGGTTTTTTCATGGATTTTCTAAAAGAGACCTCATGAGGTCTATAAATTATTTTTCATAATTATTATTCTTTTATTAAAAGAGACCTTATAAGGTATCTATTTGATTTTGTCTTTTATTTTTTTTTGACAAAAAGAGACGCATTAGGTCGCTCTTGATCTTTTTCTAGAAAATGAAAATATGAAATAGAAACCTCATGAGGTCTCTGTTCTACAAAATAAAAGGTGGCAATAACTGTTTTTACAAATACTGCCATTTTAATTCAATTCAATAATATATACAATATAATCAATTAAATTGAGCTCCAAGATCTCCCACCAATCAATCAAACTACAAAAAAACGCCTGTAAATATAATCTAATAACACTAAAAGAAAATCAAATTTAAATACCTTATGAATGGACCAAGCATAGAAGTCGTAAGTTATTTATAGAATACTATTGTTCAGGCTACTTTAAAGTATTATTGCATTCAAAAACACTTAATAATTCAAATAAACCATCATAAAGTACATAGTTTAGACTATCTAACACAACACTAAGCTTTAACAACGGGGCGATGCATTGTCCACATAATAATCCTCATTATTTTCATCAATGTTGGGCTTCAAAGTCACATCTTTGTATTGACCATATACTTTATGTGAAATAGGTAGAGACAGGGGCAGTCGAGGAGGGCGAACTGCATCACCAAGACAAGGGAAAATCCCCTCTCTGAAGCAAATAATGCATCGAACTAGTCCGTCATTCCCGCATATCACTACAATATTTTTGGCCTAAGGCCACACTAAATCTGAGCCACATTTTATAATTGTGGCCTATACCATTAAAGACCACGCTTTTAAAGCGTCACATTAGTTTTTAAGTTTTGGTCACATTACCTTCAGCAACGCTTGTAAAGCGTGGTCTTTAATTGTATAGGCCACACTTGTAAAATATTGCCAAATCATGATATAATTTTCAACACTTATTCATATATATGGCTACACTTTTAAGTGTAACATTATTATAATTTAAAAGACAACATTTTTAAAATGTAGTCTAAATTATCATTAAAATTTTCTCTCCCCCCTCCAAAATATTTTCATTTCCCTCCAAATTATTATTAACCAAAAATAGTAGAGGAGAGGATATTAAAAAAAAAAAAACCTAAACTATCAGAAACTACTCGAATAGTGAACAAGGAGATCTCTGCCGTTGAATAACACCGACACACCATTGAAGGCGACCACCGATGAGGGACGACCATCGGCGAGGGAGAGGAAGGGCAACCACTGGTGGGTCAATCTCTCCTTTTGGTTTGTTTTTCTCAATCAGTGAAATTGAACACCCTTTTCTTTGTTTTGTCAATTTTTGAGATAGGTTTTGGGAATTTATTAGTTCTTTTGGGAATTTATTAGTTCTTTTGAGTTTCATGGATTTTAGGAATGCCAATTTGGGGTGTGTTGTGATTCCACTTTATATGATTGAGAATGTGGCGAGTTTGGTTATAAATTTCGGTGATTATTTTAGATGTGCTAGTATGTAGTAAATTCGAAAACCCTTTCTGTTGATTTATGATTCTTGAATTTGGGTTTTGATTGATTCATGAATTTGAGTTTTTATCATTCATGAATTTGTGTTTATGTGATCACTGTAGATGTGTTGAATTCGGACATCCTTTTCGTTGTTTTATCGATTTTTGATTAGTTTAGAGAATCTATTGGTTCTTTTGAGTTTTGTAAGTTTGGGGGTTTATGGGGTTTATGTGTAGAAGGACTGTCAATTTGGTGGTCATTTTTGATTCATAAGAATAAATATATTGTAGTTCCTAAACGATTAAAGAGAATGTGAAGATCTCTGTTAGAACTTTCTGTGATCACTACAGATGTGCTGTTATGTGTTGAATTTGAACACCTGATGTTGGTGTATTAATGTTATTGCCATCGGTAGAAATAGTACTATGATTCATATTCGTAACACTTCTTTTGCTATTTTTTGTGCAGTAAGATCAAGAGTATCAAAAAGGCTTGAGAGTTGTAGAGCAAGATACTAAAGTAGTAGTATCCGCAATTGTTGTCACATTGAGCCGACTGCTAGTGGAGGTATTATCAGTACTTTCACCTACTTTTGGTTTTGATGTATCTGTGTGATTATGTTCTCTTTCATATATTGCTACCACAATAGACTAATCTTCTGTGCTTCTCCGAACCTGTTCAACGCCAAATGCACAACTTATTATTAGAACGTGCATGCAAACTAACTCGAATCGAATAAATTCATTCTTCACAGTCATTGAATAGGGGTTTAATTATAGTTTTTATCTTCTTATTGACATGTCAGGTAGGTGCAAATTCCAATAATTTCAGAATGTTACAGTCAGTAGATGCATATGTAAAGCTCTCTGAACTGAGTGTAAAAAGAATTACGTGTAAGTTATTCTAGTACTATGAACTGAGTGTAGAAAGCTTTTATTAAACTCAATATCCTTTTTTTCTTCTTAAAATCTGTAACAATTTTGAAAACAAACTCTTGAATTACATGGCATGGAGGAATATACTTCCCATTTGTGTACTTATACAACTTCATTGGTTTCAGCTGTAAGACTTGTGTCATCGTTTATGCTCTGATTTTCAGTAACTGGTCTGATGTCACTAGAAGCAATCTCCAATTCGGGGACATTTTTAGTTACTTTAGATGTTTCAACTCCCTTTGCTTCTAGTGCAACTAATTCCCCATTAACAACATTTTTCTCCTTCTTCTGCTGGAATTAGTGCTTTATTTTTGGCAACAGCCTCAGTAGCTTCTTGCTTATATTATTCCATTAGCTTCAGTTAGCTTTTCTTGTACAATGGGCACTAGTTTTGAAACTTCTTTCTTAGGTTCTGTTATAGTGCATGGACGGTGTCTAGTTGGTTTTATGCATGTGTTTGTAATGTAGGAGAAATTGCAATTTTGTACTATTAAGAGTTATTTAAAAGGTTTGTATCATGCATAACATTTTAAAAATTTTCTTTATGATTAAATATGTGGAACTTATAGTTTCCTTTAGCTTCTCTGATTGCTTTTGTATGTTACAAGATCTAATTTAAATATTGTCCTTCTTTAGGAATGTTCTTGACTTATTTGGTAATACCTGCATTTTTTAAATACAACTTTCCTAAATGGTTTGTAAGCTCACACTCGTAATCCACTTTCATATTATAGTTACCAATTACTCCAGCTTTGATATTTCAATCTAAGCACCCAATCATATCCTTTTCAACTGGTAGGAATCAAATAATGTTGTTTGCCAATTACAATGTAGTATCTTGATGGAAATTGTACATTAGTTGGTATTATACAAATAATTTTTGTTCATATTTCTCCAGTGTGGTTAACTGGTATCGTCACTGTTCCAGATCTACTAAAATTGTACTTTTCATCTGTGCTCTTGTTATTTAAGATTTAAAAATACTTTGTAGTACTTTTCTTTTAATGTACATGTGTAGTTCTGTCTGTATAGACTATGGAGGATTGGGTGTCTTTTTGAGTGAACCTTAGAAACAACCTTTATAGCTCCATGGATCAATACTCTTTGGTTTGAAGTAAGCTTAAACTGCTTCATAGAAGCAATCTTTACATATATACAGATGAATGTTGAAGGTGCTAGGGCTTAAATTATTTTTTCCCTGCTGTTCTGAAAGATGTTATCAATTATCACCCTAAGTATCTGCTACAATTAAATCAATTATCACCTCATTTACTCATGCTACAATTAACTTACAAGTTAGAAAATGCCTATCTTCTTTCTTTCCTGAGGTTTAAAACATCACGATACTGAATGATGTTAGCTTCTTCAGCTTGGATGGCTGCGTTGCTGATTCAGTAGGATAATGCTCCCTAATTTTCATCTGGCTTTCCTCATGTCCTATTTAACTTGCTTGCTAAAAAGTGCAACCGTGCCATTAGTGGTCTTGGGGCGCGTGTCTTCTTGTAAAAAAACCCCTTACACAAACAAACCCTACAGTACTTGATCAGAAAACAAACAAACTGCAGTACTTAATCAGAAAACATATATATAGTACTTGATCAGAAAACAAATAAAAGATTTTGCATCAAGGGATAAAACTTCTTTCCCTTGGCTACATGTGATGATAGGCGAATTTACACGCCTATAGCACTAGATTTTGCCCATATTTTAGCCAAGTTTTGAGAACAAATTATATATTTCATGCACTTTTAGTCCTTTTTCCTGTAAGTGAGCTAACGAACATGATTAGCAAGTTTTAAGGTATAAATGATGCAAAATTCAGCATTTTATGGATAACTTGATGCCAAAGAAAGCTTCACGGAAGGAGAAAAGGAAGCTTGGACGCCTAAGGACCAAAAGTGATGCATGGAAAATCTGTCCCGGGCTAAAACAACATTTCTGAAGACTTTGGGGACTTGTAGTAACATATTTGGATTAGGATAATAATACATTAACCTAGTACAATTGGGTTAAGTATTTCATTAGTATATTTGGATTAGGATAATGTTACATTAACCTAGTACAATTGGGTTAAGTATTTCATTAGCTTAGTAGGATTTGGTTAAGTATTTCATTAGCTTAGTAGGATTAGGATATGGATATTATAAATACCCTATCATGCTAGAGATTTTAGGAGGGATCCATATTCATTCTTCAGCTATTAATATTTTCTACTCTTCCAACAGTTCTAATCTTTCCATTAATTCTATTTTTCTATTCTTCTATTCATCTATTCTTAATTTCCGCAACAAGAGAATCGTTACTTTGCCCAGGAATTCATGCCTAAACGCCTACCACCTGTGCTATACGAAATTAATCAGTATTGTGGTATAATAACAATGTCAACCGTGAGCTCCTTCTCATTCATGGGTAACTAAACTTCTCTGTTGGGGTTATGGAAGGCGAATGAGGTACTATCTATTACTATGAGCTTGTGAGTTCGTGACACGTATGCTGCTTATATCATTATTCTCTTCATCTTAATCTAAATTCTTTGTGGTTGCAAACGCAAGAATACGCCAGTATAACATTTAACTTGTTCGAAAGAAAGGTTATCTGTCTGGAAAAGAGATAATGTCAAGGTAGTAGGGTCCCATCCCCTATCAAACAGTTAGTGCCGTAACTGGATTAACCTCTTGGAGAATTCGTACTGTTAGACACGTTTTAAGCTCGAAAGAGTTAAAGTGAAATAATCCTCGAATAGGTCGAAAGACGCATGGATTTACCATCGAATACAATTCTCTATAAGCACATGCATGTCTGGATTCAACACACTCATAGCCAATAGAGACGTATAACTCAGAAGGTGGACATAACCCCAACGCCTCAATTCTCATTGTTTTACAACTTAATAATTATTCTTTCTTTTTACGTTGCTATTTTCAGTTTTTACTTTAATATTTTGGTTACACATTACAATCCCCCCTACTTACGAGACTTGCACTAAAAGTCTAGTAATCGTTGCTTACTTACTGACCAAGCTATTCCCTGTGGGATCGATACCCAACTCAGTTGGGTTCTATATTTGCTAACGACCGCTTTACACTCCTACGAGAGCTGTAGATTGAGCGTTATCAAAAATTGGCGCCGTTGCCGGGGAATACAAGTGTCAATTAAGTTTGTGATAATTACTAGACCCTTTTGTCAAAGATTCTCGTACTTTTACGTTTAGTTTTTGTTTTTGTTTACTACAGGTTTTTATTTAGTGCATGCCCCATACTCGAAGTTCTGGTCAACCGTTATTACCTATCAATCCTGAACCACAATGTATTGGCAGAATGGAAGCACAAGCAGAAATCGAAAGGATGGCTGCTTAACAAGAACAGGCGAGATTGGCTACTCTTGCTGCCACCCAAGTTCAACAGCAAAACATTGATAACCCTAGGCGAGCAACAAATCCTGACGATGAGGATTTAGGTGATGACGAGTTACTAAACCCAAGGCCTGATGCTGAAATCAGAACACCTACCAACAGAAAAGGTCGTCAAGCTCGGTTTAGGTATGATCGCCAACCCATGCAACCAGCTTTTGACGACGATGATGATGATCTTGATGGAGCCGGAGCCACAGGAGCCATTATTCCTCCACAATTAGCGCCCAGAGCCTAGTTCAACATCACAAGCACCATGATTCAGTTATTGCAACTCAAGGGATTATTTGGTGGACTAGCAGGCGATGATCCGAATATGCATCTCATCAACTTTATTTCTACATGCAAGTCATTTGACAATCCTGGTGTTGGTCAGAATGCAATTCGATTATGTCTATTTCCATTGTCTCTGTCTGGGGAGGCAACTCTATGGTTGAACGTGCTGACTCCTGATTCTATTACAAATTGGAGGCAATTGAGAGACGTTTTCCTAGAAAGATTCTTTCCGCCATCCAAAAGAGCACAATTGCGAGATGAAATCAGCAACTTTCATCAGCTTCCCACTGAAGCTCTTCATGAAATATGGGAGAGGTTCAAGACAAAGCTAGCGAGATGCCCAAACCATCATATGACTAATGTTCACCTAATGGAGATATTATATAGAGCCTTGAACTCAATAACTAAACCAGTGGTGGATAATGCAGCTGGAGGATCTTTTATGGACCTCACCTTTGGTCAAGCAAGCAATATGCTAGATCGTATGACGAAGCAAAGTAGAGCTTGGCATACCAAGGATTCTGAGGTAGCAAGCCCCACTTTATCTATTGGCATGACTGCAGACCAAACAAGAAGAGAAGAAGAACGTGATTAAGATATGACGCATATGAAAACACAAATGGATCTTCTTACAAAGCATTTATTATCAGGGAAGACCGAAAAAGTGAAAGCTATTGCGTCAAAAGGAAGAGACGAATCTGATTCGGAAGAGGAGGCCAACTACTTGAACAATCAGGGGGGTTTCCGTGGGAATACCCAAGGAAACCAAGGTCGGAACTATTATGATAAATCTGGAAACAAAGACCAAGGTAGTTGGAAGAACAAGAATGAAAAGAGTGGTTTGTACGTTCCCCCTGGTAGACGTGACACCACCACATCTAATTCTGGAAGTATGGAAGACATGATGGCTAAATTATTGAAAGGAGTGGAAGCAACGAGCGCGGGAGTAACGGAGTTAATTAATGATTTGTCCTCTATGAAACAATTAGTTGATTCACATTCCACTTCAATCAAGCAAATAGAGCAGCAATTGAGCCAACTTTCAGCAGCACTCAATCAAAAAAAGGCCGGCACTCTACCTAGCAATACTGTGCAAAACCCAAGGAATAATGGGTCATGCATGGCCAACACTACCAGAAGTGTTAAGGTGCTGGAAATTTCAAGAAATGGCAATCAAGTGGTTGACAAAACCGTGGACTTGGATGACAACGCAATAGGAAAGGAGTCCGCGAAAGACGTCAAGGACGTTACACCCAGCGACGTGCAGCCTGAAAAAGCTGAAAAACGGAAGCAAGAGGAGAAGAAAGCCGTGGAGAGAACAATTCCATACCCACC
The DNA here is from genome assembly GCA_030864225.1 of Capsicum baccatum var. pendulum. NCBI lineage: Eukaryota > Viridiplantae > Streptophyta > Magnoliopsida > Solanales > Solanaceae > Capsicum > Capsicum baccatum. The sequence continues at coordinate 229,895,328 of CM061558.1, read as the reverse complement.
ACCACCTTTTCCCCAAATATTGAAGAGGGTGGCGGATGACACAAAGTTCAGCAAATTCATGACTATGTTAAAGCAGCTGACCATTAATGTTCCATTGGTGGAGGCACTTGAACAAATACCTGGGTATGCGAAATTTATGAAGGATCTTTTGACAAAGAAGTAGGCAGCAAGATATGAGTTGAAAGAAGATGTGCATCATTGTAGTGCAATCGCTACCCGATCAATAGTTCAGAAGAAAGCCGACCCCGGAGCTTTCACTATTCCTTGCACCGTTGGATCTTTGAATTTTGCCAAAGCATTATGTGACTTAGGAGCCAGCATCAATTTGATGCCATTATCAATCTACAAGAAGTTGGGGTTGGGTGATCCTACTCCAACCAATATGAGGCTTGTCATGGCGGATAGGTCGGTAAAACGACCTGTTGGTATTCTATGTGATGTATTGGTAAAGGTTTCTTCATGCATCTTTCCGACAGACTTTGTTATTCTGGATTGTGAGGAAGACTCAGAAGTTCCCATAATCTTGGGGTGCCCTTTCCTTGCTACAGGAAGTGTGCTCATTGATTTGAGAGCTAATGAGCTTTCATTCCGAATAAATGACGAGGTAGTTCGCTTTGATGTTTGCAAATCAATGAAACAACCCAAAGATCTGAGTGTATTTTCGGTGGCTGATGTTTTTTTTTTTGATGATAAGAAAGAATTACTTGAAGAAGAGCAAATTATTGATGACCCTTTGGCGGTTGTGCTCATGAATGGAGAGACTGAGGATGCTGAAAATTGTGAAGAAGCTATTTGTGCTCTATCGGGATTAGGGACATATCGCTATGCTCCCAAGAAGCTGGACCTTGATCTCAAGAATTGACCCACACCACCAGCAAAGCCATCTATTGAAGAGCCACCCACATTAGAATTGAAGGAGCTGCCAAGGCATTTAAAGTATGCATTCCTAGGAAGCGGAAACACACTTCCAGTCATTGTAGCAGCAGATTTGGGTGAGCAACAAGTTGCAGCTCTCATTGCTATTTTACAGAAGTACATTAGAGACATTGGATGGACCATTGCGGATATTATTGGTATTCCACCTGGGATTTGTACACATAAAATTCAGCTTGAAGAAAATTGCACACCCACCATTGAGCATCAAAGACGTCTAAACCCACCTATGCAAGAAGTGGTGAAGAAAGAAATTATTAAGTGGTTAGACGCGGGGGTTGTGTATCCAATCTCTGATAGTACATGGGTAAGACCGGTACAATGTATTCCCAAGAAAGGAGGCATGACGGTGGTCGCGAATGCGAAGAATGAGCTTATTCCACTCAGACCCATCACTGGATGGAGAGTATGCATGGACTATCGAAAGTTGAATTCTTGGACACTCAAAGATCACTTCCCAATGCCATTTATGGACCAAATGCTAGATAGATTAGCGGGGAAAGGATGGTTTTGTTTCTTGGACGGTTATTCAGGCTACAATCAGATTTGTATTGCACCCGAAGACCAAGAGAAGACAACGTTTACATGCCCATATGGTATGTTTTCCTTCAAACGTATGCCATTCGGGATATGTAACGCACCAGCCACCTTTCAGCGATGTATGATGTCAATTTTTTCTGATATGGTTGAAGACACTTTGGAGGTATTTATGGACAATTTTTCAGTTGTTGGTGAGTCTTTTGAAGCGTGCTTGGAAAACCTAAGCATGGCATTACAAAGATGTGTAGAATTCAACCTAGTGCTGAATTGGGAGAAGTGCCACTTCATGGTAAAAGAAGGTATCGTTCTTGGGCACAAGATCTCCGAAAGAGGTATTGAGGTTGATCGAGCAAAAATAGAGGTTATTGAGAAGCTACCGCATCCAATTTCGGTGAAGGGAGTTCCTAGTTTTCTCGGCCATGTAGGTTTCTATCGTCGGTTCATCAAAGACTTCTCTAAAATTGCTAGTCCATTGTGCAAACTCTTGGAGAAAGATGTGAAGTTTGACTTCAATGAATATTGCTTAAAGGCATTCGAATGCCTCAAAGGAAAACTCATTGAAGCCCCTATCATGGTAGCACCAGATTGGTCTCTCCCGTTCGAAGTCATGTGTGATGCTAGTGGTGTAGCCGTTGGAGCTGTGCTTGATCAGAGAAAGGAGAAATTATTTCATTCTATCTACTATGTGAGTAAGGTCCTAAATGAATCCCAAAGGAACTACACTGTGACAGAACAAGAGTTCCTAGCGGTTGTGTATGCGTTTGAGAAGTTTCGTGCCTATCTATTGGGTCCTAAGGTGATCGTTCATACAGACCATGCAGCTCTTAGGTATCTAATGACAAAGAAGAATGCAAAACCAAGATTAATTTGATGGGTATTGCTGCTGCAAGAGTTCAATTTCGAGGTCAAAGATAGAAGAGGATGCGAGAACCAAGTGGCCGACCACCTATCTAAACTCGAGAATGAGCATGTGGCGCAACCTAAAATTCAGATTGATGATGCATTCCCTGACGAGGAGATATTAGCGACAACAATGGAAAAATTACCATGGTATGCCGACTTTGCAAATTTCGTGGTGAGTAATATGATACCTGCCAATTTATCTTACACCAAAGGAAGAAGTTTATGCATGACGTACAACACTACTATTGGGATGAGCCATATTTCTTTCGACGATGTGCGGATGGTATTATTCGACAATGTATATCCCATATAGAGGTGCCTAATGTTTTGGAAGCATGCCACACTTCCCAAGTTGGAGGACATCATGCAGGCAATCGGACAGCAAGGAAAGTATTGCAAAGTGGTTACTATTAGCCTTCGATATTTCGAGATGCCTATGACTATGTTAGAAGGTGCGACCAATGCCAGCGTCAAGGTGCTATTTCAAAACACCATGAGATGCCCATGTCCAAAATTCTTGAGGTAGAACTCTTTGATGTATGGGGTATTGATTTCATGGGTCCATTCGTGAATTCGTTTGGAATGAAGTACATCTTAGTTGTTGTATATTACGTCTCGAAATGGGTTGAAGCTGTAGCGTTGGCTGACAACGAAGGAAAGCGTGTTGTAGCGTTCTTAAAGAGGAATATCTTCTCTCGCTTTGGAGTACCACGTACTATCATAAGTGATGGAGGATCCCATTTTTGCAATAAGCTATTCAAATCCGTGTTGGCCAAGTATGGTGTCAAGCAACATAAGGTAGCCACGCCTTATCACCCACAAACTAGTGGACAAGTAGAGGTTTCCAATCGGGAGATCAAGCAAATCCTTCCGAAGACGGTCAATGCTAATAGGAAGGATTGGTCTCGGAAGCTAGATGATGCACTATGGGCGTATAGGACTGCATTCAAAACACCCATTGGCATGTCTCCTTATCAACTAGTTTATGGGAAGGCTTGTCACTTACCCATCGAGATCGAACATAAGGCATTGTGGGCATTGAAGCAATTGAATTTGAATTGGGATGATGCGATGAATCTGAGGTTGGAGAAGCTGAACGAATTAGATGAGTTCCGTCTCCATGCTTATGAGAGATCGGACCTATACAAGGAGCGGATGAAGAAGTATCATGATCAGCGGATTGTTCGACGAAACTTTCAAAAGGATGATATAGTGCTTCTCTTCAACTCTAGATTGAAGCTGTTCCCAGGTAAGTTAAAGTCTAAGTGGTCTGGTCCATACAAAGTTATCCATGTCTACTCGTCTGGAGTAGTTGAATTGGAAGACAATAATGGTTTTGTCTTCAAGGTGAATGGTCAACGTGTTAAACCTTATATCGGTCCTCTTGACTCGATGAATTATCTGGCCATCACTTATCTCGACGAAGTCTAAGTACTCGAGGTAACTACGTCGAGCCACGACAATAAATAAGGCGCTAGATGGGAGGCAACCCATCATTTATCGTTTATTGTTTGTCGTTTATCGTTTTTGTCTTTCTTTCATTCTAAGTACTTGTTTTGCTTTTGATAAAAGAAAATCAAAAAATAAGAGTCGTGCCACGACCAAAACCAATGCGCTTGGTGGGAGGCAACCCATCGTACTAATCGTTTTCATTGGTTTTGAGCAAATATAGGTGCAAGAGGTATTCAACGAGGAGATTGGTTTCAAATAACGATTTTGACGTATTGCATGGTAAAGGTGGTAAGTTAGGAATAAAGATGCATAAGGCTATGGATTGAGCATTGCTCATGACAAAATAGGCATCGAGCAAGGCTAGGCCTAGGTAAAACTAGGCCACGAACAATGCAAAACCTATACTATAGCCTAAGGTCTCGGAATCTAGTGTGCAAAGACATAGGCGCCGCCCATGCTCAGGTATGCTATAGCATAGGCGCCGCCTATGCTAAAGCATTTGGTCTCAGAATCTCATATGCCATGCACTAGGAGCCTCCTATGGTCCCTTTATGCATTACACTAGGCGCCGCCTATGCTAGCTTATGCTTTGCATTAGGCGCCGCCTATACCATGCATAGGCAAAGCTAAAGGCGCCGCCTATGGTCCCTTTTTGTCTCCAAAACTGATTTTAAATGGGTCAAAACCCGACCCATTATTTTCCTATATAAAGGGGACTTAGTCTTGAAACATAAACACATTGAAACTTGACCTAAAGGCGCCGCACATCCACTCCAAATCATCTCAAAATTTTTCTTTTTGCTCTTTCAATTCACAAGAAACATATCCAAAGGCTTCAATCATGTAAGTACTCTTATATTCTTCTTCTATTTCTCGTAAGTACTACGTTGCTATGTCTATCATGAATTGCTACATCTTGAAGAAATATTGGTGATGTTAAAGTGTTTGAATTGTTGATGCAAAACCATGTGAGTGAACATGTACGTTAGGATAATCTTAACTTGTTTTCCACTTGAATTTGGTTTTAATTGCATTGTCATACTCTTTGTGGAATTGCTATGGTTATGACCATTGCATAGTCTTGTCACTTGTATACCTACATGTTAGGCTATCCCGTTCTTCGGGATAAGACTTATAGTTACCTACCGACATAGGAGGTTGTAATTGTTGATAGAAACTATACCATGATGAAACCCCTATGTAGTAGTCTTGTTTTACCTAGCATGAACGTATTGCAAAGGTTGCAAGAAGTGATACATCACTGATTTTCTTGTCGGAATATAGCTCCTTAAACGTATGTCGACAAAGTCTAAGTAATCGACCACTTTCACTTCACTGATTTGTATCAATGAACCTAAGTGTGGGGTGGTACCCCGATGGCTTGTTTATAGATTGTTTCCATTGAGTTGATGCTAAAATGAAATATCGTTTAAATCGCAGGAACAATGGCACCTAAAGAGAGACAAGATAAGGCTACCACATCCCAAAAGGGAAAAGAAGAGAGGTCGCAAGGATCAAGGAGAATCATCCTCAATGCAATTACCCCGCCGAATGTTTGGAATAAAATGGGTTCTTGAAGAGGAAGCCAATGAATGGTATAGGAACAACAAGGAAAGCAAATATGTTCATGTCGACTTGATCAACAAGGACAGCGTAGCGAAGAAGGAACCGCGTATGTTGGCAAAAATCATGGCATTGAATCTGGATTTCATCTTCCGGGACATGGGAGAATGTAATCTTGATTTGACAAGAGAATTTTATGCCAACTGGTCGCTGAAAACCACAGGCAGCGAAGTCAAGATTTGGGGCCAAGTTTTACAGCTCAACGCAGATTTGATTAACTCCTTTCTTGGCTTACCTTCGGTCGATCCAGCACCATTCAAAGAGATGTACAGCAGACCTCATTATAGAGCAATTCGACACACACTTTGTGGAAGTAGATCCATGGCAAGGTGGAGCAGACACCAAGACACCGGATGACACAACACCTTCCCCTATGCTCCTTTGAATAGGGAAGCAAGAATCTGGTTGCGCATCGTCAACTCATGCCTTATTCCTGGGACTCAATACACCAAAATAACAAGAGATAGAGTATGTTTGGTCTATGCATTGATGACGAATGTCCCTATCAACATTGGGGCAATCATTCACTCTACAATGCGGAAGGCCAGATTACACAAGAGGTCCCACTTCACTTTTGGTAATCTGTTGACAGCAATCTTGCGGAAGGAGGATATCGAAGAGGAACCAGCTGATCACAAACTCCCACATAACCCGAAGAAGGTTGACCTCACAAAGGTCAAAGATGCTGAAACAACACATGGTGTCAACCTTACTACTGCGGAGAGACATGCTCGAGATGAGAGTTTCTTCCGTCATCTTTATGGCATGACACGGTTCATAATGATGAGTGGAGGTCGTGTTCCAACTGCTGCAGAGCTCCAACAGCTGGACCATGACTATCCAATGAATATGCATGCACGGGAGATGTGTGGAGTAGGCACATACTTTGAGGAACCTCTAGACGATGATGTGCCGACCGATGATGATCGACGCTTGCCAGATTCCGACGTGGAGGAGAACTCTAACGACAACTCTTATGATGATTCCGACGAAGAGGGTATGACCCCCGACATTAAGGAAGAGTTCGACTGACCAGGTTCTTCGTATTTACTTTCCACTAAGGGCAGTGTCCCGTTTAAGTGTGGGGTGGCGGTATTGCATGCTATACTTCTCTACCGCATCTATGTATGATCACTTTGTTTACTTTGTTTTATTTGTTTCGTTTTTTTTTTTCACTTCGTTTACTTTGTTTTATTTGTTTCATTTTTTTTTTGTGTGTGTTTCGTTTTTTAGTTTAAGTTAAGTTTTTTTAGTAGTAATTTTTATTTTTATTTTACTTAGCTTCGCACGAAATTATTCTAATAGGCAGCATGAGATCATAACAAGAGTAGGTGCTAAAATCATGACTATTGAGACGTGTAGGCTCTAATTGTGACTCATTATGTGATATTGTGTGGTTCAGTTCCTTCACTTGTTGGGTCGAGAGTCTATACTACTTCCAATAAAGTCGACCATGTGCCTTGTGTGTGTGAGGATATTGCATATTCTATGTTTGTAGCTGATGCTAGAACTTGCCTAGTATGTATGTAAAGCGAAAATAAAGAGTGTAAGTTTAGGAGATGATTTAGGCATTTCTTTGGCAACCTATACATGTTTACCTTCATTTTACCTACACATGGACATCATCCTAGTTAAACCCTTTTGAGCCTTTAGCCTACTTCTTTGACAACCTCATATGTAAGCCCAATCCATTTTTTTCAAGACCGTAATTTGATCCAAATTCTTAAGTGCTTTAACGTATAAAGTCATCTAACGAAATAAGAGGAAATTGGGTGAGTATGATGCTTTAAATTGTAGTTGTGCTTGAATGTGTTATGAAAAAGAAAGTGCTATCATAAGCGGTATGTTATGAAAAGAAAAAAGGAAAAGAAAGCTGAAAAGTGAGTTATGCTTAAAATTGAAAGACAAAAGAGGAGAACAAGGGTGGTAGAATAAAAGAAAGAAGAAAGGTTGAAAGAAAAATGTTGATGATACAATGTGATGTATTAAAGTGCTTAGGAACTTAGTCACTATTTCTGGCCAAAATAGTCCTACCCGTCCCTTAGCCTACATTACAACCTGTAAAAGACCTATTTGATCCTAAGCTTAGTATTCTGACATTTAGTGGAGCATTACACTAAGGGCAAGCTTATGGTCATCAGTTGTTGCATATGAATTCTTTGTGAGAGCGAGAGCAAGGACATTTTGATACCCATGTATGAAAAAAATATGCTATACTTGTGAGTGATTATGGGTAATATATTGTGAGACACACATGGTTGATGAGTTTTGGGTAGTTGTATATGATTCCTTGTGCTTTAACTTTTGAATATGAGTTGACCACCATCACGAGTCTATACTAGAGGTTAAACTGTTTCTACTAATAATCGGAAAACTACTCTTTGTTGATAATTGTTGTGCTTGTCTTGATGAATATTTTGTGTTGTTGCTGTGAACCCTTAAGTTAATGATTTAGATGGACATGATAGTTTGTTCGAGGACGAACAAAGCCTTAAGTGTGGGGTTTTGATGATAGGCGATATTACGCGCCTATATCAATATATTTTGCCCATATTTGTGCCATGTTTTTAGAACAAATTATATATTTCATGCACTTTTAGTCCTTTTTCCTGTAAGTGAGCTAACGAACATGATTAGCAAGTTTTCAGGTATAAATGATGCAAAATTCAGCATTTTATGGATAACTTGATGCCAAAGAAAGCTTCACGGAAGGAGAAAAGGAAGCTTGGACGCCTAAGGACCAAAAGTGATGCATGGAAAATCTGTCCTGGGCTAAAACAACATTTCTGAAGACTTTGGGGACTTGCAGTAACATATTTGGATTAAGATAATAATACATTAACCTAGTACAATTGGGTTAAGTATTTCATTAGTTTATTTGGATTAGGATAATGTTATATTAACCTAGTACAATTGGGTTAAGTATTTCATTAGCTTAGTAGGATTTGGTTAAGTATTTCATTAGCTTAGTAGGATTAGGATATGGATATTATAAATACCCTATCATGCTAGAGATTTTAGGAGGGATCTATATTCATTCTTCAACTATTAATCTTTTCTACTCTTCCAACAGTTCTAATCTTTCCATTAATTCTATTCTTCTATTCTTCTATTCATCTATTCTTAATTTCCGCAACAAGAGAATCGTTACTTTGCCCAGGAATTCACGCCTAAACTCCTACCACCTGTGCTACACGAAATTAATCAGTATTGTGGTATAATAACAATGTCAACCGTGAGCTTCTTCACATTCATGGGTAACTAAACTTCTCTGTTGGGGTTATGGAAGCCGAATGAGGTACTATCTATTACTATGAGCTTGTGAGTTCGTGACACGTATGCTGCTTATATCATTATTCTCTTCATCTTAATCTAAATTCTTTATGGTTGCAAATGCAAGAATATGCCAGTATAACATTTAACTTGTTCAAAAGAAAGGTTATCTGTCTGGAAAAGAGATAATGTCAAGGTAGTAGGGTCCCATCCCCTATTAAACAGTTAGTGCCGTAACTGGATTAACCTTTTGGAGAATTCGTACCGTTAGACACGCTTTAAGCTCGAAAGAGTTAAAGTGAAATAATCCTCGAATAGGTCGAAAGACGCCTGGATTTACTATCGAATACAATTCTCTATAAGAACATGCATGTCTGGATTCAACACACTCATAGCCAATAGAGACGTATAACTCAGAAGGTGGACATAACCCCAACGCCTCAATTCTCATTGTTTTACAACTTAATAATTATTCTTTCTTTTTATGTTGCTATTTTCAGTTTTTACTTTAATATTTATGTTACACATTACAATCCCCCCTACTTACGAGACTTGCACTAAAAGTCTAGTAATCGTTGCTTACTTGCTGACCAAGCTATTCCCTGTGGGATCGATACCCAACCCAGTTGGGTTCTATATTTGCTAACGACCGCTTTACACTCCTACGAGAGCTGTAGATTGAGCGTTATCAACATGAAGTATTGCTACTTCCCATAATTTTGTTTTAATGATTTCGTCTGGAGAGTGCGAAAGGCAAAAAGGGAACTCGCCAGATATACTTGTTCTGATGCTTGATGCTTATGCCAGCTTAATTTGATATTTGTAATTGCATAGTGATGTAACATGCACACTTTTCACTGATTTATTTGATAGTGAAGTAACATACCTCTCCAAAAGCAATGTTGGATACTTTCTGTGGTTAGGCCTGAAAAACAGAGAACACACTTAATGTTATTTTACTTCCAAAGCTTATGTAAAAATAAATGAGATTTCATTGTTTAGTTTGTTTACCTTTGAATATTGTTGGTATAGGGGTTCCAAAGTAAACTATCCTTCTCGGGTGATTCCATAGCCAACTTCTTGGGACGTCAATTGGATTGAGGCATGGAGTTATGGTCCACAAACACCTGAGAAATAGCAAAAGTGTTGCTATTCAAACATTATCAAATGCAAAAAATGCTTATGTAGGGCATGCTTGAGTTCAGAAAATGTTGACTGTATTTACTCGTTAACCTGAAATCATTGCCTTATTTTACAACTATGAAACTGTCTCTTGCTGGGATCATTTGTAAATAGTTGTTTATGTTGCTTTTGTGAATGATTTCTGGAACATTTTTGGTGGTATTCACAGGTTGTGAAACAACAGCTGGCTTTGGGGCAGTCTCATTACTTAGAGCCTTTTCCACATTGCGAGTAGTCTGAGAATTGTTAGCAGGCTCTCCACTTCCAAACAGGTATCCTAATATAATGCTGGTTAGAAATGTTAGTTTATTCATCACCATAATATTATAAATGTTGGGGTTTTTTTGTCGAATAACCACCATCATTTGAATTTTGGTCAGTAGAACAAAAGGTTTAACTTCTCCCTTCCACAATGAATCTTAACTGCTGTTCTGAAAGCAGTTACTGGTCTTCAGGACTCGACTCTTGGAAAACATTTACATGGGGTTGTTGTTAAATTATGGTCTTCATCTTAAATTGAGTTAAGATATTAAATTGGTGAACTCATCAAACTGCTCTTTCTTTCCTCTACTGGATGCTATTTCATGTTTCCTAGTGTCACTCTCTAATAAAAAAGGTAGAACAAAAACCTAGTCAAAACTAAATGATTCTATTGAACTATGGTTGTTTTGTTTGGTATCAGTGTTTCTTGTTTTATGCCTTGGTAGGTATAATGTCTTCAGCTTACCCTGTGAAATGTTGAAACCTTTTACAGGACCTGCCCTTCTGTAAGTCATCCATTTTCTTGTATTCATTTATTTATTGGGGCTTTTCCATGACTCTAATAAAATCATTGCCTTGTTTTAAAATTGTGAAACTGCCTATCACTGGGATAATTTGTAAATAGTTGTTTATGTTGCTACATCCTTAAAACTTGTTGTGGGCCTTCACTCGTTATTATGTGTACTTATGTTGGTAAAGCTAAGTTTATTTCATTTGTGTAAAACTAATATTGTTTGCCTCTATTTATAGTTAGTAAGAATGAAGCAGACATCAACTCTGTCATGCCTAGTTTTGTATTGACGCAATTCTGTCATGCCGAGTTTGCTTAATACAAACTGCTAATACCCACGTAATCCATGAGTTAAATGATAAGTAGTCTTTTACTGCTGCAGTTTTCCATCTTCTTTCATTAGCTTCATCCATTTCTATTTGTTTGTGTTGGGAAATCTTATTTTTTAAGGGAACTTTAGTATTTGTTTGAAGGGCGGAGCAACTTCTATGGTGCTTTCTAAAAGCTAATATGTCTCCACCCTTTCATTTTATGATAATATGTTGTGCTAAATTATGTCTGTTCCTCTGAAAATCAGTAGGCTTGTCTAATTACATGTCAAATCTTAAGTAACCATTTATTTTTTGGACCAGTTTATCTTGATTGGTTATAGCATTGAGTGTTTTTTCTGATAAGGGGCTTAGTTGTCTTGTATGGGAATATTAGCAGTGGCTACTTAAATGATTTATAAGCTAATAACTTAGAAGGTTCTGAGGGGTGCCATAGGACATCTTGGGGTATGGATTGCTGAGATGATCTACATCCATTATTAGTATGCACACTGACTCTCTTAATAAATAAAAAACTATGTATGATTTAACGATACATCAAGATTCAGATATATCTATATGATTACTGTGATCAATCTCCACCAAGTGCTTAAATTATCTTACCTCTCCTGGTATTTAGTGCTAAAATAGGTACAAGACTGCATTATTTGTGTCCTCAGCTTTGTCTAGCTCCTGGTCTTCCTCCTTCTGTTGGGGTACTTTGTGATTATTGTCATTTGAGGTTATGTTGCTCGGACTCCTCAAAAATTTCATTGGTGCGTGCCGAATCCTTCAAAATTAGTGTATTTTGGGAGGATCCGACAGGGTGTGATCATTTATTCCATATTTCTTGCAAGAAATAAATATTTTAGTGGTTCCATCGTTACTTCTCTTCTACTATTTTGACTAGCTCTTTTTTCTTTTTAGACTAACCTTCTACATTGATTCAATTTGGATGGAGTGTAATGAGAGCTTCTCCAACAGGGGAAAAAGGCATTGAAGTTGATCTGAGATATTATTCATTCAAAACTATGTACAGAGCATATTTTCCTCCTAGATTACCTAATAAAGTAGAAGAGCTTAACTCTCTATCAAAGTCTTAGGTTCTTGATGATGAGTCGTTTTTTTGTTTGATCACTAAACTTGGAATTATGTCTAGGTTTCAGTTTTAGTTGTAAGTCTTGTGTATGTAACCTATTGATAAATAATACATGTTTAGTTACAAAAAAAAATCTATTACAAATCTACATGTTTGAATTTTTATTAAGTTCTTTATTAGATGGTTCAATGTTTTTTTGAATAAGATAATAATATATAAATAAATGCAAAATAAAATTATAATTTTCTATAATATAACTATGGCTACATTTAACAAATATTGTTTTAGAGGGAGTAACAACAGCCACACTTTTTAAGTGTTGTAGAAAAGGTATGAAATGCTGCATTTTTAAAGTGTAGCCAAAAATAAATCTATCGTCATGCTTTTTAAGTGTAGCTTTATCAAATTAAAGTGTTGCCAATGACAAGCTACAAAGCGTAACCTTTATACCTTATGGCCACACTTTTTAAATGTAGTCAATCTGGCAACACTTGAAAAACATGGCCTTTGAGCAAAGGTTACACCTCTTTTATCCACGCCCCCAAAAGTGTTGCCTAAAGTTCAAAAGTGTAGCCTTTGATCAACGGTCACACTTTCTGCTATTTTAGGTCACGCTTTAAAAGAGTGGCCTTAGGCCAAAAATGTTGTAGTGTATTATCCCTTTGAACTATATAAATATTTATTTTCTATCTCATCATCACTACCATCAACATTCTTTTTTTTGTTGAATAAGCCATAAAAAAAAAGCTATAGCAACTAAAATAGGCTGAACCAGTTCCCAATTTCCTATATTCAAAGCTTGGCTAATAATTTCAGGAGCTTCCAAAGAAAAAAGTGGAAATTCAACTCAAAATATCACAACTATCATAGCTTTAAGGGACAAAATATTATAAAACTTACAAGAGTCTACATGGTTTGTTAGAACTAATTCATAGTTTGGTTTATTGTTTTTGGATATGTAAGGTGGTGAATCTTGATCCATTTGAAAGATAGAAACTTGGGTTGTGTTGGGTATTGGATATTGTTTTATATGTAGTAGATTGTGAAATGAATATTAGAAGATAAGAAGTCTTAGGAACTCTTGAATACCATTGTTCAAGTCATATAAAGAGTCTATCCATCACTTAAAAGAATTGATGTAAGACTCTTCACAACAAGGCAACTCCATAACAAAATATGGACTGATCGTGAGCTGACAATTCACCGAGAGAAAAGGTAAAGATTGAAAAAATATGAAATAGGACTCAAAACAAAATATGTTTTTTAACTTATGGTAACCGGATCTAGTCCACTCCACGGCCTTTACCTTAACAACAACAAAAAAAAACTTTTTTTGTCATTGAGTAGATACAATATTGACAGTAGAAATGTCATCGTTTGCAACAACGGCACTGGGGTATTACTATTTGAATTTCATTGGAATCCATTGTTTAACACAATTGCTTTTAATCTACTAGAAATTCATCTAAACACTCTACAACAGTAAAATAAAACTAATCTTTAATAACTGAAACAATTACTTAATAGATTAGATAATATGGGAATAAAGTTGGTGACTTTGAATGTGCCAAAATTTTATGAGCATTTCTGAAATACTAAGTTTACATCAAAGAAAGCATTTGAATATTGATAAGGTATTATACATCAAATAACTTTTTGCTCAAACAACTGCACCTGCAAAGTTTTATCATACAAATTTTCCTATTTCTTTTAAGCTCGTGCGCATTTTTTCTTCAATTATTATAACTTCTGAGGATGTGGCAACAAAAGAAAAGTTCCCCAAGGCACCTAGATAACCTAATCAAATCCACAGCACGACCATAACACTCACCAATCGGCCAAATACTTCCAAATTGGCAATAAAATGACAATATCGAGGTGCTATAAACATAATACAATAATTTTAAATCACAAATTAGGTGTGTGTGTGTAGAAGGGGGGGGGGGGTTATCTAATTAGTTATACAACACCTTCACCTCCAACTGTTATGCTTAGGTTTATGTTAGCAAGATAAAATGTAAACTACTATTGATTCCTCGAGGAGTGAAGAAGGGCCAAGGTGGGTTCTTTAAGTTACTCTTTTATTTGGTGGTGCCTGAGCTAGTTTGCGCCAACTTCGCCTATTCTAGAGAATACCTGTTACTACCTACCGACCCAAGTACTGCTTGATTAATGGGCTCTCATAATTTTTATTTGCTTCATTAACTACTAAGCTACACCCTAAAGCGAGGTGACTTGGTGAGGGTTAGGTTTAAGAAGTATCAAGAATGGGATAAACAACAATAAGACAAAAGACATAAACAAGTACCATAAAAACTTGTAAATACTGAAAGTAAGGGGGGACCTTAGCAACAGGATTTGACTAAATTTATGAGATTTTTTCAACAACTCACAGACCAAAAAAGGCCATATTTCTGGCAACAGATAACTCCACAGTATTCATTTATGACCAATACTGTACAATAACAATTCTTTAAGCATCCCTTACTGCAACATGTGATAAACTACTCCTTACATAAGAAGAAAGTTTTTCAATCCCAAAGCATTAAGATTATTCCAGTACTATAATTTTCTAATTCAACTAGCAATCAAGTCTGAAGATTTGAATTCTTAAAAGGAGTAAACACCATTCTGAAAGATCTTGCTAGTTAACCGTTAGATTGTCTAGATTTCAGATACACAATTCCAAAAATCTCATGAAACCCTAAATAATCGAAAAGCAATTTGGAAAATCACATAAATGCTCAAATATTCGATCGGAAAGCATAAATTTGAAATGCAGTTTTGAAATAACATTAAGAAAGACGAAAAGCATAGAAACACAATTCAAGACAACAAAACCCCCCAATTATTCATAACAATTTTCACATTTTGAAAAAATTAAAGGAGACCCAAGATATTCATATATTCACATTCTAGTCTATACATAAATAAGAAAAAATCAAAGCTTGCACCCTTACTTGAAATGAAAGACCCGAAAGATGTCAGATTTGAGATAGACTCGAATTTAAGAGAGGGAGCTGACCCTCTTTTGCGTTTAGTTTTTATTTTAAGTTTTTTGTTTTTCTTTTTAATTATAACAATATATATTTAAAAAGTAAGTAAATATTTTTTTCACTTCATCAAATAGCGATAGATAATTATTTTTAATAATAAATATTAATTTATTAAACAATAGCGACCTCACGAGGTCGCAATATTTAAAATTTTAGTGACAAATTTTAATTATTTTGGCACTAAATTTTTTCACATTTTATTTTTGACCTCTTGAAGTCCCTATTATTATGTCGCAGAATTTTTTTAGGAATTACTAACTTCATGAGGTCTCTTTATTTTAAAACAAATTACAAAAATAAATTGAGGGGATAAGCGACCTCATGAGGTCTCTTATTTTTGACCTACTTTTGAGGTTTCTTATTTTAGGTCACTTCTTATAAATTTTTTAGTAGTGAGTGATTATTCATGATTTTTTAGTCCCATATCATATCATTCACACTATTCTCAAATTCAAGAATGTTTTACATGATATTAGTTAAGATTTCAAGCATATGATCAAGCTACATAAGTTTTCCCTATTTTCTTTAGTTTATTTTGCAATTAAACTATGAATACATATTTTTTTCATGAGAGTAACATCCTTCCATACTCAAAATTATGAATTCTCTTTTTTTGTTGATAAATCATTTAGGTTTTGGATTAAAGTATAAATTTTTCTATTATGATCATCTTTTAATATTATCATGTTCAGTTGAATTAATTAGTGTTGGTGGGTTATGAACACCCTATACCTAGGACTTCATGCATGAACTAGTTGAAATATTCTTGAGCATTCCGGATTATGGATGTAGTGTTATTTTAAGAATACAATGACATGAGCATATCAATTATCAGTTCATGTTTCAATTATACTCCAGCGTCATTTAGTTGGGAGTAATACTTAGCACCGAGTGAATGTAGGGATGAAGGTTCCCCCGTTAGTTAGGCATGAGACGTTAGTAGCAGTCCCTAAGTTTCAAAATTATGTAGCCACCATAGGTTATAAGGGGTCCCCCGTCAGTAGAGGTATGGCACCCTAGTCTTTTGAGATATCGATTTAATGGATCCATGCCAGCCAGTGTTGGTACCCTTGGTAAGGTACTGGCATCCTTCTAACTGGGATTATAGGTTAGACCTCAATTTTTCTCAGATTGGGGTATGTTGGTTATAGTTAGCTCCCACAGTCCTCAATTTATGTTTCAACTTCAGATTATGTGCAGTTTTTAGATTATGCATGATCTTATACTTAGTAATTCAGTTTAATATAATACATGTTTATACTTGGTTGTTGCATCAATTCATATCTTACAGTTTCTGACTTAGTATTCATAAATGACCCTAAGTATAGTTTTACATCATATTCAATATTATCTTGAGCTTAAATATAATTTTCATATTTCTACAACTTCTCAGTTTATAGAAATGTTTTAGCTCATGATTTAGAAATTTCACTATGCTTTACAACTTTTACGTAGATGTTTTATTCCTTTTGAATTTCTTTTGGCGAGAGAATGATTTTGACCATTTCAAAAGATTCAAGTAAATTCTGAAATAATTTTGAGAAAATTACAGAGTCTTCATTTGACTTTTATAGAAAAAATCAAGAAAAAATTTGAAAGAGTTTCAAAGGTTCAAAAACACAAATAAACCTTTAAAACTAGAGAAACTGGGTAAGGGTTCAATTAACGTCCTAAGAAAGTTTTTAAGACACTTAGGAGCGTTCGTTTAAAATAGTTTACGAAAAAAGAACTACCTTGACTAACAAAAAGTGGTCAATTTTTGCAACGACTTGATTTATAGAAGCTATAACAATTATTTATTTAAACGTTTAAAAGGACATTTATTAATTCTAAGGAGAAACATTCTACATGAATTAAACTAAGTTTTCATTTTTTCTTTGGATTTAAGAAAATAAATTTTGCTTTTGTAAAAGATCAAGATTATGGAATTACTTTTTTATTAATTGTTATAGAAAAGTCGATTATATTGTAGATAACACCTTTAAAAAATATTAAGAGAGTATTAAATTAAAAGTTCTTTGCTAATTTTTTTGAAACAAGTTTATTTTCAAAACAAATTAGTTCGTAGGTTTGGAGAAAATCACTTTAATCCAAAGTAAACTATTAGTTACATGAAAAAAACAAATATCATAAATAAAATATTTAGTTTTTAGAAGATTTGTTTTAAGAAGAAAATCGAAGGAATCAATTTAATACGTTTTAGACAATATAAATTAGGTGAAGAAATTATTAATTTAGTAGAAGAAAACTACGATAAAATAAAATGACAACACTTTAGAAAATTTGTCTAAGTTAATTGATTAAGATGTTAGTTAATACAAATAAGCAAAAATAAATTTAAGCTGCAAAAACTAAACACAAGAATTGAAGTTGGGCCCTTAATTAGCCCATCAATAAAGCTTCTTCAACAACAGGTATACCAGCAGTATATCATAGTTGTATCCCTCTCATTTCATGTATATCCAATGTATATACGACCATATTCTAGTCGTATACACACTCTTTTAGTCCTCCATCTGCATTACTAGCTTCCCTTTCTCATTTCCCGCCATATACCCTTAGTACATTGTTGTATATTTGCGTATACAGCTTTGTCCCTCAACGGTTTTAGTCCATCTTTTGGATTTGGAGAAGGCCCGGACTCGACGGCGGACTGGGCCTCCATGGCCCATTGGAGAAGTCAAGACAGATGGAGCCCATTTGGGCTCTGATTTAATTACACATGCATAAAATGATCTAAAAATTATAAAAATATACAACTTATGTTTTCAATATTACAAAAATTCCCAACTTTCTAAACATATTACAAAAATCCCACATATACATGGAATGTTATGTATATGTCGGCTATGTAATGTATATTAATAGAGAGAGAGTAAAGTAATTAAAAAAGTGGGAGAGAGTGTAATCACTTTTAAAAGATTGGTATTTATGTTATTTATACAAAAATGATAATAAAGATTAGCATGTGTTTAAGTAGGAATAGGCAAATGATAATCATACTCATTTTAACAAGATATGGGGCTTAGAGCTTAAAATTATTCAATCAGCGATTTAAAATTTTAGTTATATCATACAAGAATAAACGCATTTGATTTAATATATCAAGCATAACATACAAAAATAAACGCATACATGACAATCAGAGATATTCGAACAAGTTTTAAAGCTTCATGGTAAATTTTCATCTAAAGCAGATAGGACAGACGATTTAGTACATCACAAATATAAAAATAACAAGAAGAAGGTTAATAACAACTCAATCATAATAGAATGGGTTTTCCTGAATACTCTTTTAGAAGCAAACTGGTTAACACTTAGAGATTGGAAACACTTGCATTAGAAAACCAATTCATAACTTAAAATCTAAAGATCGTTTAATAACATTTAATGAAGGACAAGATGCATAATGCGGTTTATAAAGAAGACTAAAAAAGCAGATAGTACCCAAATACATTCAAAACAATCACTAGGAGAATATTTTTTACTAGCACGTTAACAGAATCAGAGGTTAACAGCTTATGCTTAAAACAAAAATTAACAAAGAAACTATAGATTTAACCTAAATCTTATAAAGCAGAAGTGAACTTTTGAACATAGCATGCTTTGGAAATCAAACCAAATGGATAGAGAATATATTAACATTTTTGCCAACATAAACTAAGATTAAAAAAGCAAAATTGGAATGCAAACTTTCACATATTGAAGAATATTCCCGTGAATGTAGAGAAGAGTAAAGAATGCATGATTATAGGGATTCAGATAAAAGACTAATTCATGTTTATATGTTGAACAAAATAAGGTTGAAATGAGAAGGATATTAAGTGTTGGTCATTAAAAAACAAAATCCACTACAAAATTATAAACAGGTTGACATACTTCAAAAATCTCGCGATAGAGTCATCTCTTTTGCTTGAATATAAGCAAGCGTAAACAGACCAACAAAAACAGAGAAGCTATGACGTCCATTCTAGAACTTTCACAGTTTTGAGAGGAATAGAATGATAGCACAAGAAGGTAAGACCTCGTATAGGAATAGGTATATTCGGATGAAAAACGACACAAACATTTATCACATATTAGCTATCACAAAAGTACTTTAACTATTCCTCTCAGTATCTTTCCAAACTAATCAAAATAGACCGATTCTCAAGACGAAAGGAAGAGAATTCTAATTAATGATCTACTAGACACATAATCTAAGGAATTGTATCTAGACAGTGATAATCGGAATGAACATAAAGAAAGGACGCAAAGAGATGAAAACTATTATGCGACCCTCACTCAATACTTTAAACCAAGAAGCACTCAAATAACAAGGCATATCAACACCCTTACTACTCAATTTAGACCATTGAATAGAGGGGGAAATTGAACTACTAGCTACACACCAAAACTCAATCACAACTACGAAACACAAGCAAAACCCATCTCGAACGCAAACTGTTTTAACTTTCAATTTTGAAATTCTCTAAACATTAAAGAACACTGTTTAACAACACTAGATTACATCAATAAAATTCATGAATCAATTCAGCCATATCATTTCCATCACAACATAAACCTATGACCTTTGAGGCCTCTACAGCACATAATCCCACTGTTACTACATAAAATTGCTACTAGTACAAAGAAAGGGAAGAAATAACGAAGGAATTAAAAAGAGAAAAATGCGTTTACCTTCTTTCGGGCAGCGAACCAGGACTAATAGCCTTGAATTTCCACCACCAGAGTTAAAAATTAAATTTCAGTGAAATTCCACAATTTTGCCGGAATCTGAATGTTGGAGTGTATTCATTGAGAATTTTGGTTGTATGAGGTTAGAAGCATGCACCTCCAAAACCCCAAAAAATCCTCCTCTTCGCGCATATCCCTCACTACCTATTTATAGGAGAATTTAGGGTTTCAAATTTTAAAATAGTGGACTTCAAACCCAAAATTGGTGCAAACCAATTTGAACAAATTATTCGTTGTAAATGTAGCATTACACAAACGTAAATTGGTGCAAACATATTTGAACATGTTATGCTGAGCTAGTTGAACTAATCTACAGAACCACTTTGAATGGAGTAACGGTCCAACACATCTCATTGAAAGGCGGACGACCTATTTTCAATGCAATATGCCACTTTGAACAGAGTGACGGTCCAACGTGTCTCATTAAAATTCGGACGACCTATCTTGAATGTAACATGCCACTTTGAACGAGGAGACGGTCCAACATGTCTCATTGAAATTTAACGTGCCACTTGAATGAATGAGGGTGACGACCCAATGTGTCTCATTGAAAGGAGAACGACCAATATTTAATATAACATATAACTTTGAATGGGGTAACGGCCCAATGTGTTTCATTGAAAGGTGGAAGACCTATCTTGAATATCACATGTCACTTTGATCGGGGTGATGGCCCAACACGTCTCATTGAAAGGAGGACGACCTTTCTTAAATGTCACGTGTTACTTTAAACAAAGGGGATGGCCCAATATGTCTTATTGAAAGGCGGACAACCTATGTTGAATATAATATGTCACTTTGATCGGGGTGACGGCCGAACGTGTCTCATTGAAAGGCGGATGACCGATCTTTAATGTAATATTCCATTTTGAATGGAGTGATGATCCAAAGTGTCAAATTAAAAGGCGGACAACCTATATTAAATGCAACATGTCATTTTGAATGGGGTGATGGCCCAACGTGTGCCATTAAAAGGCGGATAACCTATCTTGAATGTAATATGTCACTTTAAATAGGGTGATGACCTAAATATAATAAGATATGTCCTTTAGAATGTGTGGTTGAACTTGGGTTTGGTTGGCTACTATAGGAGGTTTGTGAAGAGGTTTTAGACATAGCTGCCCCATTTACTAAGTTGACTCAGGAGAAGATAAAGTTCTTATGACCTGGTGCTTGTGAGGGGAGTTTTGAGAATTTAAGGGATAAGCAAAATTTTGCTCCAGTTTTGACTTTGCCTGAAGGCAATAATGGGATTGTGGTCTACTATAACGTGTCCTGTGTAGGACTTGGTTGTGTTATGATGCAACAAAGAAAGGTGATATCTTACTCTTCCAGATAGTTAAAGATGCATGAGAGGAATTATCCGACTCAAGACTTGGAATTATTAGCTATGGCTTTTGTGTTAAAAATTTGGCATCATTATTTTTGTAGAGTGAATATGGATATCTTTTTTGATCATAAGAGCCTGCAGTATGCGTTTACTTAGAAAGAGCTTAACCTTAGGCAGTGGAGATGACTTGACCTTCTCAAGGACTATAATATGAGTCTTCACTACCACCCAGGTAAAGCTAACATGGTTGTTAATGCTCTTGGTAGGTTGTCCATAGGGAGTCTATCTCATGCTGATAAAGAGAAGCGAGAGATGGTGAAGGACATTCACCATCTGGATAACCTTATGGTTCGTTTCTTAGACTCTAAGCATAGTGGTGTTTTAATAAAGGGGGTGGCGTGGTCTTCCCTTGGCATTGAAATCAAGGAGAAGCAGATGTTAGATCCTGTCTTGATATAGATCAAGGGTAATATAGGTGGGAAAAAAGTAATGACCTTTGAGATTAGTGGTGAAGGTACTTTGTGGTACCAAGAGAGGTTATGTTTTTCCTGTCATTGATGGTTTGTGAGAGAGGATATTGGTTGAGGCACATGAGTCACGCTATGTGGTTTATTCGGTTTTGAAAAAAATATATTATGACCTCAAGGAGATATATTAGTGTAACAATATGAAGTGAGATTTGGCTAAATTTATTGCCAAATGCATGGTGTGTCAATAAGTGAAAGTTGAGCACATAAGGCCCAGAAGATTATATTAAGAAATCAAGCTACCTAAATAGAAGTGGGAAGTGATTAATATTGATTACGTTACCAATCTTCCTTGGTCATAAAAATTAATTTGATTCATATGGGTCATCATGGATAGGACAAAAAAGTCATCTCACTTTTTGCCAGTGAGGAATAACTTATCGATTGAGGATTATGCAAGGTTCTATCTTTATAATATTGGGAAATTGTATGGGGTTTAAGTTTCTATTTTCTCTGATCATGGTATGCAGTTTACATCTCACTTTTGGTTGTCGTTCCAGAAAGGTTTGGGGACTGAGGTTAGTCTTAGTACTTCTTTTCACCTACAGTCGAATGGATAAGTGGAAAGGACTATTCAGACATTGGAGGACATGCTTAGACTTACATGATTGACTATGGTGGTAGGTTGGTCGAGCATATACATCTTATAGAGTTATCTTATAATAATATCTACCACTATAGAATCGGGATGGCTCCATTTGAGGCGTTGTATGGTAGGAGGTATATATCTCCTATTGGGTGGTATAAGGTTTATGAGGCTGAGATGTTTATACCGGTCTTGGTTCACCAGACTATGAAAAAGGTGAAGGTGATTTGGGATAAGCTTAGAGCTGCCCAAATTAGCCAAAATTCCTATGTCGATGTGAGGCGAAGAGACTTAGAGTTTGAGGTTGGGGATAGGTTATTCTTTATGGTGTCCCCTATGAAGAGAGTAATGCAGTTTGGTAAGAAGGGGAACTCAGTCCACGGTATGTGGGTCTCTATGTGATTTTATGGAGGGTTGGAAGTATTTCATATGATTTAGAATTGCCTCCTAGTTTGAGCTCCATACAGGACGTAAGTTGATAATACTAGAGGTAGGGTCCAAACCGTATATCGTTTATTGTTCAGCCATTGACATTCTACTTAGGGTACGACTAGGTGGGTACTTATCGTGTGGTTAAAATTTGGGTAATTGGAGTTGTATGTTAGACAGAATATAGGGTCCAACTCTTTTTCTTTGATACGAATAGAGGGTACCACTCGTATGATGTGGGTACGAGTGGAGGAGTCAAAACCGTACCCACCTAGGAAATTTTTACAGTTTAAGTTGGAGGTATTCTGGATATTTTTCCTCTTAAATTCTTTTGACCCCGAGAATTACTGAGACTGAGTAATAACTGAAATAACAAATATCTGTAAGCTTTGGTCAAACAACACTGAGACTGAGTGTCTGAACTGATTATTGGACTGAAACTGTAGCTGAGACTATGGGAGATATCATCTAACCGATATGCCCCGATCTAAGCTAATTGGAGTCCAACCTGTAACCCTAGTTGGAAGGGTGTTAGTACCGTGCCACGGGTACTAACGCTGGATATGTGGATCCACTAAATGGGTATACTGTATGGTCCCAAAGGACTAAGGGGGTCAAGCCTAATCTGATAGGTGACCCCTGCGAGATAGTCAAGACTAAACTGACGGATGACTTCTCATGTCCTACATTGGCTACGTAGTTCTGGAGTATAGGGATTTCTACTAACGACTTTTCTTATCTGATGGGGAAAGCCATCATCCCTGCACATGGTCGGTGCTAAGTCCTACTCCCAACTGAATGACAATGGATGTTAAACTGTTATGAGTTTAACAGACTGATCTAGTAATGCTCATAATATATTATGAAGTTATCCTAAAGATACTGAGATGATACTTAGTAAACCGCTATGGTTGCGGGTATTCAATACCCCAGGACTCAAAGGCAAAAATATTTAACATGATACTTAAGCTTAAAGGACATAACATGCAAGCCTCTATCAAATCTTCACTCTTGTAGGCAATTTATAAAACACTTGTAGTTCATAGTTTATTCAAATCATGAGAATGTTATGGGACTTGTAGTAATAGTATTAATTCAACATGAATAGCACTAAATCATGATTTAATCCAATGAATGACAACATTAAAACATGGAGAATTGAATAACAATAATAATTTCATTTATACATGGTGTAAAATCATAGTTCATGGAGATTCATGGGTGAAAGCATAATCTAAAATCAAAATAACTTGAAAGGATCATATTTTTCCAATTTAAACCAGATACTTGGACTCCATGGATGGAAGGAACCCATGGATGAACATCTAACATACCTGGGTTAATGAATTTGAGTGGATTGATGGCGAGGTTTCTTGAGATTTGATCTTGTATTTGAGAGCTAGGGTTTTAATAGAGAGAAATTTGATGAACAATGAGCATATATTTCTCAATTTCAAGATTAGTCTTCTGTTTATATGATTTGAGGGCTTCATGAAAGAAAAAATTTCCCTTGTGATTTAAAATCTTGCAACTGGAACGCCGAATAAGGCCTCACCGCGACGCAGTGAGTGGGTCATTGCAATACCCACCGCGATGCGGTAGAATCATGGTAACTGTCTAGATCATGACAATTGTTGTTTTAGGGTTTACTGCAACGCAGTGAAACTACGGTGACCCTCTAGAAATTGACAAATGCTGAAATGGCCTTCATCGCGATAGGATAACATGCTCCTCGCGATACTCACTGAGACGCGGACTAATCGCGGTGAGCTACTACACAAAATAAGCTATTTTCTAGCTTCTAAGTGTTACAAGCATGTACTAAGGGTTGGACTGAGCTATAAGTTTTTGGGGTATTACAATGTCACCCCCTTGGGAACATTCATCCCTGAATGAGACTAATGAAGATGATATGCTGAAAACTGAGGCTCTATCTGGCATGCCCAACTGAAAGCATGACTAAACTAGTATATAAATGCAAGAACTAACGAATGAATAGCTCTATAAAGATTAAACTTGGAGTGGAAAGAGATTATCTAAGGAAACTAGTTACCTTGAACTGAATCTGTAGCGAAAAGATTAGGGTACTTGGTCTGCATATCTGCTTCTGCTTCCCAAGTTGCTCCCTCAATGGATTGATTCCATCAAAGAACTTTGACCAAGGAAACTTCTTTGTTCCTTAGTCTACGAACATGACGATCAAGAATTTATATTGGAACTTCCTCATAAGAAAGGATGTTCTGAACATCCAAATTTTCTAAGGGGACAACTACCGCTGGGTCATAATTACACTTTTTCAACAATGAAACATGGAACACTGGGTTCACTGAAGCTAGATCTTAAGGCAATTCAAGCTCATACGCTACCTTTTTTAAATGGCTGAGAATTTTAAAAGGATCGATATATAAGGGACTAAGTTTCCCTTTCTTGGTAAACGTCTTCACTCCCTTCACGGGAGAGATTTTCAAGTACACAAAATCACCAACCTCAGACTTGAGATCATTTCTCCTTACGTCTGCATATGATTTCTGCCAGCTCTTGGCTGCTCTAAGCCTTTCTCTGATCAATTGAACTTTCTCAAACGCATCAAACACCAATTCAAGCCATACTACTATGGACTCACCTACTTTAAACCAACAAATCTGAGATCTATATCTCCTACTATAAAGAGACTTAAACAGAGCCATCTGAATACTGGAATGATAGCTGTTATTATATGTGAATTCAATTAAGGGCAAGTGGTCATCCCAACTACCTTTAAAATAAACAATGTAGGATCTTAACATGTCTACCAAAGTCTGAATGGTCCGTTATGCCTAACCATCTATCTAAGAATGGAAGGTTGTACTGAGGTGGACTTGGGTACCTAGGCCCTTTTGGAATGCCTTCCAGAAGTGAGAGGTAAACTGGGTACCTCTATCTGAGATGATAGATAAGAGAACACCGTGAAACCTAACCAACTCTCTGAGATAGAGTTTGGCATAGTCATCGGATGAATTAGAGTTATGGACTGGCAAGAAATGAGCTAATTTTGTCATTATGTCAATGATAACCCAAATAGAATCATGTTGATGATGGGTACGAGGTAAACCTGTCACAAAGTCTGTATTTACTTCCTCCTATTTCCAAGTGGGAATACTAAACTCCTGTATGGACCCACTAGGTTTCTGGTGCTCAATCTTAACCTGCTGGTATGTAGAGCACTTAGCTACAAACTATGAAATATCCCTCTTCATCCCACTCCACCAATAAATCTTCCAGAAATCACGGTACATCTTAGTGGCCGCTAGATGAATAAAGTAGCGCATTCCATGCACGTCTGCAAGAATTTGCTTTCTCAACTCATCAAAACTGGCACGTATAGTCGACCCTAACAATGCAGCACACCATCTCCCCCTTGGGAGAAAACCTCAACTTTCTAATCTCTGGCTAATTCTTTTAACATAACTAGATTGGGATCTCTATCCTACTTTTCCTTCACTTTGGAAACTAAAGATGATTTTGAATTACTCTGCACCCATACACTACCTTCTGCTAAATCGACTAAGCAGATATCTAGTTGTGAAAGCTGATGAACTTCCTGAACTAACTTCTTCTTATCATTCTCAACATGAGCAACACTACCCATAGACAGTCTACTGAGAGCATCTGCCATTACGTTGGCCTTGCCCAGATGATACAGAACACTCATGTCATAATCTTTTAATAACTCTAACCACCTTCTTTAATGAAAATTCAAATATTTTTGGGAGAATACATACTGCAAACTCTTGTGATTTGTGAACACATCATCATGCACCCCATACAAGTAATACTTCCAAATCTTTAAGACAAACACTATAGCTGCTACTCGAGATTATGAGTAGGATAATTCTTCTCATAGGTTTTAAGTTGTCTAGATACATAGGCTATAACCTTACCTCTCAGCATGAAGACATAACCCAAACCTACTTTGGATGTATCACAGTAGACAACAAACCCATCTGAACTATCTGGCAAAGTAAGAACTGAGACTGAGATAAGTCGAGTCTTCAACTCCTGAAAACTCTTTTTGTATGAATCTAACCACTGAAACTTGACTTTCTTCTAAGTCAATCTAGACATAGGGGATGCAATAAAAGAAAACCCTTCAGCAAACCAACGGTAATAGCTAGCCAAACCCAAGAAACTCCTGATGTCTGATGGAGAGATAGGTCTGGGTCAGTGTCTCACCACTTTGTTTTTTTGAGGATCAACTCTAATGAAATCACCGAAAACAATATGGCCAAGGAAGCTATTTATCCTAGACAGAATTAACACTTACAAAATTTGGCGAATAACTGATGAGCCCTAAGAGACTATAACACTATTTTGAGAGGGTCTGCATGATTATTTTCCCTATGGGAGTAAACAAAAATGTCATAAATGAAGACTATGATGAACATGTCCAAGTACTTCTTGAACACTCGGTTCATCAAGTTCATGAAGGCTGCTGGGGAATTTGTGAGACTAAAGGACATGACTAGAAATTCTAAGTAACCATACCGAGTTTGGAAAGCTATTTTTGAATGTCATATTCCCTGACCCTAAGCTGATGATAGAATGATCTGTGATCTGTCTTGGAAAAGTAGCTAGCACCCTAACGTTGGTCAAACAAGTCATTGATTCTAGGAAATGAATATTTATTCTTGATTGTAACTATGTTCAACTGATGGTATTTTATGCATATTCTGAGAAAACCATCTTTTTTATGCATGAAAAGAACTGGTGCGCCCCACGGGGAGAAACTGGGCCTGATGAATCCCTTATACAAAATATATTTTAACTATTATTTTAAATCCTTGAGTTCTTCTAGAGCCATCCTATATGTCAAAATAGATATGGATTGAGTATCTGGAAGAAGGTCTATTCCGAAGTCAATTTCCCTTTTGGGAGGAACTCCTGAAAGATCTTTAGGGAACACATTTGGGACTTCACTACTACTAAAACTTACTCAAGCGTTGGAGTCCATAAATTAGAGTTTTTGACTCGAACAAGATGGTAAATACACCCATTGGATATCATCCTTCTCTTTCTAAGCTACAAAATAAGCTGACCCCTAAGAGTTGTAGTACTACTCCTCCATTTAAGGACTGGTTCATTTGCGAACTGAAAATGAACTATTTTGTTTCTACAATTAACTGAGGCATAGCATGAGAAGAGCTAATCCATGCCGAGAATGATGTCAAAATCTGTCATCTCAAACTCCACAAGGTCAACTGAAGTAACTTTCTAAGATATTATGATCGAAAAGTTCCTGTATACCTACTGGGCTATAATGGAAACACCTACTGGGGTAGACACTGAAAAACAGGACTAACTACGAAGTTGACGGATATATATGGAGTAACAAAAGAAAGAGAAGATCTAGGGTCTAGCAAAGCATAAATATGTGAGTGAAGACCTGTAACGTACTAGTAACTATGTCAGGAGAATTTCCTGATCTTGGTGAGACTGAAGAGCATATAATCTATTCGGATGCTGACCACTGGTAGACTGGAAGTAGCACCCTACTGAGTTAGGCGACTGGATGGAACTGACGACTGGTTGAACTTTCCCTATTGTTGCAAATCCCTACCTTTCTGAGAAACTACCTGACGCTATTAAATCCAATAGCTTGGATTGCCACACCCAAAGCACACATCACTTCCCACTCTACACTCTTTCTGATGGGTTCTTCTATATTTCTGACATAGAGGGTTCATACGGGCACTGTTAACACTGCCTTGGGACTTAGAGCCTGCTGCACTATCCCAAGGATTATTTTTGAATTTGGGTATGGGGGTACTTTCTTAATAGGGTGCTGGGATGAAGATCTCTGATGAAACTAAGGACGGTTACCATCTTCTGACCTTGGCTGGATGAAATTAAAACTACCCATCCTAGCCCTCTTTCTCTCCCTCTCTCTCCTTAGTATTCTGATCCTCTATCTTTTGAGCATAGACCATCAGCCTAGATAATTCCATTTCACTAATCAGCATTACGGTCCTATACTCCTTGAACACACTATCAAACACTCTAGATACAAACTTGCTCATCTTGGATCTATTATCAGCTACTACATAAGTAGCATATCTAGCTAACTAAGTAAACTTGTAGGAATACTCCTTCAGGATCATTCTTCCCTGTCTCAAGTTAATAAATTCTAACACGTTGTCCTCCCTCAACTCCAATGGGATAAACCTATCTAATAATGATGTAGCAAACTCTTCCCATTCTACAGGCTCTACATTTGCGCCCCTATCTACTTTCCACTACTTAAACCATGAATGAGCTATATCTTGCAACTGATATGCAGCCAATCAACACTCTCAATAGATTTTACCCCATAATATCTATTACTTTCTGAACCATATCTAAGAATTACTGTGGATCCTCTTTAGACTTAGATCTCGTGAAGAAAGGAGGATTCATTCGAGTGAAGTCCTCAATCTTGACTGCAGTAGTATGGCCACTGGGTTGGCCTGAACAGTAGCTGGCCATTAATTTTAAGCTACTATGGATTTGGTGAGAGTGGTGAACACGGCCCTAAAGAGACATACTCATCCAGAGGATATGCCTAAACGGGTAGAGGTAATGACTGGTTTTCTGCTCTTTTTTTGTTATTCTTTTTGGGAGGCATGTTCTGTACATGAAAGGAAGAAATAAATTAGACTGAAATTTTAACTTGAGCTTATGCTCACTCGCATGACATGAATACTGAAAAAGGGAAACTTTTCCTAAATTCCTTGTAGCCTCCTACCCATAAGTGTGGCGTACTACACACCCATGCACAAAATCCTACTTGACACGGCTTTCAGACTTTCTAGGACTCTTTAAAACATTAGGCTCTGATACCAAGTTTGTAATGCCCTGAGAGTACAACCTAGGCATCACACGATACTTACAGTCCCAAAGGACCACAAGCTAACCGATGAGCTGGTACTTGCTGTAAGCACTAAATAATAACATAATAAATGTAGAAGAACAACCGATTACCTATAAGGTTTTATCAACTAAATCAGTACTGAAACATGAATTTGAAGAAAACAACTATTTGAATCTGATAAAATACTGATAAACTGAATAACTAATTAACATGTTCAAAAGCCTCTAAACTCAACTGAATACGAGTTGATGGGATAGGCCCTAACTAACACCAACTAACTACTAAACTGAAAGAATGAAACAAAATAATCTATCCTTAAAATGTGAGGACTTACCACTGCTATTGTTGTGATCCTAAGAAGTCTAAGCATGATCCGGGAACTGGGCGTCCGAACCTATGATATGATACATTATAGTGCAAAATAAGAAGTATGCGATCAATACTTTAAATGTATTGGTATGCTAAATGAGGTACGCTATTATGCATGGTTTCATGAACATGGATAAATAATCATCTGAATATGTGTGTTTAACATAAGGTATTGAATAGAATGCATGAAATCTGGAGTTACTAAGAATATGTGAAATATGTAAATACTGAGGATGTATGACAAAATATCTAACATGAATTGAATAAAATTTGTAAACTGAGATACTGAAATAATTAAAATAATTGATATATATAAGCTTTGGTCAAACAATAGTGAAACTTAGTTTTTGAACTCATTATTGGACTGAAACTATAGCTGAGATTGTGGAAGGTATCATCTAACCGACATGCCCCGATCTGAGCTGATCGGGGTCCAACTTGTAACCCTAGTTCAAAGGGTGTTAGTATCGTGCCATGGGTACTAATGCTGGCTATGTTGATCCACTTAAAGGGTATATTGTATCATCCTGAAGGACTAGGGGTGTCAACCCTAATCTAACGGGTGACCTCTTCAAGGTAGTCAAGCCTAAACTGACGGGTGACTTCTCATATCCTATGTTGGCTATGTAGTTCCAGAGTATAGGGCTTTCTACTAACGACTCTACCTATCTGACGAGGAAAGTCGTCACCCCTGCACTCACTAGGTGCTAAGTCCTACTCCCAACTGAATGACACTGGATGCTAAACTGTTGTGAGTTTAACTAACTGATCTAGTAATGCTCATAATATATTATGAAGTTATCTTGAACATACTGAGATGATACTAAGTAAACAACTATGGTTTTCGAGTACTCAATACCCCCGGAATCAGAAGAAAAAATACTTAACATAATACTTAAGCTTAATGGACATAACATGCAAGCCTCTATCAAATCTTCACTTTTGTAGGCATTTTATCAAACACTTGTAGTTCATAGTTTATTCAAATCATGGAAATGTTATGGGACTTATTGTAATAGCATGAATTCAACTTGGGATTTAAAATACGCAACTGGAATGCCTATTAACACCTTACCACATCACGGTGAGTGGTTCATTACAATACCTACCACGATGCGGTGGAATCGTAGTGACACTCTGAATCATGACAATTACTATTTTGTGGCTCACCTCGATGCGATGCAATCGTGGTGACCCTATGAAAATTGACAAATGCCGAAATGGCCTTCATCGCAATACAATGATATGCTCATCACGATAATAACCGCGATGTAGCCTAATCGTGGTGATTTACTATTTTGCCAATTTGAATGCAGTCTAATCCCCATTCAAAAATCTTAAAAATTACCTGAAACAAGCTATTTTATGGGTTCTAAGTGTTACAAGTATGTACTAAGGGTTAGAATAAGCTAGAAATATTCGAGGTATTTTAACTAGTCTCGCCTTAATCTGATATCATAGTAAGAAGTTTTGGTAAATTTTCTTGAGGGACTACTAGAATGCCACTAACAACGACTCTAGCAATGACTCATTGTCATACACAATGAGTTTGAGCTAGAAATGTTCGGGCTATTATAACTAGTCTCGCCTTAATATGATATCATAGTAAGAAGTTTTGGAAAATTTGCCTAAGGGACTACTGGAATGCTATTGACACCGACTCTGACAATGACTCATTGTCATACACAATGAGTTTTAGTGTAAACTCATTTCTACGGTTGTGAGGGACCATGAATTTTATCCTAGTGATGGTGAGTCCACTATAAGACTCGTTATTAGTGTAAACGGGTCATTAGGTTGACCTATCATCATAATAGAAAGAAATCAAGAGAACAACCCCTTGACAATAACCCTATATGACGATTCATGATTAGACAGAATGAGTCATCTAGAGAGGAGTCATTTCCATAATACTAAGGACCCAAGGCTTTGGTCCTCAGGTTACTACTGAAGGCTAAGACTCTTGGCCATGATCATTACCAGACCCAATGAGTCATTACAACTATTTCCCGATAATTTCTGAATATTTTAAGGACTTTTTGTTATTTTCCCATTCTTTTAAATATGAACACACGTTGTTTAGGTTTTCCCAATGGTGGAATATAAGTCAAATTTCCCTGAAATTCCTCATTAAGTTATAAATTCAATCCACTATAAGATAAAAGTGATTATTTTTCTCTAAATGCAAGATTAGGGTTCCTAAGCTAAGATACAAAATCCACTTTGTTCATATAACTTGAGATTTAACCTTATTTTATTTTGAAGTGGATTTCTTAAGATTTTGCGCTTAAGAATAGGAGTAGTACTTAGTACCGAGATGGGTAGGTTACAACGGTTTCATACCCAGAAGCTACGTGCCACCTTAGGATCAAGATTATTCCCACTTGTATGTGGATGACTAAGATTGTGATCACTTAAGATAGAAGTTCTATTCCAATGGTAAGGGTAGAAAAACCCTACCTAATGGGGGCCTAAGGTGGGACTCCATGGATGCTCACATGGTGTATGTCGGTTAGAAGAAACTCCTAAAAGATGTTTCCTACTCTTAAAAGTAGTATTTTGATCTAATATCTTAATATAAAAGCATACGTTTTGGAAGTTATGGTTTTAATATTCTTAAGTCTTGAGACAATGTATTTTCCCTTATAGTTGACAAGTGGACGTGGTAGTTTTCTAAAAGAACAGATTTTAGAAATGTATGTAAGAGATCACAAGATTTGTATTATATGCTTTCTTGTTTATGATTTATGATTCTCAAGGCTTCAGATTACTCAAGCCTAAGTCAGTTATTTACATTTAGCATGCATGATTTTATAAATTGTGATGATATTGTTTACTTATTACATTCAGCCCAAATACTCAGTACATCCTCAAAGTACTGATCCACATATACGTCTATGTGTTACGTTTTCTCATAATGTAGGTTCAGGTCCTCAGTCTGAGTAGTGTGAGTGATTTCAAAGTATCTCATATACATCCCTACAGTTGGCAGTCCTAATAGTTCGGGGACTTAGCTATTCATATTTCAGTTTATTAGTAGACATTTCATTATTTTATTTTAGACAGTCAAGTCGCTGGGGCCTATCCTACTGACTCTCTAGATTCAGATAATAGAGGCTTTCGGACTACTAGATTCAGTTTTGGACATTTAATTCAGTATTTAGATTTTTTAAGTATCTTTTTGCAAAGACTTATGAGATTAGTATGTTTTTATATAATATTTCCATACTTATTATGTTTCCATATTCATATTTTTCCTATGTTGAGATCCGAACTTAGTGGAAAGCAGCCAGGGTTAGCTCAGGACTACTTGTAGTTCAAAGCACCATGTGGCATCTCGGAAACTATATTTTAGGGCGTTACACATTTGGTATCAAAGCCTAAGGTTTAGAAAGTCCTAGGGAGTCAGACAAGCCACGCTACGTAGAGTCTTGATCATCGATGTGAAGCGCGTCACATCTATGAGGAAGAGGCTATGGAGCATTTTAGGAAATCATCTCTCCTTTTATGATCTATTGTGCATTCAGTGTCTCTATCTACTTCTAACTCATGCTTTCACATGACAGAAAATTCCTCTTCATTGCGCATGAAGAAATAATAACCAGCCACTTTAGCCCGCAGACCCTTTGAATTAGAATGTGTCATATGTAGAGTTTCGGGCTGCCTTTCAAGCGCTAGCCCAAGCTGTGATAGCTAATGATCAGGGAAGCCATTAGGCTACAGTCCTACCTCATAAGATGGGGACTTAGTTGCATCCAGGATCTGAGGTTTATGAGAATGAACCCGTCAAAATATTTTGGGTCAAAAGTAGATGAGGACCCTTAGCTTTATCTAGATGAGGTAAAGAAGATCACCTGAATTATGCATGTTTTTTAAGAGGAGAGTGTAAAATTGGCATCCTATATGCTGAAGGATGTTGCATATGATTGGGTGGTGATGTGGAAGAAAAGTAAAGGGGAGAATACAACTCCTATGACTTGGCAGATATTTGAAGATATATCCTTAGAAAAGTTTTTCCCACCTGAAAAGAGAAAAGATAAGATAGAAGAGTTCATGAACCTGAGGAAAGGCTCAATGACTATGAAGGAGTATTGCCTCAAGTTCAAATAGATGTCTAAGTATACCCATGATTAAATGGCTGAACCTAGATCAATCATGAGTAATTTTATGACTAGTGTGTCTGGGTTGGTAGTTAAGGAGTATAGAAATTCTATGCTCATTAGGGATATGGATCTTCCTACATTGATGATGCATGCTAAGAAGATTAAGGTAGAGAAGGTGAAGGAAAGAGAGATAGTAAATAAGAGGGATAAAACATGGTAGTTTGATCATGGTCAGAATAGGTCTGGATGAGAAAATTATTTGCAGTTTCAAAATCATTCATCTATGTCTGCACCTTCTTCAGCCAGTTCTTCTACACCTAGAAATAGGTAGGAATAGTGGGGTAAGTCTTCTATGTCTAGGTCCCAAAATAGCACGAGTAATAGGCCTAATCATCCCTCTTGTGCTAAGTGTGATAAGAATCATGGAGGTGAGTGTTTATGGGGCCAGAAAGGTTGTTATGGTTATGGCAAGCCGGGTCACAAAATCAAAAAGTGCTCGCATGCTAGACTGGGGAATAGAGATGTTCAGCCTTAGAATCAGTCTAATAGTGCACAAGCTCCTCAAGGTCGCCCAGCTCCTCCTTAGGTTGCCTGATCTAGTACTGGTGGCGGTCAGTGGCAAGTTCATTTTTATGCTTTACCATCCCGTCAGGAGCAGGATAATTCACCCGACGTTGTGACTGATATGCTTCGTGTCTTTTATTTTGATGTTTATGTGTTGTTACACCCTGGGTCAAGTTTTTTTATGTGACTCCATTAGTTGCAATAAATTTTGAGATATGTGCTGAAAAGATCCCTGAGCCTTTCTTGGTGTCTACTCCAGCAGGTGAGTTAGTTGTTCCCAAATAAATTTATAAAAAGTGTCCAATCACTGTTCTTTATAAATTCATATTAGCAGACCTGATAGAGTTAGACATAGTTGGTTTTGATCTTATTCTGGGTATGGATTAGCTTTATTCCTATTATGCTTCTATAGATTGTCGCACCCGAGTGGTGAAGTTTTAGTTTTCAGATGAGCCAGTTTTTAAGTGGTCAAGTAATTCAGTGTCTCTCAAGAGTCATTTCATATCTTATCTTAAGGCTAGAAAGTTTATATCCAAAGGTTGTATTTATCATCTAGTTTGAGTTAAAGACACTAAGTCTTAGACTCCAACAATTCAATCCATCTGAGTGGTCAATTAGTTTCCTAATATTTTTTCAGAAGATCTCCCAAGGGTATGTCCTGATAGGGAAATAGAATTCGATATTGACCTTCTCCCAGATACTCAGCCTATTTCTATACCTCCTTATCATATAGATCCCAAAGATCTTAAGGAGTTGCAGAAGCAACTCAAAGATCTTTTAGATAAAGGTTTCATAAGGCCTAGTGTTTCTCTATGGGCACTCCAGTACTATTCGTGCAAAAAAAATGGTTCTTTGCGAATGTGCATTGACTATTGTCAGCTAAATAATATCACAGTCAAGAATAAATATCCTCTTCCTAGAATTGATGACTTATTTGATCAATTCTAAGATTTAAGTTATTTTTCAAAGATAGACCTTAGATCCGGCTATCATCAGCTTAAAGTAAGGGAGTGTGATTTTCCAAAGATAGCTTTCAGAACCCATTATAGTAATTTTGAGTTTCTAGTCATGTCTTTCAAGCTAACCAATGCCCCAACAGCTTTCATGGACATCATAAATCGAGTGTTCAAACAATATCTTGACATGTTTGTTATAGTATTCATAGATGATATCCTTGAGTACTCCAATAATGATAATAACCATGTAGACCATATTAGAATTGTCTTCTAAGCTCTTAGGGATCATTAATGGTTCTCCAAATTCAATTAGTATAAATTCAGGCTAAGATCAGTAGCCTTTCTTAGTCATATTATTTCCGCTGATGGCATTAGAGTCGATCCCCAAAAGACAGAAGCCATAAGAAATCAGCCTAAACTTATCTCTCCATCAGACATTAAGAGATTGACCCAAAATAAAGTTAAGTTCCAGTGGTTAGAATTTTGCAAGAAGAATTTTCAGAAGTTAAATACTCAACTCACTTCAGCCCAGTTTTAGCATTACTCAACGCTACAAATCATTTTATATGTATTGTGATGCCTCCAAAGTTGGTTTGTGTTGTGTGTTAATGCAGAGAGGTAAGGTTATAGCCTATGCCTCTATACAGTTAAAGCCTCATGAAAAATAATTACGTAACCCATGATCTTGAATTAGATATTGTGGTGTTTACGTTGAAATTTTGAAGACATTATCTTTATAGTATACATGTTGATGTGTTCACGGACCACAAAAGCTTGCAATATGTGTTTACTCAAAGGAAGTTAAACCTCTGTCAGAGAAGGTTATTGGAGTTGTTGAAGAATTATGATATGAGTGTGTTGTATCATCTGGGCAAGGCCAATGTAGTGGCAGACGCCCTTAGTAGATTGTCTATGGCCAGTAGTGCTCATGTGGGGAATGATAAGAAAGAGTTAGCTCCAGAAGTTCATCATTTGGCTAGATTAGGTGTTAGGTTGGTTTGTTCAGATGAAGAAAATGTTTGGGTTCAGAGTAGTTTTGAATCCTCCCTAGTTTTGAAAGTTAAGGAGAAACAAGATATGGATTCCAGTTTTGTCAAACTGAAGGAGTCAGTTAAAGACCAAAAGGTAGAGGTTTTCACACAAGAGGGAGATGTCGTGCTAAGATACCAGAGTAGACTGTGTGTACCATGTGTTGATAATTTGAAATATGGATTATGGCGGAAGCGCATGGTACATGTTATTCCATTCATCTAGGTGCTACAAAAATTTACCACGACTTACGGGAAATCTATTAGTGGAAAGGTATGAAAAATGATATATCAGATTTCGTAGCTAAGTGTGCAATGCGTCAAAAGGTAAAGGTAGAGTACCAAAGACCTAGTGGTACATTGTAAGAGTTTGGTATACCCACATGGAAGTGGGAAGTGGTGAATATGGATTTTGCGGCTGGTTTACCCTATCCACGTCGTCATCATGATTAGATTTGAGTTATTATAGACAGATTGACTAAGTCAGCTTATTTTCTGTCAGTTCATACATCCTATACAGCTGAGGATTATGCTAAGTTGTATATCCGAGAGTTATTGCATGGAGTTCCCTTGTCTATCATCTAACCTAGGGGTACTTAGTTTACTTCCTAGTTTTGGAAAGCCTTTTTGAAAGGTCTTGGTACCCAAGTCCACCTTAGTTCAGCTTTCCACCCTCAGACAGATGGTAAAACAGAGAGGATCATCCAAACTCTAAAAGATTTATTGAGGGCATGCACTTTTGATTTCAAGGGTAGTTGGGATGAGAATTGCCATTGAATGAGTTTGCTTATAATAACAATTATCATGCTAGCATTCAGATGGCTCCGTTTGAGGCTCTTTATGGGAGAAGATGTAGATCACCCATAGGTTGGTTTGAAGTGGGTGAAGCCTCGTTGCTTGGTCTTGATGCAGTATTTGAAGCTATGGAGAAAGTTAAGTTGATTAGAGGGAGATTGAAAACATCCCAGAGTCGCTAGAAATCCTACATAGATGTGAGAAGAAGGGACCTCGAGTTTGAGGTTGGTGATTTAGTGTATCTGAAGATTCCACCCATGAAGGGGGTGAAGAGATTTGGTAAGAATGGAAAGCTTAGACCCAGGTATGTTGGCCCCTATAGAATTATGACTCGTGTTGGGAAAGTAGCTTATGATCTTAATTTGCCCACAGACTTGTCAGCCGTTCATCCTGTATTTCAGGTCTCTATGCTTAAGAAGAGTATCAGTGACTTCACTGTTGTAGTTCTATTAGAAAGCTCAGATATTCAGAACAACCTTTCTTATGAAAAGAGCCCAGTTGAGATTTTAGATCATTAAATTCATAGACTAAGGAACAAAGAAGTTCCCTTGGTCAAAGTTCTTTGGCGAAATAAGTCTGTTGAGGGTGGCACTTAGGAAGCAGAAGCAAATATGCTAGCCAAGTACCCTAGCAAATATGCTAGCCAAGTACCCTCACCTTTTCTCTGCAAACTCAGATTTATCCAAAGTAATATCCTTCTTGATTCAGTTCTTTTCTAATTACGTATTAAGCGATATAGTTGTTCTCATGTAAGTTCATGCACTCACAGAATTACTCAGAAGCACAGAATGATTTAGATTCAGATTTGCAATTTATTTCAGCTGTGCATGATAGCTTATGGCATCATATTCCTTAGTATTATTAGCTTATCTAGCCACATTCAAGGACGAATGTTTCCAAAGGGGAGATATTGTAGTACCTCGCACTTTTCTCAGCTTTACTCCACCCCTAGAATGTTAGGGGAAGCTTCCAAGATGAATAATATTTATTGTATGAAAAATTTAAAAAGCTTTCCAATGATATAAGATTTTCTCAAATCCGATAACCGAGTAAGAAGTTATGGCTATTTTAAGTTCCAATCGTAACACACCATTATTTAGGTTATTAGCGCGTCGTAGAGAAGGTTTAAATGTCGTTTTTCAATTTCCAGTGGCCCTCCATGATATTGGCGCATTATGGAGAGGGCCAAATCCCCAATTGTTCAATTCCAGTAAGGGTCCGCAATATTGGCACGTCGCACCAAGTTTTTAAGTCCCATCCAAGGTGGCAACACGATACAACCGCGTTGCACCACCATGCATATTCCCAGTTGGCATTTTCCAGCGGCTTAGCACGATAGTGACACGTCGCGCCAAGGCCAAAAGTTGTGGTTTTAGTTGCCTTTCTGTTTCGTTTATGAGTTTAAAAGGGACATTTTTATAAATCCCCCAGCCCCTAATCCATCCTAAATAATGAATTAAACCCCTCCAAAGCACTTTACATCCACTTTTCATGAAATCTCTCTCAAACCAAACCCTAGTTCATCAAATTTTCTCCCCAAGAAATCCAAATTTCTCCGTTAATTCTCCAAGAAATTCAAGATTAAGAATCCCCAATTTAATAACTCTATGAAGTCATCTTTAAAACATCAATAAAGATCCAAGATTTAAACTTTAGCATCTAGACCATCAATTGAGGTATATGGGGTTATGAAAAAGGATACTTCTTTCATCCTTGTGCCCAAAACTTGCTTTTAATTACAAAAGTTATTTGATTTTATATGATTTCCCATGAAATCAAAGTTAGGGTTTATACCCATTATTATTATTTACAAGTTTATGAGATTTTCATTTTTTTAGAAGTTGAATTACATAATTATATTCATATTTCTTTGCGTATAGTGCAATAATTTCAAGATATTACGATATATTATAAATGTTTACATTACCAAGCATGAATTTTAAGATGTTTTATCATGAGCTTGATGTATGGGTCCTTAATGCCTAATTAAATATTTCTATTTCAAGATTATTTGTGCTATGAGCACCCTCACATAAGATTATTCTCAGATTTTGATAAAGATTTGACCTTTTCGTCCTAAGCTAAGATACAAAATCTACTTTGTTCATATAACTTGAGATTTAACCTTATAGTATTTTTAAGTGGATTTCTTAAGATTTTGAGCATAAGAAAGGAAGTAGTATTTAGCACCGAGATGGGTAAGTTACTATGGTTTCATGCCCTAGAACTACGTGCCACCATAGGATTAAGATTATTCCTACTTCTACGTTGATGACTAAGATTGTGATCATTTAAGATAGAAGTTTTATTCTAATGTCAAGGGTAGAATATCCCTACCTAACGGGGGCTAGACGTGGGATTCCATGGATGCTCACATGGTGTATGTCGGTTAGAAGAAGCACCCAAAAGATGTCCCCTACTCTTAAAATAAATCTTTTTCTCTAAAGTTTTAAGATAAAAGCATACATTTTTGAAGTTATGGTATTAAGATTCTTAAGTCTTGAGACGATGTATCTTCTCTTACGGTTGAAAAGACAACGTAGTAGTTTTCAGAAGTAACACATTTTAGAACTGAATGTAATGGCTCACAAGATTTGTATTATATGCTTTATTGTTTATGATTTATGGTTTTCAGCCTTCAGATTACTTAAGCCTAAGTGATTCATTTACATTTAGCATGCATGATTTTATAAATTGTGATGATATTGTTTACTTATAGCATTCACCCCCATATACTCAGTACATCCTCAAAGAACTGATCCATATATACGTCTATGTGCTATATTTTCTCATAATGTAGGCTCAGGTCATCAGTGTCAGTAGTGTGAGTGATTTCAAAACATATCATCTAAATCCCTACAGTTGTTGAGTCCTCATATTTTGGGGACTTAGCTATTCATATTTTAGTTTATTAGTAGACATTTCATTATTTTATTTTAGACTATTGAGTCAGTTGGGGCCTGTTCCAGTGACTCTTTAGATTTAGATAGTAAAGGCTTGTCTGACTACTAGATTTAATTTTAGACCTTTGATTCAGTATTCAAATTTTTCAAGTATTGTTTTACCAAGACTTGTGAGATTAGTATGTTTTCAGATAAAATTTCTGCACTTATTATGTTTTCATATTCATATTTCCCTTTTGTTGAGATCCGGACATAGTGGAAAACAACCAGGGTTAGCTTAGGACTACTTGTAGTTTGGAGCACCGTGTGGCATCCCGAGAACTAGATTTCAGGGCATTACATACACCGTCATTGTATCATTTATAGATACTTCAATCTTTCAATCAAACTTCTATGATACCATCACAATATATATATATTGATAGGGTATCATTGGATTTTCTTTAGTCCATAATGATACCAACACTGCATATTTATATATTTTAATGGTATCATTGACATCTTCTTTAATCCTTTAGTGAGACATCCATGATACCATTATAGTATAACTATATCATAGCATGGTATCATTGATGTCCATTTCAATCTTTTAGTCATACATGGTATATGTATTCTAACATGGTACCCTTAGATTTTTCTGCAATTCATAATGATACTGTAATTACCCACAACATCGTTACACTGAAATAGAGATAAAACCTCAACATAGTCTTTCCCTAGACAAATATTGTGAAATTCAGGGCTAGCCTAGTTTTAGGCATATTTTGAGTGTGGCATGTCCTAGAAAAATATGGTAGTTAATGGTTTGTTGATTGGTGGTTTTGAGTTGTTAGTATGTGTGATATAATGAGTTTAGGAAGTAGTAGAAAATTCTACTATGTAAAATGGGTTAGTAAAACTTCAGTTATAACAAGTACTGTGAAAAAATCAGTTTATAATATTGAAAATTGTGAAATATAGTATAAACTTGTTTTGACTTTGTGGTTATATGTAAGCTGAATGTTTTTGATTAGCCTTTGGGCAGTACTTGTGAATGTTCGTTATCATGTTGAATTAATGTAATGGCCCTCCAGGTCATTTCCTCTATTTTCATGCATTTTTGATGTTTTAAGCATTCTCGTACTGGCTACAGGTCATTTATGACTAATTGGAACTATCGATTCATTGATCAGACAATTTATTTGGATTTTAGGATCATTTCCTTATTTTGGAGCTTTCTTTGTTTGAGATTTGGTCATGGACAAAAAATTCTTAGTAGATGACCTCAAATAAGAATTTTGACTTTCCCATCAACTCTGAAACATTGATTTTAGGCCAGGGGCACTCTTGGTTCAGGTCCTGAGTCTTCCGAACTTGTTTTATGCAATCGGGAAAATTTTAGGAAAAAAGAAACTATAGTTGTGGGCCCCAATTTAACTGAAACGATCATATGAAAGTTTTCATGGTCCCATTGAGTCCAAAACATCAAATTTTGTATGCTAGAATAGTTCATTTGTGTGTATGGGGTTTTGAAGGAATACTAAACACCCAGTCAAACTCTACATCAGACTTAGTAAAATCTAGTACAGGTTACTCGTGTGATAGTACTTGTTATATCTATAAATCAAGTTCTCCATACGTATTTTATTCAGACCGTGATTTTGAAGGATAAATCGCGATCGCCATATGAATTTTTTGTAAATTGAGATCGTGAAGGGTAAATCACGATCGCCATACTCGTTTTAGGGATATCATGATTGAGAAGGGTAAATTGCATGTAAATCGTGCCAACATGAAATTTACCCCTTGTTAGATCATTATCGCAATATCATCTTTGTAATAGCGATTCTTAACCCTATTTAAGTCTCTTCCTCCACCAGATTTTGCATCATTCTTTCCACCATTTTTACACTAAGATGAGAGATCAAAGAGGGCAAAAGAGTGGGGTATAATCCAAATGAGCTAAGGCAAGCTAGCTAATCTTTTTTTGTCATTTTCCATTGATGTTTCCTTTGATTTTCATCCAAATCCATGATATATTCTTAGAAATTAGGGCTTTGAATTCCTAAACTTTGAGGGTTGATTTCAGAACCAATTTGTGTCACATTTGTGACAAATTTATTAGCATACATTCCTTATCCTTCGAGGGACCTCGTGACGGGTTAAATTTTGGATTCTGTTTGTGTGTCCATTCTTGACTAAAAATTTTATTTGACCCTTAATATTATAATATAGGTCTCATTTTACTCCTAATGACAAGTTACGATTTTGATAGAGTGGCAGCATTTTGGGATCGTGGAGTGAAGACAGATAATTCATGAATAATTCAAGAATTTATGGTTTGGCATTGAGGTAGGTTTCTGTCACTCTTTTTCAAAAGATGATGTATTTCATATATGGGATGTGAATGTGGATGTTAAGATTGATTATGGGTAGAATACTGTGATTTAGTCTTGATTATTAAAGTTTGGAGATTAGAGAGTGATTTAATCCAAGGTTAAAATACTTATTATACTTCTAGGATCCTATTTCCTTCTTCATAGATTAAGCTAATTCATACAATGGTTATGATATTATGTTATATTTAGGATGTGGTTTAAGTTTTGGAAGAGCTATTAGTATGATTCGCCTTATTTAGACTATTTAGCGTTCTTGAAACCATAATTTAGGTGGGGTTGACTTAATTGCTCATATTCTAGGTGGAATTCCTTTATTAAGGCTAATAATTGCTTATGAACCATGTGGAAGTCAATTTAGATATTTTAGCCTAGTCTGGGATATAAACTGGTTAAATATGGATTTTGAGGATTAGAAGTGGGTTCCTCCGGCCCACCTTAGGCCAAAACTTGTGTTAGCTCTTGTGGACTTATTTACGAATGTTAGACATAGTTGAGACTATCAAGCCTTTTGTATAAGGTTAGTCCATGACTCAGTGAATGGTAATGGTTTTCCCGATTTATGATTAGCGGCTTATAGCCATGATACAGCTTCCAGATTTGATTCATATTATGTCCTATCAACATACTTAATGATATAGACATAGATATTATTTATGGCCTCAAGATATGATATGCCTTGTAGATATGATTTATGACCTATAGGTATGATATGCTCATAGTCATGATTTATGGCCTCTAAATATGATATGTTTTATAGTTATGTGTTATGTCCTATAGATATGATATGTCTCATATATATGCTATGGCTCATAAATATGAGATGATTATACATATAATTATTGATATGGGTTCTAGATATGTAGCCTAAGGTCATAATTATGATATTGTAGTTATTTCGAACACATTTAGGGCCGAAAGTCGTGTTAATGATATTGGTTAGGTTTTGGGAAATGGTTTATCCTTTTAAAGGACGTGGCCATTGTTTGAAGATGTGTTAATGCTTATGATTACATTATTTGAATACTAGTGATAGCATGCATAGATTTGATACTTTCGTAATCACTTAATATGATAAATGCTACAATTTCAACTAAAATATAATTTTACTACTATGTTTCCTAAAAGGGATTTAAGCCGACTTTTCATCTTAAAAATGGATTTATTTATAAAAAAAATCATACCATCTTAATGGATGAGTTATGTGTAATGAAATTGAAAATGATGTTTTAAAAATTTGACTGAGACAAATTTTGGTCTATGATTCTGATACTACTATTTACTTCAGTCATAAGAGATTTTGACCCCCTTTCTACACCTTTATGATGATTTTGTTTTGGAGGTTACCCCGAGCAATGAATTTACAGATTTACACTCTTTTAGTCATAGTTCTTGCCGTGCATTTATATATATGTACATATATCTCTAGTATTGAATGAATAGATAATCGATGACGGTATTGATGATATGTATTTTAGGTCAAGTCCGATGATTAATGATGGTATTGATTATATAAGTTCTAGGTCAAGATCGATGATTATGATAGTATTGATGATATGAGTTGTGGGTCAAGCCCAAAAAATTGATAATGATATTATTGATATGAGTTCTAGGTCAAGCCCGACGATTGATGTTATTGTAAATGTTGATGTAGTGATATGATTTTTGGGTCAAGCTCTATAAATTGATGATGTTATTGATAATATGTGTTTTGGGTCAACCTAGACAATTGGTGATATTAATAATGTTGATGTAGTTTATGACGATGATGATTGGAAATTCTGGATCAGGACCAGGTTGGTGTATATGGGTACTCTCAAACCCTTTTGGAACTCCTTTGTCTGTGATTTGTAGTGCCGAAGAAGGGAGGCCACCTTATGTCCTACCTTTGCGAT
Source organism: Capsicum baccatum var. pendulum (assembly GCA_030864225.1). NCBI lineage: Eukaryota > Viridiplantae > Streptophyta > Magnoliopsida > Solanales > Solanaceae > Capsicum > Capsicum baccatum. Next base: position 229,850,704 of record CM061558.1, on the reverse strand, counting down.
CCATAGAGATGGTGGTGGTATATACACTTGGTTACTTTGTGTATATGGATTATATCTTGACATCCGTTCTTGCATGGACATTCTCTATCACTAGTATATACTTATATCTATCAGCCTAATGGGGGTAGCACAAGAATAGGTGATGATTATGGCTTGTGGTGTGTTGTATATTGATTGGACCATTTTAGCCTATGGCTGTGGGGATTTATAAAAGGCTTGATTAGGTATTGTTTTCCTAGATTAGACGATTACTTACATTGTCGTTGCTATTGTTATTAATATTATTATCATCATTGTTATGTCTATTTAGGGACATCTTGGTTAATGATACATTATTAAGATTTGAGGTATGATTCTGGCTATTTATCTTATGATTATATTATTATGCATGATTATCTCATGATTAAATGTATGGATTAGAAACCCTGAGTTTACTAGCATTAGTTCCTGATATGATTACGAGGTCTTGAAATGCTAGTCTGATGATGTAGGTTGTACCTCGAGTTGACTCTTTCTCTCTCTCTCTCTCTATATATATATATATATATATATACATAGATACATATATATGTATGTATATATATATATATATATGTATGTATGTACGTACATATGTATGTATGTATTTCTAGCAATATGTAGCTATGGTATTACCGTATATCCCTTCTTTTATTTATTCAGATTATATATTCATTCCTTTGCCTCGTATACTCATGTATATCTTTCTTTCACCCTTATTTCATTTATTGGCAGTGGTATACAGTATAGTGTTGAGGTTCCTGAGTACGGCTGGAATAGGTTACTTCATCCTTAATACTTTTTTAGCCTTATTATGTTAGTTTCTTGGATATGAGTAGGATTGTTTATCCTGGTTATCTCACTAGTTTTACTATGTGGATGTTGGGCTTTTGGGTGAAGTTTCTATTTCTATTTATATGCTATATATATTTGCATTATCTTTGGAGCTCAGTCGGTAGTTGCCCATTGGGTACCACGTATTTGGTACTCATACTACACTTCTACAACTTGCAGATCATAGTACAGGTTATTTTTGGTGTCACTACTAAAAAAATTAGTTTTTCTGACCACAAAAAACCAACCACGCGTGTTCTGTTTTTTTATATTCATTTTCAAAAAAGCGACCACATGTGGTTGCTTTTATATTTTAAAATTTCAAAATAAACATTTCAATAATTTTTATATTAATTATTATTTTTTTAAAAAAAAAAATAGCGACCACCTGTGGTTGGTTTTGGAATTAAAAAAATTAAAAAAAATAATTTTAAAAAACCGACCACTTGTGGTTGGTTTTATTTAAAAAATATAATTATTTAAAAAGCGACGACTTGTGGTCGGTTTTATTTTAAAATTAAATTTAAAATATTTTATAAAAGCGACCACAAGTGATCGATTTTTAATTAAAAAAATAATTAAAAAAATAATTTAAAAAAACGATCACTTGTGGTTGCTTTTATAAAAAAAAATATAATTAAAAGTAATTTTAAAAAGCTAGCACATGTCGTCAGTTTTGTTTTAAATATTAAATTTAAAATATTTTATAAAAGCGACCACAAGTGGTTGGTTTGGAACTAAAAAAATAAAAAAGAAAATAATTTTAGAAAATTGACCACTTGTTGTCGGTTTTATTTTAAAAATACAATGAAAAAGTATTTTTAAAAAAAGACAACTTGTGGTCGGTTTTACTTTAGAAATTAAATTTAAAATATTTTATAAAAGCGACCACATGTGGTCAGTTATAGAATTATAAAATATAAAAAGGAAAATTATTTAGGAAGCTGACCACTTGTTGTCACTTTTATATTAAAAAAATAAAATATTTTATAAAGGAGACCATTTGTGGTCGGTTTTTATTAAAAAATAGCTATATGTAAAATCAAATATATTATTTTTTAAAATTACACTAATTACACGTAGTCGATAACTAATATAATAATAATAAAAATTAATCAATCTTAGATTTTCTAAAAATATTATACTAAAAGAATATCAAATAAAATAAATAATTTATGTTAAACATAATCTTTATATTTTACTTATGCTTCAGTATATAAAATAAATATTTTCCTTTGTATATACATTAAATCTGGCTCAAATGGAAAGCAATATTGTTGTTATCACCAACAAGTTGGAAAAGATTTTTCCACCTGGGTTTTTCAATGTGATGGAACATCTTCCCATTCACCTTGTCCACGAATCTCACCTTAGTAGTCTATTTCAATCTAGGAGGATGTATCTAGGCAAAGGGTAAGCAATTGCAACATATTTAAATTCATACATATCTTTTCTTATATAGTAAACATCTAATCTTAAGATTATGCAGGACAATTGAAAAATTTAAAAGGAGTCCCAAAAATAAACATAGGGTGGAAGGCTCTATAGTGGAGGCATATGTTATGGTACAAGAAAACAATGGAAACACGAAACATACACCAAAAATAGTCCCACTAGTTCAAGAAAACTGAGGACCTCTTTGGGGACCACTGTTGGAATCACAATAATAACAAGAAAGAGATAATAACAAAGGGTTTAACAACTACTTTCCAACCAACCAAACCAGATTAATAACACATAAAATGAAGAACAAGAATAACAACAAATTCGACTACAAGAACACCACAAAGCCAAGAGTAGGCAACAAGAACAACATAATAAGATTACAAGAAAGTAAAGGATAGATAGTGAGACAAAGATTATTACAAGATTAAGAACCAAGTGTATTTCAACACTAACCACTAATGAATGTAATAATAAAAACCACACTCTTGTGGTGACCGCCAAGGGAATCCACTCACATCAAGATTCACCTTTTCCAAACAAAGGTCAATATTATTTGTTCCAATCCCTATGCTAAGATGACTTTTCCAAGCCCTATCTAAGAACTACACTAAGGTGTTCTACTCTCAAGAAAGAGGATTTGCAATGTTTCATACATTCATCATTCATAAACTAAAAAGAGAAGACCTAAAATATCCTACTTATCGCATATTACAAAAAAAGACAAAAAGACCACTTTGCCTTTAATGAGAGGGGTGACCCCAATGTGTAAATACACCATATGCAATATCCAAAATAACCTTTATGAAGGGGTGGCCAAGGTGTGTTATAACTTGAATGAATTGGGCCTCTTCAATGCTCTCAAAATTGAGTATGGTTCATACTTCATGGCTTGTGGTTCTTGGGTTAACATCGATGTAAACATCCAAGCAACCTTCCACACATGGGATTTCTTTAAGTCGTGCTAAAAAATAACCCTCCAAGTATGATCATGTGCCATCCTTATGACCAAATCTTGATTCTTCATGTAGTTACTTTGAAGGATGTTATCAAAAGCTAAGGCGGCAATTTGACTTGTATCATCCTCCCCTTCTTGAAAAGGATTCGACCTCGAATCCGTACCGTGCAAAAGAAGTGAAAAGACAAAAAATCTTAACATCCTCATCGCATGAGGGTTAGGGTTAGCACAATAGTAAATGTCATCACGCCAAGGCAACACATACTTGAAGTATAAGTAAGGATCCTTTGAATGCAATATTAAAAACTCAAATAAAGATGTACAAAAGATTTCGTTAAGGGATTCCCCAAAAGTGAAACTTTGCTTGTCATGTAGACCAAGAATTATGTTGGGAGCACCTACATCACCGTTTCCATATTTGGCACCAGGATCAAACGGGAAGAGTGTCCATAGACACGGGTCTAGACAACACTCCTCTTTTTCGTGGTTTTCAGCCAAACTAAACAACATACTCTCTACAATAGCATACATATCATCCAAAGTAAATAGAGAGTAAAGAGATGTATCACCTAAGTCAACTTCTACTAAGGTGCCCTCATGTGTGTAATCACTACTAGTTTCCCAATAAACACCATGACCACTCTCAACAATAAAATCACACCAAGTATAAGTAGAAGTATCTTCCAAGACTACACATTCCTTACCCTTAAGAGTACTCTCATCTTCCAAGATGAGATTTCCTTCTTTAGGAGGAATGTTGTTACACTATAGTGGGTTAGCATATAGGCTATAGCCTCCAAGGCAAGCTATACCATCATTTTCACCACAAGGCTCATTTAGAGTGTTTAGATCATCTTCAAACAAGATATTGTACCTAAAGAGAGTATAATCTAACCCACAATTAGATTTGGAACAACAAAATTCCACACTCTCTGAAAGATCAATATCAAGTTTCAAAAAGGTTCAAGCACAGGTTTACTCCCCTCTTGTTGACCAATAATTTCAAATACTTCACTCACTTGAGTTCTATTAATCACATTACACACATACTCTAGTGGTGGTAAATTTTCACAAATAAGTTTATCAACACCAATTACACAAGACGATGTACTTTCGTTCAACATATAGGCTTCAACACTAGGTGGACATAAATTGATCTTACAAGAAGAGTCAATTTGGTCATCAATAGGATCAAGTAGTGTATCCACACTCACAACATGTACATCATCAACAAGAAGCAAAGAATCATAATACTCACAAGTAAGTAAGCAATGACTCACACTCAATAGGCTACTAGCCACACAATTATCATTCGCTCAAACTAAAAAGTAAGAGTTAGCTCTTTTACCTTGAAGTTCTTGAGTGGATTCTTCTTTGCCGTGGTTTGAAGGACCTCCACAAACTTGGGCAGAAACTTCTATTTGAGGCTTAGGCAGAAAGTACATCATGAGTTGATTTTCCCATTGGTCTCTTAAAACATTGGGCCAATTTTGCAAATTTAAAACTCTATGTTGTGCAAACCAATTGGCACCCAACCTCACATGACCGTATTGTTAAGGAAAAAATATCGTACCACACCTCTTCATGGTATTCATATTGGGAGAAGACAACCTTCACCCCCTCAGCAACCTTAAACTCGTCCCAAGTGATATGGAACAAGTAAAGGTTCTCGAAATAATCTCAAGTAGTCAAACATGGATGGAACGATGTAGTTTTGATAGAACCTATCATTTATCACAATGAGGAAGGCCGGTATCCTACAAATGGTAACCTTTCTAGAGTAAATACTTCTTCTTGGATCAACATTATAAGGAACATGAGTACCCATCGATTTTGGAGATATATATTGTCTTTTTCTAGTGGGACAACCTCTACTATAGCTAGTATACCCATTCACACTATGTCGACCTTGATAAGAAGTACTACAAGGTGAATAATATGACATTCCATACTTCTCTCATGCAATCTCATCATATCTCTCATAAAGCCTTGTGAATGAAAGGGTTATACCTGACACCAATTCTAGGTTAAGAGTAGGAAGCATAAGACTCCTCACATGCACCTACTTAATCATAAGAACCATCACGAGTTCCTACATCATCTCCATATTCACCACACGTACTAGGTACTTTATTTTCCTAATTTTCTCCCATAAAATCATGTCTCTCAAATCTACCAAAGTTTTGGTCATAGATATTTTCATAGCCTCCGTAATCTACCTTAACTTCATAGCCATAAAACCATTCACTGCAATCATAGTCTCCCATATTGTAGTCCTAATAATCCCCGAATATCGAAGACATGTTTCCCTTATATCACCTTTTAAACCTTCAAATTAAACAAAAAGATTAGTAGTAAAGCTCCTCACCAACACTCGTATACACTCACCTTTGTGATTCTCACAATTAGAGTGGCGAATATTGAAAGTTGCTTATACTCCGGTAGTCAATAAGATGTCAATTATACTTGGCGGCTAGACTAGATTCTTGTTTGTTTGACTCAAGACACAAAAGAAAAAAAATTACTTATGTACTTGAAACAAAGAAGTTACTACGAATTAAAAATGAGAAAAGCACACAAATAATGAAGACACAAAAGAAAGAGATTCAACAATTAATCTACAACTAAGTAGGTGATTACTAGTTGTTAATTAACTCTAGAATCAAGACATGAATCTAAGAAGACAATAAAATAAAACTAAGAATCTTAAATTTGAGGCTGAATTGTTTTGTGAATAGTAAAACAATGTTATGGTAGCCGCATATTGGTTGCAATTCGTTAACAATTTTTATTTTCCAAAGTTGGAAGTCTTCGTCAATTTTTCAATTTGGGAATTGGTGGAATTGGTTAAGGAGGGAAAAATAAGTCTTGGAATCCTCTTTCAATTTTAAAAAAGGAAGACTTGAATTTCTTGGTATTTCTTCGTAAAACATGGAAGGTAGTTGGGGAGTGGTTGGAAAGTCTTAAGTGTGTAGGAAAAGTCTTTGAGCCACAAGTACTACAACTTAAATCTTGGACTTATGTCTTGAAAGACTTACACAATGCACATTCCTTTTCTTCAAATTCTAAGATCAACAACCATTTCTTTCTTTAACAATATATGGAGATGGTGAAAACACCAAGAACACTAAGAATACAAACTTTGAGTGTTGAAGTTCTAAGGTTCAAGTTGGACCTCCCAAACAACAACAAAACCTTATCATGATTGAATTCCACAATACAATCCCCACAATACATGTTCAAAACTTCAACAAACAACACATCACACGTTAAAGTCTCAAACCCGCAACAACAATACCAATAACAATCGACCACAATTTGATTCACAATAACAACATCAATATTTCAAGCTCAAATCAAGATGTAGACTCAATGTGTTAGCGAGGAACAAACCTAACACTTACACTCAACAAATACAAGTAAAAATATTGGACAATACACAATAAGAACACAAATTTTTGCCAAGAACACAACACAGAAAGATTGTTTTTTTTTTGTTTTTGGATTTTTCAGTTTTTAACACCTTTTTTTAATTTTTCAACTCTCAAGCCCAAGATTGATACCAAATGATACAAGAAAACAATGGAAACAAAAAACATACACCAAAATTAGTCCACTAGTTCAAAAAAATTGAGGATCTCTTTAGTACCACTCTCGGATTCACAATAATAACAAAAAAGAGATGATAACAAAGTGTTTAACACCTATTTTCTAGCCAACCAAACTAGATTAAAAACACATAAAGTGAAGAACAAGAAGAAGAACAACTTTGGCTACAATAACACCATAAAGTTGAGAGTAGGCAACAATAACAATACAACAAGATTACAAGAAAGTGAAGAATAGATAGTGAGACAAAGATTATTAAAAGATTAAGAACCAAGTGTATTTCAATACTAAACCCTAATGTATGTAACAATCAAAACCACACTCTTACGGTGACCTCCAAGGAAATCCACTCACCGCATGATCTACCATTTCCCAACAAAGGTCAACATTAGCTTTTCCAAGCTCTATACTAAGATGGCTTTTCCAAGCCGTATCTAAGAACTACTCTAAGGTGCTCTACTCTCAAGAGAGTTGATTTTAAATATTTTATACATTCATCACTCATAAACTAAAAAGAGAAGACCTAAAATGTCCTACTTATAGCATATTTCAAAAAAGATAAAAAGACCACTTTGCCCTTAATGAGAGAGGCGGCCATGGTGTGTAAATACACCATATGAAATGTCCAAAATACTCATAATGAAGGGGAGGCCAAGGTGTGTTATAACTTGAATGAATTGTTCCTCTTCAATACTCTCAAAATCGAATATAGTTCATACTTCAAGGCTTGTGGTTCTCCGGTTAAGTCATGATCAAAATGACCCCTCCAAGTATGATCTCATGCCCGCTATACGACCAAAGCTTAATTCTTTATGTAGTGACTTTGAAGGATGTCATCGAAAGCTAAGGAAGCCATTTGACTTGTATCATCTTGCAAGAGAAATGTCTCAATTTTGTTGATACTATATTACTGATGAAGTTGCTTGTTTAAGAAATAGACTGAATCATCATTAGGATGATGAGAATGAGCCTTATTTGTAACCAATATTAATTTATGATTAATCTGGTTGTAAGGCTAAAAATACTGTATTTCATCAGTTCACTACCGTGGAGCACAAATAGCAACTTTGTATGTCTTACTGAAATTCCTAGAAGTTGAGCCCTCTCCGAAGTAAGGATATTAAATATTAACATATCATATTTATTTACTCATTCCCTTAAGGAAACTAATTGTGTTTCGCATGTTGGATCTTTAGTTTATTTAAGACTCAATTCCACAAAAATCGAGTGTATGCATACTTTTCAACATGGTTTATATATGAGGTGTGTAAGATTACTAATATTTCTAGAAATTTTAAACATTTACTCATTCATCAACTAATATATGTATATTTATGTGTATAACATTTTTAGGTATACCATTCACCAAATGCGGCTGAATATGATCAGTTTTTGAGAGATATTTCTTTTGAACCAGTTGAAGCTCGAACAATGTCCCATTACACAGTAAATGGATTTAAATTTTATACTGAAGAACACTCTAATAAGTAAAACAAAAAATTGTTGTGTTTGGGTTAAGGGTGATGATGATGTTGATTACTTTGGCATCATACCAGAGATCTTAGAAATGAAGTATGTTGGTTTCCCAATAAAAAAATTTATCCTCTTTCGATATAAGTGGTTTGATCTAATCACAATAGGCCCAAGAGTACATTAGGAGCATAACATCATTGAAGTGAAGCACAATAGGACGTATCTTGTTTATGATCCCTTTGTTCTCGCGCAAAATGCTAAACAAGTATATTATGCTCCTTATTCTTTGCTCAGTGATAAGTCTGATTGGTGGGATATAATAAAAATAAATCCTATATGATGGGTGAAGTTGAGAATATGTTGGAGACTGCATATCAAAATAAAATGCAGATTGATCATTAGTTAGTGGACATTTATTTAGTAGATAGTTGGAACTACCCAGAAAATATATTTGAAGAAGCTAATATTGCAAAAGAATAGGTTGAGTGGGTAGGAGATGAGGAAACTTTGGAAGAGGGTGAATGGTTTAGTAGAGAATCTTTGAGAGAGGAGGATTAGGAGTATGTTGTATTTGTTGTGTATTAATGTCTTTATGCTTTGTACTATTTACCTTTATATTTCTTGTATAAGATTGATATGTCATACACTGTGTTAGATTGTTGTTGTCACTTTTCCATCTTTTATGTAGTAATATATTTTTTAATACTGATTTAGTGATTTAAATGTGAATTAGTAGCTTGAAATTAATTACTTGGACTGTTTACCATAGGTGTTTTCTTATATTGATTTTGTAAGGACTAACTACTTGTTAACTTTACATAATTTAGATGGGAGGTTGTAATACCCCATATTTTCATGTTAGAATTCTAACTATTGTTCCTATGTGTGTAAGCTCTAATCGAAATGATTCCCATGTGAAAATAAGTTCATGATCATTATACTAGTTTATGAAGAGCTCTTGAGGTGAAAGATGACCATACAAATCCCTTAGAACAACGTTGAGCTAAGAGCCTTTGATTATTTCAAAGTTTAGTATTTAATTCTATAAGGGTCTACTTTGAACGAATATAACTTTTTATATACATAGAATTTCATAGCTCAAGACCCACCAACTTGTAGATAATTGAATCAGTTTTCCAATGATACTAGTTTTGCCTTAATATGATACCTGAGCAAAAAGTTATAGTCATTTTTGTGACAGAGGCAGTGAGGTCGCACGATTAGCCTGCAATGTACACTCCATCACACACACCTATTTTTCAGTTTCTATTTCCGCATTTTTAAGGGGAAATAAGTTCTTTTCTCTACCCTAACTTATCCATAAAAAATAATTAAAACCCTAAAAGCATTAGTTACATCATTATTCATCCTTTTCTCTCCAAAGAAACCCTAGACACTCAAGAACACCAAGAACTCCATCAAATATTCTTTAAGAAAATCAAGAACCCAAGATTTCTAATCTAAGAATAACAAGAAAAGCTTTCAAGATCATCTCCTAGGGTTTCAAAGTCAAGATTTCTACATCAAATCAAGCCTAATATGGTATGTGGGGTTATGAACAAGGATACTCCTTTTATACTTATTCCCAAACCAAGTTTCTAAAGTTGAATTTACATGATTTTCAACTAGGGTTCATACCCAAAGTATCTTGTTTTGAGTTTAGGGATTTATAATGTGATTGAAGTATGAAAGTACATAGTTATCTTGATTTATAGAATTCTCTTTCATGATTTGAACACAATGAGTATGATTTGAAACATTGATTAAATATTTCCAATTGAGCTTTAAGCATAACATTGTGATTTTGATTTAATTATCTTGACTTTAATAGTTGAAGTGTTTCAAGATTATTATTGTTAATTATGAAGTTTATTGTGATTTTACATGATTTCCAAGCATGCGTTGTAAGCCCTAGGTCTAAGTCTTGATATTTCAAGAAAGTTGATATTTGAGAATTCTTTGATAAGCATGCATTCAGATTCTTAAGCAAGATTTGATCTCTTGATCCTCGACTAATAGATGGAATCTACACAGATTAGTTTTGATTACAATTTAAAAAAGATTGATACATAACAGGTTTTCATTATAAGCCCTTATGCTACTTTACGGTGGATTTCCTATAGAATAAGTATATAAGTAAATGAGTAGTATTTAGCACCGAGTTGGGTATGTGTCTCAGTTCACATGACCCAGAACTACGAGCCAACGTAGGTTTAGATTATTATATTATTCTCATTTATATGAATACAAATATAGATTCTGATCACTTAGCTCAGGTTATACTCCTTGGCAAGAGTATAACACCTCTCCCCAATATGAGGTTTTTCCTTTAGGAGACCATGACATTGGATATCATGACAGCTGACATGGTGTATGTCGGTTAGAAAAACCTCCCTAATAGAAAAGAATAACAAAAAAACTTTTAGAAACTATATGTAAAGGCTCACTATTTTATTTAGATATTGTTTTACATAAGTCATTATCTATGAGATTTCATCTTTTAGTTTGCAAATAAAAAGTTAAGTCCTTTTACACATAGCCTGAATGATTTGAAAATAGACTTAACTTATGTTCTACTTATTCCACTAGCAGAAAGAGTAAAAGTACAACTTTTAGAACTAAGTGTTATGACTTACAAGATTTATATAGTATGCTTTATCCTTCATGATTTATGATTTTCAGCTTTCAATTATTCAAGCCAATATGAGTCATTTACACCTAACATTCATTCTTTATAAGCTATATGAATAATTAAGTTACTATTTTTACTTATGCATTCACCCCTTCATGATCAGTACATTCCAAAAGTACTGATCCATATTTACATCTATGTACTATATTGTTTAATAATGTAAGTACCAGTTCAGTCGTAGTCTATATATCACGATCAGATAGTTGCAGATTCTAGTCAGCAGGTGATGAGTCTTTCTATTTTGGAGACTTCAGTTAGATATTATTCATGTACCTTACTGTCTTACTCATATATTGATTAGTGGTAGTTGGAGTTGCGTCCCGTCTACCTATATTCAATACTAGTAGAGGCTTTATAGACAGTCAGTAGAAGTTGATGTATTTGATTCTAGTTTTAATCTTCTATAATCATAGTTTTAATCCTTTTAATATAGTTCATTTTGATCATATTCAGAAAAGATGTATCTTTCGCTTTATTCTTTCAGACTTATGTATTTTATTCAGCTGCTCATGAGTTATGCCAGTCGGAGGGCTAGCTTGGAATCACTTGTGGTCCTAAGCATCGTGTAACGACTAGGGTGTAGTCTCGTGTCATTACAAACTTGATATCAGAGCACAAGGTTCAAGTGTGCTAGGGTGTCTATAAAGTTGTGTCTAGTAGAGTCTTACAGAACATTACAGAGATGTCTGTACTTTTCTTCGATTGGCTACAGGGAGTTTAAGAAACGTTTCCTTTCTTTCATACTCTAGATCATGCTATAAAGTTGTTCTCTCAAAAACTTCTATCGATTCATGTGTTACTCCAAAATTCTCCATCTATGTATTATTCTTGAGATAACATGATTAGTAAGTTCTAATTCATCCCAAGATGATGTTCTCAAATTTACTATCAGTAACTTCAGAAGTAACATAAGGGTCTTGAGAAGAGCTCACTAGTGTGTTATAAATTTCTCAAGTTGAAATTTATGTCCTCATCCATATAATTTATTCAGTTAAGACAGAGTAAGATATGTATTTAGATTCCCCATTAACCCTTCAATTAAAATAGTACTCAGGAGAGGAGATATTATAAATCTAGATTGTTAAATAAAGTTTGCATTCAAGGGATATTTAAACCTAGAGTGTTATGATTTATAAGTAGTAGAGCCTTTCTATAGTTGGAAGTATGGGTATAGAAGTGTAGTGGCAAGAAAGGTGAGAATGACAATTGATCAAAAGTATATAGATAAGCTTATTCATGTTATAGAGTTTGTGTTAAGGTGATATGTCCTTATGTGTTAGTTTAATGGTAATGAATGTAGTACTAGTTCCTTGGTAGAAGGTAGAGAAAGAGCCATTAGTTAAGGTGAATTTTTGTTTTCTTGAAGTATGAATAGAGTTATTGATGGTACTTATTTTGTTAGAAAAGTATTGGTTATTAATGAATGTGGTTGGTGGTTTAGTATTATTAATTTAGGCTTACTTTGAGGTTGGAAAAAGGAGTTTAGTTGAAACTTATAGATCCATGAAAGTAATTTAGATATATATATATATGGATAAGTACTAGAGATGTGTGTAAGAGGGATGTGCTAATGGATTATAATAAGATCGACCATAAGGTCATGATCAATTATTATTATTATGAGGTTCTAGTGGACTAGTGTTTCCTTATACTTTATTTTATAACTTCCAAGTGTGAATAGTATGTTAGATTGGGTTTTTAATCATGCCTAGCACTAGATACTAAGTTTGAATAGTATATGATCATCAAGGTGGAAATAATGATTTCTTGGTTAGTGTGGCTAGTTTAATGGAAGTGATCTAGTAGGCTGAAATAGTGTGTGCAAGAGTTTAAGTTCATTTATTCATAATTTAGTATGATGTCGTAAGTATCATGTAAAGGTGTTCCCAAGATGATATGGAGATTTAATTATTTTCTAAGTTTATTAAGTGTTGTGTATGGTTAGTAGTACACTTGAGTTGCTTAGTGGAAGAAGGTTAGATATATAGTACATGGTGTTCTGGATAGCCAAGTTAAGGAGTTATGGATAAATGGTGTTGAGCCTTTTAATTATGGTTTTGATTCTTATGATTTAGGGGAAAATATAAGTATAGAAATGTGATTAAGATTATGTGTTTAGTGAGGCAGATATGTTTGTCGAGTTAATAGAGTGTAAGTCTATGATGATGATTATCGAAGATAGAGAAAGTTAAGGGTGGTATGTACTAAGAAAGTGTCTAAGAATTAAGTCAGTAAGTTCAAAATATACTTTACTCTTGTGAGTTTAGCATTTATGTGTAAACATTAGAATAAAGAAATTATGCCTCAGTCTCGAGAATATGAAATAGATCCATAAGTTTAGAAGGATGGCTTTAATCTAAGGAGGAGATATCGTAAGACCTTGTAAGACCCTAGCTCATTCCAGTCCCCTATTACACTTAAAGGGGTTCAAAATTTAGAAAATTTCCCTAAGTTTTGGGACTCAGCCATTTCTAAATATCCTAGACTTTGATGTTTTTATTTTCATCCTTCCTGACCTCAAAACATTAATTTTTAAGTTGATTAATGATCGGGGTTGATGATAGTACACCTCGGGTTTGCTTCAGAATTTTTGAACGAGCATAGAGGCATGTTTGGATCACCAAAATAGTAGCATCCCACGATATGCCCGCGGTGCGCTCTTTATTCCACCGCTAAGGGAGCCCGTGAAATAGCCTGCAATGTGTGTGCCCTTATTTTTCCAGCTCTTGTTCCAGCATATTTAAGGGCCAATGTTTATACACTTCATGCGTATTCAAGTTCATTCTTAGCTCCCAGTAAGTAAGAAACAACTTCACACTGTGATTTGATTCATCCCTCATAAATCTATCAACTCCAGTATTATGTTGAATAACTTATGATAAGTATGAACTCATGTTTTGGAGTGTGGTCAGTTCTCAAAACTCATGCTGCTAGTGAAACTCACATTATATCAGGTATGTCCTCGTTTAGATCTCTTTAATGAATCCACCCTTTTGACATTCTATTCCTCAGGTCTCAGTTAAGTGTCAAGGTTATATATAGTATTTTTTTATGCATCAGGTCCTTATGCGCTAGCCCTTCAATGACCTCTCTTTCTGTTAAGATAGTGGAGATGATAATGGATAAGCAATGGTTTAGATGAGAGAGAGTTGATGAACCTAATTAGGAAAGATAATTTATTCTTTTTTATAAGGCTAAAGGATGAAGGAATATAGAGGTAAATCTTTGGTCTATATCATAGTTAGTTGAGAATTCTGAGTCTGTCTTCTTGACAATAGTGCAAGAAAGTTATTGTTGATAGAGGTTTAGAAAATATGAAAAGTATGCCTTTATGGGTGTTTTCCTTGAAGTTCATATGTGGTTATAGTTATAGGATTGAATTCCATGTTGGAATATAAGTGGACGAATGCAATATGCTGTAGTGGATTCATAGTAATAGTTCTGAGTTAGTCATTGAAGTGGTAAGGTATGTTATGCCTAGGGTGTGATCTCTAAAGGAGACATAGAATATTGTGTCATGCGGTTTAGACTAGTATTATGGTGTAGCATGTTCTATCTTGTGATTTTGAGTTAGGCTTGATCATGGTGAGGGAATTTAGTTTAGTTTAGACTTTAGTAGATGGATTTATCAACACCCATGTGAGAATTATAAGTTGAATCAAATGAATATGGTATTTAAGTAAAATAGTAAAGTTTAGGGAGTATTTAAGAAGTGTTGCTGAGCTTCAAAGTAAGAAGTTGCATTTCCTAAGGCCTGGTAATTCTATCCCAACTTATGATTTATATGTCTATGTTCCATGCTATAGAGTTATATCAATGTTGTGATTCCATAGTTAGATGTCTTTCAAAGATCATGCCCATGATCCTTTGCTCCAAATATTAATATAGTTTCTTAGAATGAGTGTTGAAGAAATACTCCAGTTGAGTATAAGCTTTCAGTATGATTCAGTCAGTATAGACTATGATCCAGTTTAGCAATCAAGCAGATAAGTAAGGCCATTCTATAAGGTAATATGTTTGCATTCATGTAAATTATGAGTTCAGTTAAGTCCATGCACCAGGAATTAGTTTCAGATTTAGTTATTTAGTCATGATTCAGTTCATAAGTGTTCAGTGAATGATCTTAGTTTTCCAAGTATTCCATCTCAGACAATGTAATACCCATTATATGATCTTATTCTCATTGTCTTATGGTTCGTGTCTACATAATTTATCACTTCACAGTTCTATATGCATGATTATATCATGAACACTTCAATCGAACTCTAAATTCTCAGCATGAATCAGCTGCATATAGTAAGTAAAAGCAAATCAGCTCAGAAATCAATTTTATGATAGAAGTTTTTAATGTTTCAGCTCAGTTATAGATGTATCATGTCCACGTTACTCCATACCTCTAAAGCTTCAACAAGTTCCTATACATCATTCGAGGACGAATAATTTCAAGGGGGAGATAATGTAAAACCTCATATTTTCACGCTAGAATTCTAATCGTTGTTCGTATGTGTGTAAGATATAATCCAAATGATTCCCATATGAATATAAGTTCATGATCATTATCTTAGTTTATTAAGTGCTCTCGAGGTGAAAGATGTTGATAGAATTCACTTAGAACAAAGTTGAGCTAAGAGTCTTTGATTCTTTCAAAGTTTAGTATTTGATTCTACAAGGGTATAATTTGAACATGTTTACCTTTTTACATACATAGAATTTTGCATCACAAGAACCACTAACTAGTAGATAATTGAATCATCTTTTGAAGATACCAATTTCTCCTTAATCCGATACCCAAGCAAAAAGTTATAGCCATTTTCGTGAGAGAGGCAGTGAAGTAGCACGATTAACCCACGACGCATGCTCCATCGCACACACCTATTTTTCAGTTTCTGTTTCCAATTTTATAAAGGAAAATAAGTCCTTTTCTCCACCCTAACTCATCCATAACAGATAATTAAAGCCCTAAAATAATTAGTTACATCATTATTCATCCTTTTCTCGACAAAGAAAATTCTAGCCCCCTCAAGAACACCAAGAACTTCATCAAATCTTCTTCAAGAAAATCAAGAACCCAAGCTTTCTAATCAAAGAATATCAAGAAAAAGCTTTCAATATCATATCCTAGGATTTCAAAGTGAAGCTTTCTACATAAAATCAAGTCTAATAAGGTATGCGAGGTTATGATCAAGGATACTCCTTTCATCTTTGTGCAGAAAACTAGTTTTTAAAGTTGAATTTACATGATTTACAACTGGGTTCATACCCAGAGTATCTTGTTTTGAGTTTATGGATTTATCATGTGATTGAAATATGAAAGTGCATATTTATCTTGATTTAAAGAATTCTCTTTCATGATTTGAACACTATGAGTATGATTTGATACGTTGATTAAAGATTTCCGATTGAGCTTTAAGCATAACATTGTGATTTTGATTTCATTATCTTGACTTGAATTGTTAAAGAGTTTCAAGATTATTATTGTTTACCATGAAGTTATTGTGATTTGACATGTTTTCCAAGTATGGGTTGTAAGCCCTAGGTCTAAGTCTTGATATTTCAAGAAAGATGATATTTTATCATTGTTTGATAAGCATGTATTCAAATTTTTAAGCAAGATTTGATATTTTGATCCTCAGATAATATATGGAATCCATACAGATTAGTTTTGATTACAGTTTAGAATAGATTGATGCATAACTGGTTTTCATTATAAAAGCTTATGCTAGTTTAAGGTTGTTTCCTACATAACCAGCATATAATTAAGGGAGTAGTATTTATTACCGAGTTGGCTATGTGTCTTAGTTCCCATGACCCAGAACTACGAGCCAACATAGGTTCAAATTATCAAATTATTACCATTTATATTGATGTAGATATAGATTGTGATCACTTAACTTTGGTTATACTTCTTGGTAAAAGTATGACACCTCTGCCCAATGTGAGGTTTTCCCTTAGGGGAACATGAAGTTGGACATCATGATAGCTCACATGGTATATGTCGTTTAGAAGAACCTCCCTAACAAAAAGGAATAACAGAAAAGCTTTTAAAAACTAAGTGTAAAGGCTCACAAATTTATTCAGATATTGTTTTACATAAGTCATCAGCTATAAGATTTCAACTTTTAGTTTATAGATACAAAGGTGAGTCCTTTTACACTTAGCATACATGATTTGAAAATAGACATAACTTCAGTTCTACTTTTTCCACTAGTAGAAAGAATAAAAGTAAAGCTTTTAGAACTAAGTATTATGACTCTATTTATGCAGTATGCTTTATCATTCATGATTTATGATTTTTAGCTTTTAGTTATTCAAACCATTGTGAGTCATTTACACCTAACATGCATTCGTTAAAAGCTATATGAATAATTGAGTTACTATTTTATTTATGCATTCACCCCCACGTGCTCAATATATTCAAAAAGCACTGATCCACATATAAGTCTATGTGCTACATTATTTAATAATGTAGGAACCAGTTCCGTTATAGTTTATATATCATGATCAAACAGTTGCAGATTTTAGTCAGCAGGTGATGAGTCTAACGACTTTGAGGACTTTAGTTAGATGTTATTGATGCACCTTACTTTCTTACTCATATATATTGATTAGTGGTAGTTTTATTCACGTCCCAGATACCAATAGTCAATACTAGTAGAGGCTTCATAGACAGTCAGTAGAAGTTGATTAATTTAATTCCTATTTTAATCTTGTATAATCAGAGTTGTAATTATTTTAATATAGTTTGTTTTGATCATATTCAGAAAAGATGTATCTTTGGCTTATTTATTTCAGACTTATGTATTTTACTCAGTTGCTCATGAGTTATGCCAGTAGGAGGGTTAGCTTGAAATCACTTGTGGTTCTAAGCATCGTGTTATGACTAAGGGGCAGTCTTGGGTCATTACAGTGGTAAAAGTGACAATGGTAAGCAAAAAGTTGATCCTACAAAGACAAAAAAGAAAAAACAACCTCTTCCTTATAGACGACTGCCAGATATTCATATAACTGAGGGTCGGTTTGCTGACTTGCTAGTACAACCCTCTTATTCTAGGTCACCGCATAATTCAGTTCTTACTTCTATGTATGTGGGTCCACTTTATGGGTCTAAATCAACTCATTCTACTCTCATCCCCATGCCACTGCCTTTTCATTATTCAGTTCATGCTCTTATGTATGTGGTTCCACTTCATGGGTCATCGCATCATTCTCATATGATCGCTGGAACATATTATCATCTACCATCATCTGCAGTACCCTCTATTAGCTATCACCCATGTTCTTATAGTGATTCTACTGGATCTATTGGGTTGACAGATCTTCATTTTTTAGGCACATCATCTGATATTTCAGATCCATCGATACTAGTTCATCCGCCAACACTTGTTCTATATTTCGGAGATAGAAATTCTTATCGGGGGTCAGTATATTATTCCATATGGAGTAGGGTAAGATTTCTAAATATAACAACACTATTCGGTTTTCATTTACTATAATATTATGCTTTGTTAAATTAATGTTTGATCTTATGTTGTAGGTTTTTTCCCGATGATGGAATTACAAAAATTATGACTAAATGCATTTGTCAGCACTGGAATGGCTATTGGACCAGTTGTCAAAAGGTTCCAGAATTTTATAAAAATGAAATGTTTAAAGAATTTCAGGTAAATATTTAACTTATCAACTACTTAACACATTGTTAGAGTAAAAAATTAAATATTAAAATTTTGTTTTTGTTGTATAATTATTACTAGTGGGATGAAACAAATGACCATGCTATATAGAAGAATTTTTATAGAAGAGCAATACTCAGAATGAACGGTCTGTTGGATTATGCCAGAATGAAGAGGGTACAACCAGAGTTTATACTCTAACCCATGTGGCAATATTATATTTTCTATTGGAAAGTGATGAATACCAAGTGTTGCATGACAAAGGAAAGAAATCCAGGACATCATCCAATGGTAGCTTTCTAAATACTGTGGGAGGAGTTTGTCGGATTACAGTAGAGTAAAAAAATGATATGTAACTTTTACAGGTTTAATTGTTTGTTTCCATTTAAATTTTTAATTATTTGAAGATTAATAAATTTATCATATGTAGAAAAAAAAACTGGGTAGGAAGATACAGCAACATAAGGTATTCGAGGTGATCCATATAAGGAGGAAAAAGAACCCAACTGATGAAGATGTCTGGGTTGAGGCTCATGTAAAAGCTACCCATGTAAGAGTCACATTTTGTATTTATGAATCTTTTTCTCAAATTTGATATTATTCAAGTACGAGTAGTTTAATATTTTTTTTAATATTAATTTTAATTTTATTTTGAATATAGGACAAATATATGCAGTTCATTTCTTGAGCATCGTAGTACTCAACCTCCTCAAATCAGAGTGAAACAATACCTGAAGATGCAGAGGAGGAGTTCTAGAAATAAACTGTGTGTTCTCCAGTTAGAGGCCAATAGTACGGGTTCCATAGAAAATGCTTTAGCCAGAATATTAGGTCTTTCTTCGGTGATACATCCTATCCCTATTTATTTGATACATAAACCATTGATTTACTAAAAAATATGGTTTATGAACTAACTAAAGATCTTGTTGCATAGACTGAGAAGGTGAAGAAGAAGGAATATAAAACATCATCACAAATCAAAATGATGCAGGAGCAGATCAACTCTTTAATTTGATCTGCAGGGATTTTTCCCCCTTGTCCTGGTGATGCAGTTCGTTCTCCAAAAGGTCTAGGCCTACTGGATGATTATTACACCACAAAAGAGGAATCAAATTCCGCATGTGGGGCTAAGGATGCGGATGACGAAGAGGATGATGAGTTGTAGTTTATCGACTTTTGTATATTTTGTAGTTTGGATTTGGAACCTTGATAAATTTTGTAAATAACTTGATTATAAATGTTTGTATTGTTATGTGAGTTGTTTATATTGTTATGCTGGTTGATTGTTATGTTGTTATTTTAATTTTTATTCTGGTTTGATTGTTATGCTGGTTAATGGTTATGCTATTATTTTCTAAAATAATTACCAGAAAAACCAACCACGTGTGGTTAATTTTCTAGATATATTTCTAGAAAATCCACCAATTTTTTTAAAAAATTGACCACACGTGGTCGGTTTACTATAATTAATTAAAAAATATTTTATTAAATAAAAAATCAATTACAAGTGGTCGGTTTTATATTTAAATTAATTATTTAATTTTAATAAAATCGATCACATGTCATTGATTTTCTATTTAAATTAATTAAATAGTTTTAATAAAACCGACCACATGTTGTCAGATTTTTATAAATTAATTAATTAATTTAATTACAAAACAACCACTTGTGGTCGGTTTCTTTTGAAAATTTATTTTTGTTTAAAAAATATATTTTTTAGAAAAAATAATATTGAATTTTATATATATATATATATATATATATTTAAAAAAATAGACCACACGTGGTTAGTTTTAAAAAAGCTACCACTCTTTTTTTGATCATACATTTTGGTTGATATTTTGGTCGCAAATGCAGGAAAACCGACCACATATGGCCGGTTTTTGTGGTCAGTTTTCCTATTTTTAGTAGTGTGTTGTGTGCATCGTGCGGACTAGCTATGGTTCAGAGACGTGGGGTGCGTTTGTTGTATTTCCTTTCCCTTATGTACTAGACTGTTTTTCATGTTATATTCAGAGATAGAATAGTATCAGTATATTCTCTTGGTACTTCATTTTGTATCTTTGTTATGTTAGAAGCTCTTGTACAAATTCCACCAGGTTTTGGGGACTATGTTATATATGTTAGTCTCTTACTATATTTATTCTACACTCTTCCTTCATTCTCTAGGCAGTCTAGGTAGTCTGTGATTAATAGTTTTAGACTACGGGTTGGTAGTCTATTGGTGGGTTATAGTTGGCACCATCAGGATATGAGAAATTAGGTTGTGAGAATTGCGCATTGTAGTGAGATTATACATTGTGATGATATTAGGATCAATTATCAGGCTAACAATGTTATTGGAATGAGTGTCACGTTGACACTAGTAGATGGATTGAACTTGTAGTACCCCAAGAAATTTTCATTGAAATTTTGTGCGTAAACGTGTTGGGTTGTATCTTCTAAAATGAATTATAAATTTTCCATATAGAATGTCTTATATTATGAACCACCATTGCGTAGAGTATCGAATAATCTTTCCAACGATATGTGGATCATCAAAAATGGACACCCGAGCGACAAGTTATGAACATTCTGATCGAACTGTGAGTAGTAGTGAACAGTAAAATGTGCACGAAAAAGTATTGAGGCTTGGCGTATTTTTGCTCCAACTTTAAATAATCATAAATCCTTATACATAATGATCTGGGTGATCTACTACATATCAACAGAAATCTCTACGAGTCCTCTTTCCAATGAAATTGGTTTCATCAAATTTATCTATCAGAGCAAAAATTTATGGTCGATATACTTCAGCTTATCAAAAGCAAATTTTTGGATCAACTTCAAATGATCATAACTCCTCGTACACAACGATCTGGGTGAGATACTATATATCAATGGAAATATATGAGAGTCCTCTTTCTAATGAAATTAGTTTCATCCAATTTGGATATCGAATTAAAACGTTATGGTTGATCTACTTCAGACTATCAAAACAGTTCACCAAAGGACATATTCGAGAATTATTTGATTTTTAGGGGCGTTTTGGTCATTCCCCCCACCCAAAATCCATCCAAACCCTATATTAAAGCCTATTAGAAGCATTATATGTTATATTTCATCAAATTCCCTCAAAAATAAAAACCTAAGCCCCTACATCCAACTTCAAGAACCTCCAAAGTTCACCATTAATTCTGCAAATTTATTCAAGATTCCAAGTTCCTAGTTCAAGAACTCCAAGAACCATCATTCAAAGGCACGATTAACATCTCAAAAATGAGTATCGATCTAAAGTTCATCATTCAAGGTATGTGGGATTTTTCAACAAGAACTCTCTTTCGTTCTTGTGCCCAAAAGTAATTTTCTTTACAAAGGCATGATTTTTATTTGATTTTTACAAATTTGCAGCATGAACTCATATCTTATGATGATTATTATAAAATCTTGATGTTTAGGATTTTGAAAGATGAATTTACATGTGTGGAGATATAAAGCATGAATCTTGAACGTTATTTATCATGATTTTGATATTTGGGTCATGAATCCCCATTGGAAATTGTTATTTTTTGAGAAAGTGTGTGCTATAAGCATGTTGATGGTGAATATTTGAGATATTTTGAATGATTTGAGCTTCTGGTCTAAATGTAGTTGTTTTGAACTCGAGTGTAAACGAAATCCACAACGTGGTTGATTTTGATAGATGGGAAGCATGATGGATCCCGATATATATTTATATATTACTGAAATTGTTTTGTTATGGATTGTGTTTGAAATGATCTAAGCTAAGTTCAAGAGAAATCTTTAGCACCGAGTGGGAGGTATAAAGCGACCTTACTTCCCTAGAACTATGTGCCCTCGTAGGAGTGAGCCTGAGGATGATTTATATAGTGATCACTAATTTGTGTGGATTTGATATTGATAGTCCTACTCCGATGGCAAGGATAGGATGGATCTCCCCAACGTGGGTTGTTCGTTGGACTCCATGTAGCTCACATGGTTTATGTCGGTTATAGGATCTCCCAGTGTGTGTGTGTTTCCTTGTGTCTATGGTGAATGGTCAAGTGATTTGAAAGTGGAATTGTGAAAGTTATTCTTTCAAAAGATTTAAATGATATTTACACTAAGAGAATTGACATTCTTGATGAACTGAAAGTGATTGACAAATTATATGATGACTCACAGGTGTTATTATATTTATTTCATCCTCTCATGATTATGATGATTTTCTTCGGGCTATGTGAGTGTTTCATATATCCTACATATTTCATATAAATATTTATGATGATGATGTTTATACAAATGCATACACCCCCATATACTCGGTTCTTTTCTATGGTACTGACCCACATCTTCGGATGTGGGCTGCATTTTCTCAGAATATAGGTTCAGGTACTCAGTTCCAAGTTCGACAGCAATTCTTCGGGTATGCTGTTCTACATCCTCTCTTGTGGTGAGTCCTTATGTTTTGAGGACGTGATGTATAAAGTTGGTTTCACGAAATTGTTTACATTTGATAACTGAGTATGAGTCAGTTGGGGCATATCTCAATGTCTCGCTAGTTTTATTGATTTTCTTAGAGGCTTGTCAGACTAGTATAGATGTTGGGAGTTGACTAATAAGTTGTATTTTATTATCTTTCTGAAATTCTTTTATTCCTGGATGATGATTACTCTGTTGATGTTTGAGGGTTATTTATGGAAACCCTGTTGATTTGTGTTGAACTGAAAGAAAATGGCTCAAAGGGTTAGCCTGGGGCTACTCGTAGCCTTAAGCACAGTGTGATGCTCTGGGACCCATTTTTTGGGTCGTTACAAACTTGGTATCAAAGCCTAAGGTTTTTAGGTGTCCTAGGGAGTCTGACAAGCCGCGTTAAGTAGAGTCTTGATCATCGGTGTGTAGCGCGCCGCATCTATGAGCAAGAGGCTACAAGACGTTTTAGGAAAAAGTGTGATTCTTTCTTTCAGAATTCTATCATGCTTAATGTGTCTCTCTCTACTATTGATTCATGCTCTCCTCTTTCAAATATATGCCTCCACATCGAGCGAGAAGAAATAATGATGGTCAATAACCTCAACCCGCTGACCCATTGAATAAAAATGTGCCTCATGCTGAATTTCGAGCAGCCTTTCAGGCGATGGCCTAAGCTGTTAATGCAAATGTTCAGGCCTACCCGGCCCTGGCTCTACAGCAGCAAGGAGATGATTCACCTACTGCCAGGATCCGTGACTTCATGTGGATTAATCCATCAGAATTCTATGGGTCCAAGTTTGATTAGGATCCACATTTATTTTTAGAGGAGGCGCGAAAGATTACTCAGGTGATGCATGTATCTGAGGAACTTAGTGTGGAGTTGGCTGCATATAGGTTGAAAGACCTTGCTTATGACTGGGTTGTCACTTGGAGGAAAGGTAGAGGTGAGGGATCTGTCCCTATAACTCTGCAAAAGTTCCAGGATGCATTCCTGGATAAGTTTTTCCCTTTGGAGATGAGGGAAGCAAAGGTGGAAGAGTTTATGAACCTGTGACAAGGCTCTATGACTATTAGGGAGTACTGTCTAAAGTTTAATCAGTTGGCCAAGTATGCTCATGACTTAGTGGCTGATAATCGGGCTAGTATGAGTAAGTTTGTGACTAGAGTGTCCAGTTATATGGTTAAAGAGAGTAGGTCAGCTATGCTGAATAGTGAGATGAATCTTTCTAGGCCGTTGACTCATGACCAACATATTGAGGTAGACAAGATTAAGAAAAGAGATAGAATGAGAGGGAATAAGAGAGTGAGGTCCGAGCAGCATGGACAGGGTCAAACTAGATGGCAGGCAGGGAGTCGCCCTCAGTATTAGGATCATTCATCTATGCTAGCACCGTCATCTGCCAGTGCTCCCATGGCTAGAGGTAGGCAGGAGCAAGGTAGCAGGTCATATACATCCGGGTCCCAGTATAGTGCTGGCAGTAAGACAAATAGTCCCCTTTTCCTAAGTATGGTAGGGCTCATTCGGGTGAGTGTTGGGGTGAGAAGGGGGGTTATTTTCGGTATGGTGACATGGGTCACAGAGTTAGAGATTGTCCACAGAATGGACAGGGGCATCGTAACTATCGCCCTCAGAACCAGACTCAAACTGTTAGTGCTCCAGTTCCAGCGACTCATCCAGCCCCAGCTCAGGGCGCCTCTTCTAGCAATGCTGGCGGGCAGTGCCAGAATAGATTCTATGCTTTACCGTCCCACCAGGAACATAAGGACTCTTTCGATGTTGTTACTGGTATGCTTCGTATATTTTAGTTTGATGTGTATGCTTTGTTGGATCCTGGATCCAATTTCTCACATGTTACATCTTTGATTGCTGTGAATTTTGAAATGAGTCCTGAGATTGTTCCTGAGCCTATCCTAGTTTCTACCCCAGTGGGTGATTCGATTGTTTCCCAGAAAGTGTATAAAAAGTGTCCTGTTACCGTTCTTCATAGAGTCTCGTTAGTTGATCTGATTGAGTTAGACATGGTAGATTTTGATGTGATTCTGGGTATGGACTGGTTGTATTCTTCTTATGCCTGTATTTATTATCGGACCCAAGTTGTCAAGTTTTAGTTTCCAGGTGCATCCGTGTTTGAGTGGTCTAGGAATTCTGTGTCACCCAAGAGTCATTTTATCTCTTACCTCAAAGCTAAAAACCTTATTTCTAAGGGGTGTATTTACTATTTGGTTAGAGTAAAAGATACTAAGTCTGAGACTCCAACTCTCCAGTCTATTAACGTTGTCAATGAGTTTTCTGATGTCTTTCCAGATGATCTCCCAGGGATACCTCCTGATAGAGAGATAGAGTTCGGGATTGATCTTCTTCCCGATACTCAGCCTATTTCTATTCCTCCTTACCGTATGGCCCCTGCAGAACTTAAGGAGTTGAAAGAGCAACTCAAATATCTACTAGATAAGGGTTTCATAAGGCCCAGTGTTTCTCCTTAGGGTGCTCCTGTGTTGTTTGTGAGAAATAAAGATGGCTCTTTCCGTATGTGCATTGATTACCGCCAACTGAATAAAGTCACCATAAAAAATAAGTACCCCCTTCCGAAAATAGATGATTTGTTTGACCAATTGCAAGGTTCAAGTTATTTCTCAAAGATAGACCTTCGTTCTAGCTATCATCAACTCAAACTTAGGGAGTGTGACATCCCAAAAACCGCTTTCCGAACTCGTTATGGCCATTTTGAGTTTCTTGTTATGTCTTTCGGGTTAACTAATGTCCCAACAGCTTTTATGGACCTCATGAATCGAGTGTTCAGACCATATTTGGATATGTTTGTCATAGTGTTCATCGATGATATACTAGTGCACTCTCGTAGTAAGGATGAACATTCTGATCATCTTCGAACTATCTTGCAAACTCTTAGATATCACAAGTTATTTGCCAAGTTCAGTAAGTGTGAGTTTTGGCTAAGGTTGGTTTCTTTTATGGGTCATATCATTTCTTTCGAGGGTATTAGAGTTGATCCCCAAAAAACCGAAGCTGTTAGAAATTGGCCTAGACCTATTTCTCCGACTGATATTTGAATTTTCTTGGGTTTAGCGGGCTATTACTGCTATTTTGTTAAGGGTTTCTCCTCTATAGCGTCTCCTATGACTCGGTTGACCCAAAAGAAAGTGAAATTCTTGTGGTCCGAATCTTGTGAGAAGAGTTTTCAAGAGTTGAAGAGTCGACTCACTTCAGCCCTTATTTTGACTTTGCATGATAGTGTTGATGGTTTTGTGGTGTACTGTGATAATTCGAGAGTTGGGTTGGGTTGTGTATTGATGAAGAAGGGTGAGGTGATAACTTATGCTTCTAGAAAGTTGAAACCCTATAAGAAAAATTACCCCACCCATGACCTTGAGTTGGTTGCTGTTGTGTTTGCTTTGAAAATCTAGAGACACTATTTGTATGATGTCCATGTTGATGTTTTCACTGATCATAAGAGTCTACAGTATGTGTTTACCCAGAGAGAATTGAATCTTAGGCAGAGACGATGGTTAGAATTTTTAAAGGACTATGATATGAGTATATTGTACCATCTGGGCAAGGACAATGTTGTGGAGGATGCCCTAAGTAGAGTATCCATAGGTAGTGTTTCGCATATGGCAGAAGGTAAGAAAGCGTTGGCTCGTGATGTACATCCTTTGGCTAGATTAGGGGTTAGGTTGTTTGACTCTGTTGAAGGTAGTATAGGGGTTTTGAGTAGTTCCGAATCCTCCTTGGTTTTGGAAGTGAAGGAAAAGCAATACTTAGATGATAGTTTGGTCAGACTGAAGGAGTCAGTCAAGGACCAAAAAGTAAAGGTTTTCTCCTAAGGGGGAGATGTTGTGTTGAGATTGCAGGGTAGATTGTGTGTCCCGAATGTTGATGATCTGAGACAGAGAATTATGGTTGAAGCGCATGGGGTGCAATATCTATTCATGCTAGTGCCACCAAGATGTAACGAGACTTGCAGGAAATCTATTGGTGGAGTGGCATGAAGAAAGATATAGCAGTGTTTGTAGCTAAGTGTGCAACATGCCAACAGGTTAAGGTTGAACACCAAAGACCTGGTGGTATGATGCAAGAGTTTAGTATTCCCACCTGGAAGTGGGAAGAGATAAATATGGACTTTGTGATTGGTTTACCTCCTTCCCGACACCATCATGATTCTATTTGGGTTGTGATTGATAGGTTGATTAAGTCTTCTTATTTCTTGCCTATTTATACTTCATTTACTTCTGAGGATTACGCTAGATTGTATATCCGAGAGCTAGTCAGAATGAATGGAGTTCCCTTGTCTATCATTTTGGATAGGGGTACTCAGTTAACTTCACAATTTTGGAAATCTTTTCAGTAGGGTGTTGATACCTAAGTGCTTTTGAGTTTTTCTTTTCATTCGCAGACCGATGGTCAGGCTGAGCGGACTATCCAGACCTTTGAGGATATGCTGAGAGCTTGTGCACTTGACTTTAAGGGAAGTTTGGATGATCACTTACCATTGATGGAGTTTGCTTACAATAACAGTTTCCAGTCTAGTATTGGCATGGCTCCGTTTGAAGCCTTATATGGGAGGAAGTGTAGATCACCCATAGGTTGGTTCGAGGTGGGTGAAGCGGTTATGAGTGGTCCTGATTCAGTATTTGAGGCTATGGAAAAATTTAAGTTGATTAGGGAGAGGTTGAAAACTGCGCAGAGTCGTCAAAAGTCATATGCGGATGTTAGAAGGAGAGACCTTGAGTTTGAAGTTGGTGACCTAGTGTATCTGGAAATTTCACCCATGAGGGGGGTAAAGAGATTCGGAAAGAAGGGGAAGCTTAGTCCCCATTATGTTGGTCATTAATAAATTCTTAGCTGTGTTGGTAAGGTAGCTTATGAGGTCGAGTTCCCTTCCGAGTTGTCCTCTGATCGTCCAATATTCCATGTCTCCATGCTTAGAAAGCATATTAGCGATGTTGTGGTAGTGGATTCCTCTGTGAGTTCTGGCATTCGAGAAAATTTTTTCTTTTGATAAGATTCCTGTTGAGATTCTTGATTTCAGTGTCCGAAGACTAATGTACAAAGAAGTTCACTTGGTAAAGGTGTTGTGGCGAAACCAATCTGTTGAGGGTGCTACTTGGGAAGCTGAGGAAGATATGTGATCCAAGTATCCGTACCTATTTTTCGCGAACTCTGATCAAGCCAAAGGTACCGTTCTTTCCTACATCATGCACTTTTGATAAAAGTTGCAGCAGTTCAACTGTCATTTATTATGTGTTCAGCTGTAGTTTCTTGAATTTATGCATTCTATGTTGCAGTCGGAGTGAGAAATGATGTGGTGATGAGTCTAACGAATGGTTTTAGTTGTATGCTCTATTCCCTATCTAATCTTGGCATGTCTAGCATCATTTGAAGACGAATGTTTCCAAAGGGGGCATGATGTAATACCCCGAGAATTTTTTTGTTGAAATTTTATGCATAAACGTGTTGGGTTCTATCTTCTAGAATGAACTATAAATTTTTCGTGCTGAATGTCGTAGATTATGACCCACCATTGCGTAGAGTATCGAATAAGCTTTCCAACGATATGTGGATCATCCAAAACGGACACCCGAGCGATGATTTATGAACATTCCGATCTAACCGTGAATAGTAGTGGACAGTAAAACGTGCAGGAAAAAGTACTGAGGCCTGGTGTATTTTTGCTCCAAATTTTAAACGATCATAACTCCTTTTACATAAAGATCTGGGTGATCTACTATATATCAAGGGAAAGCTCTACGATTCCTCTTTTCAATGAAATTGGTTTCATCCAATTTGTCTATCGGAGCAAAAAGTTATGGTCGATCTAGTTCAGCCTATCAAAAGCAAATTTTTGGATCAACTTCAAATGATCATAACTCCTCATACACATTGATCTGGGTGAGATACTATATATCAACGGAAATATATGAGAGTCGTCTTTCTAATGAAATTGGTTTCATCCAATTTTGATATTGGAGTAAAATGTTATGGTTGATCTACTTCAGACTATCAAAACAGTCCACCAAAGGACAGATTCGAGAATTATTTGATTTTTAGGGGCATTTTGGTCATTCCTCCTCACCCAAAATCCTTCCAAACCCTATATTAAAGCCTATTAGAAGCATTATATGTTATATTTCATCAAATTCCCTCAAAATTAAAAACTTAAGCCCCTACATCCAACTTCAAGAACCTCTAAAGTTCACCATTAATTCTACAAATTTATTCAAGATTCCAAGTTCCTAGTTCAAGAACTCTAAGAACCATCATTCAAAGGCACGATTAACATCTCAAAAATGAGTATCGATCTAAAGTTCATCATTCAAGATATATGAGGTTTTCCAACAAGAACTCTCTTTCGTTCTTGTGCCCGAAATTAATTTTCTTTACAAAGGCATGATTTTTATTTGATTTTTACGAATTTGAAGCATAAACCCATATGTTATGATGATTATTATGAAATCTTGATGTTTATAATTTTGAAAGATGAATTTACATGTGTGGAGATATAAAGCATGAATCTTGAACGTTATTTATCATGATTTTGATATTTCGGTTGTGAATCCCCATTGAAAATTGTGTTTTTTTTAGAAAGTATGTGTTATAAGCACGTTGATGTTGAATATTTGAGATATTTTGAATGATTTGATCTTTTGGTCTTAAAGGAGTTGTGTTGAACTAGAGTGTGAAAGAAATCCACAACGTGGTTGATTTTGATAGATGGGAAGCATGATGGCTCATGATGTATATTTATATATTACTGAAATTGTTTAGTTGTGGATTGTCTTTGAAATGATCTGAGCTAAGTCCGGGAGAAATTTTTAGCACCGAGTGGGAGGTATAAAGCGACCTTACTTCCCAAGAACTACGTGCCCCCATAGGAGTGAGCCTGAGGCTGATTTATATAGTGATCACTAGTCTGTGTGGATTTGATATCGATAGTCCTACTCTAATGGCAAGGATTGGACGACTCTCCCAAACGTGGTTTGTACATTGGTCTCCTTGTAGCTCGCATGGTTTATGTCGGTTATAGGATCTCCCAGTGTGTGTGTGTTTCCTTGTGTCTATGGTGAATGGTGAAGTGATTTGAAAGTGGAATTGTGAAAGTTATTCTTTCGAAATATTTAAATGATATTTACATTATGAGAATTGATATTCTTGATTAACTGAAAGTGATTGACAAATTATATGATAACTGACATGTGTTATTATACTTATTTCATCCTCTCATGATTATGATGATTTTCTTCGGGCTATGTGAGTCTTTCATACATCCTTCATATTTCTTATAAATATTTATGATGATGATGTTTATACAACTACATAAACCCCCATATACTCCGTTCCTTTCCATGGTACTAACCCACATCTTCGGATGTGGGCTGCATTTTCTCAAAGAGTAGGTTCAGGTGCTTAGTTCCAGGTTTGATAGTGATTCTTCGGGCATGCTATTTTACAGCCTCTATATTGGTGAGTCCTTATGTTCTGAGGACGTGATATCTAATGTTGGTTTCACAGAATTTTTTACATTTGATAACTTAGTATGAGTTAGTTGGGGCATGTCTCAATGGCTTGCTGGTTTTATTGATTTTCTTAGAGGCTTGTCAGACTAGTATAGATGTTGGGAGTTGACTAATAGGTCGTATTTTGTTATCTTTCTAAAATTCTTTTATTCTTGGATGATGATTACTCTGTTGATATTTGAGGGTTATTTTCGGAAACCCCGTTGATTTATGTTGAACTGAATAAAAATGGATCAAAGGATTAGCTTGGGGCTACTCGTAGCCTCAAGCACTGTGTGATGCTCTGGGACCCATTTTCTGGGGCATTACAGAACTCGTCCTCTACAGGTCATAGTTAAGGGTCCCTATTGACCTTAGTATGTGTGTACATCTTGCATGTATATAATTATTAATACATTTGCACCAATGTTGCCTTGGCATTTGTTAATTCAACTTGGTTAAGTGTAAATGACTTATGGGTATAAGATGAATATTGATACATATCAAAAGAATTGATGTTGAATTCATGAGTTGAAGTGTAATGCTTGTACCTGATTGTCAACTAGTTCTGAGTTGTGTCTTCATTTAATTTAGTTGCCTTTGAGTTGTTTATTTGTATGCTGTTAAGTTAGGCCGGCTGATGATGGCTACTAGTACATATACTTTATACTGGTAATGCCGATACTCTTTTTGTGTTGTTGAATGTAGAGTCAGTTCCAATATTTGGATGAGACACCAGATCTAGTTCATGACTCTAGCATTAATTCAAGGGTTAGCACTAAGTTGGTGCAACCATGGGATTATTTTCCAGCATATTCATGTTCCTTGATTTAGGGACAATGACATTTCTCTTTTTTCAATATTCTGAACTATGTTTTTTTATCTTGTTTTGTGTATTTTGAGTTCTTGTATGGTGCCTTTCGG
Source organism: Capsicum baccatum var. pendulum (assembly GCA_030864225.1). Lineage (NCBI taxonomy): Eukaryota > Viridiplantae > Streptophyta > Magnoliopsida > Solanales > Solanaceae > Capsicum > Capsicum baccatum. The sequence continues at coordinate 229,819,119 of CM061558.1, read as the reverse complement.
GTCCTAGAGATATAATTGTTTAATGAACTAATTTTTCTATGATAATTATGAAATATTTATTCCTATGTGATTTGACCATTTTACCCTTTCTTATAGTTTTTTTGTCATATTTTTGGGGTGTGAAATGATTGGCATGGTTCTCAATGCATTTTGGTGTGAATTATGTGATATTGTGATTTTTGGTGGCTTGAAATGCCTTATAGCTGACTTTGGTCAACTTTTATTAATCAGTTCATCCGATGAAAAATCGTACAGTACTAGTATATCCAAAACATTTAATTTTAGGTTGGTAACATTATTCGGGTCTTTTTATAGTTTTTATATCTCATTTCAACCCTCGATTTAGAATGTTTTGAAATTGGATTTTGGAGGTCAACTATATGAAAATGATGGATTTTGTAAATCTAATATTGCCATTGAGTTTAAAGTGTCAATTTTGAAAGGATAGTATAGTTCATATGCGATCTCAACATTCTGAATGAATCCCGAGGGATCTATAGAGACTTGGAATTCTCCAAGTCTCCATCTAGTTCATCTCAGTTGGTGCAGCCACTAAAGTGACACTTTGGCCTCTTTAGTGGCAGGAACTAAACTGCCACTTTTGTTGCTTTAGTGATAGGTGCCAAATCACCACTGGACCATTTTAGCGGTTGGCTACTAGCTGAGCAAGGGCACTTAGCGAAGGGCACTAAACCAAACCCTGTCTACTTTAGTGGACTAGCACGCCGAGTAGATACTACTAAATCATCACTAGTCAGCTTTAGCGACACTTGACACTTGGGTATGTAATGTACTTTTCTCTTTTCTTTAATCTTTTTGAGACTTGGAGCCTGAGGTTTTGAGTTTTTGAGCAATTTTTTCATTTTTAAACTTGGGTAAGTTCCAGATCCCTATTTCAATTATTTATCTCCGATTTTTATCATTTAAACTTTGTTAAATCTTAGATTTAAAGGTGAAATTTGGGAAATTTTCCTTGGAAGACCTAAAATAGTATTTCTTTGATTTGAACCCCAATTTCAACTCATTTTCACTTAGATTTTCTTCATGAGTTCCTTTAATCATGAAATGGTTTTTGGACAAAAATCCTAAATTTTTACATTCTCTTTTGAAAAGCCATTTTCAGGGTCCATTTTGACCCCCAACTAAAAAATAGGCAATATGGGTATCATTAGATTTCTTTGATGCATAGATTTTATATTTGTATGTTTTAGTCTATTTAGGGTCCATTCATGAGGGAATGACTGTGTAGAAAGTTGTTTGTTTTAATTTTTGACATTCGAGGAAGGTTATCGCATAACTTTCTTCAAACTGGGCTGGGTAATTAATATTACTAAAAAATAAAGTTATGGGTGTGGAAAATAATCATGAAAATGGTTATAAATATCGTATTGTTCTTGTGTGGGAGCCTATATTGTTATATTATTGTTATTTAGTAGTTTGGGGCATTACTTTCTATGTGTTATCATGTGAGGTCTTACATGATATCATTGGTCTTGTGTATATGTATTTGGTTGTATCTTTTGGATAAAAAAGCAAAAATTACAGTTTTATGTTGTATCAACTGGATATTTTAGTGTTTTAGTCTACTGGCATGTGATTTCATTGGACTTCATAGATGGTTGGAATATTGAGTGGATTTTGGCTCACTTAGTTGGTATATTGGTCGGATATGGAAATTTTTATTCTGGTTGACTGTGAGTATTTCATCCTCATATCATATACATTTATGAAACATTTGTACTACCATAGAAATACTGGAAACCAAATGCCTTGTGTTCTAAGTCAAATATATTTGTAAGAAATGTCCCTTATTTTGTTCCTTATTATGCATATTTCCTTCATACTTTGTGTTCTAAGTTATAATTTACTCTTTTATATGCAAATGATAATCACTAGATCTCATAAGGTTAGAGATGATAAACCTTTGTTCAAGTAAAGTGCCCAATCTAAAGTGCAAGTTACAAGTTGTGGACGGTCTTGAGGTAGTGGATGATCATGTAGATCTACCTCGTCTAGAGGTAGTGCGAGGGGACTCTTCCCTGAGCCTCGAGTTGAGACTGGTTGAGATGTAGGGTCTTTTTTGGTTTCACCAGGTTCTTCAACCCCTATCTTAAAGGTGTTATTAGTTTTCTTTTTGACCTATTTAAAGGTTCTTCTATGAGTGCATCAAGTGTTCCTCCAGCTTTGAGTATTGTACTTTCATTTGTGCTGGAGTTAGCTTATGGTTTTCCTCTTATTTTTAGTAAGGATCCTCTATTAGTACCTACATAGCATTTTGGTGCTCTGCAGACTCCGAGTATTATTTCTCCATTAACACCTGCATCAGAGTATGGTATTTCGAGATCAAAAGTTTAGCCTTCGTCTATGTTACCTCCTAAGGTGGGATCTTGACCAGCCAGATTTAATATGCTCCCTCTTACTATGAGTAAAGTATGCATTCTGAGGATCAGAAGAGGTTTGAGAGATTCATTCATTTGGTCCTTCCTAGATTCAGTGGTGTTGTAGGCAAAGATTTCTATGAGTTCTTGATTAATTGTCATGAGAAGTTGCATAATCTTTGTTTGTTTAAGTTGCATGGAGTTGCATGTATACTACAAATCAGTTGAGAGATACCGCTAGAGATTGGTTGAGGTCACTTATTGGTTGTAGACCTCTAGATTCTCTTGAGATGACATGGGATCAGTTTGTGAGGCCTTTTTTGAGAGGTTAGTGCTTGAGGGATCAAATGAGAGATGTAATTGTTCACCTGGAGTAGAGCTTTATGACTCTTGTGGAGTATGAGGCACGCTTCATTACCTTGTTAGGATATTTTTATACTAGTATTGCCACCGAATATATATACATTCGGAAATTCGTGAAGGGGTTGGATTTTTCTCATCAACTAGCTATAACTTAAATAGTAGTGTATGTAGAATTCTTTTAGAGTATAGCGGATCATGCTAAGATGACTGATTCTATTCTTCGAGTGTAATACCCTGAACTTTTCTTAAGCTTAATTTCTCCTCAAGAAGGTTAAGGAATGAATTCCTAAGTAAGTATCATTTAAACCATATAGAATTTCCCTAATTTCGACATTTTATCATATGGGAATTTTAATTAGCTTTCCAACGATATAAGATCCGGTCAAATCCGATAAACGGGCAAAAAGTTATGGCTAATTTAAGATCTAGTCATAAAACAGCATCATTTTAGTACTTGATGCATCGCGAAGAGGGTCTATTTGACGATTTCCAATTTCCAGTGGAACTGCGCAATAGCGGCGCGGTGTGCTGAAGTTCTAGGTCCCAACCAATAGGACAACGCGATAGCACCGCGTTGCGGTGACCCCCAGAATCCCATTTGTTAAATTCCAGGGAGCCACCGTGATAGTGTCGCATCGCGGTGGCCCATAAAATTGGGTTTCTCTAGCTCGATTTTTCTAGCTTCATATAGAAGTTAAAAAGGGCACTTTGGACTTTTTTCAAGCCCCTTAAATCATTCAAACATCTAATCCAAGGTCATTTCAAGAATCATATACGACTTTTCTCAAGAATTCTCTCAAATTAAAAACCCTAAGCATCCAAATCCAATTTCAAGAATCTCCTAACTTCACCATTAATTTTTTAAATTTATTCAACAATTGGATTCCTTAAACCAAGAGCATCAAGAATATTCACTCAAGTGAATGAATAGAGTCCCAAGGGGTAGAGTTCATCCAAAACTCCTAATTCAAAGTATGTGGGGTTTGAACAAGAACACTTCTTTCATTCTTGTGCCTAAAGATTTGATTTTTTATAAATGAATTTCTTATTTTTGCAAGTGGGTCTGTACCCAAATTATATTATTTTGGAGAATATGAATTGATAATTTGTTCAAGCTTTGAATTGCATGATTATTTTGCTTATTTATGATTTGAATTGATAATTCATGCTATAAATTGCACATTCCTATATTGATGTGATATTTTCAAGGGTTTCCAAGATAGGTGTCATGAATTAAGTTTCATTGTGAAATTGTGATCCTTTAAGAATATACATGCCTTAAGTATAAGAATGAATTGTTGATACTTTCTAAAGTGTTTCAAGAAGTGTATTGATATTTCCATGCTATTAAAGTTTTAAAGCCTATTGGTGATAGTCTACCAAAGTTTCAAGAAAAGAGTTGATTTTAATTCTAAGCTAAGAAAGAAAATCCACACCATTTGATTTAAGCTAAAGGGAAGCATAGTTCGCTTCCATTGCATATTTCCGAGTTGCTTAAGGTGGATTTTTCGTAAAAGTTCTTAGCTTAAGTAAGGGAGCAGTATTTAGCACCGAGTTGGGCGTGATTCCAAGGTCTCATGCCCCAGAACTATGAGCCATCGTACGATTTGATTTACCCCAAGTAGGTTAAGCTAGTGATCACTAAAAGTAAAATGTTCTACTCCGATGGGAAGGATAAAAAAGCTCTCCCCAACATGGGCAAGACGTTGGAATCCATGTAGCTCACATGGTTTATGTCGGTTAGAAGAAAGTCCCAAGTTTCTTGGAGTCTCAAGTCTTAAAGTTAATAAGGTTTTATGTCCTTGAGTTTCAAAGAAGTTCCTTGTTTTCAAAAGACTAAAGTGCATGTTCCAAAAGCTGTTAAGAGTTCAACTAGTGTACAAGCTTGAGATCAAAGAAAGAATACAGATTTAGAATAAAGTGTAATGGCTCACATAAATTATACTACATATTTCATTATTCCTGATTTATGAGAGTTTTATTCAAGCTATTTGAGTCATCTACAAAACCATGTTTGTTTTTGATAAATATTTATTGTAGTGATATTTAGTTGCATACACCCCCATGTACTCAGTACATACCCAAGTGTTGATTCACATATACGTCTGTGCGCTACATTATCTCATAATGTAGGTTCAGCTGCTCAATTCCAGTAGCGTCAATGATCTCGAGTTCCTTTATCTACACCTCTAATTTGGTGAGTCGTCATGGTTCGAGGAACTATCTCCATACACTTCAATATTTTCATAGTTGTCCTACTACTTTCAGTTCAGTTCAAGTCAGTTAGGGATCTCTCCCAATGCATCTCTAGTTTGTTGAGGAGTAGAGGCTTTTGTTAGAATAAATGTTCAGTATATTTAGATTTGCAGTATTTTTGTTACTTTTACAGTACTCATCTGGATTTCAGCTAGACATGATATGACATAATTCCTTATTTTGCTCTCATTATCTTTAAGTAAGCTTTATACTAAGTAGCAGACTCAAAGGGTTAGCTTGGGTCTATTTATAGCCTTAAGCACCATGTGACGGTCTGGGATAGGATTTCGAGGCATTATAAACTTGGTATCATAGCCTAAGGTTTAAGGAGACCTAGGGATTCTGACAAGCCACGTTAAGTAGAGTCTTGATTATCGGTGTGTAGCACGCCACATCTATAAGCAAGAGTCTACAAGATGTTTTAGGAAAAAGTTGTTTCTTTCTTTCAGATTTTATCGTGCCTACAATTGTCTCTCTCAGCTATTGATTACTGCTTTGTTATTTCAGAAAATACCTCCGTGAAGAGTGAATGCCCGCAGAAATAATAACAAGCAACCCCAGCCTGTTGATCCCTTGAGAGAGACTATGTTTTATGTGGAATTCTGGGTGGCCTTTTAGGCTTTAGCCCAAGCAGTTACCATAAATGTTTAGGCAAATAACGAGCAGTATGAGTATGGTTAGGCTAGGTCCCATGGAGGGAACTGTCCATAGTTTTAGAGTCGTTCGTCCATACCAGCATCTTCGTCAGCTAGTGCTCCCACGCCTAGAAACAGGCAGGAGCAAGGGAACAAGCCTTCTATGTCCAAGTCCTAGAATAGTGTAAGTAATAGGATTAATTATCCTCTCAGTGCTAAGTATGGTAGGAACCATCCCGAAGAGTACTTGGACAAACAGAGGGGTTGTTTTTGTTCTGGCAAGTTGGACCACAGACGTATAGAGTGTCCACATTCCAGGCAGAGGAACAGAGATATGTGACCTCAGACTCAGGCTAATAGTGCCCCAGCTCCTTTAACCCGTCCAGCTCATCATCAGGGCACTTCTTCCAATATTGCTAGTGGTCAGCGCCAGAATAGGTTTTATGCCTTACCATCCCGTCAGGAGTAGAAGAATTCTCCCGACGTCATTACTAGTATGCTCTGCGTATTTCACTTTGATGTTTATGTGTTGTTGGACCCAGGGTCAAGTTTCTCTTATGTGAGACCCCACTTGTAGCTGTGAGTTTTGAAATAAGTCCTGAAAAGATTCATGAGCCTTTCCTAGTTTCTACTCCAGTGGGGGAGTCAGTTGTTGCTAAACAAGTGTATAAAAAGTATCCCATTACTGTTCTTCATAGAGTCATACTTGATGATTTGATAGAGTTGGACATGGTGTATTTTGAGCTTATTCTAGGTATGGATTGGCTTCATTCCTGCTATGCATCTATAGACTGTCATACCCGTGTGGTTAAGTTTAAGATTTAAGATGACCCAGTCTTCGAGTGTTCCGGGAGTTTAGTATTTCCCAAGAGTCATTTTATATCTTATCTCAAAGCCAGAAAGTTAATATCCAAAGATTGCATTTATCATCTAGTTTGAGTTAAGGACACTAGGTCCGAGGCTTAAACCATTCAATCAGCCAACATTGTTAATGAGTTCCCTAATGTTTTTTTGGAAGATCTCCTAGGGGTAGCTCCCGATAGAGAGATAAAATTCACGATTGACCTTCTTCCTGATACTCAGCCTATTTCTATTCCTTCCTATCGTATGGAACCTGCAGAGCTTAAAGAGTTGAAAAAGTAACTCAAAGATCTTTTAGACAAAGGTTTTATAAGGCCTAGTGTGTCACCTTGGGGCACACCTGTTCTATTCGTGCAAGAGAAAAATGGTTCTTTGCATATGTGTATTGACTATCATCATCTTAATAAGGTCACAATCAAGAATAAGAATCCTTTTTCTAGAATTGACGACCTATTTGATCAATTGAAAGGTGCGAGTTATTTCTCAAAGATAGACCTTAGATCCGGCTATCATAAACTTAGAGTAAGGGAGTGTAATATTCCAAATACACCCTTCCAAACTCATTATGGTCAGTTTGAGTTTCTAGTCATGTCTTTCGGGCTAACCAATGCTCCAGCGGCTTTCATGGACCTCATGAATCAAGTGTTCAAGTAGTATCTTGATATTGTCACAGTGCTCATAAATGATATCCTTGTTTAATCCCATACTGATAATGACCATACGAATCATCTTAGAATTGTTTTGCAAACTCTTAGAGATCATCAGTTGTTCTCCAAATTCAGCAAGTGTGAATTTTGGCTAAGATCAGTAGCCTTTCTGGGTCATATCATTTCAGCCAAAGGTATTAGAGTTGATCCCAAAAAATAGAAACTATAAGAAATTGTAAAAGACCTATCTCTCCATCAGGCATTAGGAGTTTCTTGGGTCTAGCTGGCTACTACCGCCGTTTTGTTAAAGGTTTCTCTTCTATTGCATCCGCCATGGCCCAGTTGACCCAAAAAAAAGTTAAATTCTTTTGGTCAGATTCCTGTGAGAAGAGTTTTCAAGAGTTGAAGACTCAACTCACCTCAGCCCCTATGTTGACTTTTCCTGATCGTACAGATGGTTTTGTGGTGTATTATAATGCCTCTAGAGTTGGTTTGGTTTATGTGTAGATGCAGAGAGGTAAGGTTATAGCCTATGCCTCTAGACAGTTGAAGCCACATAAAAAGAACTACCCAACCTATGATCTTGAATTAGTTGCTGTGGTTTTTTCTTTGAAAATTTGGAGACACTATCTGTATGGTCTTCATGTTGATGTGTTTATGGACCACTAAAGCTTGCAGTATGTGTTTTCTCAGAGAGAGTTGAATCTTCACTAGAGGAGATGGTTTGAGTTGCTAAAACATTATGATTTGAGCGTGTTGTACCATTCGGGCAATGCCAATGTAGTGACAGACGCCCTTAGTAGGTTATCTATGGGTAGTGTGGCTCATGTAGAGAAGGGTAAGAAAGAGTTAGCTCATGATGTGCATTGTCTGGCTAGATTGGCTATAACGTTGCTTGATTCTTCTGATGGGATTATTTTGGTGCAGAGTAGTTCTAAATCCTCTATAATTTCAAAAGTGAAGAAGAAGCAAGAGTTAGATGCTAGTTTGGTCAGACTGAAGGAGTCAGCTATGGACCAAAAGGTAGAGGTTTCCTCCCAAGGGGGAGATGAGGTGTTGAGAATGCAGGGTAGATTATGTGTTCCTTATGTTAATGATCTGAGGCAGAGAATTATGATTGAAGCTCATGGTACGTAGTATTTTATTCATCCCAGTGCTACCAAGATATACCGCGACTTACGGGAAATCTATTGGTGGAGTGGTATGAAGAAGAATATAGATGAGTTCATAGCTAAGTGTACAACTTTCCAATTAGTCAAGGTAGAGCACCAGAGACCTGGTGGTGTGATGCAAGAATTTGGTATACCCACTTGGAAGTGGTAAGAAGTGAATATGGATTTTATGACTGGTTTACCTCTTTCGCGTCGTTACCATGATTTTATTTGGGTTGTTATAGACAGGCTGACTAAGTCAGCGTATATCTTTCTCGTGAATACATCCTATACAACTGAGGATTATGCTAGATTGTATATTCAGGAGTTTGTCAGGTTGCATGAAGTTTCCTTATCTATCATCTCAGATAGGGGTATGCAGTTTACTTCTCAATTTTAGAGCGAATTCCAGAAGGCTCTTGGTACCCAATTTATTTGAGTTCTATTTTTCATCCGCAGACAGATGGTCAGGCTGAGAGGACCATCAAAACTTTGGAGAATATGTTGAGAGCATCTGCTCTTAACTTCAAAGGTAGTTGGGATGAGCATTTACCATTGATTGAGTTTGCATATAATAATAGTTACTATGCTAGCGTCAAGATGGTACCATTTGAGGCTTTGTATGGTAGAAGATGTAGATCACCCATAGGTTTGTTTGAAGTGGGTGAGGCTACTTTGATTGGACCTGATGCAGTGCTTGAGGCTATGGAGAAGGTGAAGTCGATTAGAGAAAGGTTGAAGACAGCCCAGAGTCGCCAAAAGTCATATGAAGATGTGAGAAGAAGAAACCTTCATTTTGAAGTTAATGACTTGGTGTATCTGAAAATCTTGCCTATGAAACGGGTGAAAAGGTTTGGCAAGAAGGGGAAGCGTAGTCCCCGGCATGTTGGCCCCTATAGAATCCTAAGTCGGGTGGGAAGAGAAACCTATGAGCTTGAGTTGCCCACAGAGTTGTTAGTTGTGCATCCTATCTTTCATGTCTCTATGCTTTAGAAGCACATTAGTGATTTTATTTTTGTGAATCCATTAAAGAACCCAGATATCCTGACTAGCCTTACATTTAAAGATATTCCAGTTGAGATTCTAGACCACCAAATTCGTAGACTGAGGAACAAAGAGGTTCCCTTGGTCAAAGTGTTGTAGCGAAACCAGTTAGTTGAGGGTGCTACTTGGAAATCCAAGTCAGATATGAAATCCAAGTACCAATACCTATTCTCAAAAAGTTCATATCAAGTTGAAGGCACCTTTCCTTCGTAATTTAGTCCCTTTCTAATCAAAGATTCAGTTATATAGCTATTCTTAATATAAGTTCATGCATTCTGCGAAGTATTCAAGAGTTTAGAAAGATATAGATTTATTTTAGCCATTTGTTTCAGTTGTGTATCCTCAGTAATCTCTATATTCATAGCTTAACTTGCGACATTCCAGGACGAATGTTCCCAAAAAGGGGGAGATATTGTAATACCTCAAACTTTTCTTAAGCTTAATTTTGCCTCAAGAAGGTTAAGGAATGACTTCCTGAGTGAGTATCATTTGACCAATATATAAATTTCCTAATTTCAACTTTTTATCATGTGGGAAATTTAATTAGCTTTCCAACGATATAAGATCCGCGCAAATCTGATAACCGGGCAAGCAGTTATGGCTAATTTAAGTCCTAGTCATAAAACAACATCATTTTAGTGCTTAACGCATCACAGAGAGGGTATATTTGACAATTGTCAATTTCCAGTGGAACTCCAAGATAGTGGCGCGTTGCACTGAAGTTCTAGGTGCCAACCAGTGGGACAACATAATAGTGCCACGTTGTGGTGACCCCCAGAATCCCATTTGTCAAATTCCAGTGAGCCACCGCAATACTGGTGCATCGCGGTAGCCCATAAAATCGGGTTTTTCCAGCTCAGTTTTTCTAGCTTTATATAGAAGTTAAAAAAAGCACTTTGAATTTTTGCCAAGCCCCTTAAATCGTCCAAACACCTAATCCAAGGTCATTCCAAGCATCATATATGACTTTTCTAAAAAATTCTCTCATATTAAAAACCCTAAGCATCCAAACCCAATTACCAGAATCTCCTAAGTTCACCATTAATTCTTCAAATTGATGCTAGAATTGGATTCCTCAAACTAATATCATCAATAATGTCCATTCAAGTGTACGAATAGAGTCCCAAGGGCTAGAGTTCATCCAAAGCTCCTAATTCAAGGTATGTGGGGTTTGAACAAGAACACTTCTTTCATTCTTGTGACCAAAGATTCAATTTTTATAAATAAATTTCATGTTTTTGCAAGTGGTTTGTACCCAAATTATATTATTTTAGAGAATATGAATTGATAAGTTGTTCAAGCTTTGAATTGTATGATTATTTCACTTACTTATGATTTGAATTGATAATTCAAGCTGTAAATTGCACATTCCTATATTGATATGATATTTTCAAGGGTTTCCAAGATTGGTGTCATGAATTAAGCTTTATTGTGAAATTGTGATCCTTTAAGAATATACATGCCTTAAGTCCAAGAATGAATTATTGATACTTTCTAAAGTGTTTCAAGAAGTGTACTGATATTTCGATGCTATTAATGTTTTAAAGCCTATTGGTGATAGTCTACCAAAGCTTTAAGAAAACAGTTGATTTTAATCCTAAGCTAAGAAAGAAAATCCAGACCATTTTATTTAAGCTAAAGGGAAGCATAGTTCGCTTCCATTGCATATTTCTGAGTTTCTTAAGGTGTATTTCTCTTAAAAGTTTTGAGCTTAAGTATGGGAGTAGTATTTAGCATCAAGTTGGGCTTGATTCCAAGGTCTCATCCCCCAGAACTACGAGCCACCGTAGGATTTGATTTAACTCAAGTGGGTTAATCTAGGGATCGCTAAAAGTAAAAGGTTCTACTAGGACGGAAACGATAGAATAGCTCTCCCCAATGTGGGCAAGACATTGAACTCCATGTAGCTCATATGGTTTAAGTCAGTTAGAAGAAACTTCCAAGTTTCCTAAAGTCTCAAGTCTTAAAGTTAATAAGGTTTTAAGTCCTTGAGTTTCAAAGAAGTTCCTTTTTTTCAAAAGACTAAAGTGCATGTTCTAAAAGTTGTTAAGAGTTCAACTAGTTTACAAGCTTAAGATTAAAGAAAGAATACAGATTTAGAATATAGTGTAATGGCTCACGTGAATTATATTACATTATTCATTATTCATGATTTATGAGAGTTTTATTCAAGCTATGTGTGTCATCTACAAAACCATGTATGTTTTCCATAAAGATTTCTCGTACTGATATTTAGTTGCATACACCCCCATATACTCAGCACATTACTAAGTGCTGATCCACATATACATCTGTGTGCTGCATTGTTTCATAATGTAGGTTCTGGTGCTCAGTCCCAGCAGTGTCAGTGATCCTAAGTACCTTTATCTACAATTCCACTATGGTGAGTCCTCATGGTTCGAGGAACTGTCTCCAGACACTTCAGTATTTTTAGTAGTTGTTCTACTTCTTTCAGTTCAGTTTGTGTCAGTTGGGGATCTGTCCCAATTTCTCTCTAGTTTGTTGAGTAGTAGAGGCTTTGTCAGATTAGATGGTCAGTATATTTAGATTTGCAGTATTTTATTACTTTTACAGTACTCATCCGGATTTCAGTTAGACATGATCTAACATGATTCCTTATTTTGCTCTTTTTATCTTTATGTAATCTTTATACTAAGTAGCAGGCTCAAAGGGTTAGCTTGGGGCTACTTGTAGCCTTAAGCACCGTGTAATGCTCTGGGACAGGATTTCTAGGCGTTACATCCAGAATCTCAGGCAAGGCCAATAAGGTGTGTCATCAAGGGGAGTCCAAATTTCATACTATACAGGGTAGGGATCTGAGAGGTTTTCATAGGTATCATGGTAGACTCGTACAGCCAGCCTTGTAGAGTTCAGGTGGTAGGCGTTCTAGTTCAACAACTTTGGGTGGTTATTCTGTCCCATTCTTACCTTATCTGATTGATTCAGGTCATAGAGTTTGCTTTTGTGTGATAAGGTTGGTCATTTGCCTAAGGACTACCCCCACCATGTGTGTAGAGCTACTCCTATTTCAGTTATGAAAAGTAGAGATCCTACTAGAAGTGCGCATAGTAGAGGTAGTAGTGCCTGAGGTGGTGGTCGCGGGACTACTCAACTAGTTTTTAGTCATAGATAGTGCTATGATAAATCCTCCACACTAGAGGTAGAGACTTCTGATGATGTTATCACAGGTATTGTCCTTGTTTATTTTAGATCTGCATCAATGTTATTTGATCTGGGATTGAATTTTTCCTATGTGTCTGCATATTTTTCTTTGGGTTTTTATTTTACTAGTGACCCTCTTGCTATGCCTATCAATATATCTGCCCATTTAGGAGACTCTTTAGTGGGGGATCGAGTGTATCGATCCTATTTTGTGACTTTTATAAGACTTGGGTAGAACCACTGGTCTTGGAAATTATAAATTTTAACGTCATTTTGGGAATGGATTGGTTGGATCCTTACTATGTTGTCCTAGATAGTTATACAATTTTCATGACTTTAACTTTGTTGGGTATGCAAAGGATAACTTACAAGGGTGCATTTTATTCAGGTCCCGAGAGAGTTATATCATTTCTTCAGGCTTATCACTTGGTTGAGAGGAGATCTCTTTTTTATTTTGCTTTTATTTTGGATAATAGTCTCATTTCAACTCCCCCTTTGGATTTCATTCAAATTGTTCGTGAGTTCATAGATATTTTCCCTGCAGAATTGCCTAGTATTTTTTCAGAACATGATATTGAATTTTCCATTGAGTTGAACCGAGAACCAATCCTATTTCTATTCCTTCTAATACGATAGCCCCAGAAGAGTTGAAGGAATTGAAGGATTAGTTGCAAGAGTAATTGGATAAGGGATTGACCCGACCTAGTAAATCTCGTTGGGGTGTGCCAGTCTTGTGTGTGAAGAAAATTGATTTGTCAATGCAAATATGCCTTGATTATCGACAGTTGAATAAGGTGACAGTTAAGAATAAGTATCCTCTTCCTTGTATTGATTATTTATTTGATTATCTTCATGTTGCTTCAGTGTTTTCAAAGATTTCTTTGAGATTGGGTATCACCTATTGAGGATTATAACTTCAAATATTCAAAAGACAGCTTTTCAGACTCGGTACAATCATTATGTGTTCTTTGTCATGTCCTTCAGGTTAACTAATGCCCCAATCGCATTCATAGAGTTGATTAATAAGGTATTTTGAATGTATCTTGACTTATTTTTTATTGTATTTATTGATGATATCTTGGTCAATTCCAAGAGTTAGGACAATCATGAGGAGCATTTGCAAATTATGCTTTTGAGATTGAGGTATTAAAAGTTGTATGCCATGTTCTCCAAGTGTAAGTTTTGGTTGGAGTCTGCCTCTTTCTTAGGTCATGTGGTGACTAAGGATGGTATTATAGTTGATCCAACCTAGATTGCAGCGGTTCATAATTGGGCTAGGCTTACTTCTCCTACTGAGATTTGGAGTTTTATTAGCATAGCAGGTGACTAGAAGGAAACTCCAACTCATATGCAACATTGCCAACCCTCCTCATAATCACATAAGGACCTACATATCTGGGAATGAGATTCTTCCCAACCGCATCACTTTCTTCATAGGAGACACCTTTAGGAACACCCTATCTCAAACCTCAAATTCCAAGTCCCTTCGCCTTATGGTTGCATTGGAATTTTGATGACTTTGGTAATCCTTTAGAATATCCCGAATCACCTTCACCTTATCCATAGCTTGATGAACCAATTCTGGGTAAAACATGTCCTCCTCAGAAACCTCGAACCACCCAATAGAAGGCCTACAGCTCCTACCATACAATGCCTCAAATGGAGCCATCCCAATGCTAGAGTGGTAGCTATTGTGGTATGTAAACTCTAAAAGAGGTAAGTGCTCAACCCAACTACCACCATAGTCGATCTTTCAAGCATAAAGTATATCATCCAATGCCTGAATAGTCCTTTTTGATTGCCCATCCGACTGCGGGTGCAAAATAGTACTGAGACTAACCCTAGTCCCCAAACATTTTTAAAATGACTGCCAAAAGTGCGATGAAAACTGTGTACCACGATTAAAGATGATAGAAATAGTTAACGAAGCAACTTCACAATCTCTTGTAGGTACAACCTGGCATAATCCTCAGCCGAGAAGTTAGTTCGAACTAAAAAAAAAGTGAGCCGACTTTTTCTTTCTATACACGATGTCCCAAATTGAATAAAATTGGTTCTGAGACCTAGGAAGACTAGTAAGGAAAACCATGTTGATTACTTCCCACTTCCATTCAGGAAACTCAATATCTGGATTCAATCCTCTGGGCCTTATGTGCTCAACTTTCACTTGTTGGCACACTATGCTCCTGGTAACAAAATTAGCCACATCCCGCTTCATATTGTTCCACCAGTACATTTCCTTGAGGTCATGATACATTTTCACCAAACTAGGATGAACAATATAGTGCGACTCATGCGCCTTAGCCAAAATCCTCTCTCGCAACCTATTTACATCAGGAACACATAACCTCCCTTAGTACCGCAAAGTACCGTCGCCACAAATCTCGAAGGCCATCACCTTTTTTCCTCCTAGATCACCCTTAATCCTCATCAAAATATGATCTAAATTCTGTTTTTCCTTGATTTCAGCACTAAGAGAAGACCGTGCCACATCCTGGACAAACACACAACCATTCACGGAGTCCACAAGGCAAACTCCAAGGTTAGACAAGGGGTGAATATCCTTCACCAACTCCTACTTCTCCTTATCCACATGAGTTATACTCCCCATGGACAACCTACTTAGAGCATCAGTAACTACGTTAGGTTTATCTGGTGGTATTAAAGACTCATGTCATAATCCTTGAGAAGTTCAAGCCATATTCTTTGTCTGAGATTAAGCTCTTTTTGAGTAAACACATATTGCAGGCTCTTATAATCAGAAAAGATATCCACATGTACTCCATAAAAATAGTGATGCCGGATTTTAATGCGAACACCACAGCTAACCGTTCTAAGTCATGAGCCAGATAATTCTTCTCATACACCTTTAACTGTCTGGAAGCATTAGATATCACCCTTGTATGTTGATTCAGAACTCAACCAAGTCCCAAACAGGACACATCACAGTAGACTACAAACCCATCAATTCCTTCAGGAAAAGTCAAAACTCGAGCCGAAGTTATCTTATCCTTCAGCTTCTCGAAACTCCCCTCACAAGTATCAGACCACAGGAATTTTACCTTCTTTTGAGTTAATTTAGTTAGCAGTGTAGATATAGTCAAAAAACATTCCACAAACCTCCTATGGTAACCAATTTAACCTAAGAAGCTCCGAATGTCTATTGGAGTCATGGGTCTAGGCCACTTCCTCAACGTTGCACTTTTCTATGGATCCATCATTATCCCTATACTATAAATGAAATAACCTAGAAAAATGACAACGTTCAACCAAAACATACATTTCAAGAATTTGGCATATAATTGCTTCTCCTTCTGGGTCTGCAACACAATACGGAGGTGATTAGCATTATCCACCTTGCTCTTAGAGTACACCAGCGTGTAAGATATGAAGAAAATAAAAAATAGATTCAAAAACTGATGGAAGACCCTATTCATAAAACCATGAATACCGCACGGGCATTGGCCAACCCAAAAGACATAACTAGAAACTCAAAGTGCCCATACCGGGTATGGAAGGCAGTCCTAAGGTTATCCATCTCCTGAATCTTTAATTGATGATACCCAGATCAAAGATCAATTTTGGAGAAAAACTTAGCACCCTGCAACTGATCAAACAAATCATCTATCCTTGGAAGAGGATACTTATTCTTTACCTTTACCTTTTTTAACTGTCGGTAATCAATACACATCTGAAGGGAACCATCCTTCTTATGCATAAATAGCACCGGTGCGCCCCACAGGGACACACTAGGATGGATAAAACCCTTGTCTAAAAACATCCTTGAGTTTCTCCTTAAGCTCCATCAGCTCAGTTAGAGCCATTATATTCGAAGGAATAGAAATTGGATGAGTGTCTAGATCAAGATCAATACCAGAATCAATCTCTCTATAAGGAGGAACACTAGGAAGGTCATTAGGAAAGACCTTAGAAAATTCATTCACTATTGGTACAAAATGCAAAAAAGGACCCTCCGAGTCAGAATCTTTAACTTGTACTAGATGATAGAGAAAACCCTTTGAGATTAATCTCTAAGCTCTAAGATAAGATATGAACTTCCCCTTAGGAGCTAGGGAACCATAACCCCCACCGCCTACTCAAAACTTGGCTCATTAGGGAATTTAAAGACAACCTTACGGGTCCAATATTCTTGAGATGCATAGCACAAATGCAACCACTACATCCCCAATACGACATCAAAATCAACCATATCTAAATCAAATTGATCCACCACAGTCTCTTGATCACCTACAGATACCACACAAGACCTATAGACTCTGCTAGCACCATAGAGTCACCCATTAGTATAGAAATAAAAAAAGGATCCAAAACACACTCCGAACCAAAATCTGAATGTACATCCAAAAATAGGGTTACATAAGAGAAAGAGGATCTCAGATCAAGTAAACAATACACATCATGAAATAAGAGTTTCAATATTCCATTCATGTCATCAGGTGATACCTCAAACTCTCATCGGGTAGTGAGAGTAAATAGTACACATAATGAAAAAAGATTTTCAACATACCAGTCATGTCATCAAGTGATAGCTCAGACAATTGTTAGGTAGTAAGAGCACATAGACGGTTCTGACCAGTGCCAGAACTAGATAGTGGACCTTTTGTTGCCAAAGCGGTTAGTGAAGCAACTAGAACCTTGTTCGCCCATGAAGCAACCTTAGCCACTGGATAGTTCTTAATCATGAGACCTAGATGACCATAACTAAGGAACTTATCATTTTCTTATATATAATAACCCTAAAGTAATCTATCGTAGAACCTACAAGGAGGATATTATGGAGTTGAATGGACCTCACTAGCTTGAGATTGGGCCCCCTATGCCCTGAAGTTATTTCCACCTTGGAAATACATGCCACCCATGGGTTTGGGTAGGGAGAACTAGCCATCGAGTAAGACATACACTTTCCCCGTTTTTTCTTAGGCTACTTCACACCATCCCTGCCACTCTGATGTTACCCACCACCTTTCTTAGTGAAACAAAATTTCTTTCCCCGCCTCTCCTCTATTTTAGCCTGCTTTTTCTTCTCTTACTCTACTTATTTGGATGTACATAACCAACCTGGAGATATTCATTTCCTTGATCAATAAGGGATACTTACTATTTAATATCACATCTCTGGATAACCCGGAAGTGAATTTCATCATTCTAGCTCTCATGCTAGAACTATCTCTGGAACATACAGTGATAACAGGTGAAACTTCAAGGCATAATCTTTGGCTGACATTTTGTCTAGCTTCATATTGAAAAACTCTTCTACCTTCGCTTCCCTCAATTACTTAGGAAAGAAGCAATTCGAGAAAGAATTAAAGAAATCTTTCCAAAGGACTGACTCAGTATCGTTACCCCTTGACAGATCCCATTCCTCCTACCACTGGTACACCACATCTTTCAGCTGGTAAGAGGCAAAATCTATGCCCTCTAAATTCATGGCATGCATAACTTGGAAAATCTTTTTAATTTCATCCATAAAACCTTGTGGGTCCTCCTCTACCTTAAAACTAGTAAAGGTCTGAGGGTTTAACCTCATGAAATAGCCAACCCTTGTTGACTCAGAAGATAGAGTAACAGATGCACCACGCTCAGCCTAAGAAGTTGCCTACTGAGCCAATATATGGGTAGACTAATGAGACTCAGCATTCATCACATCAGCCTAAGGGGCTCGAGGGGGACTGGTGGAAATTGGTGGAACTCCAGGAGGACAATCATGAACTGGTCCCAAAGACGGGGTCTATACCTCATAAGTAGAATAGGTCCTATCAGTATTATCCACGGGTAGGACTAAGGAGTTTTTGTGAGCATCAGATCATCTAAGAGGTATGATCTAAAAAGTAAACAAAGAAGAATTAGAGGAGAATTCAGGACCTTATACTCTACAGCTTGAAAATAGAACATAAGAAAGACAAATATTCCTAAATGCCTCTTAGACTCTCCCTTATGAGTGTAGCGTGCTACACACCCTTAAAATAGACTCTACTCAACATGACTTTGTTGACTACAAAGTAACCATGAACCTAGGGCTTTGATACCAATCTGACATGACAAAAACCAGGTCCTGGTTGTATCGGGCATCTCAAGTCTGACTCAAATTAGAAACCACCCCTAATACCCAACCATAACCTCCCTATAACCTATGTTAGATGAATTTCGAACATATAGAAAGTTAGAAAAATTATAATTTAAAGGCATTTAATAAAGTTCAAAACCATAAATATCCAAACATCAAACCAAGAATCCAACTGGTGTCATCCTCAATACCAATACTAATGTCAGGCTGACACAAATACCGGCACCGCTCATGCCTATAGTTATCACATAAAGCCTCTAATAGAAATCCAATGACATCCTGTTAGGATATGTCCTCGACCATAGCTAAAACCAAAGTCCAAGAAATAAACAAAAATATGAAAATAAGTCCATAGCATGAAATAGAGTCTTCTAGAGTATGGAAGCTCACTAATTCAGTCCAACATAAAGTTGGTCCCAAATCCAAGATCCCTAAGTAGGAGGAGGAGTATGGTCGGTCGGTCCTACATCGTGTGGGGATCCAACAACCAAATATGGATTAGCAGGTGAACGCTTGCATGTACTCAGTTTTAAGGATAAAATAATGTCATTATTCAAAATTGAATTAAATAACCACATGCAACCGCATACATACACATATATACCATACCGGGAAAAGGAACCTAGTTTAGCATGCATTTAAAACCATTAACCTGGGTTGTATACCTTTGTCATCATAATTCTTCCACGGGCTATATGGTTCTAGTGTTACCCCCTAAACTTACCCTAGTGTATGTAGCCACACAAATCGGAGATATCACAGGGGTCGGTGATTCCTGTCTACCTCTCGCCCTCTATGATACATATATACAGGTACAAACTTGGGGGATGACCTTGTACATGAGTTTCAAGTGTCTATCCATTGGACTCACATCTTCACGATTAGCTATTACAACTCATCATTATTTCCCAATTAAAACATTTATCATATCACCAAGCCACCAATTCAAAGAGTCAATTATCAAGGTATTATGAAGTGGTATCGTCATACCGACTATATCTTGAAGCAATGTCATTAGCCAAGTCTTAGGGGATTCCTATGTACCCCTCAAGGTTAAACCAAAGCCAAGGCCACCAAGGTCTTCCCAATCTATTTAACACCAGCCAAACCAATTTAAGTTCCATTACCATATTATGTATTGCAAAGATTTTAAAAATAGTCAAACTATGTGACAAAATCATTCTCACTGGCATTTTACCATAGATTTTGAGGTCATAAAGTTTTCAAAACCAAAACCAAGTATCAATTGACTATTATCTTGTAACCACATGTTCAAACTATAATTATAACATGAAAAAACATAAGAAAAACATTGGAAAACATTATCCAACAAAGAACAACCAATACCCCTAACTTATATTTCAAAACCCAAACATTACCACAATAATACCATGAAAACCATTCATTAAAATAGGGCTTTAGTTGAACTAAAAATGAAGGAGGAGTAAAATGCCTAATAAAATAAAGAAGATGGAGAGAAAGCATCCTTTAGAGCCTTAATTGATTGACTTGAAGAAAAACCTAACCTTTCTTTAACCAAGAGAATGGGAGAGATTTGAGATGGTTTAGAGAGTGTTTGATTGTGAAAAATAGCTTAAGGAAGCCTCCAAAGGCGTTTTATGTTGTGGGGTTCAAAAGGAGTTAAGAGAGGAAATGTCCAAAATACCCCCAATTTAAATTGTAAAAAGGACACAAGAGGGTACAATTAGACCCCTAAACCCATATCCATATCATACAACTGGTACCCTCTACTTGTATGTTGATCAAAAAGTTGGACACCATATTCTGTCCACCATACGACTTCTTAACCTAAATCATACCATCACTATATAAAAAGTACCCTTCAAGTCGTAACCTAACTAGAACATCAAGGCTAGATACTGGACAACATATGGGTGGATACCATACCCATTGTATCATAAACATATGACTCATCCCTACCAACCCATAACCATAATAAAAACTCAACCACCAAACACTAGACTCCCTAAGAGTAGGGTCATCGAACCTGTACCCATATCATACGACTAGTATGGTAAGTCGCATGTTTATCAGAGAGCTTAAGACTCGAGAAATTTACAAATTCCAAAACCCAGGGTGTTTTAACTGAAAAGCATGATAAATAATATAATTAGTCCTCTGCTGTTTAGGACTCACCAATAATGCATTTGAGAGGTACATGAACTATTTGAGTACGATCGGGAAACTGAGTGTCCGAACCTATATTATAAGACAATATAGCACAAAAGAGATTAAGTGTTTAGTACTTTGAATTTACTAGTATATGAGATGAAGACTACCTTATTTGCATATATACATAGCATGAACACATAAACATGAATATTGAATGCAAGACCAAGTATAAACATGTACTAAAATAATCTACATAACTTAATAACTGATGATGGACACTTAGTCTATTTACTAAACTAAAATTATTGGAGCTATCGCCTAACAAACATACCCCAATATAATCTAATTCTATTCCAACCTCTAACCCTAGTTGGAAGGGTGTTAGTAACTTGCCATGGATACCAATAATGGCTTTGTATATCCACTGACATGATCTATCGAAGGACTAGGGTGTTCGTCCTCTATTGGAAGGTGACCCCTAAGAGAGTTTCAGTCCTCAACTGGTGGGTGACGTCTTATAACCTATGTTGGCTATGTAATTCTAGAACTTAGGGACTTATCAAATAGTCTTAGTCCTTTACTAGCGGGTGAGCCTACATTCATAGGTTCTCTCGGTGCTAAGTCCTACTACTAAAAATATTAACACTAATATTAATGAAAGGCTTAACTAATACTAATATATTCTCAACATGATGGTATTCTGAATATAATGATACAATTATGCTTTGAATAACTTGTGACCTAACATCTATGACATATATAAATATCTAGGTATCAGGTGTTTATAACCCACCAGCATTGTCTAATGTATACTGATCTTGACAAATATTAAAAAATCCATGGTATGTTAAAAACCATGAATAACACCTAAATTAATAAAAAAATCATGATGCATACATTTGCATTATCAAATATATGGAAACCCAATTATCATGACGGGATATATTTTCATGGAGGAACTTGAGAGTTTAACTAAATAAATTATGAAATTCATACTTCTCATGGAACTTTAGAAACAATAGAGAATTAAATATGAAATTTGGAGAACTTTAGGACTCAATGGGTGAAAGGAGCCTATTGATGAATATCCCACAAACCTAAAGTAGAAGCCTTGGAGAAATTTCTTGAGAATCAAACTTTCTTGAAGAAACCTAGTTTAGTCTTGATGGTGAAAGAAATTACCTCTTTGATTCCTATTGGGTAAAATTTGTAATAATGCTATGAATTGGGGATTTGGATCATTTATACTACCCCTTGTGAATCCAAAACAACGTGGGTTTGGCATTTAAGGTAGTGGGAAAGGAGATAAAGTATCTAAAAAATATGATAAAAATTAGGTTCTCAGTTATAACAACTCCTCTAATGATTCATTGGGACTGCCTACGAGTTATAGTCTGAGTCAGAAGCTGGAATCTGGGGTCTGAAGTCCCTTTCTCACCTGACTACAACTTCCTTCTATATGAATCATCATGACTGACTATGAATTATAAGATGGATTCATTGTCTGAATCTTGATTGTTAGGTCCTTTACTAGTTAGGCTACGAGTCCCTCCCTACGACTCGTAGTCAGTGATTATGAGCCATAAGGCATTCGCTGGAATGACTTTTACTCACTAGTGAAGACTCTTTATGAGTGTTAACAACTCATTACCTTACTCATCGTCACGATAGTGTGTCATTTCTTTAAGAAAAATCTTTCATAACTTTTTTCCACGATATTAAATTGAGGTGAGACTTGAAGAATTGGAAAGCTAACCTCCTAGACTTTTTCTTTGGGAGGTTTAGGACATGAAAATCAAGGTATTATAGGTACTCTTAGTGTGGAAGGGTAGTACCTCAGTTCCTATAGGTCAGTTTGTTTCCCTTATTCAGGAAAGAAAAATAATTTCAAAATAGTACATCTATCATCTTCGTTGAGTCATGGCCTCAAGGTACAAAACCCCAAGTCTTGAATCAATTCCAATAGTTAATGAATTTCTAGAAGTGTTTCCTAAAGATCTAATCGGATTTCCTCCTGATAATGTAATTGACTTTGGAATATATCTATAATTCCCCGAAATCTCATCCCAAAACATCACACGGTGTTTAAGACTACAAATAGCCCCAAGCTAACCCTTTGAGCCTGCTACTACATATAAAACATAATTTGAGATGAATAAAGCAAAATGATGGTACTGTCATATCATAATCATAAAGGGAATCCAAAGAAATACTTGTTGAAACTGTCAAACTACTAAAATTCTAAACTCACTGATAATCTAGTCTGACAAAGCCTCTACTAATCAAGAACTAAAGAGTCATTGGGATATACCCCCAACTGACTCGACTAAATTGAAAGCAATAACAACTGAAAATCTGAGCAATATGTCCTCGAACAATGAGGACTCACCAACTGTGGAGGGTAGACAAAGATACTCAGAAATCACTGTCACTGCTGGGATTGAGAACCTAAACCTACATTATGAGACAATGTAGCACACAGACGTATATGTGGATCAGTACTTTGAGGATGTACTGAGTATATATGGGTGTATGCATTTAATTAAACAATGTTATCATTCTTCATAAAACATGCATGCTGGTATAAATGACTCACATAGCTTGAGTAAAATTGAAATCTGAATCTCATAAATCATGTATATTGAAGCATATAGTACAAATCTAGTGATTTATTACACTTAGTTCTAATATCAGTATTCTCCATCTTATTCTCAAAACTTGTAAGCAGGAAAAATCTTTAAAAAAATAGCTTTCAAAAACTTATATTATTATCTTATGGATAATAAGGGACGTCTGTAAAACTTTGAGATTTTAAGACTTTAGGAATCTCCAAAACAAACTTACAACATATAAACTTTTATCCTAATTAGAGTAGGGGACTGCTTTGGGAGTTTCTTCTAACCAAAATAAACTATGTGAGCCACATAGAGTCCAATGTCTTCCCCACGTTGGGGAGAGCTAGTCTACCCTTGCCATTGGAATAGAACCTTAACTTTGGTGATACTATATTAACCCACTTAGGGTAAATCAGAAACCTACGGGGCACGTAGTTCTAGGGCATGAGACCTTGGAATCATACCCAACTCGGTGCTAAATACTACTCCCATACTTAAGCTTAAAACTTTTAGGAAATCACCCTTAAAATAATTTAAGGGTCTATAAAAAAGACCAAATATACTTTTCTTGACTTTAATTCATAATTAATGTGGATCCCCATCTTAGCTTAGACCCGAAAGTCAAATCTTTAACTAAAATTTGAAAATATCTTAACTATGGGGTACTTATGACCCAAGTAATCTTGAACAACAATCTTTAAAGGGGGTCTATTGACCCAAACTGTAATCGCCAGTCAGATATTTCAAAATTCATGCTTGGTAATGCAATTACTCATAAAGTATCTTAGAATCTATAAATTTCATCAGTAAGCATGGAACTATAAATAAAATCTTGTAATTCAACTTTTACTCCATGGGGAAATCTCACAATCTTACAAATAATGAAAGTGGGTATGAACTCTAACTTAATTTCATGGAATATCTCATAAATTAGAGAAATTTTGTAATTTAAAATAAGCCTTTGGTCATAAGAGTGAAAGGGTAACCCTTGTTCAAACCCCATAGACCTTAGATTATGACATGTAGATGAACAAGCTTTCTTGAGACTCTTTTTCGTACTCTAGAGTAAGGTTTCTTAAAGCTTTTCACTTGAGAACCTTGAATCTTAACTCAATTTGTAGAAACTATGGTTGAATCTTACGGTTCTAGGAGAAAGATTTGGATTTTCTCTTGAGGGTTAATCTTGAGAGAAAAACCTAGTTTTTTGGATGCTATGGAGGAATATATCGCTTCTGCCTTGAATATGATGTATTTAGATGGGAAAAAGGTAGGAAAAGACCAAAAAACCCTTTTAAAAATGGCTTTAAAATACTGAATGAAATCTGTGATGGCTCATGCGATGGTATGTCATTGGCTTGATGGTCCGTCGGCCTGACTGTGACATAATTTTCAAAACAGGGAATACTGCCTTAGTTGCGATGGCTTGGGCAACGGTCCATCTCTATCTCGATGTTCCGTCGGTCATTCCTTTGCACCTAGCCAGAAGGTGGACTCACTGCCTCCACTGCGATGTTTTGTGTGATGGCCTATCGCTAGCTCGATGGTCTATCAGCCCTTTCCGTCGCACCTGGGCGGTTCAGACTTCTTTCTACAATTCGGCCAAAACTTTCTACCCCAACATTAGATTTTGACAAAATGGTATCTTTGAAAAGATAATTCAATTTCCTATGTGATAAAAAGTCAAAATTAGGAAAATTCAATAAGTTTTAAACACTAATCACTTTGGAAGTCATTTCTCAATCTTTTAAAGGAAAAATTAGGCTTCACATGACATGCTCTAAAGGCTTAGACTACGAGGAAACTTTGTGGGGTCTTATAATATCTCCTTCCAGATACCCATCCTATCTTAATTACACCTTATAGAATAGATCTACTAGATCTAATTAATTGAAGGAAAAAATAAAAAATCTCCTATACAAAGGTTTTATCAGGCTTAGTGTCTGTCCTTTGGGTGCTCCAGTTCTCTTCGTGCATAAGAAAAATAGTTCTCTGAAAATGTTCATCGATTATTGTCAGTTAAACATGGCCACAGTCAAGAATAAATATCACATTCCCATGATTAATGACTTATTCTACCAACTTCAGGATGCCAATCTTTTCTCTTAAATGTGCATCAGATCCAACTATCATTAGCTTAGAGTCTGAGAACATGACATTCCAAAGACAACCTTCAGCACTCAATATGGTCATTTCTATTTAGTTGTTATGTCTTTTGGACTAACGTATTCTCTTGCAACTTTTATGGAATTGATGAATAGGGTGTTTGAGCAGTACTTAGACATATTTTTTATAGTCTTCATAGATGACATCCTTGTGTATTCTCAGAGTGAGGATGAGTATGCATACCATTTGAGGATTGTCTTACAAACCCTCAAAGATCATCAACTATTTGTTAAGTTAAGAAAATGTGAATTTTGGTTGAAATTAGTAGCAGTGCTTGGTTATATTATTTCATGTAAAGGCATTAGAGTTGATCCTCAGAAGACCAAAGCAATGAGAAACTAGCCTAGACCCATCTCTCAATTAGATATTAGGAGTTTCTTGGGTTTAGCCTATTACTATAGATTGTTTGTTGAAGGATTTTCCTCGATTTCTTATACCATGTCTAGACTGACTAATAAAAAAGTCAAATTCTAGTGGTCTGATACTTGTGAAAAGATTTTTCAACATTCAAAGACTCGACTCACCTCTGCTCAAATTTTAACTCTACTAGAGGGTTCAAATGATTTTGTGGTTTATTATGATGCTTATAGTGTTGGGCTTTGTTGTTTTTTAATTGACCGAGTCAAGGTTATAGAATAATCCTCTATACCACATAAACCTCATGAGAAGAACTACCTGATTCATGAGCTTTAGTTGGCAGCAATTATTTTTTCCCTTAAGATTTGAAGGGATTATCTGTATGGGGTTCATATTGATGTGTTCGGTGATCACAAGAGTCTTCAATAGGTGTTCAGCTACAAGGATCTAAATCTTGACCAAAGTAGGTGGCTAGAGTTGTTGAAAGACTATGATATAAGTGTCTTGTACTACCCAGGTAAGGCCAATGTTGTGGCTGATGCTCTTAGAAGATTGTCTATGAGGAGTGTTTCTTAAATTGAGGGTGAGAAGAATGATTTTGTTTGTGAGGTTCACTAGCTTTCTAGATTAGGTGTTTGGTTAGTAGATTCAACTAAAGGCATTGTCTTGGTTTTGAATGGTTCAAAATCTTCATTAATAGCTGAGGTGAAGGAGAAGCAAGATAGATATCCTATTTTTCTTAGTTTGAAAGAGACAGTCCAGAGTTAGAAGGTTGAGATTTTCTCCCAAGGAGAAGATGGTGCTCTTTGTCATCGGGGCAGATTGTGTGTTTCGGATAAGGATGACTTGAGAAAGAGAATGTTAGCAAAATCTCATGGTTCTCGATATTCTTTTAACCTAGGAGTGACTAAGATGTATTATGATTTATCGTAAGACTATTGGTGGAATGTCATGAAAAAAGGATATTGCAAAATTTATGGCTAAGTGTCAAAATTTCCAGCAAGTTAAAGTTGAGCACCGGAGATCTGGTGGTATGTTTCAAAAGACCAGCATTCCTACTAGGAAGTGGGAAGTGGTAGATATGGACTTGATTATAGGGTTGTCCCATACTCATCGATAATAAGATTCTATTTGGGTTATTGTGGATAGAGTGACTAAGTCAGCCCACTTTTTGCCAATTACCACTTCAGATTCAGTCAAAGATTATGATAAACTCTATCTTAGGGAGTTGGTGAAATTTCATGAGTCCCTTTGACCATTTTTTTAGATAGAGATACCCAGTTACCTCTTGATTTTTGAAGAAATTTCAGAAGGGACTTGGAACCCAAGTTTATCTTAGTACAAATTTCCACCCGCATATAGATGGTCAGGCGGAGGGGACCATTCGGACCATAAAGTACATGTTGAGAGAGTGCTTAATTGATTTCAAGGGTATTTGGGATGATTATTTACCTTTTATTGAGTTTGTGTATAATAATAACTACTATTACATTATTTATATAACTTTGTTTGATGCACTTGATGGTAGAAGGTGTAGGTCTCCAATTGGTTATTTTGAGGTTTAACACGACCCGAACCAGGTCCTTATCATGATAGGCATACCAAGTACAACAGGGACTCGAGACCACCCCCGTTACCCAACCCAACCAACCCACGCAAATCCTGAGTCGGATGAATTTTAAACATATAACAAGATAACGTTATTTTAAAATCCAAGTCTCTAGGATATGTCTATGACTGTGACCACCCAAATGAGCCTAACCATCCAATACCAACCAATAACCAATACCAAACCAAACCATAACTATATGAGTTCCATAATAATTTTATATAATCTCAAAATAAAAAAGGATGGAACAGTGAGAAATTTAGTTCAACGATATTAGCCCCAATGCCAATGTCAATACTAAGGTTGACACCAATACCAATCCTACCCATACGAACCCATAGCAGTTCAACAAATGCCTATGACCAAAAGAAAAAAAAAATCCGATTGGGACATTCCCCCAACCATAGCCTAAACCAATATCCATAAAATAACCAGAGTATATAAAAATGTCCATAACATGAAATGGAGCCTTTTGAAAAGATGGAAACTCACCACTTCAATCTAAAAGTTGATTACGAAATCCGATCACTATGAAGGACGAGTAGAACGGTTGATTCCTACATCGTGTAGGGATACAGTAACCCAAAAATGGATTAGCAAGTGAATGCTTGCATGAACTCGGGATAAGGATAAAATAATTCCATCTAGTAAAATCAAGTTAACCAACGAAATATAGTTAAACCAGACATATATAAATAACCATGCCAGGAAAGTGAACTGGGTTTAGCATGCATTTGAAATCATTAACATAGGTGTGTGTAGCTAACCATCCTAAAACCACCCATAGGCTATAGGGTTCCAGTGTAACGCCCTGAACAGGCCTTGATATGTGTAGCCACACAAATTGTAGATACTATTAAAGTAGGGCATTACCAGGTACCTTTCGCTCTCCATGATATATATGTACAACATACATAGAGGATTCCCGTGTACCTCATAAGTATCATATATGGTCTCCATGACCAACCATCATGTCGGCAAACATGAGTTTTTGGTGTTTTTCCATAGAATCCCACCTTCAAGGTTAGCTGTCACACCACGCCATTATTGCCCAATTAAAAGCATTTTGAATGAACCAATCCATTATTCCATTTATTATTAACCAAGGATATTAATAGTGGTATCGTTATACCGACCATAACTTGCAAGTATTGTCCTTAGCCAAACCTTTTGGAGATCAAGAAAGTCCTATGTACCCATTGATCACCTTATAAAGTTAACTTAGGGGAGTCCCATATACCCCACAAGTGTTCCCTTATTATATTAGCTTGGCGGATTCCATTGTACCCCACAACTATGTTTATTAAACCAAACCATTCCATTTAACCATTCCAAACCATTTAAACCATTTAGAGTTCCATTACCAAGTTCAAACCATACAATAGTTCCATGAAAAATCCAATAATATAGTAAAAGCATTATCAAAGGCATTTTATCAAACATGTTAGGCATGGTATTTCCAAAACCAAAACCAATTTCCAAGTAATCATTCCCATGCAACTAATTATCTAAAACCACCATTAAAACATGTAAAAACATAATTAAAACATGGAAAAACTATAACAAGGCCATTATATCAAAAATCCAACACATATTTGAAAATACCCAAACCATACAATAAATCATGCCTTGAATACATTGTATTAAACTATGCATTTAGTTAGAACTAACAATGAGGGAAGAGTACATGCCTTAATTAAGAAGATAGTGGATAGAAATCACCAACACAACCCCCAAATTAATCCTTAAGATAAAATGATTTCCAATACAAACTCCAATTAATCATTAAGATGAAACGCTAGCTTTCTTTTCCCAAGAACTTTAGACAGGATCGGTGAGTGTTTCTAAGTATTAATGAACATAATAATAGGGCATATAGCCTTCCAAGTGAGTTAAAAGTTGTGGGGATTTATTATGTTAAGTGGTAAAATTTCTAGATATCCCTCACTTAAACTGTATAAAATTCCCATCAAGAGGTACGATTAACCATACCATTTGAACCCTCCAATATGAGCGGTACCTACCGCTCATACCCTAGGCCTCCCTCTTGAACCCAACATTGTCCAAGGTACGACTTACAAAACAAAGTCGTACCCAAAGCATATGATTTGTACCTTTGACCAGTACCCCTGGCAGAATAGAATCAAAAAAGGATTGAATACTGTCCACCATATGAGTCCATGGTACGACTCGTACCCTAGCTTACAGCTGATGGTGATCCACCCATACTCAGATCTTTGTTAAGTCACCAAGTATAAGATTAGGTGACGGAAATAACAAAACCCAATAACCCATAACTACCAATACAACTCGTACCACTTAAGTCATATCTATTTGAAGAACCAAATTAAACCTACCATCTAACACTGGTAAGCATACTACCAACCTATACCACTCATACCTAGTGTAAGACTCATTCTCCCTAATTGTAACTTGTCCAAAAAACAAAAATCTAGGAAAATTTCTAAGGGTCAAAAACCCATGGTGTTATAGTCTCCCCTACTAGGAACATTCGTCCCCAAATGACGGATAAGGTAAGGTAACCACAAGCACAATTTATTTGTGTTATCAAATATCAATCCAAACTTTAACCAAGTTAGAAAATAAAGATGCAAAGATATTAATCTTTTCTTTAACGAAGTTTGAAAACAAAAGTATGTTGAAGAACACATACCTTCCGCACAAATCCCAGGAGCAGAAATAGATGCAGATATTTGGACTTCATATCTTCTTTTTCTTCCCAAGTAGCCTCTTCCAATTTGTGGTTCCACCATACAACCTTAACCAAGGCCACATCATTGGGTCTTAACCGATAAACCTTCTAATACAATTTCTCAATAGGGACCTCTTCATAAGACAGAGAATCTGAAATACCCAATCTTTTCAATGGAACAATCGATGAAGGATAACCAACGCACTTCCTCAATATGAAAACATGAAATACGGGATGAACAGAGCTCAAACTAGAAGGCAACCCTAATTCATAAGCCACATTACTAACCCTCCTCAAAACCATATAAGAACCAAAAAACTGGGGACTAAGCTTCCCCTTTTTACCTAACTGTATTGCTCTCTTCATAGGAGACACCTTTTGGAATACCTAATCCCCAACTTCAAACTCCAAGTCTCTATGCTTTATATCTACTTAGGACTTTTGGATATATTAGAAAGCCTTAAGCCTATCCTAAATCACCTTTACTTTTTCCATAGCCTGATAAACCAAATCCAATCTGAACATATCTGCCTCACCAAACTCAAACAAACCATTAGGAGATCTATACCTCCTACTATACAATGCCTCTAAAGGGGGCATACCAATGCTAGAATGATAGATATTGTTGTAAGAAAACTCTACCAAAGGTAGATGCTCAAACCAATTGCCACCATAATCAATCACGCACGCTCGAAGTATATTCTCCAATGTTTGCATGGTCCTCTCTACTTTTCTATCCATCTAAGAATGAAAAGCAGTACTCAAACTAACCTTCATCCCCAATCCTTTCTGAAAAGACCGCCAAAAATGAGATAAAAACTACATGCCACGATTAGAGATAATTAAAATAGCTACCCCATGTAGCTTTACAATCTCCAAAAGATAAAACTTTTCATAATTCTCCGCTAAAAAAGTAGTCCTCATTAGCAAGAAGTGAGCAGACCTTGCCATTGATGTTGGGCGTATTTATACGTCCAAGAACCATAACCTACCCATGTTTTAGCTAAGTTTTGAGGATAAAATACATAATTCCTGCACTGTTAGTCTATTTTCAACTAAGTGAGCTGACCTATGTGATTAGCATGCTTTTCAGGTACTAATGAAGAAGATTTCAGCACTTTAGGGACCTGTGGACAGCAAAGGAAAACTTCACATAAGAGGGAGGGTAGCTTGTGGACTGAATGTGATGCATGGAAACTTTTTCCTGGGAAAACACAGTATTTTTAAATACTTTAGGATACAGTAGCAACTTATTAGACAAGGATGTTATTAAAAGCATTATTGCTGAATTTTTATGATGGATTATTCCTTATTCAGATTCTGTAATATTTTGGGAGAGAAGAACACGGCTTAGCTTGAGCAACGGAGAGAGAAAACACGTTCTTCTCTTAGTGTCGCTAGTCATCTCCATCGCTGAGATTGTACTAAGTTTCGGTATGATGATTATTTCTATTTTGATTTCCGTTGTATTCATGAGTAGCTAAGCTTATCTGCTAGGGTTATGGAAACCTTGTAATATACTCTCCATTGCTATGAGTTTGTGAATTTATGATGTGTCATGCCAATTATATCATTACTCTCTTCATTTTGATTGAATTCCCATGGTTGCAAACATAGGGAATGTGCAATTATAGCATTAACTTGTTCGATAGAAAAGTTACTATTTGGAAAAGAGAGTGTGACAAGGAAATAGGGTTTCCAACTTCTATTTACACGTTAATGACCTAACAGGATTAACTTCTTGGAGAGTTCTTATAATTTGTTGTACACATTAGGTTCGAAAGAACTAAAGTGAATGAATCCTTGATGGTTGAAAAACACTTGGGTTTAGAATTAGCATATGTCTCTCTATAAGTGAATGCATGCATAAACTCAGTATCACTCAGAGTTAATAGAGAAGTAGAATCTACAAGGTGGACATAACCCTAACTTATCATTCTCTGTGATCAAATCTTATTACTTATATTGTCTCATTCGTTACACTAATAGTATTATTGTGCACTTAAACCAAAACCCCCCTTATCTTGGAACCTTCAATCAATAGTCTAATAATAATCGCAATACTTAGTGACCATAGTATTCCCTTTAGGATTCGACACCCAAACCAGTTGGGTTTTATATTTGACAGCGACCGCTTACACTTTCTAATGAGATTTGTAATTTACGCGTATCAAATTTTGGTCTCGTTGTCGGGGAATACGGTTGTCAACTAAGTTTGTGATAGTTAATAGACCTTTCGGTCAAAGATTCTCAAATTTTACTTTTTGTTTGTTGTTTTTTTTTTGTTCAGGTTTAGTGGAGTGCTTGCCAAATACACGAAGTTCTGGTCAGCCCTTATTACCTATAAATCCTGAACCATATCTTATTGGCAGAATGGATGCACAACAAAACCTTGAAAGGATGGCTACTCAATAGGAGAAGGCTAGATTAGTTGCATTGGCAGCTGCACAAGTACATCAACAGAATGCTGATAACCCAGGTCGGGCAACAAATCTTGATGATGAGGACTTGGGTGATGATGAGTTATTAAATCCAAGGCGTGCAGATGATGTGGTTGCACCTGTGAATAGAAATGTCAATAGAGATCGTCAAGCTAGAATGATACCTAAACGCCGAGCTGTGCAGGTTCCTTTTGATAATAATGATGACGATTTTGATGGGGTTGGTGCCACAGGGGCTATTATTCCTCCGCCCTTGGCACCCAGAGCCAAGTTCAATATCACAAGCACCATGATCCAGCTATTGCAACTCAAAGGGTTATTTGGTGGACTTGCCGGCGATGATCCAAATATGCATCTGATTAATTTATCTCACTATGTAAGTCGTTTGACAATCCAGGAGTTGGACAGAATGCAATCCGACTGCGCTTATTTCCATTGTCTCTATCTGGAGAGGCAACTCTATGGTTAAACGGTCTAACTCTTGACTTTATTACCAATTGGAGACAACTGAAAGACGCTTTCCTAGAAAGATTCTTTCCACCATCCAAGAGAGCATAATTAAGAGATGAGATAAGTAATTTTCGACAGCTTCCAACTGAAGCTCTCCACGAAACATGGGAGAGGTTCAAGAAGAAGCTTATGCGGTGCCCAAATCATCAGATGACCAATATCCACTTGATGGAACTATTATATAGGGCTTTGAACTCAGTGATTAAGACAATAGTTGATAATATTGCGGGTGGGTCATTCATGGACCTTACTTTTATTGAGGCATGTGATATGCTTGATCGTATGAAAAAGCAGAGTAGAGCTTGGCCTACCAGGGATTCTGAGGTAGCAAGCTCTACTGTATCTACTAGCATGACAGCAGAATAGAGGCGAAGAGAAGAGGAACATGACTAGGATATGGCTCACATGAAAATGCAGATGGACCTTCTTACCAAGCATTTAATATCAGGGAAGATAGAAAAGGTCAAGGCTGTTGTATCACAGGGAAGAGATGACTCCGATTCTAAGAAGGAAGAAAATTACTTAAATAATCAGGGGGGTTTCCGAGGCAATGCCCAAGGAAACCAAGGTCGGAACTATTATGAAAAATCCGGATACAAGGACCGAGACCAAGGGAGTTGGAAGAATAAGATTAACAGGAGTGGTTTGTATGTTCCTCCTGGAAATCGTAAAGCTGCTGCATCTAGCTCTGGGAAGATGTCCATTAAGGGCATGATGGCTAAGCTGTTGAAAGGAGTGGAGGCAACCAACACGGGAGTAACTAAGGTAAAAACTGATTTGTCCTCAATAAATTAATTGGTTGACTCGTATTCCACTGCAATAAAACAGCTGGAACAACAAATAAGTCAACTATCGGCGGCATTCAATCAAAGAAAAGCTGGAATTTTACCTAGTGACACTGTGCAAAATCCAAGGAATGATGGATCATGTTTGGCTATTACTACCAGGAGTGGTAAGGTGTTGGAAAATCCATCCAAAGGTAAGCCAGTGGTTGATAATATAGAAGAGAATGTTATTGAAGCAGATTGTGATGATTCTGTAGAAGATGAAAATCAGAATGAGAACGTTTATGATACTATACCTAGATGTCAGCAGTCTGAAAAGATTGATAATGGGAAGCAAAATAAAAAGGAAGTAGTGGAGAAAACTCTTTCAAATCCACCACCACCTTTTCCTTAGAGACTGAAGAAGAAGGCTGATGACACCAGGTTCAGTAAATTCATGACCATGTTGAAGCAGCTGACTATTAATGTGCCTTTGGTGGAGGCATTGGAGCAGATGCCAGAGTACACCAAATTCATGAAGGACCTTTTGACAAAGAAAAGGGCAGCAAGCTATGAACTGGAAGATAATTTTCATCATTGCAGTGCAATTCCCACAAGGTCCTTAGTACAGAAGAAGGCAGAACCGGGTGCTTTCACTATTCCTTGCCTGGTTGGGTCTTTAGATTTTGCTAAGGCGTTTTGCGATTTGAGGGCTAGCATTAATTTGATGCCACTAGCCATTTATAGACAGTTGGGGTTGGGCGATCCTACACCAACCAACATGCGGCTCGGAATGGAAGATAGGTCGCTAAAACGACCTATTGTTATCTTATATGATGTACTAGTGAAGGTTTCTACCTTTATTTTTCCTCCTGCAGACTTTGTTATTTTGGATTGTGAGGTGGATTTTGAAGTTCCCATAATTTTGGGTCGTCCTTTCCTCACAATAGGAAGTGTGCTTATTGATTTACGAGCAAATGAGCTTTTATTTCGGTTGAATGACGAAGTGGTATGTTTTGATGTATGCAAATTAATGAAGCATCCCAAATATATGAATGTGTTCTCTATAGCTGATGTTTATTATAAGGATGAGAAGGAATTATCTTTAGAGAAGCAGCTTACAGTTGAGCCATTGGCTGCGGTGCTTTTGAACTTTGAGTGTGAGGATGTTGAAGAGTACAAAGAAACTATCTGTGCTCTAACAGGAATGGGGTCATATTCATATGCCCCTAAGAAGCTGGACCTTGACCTTAAGAATCGACCTTCACCACCAGCGAAGCCATCCATTGAAGAGCCACCGGTGTTAGAGTTGAAAGAGCTACCCAGTCATCTAAAGTATGCATTCTTGGAAAGTGGAAATACATTTCCAGTTATAGTTACTGCTGATTTAGGTGAACAACAAGTAGCGGCTCTCATATCTTTTCTGAAGAGGTACAAGAGAGCCATTGGTTGGACTATTGCTGATATAATTGGTATCCCTCCTGGGATATGTATGCATAAGACTCAGCTCAAGGAAGATTGCGTGCCCACTATTGAGCATCAACATCGTCTGAATCCACCTATGCAAGAGGTGGTGAAGAAAGAAATCATAAAGTGGTTAGATGCAGGGGTGATGTATCCAATCTCGGACAGTAAATGGGTGAGTCCGGTACAATGTGTGCCCAAGAAAGGGGGTATGACAATAATCACAAATGAAAAGAATGAGCAAATTCCACTCAAACCTGTCATAGGGTGGAGAGTGTGCATGGATTACCGGAAGCTGAATTCGTAGATGTTAAAGGATCACTTCCCAATGCCATTCATGGATCAAATGCTTGATCAATTGGTAGGGAAGGGATGGTTCTATTTCTTAGATGGTTATTCCGGATATAATCAGATTTGCATTGCTCCTGAAGATCAGGATAAGACCACTTTTACATGCCCATATGGTACTTCTGCATTCAAACAAATGTCATTTGGGCTATGTAATGCACCTGCCACTTTTCAGCGGTGTATGATGTCAATTTTATCTGATATGGTTGAAGACACCTTAGAGGTGTTTATGGACGAGTTTTCGATTGTAGGTGAGTCATTTGAATCATGTTTGGAAAATCTGAGTATGGCTTTGCAGAGATGTGTTGAATTTAATCTGGTGTTAAATTGGGAGAAGTGTCATTTTATGGTTAAGGAAGGCATCGTTCTTGGGCATAAAGTCTCTGAAAAGGGAATTGAGGTTGATCGAGCCAAGATTGAAGTTATCGAGACACTACCATCTCCAATTTTTTTAAAGGGGGTTCGTAGTTTTCTCGGTCATGTAGGTTTTTATCGGAGGTTTATTAAAGACTTCTCCAAGATTGCTAGCCCATTATCAAACTTTTGGAGAAGGAGGCAAATTTTGACTTTGGTGAAGATTGGTTGAAGGCATTTGAATGCCTCAAAGGAAAGCTAGTTGAAGCTCCTATTATTGTAGCACCCGATTGGTCTCTACCTTTTAAAGTTATGTGTGATGCAAGCGGGGTGGCCTTGGGTGCTGTACTTGGTCAAAAAAGAGAAAGGCTATTTCATCCAATCTACTATGCGAGCAAGGCCTTGAATGAAGAACAGAAGAACTATACTGTCACTGCACAAGAGATTCTAGCAGTTGTTTATGCTTTCAAAAAGTTCCGTGCTTACTTGTTGGGAACCAAAGTAGTGGTTCATATAGATCATGCAGCTCTAAGATATCTAATGTCAAAGAAGGATGCTAAGCCAAGGCTAATTAGTTGGGTGTTACTGCTTCAAGAATTCGATTTCGAGGTAAAGGATAGAAAAGGTTGCGAAAACCAAGTTGTTGATCATCTATCTAGACTTAAGAGTAAGCACATAGTGCAAACCGACCTTGATATTGATGATGCATTCCCCGACGAAGAGATTCTAGCAACTATGGTGGAAGACTTACTGTGGTATGCAGACTTTGCTAACTACGTGGTAAGTGAAGTGATTCCTGAGCATCTCTACTTTCATCAAAAGAAAAAATTCATGCATGATGTGAAACATTACTTCTGGAATGAGCCTTATCTTTTTCGATGATGTGCTGATGGTATTATTAGGCGATGCATCCCAGATGAGGAGGTGCCTAGCATACTGGAAGCAAGTCATGCTTCCCAAGTTGGGGGTCACCATGCAGGTGATCGGACGGCTAGGAAAGTACTGCAAAGTGGCTACTATTGACCTTCATTATTCAAGGATGCCTACGATTTTGTAAGAAGATGTGATCAGTGTCAGAGGCAAGGCTCTATCTCAAAGCACCATGAGATGCCCATGTCTAAAATGCTTGAAATAGAGTTATTCAATGTCTGGGGTATTGATTTCATGGGTCCATTTGTGAGTTCATTTGGGATGAAATACATCCTAGTTGCTGTGGACTATGTATCCAAATGGGTCGAAGCAGTCGCGCTAGCTGATAATGAAGGTAAAAGTGTTGTAGCATTCTTAAAGAGAAATATCTTCTCTCGTTTTGGGGTACCTCGTACCATTATAAGTGATGGAGGATCACATTTTTGCAACAAGCTGTTCAGAGCCGTATTGGTAAAGTATGGGGTTAAGCAACATAAGGTAGCTACACCGTATCACCCACAAACTAGTGGGCAGGTAGAGGTTTCAAATCGGGAGATCAAGATGATCCTTGCTAAGACTGTGAATGCCAGCAGGAAAGATTGGTCCAGAAAGTTGGATGATGCCTTATGGGCATATAGGACCGCGTTTAAAACACCAATTGGCATGTCACCATACCAACTATTTTAAGGAAAGGCTTGTCACTTGCCAATTGATCTAGAACATAAAGCAATGTGGGCACTGAAGTAGCTTAATCTGAATTGGGATGATGCGATTAATATGAGATTGGGACAGCTGAATGAGATAGATGAATTCCGTCTACATGCGTATGAAAGAGCAGATCTCTACAAGGAAAGGATGAAAAAGTACCATGATCGGAGGATTATCCAACGAAACTTTTAGAAGGGTGATTTGGTACTTCTTTTCAACTCCAGACTGAAGTTGTTTCCAGGTAAGTTGAAATCTAAATGGTCTGGTCCATTCGGAATCAGCCAAGTTTACTCATCTGGAGTAGCGGAGTTACAAAACAATAATGGTGGTGTCTTTGGTGAATGGACAAAGAGTGAAGCTATATATCAGTCCAACCGATTCGATAAAATGTATAGCCACCATATATCTCGATGAAGTCTGAGTACTCGAGATAACTATGTCGTGCCGCGACAATAAATCAAGCACTACATGGGAGGTAACCCATCATTTTAATCATTTTTGTTTCACTAGGAGATTGTTTTTGATAAATAAAAATTCAAAAAGAAGAGTCGAGCCACGACCAAAACTAAGGTGCTTGGTGGGAGGCAACCCATCCTTCTAATCATTTTTGTTGTTTTTGATTAAGTGTAGGTGCAAGACGTACAAAGGAGGAGATTAGTCCAAAATTTTGATTTGAAAGTGAGCCATGCCAATGGTGGTAAGTCTAGGAATGATGGAGCAAAGGCTATAGGCTAGGCGTCGCCTATGCCAACATAGGCAATAGGCTAGGCGCCGCCTATTCCAACATAGGCAATGGGCAAGGCGCCGCCTATGCCATTGCCTATGCTCACTGCCTCAAATAGGCGATGGGCAAGGCACCGCCTATGCCAACATAGGCAATGGGCAAAGCGCCGCCTATGCCATTCCCTATTCTCACTGCCTCACATAGGCAATGGGCTAGGCGTTACCTATGCCAACATACACAATGCTATAGGCGCCGCCTATGCCAACATAGGCAATGATATAGGCGCCGCCTACTTATGCTTAGGCAATGGTATAGCGCCTCCTACTTATGCTTTTTGCCTACTAACCCATTTGTAAATGGATCAAACTGACCTATGGCTCATCCTTTAAATAGATCATCTACCTTTGAACACCACTCAATTGTTTGTTGAACCTAGGCGCCGCCCAAGCTCCCTTATCCTCTCCAAGTTTTCCTCTTTTCTCATCTAATCTTGCGAACTCACCTTCCCGATCCATCACCAAGTAAGTTGTTCTTTTATATTTCATAGTTGTTACGGTTCTACGCTTATAATGGTTAATTATATTTTGAAGTAGTGCTTGGTTATAAGAATATGGTTGGTTTGTTATGATGCATCTCATTGAGTGAAAGGATTCTTGTTATTCTTGACTTTACTCCAGCATGTATTGTTTGGTATTCACTGTCATAATTTTTTTTATGGAGTTGAAATTTTAAAATTAATGCATAATTTTGAGAGTTGTAAGCTTGAATGTTTGAATGACTCATTCATCGATGTAATGATCATGATTGACCACAAGCGTAAGATGGTGTGATTGTTTCTATGCTATAGCATGATAAGATTTCTATGTGGTAGTCTTGTTCAAAGATTGCATTGCTCCAATGAAATAAAGTTGAAAATGATAGTCAAGATTACATGACCATTGTGTGTTGCTTCTCTATATCAAACTGAGAAATTGTTATATAAAGTGAAGGGTTGAAAGTGTGACTGCGCTATTAATGTTGCTGGAACATACCACCTAAATGTATGTCGATGAAGTCTGAGTAATCGACATCACTCACTCAATTAGTTTATGCAAACAAATTAAGTGTGGGGTGGTGCCATCACTATTTTCTTTTTCGATTATAGTAAATCTTCGGTAATGAAACTAACATGACTCTATTGTAATCTTAGGTAACATGGATCCGAAAGGACGACAGGGAAAGGAGAAAGCATCCATCTCACAAAAAGGTCAGAAAAGTTCAAGAAAAGACCAGGCTAATTCCTCCTCTCTTCAAGTGCCTCGACGCACTTTTGGGATCAAGTGGATTCTGGAGGAGGAAGGGAAGGAATGGTATAGGAACAATAAAGTGAAGAAATATGTTCATGTGGATTTGATGCAGAAGGAAAGTTTAGCAAAGAGAGACCCCCGCATTTTGGCTAAAAGCACGACACTAAATCTTGACTTTATCTTTCGAGATATGGGGGAATGAAATCTTGATTTGACTCGAGAATTTTATGCCAACTGGTCCCCAAGGACTACCAGAAGTGAAGTAAAGATTCTGGTCCAAGTCTTGAAATTGAACGCTGAGTTCTTCAACTCTTTCCTGGGTACTCCAAGTGTGGATCAATCACCACTCAAGGAGCTTTACCACAGACCTTCCTACAGATCCATCAGACATACGTTGTGTGGATCAAGGTTCATGACCCGGTGGACTCATCACAAAGATAATGGTTGTCACAATACTTACCCATATGCTTCTTTGAACAGAGAAGCTCGCATATGGTTAAGAATAGTCAATTCCTACTTGATTCCTGGGACCCAATACACTAAGGTCACGCGTGATCGAGTCTGATTGGTATATGCTCTAATGACGAATGTTCCCATCAACATTGTTGTAGTTATACGAACATCGATGCAAAAAGCAAGGTTGCATAAAAGGTCTCATTTCAGCTCCGTCAACTTGTTGACTGCAATTTTGAGAAAAGAGCAGATTGAGGAGGAGCCAGCAGACCATAAGTTGCCACATAACCTAAAGAAGGTAGATCTCATGAAAATCAAAGGTCCAGAAACTGGTCAAGGCATCAACCTTACCACTGCTGAGAGACATGCTCGAGACGAGAGTTTTTTTCACCATCTGTATGGCATGATTAGGATAACTATAATGAATAGGGGTTGTGTGCCGACTGATGCTGAGCTTCAGCAGTTGGACTATGACTACCCACTTAATGAGCATGCTCGGGCCATGTGTGGAGTGTGGGTAAATTTTTAGGAACCTCTAGATGATGATGTGCCGACAGACGATGATCACCGACTGCTAGACTCTGATGTGGAGGACAACTCTGATGATGATTCTAACGCAAGGGGTATGACCCCGGATATAGAGGAGGTGTCTAACTAATCAGGTTTTGCTTATTTATTTACACTGAGGGCAGTGTGTTCCGTCTAAGTGTGGGGTGCGGGTATATGTCTACTGTATTATGTACTGCTTGCCTACATCTATTCTTAGTTGTTTGATTTAGTCTTAGTTAGTTAGTTATAATTAGTCCGAAAGTGCATGAAATTGTTCTGATAGACGGCATGGCATTATAACAAGAGTTTGTGCTGAATCACTATAATTGAAACATTTAGGCTCTAAGTTGTGACTCACTGTGTGATAATTATTTGTGGTTTAATTCATTCATCTGTTGGGTCAAGAATCTGTAATGCTCCCAATTAAGTTGACCATGTGCCATGTGTGTGTAAGGTTATTGTATATTCTTTGTTGCGACTGATGCTAGAACTTTAATAGTGTGTGTGTGAAGCGAAATAAAGATTGTGAGTTTAGGAGATGATTTAGGCATTTCTTTGGCAGCCCTGATTTTTTTTATCTTCTTTTTACCTACCTTTGTACATTGTCCTAGTGAACACCCTTTGAGCCTTTAGCTATTTTCTTTGGCAGCCTCATATGTAGCCTAATCCATTTTTTTAAAACCATAATTTGATCCAAAATCTCCTAAGCACTTTAAATTGTAGAATCAAGTTGAGTAAAGAGTGTGGAAAAATAAAATGAAAATGGTGAAAGTGATGCCCTAAATTTTAGTTATTGATACATGAAAATATGTGATCGAGGGTGGCTATCATAGGGATGCTAAATAAAAAAAAGGGAGAAAAAGAAAAAAAATAATAATAAAAATATAGTTGTATATTCCCATTATTGTGTTCTGATTGAATAACAAAACGGGTGAAAGGGGGTTGGTGGATGAAAGGAAGATAGAGTGGTTTTTAAAAGTTAATGTAAATGGCATAATGTAGTGTATTAAAGCGCTTAGGGAACGTAGTCACCATTTCTAGCCAAAATAGTCCTACCTGTCCTTTAGCCTACATTACAACCCGTAAAGACCTATTTGATCCTAACCTTAGCATTCTGATATTAGTGGAGCATTACACTAATGGCAAACATATGGTCATCAGTTGTAATCTAAGAATTCTTTGTGAGAGTGAGAGCAAGCAAAGTCTTATACCTATGTTTCGAAAAATGCAAAACTATGAGTGATTATGGGTAACATTTTGTGTGAGCGCACATGTTTGATGATGATTGGGTAGTTTTATATGATTTTTTTTTCTTAACTTGTGTATACGAATTAACCATCCTAATGAGTCTATGTTGGAGGGTGAGTTGTTTCTAGTA
This sequence comes from Capsicum baccatum var. pendulum, assembly GCA_030864225.1. Taxonomy (NCBI): domain Eukaryota; kingdom Viridiplantae; phylum Streptophyta; class Magnoliopsida; order Solanales; family Solanaceae; genus Capsicum; species Capsicum baccatum. Next base: position 229,777,059 of record CM061558.1, on the reverse strand, counting down.
GTGACCAAGAAATCTACTCTTTATTAATAATTGCAGTGTATGTCTTGTTGAAAATTTTGTGTTGCTCTTGTAAATTTTACTTAGGTGTTCGCATGGATGTAATATTTTGTTCGAGGACAAATAAAGGTTTAAGTGTGGGGTGGTGATGTTGGTCTTATTTATACGTCCAAGCACCATAACCTACCCATGTTTTAGCTAAGTTTTGAGGATAAAATACATAATTCCTGCACTTTTAGTCTATTTTCAACTAAGTGAGCTGACCTATGTGATTAGCATGCTTTTCAGGTACTAATGAGGAAAATTTCAGCACTTTGGGGACCTGTGGACAGCAAAGGAAAACTTCATATAAGAGGGAAGGCAGCTTGTGGACTGAGTGTGATGCATGGGTACTTTTTCCCAGGCAAACTCAGTATTTTTAAATACTTAAGGATGCAGTAGCAACTTATTAGACAAGGATGTTATTAAAAGCATTATTGCTGAATTTTTATGATGGATTATTCATTATTCAGATTCTGTAATATTTTGGGAGAGAAGAACACGGCTTAGCTTGAGTAACGGAGAGAGAAAACACGTTCTTCTCTTAGTGTCTCTAGTCATCTCCATCGCCGAGATTGTACTAAGTTTCGGTATGATGATTATGTCTATTTTGATTTCCATTGTATTCATGAGTAGCTAAGCTTATCTATTAGGGTTATGGAAAGCTTGTAATATACTCTCCATTGCTATGAGTTTGTGAATTTATGATGTGTCATGCCACTTATATCAATACTCTCTTCATTTTGATTGAATTCCCATGGTTGCAAACATAGGGAATGTGCCATTATAGCATTAACTTGTTTGATAGAAAAGTTACTGTTTTGAAAAGAGAGTGTGACAAGAAAATAGGGTTTCCAACCTCTATTTACACGTTAATGCCCAAACAGGATTAACTTCTTGGAGAGTTCGTATAATTTGTTGTACACTTTAGGTTCGAAAGAACTAAAGTGAATGAATCCTTGATGGTTGAAGAACACTTGGGTTTAGAATTAGCATATGTCTCTCTATAAGTGCATGCATGCATAAACTCAGTATTACTCATAGTTAATAGAGAAGTAGAAACTACAAGGTGGACATAACCCTAACTTATCATTCTCTGTGATCAAATCTTATTACTTATATCGTCTCATTCGTTACACTAATAGTATTATTATGCACTTAAACCAAAACCCCCCTCATCTTGGAACCTTTGATCAACAGTATAATAATAATCGCAATACTTAGTGACCATAGTATTCCCTGTGGGATTCGACACCCAACCCAATTGGGTTCTATATTTGACAGCGACCGCTTACACTTTCTAACGAGAGTTGTAATTTGGGCGTATCAGTCATCTTATCCATGATGACCCAAATTGAATCAAATTGGTTTCAATACTAAGGAAGATCGATAATGAAATCCATATTGACTACATTTCATTTCTATTTAGGCAAATCAATTTCTTGATACAATCCACTAGGCCTTATGTGCTCAATTTTAACTTGTTGGCACACCATGCACTTGGCTACAAAATTAGCCACACCCTTTTTCACAGGATTCCACCAATACATCTCCTTGAGATCATGATATATTTTGGTTGAATTGGAATGAACAACATAACGTGATTGATGCGCCTTAACCAAAATCCTTTTCCACAAACCCTTAACATCAGGATCACACAACCTCTTTTGGTACTATAAAGTACCATCACCACCGATCTCAAATACCATTACCTTTTCCCTACCAACATTGCTCTTGATTTTCGTCAAGATAGGATCTAGTATTTGCTTCTCCTAGATCTCTACACCAAGAGGTGACCTAACCACTTCTTGAACCATTACCCCACCATCTTTGGAGTCCAAGAGAAAAACTCCAAGATTTGCGGTCAAGTAGTGAATATCCTTTACCAATTTTTGTTTTTCTTTCTCCACATAAGCCAAACTACCCTTGGACAACCTGCTAAGAGAATTAGCAACCAGGTTAGCTTTACCTAGGTGGTAGTGCAGACTCATATCATAGTTCTTGAGAACCTCCAACCATCTCCTCTAGCTGAGATTTAGCTCTTTTTGAGTGACCACATACTGTAGATTCTTACGATCTAAAAGGATGTCCACGTGCACTCTATATAAATAATGTAGCTAGATTATCAAAGAGAAAACCACCGCCAATAGCTCCAAATCATGAGTAGGAAAGTTCCTCTTATGCACCTTCAAATGCCTAGAAGTATAGGCAATAACCTTCCTATGTTGTATCTAAACACAACAAAGTCCCCCTGAGATGCATCACAATAAACAAAAAACCCCTCATTTTCTTCATGCAAGGTCAAAATCAAATCCGAAGTTAGTTTATGCTTAAACTTCTCGAAACTCCCTTCACACGTATCTAACCAAGAAAACTTTACTTTCTTCTGAGTCAACTTAGTCAATGGGGCATCTATTGTCGATAATATCTCTACAAACCTCCTGTAATACCCAGCATAGCACAAGAAGATCCAAATGTCTATTAGAGTTGTGGGTCAAGTCCACTTCTTTACCACAACGAACTTTTGCAGAACCACCATGATCTCTTCTCTAGAAAAATATGACCTAAGAAAGTCGCAGTGTTAAACCAAAACTCACACTTGGAGAACTAATAATACAATTGGTGTTTCTTCAAGGTCTGTAATACCACACAGAGGTGATCGGCATGATCCACCTCACTTTTAGATTACACCAAGATGACATCAATAAGCGCAATGACAAAAAGATCCAAGAACTGTCTAAAAACCCTGTTTATCAATTCCATAAATGTCGCCGGAGCATTAGACATGCCAAAGACATCACCAAGAATTCAAAGTTCCTATCTCAATTACGAAAAGTTATCTTAGGGATATCCATATCCCTAAACTTAGGTTGATAATACCAAGACCGAAGATTTATCTTAAAAAAGAAATTGGCACTTTGAAACTAATCAAACAAGTCACCTATCCTTGGAAGAGGATACTTGTTCTTCACCCGTTACGTTATTGAACTGTCAATAGTTAATACATATCTGAAGAGAACATCCTCCTTGCACACGAACAACACCGGTGCAACCCATGGGGATACACTAAGATGAATAAACCCCTTATCCAGAAGATTCTTAAGTTTCTCCTTGAGTTTTTTCAACTTAGCCTGAGCTATTTTATAAGGAGGAATAGATATTAGACCGAGTGTCAGGAACCAAATCAAAATCAAACTCAATCTCCCTATTTGAAGGAACACCACAAAGATCATCTTGAAAGACCTCAGGAAAATTACTTACAATCAGAACTAAATAAAGAAAAGAACCTTACCTTCTGAGTTAAAATCTTTAACGTGGACCATATAATAAAGGCATACTTTGGAGATTAATCTCCTAGCTCTAAGATAAGAAATAACCCTTCCCCTAGGAGCTAGGGAACCACCCTCCCACTCTATAACTGGTTCATTAGGGAACCTAAAGACAACCTTACGGGTCCAACAATCTAAGGATGCATAACAAGAGTGTAACCAATCCATACTTAGAATAACATCAAAATCCACCATATCATGTTCAAATAAATCCACCAAAGGCTCCCTATTATCAAAATGTATCATAACCACCTATGGACTCTCTTAGACCTAAATGATTCACCTGCCGAGGTAGAAATAGAAAATAGATCTGAAATAACCTCAGGATCAAAAGAAAAACACGCAGCCACAAATGGGGTCACATAAGAAATAGTGGACCCCAGATCAAGTAAACAATACACATCAAGAGAAAAGAGTTGTAACATACCAGTAACAACATTAGGCGATACCTCAGAATCTTGTCGATATGAAAGAGCATATAACCTATTCCAACAAGCGCTGCTACAAAAAATAGGAGTAGATGTAGAATCAACACCAATAGGCACAGGAGCAGAAGATGAAACAACTGAAGCTTTGACCGTTCCCGATTCACCCTTCCCAATAGGATAACTCCTAAGCATATAGCCTGGCTAAACATAATTAAAACATCTATCCCTCATTTCATTGCAAAATTCTTGATGAAGACAACTACAAAATTAGCAAAAAGGGCATAAAAACCTAACTAAGCCCCATTCACCAAAGATTGGGCACCCTATGCCTGAAAATTATCACTAGCCTACTGATGCCTATCACCTGATTGGTTTGGATAAGGGTCTCTATCAGTAGAGAAGGAACTAGAATGCCCTCATTTTTTATTTTTCCATTTATCTCCATCCCGACCATATTGTTACTGAGCGTCATCCTGCTCAAAGAACCTATTTCTCTTTCCCTGCCTTTCCCCAAACTCTGCTTGATTCCTCTTTTCATGCTCTACCTGTTACATGTAAGGAACCAACCTCAAAATATCTGTATCCTTAATTAGAAAAGAAGTCTTTATTTCAAGGATCAAATTCTAAGATAGCCTAGAAGTGAACTTTCTCATCCTTGCCTTCATATCTGACACCAAGTTTAGAGCATACCATGATAGATTCTAGAATTTCAAGGCATATTTCTTGGCAATCATCTTTCCCTTCTTAAGATTCTGAAACTCCTCTATTTTGCTTCCCTTATCTCCTGAGAAAAGAAGAGATCCAAAAATGCATTTTACAAAGTCTCCCATAAGAAAAACTCCTCAAAATCACCTCAATCCCTATCCCACTCCTCATACCATGGGTATGTAACATCCTTGAGCTAATAAGATGTAAAATTCACCCATACCACATTCATGGGCCACATCACCCAAAAGGTTTTCTCTATTTCATCTAAGAAACCCTTAGGATCCTCCTCCACCTTTACTCTAGTAAAAGCAGGAGGATTCATCTTCATAAACTAGCCAACCCTTGTGGCCTCAGTAGATGAAACACCAGATATATCTCGCTCAACCTAAGCAGCAACCAACTTAGCAATAGTATGAATTGATTAACGAAAATTCTGTATTCGTTACCTCACCTCGAAAAAGACTAGTACCAACTTGTGGAATTCCAAAAATATTAGGGACTGAACACCTAGAACAAGTATGGATCCCCTGTGTCCCCACCACATAATTCTCAATTTGGACAAAAAAAATTTCTTGTGTTCCAGTTCATCGAGGCGTGATATAAAAAGGGAACAAATAAGAATTAGAGAAGATTCTAGGACTTAATACTCCTAGCTTGAAAATAGAATACCAAGAAAGTTAAATATTCCTAAATGCCTTGTAGCCTCTCTCTCATGAGTGTAGCTTACTACACCCTCCCCCCCAAAAGAGACTCTACTAGACAGCTTTGTGGACTCCTAATTAACCATGAACCTAAAGCACTGATATTAGATTAACATGCCCCGAACCTAGGACTTTTCATAATGGCCATCCCAAGTCCAATCGGGACTGGAGACCACTTTTATTACCCAACTCAACCAACCTATGCATATGCAGAGTCGGATAATTTCTTATCATATAAAAAGATATGTTATTTTAAATCCCAAGACTCTGGGATAGGCCTATGACTGTGACTACCTAAACGAGAACAACCATCCAATACCAACCAATAACCAACACCAACCCAATCTATAATCAAAAACCCTAACCATATGAGTTCCGTAATAATTATATATAATCCCTAAATAAAAGGGGATAGAATAGTGACAAATTTAGTCCAACGATATCAGCCCCAATGCCGATGCCAGTCCTAAGGCTAACACCAATACCGATCCCGCCCATAACAACCCATAGCAGTTCCACAAAATCCTCTAACCAAAAGAAAACTAATATCAAGTTGGGACATACCCCCAACCATAGCGGACACCAATATCCATAAAATAACCAGAGTATATTAAAATGTCGATAACATGAAATGAAGAATTTCAGAAAGATGGAACCTCACCACTTAAATCTAAAAGTTGATTCTAAAATTCAATTACTATATAGGAGGAGTAGAATGGTAGGTTCCTACATCGCGTGGTCATACAACCGCCCAAAGGTGGGTTATTGGATGAACGCTAGCATAAACTCAGGATAAGGATAAAATAATGCCATCTAGTAAACCAAGTAAACTAACCATATGTAGTAAAACCATACACATATATATATAACCATGCCGAAAAATGGAATCGAATTTAACATGCATTTCAAACCATAACCTGATTATGTGTGGCTTAACCATCCTTAAACAACCCATGGGCTATATAGGTCCAGTGTAACCCCTTGAATGGGCTTCGATGCGTGTAGCCACACGAATTAGAGATACCATAAGGGTACGGAATTACCAGTTACCCTTTAATCTCTATGATACATATGTACAATGTACTTAGAGGATTTATATGTACCTCATGAGTATCATATATGGTCTTGATGACCACCCCTTCTTGTCAGCAAATATGAGTTTCCAGTGTTTGATCATTGGACTCCCATTTTCACAATTAAAAATCATACCACACCATTATTACCCAATTAAAACCATTTCCAATCAACCAATCTATTATTCTATTTATTATTAACCAAGGCTAATAATAGTATGATCATACTGACCAAAACTTGCAAGTACTGTCATTATCCAAACCTTTTAGAGATTAAAGGAGTCCCACGTACCCATAGATCATCTTATAAAGTTAACTTGGGAGAGTCTCATATACCCCACAAGTGTTCCCTTATTATATTAGTTTGGGGGATTACATTGTACCCTACAAGTATGTTTATTAAATCAAACCATTCCATTTAACCATTCCAAACCATTTAAAATATTTTGAGTTCCATTACTAAGTTCAAATCATGCAATAGTTCCATTAAAAATACAGTAAAATAGTAAAAGCATTATCATAGGTATTTTACCAAACATATTGGGGGCATAGTATTTCCAAAACAGAAACCAATTTTAATGTAGCCTTTCCTATGCTACAAATTATCAAAAATTATCATTTAAATATGTAAAAATATAATTAAAACATGGAAAAATCATAACCAAAACCCCAACACATTTGAAAAAACAAAAACCATACAATAAATCATGCACTGAAATATTTTTATAAAACCATGCCTATAGTTTGAAATAACAATGAGGGAAGAGTACATACCTTAATTGAGGAGATACTGGAGAGAAATAACCAACACAAGCCCCAAATTAATCCTCAAGATAAAACCCCAGCTTTATTTTCCCAAGAAATTTAGAGAGGATTAAAGAGTATATTTTAAGTATTAATGGATAGAAAAATAGGGAAAATAACCTTCTAAGAAAGTTAAAAGTCATGGGACCTTTATTTTAAGTGGAGAAATATCCAGATTTCCCTTACTTAAATTGCATAAATTTCCCATCAGGGGGTACGATTAACCATACTAGTTGTACCCTCCAATACGAGTAGTACCCACCACTCGTACCCTAGGCCTTACCTTGGGACCCCACACTATCCAAGGTCTGACTTATCCACACCAAGTCATACCCAAATCATACGACTCGTATCCCTAGAAGAATTGAATCAACAGAGAATTGAACACTGTCCACCATATGAGTACATGGTAAGACTCATACCCTAGCTTACAGATCATGGTGAGCAACTCATACTCAGATCTTTGTTAAGTTACCAAGTCTAAAATTAAGTGTAGGAAAGAAACAAACCCAGCAAAACATATCCACCAATACGACTCGTACCACTCAAGTCATATGTATTTTAGAAACCAAATTCAACCCACTATCAAATATTGGTCACCATATGGCCAACCCATACCACTCATACCCCAGTGTATGACATATTCCCTTAGTCATAACTTGTCCTAAAAAAAGAAATCCAGGAAATTTTTTATGGGTCAAAAACCTAAGGTATTATAAGTTTAGTGAAGCTTTCTTGATAGGGCTGGATTCAGTATATGAGGTGATGGAAAAATTTTAGCTAATTAAAGAATGGATGAAAACTATAGAATATCATCAGAAGTCCTATGCAGATTGAGGAGAAGGGAACTCGAGTTTGACATTAGTGATTTTATCTATGTGAAAGTTTTGCCTATGAATGGTATAAAGAGATTTGATAAGAATGGAAAGATCAGTCCCTGTTATGTTGGTCCTTATAAGATTTTGAGTTGGTATAGTATGGTAGCCTATGAGTTGGAATTTATGATAGATTTAGCATCCGTCCATCCAGTATTCCATGTTTCTTTGTTAAAGAAATGCATTAGTGACCCTATATCACTTATTTCTTTAGATGTTGTAGGTGTGAAAGATAGTATCTCCTATGAAGAGGTCCTAGTTGAGATCCTTGATCATCAAATTCGTAGTATAAGGTATAAGAAGGTCACTTTGGCAAAGATTTTATGGAGGAATCAGTTTGTTGAGGGAGGTATTTAGGAAGCAGAGGCTGATATGATGACCAAGTACCCCCATCTTTTCTCTCCAACATGAGGTAATGTTTCCCTTCATTAATTTTTTCTATCTCAAGACATCAACTATTTTTATGTCATGACATGCATTTATGAGTTTGGTTCATTCCATGTAATAGTGATAGATTCAATTATTAACTGATTGTTCAACTCATATAAGTTTAGTGTGTAATTGTAGTTTTCCCCTTAGCTCTTCAACTTAGTTTTCATTCAAGGGTGAATGAACCCAAAGGGGAGACATTTTAATATCCAAATATTTTGAGATATAGACCTACCAAGAGATAGATAATTAAATTAGCTTTTCAACATCACTAGTCACGCCTTAATCTGATATTAGGGTAAAATGTTATGGTCAATTTACTAAGGCATTAACAAGCTGCCAGTGACAATGACTCAGAAAATGACTAATTATCTGACTAAACAAGTCATCGGAAGGACTAATCATCACGACATTGAAGAATTGGAAAATTATTCTAGTGATGATGACTCTTGGCAATGGCTCGTGTGGGACAAGATTTCACAATAATAAGAAACCAAGGAATTTAGTCCCTAACTATGACTCTTCATGGCTACTCATTATCAAACTACACACGGCATGAGAAAGATCCATTGTCATAATAGTGAGAAGCCAAGATCTTGGACCTCTTGTCACAACACTAGGCCCCAACTCATGGTCAGACCCTACAAGTCGTTGCCTCAATCTTTGTGACTATTTTTAGAATTTGTATACACATTTTAAAAGGGTTTTTTACTCTTTTCCCATTATTTAAACATCTAATCCATGTGTTTTTGGGTATCCCAAGCCCAATAGTGGGAGTTAAAGTTACCCTTAGCCCTCATTAACTTAAAATTCATCAATACTCAGTTTTAAATGGATAAAAGAAGCAACTTTTCTCTCCAAAGTGAAATTAGGTTTCTTCAACTTCCAACTCTAATTCAAAAGAATTCTTCAAGGATTTCATCTCTAGGCATGTGGTATTTTATCAATGGGTTCCTTCCATAAATTAAGTCCCAAAGATTTCTTCATTACTTGAGTTAAATTTACCCTTCAAGTTTAGGGTTCCATGAAAATCATGTGTTTGCTAATTCTTTAGTTTATTTCTTGAATTAAACCATTAATATGTGTTCCCCATAAGTTTAAGCATATTCCCATACTCAAAAATATGAAATCCTTTTAAACTAATAAAATTATAAATTATTGGGTTTGAGTTTTGAATTTCTCTATCATGTTTATGTTTTTATATTATCATATTTAGCTGCATTCTTCAAAGTTGGTAGGTTATGAACACTCGATACCTAGGAAATCATGCATACATTAATTTACATGTTATTGAGTACTACAGATTATGCATATGTTTCTATTATCATAATACTATTATATTGAGCATATCAATTATCAGTGTCTTTCAGTTGGAAGTAGTACTTAGCACTGAGCGATTTCAGGGATGAAGACTCACCCATCAGTTAGGATTGAGGACTTTAGTATAATCCCCTATGTTCAAGAACTATGGTACTACTGTAGGTCATAAGGGGTCACCCACCATATTAGGGCTTACACCCTAGTCCTTTTGGATACCAGTTTAGTAGATCCCTTCTAGCTAGTGTTCAAACTCTTGGAAAATTACTGAATACCCATACATCCAGGGTTATAGGTTTGAAATTAGTGTCTTAGATTAGGGTATATTAGCTAATGTTAGCTCCCATAGTCAACAATTTATATTTTAGTCTCAGATTTTGAATGTCCTTATATTAAGCTATTTATCTTATCATTCAGCACATGTTTATACATGATTGGACATCAATTCATCTATGTTACATAAATTATGCTCATCTTATATTAGTCAATTTTTACAAATCGCATACTTAGTACATTCAATATACTGATCATATATTTTTCTTCACAATATAGTCTTAGAATATATATTCTTAGAATCAACATCTAGATCGAGTTTAATACATTTTCATACAATCAGCTGCAGTATAGGGTAAGACATTATCATGTGAGGACCAATTATTTGTATTATTTTTTATTATTCTTTTAGTTACAGATAGTTGTAGCTTTTTGGAGGCTTATCCCAACAACTCATATGAAGTAAAGACTTTCTGATATATGTTTGTGTTTTTAGCATATTGAGTATTCTCAAAAAGTATTATTTATGATATTTAGTATTTTATTTCATTACTAATTATTATAATTTTATTTTAATTTAGCTTCCACTTAGTGTATACTTCTTTAGAATTCTTAGTGTTGTATCAAGTTATAGGCTAGCCAGGGGTAAGTCGTGACTCTAAGAACTTTGTTATGACTAGGGGCAGTCTCAGGTCATTACAAATCCCCTAGAAAGATGCTCCCAATTTGGTTCTAGACGAAGAGGTGGTAGTCTAGAAGAAAGAAATTCTAGCTCTAGAGAATGTGGTACAATTGTAGAATAGTATAGCTCATGTACCGACATTTACTGAATTGATTCAGTAAGTGTTGGGGTTTGAGTTCTTTGGTTAGCACTGGTAGCACTGAATCATAGTTTTAGAATATGTTCCATGTGAAATATGCTTCTTGAACTTATTGAAATACGAAGAAGGATGAGTTCTTGAGACTGAGTAGGGTAATATATATATATATATGGATGCCTATAATGTCAACTTTTATGTATTTTATCATTATGTTTTGCATTTGATTACTTCAAAAAGGGAAAGAATCAGGTATTTTGTTAAATGCTTGCATGTAGGTCTTCAAGTTACGGCACTTCAAGTGGATATATCAAAAAACTCTTTCTAGAAAGTGGTGGAAATATTATAGAAATTCAAAGAGGTAAAGAACTAAGGGGCAGTAAAGGCATCAAAAAAAAGGTTTGAAAATTAGGTCATTTTATTGTTACATAATTCAGGATTTATTGTTCACAGGGTTACTCTTCTCAATTATTTTATTCAGCTATGCATATGTTCGTAAGAGGAATGTTAGGAGTTGATTATCAGCCATCCAAGATAGATAGTTAAACACCCTTAACATCTTGGGTCTAATGATATACCATCCACATCAAATTCTATGACTGTGGAGGAATACGTAATATTTTAAGGTTCTATACTAACATATTATCCACTTTTTATTTAACTCAATTGACAGCTTCTAGTGCTTTAGTTCTAGAAAGTCGTGGTGGTGCAAAATATATTATAGGTCATCTACATGGTGGGCATGATATTCTTACTACTGGAAGTGGTAGATATCAAGCCAACCATAGTAGAGGATTGGTTATTTGTGGTGGTGCATAGACTGGTTGAGGTAGTCATCAGGTAAGTGATAAGGCTTATCTTTATATGTCCCAAGTAATTTTTAAGTTGAAGCTTCAGAGACTATGATCACATGTACCATTCATAACTGTGATTATATGGATTTTATGTTGTTTGGTCTGAGATCTACTTTCTCTTATGTGTCTATGAAATTTACTTTAGGTTGGTACTTACGATGTGAACTGCTTAATACACCTTTGTATGAATCTACACCAATTAGGGTTTTTATGTTTGTCTATCTAGTTTACCGAGCATTTCTTGTAATGTTTATGGGGATTATAACTTTGTTAAACTAAGTGATTTTATATATGGATGAGTTTGAAATCATTTTAGGGAGGGCTAGTTGTCTTTTTATCGTAATATTCTTTATTGCTATGTTAAGACTGTTATTGTATCTATTCCTAGGAAGGAGAGATTAGAGTGGGAAGATACTTTTAAACCTTCTCTTTTGTGAATTTTTTTAGCTATTCATGCTTAAAAATTAGGTAATAGACTTTGTAGAGGGTCCTAGCTTATCTTCAGGATTATAGTTCAGTAGTCCTTCTTATTGTTTTGATTTTAGTAGTATTTGAATTCATAAAGGCATTCCTTGAAGACCTCCCTGGTATGCCACTTAACCATAAGTTTGAATTTTGCATAGGCTTATATCTATTTACCTACCTTATATCTTTCCCTTCTTATAGGATGGCACCGTCAAAGTTAAGAAAATTGAAATAGCAGTTGTAAGAGTTGTTAGAGAAGGTTTTAATTTAGCTGAGCATTTTACCTTGGGGTGCTCCTATGCTTTTTGTGAAAAAGAAGGATGGTAGTATGCAGATGTGTATAAACTATCGATAGTTGAATAAGGTGTCCATTCATTACATGTATCCCTTGCCTAGGTTAGATAACGTATTCGACTAGGTCAAGTTATCGTCATTTTAAGATTTAGCCAGAGGATATCCCAAAGACTGCCTTCCGAACTCGTTATGGGCATTATGAGTTTTTGGTTATTTCATTTGGTTTTACCAATGCCATAGCCATTTATATGAGCTTGTTGATTAGGGTGTTCAAGACTTATTTAGCTTCATTTGTTATTGTCTTCATAGATGATATATTGGTTTACTCTAAGATTAAGGAAGAGCATGTAGCTCACTTACTTATATTGTTAGGTTTCTTAAGGAGATATTACTTTATGATAAGTATTCAAACTGTGAATTCTAGTTATCTTAAGTATCCTTTTTGGCCATATGGTATCTAAAAATAGGGTTGTGATAGACCAGCGAAAGGTTGAAGTTGTTAAGAACTAGGCTAAACTGACAAATATGGTAAAGGTTTATAGTTTAAAAGGGTTGGTTAGATATTATCATTTGTTTGCAAAAGGGTTTGACACTAGCTTTGTATATTACTCGCATGAATAATAGTAGTGGTACTATTGTATGGATTGATGAATGTGATGAGAGTTTTCAAAATATTAATACCTTGTTAACTTTATCTCCTATTCTTTTGCCTATTGAATGTAAGGATTTCATTATATATTGTGATGTTTCACGGTCAATTTTAGGTGTTGCTTTAATACAGGTTCAGAATGTAATTTATCATGCTTTGAGGTAGCTGAAGTTGTACAAGAAAATGTACCGCACTCACAATTTAGAATTGGTAATGAAGGTGTTTTCTTTCAAGATATGGAGACATTATCTCTATGGGCTAAAGTGTGAGGTGTTCATGGACCACCAAAAATTTACTCAGATGTATTTACTCAATAAGATTTGAATTTAGGAAAGTGAAGGTGGATGGACTAGATCAAATATTACTACATTTTAATTATGTATCATCTTGTCAAGCCAATGCAGTGAAAGACACATTAAGTCGGAAACCGGCAAGCATAGGAAGTTTGGCATTGTTGGAGGTATCAGGACACTAGATAATTATAGAGGTACAAGCTCTAACTAATGGTTTTATTAGGTTGCAAGTTTACAATAAGAGAGGATTGTTAGCCCATTTGAGTCTAAGTACACCTTCCTTGATAAGATTAAGAAAGGCAGTTTGAGGATAAGAGAGAGTGTTACAATTTGGGAGAATGTGTGTCTTCCTCATTTGGGCAACATGATTCCCATCATCCTTATAGAGGCTCACAATTCTAAGTAATATATACATCTGTAAGCAAAATGTATGGAGACTTGAGGCAGCATATTGGCAATGTCGAATAAAGTGAGACATTGTAGATTTTGTGACCATTATGTCAAAATTGTCAACAAGCTAAGCATGATCATCGAAAATTTGGTGTCACTTTTTAGAGTATGCACATTCTAGAATGGAAGTGGCAAAGAATAACTATAGAATTTATTATAGGTCTTTCTAATACCCTAAGGAAATGATACTCTATTTGGGTAACCATTGATTTATTAACCAAGTCTACATACCCAATTCAGTAAGGGTAGACTATAATGTAGCCAAATTATCTATGATATATGTGAAATGGATTGTAAGACTTCACGGGGTGCCTGTTTCTATAGTATCAAATAGAGGTATGTAGTTTACCTCCAACTTTTGGGAAAATTATAACACCCTAAAAATTTAAGCTAAGATTAGAACCATTCTTTAAGTACTTGTAGAATAAAACTTCATGATTTGGTAGTATGAGAAGTTATTAGACATATATTAAGAATCCAAGTAACTCCTACCTCATAACTAAGTTGAAACATTCCTTAATGATTAATTTCTTATTAAGAATTCTTTCATAGTAAATTTAGAATGAGCATAACTACGTGATTATGAAATGATTTTGAGATCCAGACCTACCAAATGAAATTTATTTGACTCTTCTTTCCAATATATCATGTTTTGGGTTAATTCAATTCTGAAGCTAAGCATTATGGACATTTTAGTGAAGAATTATCCAGCAATATGATGGTACAAACAAAAACAACAGTCCTGGTTAGAAACCGTGACTGTACAATGGTCTCATCTGTATAAAAAAGCACAAAAATCATAGAGCTGGAAAATATACCTCCCAACCACTAAAGGGTACCACGATTTTGTAAAGAAACCACGATTTTTGGCTTGATCTTAGCTCCTAAAATTTATTCCACTTGGACTACCAACCTATTAACCAAGGTATGATCGTGGATTGGTCCTATGAGTTGTACCAAGGACCATTTGATGAAGTACAAAAATCCTCAAATAAGCCACTCAACCACGAGAGCCACCCACAATTGTAGGTGATCCTACGATCATTAGATAGTTTGTATGTTGCATTTAATAGCTTTTTCAGTTACGTCTCATAAGATGAATTCTAGTATGTTTCCACTATTTAAACCTATAAAATATGTCATTTAAGTTATTTAAAGGCTAACTATTAAGTTTAATATTACCATAAGCCTCTCATTACTAAAAATCAAGTCAACACTTAGGGAGAATAAGAAAATAGATGATTTGTCTTATCCAAGGCATAATTAGGGTTCATCTTCTTCAAACTCCAAATTTAAGTGTTTTGATGAAAATTTCATCTCCAGGTATGTGTTATTTTATCATTGGGTTTCTTTTCACCCATTGAGTCCTAAAGTATATCAAAATCACTGTGTAATTTACCCTTCAAGATTAGGGTTTCTATAAAAAGTGTGAATTTTATTAGATTTTGGCTTCTTGTTGGAGAAAACCCATGAATATATGTTTCCCATAACTTTGACCGTATTTACATACTCATTACTATAAATTCTCATTACATTGATAAATTCTTCATTTTTGGGCTTGAATATGAAACTCCTTATTATGTTCAGTTCATGAAATTATCATTGGTAGTTGCACTCTTCTAAGATGGTGGGTTATGAAAACCCGATGACCTAGGATATCATGAATTTTATATTTAATGCTCATTGTTTTAGTTTTTATGATTTAAAATTCCTTTAGATAACGCATTTACCTTTAAGTTTTAGAACATCGCCATTGTTGAGCATTTCAGTATATCAATTTACTTCTAGTTGGGAGTAGTACTTTGCACCAAGAGGACACGGGTTCAGATAACCCAATCCCCAAACTACTTTCCATCATATGTTAAATGGGTCCTCTCCAATTGAGAGTGTTTCCCTTACCTTTAATGGGCTCATGAGTGAATTCACACCAATTATGGTCCATACCCTTCATAAGTTATAGAACACCTCTCTAACTTGGGTTATAGGTTGGACTCCATATTGCTCATATGGTCTATGTAGGATGCTAAAACCTCCCATAGTTCAGAATCAAACCTTGCATGATCTTATGTTTAGTTTATATAGACCATTTTATAGTTACATGGTTATTACTTGGTCATTGCATCCGTTTACATATCTCAACTCTATTTTCTGCTCACCTATATCTTTAGCATATTTAGTTTATATAGTACATTAAATATCCCTTATGCTTGGTACATTCAAAGTACTAAATGCATACTTATTTGCACTATACCATCTTATAATACTGGTTCAAACATTCAGCATCCTTATTGTGGCTAACTTGATTAAGCATCACTTCAGCAACTATGGTTCGGTGAGTCATCATCATTTGAGGACTGGTATCCTTATTTTGTTCTATCTTTATGTTAGTTTTAGATAGTCAATCTTATATTGAGGCTTGTACCATCAACTAATATTAGTATAGGCTTTTATAGAGGCAATAGATGTTCTATTTTATGTTATGTTTAGTGACTTCCATTTTGGTATTTAACATTGACATTTGGTTTTGATTATTTATATATCTTTATACTTTATCTTCCACACAATGTTATTTAGTTTAATATAGTATTCTCATTGTTATGTTAGTCCATGGGTTAGCTTGGGGTCACTCGTGACTCTAAACACCATGTTACAACTAAGGCTTGTCACAAATTATGACAAACTTTATATCAGAGCATCAAATTTAAAGTGTCTTTGAGTGTCTGAAAGTCGAGTTAAGTAGAGTCTTACTTATGGGTGTGAAGCATGCCACACTTATGAGTGAGAGTCTATGAAATATTTCATGAAAAGTATCATTAATTTCATGTTCATATTATGCGATAGAGTTTGAACTCTACTAAAATCTTCTTCAAACTCATGCGCTATGCTTTTACAAAAAATGCCTCCCAGAAGAGCCAACATAGTAAGTCTCTCATGCTGAGTTTGGGGCTATTTTTACCGTGCTAGATCAGGTCATGAACACCCAGACTAACTAGAAAGAGTTTGTCCCAATCAATCCAAATGGTACCACAGTAGTAGCTAGAGTTTGGGAATTTACTCAAATGAATCCTCCTGAGATCCATGGTTCTAAGACTAAGGAAGATCTGCAAGAGTTTTTTAATGATGTTTAGATGGTTACTGAGACCATGGATGTCACTCTAGTTGAATGTGAAGACTTGGCCACTTATTAGTTTAAAAGGAGTATCTCACATATGGTTTAAGTTATGGAAAGAGGGTAAAGATGAAGATACAGGTCTAGTAAAATAGGATGAGTTTGTTGTTGGACTTCTGGATAGGTTCTTTCCACTTGAACTAGAAAAATCCAAAGTTTGAGAGTTCATTAATCTAATGCAGTATAACATGAGTATGGAGGAGTATACTCTAAATTTTACTCAACTATATAACTATGCTTCAATAGTAGTTATTGATTCTGGGCCCTTATAAGTAAGTGTGCATGGGGTGTTTTTGAAAATATGGTGATAGAGCATAAATTTTGTGAAAGAGTGTAGAACTAAAATGGTTGTCAAGGAGATAGACATCTCCCACTTGAAGGTCCATGCTCAAGAGATTTAGGAAGACAAGATTAAGGAAAAGAATAGGGAGAATATGAATAAGAGAGATAACATATGGAACTTTGATTATTCTTAATAGAAGCTAAGTGGTGGTAATCACTCTAAGATTTAGAAGAGTTTTTTAGCCCTTGCACCATCATCTACCAGTATTTCATCTCCCAGGACCAGGTAAGATTAGAAAGGTAGAGCATCCAGCTCTAAGTTTCATTATAGTGCTTCCAGTGGTCGTACTTTCCCAACATGTAAGAAATATGGGAAAAACCATCTTGAAGAATGTTTGGTAGGTAAGGATGGTTGTTTTAGTTATGTAAATCTAGGTAATATCTTTTGAGATTATCCATCAACCAAAAAAGGTGTTATCGATTGATGCACTAAGTTTACACCTTCAATAGCTCTAGCATGTCGCTCCACCCAGCAAGGTGCCTTATCTAGTACAGCTGATGAACAATACTAGAATAAGTTCTATGCCCTTGAATAAAGAAAGGATTAGGAGGGTTCCCCTGATGTAATCACTAGTATATTACTAATTTTTTATATTTATATCTATGCATTGTTATATTTTTATCTACATATTCTTTTATGACTCTCTAAATAGAAGTAGACGTTGTTGTGAGTCCTAAAATAATCTCAGAACTTTTATTAGTCTCAACTCTAGTTTGTGATTCAATTGTAGATAGATGGATATATAAAAATTGTCATGCCATCATTTCTCAAAAGGTTTCCTCAGTTGATCTTATTAAGTTATACATAATAGATATTGATATTAATCTTGGAATGGATTGGATCCATTCCTACTATGCCTTAATTAATTGTAGAAATAGAGTGTTCTAGTTCTATTTTCTAGATAAACCAGTCATAGAGTGGAAGGGTAGTACCTCAATTCCTATAGATCAGTTTGTCTCTTACCTTAAGTCTAGAATAATGATTTTCAAAGGGTTCATCTATCATATTGTTTGGGTTAAGGATTCAAAGTCTGAGATCCAATCTCTTTAGTTAGTTCTAATGGTCAATAAAATCCCAAAAGTGTTTACCAAAGATCTACTCAGAGTTCCTCCCAAGGGAGAAATTGATTTTAGAATAAATATCCCTCTAAACACCCAGCCTATTTCAATTCCCCCTTATAGAATGGCTCAGTATGAGATTAAGAAACTAAAGAACCAGTTTAAATAACTTTTAGAAAGATTTTTCATTAGGTCTAGCATCTCTCTATAGGGTGATTCAGTTTTTTCTATGTGTAAGAAAGATGGCTCTCTTAGGATTTACTTCGATTAATAATAGTTGTAAAAAGTCACATTCAAGAATAAGTATCCTATTCCCAAGATTGATGACTTGTTTGACCAGCTTAGGGTGACAATTATTTATCTAAGATAGACCTCAGATCTGGCAATCATCAACTCAGAGTTAGAGAATATGACATTTCCACAACAACCTTCAGAATATGATACATTCACTTTAAATTTTGTTGTTATGTCTTAGTCAATGCTCATGTGGTTTTTTTGGATTTCATGAACAGGGTGTTCAAATAGTACTTAAGCATGTTCGTCATTGTATTTAATAATGACATCCTAGTTTATTCTTGGAGTGAGGATGAACATGCCATACCATTTAAGAAGTATCCTATAAACTGTCAAAGATTGTCATCTAAGTTCAAAAAGTGTGAACTCTGGATAAAATGAATAGCATTATTAGTCATATCACTTTTGGTGAGGTATTTAGGCTAATCTTCAAATACAAAAGTAGTTAGGAATTTGTCTAGACCATATCCGCATAAGATATCAGGAGTTTCATGGGTTTAGTTAGTTATTACAGATGGTATGTTGAGGGTTTTTCTTCTACTTCTTCTCCTTTGTCCAAATTGACTCAGAAGAAAGTCAAGTTTCATACATAGGTACCTCAATTACCTCTTATTTTAGAATACTTTCTTGAAGGGTCTTAGTACCCAAGTTTATCTCAGTATAGCTTTTCATCTATAGAATAATATCTAGGTTGAGCAAACTATACAGATTTTGGAGGATACATTGAGAGCATATGAGATCGATTTCAAAAGGTAGTTTGTCGTTTTCTTATAATAATGACTCTAGTATTCAGAAGGACCCATTCAAACAACTTTATAATTTAAGGTGTAGATATCCTATTGGTTGTTTTAAAGTTGGTGAAGCTATATTGATAGGGCCAGATTCACTTCATGTGGCTATGGAAGTTCATTTGGATTAGACTACCAACATATGAAACAAGGTAAAATTATAGGTGTGTACCATGAGTTTTACCAAGTCTTGTATGTTGAATTATAGAAAGCATTGAATCAGCCACCCAACCACAAGCACCACTAATGATAGTAGGTGGATCCCAAGATTGGGGGATGGTTTGTACATAGCATTCAATAGCTTTTTCAGTTACATTTTATAAGGGTCATTCTAGTTTATTCCAACTATTTAAACCCCTAAACTATGTTGTTTAAGTTAATTAAAGGATGATTATTAATTTGAATATTTCCATAATCCCCTAATTAATCAAAAATTAAGTCGACACTAACAGAGAAAATAAAAAAGAGGCGATTTTTCTTCTCTAAGGAATAACTAGAGTTCATTTTCTTCAGGCTCCAAATTCAAGGGTTTCACAAAGATTTTCACCTGCAGGTATATGGGATTTCATCATTGAATTTCTATTCACATATTGAGTCCCAAAGTATTTTAAAATATTAGTATAATTTACCCCTCAAGTTGAGGATTTCTTTGAAAAGTGTGAATTTTATTAGCTTTCAACTTATTTCTTGGGGCAAATAATGAATATATATTTCCCCATAACTTTGAGAATCTTTACATACTCATTCCCGATGAATTCTCATTCATTATTAAATTCTTGATTTTGGGGATTGAGTATGAATCTCCTTGTTACTTTAAGTTCACAAAATTGTCATTGGTAGTTGTATTCTTTTAGATAACGGGTTATTAATTCCTGAGGACATTGGATATTATGCATTGTCAGTTGAATGCTCATTCTTTTAGTTTTAATAATTTAAAATACTTTTAGATAAAGCATTTACCTTTAAGTTTTAGAGTATAATCAATGTTGAGAATTTCAACATATCAATTTACTATTAATTTAGAGTAGAACTTAGCACCGAGAGGACACAGGTTCAAATAACCCATGTCCAAGACTATGTGCCTCCATAATTTAAAGGGGTCCTCACCTATTGAGAGTGTCTCCCTTGCCCTTGTTGGGCTCATGATTTAATTCATGCCAATCATGGTTTGTACCCTTGGCAAGGTATAGAATAGTCTCCCAACTTAGGTCACAGGTTAGATTCCATGTTGCTCAAATGGTCTATATTAGTTTGTAAAACATCCCATAGTTTGGACTTAGACCTCGCTTGATCTTGTAATCAGTCTATTTGGCCTATCTTTTAGTTTACATATTCATTATTTAGTTCATTTTGTAGTCCACATGTTGCATGCTCAATGCATTCAAAGTAGTGATTGCATACTTTCTTTTTTGCTAAATTGTCTTATAATATAGGTGTGGATGTTCAATATTTCAATTGTAGTTAACTTGATTAACCATTAATTGAGCAATTATGTTTTGGCGTGTCTTCATAATTTGAGGACTAATATTAGTATTTTATTTTATCTTTATCTTAGTTATAGACAGTTCAAGTTAGCTGGGGCCTTATCCTAGTAACTTTCATGACCCAAACCTGGGTCTGTCGATGATGGGTATCTCAAGTATACTGAAAATCAAAGACCACCTCCTCTCCTAACAACACAAGACATAGCACACCTAGCAGCAGCTAAAATCCGAACATATAACAAGATAGGGGATAATAAATTAAGACAACTAATAGTGTCAATCATCAACACAACCCAAACCATAATAATATCCACAAACCTCTGAATAATGCTGAAAACCAATCTAAGTTGGGATATGACCACAACCTTGACAATGACAATGACAAGGATAATATTAATGATAATGTGAACTCTTCAATTCTATTCTATGAAAAGAAACTAATGAAATGACCAAATTTTCTGGTGGATGAAATCTCACCACTTCACCAGAGATGACCAATGAACCAAGGTGATCCACCTAACACTACATGAAAAAAGTAGAAGTATCTTGGTTCCTACATTGTGTTGGGATAAAGCATTCAAATACGATCAATAGTTTGAGCACTGGCATGTAACTCAGGGATAGGGGATAAAATAATGCCAAGTCAAATCCAATTCAAAACCAAGTGAAAATTATCATATACATATAAAATTAGTATGCTACGATAGGGAACAAGGTTTATCATAAAGTAAAACATTATCCTAGACTATATATCTTAATCGTCAAAAAGGGCACCCACGGGCTATTTGGGTCTAGCTCCCCCTTCTTGAAACACCTTAGTTTCTGGATGTTAGAAAATTTCCTAGAATTTTGATCTCTTGACCTAATACGACTCATGTGTATGATTCATATATTGGGGTACTTATGGTAAGGTTCATTCCTATGTTGACCAGTGTTGGTTGATGGGATGGATTTTGGTTACTGGAATAGATACAACTTAGGGGTACGAGTCGTATGGGTGGTTTTGGATTGTTTGGTTCCTTAACATAATCTTATAATTGGTTACTTAGGTTGGATCTAAGTACGAGTGGCTTACCGTGAGTTGTAATCCAGGGTACGAGTCATACCTAGGACACATATGGTGGACAATGTTTAAATCTTTCTTGGGTTTAATCTTCCAAAGGTACGGATGAAGGTTAGGGATAGTATGATTTGGATACACCTTGGTTAGATGAGTCATATGCTAGATAGTATTTGATCTAAAGGTTAAGTCTAGGGTACAAGTAGAGGGTACGAATCGTATTCGAAAGGTACGACTCATGTGGGTCAGTCATACCCCTATGGTGGGATTTTGGTGCAGCATAAGTAGGGGTATTATGGATATTTCCCCACTTATCCTAATAAGGTCCCATTACTTCTAGCCTACTTGGGAGGTTATTTACCCTATTATTCTATTCATTAATACTTAGAAACTATTCTAAACACTCCATAATTCTCTCAAAAGGTTTTTGGTAAGGAAATCTAGGGTTCTAACTAAAGAATTGATTTGGGGCTTGTCTTGGTGATTTCTTTTCAGCATCATCTTGGCTTAAGGCATGTTCTCTTACCTTATTGTTAATTTTATCTAAAGGCATGGTTTTTATGAATGCTTTCACGATTTTATTAATTTGATGATTTTGGTTTTCAAATATGAATTGGGCATTTTGACATTAAATGGTCATTATGGTTTACCATGGTTTTAATTATTCTTTTATAAGCATTAATGGTTTTTATGGATAATTGAATTGCATGGTAATGGTGTAATGGTAATTGGAATTGATTTTGGTCATATTACAGCCCCAATGTGTTTGACAAAATACTTATAAAGATTTGTGCACTGCATTGACTACTTTTAATGGAACTCTTGCTTGTTTTAAAACTTGGTCAAGGAATTATGCATAGTTTAAATAATTTGAAAAGGTAACTGGGTAAATGGTTAAGCTTCTGGGGTATACGGAATCCCCCAAGTTGTTTAATATTGTAAATAGAAGGGCACTTGAATATTTCCTTAAACCTCTATGTGGTTAGCTATTGATAATACTTACAAGTAAGGATTGGTATGACAATTATTGGACGATATTATTGAAGGGCTGGTTAATAAATGGATAATGGTTTGGTTATTTAGAAATTGGTTTTAACTAGATAATAATGGTGGGAATCCATGAAAGGTGGAGGTCCCGGGGGGACCAAAATGGGAAGCAATTATTTGTTGATGTGACGTTGGTTTTGGGAACCGTGTTCACAATGTCATACAATAGTTTGGGGAATTTACAAGTCATCACAAGTTTTCTTCCCTGGTCGTGCGGCTACATACATTGGAGACCTTTTAGCAAGGGGAATTGAACCTATATAGTCCATGGATGGTTCAGGATGGCAAAGCTACACAACCCAAGTAAATGTTTTAAAGGCATACTAAACTTGGTCCCCTTTCTCGGCATGGTTATATATTTTATATATATATATATATGAATGGTTGTGTGCATATGGATGGTTTTACTTGATTTTATAAATG
The DNA here is from genome assembly GCA_030864225.1 of Capsicum baccatum var. pendulum. Classification (NCBI taxonomy): domain Eukaryota; kingdom Viridiplantae; phylum Streptophyta; class Magnoliopsida; order Solanales; family Solanaceae; genus Capsicum; species Capsicum baccatum. The sequence goes on along the minus strand of CM061558.1, from coordinate 229,753,597 downwards.
GTATTATTTTATCCTTATCATGTATTCATGCTAGTAGTTCTTCGCTAACCCATCTACTAGCGGTTGTATGCCCACATTATGTAGGAACCAGCCATTCTACTCCTCCTACATAGTGATTAACTCAGGGATAGAATTTAGATTGAAGTGGTTAATTTTTGGATATTAGTTTTGGCTGTGGCTGAGGGCATGTCCCAACTGAAAACTACTCTTTTGGTTAGATGATTTGTGGTACTTCTATGGGTTGGAATAGGCGATATCTATATTAATGATGACCTAGGCATTGGAATAAGCTGAATACCTAACATAATTGAATGATATTATTGGTTGTTCCATCCTATTTTATTTTGGGATTAATTATATTATGATTTAGAACTTATTTGGTTATGTCCCTTGGTATGGTTTAGCATGGTTGGATTTTTTGTATGGGATGGTTGGACTCGGTTGGGTCAGTCATGTTTGTGATACTATACTAGAGTCATCATATGACCTATTACACTATCTTGTTACATGCTTAAAATTTAGCAAAATTAGGGCAGGAGGCTGGAGGTTGGGTTGGGTAATAGGGGTGGTCTCCGGTATCGTTTAGACTTATGATGCTTATTACGATAAGGCCCTCAGTTAGATAGTTTCGAGTTGGTATCAGAGCATAGGTTCATGGTCAATTGGGAGTCCACAAAACCATATCAAGTTGAGTTTCTTTTAGGGTTGTTTAGCGCGCCACACTCATAAGAGAGAGGCTATAAAGCATTTAGGAATGTTTTAATTTCTTGGTATTCTATTTTCAAGTTTGGAGTCTCTATCTTGAAATCTTCTCTAATCCTTCTTTGTTGGACTTTCAGATCATGCCTCATAGATCTGAAACACAAGGAAATTCTTCTATCCCATCTGGGGATAATGCTGAAGAGGTGCATCCTACTTTAGGGGTTCATGTTAAATCTCATGATCTTATCCCTTATAGTTTTGGCATTCCACCGATTACTACTAGTCCTCCTCAAGGAGAGGTGACTAATGCAGAATTCCGTCAGTCTATTGATATTATTGCTTAAATGGTTACTACTCAGGCTGAGTAGGGTGAGACTAGTGCTTTTTTTGCTGAGGCCACAAGGGTTGGCAAATTTATGAAGATGAGTCCTCAAGCTTTTTCTAGAGTAAAGGTGGAGGAGGATCCACTAGGCTTCTTGGATGAAATAGAGAATATATTTTAGGTGATGCAGGCTACTAATGTAGAAGGGGTAAACTTTGCAAATTATTAGCTCAAAAAGGTTGCATATCAGTTGTAAGAAGAGTGGGATAGGGATAAAGGTGATGTGGAAGAATCAGTCTTGTGGGATACTTTTTCAAAGTCCTTCATAGATCAATTGTTTCCCCAAGAGTTGAGGGAAAGAAAAATGGAGGAGTTTGTGAACCTAAAGCAGGGGAAGATGTCTGTCAAGGAATATTCCTTGAAGTTTCACCAATTATCAAGGTATGCTCTAGATATAGTGACTGACCTGTGGGTAAAAATAAGGAAATTTGCCTCTAGGTTGAATCAGGATCTGATTTTGGAGAGCAAGACTTCCTTATTTATTAAAGATATGGACATCTTTAGGTTGACTATTCATATGCAATAAGTGGAGAATGAAAAGAGGAAACAGACAAATTTTGGGGATAGACAGCGTACGACGAGCAGGTTTTATGACCAAGGAGGTTCTCAGTATCAGGGTAGTTGGGATAGTGGCAAATGGTAGAAAAATAAGTGGGGGAGTTCTGGTTAATACTCTTCTACTAATGCTAGTTACCATTTGGGTGACAGACGTTATTATGGTGGTGATAATTTCTGGGTATAGAATGCCCAATCTCAAGCAAGCGAAGGTCAGTTAGTTTCTTTATGCCCTTCTTGTAGGTTCTATGCCCTTCTTCTACTAAGCTTCTGCTCCTACACTTTGTAGTATTGCATCTACTTTTGTTACTGCTCCTGGTTCTAGTGTTGGTCATAATGGTTTTATGCTTTGGCCCCTCGAGAGGAATCCAAGGTATCATATGATATAAATACTAGTACATTATAAATTTTCTCTCCTGATGTATATTATGTGCTTGATCTGGGGTCTACTCTCTTCTATGTGACCCCTTATGTGGTTGTATCTTTTGGTTTTGATCTAGAAGTTATCTCAAATACTTTTTCTATTTCTACCCTAGTAGGTGACTCAGTTATTACTATGTGAGTCTATAAGGGGTGTGTAGTATCTGTTGGTGGCACGCATACCTTGGTGGATCTGTTTGAGTTAGGTATGGTGGATTTTGATGTCATTCTGGGTATGGATTGGTTGCATTCTTGTTACGCATCCTTGGATTTTCAGATCCGTAGGGTTATCTTTAGGTTCCATGGTAATCCGGTTATAGAATGGGAGGGTAGTTCTTTATCTCCTAGGGGGATATTTATTTCTTATCTTAAAGATCAGAGGTTAATCTCTAAAGGTTTTCTTTATTACTTGGTCTGGGGTAAAGATTTTTACTCGAAAGGTCCCTTTTTCCAGTCAGTTCCAGTGGTTAATGATTTTCCAAAAATCTTTCTAAATGATCTTCCTGGTGTTCCTTCGAATAGGAAAATAGAGTTTGGTATTGACTTGTTTCTAAACACTCATCAAATTTCTAATCCTCCATATAGAATGGCTTCGGCTGAATTGAGAGAACTCAAGGAGAAACTTAAAGATCTTCTGGATAAGGGGTTTATTCATCCTAGTGTATCCCCATGTGGTGAACTCATTTTTTTTATGTGCAAGAAAGATGGTTCCCTTCGGATATGTATTGACTATAGGTAGTTGAACAAGTTGATAGTTTAGAATAAGTATCCTCTTCCAAGGACATATTATCTATTTGACCAGTTTCAAGGTGCCAAGTTCTTTTCAAAGATAGATTTTTGGTCTAGTTACCATCAACTAAAGATTAGGGAGGTGGATATACCGAAGAGGGATTTTTGTACTTGGTATGGGAACTTTGAGTTTTAGAAAACATCTGTTTGGTTGACTAATGTGCTGGTGGAATTTATGGATCTGATGAATAGAGTTTGTCATCAGTACTTGGATCTCTTCGTTATTATGTTTATTAATGACATTTTATTTTATTCAAAAAGTGAGATGGACCATGCTAATCGCGTTCGTGTGGTGTTACAAACCTTAAAGGAATAGCAGTTATATGCCAAGTTCTCCAAGTGTGAGTTTTGGTTGACTGTTGTAACTTTCTTGGGTCATTATTTCTAGTGAGGGGATCATTGTGGATCCGCAGAGGGTTGTTGTGGTGAAGAGGTGGCCTAGACCTTGACTCCATGTGACATTCGGAGCTTTTTGGGTTTAGCTGGGTATTATAGGTGGTTTGTAGAAAGCTTTTCATCGATAGCTGCTCCTTTTCCTAAATTAACTCAAAGAAGGTCAAGATTTCTTAGTCAGATGCTTGTGAAGGGATTTTCGAGAAGTTAAAGGATAAGTTAGCTTCGGCTCTAATTTTAACTTTGCCAGAAGGCAATGATGGGTTCGTGGTTTATTGTGATGCATCTTGGGTAGAGCTTGGTTGTGTTTTGATTCATCATGGGAAGGTGGTTGCCTATGCTTTCAGGCAGTTGAAAGTGCATGAAAGGATTATCATACTCATGATTTGGAGCTGTTGGCGGTTATGGTTGCTTTTAAAATATGGCGGCATTATTTTTAAGGTATTCATATGGACATCTTTTCTAATCATAAGAGTCTAAAGTATTTGTTCACCCAGAAAGAGCTTAACCTCAGGCAGAGGAGATGGTGTATGCTTCTCAAGGACTATGACATGAGTTTTCGCTACCACCCAGGTAAGGCTAACGTGGTTGCTGATGCTCGTAGCAGGTTAATTATGGGCAGTTTGGCACATATTAAGGAAGGGAAGCAGAAATTGGTGAAGGATATTCACCTCTTGGCTAATCTTTAAGTTTGCCTCTTGGACTCCAGTAATGATGGTGTGGTGGAGTAAGAAGGGTTACGATCACCTCTTAGTGTGAAGATTGAGGGAAAGAAAGTGCTAGATCCTAACTTGATGAAAATCAAGAGGGCCGTTGGTGGGAAAAAAGTAGTGATATTTGAGATCAGTGGTGACGATACTTTACGGTACCAAGGGAGGTTTTGTGTTCTTGATGTCGAAGGTGTGCTACAAAGGATTTTGACAAAGGCGCATAATTCATGCTACGTTGTTCATCTGGCTCAACTAAGATATATCATGATCTCAAGGAGATCTATATGTTGAATGGCATGAAGAGAGATTTGGCTAATTTCGTGGCAAAGTGTATGGTGTGTCAATATGTTAAGTTGAGCATATGAGGCTAGGACTGTTGTATCAAGAAATAGATTTGCCCGAGTGGAAGTGGGAGGTGATCAATATGGATTATGTTACCAGACTTCCTCGGTCTTAGAATTAATATAATTCAATTTGGGTTATTGTGGATAGGATGATTAATTCTGTACACCTTTTACTAGTGCGAACTACCTTCTCGGTGGAGGATTATGTGAAGTTGTATCTTCAGAAAATTTTGAAGCTGCATGAGGTTTCTATTTTAATTATTTTTAATTGTGGAACACAGTTTACATCTCACTTCTAGAAATATTTTTAGAAAGGGATGGAAACTAAGGTTCGTCTGATTACTGCTTTCCATCTGCAGATGGACGTGCAAGCAGAGAGAACTATTCAGACATTAGAAGATATACTTCGGGCTTGTGTGATTGATTATGGTTGCAGTTGGGTTGATCATCTACCTTTGGTGGAGTTTTCTTACAATAATAGCTACAATTCTAGTATTGGTACGGCCCCTTTTGAGGCATTTTATGTTAGGAGATATAGGTCTCCTATTGGTTGGTTTGAGCTTGGTGAGGCAGACATTTTTTGTCCCGACCTAGTTTACCAGGCTATGGAGAAGGTAAAGGTGATTCAGGAGAGGCTTAAGGTTACCCAATGTCCCCAAAAGTTCTATTCAGATGTTAGGCATAGAGAATTGGGAAGCTCAGTGCCCAATATGTTGTTCCTTATGAGATATTGCGAAGAGTTGGTAATATTGATTATAAGCTGGAGTTGCCTTCTAGATTAAGCTTGGTTCATCCATTCTTTCATATTTCCATGTTGAGGAAATGTATTGGTGATCCTTCTTTGGTTGTTCGTTTAGAAAGATTGGGTCTCATGGATTCTTTGTCATATGAGAGGTCCTGTTTAAGATCTTGGATAGGCAGGTTCATCAGTTGCGGACCAAAGATGTGGCTTCAATTAAGGTTCGTTGGCCGAACAATAAGATGAAAGAAGCTACATGGGAAGCGGATGAGGACATGAAGTCTAAATATCCATATTTTTTCTGCTCCTGGGATTCGTGCGGAAGGTGTGTGTCTTCAACACACCTTTATTTTTTGAGTTTCCTAAAGGAAAAATTTATATATTTTCCTATTTGTTTTCAAACCTTGTTAAACATTAGGAATATATTTGATAATTCAATTGACTCGTGCGCGTGGTTACCCCTACCTTGTATGTCATTCGGGGAGGAATGTTCCTAGTGAGGGAGACTAAAAAATTCTAGACCCAATACGACTCATGCGTACGAGCCATATTTTGGGGTACAAATGGTAAGGTCTAGTCATATGTTGACCAATGTTGGTTGATGGGATGGATTTTGGTTACTGGAATGGATACAACTTATGGGTACGAGTGGTATTGGTGGTTACAGATCATTTGTTTCCTTAATATAATCCTATACTTGGTTACTTAGGTTGAATTTGAGTACGAGTGGCTCGCTGTGAACCATAAGCCAGAGTACGAGTCATTCTTAGGACTCGTATGGTGGACAATATCTAAATCTTTCTTGGGTTTAAACTGCCAAGGGTATGGATGAAGGGTATGGATCGTATCTTTGGATACGACTTTTCTAGATGAGTCATATGTTGGACAGTGTTTGAACCAAATGTTGAGGCTAGGGTACGAGTGAAGGGTACCTCTTATATTGGAAGGGTACAACTCGTGTCGGTTAGCCGTACCCCTGTGATGGGATTTTAGTGCAACTTTAGTGGGGCTATTCTAGAAATTACCCACTTAACATAATAAGGTCCTATGAGTTCTAACCTACTTGGGAGGTTATTTACTCTATTATTTTATTCATTCACACTTAGAAACTCTTCTAAACACTCTATAATTCTCTCAAAAGCTTTTGGCCAAGGAAAACTAGGGTTTCAACTAGAGGATTGATTTGGGGCTTGTCTTGGTGATTTTTTTGCATCATTATCTTGGTTTAAGGAAAGTTCTCTTCCCTTATTGTTAATTTTATCTAAAGGCATGGTTTTTATTGATGTTTTCATGATTTTATTGATTGTATGATTTAGGTTTTCAAAAATGAATTGGGGGTTTTGATATTAAATGGTTGGTTATGGTTTCTCATGGTTCTAATTATGCTTTTATATACATTAATGGTGGTTTTGGATAATTGGATTGCATAGGAATGGTTTTATGGTAATTGTAATTGGTTTTGGTCATATTATGCCGCCAATATATTTGACAAAATACTTATATGTTCATTTCATTGACTACTTTTAATGAAACTCTTTCTTATTTTAAAGCTTGGTCAAGGAATTATGCATAGTTTAAATGGTCTAGAAAGGTAACTGTCTAAATGGTTATGCTAGTGGGGTACATGGAATCCCTCAAGTGGTTTAATATGGTAAATGGAAGAGCACTTGAAAGTCCCCTTAAACCTCAATGTGGTTGGCTATAAATAATACTTGCAAGTAAGGATTGGTATGACGAGTCCAATATTAATGGTCTTGGTTAATAAATAGATAATGGTTTGGTTATTTGGAAATTGGTTTTAACTAGGCAATAATGGAGGGATATGTAGCAAAGTCGTGGAAGGTGGAGATCCCGGGGGGACCAGAACTGGAAACTCATTTTTGTCGATGTGAGATTGGTCTTGGTGACCGTATGAACACTATATTTTGAGGGATGTACTAGTCATCCAAGGTTTTCTTCCCTGGTCGTGCGTCTACATGCACTGGGGCCCTTTCACTAGGTGGATATGAACTCATATAGCTCATGTAAAACTCGATCCCTTCTCCTGGAATGGTTATATATGTATATGCGTGGTTTTATGCATATGGATGGTTTTATTTGGTTTTATTTGGTTTTATAAATGGAATTATTTTATCCTTATCCTAAGTTCATGACAGCGGTCACTCGCTAACTCGTCTACTGGCGGTTGTATACCCATCTATGCAGGAACCGACCGTTCTACTCTTCCTACATAGTGATTGACTGGGGGACAACATTTGTATTGAAGTGGTCAGCTTCCATCCTTTCGGAAGGCTCTATTTCATGTTAGGAATATTTCTAGGCATTTTGGTTTATTTCAAGATATTGGTTTTTGCTATAGTTGGGGGCATATCCCAACCAAGTTTTTACTACTCTTTTGGTTAGAGGGTTTGTAGTACTTCTATGGGTTGGAATAGGTGGGATCGATATTGGTAACGGTATTGGCATTGGAATAAGCTAACGGGTTGACATCATTGGACCATATTATTAGTTGATCCATCCTATTTCATTTTGGGATTAATTATATTAAGATTTTGAACTTATTTGGTCATGGTTTTGCATAGTTGTATTGTTGGTATAGGATGATTAATCTCGGTTGGGTCTGTCACGATTATGATCCTATCCCAGAGTATTCATGTGAGGTGTTACACTATATTAATACATGCTCGAAATTCATCCAACTCAGGGCAGCTGTCTGGAGCTTGGGTTGGGTAATGAGGGTGATCTTCGATCCAGGTCGTACTTGGGATGCCTATTATGACAAGAACCTTAGTCGGGTTGCGTCACTGCTGAAAGGGCCCTAGTGCGTTTTAGACAAACGTACCAGAGAGTCCAACGGAAAGATAAAGCCATTAAGCAACTAGCCTTCCCAAATATATATTAAGTGCTACCCATGCACACGGTCATCAAGACAAAACCTCATGTTAGCGAACATGAGTTTCCAGTATAAGTCATCCAAGACCCACATCTTCACAGCTTACCTACATAAAACCCATTAAGACAAATTTAAATCAAGGTTCACATAAAACATTCATTACCTACAAAACCAACCATTAGGGCACACCATGGTTATCGTAATACCCTAATACTTGCAAGCTTATCTCTATGCTATAGTAATCATATTAGCTGAGGGGCGAATACCTCGACCCCCTTTGTTCATTAAATCAATTCTTATCCAATAAGGCCTTTAAACGCCATGTTCATAGTTTAACCATTTATGAAATGTAATAACATAGGTGAGTAAGCCAAACCAAGTGATAACTTTACAATTCAAAGCCATTTACATAAGTGGGTTGAAGTAAAAATATTATCCAAAACTAATTTCACTTTCAAATGATCAATTTTGGGAAATCCATGACCCCTTAGTTTATCCACCATATCTATGCACCCCAAAAGTTCAAAACCTTGAATAAAGCATAAATAATTCATAATGAATCATGGTAAAATAATTTAAGAATCAGCCATGTCAAAGCCCTCAACCACAACAAAACTCACATTCTAAAACATCCAATTAAAAAAAACTAAATTCATGTTTTTGATAAAGTAATAATTGGGGGAGAGTAACATGCCTTAAATACCAAGATTTGTAGAGAGAATTCAACCCTTGAGCCCTTGCTGACCTACTTCCTAGAAACCCTAATTATCCCAACCTTAGTGATTTTTGAGAGTTTGAAGAGAGCTCTGATTGCTAAAGTGTTGAAAATAATGTCACAAGGGTGTTTTATGGTGGTGAACATTAAGTGGGTAAACAGGGAAATGTCCAAAGTCACCTCAGTTTAAAAACTAAACAATTGTCATCAGTCGTTACGAGTCTCATGACTACTCGTTGAGATAATTTACGACTCGTGGTACCACGAGTCGTAGTCAAGACAGTGTCACAGGGAACACTTGTTGTTGAACCTACGACCCGCATCATACGACTCGTATCATGACCCTGCAACTCGTATGGTCAAAATCATATCCAAGACAGATTCATTAGACTACACCCTGGTCACCCTATAATTTGTGCTATGCGACTCACATGGAATCTTTACAACTTGTTGGAAGCCAATAGTAATCAGGATAGAAAAAGTAGCCACACATACTGGTCAGGGTACGATTAAGGTCCTAAGACTTACCAAGATTCCCTACAACTCGTAAAGGGAGTCGTAGTTTGGTCAGTGAGGATAAAATTTTAGATATTTTCAAGTACCAATAATACGGGGTGTTGCATAATCCTCCCCTTAGGATCATTTATCCTTGAATGATAGGACAAGGCATTTATTAGCACAATTTGACTCCAAACAAAACCACGCTTGCCTTTAACAAAGATAGATTATAGAGATATCAAAGTAATCACAATTCCCATTAACAAAGTTAGAAAATAAAGATGTTAAGAATTACACATACCTCCTACACGATTATCCGAAACGACAAACAAGAATGGATATTTGGACTTCATGTCCTCTTCGGTTTCCCAAGTAGCTTCTTCAAGATTATGGTTCCTTCATAGAACCTAAACCAAAGATATATCCTTCGCTCATAACTAGTGGACTAGTCGATCAAAAATTTCAATCGGGACCTCCTTATAAGACAAAGAATCTGAGACACCTAGACTTTCCAATGGAAGAACCAAGGAAGTAGCGCCCACACATTTCATCAACATTGACACATGGAAGACTTGATGAATAGAGTCCAAACTTGATGGAAACTCCTACTCATAAGCCAAATTTCCTACTCACCTCAAAATACGGTATGGACCAATATAATGAGGATTGAGCCTCCTCTTCTTTCCAAACTGTATCACTCCCTTCATGGGAGACACCTTTAAGAAACACCAAATCATCAACCTCAAACTCCAAGTCCTTTCTCCTTACATCCATGTAGGACTTTTGGCGACTTTTGGCGGCCTTAAGTATATCCTAAATCACCTTCACCTTCTCTATAGCTTAGTGAACGAAGTCGGGACCATACAACTTATTATCACCAACCTCAAACCACCTAATAGGAGACCTACACCTCCTACTATATAAAGCTTCGAAGGGAGCCATCCAAATACTCGAGTGATAGCTATTATTATACACAAACTAAGTGAGTGAAAAATGGATGAACCAACTACCACCAAAATCTATCATACATGACCTTAGCATATCCACCAAAGTCTGAATCATCCACTCCACTTATCTATCTGTCTTAGGGTGGAAAGTGATGTTAAGGTTCATCTTAGTCCCCAAACCTCTCTGAATGGAACAGCAAAAGTGATATGTGAACTGAGTACCTCAATCAGATATAATGAAAGCTGGAGCATCATGCAACTTCATAATCTACTTAATTAAAATCTTAGCGTAATCCTCCGCCGAATAATTAGCCCTCACTAGCAAGAAGTGAGTGGACTTAGTCATCCTATCCACAATGACCCAAATAGAATCAAACTGGTGTAAAGACTATGAAAGACCGGTAAATAAATCCATATTAATCACGTCCTATTTCCACACAAGAAACTCAATCTCTTGAGACAAACCACCAAGACTCAAGTGCTCCACCTTCTCTAAATGACAAATCATATACCTTGCCACAAAATTGGCCACATCTTTCTTCATGTTATTCCACCAATAGATTTCTTTCAAGTCATGGTACTTCTTTGGAGAACTGGGATAGACGGTGTGCCTCGACTCATAAGCTTTAGCTAAGATCTTTTCTCGTAGCCCATCAACATTGGGAACACACAATCTAGCTTGATACCTCAAGATACCATCACCACAAATCTCAAAAGCTATCACCTTCTGATGAACCATATCACCTGCTAAGAGCATCAACAACAACGTTAGCTTTACTTGGATAATAGTGAAGACTCATGTAATGGTCCTTGAGAAACTTATTCCATATCCTTTGCATGAGATTAAACTCCTTCTGAGTGAACACATACTGCAAATCTTATGGTCTGAGAAGATGTCAACATGAACCCCATACAAATAGTGATGCCAAATCTTCAAAGCAAAGACCACAAACAACTATTCCAAATCATGAGTCGGATAGTTCTTCTCGTGTACCTTCAATTGCCTTGAAGAATATGAAACTACCTTACCATGTCGCATCAACACACAAACCTGTACCACCCAAGGTGTATCACAATGAACAATAAAACCATCGATACCCTCGGGTAGGGTCAAAATAATTCAACTTCTAAAAACTACCCTCACAAGCATAGGACCATATATACTTCACCTTCTACTGAGTCAACTTAGTCAATGAGGTAGCAATAGAAAAGAAACTTTCCAAAAACCTTATATAATAACTAGCTATACACAAAAAGCTCTGAATATCAGTTCGAGTTGTGAGTCTAGGCCAATTCTTAACCATTGCAACTTTTTATGGATTTACCAAGATCCCTTCACTCAAAATAACATGAATCAGGTAGGTCACAACATAAAATCAAAATTCACACTTAGAGAACTTCACATACAATCATTGATCTTTCAAGGTTTGAAACAAAAGGCGGAGGTGATTGGCATAATCCTCCGCCCTCTTGGAATATACCAAAATATCATCAATAAACACAATTACGAACAAATCCAAGATCTAATGGAAGACCTTGTTCATAAGATCCATAATTGTTGTATGGTCATTAGTCAAACCAACGGACATCACCAAAAACAAAAAATGACCATACCGGGTTTTGAAGGCAGTCTTAGGAATATCCACCTCCCTAATCTTCAACTGATGGTAACCCGATCAAAGATGAATCTTATAAAAGTACCTAGCACCCTTAAGCTGGTCAAAGAGATCATCAATACTAGGAATCAAATACTTATTCTTAACATCACCCTATTCAATTGGTGGTAATCTATACACATCCAAAGAGACTCATCCTTCTTACGCATGAAATTAATCAAAGAATCCCCGAAGAGATACTCAGACGGATAAAACCCTTATCAAGAAGATCTTTCAATTGTGTCTTAAGTTCTTTCAACTTATTTAAAGCCATTTGGTACAGAGGGATGGAGATAGGATGAGTGTGTAAAAGAAGATCAATCCCACAATCAATTTACCTATCGGGGGGAACACCAGGACAATCATCAGGAAATACCTCAGGAAACTCACTGACCACATGGACAAATTACAAAGAAATACATTCGGATCTAGAAACCTTAACATTCACCAAATTGTAGAGACACCTCTTGGAAATCAATTTTCAGGTTCTAAGATATGAAATGAAACTTTCTTTAGGCACTAGGGAACTATCTTCCCACTCAATCACCGGGTCATTTGGCAATTGGAAATTGACCCTTTGAGCCCGACAATCAAGAGACGTATAGCACGAATGCATGTAATCCATCCCAAAAATCACATCAAAATCTAACATGTCCAACTCTATCAGGTCCATCAATATTTCTCTATCACAGACCGATACTACACAACTCTTGTAGACTCATTTAGCCATAATAAATTCACCCACTAGGGTAGACATAGGAAGAGGATTCAGAATATGCTAAAGATAAAACAAAAATGAATAGCCACATACGGTGTCACATAAGAGAGGATGGACTCGAGATTAAGTGGGCAGTATAGATCAAAAGAGAAAAGTTTTAGCATACCAGTAACAACATCATAAGATGCCTCAAAATCCAGATGAGTGGCTAGGGCATATAGACGGTTCTGACCAATATTGGAGCCAGAAGAAGTACCCTTCAATGCGAGAGAAGAAGAAGAAATAATTGAGACCTTATTTGTCCCTGTATCAATATCGCCTGATTGATAGTTCCTCTGAAAGTGGCCAAGCTCGTAGCACCTAAAACACTAAGTCCTCCCTTAATCATAAAAGCCATGGTTCAACTTCCTACATAATCTACAAGAAAGATGGGATGGAGCTGACTGAGCCCCACTGGCCTGAGATTGGGCACCCTATGCCTTATATCCACTATTTCTCTAAAAATAATAATCACCAGACGGTTAAGAATAAGGAGCACTAGCCATAGAAAATAGGGATCCCTTACTCTGCCTCTCCATAATAGTTGTATACTTTATGTTCTCATCCTTCACTTGTTGCATACACCACAAACCTAAAGATATCCATGTCATTATTTAGCAAGGTGTTCTTACACTCCTATACCACGCCTTGAGACAAGCCCAAAGAAAACTCCCTCATATTAAATACTAGCTTAGGGGCATAACGGGATAGTTGATGAAACTTTAAAGTATACTTCTTTATAGTCATATTGCCTTACTTCAAATTCACAAAATTCTCAACCTTTCCTTCCCTCAAGTCCTGAAGAAAGAAGCAATTGAAAAAATCACCAGAAAATCCTCCCATAGAGCCAACTCTACCTTATCACCCCTAGACTTGTGTGACTCCTCATACAATTGATATTCTACATCCTTCAATTGGTAAATAGTGAATTACACACCCTCAGAGTCATAAGTATGCATCATATGGGGAATCTTCTGCATCTCATCTATGAACCCTTGAGGATCTTCCTCAACCTTAGAGCCAGTAATGGTTAGAGGATTCATCCACATAACTTAGCCAACCCTAGTGGCATCAAAAGAAAATGTCATAGAAGCACCAGCTGGACCCAACTGGCGTGATTGAGATATCACCAATTGGGTTAACAGATGAATGCAATTGCAGAACTAAATACTGGTAAATCTCCTAGATGTGATCGAGCAAGAGTGTTACCAGAAGAACAAGGATATATGGGAACCAGTGGAACTCAACTAGGGCAATCAAAAGCAGTGACCCTAGATTGGGTCTAAACTTCTTAAGTAGGATGAGCCCCGTCCGCATTGCCCTTAACTAGAAAAGAGGAGTTTTCATAAGCATCGGGTATTTTGGGAGTTATGATCTAAAAAGAAAACAAAATTACAAGAAATTTAAACACCCTATACACTAAAGCACAAAAGTAGATCAGAAGAAAGGAAAACATTTCTAAATTACTCATAGCATCTCCCTTATAAGTAAGGCATGATATACATCCATAAAAGAGACTCGTCTTGACATGAATTTGTGGACACCCAATGACACCAAACCTTGTCTCTCATACTAACTCTTTTATGATCTATACTAGGCCTATTCGTGAAGGGTATCTCAAGTCTACGGAGGATCAAAGACCACCCCCTATGCCTAACCACACAAGACATAACTGACACGACCTGAACCAAGGCTTGTCCGTGTGGGTTATCTCAAGTCCAACCAGGATCGAAGATCACCCCCAATACCTAAATAGTAGACCCCCTACACCCTATGTCAAATGAATTCCAAACATATAATAAGATAAGAGAATATTGATTTAAAGACATTAAGATAAGTCTATAACCAAAAACTAACAACCAAACAACCACTCATGTCCACACTATTCCAACAAAGCCTCTAATTAAAACCAAAGAATATCCAGTCGGGATATGCCCCAGACCATAGCCAAAAGCAAGACCAAAAGAAATAGTAAGACACAATAAATCCATAGCATGAAATAGGGTCTTTCAAAGTATCAAAGCTCAGCACTTCAGTCTGACTCAAAAATTATCCCCGAATCACCTAGTCAGCATGTAGAAGGAGCGGAAGTATGGTAGATTTTTACAACGCGTGGGGATAGATCATCTTAAGATGGTTAGCGCGGTGAATGCTCGCTTGTATCTTAAGGATAAAGATAAACTAATGCCATCATTTCAAAACCAAATCAAACTAACGTACATGTTCATATCCATGCATATACGAGTATATATATGTGTGTGTGTGTATATAAGATGTTGGAAGAGGGAACCGTGCTTAGCATGAACTTTAAAACCTTTACTTGGATTATGTAGCTTTACCATCATAAACCTACCCACTAGCAATATGGGTCCAGTGTTATCCCTGGATAAGACCCAATGCATGTTAGCCATACAAACCGGAGATACCATAGGTGGATGGGGATTACCTTATACCTTTTACCCTCTATGATACATATGTATGTGTGTGCACTAGGGGGATTCCCCTGTACCCCACAAGCACTTATTCATCTAGATGAATCTTTATGTCAGCAAACACGAGTTTCCAGTATTCGTCCATCAAACTCATACCTTTATGGCAAGCTATCTCAACCCCTTTTAATGCCCAATTAAAATAATAAATACCTAACCAAATGACATAACCCAAACCTGGGCCTTGTCGTAATGGGAATCCCTAGTACAATAAAGAATAGGAACCATCTCCATTACCCAACCCAACTTCCATATGCATACCCTAAGTCGAATGAATTTTGAGCATAAAACGATATAGCATTTTGTACAATTCCATACTATAGGATAGGTCCATGAACGTGACTAACCCAAAAAAGCCCAACCATCCAAAACCCAATTAATAACCATACCATAAACAAATTCATAAATCCTATACCAAATAAGTTCCAAATATAAATATATATAATGCCAAATAAAATGGAACAATCATAATTCAAATTTATTTCACTCGTATAAGCCTCAATACCAATGCCAATGCTAAAGATGACACGAAAACTGACACTACCAATACCAACCTATAGTAGTCCCACCAAGCCTCAAACCCAAAGTAAAATAATATCTTATTAGGATATGCCCCCGACCAAAGCCAAAACCATAGTCTATAAGATAACAAAAATAAGTAAATACATCTATGACATAAAATGGATCCTTTCAAAATATAGAAGCTCACCACTTTATGCCAACCGTGTTGATCCCAAATCTGATCACTAAGCAGGAAGAGTAGAACGGTTGGTTTCTATATTGCATGGAGAACAGCCACCCGAAGATGGGTTAGTGGGTGAACGCTAGAAAATACTCAAGATAAGGATAAATTAATGCCACCCTTTAAAACCAAGTTAACAACCATATGCATTCATAACCATACATATATATATACACTACATCTCGGGAAAGGGAACTGAGTTTAGTATGCCTTTAAAACCATTAACTAGGTATATGTAGCTTAACCATCCTAGAACTTCCCACAGGCATTATGGGTCTAATGTAACCCACTTAATGGGACCCAATGCATTTAGCCGCTTGAACTAGAGATACCTTAGGAGTAAGGGATTCCGAAGTACCCTTTGCTCTCCATGATACATATGTAGAAGTGTACTTAGGGTATTACCGTGTACCCTATAAGTATCATATATGGTCGCCACAACTAATCCTCATGTCGGCAATTACGAGTTTCCAATGTCCATCCATTAGACTCATACCTTCATGGTTAGCTATCACAACCCACCATTATTGCCCAATTAAAACCATTACCACACAACCAAACCATCATTCCATTTATTATTAACTAAGGCTATAAGTAGTGGTGTCACATCAAGGTTTGACACTTAGTCTGTTTCATTTTTCCTTGGTGATAGATGTTTTGATGCGGCACATTCAAGGTGAGGTGCCTTATTGTTTGATTTTTACAGATAATTTAGTCTTGATTGATGAGACACGTAGTGGAGTTAATGCTAAATTGGAAGTTTTCAGGTGAACTCTTCAGTCTAAATAGTTTGGTTGAGTAGGTCCAAAATAAAATATTTGGAGTGTAAGTTCAGTGAGGTATCTCATGAGTTTGATGTCGTTGTTAAGCTTGATACTCATTCTATAAGTAAGAGTGATATTTTCAAGTATCTAGGGTCTATGATTTTGGAGAATGGAGAGATTCACGAAGATGTTACTCATCGAATTGGGGTAGGGTGGATGAAATGAAGGTTAGTCTCTAGAATCTTGTATGACAAAAGGGTACCTCTTAAACTTAAAGGCAAGTTCTACAAAGTTATGGTTAGACCGGTGTTGTTGTGTAGGGAAGAATGTTGTCCTATTTAGAAGGACCACATCAAAAAGATGAAGGTGGCAGAAATGAGAATGCTTAAGTGGATGTGTGGGTATACTACGAAAGACAGGATTAGAAATGAAGCTATTCGAGATAAGGTGGGTATGGTTTTAGTAGAATCCAAGATGAGGGAAGTGAGGTTGAGATGGTTTGTTCATGTGATTAGGAGGAGCACGGATGCCCTAGTGCAGAGGTATGAGAGGTTGGCTAGGAATAGTTTCAAGTATGGTAGAGGTAGACCAAAGAAATATTGGTGGGAGGTGATTAGACATGACATGGAGCAACTCCAGCTTACCAAGTAAATGACCCAGGATAGAAAGTTGTAGAGGAGGCGGAGTAGGGTAGAAGGTTAGTCTGAGTTTAGGGTATGGTATCTTTTGGCATGTTACTTAGAGTATCTTGTTTATGGTACTATTGAGTTTGATAATCCCTATTATATATTCTTCTTTTACTATTCTTAATATTATTGTTCCTTATCTTAGATTGTTCTATTTTAAGCCAGGGGTCTATCGAAAATAGCCTCTCTATCTCATATTTGAGGTAGTGGTATGGACTGCATACACTTACCCCCACCCCCACCCCCACCCCCAGACCCCACTTGGTGGGAAGATACTAGGTTTGTTGTTATTGTTGTTGTTGTTGCAATAAGCAGTTGTATCGTCATACCAACTATATCTTTCAAGCAATATCCTTAGCCATTCTTTTAAAGAATAAGGGATTTCCATATACCTATAGATAACATTATTTTGTTGCTTAGGGGATTCCCTTTTATGCCACAAGTGTTCATTTAACAAAACTATGGCCTTACCATTTAACCATTCCAAACTATTTAAATCATTTATACCATTTAAGGTTCCATTAGTAAGTTATACCATGCAATAGTTCAATGAAAGTCTAAAAAATTAACCAAAAACATTCTCATAGACATTTCATAAAACATGTTAAGGGCATATAGCTTCAAAAGTTAAAACCACCTACCAATTAACCATTCCTATGTAACCAAATCTTCAAACCACCATTATAATATGAAACCCATAAGTAAAAGACATAGGAAAACCATAACCAACCATTATAACCAAAAACCCCAACATATATTTGAAAACCCATAACCATACAATAATTATGCCATGAAAATAATTCATAAAACATGCCATTAGTTGGAATTACCAATGAGGGAGGAGTACAATCCTTAGATTACAAAAACGACTTGGTGAAATCACCCTTGTAAACCCCAAATTAATAATATTGATGAAACCCTAGCCTTCCTTGACCCAAGAGCCTTTGAGAGAATTTAAGTGGATTTAAGTGTTTTTGATTGAGAATACTAGTGTAAATAATGTCTCAAGAGTGATATAAGTTGTGGAGTCTTGAGGTTAAGAGTGAAAATGTCCAGATTACTCCCAACTTAAACTGCCTAAAATCCCCGCAAGAGGGCACGACCACCCCACCCTAATAGTGCCCTAGGATACGAGTGGTACCCCTATCTTGTACCCTAGGCCTCCCCTTGGACCCCATCACTGTCCAACATACGACCACCCAAGCCAAACCGTACCCAACCATACGACTAGTATCATGAAACCATACCTTAGGAAGAAAAGAATCACCAAACTTAACTTAAGGCAACATACGATAGACATCTTACCATTAGTACCCTAAGGTATGACTAGTATGATCCAACCGTACCTTTGATAGAAACCAACCAACCCACTCTGGTTACCATCTAAACTATACACTATTATACGAGAAGTTTCCTAAATCGTATTATGTCCAGAGGCCAAAAACTGAGAAATTTTCTAATGGTTAAAACCCAGGGTGTTTTAGTATTCCCTATTAGGATCATTCGTCCCCGAATGACGGACAAGGTAGTACAAGCATGATTTACACCCCAACATACCCATTCCAACCTTTAACTAAGCTAGAAAACAAAGATGTAAGGAAATTAACTTTTCCTTTTACCAAGTTAGAAAAAAAATATGTGATCAAGAACACATACCTTCCACAAGAATATCCAGAGCAGAAACAAAGGACGATACTTGGACTATATGTCCTCTTCTGTTCCCTAAGTATTCTCTTCCACCTTATGGTTTTTCTATAGAACCTTAAACGAGGCCACATCCTTGGTCCATAACTGACGAACTTGTCGATCCAAAGCCTCAATTGGGATCTCCTCATAAGATAGAAAATATGAGATACCCAATCCTTCTAAAGAAACAACCGATACAGAATCACCTATATTCTTTCTCAACATATAGACATGAAATATCGGATGAATGGAGCTCAACCTAGAAGGCAACTCCAATTCATATGTAACATTACTAACCCCCCATAAAACCATATAAGGACTGACATACTATGGATTGAGCTTCCCTTTTATACCAAACCGCATTACTCCCTTCATGGGAGACACCTTTATGAACACTTATCCCCAACCTCAAACTCCAAGTCCCTACATCTTACATCCGCATAGGACTTTTGGAGACTTTGGACAGCCTTAAGTGTATCCTGAATCTCCTTCACCTTCTATATAGCCTGATTAACCAAGCCCGTACCAAACATATCCTCCTCACCAAGCTCGAACCACCCAATAGGATATCTACATCTTTAACCATAGAATGCCTAAAAAGGAGCCATTCTAATACTAGAATGATAGTTACTTCTATAAGCAAACTCTACAAGAGGTAGATGCTCAACCCAATTTCCACCATAGTCAATCACGGATTAAGTACATCATCCAATGTCTGATTAGTCCTCTCTGCTTGCCCATCCATCTGCGGGTGAAAAGAAGTACTCAGAATAATCTTAGTCCCCAACCCTTTCTAAAATGGCTACCAAAAGTGAGATATAAATAACATACCATGATTAGAAATGATAGAAATAAGTGCCCCATGCAGTTTCACAATCTCTTGGAGGTACAACCTCGCATAATCCTTAGTCAAAAAGTTAGTCCTCACTGGCAAAAAAGTGAGTTGACTTTGTCATCCTATCTACAATGACCCAAACCAAATCAAATTGATTTCGAGACTGAGGAAGACAAGTAACAAAATCCATATTGATTACTTCATACATCCATTTAGGAAACTCAATTTCTTGATACAATCCTCCGAGCCTCATGTTCTCAACTTTCACTTACTGAAACACCATGCAATTGGCCATAAAATCCGCCACATCCCTCTTCATACAATTCGACCAACACATCTCCTTAAGGTTATGATACATTTTTTCAAATCGGGATGAACAACCTAGCACGATTCATGTATCTCAGCCAAAATCCTCTCACATAAACCATCGACATTGGGAATACATAACCTCCCTTGGTACCGCAAAGTACCATCACCACTAACCTCAAATACCATCACCTTTTTCCTACCTGCATCACTTTTAATTTTTATCAAGATAGGATCTAGCATTTGCTTCTCCTTAATATCTGCACCAAGAGACGACCGCACCACTTCATGTACTAACACACCACCATTATCGAATTCAAAGAGATGAACAACAAAGTTAGCCAAGCGGTGAATATCCTTCACCAACTCTCATTTCTCCTTTTACATATGAGCTAAACGCTCCATGGACAACTTACTAAAAGCATCAACAACCATATTAGCTTTACCTAGGTGGTAGTAAAGATTAATGTAATAGTTCTTGAAAAGCTCAATCCATCTCTTATGCCTGAGGTTAAGCTCTTTCTAAGTGAGAACATACTGTAGATTCCCATGATCCAAGAAGATGTCCACATGCACTCCATACAAATAGTGATGTCAGATTTTTAACTCAAATACTACCAATAAAATCTCTAAATCATGAGTTGGATAATTTCTCTCATGCACCTTTAAATGCCTAGAAGCATAGGATATCACCTTACCATGCTACATTAGAACACAACTAAGTCCCACCCGAGATGCATCATAGTATACCACAAACCCCTCAGTGCCTTCCGGAAAAGTCAAAACTAGAGCCAAAGTTAGCTTGTCCTTTACCTTCTCGAAACTCCCCTCATAAGCATTAGACCATAAGAACTTTACCTTTTTATAAGTCAACTTAGTCAATGGGGTAGCTATAGTAGGAAAGCTCTCCATAGATCTTCTATAGTAGCCAGCTAAACCCAAGAAGCTCAAAATATCGATTGGAGTCGTGGGTCTAGGCCACTTCTTAACCACTGTAATCTTCTGCAGATCCACCATGATTCCCTCACTAGAAATAATATGATCCAAAAAAGTGACAGTGTTCAACCAGAATTCACATTTTGAGAATTTGGCATAGAATTGCTGCTCTTTTAAGGTCTGCAACACAATATGAAGTTTATTGGCATAACCCACCTCACTCTTAGAACAAACTAGGATGTCATTTATGAACACAATGACAAACAGATCCAAAAATTAATAGAAGACCCTATTCATTAAATCCATAAATGTTATCGAAGCATTGATCAACCTAAATGATATTACCAAGAACTCAAAGTGCACATACCGAATATGAAAAGTTGTCTGAGGGATATCCACCTCCATAATCTTAAGTCCTCTATCCTTGGAAAAGAATACGTGTTCTTATTAGTCACCATATTCAACTATCGATAGTCAATGCACATCCGAAGGGAACCATCTTTCTTATGCATTACTAACATTGGTATGCCCCAAATGGATGCACTAGGATAGATAAAACTCTTATCCAATAGATCTTTAATCTCCTTTAACTCAATCGGAGCCATTCTATAAGGGGAAATACAAATTGGACGAGTGTCTAAAACCAGATTAATCCCAAACTCAATCTCCCTATAAGGTGGAACACCAGGGAGGTCATTAAGAAATTCCTCAGGAAATTCGTTCACCACCAGAACTGAATTCAAAGAATAAGCTTCCGAGTTAGAATCTTTAAGTTGGAATAAATGATAGAGAAACCCTTGAGAGATTAATTTCCAAGCTCTAAGATATGATATAAATTTCCCCTTCGGAACTAGGAAACTAACCTTCCATTCAATAACCTTATCACCAGGAAACCTAAAGACAACCTTATGTGTCCTACAATCTAAGGATGCATAGCACGTGTGTAACTATTCCATACCAAGAATAACATCAAAATCCACCATAGTATCCTTACTACCAACAGATACCACACATACCCTATAGAATTTTTTAGCAACCACAGAGTTACCTACCAAAGAAGAAACAAAAAAAGGATTCAAAATAACCTCGAGATTAAAACAAAAATACATAGTTACAAATAGGGTCACATAAGAGAGAGAAGATCCCACATCAAGTAAATAATAAATATCCCAATAAAGGAGTTTCAATATACCAGTCACGACATCAGGCGATACCTCGGACACCTGTCGGGTAGTTAGTGTATATAACTGATTCCGGCCTGTATCGGTTCCAAAATCAAAAACAGATGTAGAAGCAAACCCAGTGGTTCCAGAGTTGATGATGAAGCAATTGGAATCTTATTCTCCCTTGAAGCAACCTTACCAACTGGACTATTTCAAAGTATATGTCCTAGTTGACCATATTTAAAGCTCATATCCCTCCCCTCATCAAAAAACCATTGATGCAATCGACCATAGAACCTACAAAGAAGACATGATAAAGCCGACTGAGCCCCAGTAACCTGAGATTGGGCACCTTGTTCTCAAAAGTTGTCATCACCCTACTGCGCTGCCTCCCGACTACTTCGGTAAGTAGCACTAGTTGTGGAGAAAGAACCAAAACTCCATCAATTCTTCTTTGGCTAGTTACCACCATCCCAACCTCATTATTTATAGTCACCACCCCGATCACATAACCTAAATTTCTTATCCTGCCTTTCCCCTACCTCAGTCTAATTTTTCTTTTCCTCCTTCACATATTTCATATGAACAACCAATCTAGAGATGCCTATGTCCTTGATCAATAAGGAAATCTTGCTTTCAAAGATAAACTCATGAGACAGCCCTAAGGTAAACTTTCTCATCCTGGTCCTTATATCTGACACCATCTCCAGAGCTTACCAAGACAACTGGAGAAACTTCAAGGCATACTCCTTGACTGACATCTTCCTATGCTTTAGATTAACAAATTCCTCTTTTTTGCTTCTCTCCACTCCTAAGAAAAGAAGCGGTCCAAAAATATATTAGAGATGGTCTCTTGTAAAGATGACCCCTTAACATCACCCCTTGCCCTAGCCCATTCCTCGTACCATTGGTATGCCACATCTTTCAGTTGGTAGGAAGCAAACTCCATCCCTTCCACATCCGTGGCATTAAAATCCTAAAACAAATTCCATCTCATCTAGAAAACCCTGAGGATCCTCCTCCACCTTAGAACCAGTGAAAGTGGGATAACTCAACCTCATAAACTAGCTAACCCTTGTGGCCTTAGAAGATAGAGTAGAAAAAACACCATGCTCAGCTTGAAAAGCTACTAATTGAGAAATCATATGAATCAACTGAAGAAACTTCGCATTCAACACATTAGCCTGAGCAAGACTAAAGGGAATCGCTGGAACTCTAAAAATATTAGGGACTAGACCCCTAGAATGAGTATGGATTCCATGAGTAGACCGTGTCCATAAATATCATCCCAAATTAGGACAAAAGAGTTTTCATACATATTATATCATCGAGGCATGATCTGAAAAGAAAAAAAATAGAGATTAGAGAAGATTCTAGTACTTACCTCCAAATCTTAAAAATAGATCACAAAAAAAAAACAATTCCTAAATACCTTGTAGCCTCTCCCTTGTGAGTATGGGCACTACACACCGTTAAAAGAGATTCTACTTAACACGGATTTATGAACTTCCAATTGACCATGAAACTAAAGCTTTGTACCAACTTTACCCGACCCAAATTGAGACCTATCATAATGGGCATCACAAGTCCAACCAGGATAGGGAACCACCCCTATTACCCAATCCTACCTCCATTTGCATACCCTAAGTTGGATGAATTTTAAGTATAAAATAAGATAGCATTTTCTATAATTCCAGACTCTGGGATAGGTCCATGAATGTGACTAACCCAAACATGCATACCCTGAGTTGGATAAATTTTGAGTATAAAATAAGATAGCATTTTCTACAATTCCAGACTCTGGGATAGGTCCATGACTGTGACTAACCCAAACAAGTCCAGCCATCCAAAACCTAACAAATAACCATACCATAAATCAATCCATACATCTCATACGAAATGAGTTTCAATAGAAATATGTATAATCCAAAACATAATGGAAGAATCATAAATCAAATTTAGTTCACCAGTATCAGCCTCAATACAAATGTCAATTCTAAGGATGAAACCAATACCGATAGTGCCTATACCAACCATTATATTCCCACAAAGCCTCTAGCCAAAAGTAAAACAATATTTGGTCGGGACAAGCCCTCAACCATAGCAAAAACCCTAGTCTATAAGATGACCAAAATAAGTAAATACATCCAAGTCATTAAATAGAGCGTTCTAAAATATGGAAACTCACCACTTCAATTCAACCTAGCTGATCCTGAATTCGATCACTAAGCAGGAGGAGTAGAACGGCCGATTCCTGCATTGTGTGGGGATACAGCTCCCCAAAGATGAGTTAGCGGGTGAACACTAGCAATTACTCTGGATAATTTTAAAATAATTCCACCCATATTAAGGCATATTATCTTAAGGCATCATACGATTGACATATTACCACTAGTACCCTAAGGTATGACTAGTATGATCCAACCATACCTTGGACATAAACCAACCAACCCACACTGATTACCATACGACAAAGACCATCCAAACTGTACCCTACCTTATGAGGAGTACCCCAAATCGAATGATGTCCAGAAGGAAAAAACTGGGAAATTATCTATAGGTCAAAACCCAGGTTGTTTCACCAAACCACCAATTCCAGGAGTCAATTATTAAAGCATTATTTAGTGGTATCATCATACTGACTATAACTTGCAAGCAACGTCATTTAGCCAACCCTTAGGGATTCTTACATACCTTGTAGACTCCATTATAAAATTCACTTAGGGGATTTTGATGTACCCTACAATGTTTTCATAACCCCCTATTATTATCCAATTAGTCAATTATACCATGCATTACTTCTGAGAAACAAGCCAAAACTAGTGACTAGTGTAAGAATGATTCAATTCCCATATTTCTCCTAACTAAAACTGATTTCATAATGTAAGGTTGAGGTCACAACCACTTTAAAAGTCACAAGTTGTGGGAAAATCACAATTTCCTAGTTCAATCACCATACCCATGCACCCACAAGATCAACATAATGTTTAAAGCATGAATAATCATAAATAAACCATGGAAAAACATTATTCAACAACAAGCATTCAGAATTCCCAAACTTTGATTGAAAGCCCATATTAATAGTCCATGAACGAAACATTAAGACATGTGTTTTTAACAAATTAACAATGAGGGAAGAGTAACATACCCGAAATAATAAGATGTATGGAGAGAAATCCCTCTTGAAAGTCCTAATTGCTTAACCTCTTAAAAACCATAAATGTTCTTGACCTTGAGTATTTGAGAGTGTTTTAAGAAGTTAATTTGACTTGTTTCTGAGGGCTAATGATACCTTAAATGGGTTATAAGGGTAGGTTTTAATTTGGGTAAGAGGGGAAATTTCCAGAATACCCTTAACTTAAAAATTAGAAAAGGATCGCCTTTGATTACAAGTCAACCATTAACTCATAACCATTCCTTATGACTCGTCACCTAGAGTCGTAAACAGGATAGTGACTAGGACTCCCATGCACCATCAACCTTATGACTCAACCAATGAACTCATAATGAGACCCGATGACTCGTAGGGTCTAGTCATAGTCAACGCAGAACTCAAATGGGTTAAACACTGGACATCCTATGATTTCATCCAACAACTTGTAAAGAGCCACTAGTTCTCAAAGCACAATCATGCCACCAACTTACTTGATTCGATAACGACTCATCCTAATGATTCATCGCTAGTCTTTACGACTTGTGTCCCCAAGTCGTATTCAGAATAGAAACTCAAACACCATTCACTGGACACCTTACGACTAGGGTTACCTAACCCGTCAGACACCTTATGACTTGTGGGGTTAGGTCATAACCAAGGCAGTGAGCTCATAGCTCAAGAAACTTTCAAAGGCCAAATTTTGGGGTATTTCAATCCCCCCCTCCCCATACGCACACTTGGATCATTCGTCCTCGAATGATGTGTCTAAGAACTCATTAGTATATGACAGCACCCAAGCGCACATGCAAGTGTACATGGTCTTATTACTTAATATATTGGCTTCAAGAAAGCCCAAGTATCAATCTCTCAGGGACTTTTGTTCGCCGCCTATCTAATTTTAGACTAACTAATTGAGAAAAAATAAACAAAAAGTGAGTTTTTAATTTTGTAAATTAAAAATAAAATAAATAATGCGTAAAATAAAATACTTGGGACAATCAGTGGAATAAAAAGCAGGGTTAAAGCACTTCGAACAATCATACTATGTTATTGAATTTCATTCGTCAACTTCCGTATCGTGGTTGTTGATTCGTAGGGTTAACTGCATGATCATGGTTTCCCAACCTCTAATCTTTTAACTAATATGGGCATTACAACTATATCGTTGAGCGGGGATGCAATAATCCAATTAAGTTAATTAAAGCTATCATCCTACGTTTGAATCAAGTAAGGCCTCTAAATACATTCCTATCCTAGACGCTAAGTTCAATTCTTTATTTTATAAAAGAATAAAAACTCAAACTTTGTTTATTCCCATTTTCTATCTCCCTATTCCCTCCCCCGAGATCAAAAGGTCGACAATATATGTATTTTATGGGTGATCAATCCACAAAATAATTAAAACAAGAATAAACAAACAACCAAATATGATAAGCAAAATTAATCAAAATTAATCCAAAACAATCATAATGATGTTCTTGGCTTTAATCGCGGAAAGTGGTTTTAGCCTTGAATGGAAATATTCTTCATCCAATCCCTTGGAATGATGATACAAACCATTAAAAAAAACTAAATTAAAAAATAATAAAACCTAAAAAAAAGTTATGGTAGCCTCTAATGATGTCCCAAGTGATCTAGGGTGTTCCAAGATGTCTGAAGATGTTTAAAACGTTTTTTAGGATGTTATATTCATACTAGACAAGTTATAAACCAAGTTGGATTAGGTTTACACGCTGTTTTCCTTCATCTAGGCAAAATTTTCTCTATTTTGGAGTTCCCTGTGTCGCTCTGACATGCTAATTCACAATTGTCAAAAAATCTGTCAAATTTCAGTAGCTAGTCGCTATTTCAACGCGTCACGGAGACTCCTTAAACACCATTATAAGATACACGCACCTATGGGTAGAAAAGTTGGGCCTCTTATGAATAATGCAATTTATAATTAATGGGTACAAGAATCAAATTACGCTCACTCTTACAAATAATTCACAAGTTACCATAATGAACCATAGGCTTTCCTTTAGTGTAATGCTCCACTAATATCGGAATGATGAACTTAGGATCAATTAGGACTTTTTCGAGTTGAAATGTAGGATAAGGGACGGGTAGGAACTATTTTGGCCAAGAATAGTGACTAACCTCTCTAAGCGCTTTAATACACTACATTATACATTTAAAACCAAACTTCAACAACCAAATTACACCACTTTTGACTACCCATCTCTTTTATTTTTGCCCCATCTCTTTTAAGTATTTTCACGAACACTTAGTGGACACATAGTTTACTACCGCAAGAATCAATTTTTCTCTTTTTTCTCACAATTATGGCAATATTTTTATCATAATTTACATCACACCAATCCACTACAAATCAATTATAAACACCAATAACTATTACCTTGGGGCATTAATTTCACCTTTTCTTCTTCGATTTCTCAAACTCCTTACTAATTCAATTTTTCTTAATTAAAGCTGTTAGAAGACTTTTGGATCAAATTATGGTCTATTAAAGAAGGGATTAGGCTACATATGAGGCTACCAAAGAAAAGGCTAAAGGATCAATGGGTTTTAACTAGGATAACGCACAAGGGTAGGTAAAAAAAAAAGGTAAGAAAATAAGCTATCAAAGAAATGCTTATATCATCTCATAAACCCGCATTCTTTATTTCGCTTCACACCCACACCGGGTAAGTTCTAGACATTCCATGCAACAAGAAATATACAAAACAAAAACCTTACATACACATGGCACATGCTCAAATCAATAGGATCATCATAGACTCCTAACCAAATAATAGCATAAATTCAAATTTAAGCCACCAAGTACAAGAGTCATAATCTTGAGCCTAGGAGTATCAAGAATAACAATTCACATCAATTAACATTCTTCTATCAAACAAACCCACTTGCATCATGTTATCAAAAATAGCACCAACAAGAATATCTCACTTATTTCTAACCTAAAAACTTTTAAAATTGAGTCAAAATTTGGCAATTTCCCCACCCCACACTTAAAAATCTACTTTTTTCCCAAAGTTAATTTAAAAATAAGAGATAGAAATACTCCCAGAGGCCTCTAGGCTTAGCTAGTAGCATCTTTACATAAAGAAGATCCATGGGACCCTACACTCATTCTTTACCATGCTTCAAGATAAAGTATATGGTACTCAGACTTTCCATTAACCTATAACTCAACCAAAAACAAAAACTACGTAAACTAAAAAAAACTAAAAAGAAAACATACCTTAGCTTAGGTTGCCTCCCAAGAAACGCCTAATTTAGTGTCGCAGCACAACCCAATCAACTTTTTCCTCTACCTTGAGGATATGAATTTCACCCCAACATTGCATCCATCTTCTTGCCTCGCTCATAGGGTGGCGGTACAAAGATTAAAGAACCGAGTAATGGAATGTGCCTAATAAACCATTTGATTTTCAAGTGAGGTGTGCTTTTATATTGCTTGTCTGGTGTAAAATAAATAATATAGGATTCTTGTTCCTCATCTTCACACTTTTCCATTATTTCAAATGATTCCACAAACAAGATATTATCTAAACATAATGTAGAAAAGTGCTTCGAATGCGGTCCAACCAATCCTACATCAAAATTTACACAATCTACTACACACTCACTTTTATTCGCCTCTCAATTTCAATCTCAAGATCAAGATAACAATTCAGTAGCTGCGATTCTTGTGTTTTCTCCACACATTGGCTAATATCCTCCCAATATATTTCTTTGCTTAGCCACTGTAGATATAGTGGAAGTGGCTCCATCATAATTTCCATAATATCAGTTTTCGAGTACTCAGACTTCCTCGAATTATCCGCATCATATTGTGAAGGTTCCGTCCACGCACTTTCATAAAATTCTAGACAATAAGGCACATGGTGGTGTCCTCCACAAAAACAACAAGAATTTCCATCACTTGAAAACCATCTATCCAAGGCTGATATCTCGAAAAGAATGTGAGAAAAATAGAAATAAAAGAAAATAAAAAAAAACTAAACAAAAACTAATTACGACTCAATATAGGAAAACTAAAAATAAGATAGCTGCCTAATAACAAGTCCCCGGCAACGGCACCAAAAACTTGACAGCGCACATGCAAGTGTACGTGGTCTTATCAAGTAATATAATGGATTCAAGAAACCCCAAGTATCGATCTCTCAGGTACTTGTGTTCGCCGCCTATATAATTTTAGTCTAACTAATTGAGAAAAAATCAACAAAAAAAGAGTTTGTAATTTTGTAAATAAAAAATAAAATAAATAATGTGTAAACTAAAATACTTGGGACAATCAATGGAAGAAAATCTAGGGTTAAAGCACTTCGAACAATCATACTATGTTAATGAATTTCATTCGTCAACTTGCTTACCGTGGTTGTTGATTCGTAGGGTTAATTGCATGATCATGGTTTCCCAACCTCTAATCTTTTACCTAATATGGACATTACAACTACATCGTTGAGCGGGGATGCAATAATCCAATTAAGTTAATTAAAGCTATCATCCTACATTTGAATCAAGTAAGGCATCTAAATATATCCCTGTCCTAGATGCTAAGTTCAATTCTTTATTTTTTAAAAGAATAAAAACCCAAACTTTGTACAAACCATATATAAAAAACTAAATTAACGAATAATAAAAACTAAAAAGAAGTTGTGGTAGCCTCCAATGATGTCCCAAGTGATCTAGGGTGTTCCAAGATGTTTAAAACGTTTTTTAGGACGTTATATTTATAGTATACAAGTTATAAACCAAGTTAGATTAGGTTTACACGCTGTTATAGTATACATCCCGCGTCACGCTTACATGCTAATTCATAATTGTCAAAAAATATGTTAAATTCCAGTAGCTAGTAGCGATTTTAACACATCACGGAGCCTCCTTAAACCCCATTATAATCTACATGCGCCTATGGGTAGAAAAGTTGGCCTCTTATGAATATAGTGATGTTTTGAACTCATCCATTGGACTCTCCTATACTCGTAATGCGACCCTTACATTTCAGGGGTCAAAATTATGTCCAGCTTATGTCTTGTGCTTTCGTCGACCCATTCCAAGAACTTGATTTGAAGCTTGTATATCCTTCATATATCATCATAATCCATTCACCAAGCATCCTAAAGCATTAAACACATCAATTAAGATATTAAAACAACACAACATCCTCATCAATGAACTAGAAACACGAGCTAAGCATAGGCTAAATTCACATTAAGCTTTAACTCATTGTTTTGACTCTTTTCTTGATCCAATTTAAGTTGTTTTACATATAAATACATAATAACAACCTTAGTAACTCATTAAAACACATTATAACCCAACACAAGAGACTAGAAAACACCTAGCTCAAGCTAGTTACTCTAGTTTAGTTTGTTGACTTCTAAATGCTCAAATTGAATCAAAACTCATGTGAAACCACCATTAAACATTATAAACACATACTTGGACACATAAATGCTCATTTATATCATTATCAACACCTATAACATAAGAATCATCCTCAAAACAAGGCTAAAAAGGCTAGAATAGTAATGCTAGAATGCATAAATACACCTAACATCAGTATGATTTAACAAAAATATATAAACGCACTTCCCTTTAATAAAGTCATAAAACAAAGACGTTAACAAAACACATACCTCAAGCACGATTTTACAAAATGGGGAATAAGAATGGGTATTTTGATTTTATGTCCTCCTTGGTCTCCCAAGATGCCTACCTCATTCCAAAAAAGGCATATAGTAAAATGCACCTATCACCACCCTTTAAGCAATGATCGCAATTATACCATCTCAGTATCCTAATTCCTTCGCGAAATACATAACTGCGAGGGCCTAAGAATAACCGCATATTCCTCCTATATTAAGGCCTAATGAAAGTTAAAGGGGTTAGCATAAGCTATGGGACCCTATTCTTTATATCCCACCAATAATGTCATTCCATCTTATCATTATAATCAAACCTTATGTTTCAAATCAAGGGGTACTAGCTGCATAACACCAGGGTTTTGTGTATCTATCAATCATCACATCCAAGCCTATCTTTACCATACCCTCTTAATAGATCTCCCCACCGAAACTAGCAGCCTCAAACTCCATCACAAAGGTTCTCACCATGTCTACCCTTCTTAACTATCACCTAACCCAAGTTATTCTTACTCTTTTATCTCCACCTATAACCTTATCCTGAGTAGTCACCCTCAAAATTTCACAATAAAGAACATTCACTCCCTTGTCTAAAATTGTACTATGCTTCTATAGCCACTACCATCCAAACCTAAAGAGGATCACTAAAGCACTAGAGTACACACTTCAAGGATGAGTGGGTTACTTCTCATTTATGAATCCTATCAGTCACACTACCCAAGGTGAGACCCATGAAAAGAGACACATACAATAGACATAGAATATTTCATATCATCCTAGATCATAGGTAGAGAGTGGTCTGAGCATAAATATAACCTATCCAGACCTTCTCGGACTTGGCACAAAGAAAACACAAGTGTATACATCAGGGGGCCCATAACATAAGGCTAAGAGTTATATAGCCAAGAAATACGACAGGTACTGCCGCTTGAAACCATTGTCCTTTATTCTAAGGACTGAGAATGGTTGTGAGCTTCGGTACATAGAATCACTTTGGGCTAGGACAAGACATAAAATAAATTGACAATGATTAAAATGCATAGTCCTTTAGAGATAAACCTTAAGTGTGTCATGAGCCCATGGATCACGAGCGCCATAGCATAGAGCTCGAATACATGGAAACTTTGATTTCTAAGAACCATTACATACGCGGCATAGAGAATGCAGACTTTAAGTGCAGACAGAATTTGATTAAGTATAACATTAGTAGTAGGTCCTCTTAACTAGGGTAGGAGGGAATTTCTAGAATAGGATTGATTTACCTTCGTCCATTCCTCAAAGCTCACCGCCAAGAGAAAATTGAAGGTCAGCCTTAATTTACTATCTCAATAAGCCTATAAACACAACACTCCACTATAAAGGTGTATTGCCATGGATATGTACTAGGGACACTTAGCTCTCTTATACTTAAAACCTTATCTATCTAGATGCTACCTAGGGTTTAGCATATTCTTACAAACACCATGCCCTAACCCATTCAATGACTTAGACATCAATGCTTCAGTGAAACCCAGACCTCCGGCCTATATATCACAACTTTCCTATTAAAGTATCCCCTAAGTCATCGACCTCATCTTTTCCGCCCACCCCATCAACCCTACCAAATTTTCTCCTAGAAATCTCGCATCGCTATCCTCGAGATAACATATTACTTTCACCAAAATCCACATCTAAGGTTCAAACTTAGTGTCTAGAATGACCATCATGAACCACTAAATCCCAAAAAGTCCACCCAATAGAGAGGCCACCCTAAAATCCCTATGACATTGCCAATAGTCTATACCTCTATGAAGAATCATATATTTCTTACACACAAAAAATACAAGAACACTTTCCGGAGAAATACTAGGCTGGATAAAACCTTATCAAAAGGATCCTTCAATAGTTCCTTAAGCTCTTTCAACTTAACTAGAATCATTCTATAATGAGGGAGAAATAGGGAAAGGATAAGTTTTCGAAAGAAGAGCAATCCAAAACCAATTTCCCCATCAAGAGGGATACCAGGAAGGTCACCAGGAAAACCTCCACAAATTCACTAACCACGGGAACGAACTGTAATGAAGGACTTTCTAAGTTAGAATCTGTAACTTTGAACAAATGGTAAAGACACCCATTGGAAATTAATTTTCGTGTTCTAAGATACGATCTGAACCTTCCCTTAGGCACTAGGGAACTCTCTTCCCATTTCCAAACCGACATTTTAAGGAATTTAAATAGGACCTTATGGCTCCATAAAACTAAAAAGGCATAGCACAAATGTAACCAATCCATCTGCAAAATGACATCAAGATCAACCATATCTGATTTAATCAAATCCGCCAAAGTTTCCCTACCATCAATAGATACAACATAACCTCTATAGACTCTAATAGCCACCATAGAGTATCCCAGGAGGGTATAAACATAAAAGGAGGTCTGAAGTACATCCGACATCAAAACTAAAATAAATATCCACATATGGGGTCACATAAGAAAGAGTTGACCCTCGAATCAAGTAAAGAGCACACACTACGGGGGAAGAGTTTTGACATACCACTAATGATATAAGGAGATTCCATGGGCTTATGAAGGATAAAGAGAACATAGAGCTAGTATCGGCTAGTGCTGGAGACAGAAGCAACACCCCTTAGTACGGGAGCTAGGGAAGTGGAAACCAAAATTCTATTTTCCTCAGTGGCAACCCTTGTGGGACATTCCCACTACATATAACCCAACTGACCATAACTAAAACACTGATACCTCCCTTTATAATAATAACCATAGTTCAACAGACCATATAAATGATAGGGAGGATAGGGTGGGGATGGCCGAGCTCCACTAGTCTGAAAATGATGTTCACCAGAAGACTAAGGATAAGGAGTACTGATAGTTACATGGGAACTCCCCCAATTTTTTTGCTCAGACCACTGTCCACCATCTCTACCACTATTTCTTTGGCACCTCCCCCACTCTGAATATTAGGACTTCTTGCTCTGCCGATTTCTCATCATTTCCTGATCTCTTCTCATACTAATAGGACCAAACTGGCGTGACAAAGAGGGCACTATCTGGATTAAGAGATGAATAGAACATTGAAACTTGGCATTTCCAAAATCTCCTCGAGGTAACTGAGAATGAGCATCACCTTACAGAGTAGGGCCAGTGGAGACCAGTGGAAATCTATAGGGGAAATCAAAAGCAACGACCGTTGACCGAGTTTGTACCCCAGAAGTTGGACAAGTTTGGTCCACTTTGTCCTTAAGTGGAACATATTATTTTATATGATCTTCAAATCATCTGGGAGGAAAGACCTAAAAAGTGGATTAATGGAAATTAGAAGGGAGCTTGGCTTCCTAGACTCTACAGCCCGAAAATAAAAAAATAAGAAATAGAAACATTCCTAAATCCCTCGTAGCCTCTCCCTTATAAGTATGGAGCGCTACACGCCCATAAAAGAGACTCTACTTGACATGTCTTTGACACGACCTGAACCAGGGCCTTATCGTAATATGCATCCTAAGTCCAACCAAGATCAGGGACCACCCCCGTTACACAACCCAACCTCCAAATACATATATCCTAAGTTAGTGAATTCCAAACGTATAACAAGATAGTATTTATTAAAATTCTAGAATCTGGGATAGGTCTATAATTGTGACCAACCCAAGCAAAGTCCAATCATCCAATACCAACCAACAACCATAACCAAGCCAATATAAAAACAAAGTTCATATCTATAACATAACATAAAAGGATGGAACAGTCATAAATTCAATCCAACAGTATTAGCCCCAATACCAATGCCAATACTAAGGCTGACACCAATACTGATACTGCCCATTCTAACCTATATAGTTATACAAAGCCTCTAAACTAAGTAAAAACAATATTCGATTGGGACATGCCCCCGATCATAGCCAAAACGAATAT
Source organism: Capsicum baccatum var. pendulum (assembly GCA_030864225.1). NCBI lineage: Eukaryota > Viridiplantae > Streptophyta > Magnoliopsida > Solanales > Solanaceae > Capsicum > Capsicum baccatum. The sequence continues at coordinate 229,718,774 of CM061558.1, read as the reverse complement.
CCATAAAATGAGCAAAGTATGTAAAGACATCCACGATTTGAAATCTAATAGTTGAATCTCAAATCCAATCACTAAGTAGGATGAGTAGAATGGTTGGTTCCTGCATCGTGTGGGGATATAGCTTTCCTAAGAAAGGTTAGCGGGTGAACGCTAGCAAGTACTCAGGATAATGATAAAAAAGTTCCAACCTTTAAAAAAAAGTAAACCAACCATATGCATTCACAACCATATATACATATATCTATATAACCATAATGGGAAGAGGTAACCGAGTTTAGCATGCATTTATAACCATTAACCTGAGAATGTGTATCTTAATAGTCATAATCCACCCATGGCTATATGGTTCCAGTGTCTTCCCCTGGACAGGCCCTAAAGCTTTTAGCCGCATGAACCAAAGATACCATAGGAGTAGGGGATTATCATGTACCCTTCGCTCTCCATGATACATATATACAAGTGTTAGGGGATTCCCGTGTACCCTCTTAAGTATAGGGTCGCTATGCCCAATACTCATGTCGACAAACATGAGTTTCCAGTGTGCGTCCTTTGGACTCACACCTTTATGGTTAGCTATCACACCCCGCCATTATTGCCCAATTAAAACCATTGCTTCACAATTAAACCACCATTCCATTTATTATTAACCAAGGCTATCATTAGTAGTATCATCATACCGACTATAGCTTGCAAACAATGTCTTTATCCAACCTTTTATGAGTTAAGGATTCCTATGTACCCATAGATTACATTATCGAGTTGACTTGGAGTATTCCCATGTACCCCACAAGCGTACCATTATTAAGTTTTCTTGGCGGATTCCATTGTACCCCAGAAGGATATTTAATTAACCATAACCATGACTACCAAACCTTACCAATTATGCCATTTATGTTTCCATTACCAAGTTCTACCATGCAATAGTTCCATTAAAAGACCAACAATATAGTTAAAGCATTCTCACAAGCATTTTATCAAACATGTTAAGGGAATAATGTTTCCAAAACCGATTACCAATTAACCATTCATATGTAACCAATTTCCCAAACAACTATTAAAGCATGTAAATCCATAATTAAAACATAGGAAAACCATAACCAATCATTTATAACCAAACCCCCAACACATGATTGAAAATCAAAAACCATACAACAATTATGCTATGAAAACAATTCATAAAATATGCCTTTAGTTGGAACTAACAATGAGGGAGAAGTATCTTTCCTTAAATTGCAAAGATGATGGAGAGAAATAACCCATACAAGCCCCAAACTGATCCTCTAGAAGAAACCCTAGCCTTCCTTTACCCAAGAGCCTTATAGAGAATTTGAAAGAGTCCATAAGTTTTTAAGATTAGAATATTAGGGTAAATGATGTCCCAAAAAAGCTATAAGTCATGGAGCCTTAAGAGGTTAAGTGGGGAAATGTCCAGATTACTCCCACTTAAACTGTATAAAAATCCCACAAGAGGGTACGACCACCACATACCAATTGTACCCCACCATACGAGTGGTACCCACCACTAGTACCCTAGGCCTCCCCTTGTACGCCAACACTGTCCAACATACGACCATCCAAGCCAAGTCATATCCAATCATAAGACCTGTACCCTTGACCAGTACCCACCACAAAATAGAAATCAAAGTATATTTGGAAACTGTTGGTATGACTCGTACCCTATGTTACGGCTTATGGTGAGCCACTCATACTCAGATCCAATTTAAGTTATCAAGTTTCAAATTAAGTGATGGAAAAACTAAACCATATGAACCATCACCCACTATATGACTTATACCCATTTAACTCATACCCACACAAGAAACCAATCTACCCTACCATCCAATACTGGCTAACATATGATCAAGTCCATACCAACTGTACACCATCATATGTCTAGTACACCCTAGTCGTATGATGTCCAGAATCCAAAAATCTAGAAAATTTTCTATGGTTCCAAAATCCAGGTTGTTTCAGTCTCCCCCGCTAGGATCATTTATCCCCGAATGACGGGTAGGGTATAGTATTTGTTTTTCCTTGATCTTTGCACCAAGAAGAGATGATTGCACCACTCTTGCACCATCACACTACTATTCTCAGAATCCAAAAGGAAAACTCCAAAAATAACCAAACGATAAATATCCTTTATAAACTCCCACTTCTCTTTCTCCATATGAGCCAAACTTCCCATGGATAACCTGCTAAGAGCATCAGTAACCATATTAGCTTTACCTGGGTAGTAGTAAAGACTTATGTCATAATTCTTGAGAAGATCAAGCCATCTTCTCTGCTTGAGATTCAGCTCCTTCTGAGTAAATACATACTGCAGACTCTTGTGATCCAAGAAGATATCCACATGTACTCCATTCAAATAGTACCGACAAATCATCAATGCAAACACCACTACTAAAAGCTCTAAATCATGAGTAGGATAATTTCTCTTTTTCACCTTTAACTACCTGGGAGCATAGGTTATCACCTTCCCATGTTTCAAAAAAACACAATCAAGTCCAACACGAGATGCATTGCAGTAAACCATAAACCCCTCATTGACTTCAAGCAAAGTTAAAACCAAAGACGAAGTTAGCTTATCCTTAATCTTCTCAAAACTACCTTCACAAGCATCTAACTAAGAAAATTTTACCTCTTTCTAAGTTAACTTGGTCAATTAGGCACCTATTGTCGAGAAACTTTCTACAGACATCTAATAATACTTAGCCAAACCTAAGAAGCTCCAAATATTGGTTGGAGTCGTAGGTATAAGCCAGTTCGTAAACACAGCCACCTTTTGTGGATCCACCATGATCCCCTCACTACATATAATATATCCTAGAAAAGTGATAGCGTTCAACTAAAATTCACATTTAGAGAATTTAGCATACAACTAATGCTCTTTTAAGGCCAGCAACATCACATGGAGGTGATTGGCATGATCCACCTCACTCTTAGAATATACAAAGATGTTATCAATGAACACAATGACAAAAATATCTAAAAACTGATGGTATACACTGTTCATCAAATCCATAAATGTCTCTAGGGCATTGGTCAAACCAAATGATATCACCAAGATCTCAAAGTGCCCATACCGAGTACGAAAAGTTATATTTGGGATATCCACCTACCAAATCTATTGCTAATGATACCCAGATAGAAGATCTATCTTAGGAAAGAATTTGGCACCCTTCAACTGATCAAATAAGTTATCTATCCTCAAAAAAAGATACTTGTTCTTAACTGTTACCTTATTCAACTGTTGATAGTCAATGCACATTCGAAGGGAACCATACTTCTTATGCACAAATAACATCGGTGCACCCCAAGGGTTCAAACTAGGATAGATGAAACCCTTATCCAAGAGATCTTTAAGTTTATCCTTGAGTTTTCTCAACTCAGCCAGAGCCATTCTATAAAGAGAAATAGATATTGAACGAGTCTCCGAAACCAAATCGATCCCAAACTCAATCTCTCTATCTGGAGGAACACTGGGAAGATCAACCAGAAAGACCTCAAGAAATTTATTCACCACCAGTACTGAATGAAAAGAAGGACCTTCTGAGTTGGAATCTTTAACCCAGGCCAAATGATAGAGACGCCCTTTAGAGATTAAACTCTGAGCTCCAAGATATGAAATTAACCTCCTCTTAAGAGCTAGGAAACCACCTTCCCACTTAATAACCGGTTCACAAGGGAACTTAAAGACAACATTATGAATACGATAATCTAAGGATGCGTAGCACGAATGTTACCATTCCATCCACAGAATAACATCAAAGTCCACCATATCTAATTCATAAAAATCCACAAAAGTCTCCTTACTACCAACAGATACCACACACCCCTATAGACTTTTTTTGCAACCACAGAGTCACCTACCAGGGTAGAAACAAAAAAAGATCTAAAATAACCTCAGGGTCAAAACAAAATACACATCCAAATATGAGGTCACATGAGAGAGAGTGGACCCCGAATCAAGTAAATAATAAACATCACAATAAAAGAGTTGTAACGTACACATCTGATATCAGGCGATGCCTCAGATTTCTGCTGAGTAACAAAAGCATACAACCTATTCTGGCTTATGTCGGTACCAGAAATAGATGCAGAAGCAGCACTCTTTGGTGCAGGAGTAGAAGAAGAGGCGACTGGAACTCTGTTCGATCCCGTAGCTAACTTACCAACCAAACAGTTTCTAAGCATATGGCCTGGTTGACCATATTTGAAACACCTATCCCTCTGGTTATCACAGAATCCCTAATGTAACCGACCACAGAACCTATAAGAAGGACACAATGAAGCCAATTATGCCCTATTTTCTTGAGATTAGACACCTTTTTCCTTGAAGTAGTCACCACCCTACTGACGCCTATCACCCAACTATTTTGAGTAAGGAGCACTAGCTGTGGAGAATCTAAAATTTTTACCCCCATCCCTACCATTTTGTTGTTGACCACCCTGCTCAGAGAATCTAAACTTTTTACCCTGTCTTTAACCTATCTCAGCCTACTTCCTCTTTTTACTATCCACTTATTGCATATGAATAACAAACCTAGAAATATCAATGTCTTAGATCAGAAACACAGTCTTGCTTTCAAACATCAAATCTCGATATAGTCCCAAAGCAAACTTTCTCATCCTGGTCGTATATCAACTACCAATTTTGAGCGTACCTAGACAACTGATGGAATTTCAAGGCATACTCTTTGACCGACATCTTCCCTTACTTCAGATTAACAAACTTCTCTACTTTTGCTTCCTTCAACTCTTGAGGAAAGAAGCAGCTCAAAAATGCATTAGAGAAAGTCTCCCACAAGGATGATTCCTCAACATCACCCTTTGCCCTATCCTATTCCTCGTACTATTGGTATGCCAAATCTTTGAGTTGATAAGCTGCAAACTCTATCCTATCCATATTTATGGCATGCATAATCTTGAAAATCTTTTCAATCTCATCTAGAAAACCTTTAGGATCCTCCTTCACCTTAACACCAATAAATGTTGAAGGACTCATCTTCGTGAACTGGCCATCCCTTATGGCCTTAGACGATGCAATACCATATGCACCACGATCAGCCAAAGAAGCTACCAACTGAGCAATCATATAAATTGATTAATGAAACTCAGCATTTGTCATATTAGCTTGAGGAGCCTGAGGAGGACTAGAAGGAACCTGTGGAACTCAAGAATAATTAGAGACTAGACCCATAGACCGAGTGTGGATCCCCTAAGTAGATTATGTCCCATCAATATCATCCCTAGTTAGGAAAGAAGAGTTTTTGTGAACTTTAAATCATTAAGGTATGATCTAAAAAACGAACAAATGGTATTAAAGAAGATTCCAAGGCTCAAACCCCAAGTTTGAAAATAGAATAAGAAGAGGAGAAACATTTCCTAAATGTCTTTTAACCTCTACCCTATAAGTGTGGCATGCTACACACCCTTAAAAGAGACTCTACTCAACACAACTTTGTGGACTCCCAATTGACCATGAACTTAAAGCTCTGATACCAACTTGACACGACCCAAACTAGGTCCTTGTCGAAATGGGCATCCCAAGTCAAACCAGGATCGGGGACCACCCTGTTACCCAACCCAACCTCTATATATGCATACCTAGAGTCAGGTGAATTCTGATCGTAAAACAAGATAGCATTTATTACAATTCTAGACAGACTCTGGGACAAGTTTATAACTATAACCAACCCAAGAAATTCCAACCATCCAATACCAATCAATAACCGTAACTAAGCCACTATGAAAACTAAATTCATGTCTATAACATAACATAACATAACATAAAAGGATGGAACAATCAGACTCTAAGATAGGTCTATAACCATGACCAACCAAGCAAGTCCAACTATCCAATACCAACTAATAACCATAACCAAGCAAATATGAAAACCAATTTCCTGTCCATAACATAACATAAAAGAATGGAACAATCATAAATTCAGTCCAATGGTATCATCCCCAATACCAATGCCAATACTAAGGATGACACCAATAACAACACTGCACATTCCAACCTATAGTAATTCGACAAAGCCTCTAACAAAAGGAAAAACAACATCCAGTCGGGACATGCCCCCAGCTATAGTCGAAACCAATACCTATAAAATGACCAAAGTATGTTAAGACATCCATGATGTGAAATAGAGCCTTTCAAAATATGAAAGATTACCAATTAAATCTAATAGCTGAATCTCGAATCCGACCACTAAGAAGGAGGAGTAAAATGGTCGGTCCCTACATCGCATGGGGATATAGACGCCTAAAGATAGGTTAGCGGGTGAACGCTAGCAAGTACTCAAGATAAGGATAAATTAATGTCAACCTTTAAAACCAAGTAAACCGACTATTTGCATTCACAAACATATATATATACATATATATAACCATGCTGGGAAGAGGGAACCGAGTTTAGCATGCATTTAAAACTATTAACCTGGTATGTGTAGCTTAATCTTCATAATCCACCTGTGGGCTATATGGGTCCAGTATCACCTGGTGTACGGTCCTCGATACATGTAGTCGTATGAACCAGAGATACCATAGGAGTAGGGGATTCTCGTGTACCCTTTGCTCTGCATGATACATATATACAAGTGTTAGGGGATTCCTATGTACCCCTCAAGAAGAGGTTCGTCATGCCCAATCCTCATGTCGGCGAACCTGAGTTTCTAGTTTTCATCATTTAGATTCACACCTTTACGGTTACCTATCACACCCCACCATTATTGCCTAATTAAACCTATTACCATACAGCCAAACCACTATTCCATTTATTATTAACCAAGTCTATCATTAGTGATGTCGTCATACCTATTATAGCTTGCAAGTAATCTTCTTTCCAACCTTATATGAGTAAGGATTCCCATTTACCCATAGATTACACTATAGAGTTGACTTGGAGGATTCTCATGTACCCCACAAGTGTACCATTATTTAGTTTTCTTGGGGTATTCCCTTGTACCCTATAACACCATACCACTCATACCCTATCATACTAGCGGTACACCACTCATACCCTAGGTATCCCTTGGACCCCCAACACTGTCCAGCATACTACCACCAAGCCACAATCATACAAAACCATATAATTAGTACCATGAAACAATACCCTAGGTAGAATCAAAAAGGCTTAACACTATCCAACATACGAGTTAGACTATATGACGTGTACCCTATCTCATGACTCATGGTGAGACACTCGTACTCAGATCCAAGTTAATTTACTAAGTTTTATATCAAATGAAGGAAAATCCAACCCTACAACCCATCACCAACTATACGAATCATACCCATTCCAAAAACTCAACCACCCAACACTAAACAACAAATAACTGGGCGACTTGACCCGTACCCTCATCATACGACTAGTATGGTGAGTCATATGATTCTCAAAAAGTATAAAACCCAAAAATTTTCTAAGTATCAAACCTCAGGGTGTATCAAGAGAACCGTCAAAGGCACAAATGAAGCTTGGGATTTCTTAACAGAAAACCCCCATTATTCTGGGTCCTTGGAATAATTTCAAGGAATTAAATTTTAGTTTAATTTTGTTCGAGGTGGAAGTCAAACTTTTCAAATCGTCATCTCGTTCGCTGCTTCAGAAAAGGGAAACGCTCCTCTCTCTTTTAGTTTGTTGCTATCGTAGTTATTTTTTAGGTCGCATGAAATTTTTTTATTTCTTTAGTGTAGTGGTGAAATAGTGATGTTTGTGTCTTTGTTGTTGTAGTATAGGTCATGTCATTTTTTTCCACAATCAATAAGATTATGTATTTTATTTTCATTGGTACTATCATTATAGTTATGTGTTGGTTTAAGGCCTAAAACTCTTGATGTTTTGCAATGTTGTTTAGATAAGAATGATGGTTTGTTTTGTTTATACAATATCTAGTGGTATATGAGAATTTCTTTCAACTTGAAGATGTTTCTTTTTACTCGTATTAAGCCCTATTTTCCCCTATTTCCTTTGTCAAAGAAATGAACTTGTGAAAAAAGTGTTTTTTCTGTTTGTTTGTTCTTTAAGTATGAGAATGGTATCTATTGTGTGATTTTAGTTTGGTTGAATTAAGGTCTTTTAAAGCGTGGTTTGTCAGATTGCCTAGGTTAAATATTTCCACTTGATAAATTATATTTGAATCGTGGTTTGTCTACTTTTATCATAGTGTTGCTCATGTCTTTATTAGTTTTGTTGGTCATTATCTACCTTTGAATAGTCAGTATTCAGCATGCTATGAGTTTGACGTTGCCTTTGCTTGTTATTTTATCTAAGATGTTTGAGTTAATATATGGATTTATTTAAGTTTTGGCTGTATTTTTTTGAAAAGTTCATGTTCAAGGATAAGAATTCGGGAAGTGTTTGTAAGGTTAATTTTTTATCTCATTGATTTTTCTTTTTCCCAGTTAAGAAGCATAGATTATGTGTGCATACTACTTCTCTGTCTAAAATGCTTATTTGTGTATGTGTTATTTTTGTCTAGTATTAGTTTTGAGTTATAGTTCACGCCCACGCGTGCACACATACATATAATATGGCTAATGAAGATTAGAATTTGACTACCTGTCTTCAATTCTAAGTATACCAAATCTTATTCTTTATTTTTAAACTTTGACTATTGAATTTCATATTCATAAGTGTATCGTAAAAAGCTTTTCTCGACTTATAGATGGTGTTAAATTATGTATGGGCTTTTTTCGTAGATTTAATGTAGTGATGTTTGATTTATGGGACGATAATTAATTCTTATTATTTTGTATGGCATGTGAACTTATTCGAGTCCATATTGGACACTCATTTCAACCTCGCATTTCCCTAGTGAGCTGAAGCCCAATATCATCAATTCGAAACTTTCAAAGTCCAAAAATAGACTAAAAGAATGAAGATCAAGGATGTATACAAAGATATACATGAAATATACATGGCATACAGGTGATATACAAGAAAAGAAGTGCTAATATTCAGCTGAAGGAATCAAAGGATGTGTATACAACTGGTTCTCAGTCATGTATACATAAAATATACATAAAAACACAATGATAAAGGGAGCTGATATAAAGTGGATATACAGCTTGAAAATCCCAAAGCTGGACAGAATTGAAAATGGGTTAAAAGGGGGCTCAATTCTCATCTTTTTGCTTATTTGGTTTTATTTATTTAATTATTTTCTTGTAATTTAATTTAATCTAGATGAATCGTTGGGGATTAAGTTAAAATTAAATTATTTCATCTTATTTTGGTCATGCTATATTGTAATTTCCTCTATTAGGTAAACTTAAGCTCGTTGAATAACTTAGACAATTTTTCATATTCCTTCATAGTTATTAAGTAGCTTAAATCCACGTTTTAGAAGTTGGGTTAATCATTTATCCCAAACTCTTAATCCGGATGAAAGTGTTAAAGTTAGAAATATTTTGAAACCTTGATATTTACTTTATTACTCAGAATAAATTAAATAGAATAGATTCTATTTATTCGAAGTCGGATTTTTAAATAAATTCAAGACTTTTATAAAATAAATTTCAAGATTTTTACAATTAAGAATTTTTCAAAAATTAGCCAAATAAGTTTAATTCGTGGGGAACCACACTTGTAGATTTTTGAAAGTGTCTAACATCTTCTTTCGAATTTACTTGAACTCTTACCTAGACTCTGGTTAATTTTAATAAAGTTTTTATTTAAAAATTTACCTTTGTTAAATGGTTTTCTTAATTTCCTAATGATTAAGTGGTGACTCTAAATTATTTTTAAAAAATAAAATCAATAAGACTTTTTCTTCGTCACAAAGTTATGAAACGTTATTTACTTTTCAAAAATGAATCGTAACAATATGTATGTCTTGATTTGCTTCTAAAGTAGAAATATCTTGAAATAAGTTATAAGATATCATAATTTGATAGAACTAAGGCACGATTATATTCTATTCTCGGGGAATGAAAATGTACCCCTGATTATGTTGGCATCACAACTCATCTCCAGAAAAGGTAGAATAATTGAGAGGAGTTATTCTAAAATTTACTTCTGAAGTAGTAAATTCAAAAAATTATTCATGTTATAGTAAATCTTAAATTTACTGAAGCAAAAATCATATATCATAGTAAACTAGAAGTTTACTAGTACAAACAAGTTTATAAGCTGACATGAGCGATTATGACATCCCGAAGATGTGCATATTGACTGTTATACATGTAATGAAAACTTAAGAGATTCTTCTAGAATTATTCATGTTGTTTGTCCTCGTGATAAATTGGTTGGATTAATTAATGTTAGAATTGAATCTCTTCGATCTGGAAAGTATAAAAGGTGAATATGGGCCCGTTCACCTATCATGTGATATATATTAAGATGCATCGATATAAGATGATCACATGTGCGTTTCTTGTCAAACTACAGTTTGACATCCATAAATTTATTTTCTCAATATAAATAGAGTTAAGAGCATAATTTTTAGATTGACAAATACTGAAGTTGGTTTGGCATTTAATGCCTTCAGAAAATTAGCTAAATCATTACTTATGAGAATAAATCTTCATGTGTTGGTCTGAAAAATGATATATTTTATGTAAAGTTACTTGTATGCAACAAACCAATAAATTATGATTAATTCTCTCTCAAAGTTGGTTTTGGGTCAGGAACCATATATTTTTCATCTAATAATTTTGATGTAAGGTATACAATTATTAGATATACCATAATTCACAAATATAAATTCATCAAATAATATGGAGGATGTATTTTAGTTTTCTAAACATAAGAGGGAGTTATAAACAACTATGAAGAATGTTAGGAACTATCATCAGATCCCTATTCAAAAGATAATTCATGTCCAATGCCAGAAGCATTTGCTGACTCAAATTTAATCTCATATTTATGCTACAAGTTCTTCTATTGTGTGTCTCTAAAGGACGAAGTGTACTCATACGTAACGCATGGTACACCAATCGTGTATTGACTTGATTTTTTTGTGATTTTTGTAAAGTATTCATTTCTATGTAATTTGATTATTCTAGCCCCCCTACCCTTGATTGTTTTATGGTATTTATGGAGTGTGGGGATGATTGGCATAATTCACAATGTATTTTGACATAATTTATGTGAAATTGAGGTTCTTGGTGGCTTTGAGAGCCTTATAGTTGACTTCAATCAACATTTATTAATTTTTGCATCGAATGGCAAAACGAACTGCGCTAGCAGATCCAAAATATCAATTTTAGGTTGGTAACATGGTTGGTGTGGCTTTATAACTTTTGAATCTTATTCTGACCCTCAATTTGAAAAGTTGTAAAATTGAATTTCGAGAACCAACTTTGTGAAAATGATATTTTTTTTAAAAATTTGATATCGCCATTGAGTTCAGATTATTGAATTTGATAGGGTAGAATATTTTATTTGCATTCACGGGATTTCAAATGAATTTTGAGTGATCTGCGAAGACTTGGACCCTATATATACCCATGTTTTGCCTTTTTCCCCCATTTTGAGACTTGGAGCTTACGATTTCACACTTTTTTGCAATTTCTTCCTTTTCTAAGTTTGGGTAAGCTACTAAACACCTATTTCAACTACTTTACTCTAATTTTATCATCGAATTCTTATTTTAACGCGGATTATAGTAGAAAATTAGTAATTTTTGCCCGGAAGGCCTAAAACTTGTATTTCTTTGATTCAAACACTGTTTTCAAACTATTTTGACTTGGGAAAGTTTCTAATCTTATAATTATCAGCTTTCTTTTAATTTCATCTTCAAAACAACTTTAAATTCTTAATTTCAAAAAGATTTTTTGGGGATTTTGCCAGTAAAGCTTAAACATAATTTTTCTTCAATTTTGACCTTATTTTAAACTCATTTTCGCTTGAGTTTTTAGATATAGAGTCTAAAAAATAATCAGAACATGTTTCAAAGATAAAATTATGATTTTTCCTTTATTTTAATAACCCATTTTGGGGATATGTTTTGATCCAGACTTGAAAATAGGCAATATGGGTACCGTTGGCTTTCTTTTGACTCATAGATTCTATGTTTCTATATTTTAGTTGATTTTACATCCATTAGGAAGGAGTGAGGCTTCAGAGTGAAGGCTTGCATACTGGTTTTCATAATTCATGGTAGGTATGACTGAACTTTCTTCTAATTGGGTTGGGTAGTGAATGTTGATAGAAAATCATGTTAAGGGTGCGGGAACTAATCATGAAAATAGATTTATTATCATGTTCTGCCCGTGTGGGTCTTATATAATGATGTTATTTGATAGTCTTGGTATACTATTTGTTATGTGTGATCGTGTTGGGTACTATATGATATTTTTGGCCTTGTGTACATGAAACTAGTTGTTTATTGATTGATAAAAAACCTAAAGGGGTAGCAATGGTGTATTTTTATACGTTTCATTCTGTTGGCATACGATTTATGTGAAATTCATGGATGGTTAGAAACATTGAGTGGATTATTGGCTCACTTGGTTGGACATGGAAATACTCATTTGGGTTAGTTGTGAGAATTACATCCTTATATCATATATATTCATGAAACATTGGTACCATCATGGAAATTTTCAAAATATTAGAAACACAAGCTTTTTCTGATAGAAAATGTGATATCCTTAAAACCCTTTATCGAAGGATATGTCAGAGAGGAGATATGGGTATGGATTAAATATGGATTATATATGGGTTGTCGAACCCCCATGGATCCTATGTCGGGAAACTTTAGATCCATAGGATTATGCGGAGGTTGTGCGACAACCTCATGCATCATATCATCATTATCATCATTGCCATGATCATCATCATCATCTTTATTGTAACGTTGTGCCATTATTTTTGTTGTATTATCTCTCTTGATTTGTACTTGTTTATGTTTAATCCCTTCCATAGCACTTGTATGTGTGATATTGGTTTACTTGTATTCCTTCTTTATATTTGCTATGTATGTGAATATTATAGAACTGTTAGTGGAATTAGTATGGCTATAATTGTTGGACATTTTCTGATTACAGGTGACGTGCCCTTAGTATATATTTTGTATGCACTATTTTCTACTTTGCCCATGGCCTATGATACCTACCATGTATAAGTGGATCATACTCACCCCTATTGCACCTTTTTGGAACAGATCCTAGTTTAAGTACGTCCTATGGTAGTTGATTTGGGCTACCTTTGGAGGTATTAGAGGGAGCAGTCTGATTATTTCTTCCGTAGTTGACTACTACCTTTATTTTGTAGACTATAACTTTATTTTCATTCAGAGACAAAGTTTTCAGATTTTGGATATCTTATGTATTTGGTCGCAAGTTGTACTTGTGATTTCTTACACTGTGACAACAGTTTTGGGGATTATGGTCTTTTTGGTTATGTCTTTTTTCTTTATTATATCATGTAGTTCGGCTTCAAGCCTAACTTGGCTTATTGCTATTATTTTTTTATTTGTATTAGTTTGTGTGATAGGCTTACTTGTCAAATTTCGTCGTGACAAATGCCATCATAACCTTTGAATTTTTGGGTCATGACAAATTGGTATAAGAGCAGCTAGGTTCATAGGTCTCAATATTTTAAAAATAGGATGTCTAATAGAGTCTCATGGATCGATACATAGACGTTTGTATCTATCTTCGTGAGGCTATAAGATGTTTCAGGAAATTTCCCTCATTTTGTTCCTTATAGTGTGGATTTCCTTCATACCTTGTATTATAAGTCATATTTCACTCTTTTTGGTGTAGATGGTGATGAAAAAATCTTTTGAGGTTAGAGAAATAGAGCCTATATCCGAGGAGAAAGCCCAGTCTAGAGTGCGAGTTATAAGTCCTGGATGAGCTCGAGATAGTGGATGGCCATATAGATCTGCTCTTTCTAGGAGTAGTTCTAAGGGACTCTTCCCTAAACCTCATGTTGAGTGTATTGGAGATGTAGGTCCTACTTTAGTTCTATTGAGTTCTTCTCCCCAGTCTTGGAGTGGTTGTTGATTCACTTGTTGCACATTTGGAGGGTGCTCCTTTGAGTGCATCTGGTGTTCCCTCAGCACTGAGTATTGCACCTCTTTCTGTGCTAGAATTTTCTTATGGTGTTCGTCCAGCCCCGAGTATAGATAATTCGACGGTACCTATTTTTATTTTCAGTACTTTATAGGCTCCGAGTGTTATTCCTCCTTCAGTACCTGCATCTGAGTATGGTATTTTGAGATTAGGAGTTCAACCTTCATCATTGTTACCTCCCCAGGTAGGATCTCATCCTGCCAGATTCACCATCTTTTCTCTTATTATGAGTATAGTTATGTCTTTTGAGAATTAGAAGAGGTTTAAGAGATTCACTTATTTGGATACTCCTAGGTTCAGTGATGTCATGGGTGAGGATGCCTATGAGTTCTTGATTGTCTATCATGAGTTTCATAGCCTGGGTTTGCTTAAGTAGCATAGTGTTGCATATAATATTTATCAGTTGAGAGATGTCGCTATAGATTGGTGGAGTTCACCTTTTGGTTGTAGACCTCCTAATTCTCTATAAATGTCTTGGGATCAGTTTGTTGAGGCCTTTATGGAGAGGTTCATGTCTTATAGTTTGAGGGATCTAATAAAGATGAGTTTGATTATCTGGAGGAGGGCTCCATGACTATGGTAGAGTATGAGGCAAGCTTCCATGCTTTGTCTAGGTATTCCTATGCCAACACTGCCACCGAATTTGAGAAAATTTAAATGTTTGTGAAGGGGTTTGATGTTTTTCTTCAGTTATCTACATGTCAAGTAGTAGTATTTGAAGTATCATTTTTAGAGTGTAGTGGACCATGCTAAGATGACTGGGGGTATTCTTCGAGCATCTGAGGGAGGCTCCAAAAAGGTGCATTGTATGGGAGATTTTAAAGGTTACACTTCTTGAGGTAGGGATTCTAGAGGTTTTTGTGGATATCATGGTACACCAGTGAAGGAAACCTTGTAGAGCTTAGGTAGTGGGTTTTCTAGTTAAGTAGTTAAGGGTGGATGTTGTGGTCCAGTCATGCCTCATCCTATTGTGTTGGGTTGTAGATCTTGCTATGTGTGTGATGAGATTAGCTATTTAGACAAGGACTGTCTCCATCGCATGTTCAGAGATACTCTTATTTTAGTTGTGAAAGGTAGAGGTACTACCAGAGGTATGCAAGATAGAGGTAGTGATGCCCACAGTGGTGGTCGGGGGGCTACTTAGGCAGTTGGTGATCATGGATAGTGCTATGTTATACCCGCCAGACCAAAGGTAGAGGCTTTTGATGTTATTATAATAGGTATCAACCCAATTTGTTTCAGATATGTATCTGTCTTATTTGCTCTGCGATCGACTTTCTTCTATGTGTCTGCATATTTTATTTTGGATTTTGATTCTATTAGTGAGCCTCTTGACATGCCTATTCATGTATCTACCCTGTAGGAGATTCTTTAGTGGTGGATCGGGTCTACCAATCTTATGTTGTGACTTTTGTTGGGCGTGAAACTTGGATAGATTTGTTTGTCTTATATATGGTTAATTTCTACGTCATTTTGGATATAGATTAGTTGGCACCTTACCATATTGTCCTAGATTGTTATATTAAGACTGTGAATTTAGCTTCATTGAGTGGGCCAAGGATAGCTTGAAAGGGTATTCTTCATTCAGGTCCCAAGAGCGATATATCCTATGTTCAGGCTCGTCTCTTGGTTGAGAGGGGATGTTTGTCCTATTTATCTCATATTCATGATACTAGTGTTGCCTTGCCTCCTTCTTTAGATTTTGTTCGTGTTGTCTGTGATTTCATAAATGTATTCTCTATGGATTTACCTAGTATTCCTCCAGATCATGATATTGATTTTTTTCATTGATGTTGAGCCAGGCACCAAGCCCATCTCTATTCCTCCTTATAGGATGGCCCCAGTCGAGTTGAAGAAATTGAAGGATCGGCTGCAGGATTTATTATATAAGAGATTTATGACCTAGTGTATCACCTTGGGGTATGCCTATTTTGTTTGTAAAGAAAAATGATCGATTTATGCATATGTGTATTGATTATTAACAGTTAAACAAGGTGACGGTTAAGAATCAGTATTCACTTTCTCGTATTGATGATTCGTTCGACCGGCTTCAAGGTGTTTTGGTATTTTGAAGATTGATTTGAGATACCAGTTGAAGATTAGAGCTTCTAATACTTTGAAGATATCTTTTTAGACTCGATAAGGTCATTATGAGTTTTTGGTGATGAACTAGGCATTTCAACTGTAATTAGACTCTTTTCTGATTGTATTTTTAGATGACGTCTTAGATTAATTCAAGAGTGAGGCCGACCATAAAGAGAATTTGCGAATTATGCTTCTGAGATTGAGGAATGATAAGTTGTATGCAAAGTTCTCCAAGTGTGAGTTTTGGTTAGATTCGGTCTCTTTTTTGGGCCATGTGGTGACTAAGGATGGTATTATGGTTGATCAAGCCAAGGTACAGCAGTTCATAATTGGGCTAGGCCTACTTTGCCCACCGAGATTTGGGGCTTTGTTGACTTGGTGGGTTACTATCGATATTTTGTTGAGGTTTTCTCACCTATAGTTGTATCATTGACCAAGTTGACTCAGAAGAAGATTTTTTTTGTGGTCCGATGTTTTTGAGGTGAGCTTCCAAAATCTTAATAATTTGTTGATATTAGCTCGTATCTTGACTTTGCCGAAGGAGAGCGTGGGTTTTACCATATTTTGTTATGCTTTACAAGTTGGGTTAGGTGTTGTTTTGATATAGAAGGGTAAGGTGATTGTGTATGTTTCTTGTCAGTTGAAGCCTCGTGATAAGAATTACCCTACCCATGATTTGGAGTTGTATGCGGTTGTTTTTGCTTTAAAGTTGTGGAGACACTACCAGTATGAAGTCCGTTGTGAGATTTTCTCAGATTATTATAGCCTGCAGTATTTTTTCACCCAGTGAGATCTTAATTGAGGTAGCATTGTTGGCTTGAGTTTCTTAAGGATTATGAATTGACTATTTTCTATCATTTAGGCAAGGCTAATGTGGTTGCGGAAGCCTTGAGCCAAAAATCGACTGGCATGGATAGCTTGGAGCATCTCTTGACTTAGAAGAGGCCATGGGCGTTACAGGCTTAGTCCTTAGCTAAACTTATGGTTAGGCTTGATGTTTCAACACCTGGGCGTGTTTTAGCATTCATGGAGGCTAGGGATTCTTTGATGGAGCAGATTCGAGCTCATTAGTTTGATGATGTAGGATTAAGGTTGATCTAGGATAAAGTGTTGAGTAGTGAGGCTGAGAAAGTCTCAGTTGATTCAGATGGTGTTTTAAGAATTGGAGGCCAAGTTTATGTATCGACAGTTGGTGACTAGATTAGATTGCTTTTGGAGAAGGTTTATTATTTTGGGTATATTCATCTAAGCGTGACCAAGATGTATCATGATTTGAGGTAGCATTTTTGGTTGGGTGGTATGAGGAGAGATATAGCAGATTTTGTAGCTCGTTGTCTAGGTTACCAGTAAATGAAGTCTAGGTAGTTTGCTTCAAAGGTTACCTATTCCCGAGTGGAAATGGGAACAGATCATTATAGACATTATGATTGGATTTCCCGGTACTCTCATGGTTTTGATGTTGCATGGGTCATCGTGGATCGATTGACCAAATATCCTTATTTTATTCTGGTTCAGGTTTCTTTCAGTGCTGAGAGATTGGCCCATACCTATATTCATGAGATTATGTGTCTTCATGGTATGCCAGTTTCTATCATTTCAGATTGAGGTTCAGTGTTCACAACTCAAATTTGGAAGACTTTTTAGGATGAGTTTGGTACTCGGGTTGATCTTAGTATGGCTTTCCACCCTAGACTGATGGTCAATCAGAGTAGGCTATTCAGGTTTTGAAGGATATACTCCGCACTTGTGTGATGGATTTTGGTGGTCAGTGGGAGCAACATTTAGCCTTGGTGGAGTTTGTATATAATAATAGCAATCATTCTAGTATTGATATGGCTCCTTTAGAGGCTTTGTATGATAGGTGATGTCGCTCTTTTGTTGGTTGTTTTAAGGTTTCTGAGATTAGACCTCGAGGTACATACTTGCTTCTGAGTCATTGGATAGAGTTTGGATCATTCATGATAGGCTTGGAGCATCTTAGAGTAGACAGAAGTGCTATCCAGGCCGTAGACTTCGTTCCTTAAGATTTGGAGTTGGTGATCGAGTTTTCCTTTGAGTTTTTCCTAAAAAGGTTATGATGAGGTTTGGGAAGAGGGGCAACCTTATCCCCAGATATATGCCTATTTGAGATTTTTTAGACAGTTGTTAATGCGGCTTATGAGTTGGCCTTTCCCCCTGATTTATGTACTGTTAATCTAATTTTTCATGTTTTAATGCTTCGCCATCACATTTCAGACGAGTCTCAAGTCATTTGTTAGGAGCCAGTTCAGTTAGATGAGAGATTGTATTTGGTGGAAGAGTTTGTCTCCTTCCTGGCTAGAGATGTTACGCGATTGTATTCGAGAGTTATTCCAGTGGTTAAGGTCCAGTGGAAGCACCGACGTATAGATGAGGCTACTTGGGAGGTCGAGTATGCTATGCATTGTTCTTACCCCCCATTTTTTTTTGTTGGTTCAGGTATTTCACTTACTTTTAGTTCGAGGACGAACTAGATTTTTAGTGGAGGATAATGTAACGACCTAATTTTTTGGTGATTTTTTGTGAAATATTCATTTTTGTATGAGTTTTGAAAACCCGTTTTGGGGGCCTGTTTTGACCCTGACTTGAAATTAGTCAATATGGGTATAGTTGTCTTTCTTTTGATGCATAGATTCTATATTTTCATGTTTTTGTTTATTTTGAGTCAGTTAGGAAGGAGTGAGGCTTCTGAGTGAAGGCTTGCAAACTAGTTTTCAGCATTCGAGGTGGTTATGGCTTAACTTTTTTCAAACTGGGTTGGGTAGTGAATGTCGATATAAAATTATGTTAAGGGTATGGGAACAAATCATGAAAATGGATTTATTATCGTGTGGTGCCCGTGCGGGGGCCGATATAATGATGTTATTTTATGGTCTTTGTATACTCTTTGCTATGTGGGGTTCTATATATGATATTGTTGGCCTTGGGTACTGAAATGAGTTGTATATTTATTTATTAAAAAGGCCTAATGGGGTATCAATGGTGTATTTTTACTTGTTTCATTCTGTTGGCATACAGTTTATGTTGAAATTCATAGATGGTTGGAAACATTAAGTGGATTATTGGATCACTTGGTTGGTATATTGGTTGGACGTGGAAATACTCTTTCTAGTTGGTTATGAGTATTACATCTTCATATCATAAACATTCATGAAACATTGGTACCATCGTGGAAATATTGGAAATACTGGATATTTCTAACAGAAAATGTGACATCCTTAAAACCCTCTACCAAAGGATGTGTTGGAGAGGAGATATGGATTGTATACCAGTTGACGAACCCCCTATGCATCCTACATCGGGAAGATTTTGCTCCATAGTTGTATATGAAAGTTGTGCGACAACCTCATGCATCATACCTTCACTATCATCGTTACCATCATCATCATTATCTTCATTGCATTTGTGTTACATCATGCCTTTATTTATGTTGTATTAGCTCTCTTGATGTATACTTGTCTATGTGTAATCCCTTCCTTAGTACTTGTATGTGTGATACTGGTTTACTTGTATTCCTTCCTCGTATTTGCTGTGATATATGTGACTATTATAAAACTGTTAGTGGAAACGGTGTGGGCTACCATTGTGAGACATTTTTTTATTGCAGGTGACATGCCCTTAGTATGTATTTTGTAAGCTTTTTTCTACTTTGCTCAGTCAGCCTATGATACCTACTAAGTACAAGTGGATCGTGCTCAGCCCTACTAAGACTTTTCAGAGCAGATTCTGGTCCAAGTGCACCTTATGGTGGTTGATTCGGGCTACCTTTAGAGCTATTCAAGGTACAAGTTGGATTCATGCTTTCAGAGTTGACTACTACCTTTCTATATTTAGACTATGTCTTTATTAGTATTCAGAGACAAAGTATTTTTGTTTTGGATATCTTATGTATTTTATATTGAATTGTACTAGTGATGTTCTTACACAGTGACACCAGGTTTTTGAATTACGGTACTGTTGGTTATATCTTTCCGCTTTAATATATTCGATGTGGTTCAACTTCATTTTAAAAGCCTTACTTGGGTTATTGCTATTATTTTCCCTTTTGTATCAGTTTGTGAGTAGACACGGCCTGGACGAGGTCCTAGTTGTGTCGGGCCTCTCAAGTTCAACTAGGACCAGAGACCACCTCCAATACCCAACCGTAACTGCCCTACACCCTATGTCGGATGAATTCCAAACATATAACAAGATAAAACAGTAATAATTCAAAGACTTTAAATAAAGTCTAAAAGCATAATCCTATAACCTCAACCAAATGTCCAACCAGTGCCAACCCTAATGTCAATACCAATACCAAGGATGACACTAATACCAACACCACCCATGTCCATAGTAGTCTGACAAAGCCTCTAACCAGAATCAAATAACATCCGATCGGGACATGCCCCCGACCATAGCCAAAACCAAATTACAAGAAATAAAAATAATGAAAAGAAGTCCATAGCATGAAATAGAGTCTTCCGGAGTATGGAAGCTTACCACTTCAGTCTGACTCAAGATGTCCCCGAATTCAAGTCACTGAGCAGGAGGAATAGCAGTATGGCCAGTTTCTGCATCGCATGGGGATACAGCGCCCGAAGTCAGTTAACAGAGTGAACACTAGAATATAAATCAGGGATATATATAAAATAATTTCAATATTCAAAACCAAATCAAGTAACCATATGCAGTCACATATATATATACATATATACCGTACTGGGAAAGGAAATAGGGTTTATTATAAATTAATACCTTAACCAGGGTCGTGTTGCTCTGCCATCCTAAATGTCCACCCACAGCTATATGGCTTCAGCTCCCCCTGCTGAAAGGGACCCAACACTTTTTAGCCGCACGAACCGGAGAAAGAACTGAGATGACTAGTCATCTCCCAAAATATAAAGTGTGACATCATTCACACGGCCACCATGACCAAACCTCACATCAAAAAATGTGAGCTTCCAGTACTGTTCCCCTTGGGACCTCCAACTTCCATAGCTTTTATAGCACAACCCCCTTTAATCCCACATTAAAACCAAGTACACATTCACAATCATTTACCAAGGAGTTTTTTGTTTTGGCATTAACCGTTGGTATCGTTATATGAAAACTAGAGCTGGAAAGTCTATCCTTTTATGGCATACCAAAACCAGAAAACGAAATTGACTCCAAAGTTTCCAATTAAACCAAAACCATGGCCACCAAGGCCTTTCCAAACCATTTAAAACCAAACTAAACCAAATCAATTTAAGTTCCATTACCTTTTATGCAATGCAAGGATATCAAGAATAGTCAAAACTATGTGACAAAATCATTATTATTCGCATTTTAACAAACAGGTTGAGGGAACATAAGTGTCAAAGCCATATCCAATTAACTTGGGGGATCCATAATACCCCGAAATCCATTTACCATAATGTAACACCCCGATTTGCTGAACTGGAATGCTACACGATGCTCATGACCCCGAGGGACCACAAGCTAACCCATGACTGATATTTGTACCTATATACTGCAAATAATGAAATAATAATGCAGAATACATGGAACTGTAAGGCCATAAGGTTTAACTAAATTCAATCATTTGAGCGAAAATACCAAAAATAACTAAATCTGAACGTAAATTTGAACATAAATTTGAAAGTAGATCTGAAAGCCTCTAAACTATATAAATAAGGAGTTGAAGGAACATGTCTCCAACTAACTCTGTAAAAATGAACTGAAGAATAAATAAATGAATCAGATCATATTCTCCTCAAATCAATGAGGACTCACTATGTCTCTGCGACTGGAACGCTACTGCTACTGTTGGGCTGGAGCTCGTGTTTCGGAACCTATGGTGTAACATGAAAAGAAAGCACCATAGCACAAATGCGTCAGTATAACTGGAGTACTGAGTATACGAGGAAGGTAGGTTGAACATAAAGGATTTAATGCATGAACAACACTAACTGACTAATATGAACGTGGGAGTGCAAAAACACATATATAAAAACTGTGACCGTGAATACGTGATAGCATGACTTGGAAGCTAATACATGGTTTACTGATAACTGTCCTGACTGATACTGAAACTGATAACATGGATGACTGTATCAGATAGTCCTGTATATACTAAAATCTGAAGAACTATCTGAGTTCTTTTACTGAGACTGATAATGAAACTGTGGGAAGTAGTGTTTAAATGACATGCCCCATATATGCCATTATGGCTAAGCTGGGGTCCAATCTCTGCCCCAACTGGAGGGGTGTCAATACTGTGCCATGGGTAAGTACATCCTATGACTGACCCTTATCTGGCGGGTACTCAATGAGAACAGTGGGAACCCTAAACTGACGGGTTAAGCCACCTCATCAACCCTAATCTAATGGGTTAAGATGTCTCAACCTACGCTGGCTATGTAGTTCTGGAACACATGGATTACTACTAAGAATCACACCCTGAACTGGCCAGTGAGTTCCCATCCTTGGGTTCACTCGGTGCTAACCTCTACTCCCATCTGGAGGGACTGGACATAAATAACTAACTATGCATGACTTGATCTTACTGAATTCCGTTGACTAGCGGAATATTACTGATATCTGACAACTGACTAAGATCATGAGGTTTTCCTGAGTCACATGACTGACTGAAGTCAATGGAATCATAGCTTGAGTTCGGATATCATGAAACATAACATGGATCTAGGCACACATCTATAGTTTTCGGGTACAAGTACCCCCAGGACTCGATGGAAGGAAACTGACACTCATGACTGACTTGATCATAAGAGTAGAGTCCATAATATATAATATCATAAGTAGGGATCTCATACTATGCATGGTTATCAACAATGTATTGCATAGAAAGGATTTCATATCACATGGAAGTACTTGCACAATCTTAATATCATGTTCGTTGCATAATCATATTGGCAACACATACTAATATCGTGAAAGTTCATGTGGGTTGCATGTTTATCATACATATTGTTCATAAGTAGGATTTGCAAGTAAACATAACATAATCTCATAAGAATAGTTCATGGGTCTTCCAACAACATTTACAAGGCACATTAACAACATAGAAGTCATTGGAACGTAAGGGCATATCATGAATCCTTCACTTAGTCACTATTTAGCCATATTGCATGCTTTCTAGTTCTTTAGGCATTTTATCAAACACCTTACATGCACATCTTAAGCATAGGTGAATTCATCAAATTATACATCATGAACAACCAAATTTACATGTGTCCAACTCATATGATATCATGAATTCACAAAAAAACATATAAAGATTCCATCTTGGGAATCACCCAATATCAACAACATGATCATCAACACCCAACAATATAGAAATCATACTTTATAATGAAAAAGAGGAAAACAATCAAGCATCAACATGGGTATGATCATATCACCACAATCAACCAGGTTTTTGTATTTTAAAGATTGATTCTTGAACTCTATGAACGAATTAAATCCATAGATGAACACTACGCATACCTTAGAAGGAAGATTCTTGATGATTGATGGAGGAATTTCCTTGAAATCGGATCTTCAAGCTTAATTATGCAACCCTAGTTGTTTTTCTCCTTTAATGCTCTTGGATGATGATATTTGAGATGAAAATAGGGTTGTAATATGTTTAGAGGCTATATATTTCATAGGGTTAAGTTTTGGGACGTGTAAGGAGTATTTAAAGACTTAATTACATTTAAAATAACTCAAGACGGAGTGTTTTTGACAGCTGGAATTTACTTAGGCGGCGCCCAAGTGATCGCCTATGCTTGGGTTGGGCGGCGCCTAACCAATCGCCTATGCCTGGGTTAGGCGGCGCCTAACCAATCGCCTATGCTTACTGTCTCTCACGAAAATTGGCATAACGTTTCGCTCGGGTATTGGATTAAGGAAAATTTGGTATTGTTGGAAAGCTAATTAGATTCTTTATAATTTGGTGGGTCTAAATCAACTAAAATACCACATTAAAATTGAGTTATACTTGTTCAAAGATAACCCTTGCAAAATTGAACACTAAAACTTGATGGATTCAAAAACTCTTAGATTGCATTACCTTAAGTGACTCATATGAACATGCTTAATGCATCATAAGCTATCCTATCAGTAGGATATTCATTGTAAGTCATGTACTCAAGTATGAATCACAGGATAGGAGATTTCATACATAGGAATACTTATTCACTTCCTAGCTTAGAAACATGTGGGGTATTACAATATCTCCCCTTTGGGAATATTCGTCCTCGAATGAGAATTTACTAAGAAGAAATACAAGATAATAGAACCTAAACTGAACATGAAGAACTGAAACTTGATCTCATGACTGATATGATAAACATACTGAACTCATGCATATCTGATGCACGGGCAACTGACACATGAATGCATGACTGAGTATGAAATGGTTAATAGGTACCAAGTTTATACTGGAAACATGAACATGAAACTTAATAAGCTTGAGGAGAACTGTTACCTTGGGCTTTATCTAAGTTGGAGGGAAAGGGGTGATAATACTTGGTATGTATATCTACTTCTTCTTTCCAAGTAGCTCCCTCATAAGACTGATTTCGCCAAAGAACTGTGACTAGAGGGACTTCTTTGTTCCTCAATCTACGAGTCTGATAATCTAAGATTTCGACTGGAATCTCTTCATAAGAGAGGCTGTTCTGAATGTCAATGCTCTAAATAGGGACAACAACTACTAGGTCACCTATGCACTTCTTTAGCAACGAAACATGGAAGACTGGATGGACTGAGGCTAGATCTGAAGGCAACTCAAGCTCATAAGCTACCTTGCCGAAACACAAGGTATCTTGAAGGGACCGATATACCGGGGACTGAGTTTCCCTTTTTTGCCGAACCTCTTCACTCCCTTCATGGGAGAGATCTTAAGACAGACATAGTCATTGACCTCGAACTCGAGATCCTTTCTATGAATATCTGCATAGGACTTCTGTTGGCTCTGAGCAGCCCAGAGTCTCTCTCTGATCAACTAAACTTTCTCTAAGGCGTTGAATACTAAGTCAGGACCTATGATTGAGGCCTCACTAACTTCAAACCAACCAATCGGAGATCTACATCTCCTACCATAGAGAGATTCAAATGGAGCCATCTGAATACAAGAATGATAGCTATTGTTGTATGCAAACTCAATTAAAGGCAAGTGGTCGTCCCAACTTCCCATGAAGTCAATTGTACATGCCCTTAGCATATCTTCAAGAGTCTGAATGGTCCCCTCTTCTTGACCATCTGTCTGAGGATGAAATATTGTGCTGAGATGGACTTGGGTACCGAGACCCTTTTGGAATACTTTCCAAAAGTGAGAAGTGAACTGGGTACCTCTATCTAAGATGATAGATAGTGGAACATCGTATAATCTGACTAACTCCCTAATATAGAGTTTGGCATAATCCTCGGCAGAATAAGAAGTACGAACAGGAAGAAAATGAGCTGACTTGGTCATTCTATCTATAATGACCAGACTGAATCATGCTGATGACGAGTTCTAGGCAAACCCGTCATGAAGTCCATTTTAACTTCTTCCCACTCTAAGTAGGAATGGTAAAATCTTGCATGGAACCACTAGGTTTCTGATGCTCTATCTTAACCTGTTGACATATAGAGCACTTACCCATAAACTCTACAACATCTCTCTTCATCCCACTTTACCAATAGATCTCCCGCATGTCCCGGTACATTTTAGTCGCCCCTGGATGGATAAAGTATCGCCCACCATGCGCTTCTACAAGAATTCGTTGCCTCAATTCATCTACACCTGGAACACATAGACGACCCTGACAATGAAGAAAACCATCTCCCCCTTGGGAGAAAACCTCGACTTTCTAATTCTGAACTGACTCTTTAAGCTTGACAAGCAAGAATCCTTGTCTTGTTCCTATTTCACCTCAAAAACTAGAGATGGCTCTGAACTACTATGAACACATACACCACCCTCTGAAGAATCGAATAAGCGATCGCCTAGTCTGGAAAGCTGATGGATCTCCTGAGCCATCTTTCTCTTACTATCCTCAACATGAGAAATACTAACCATGGAGAGTCGATTGAGAGCATCGGCCACAACATTGGCCTTGCCCAGATGATAAAGAACACTCATGTCATAATCCTTCAAGAGCTCTAACCACCTTTTCTGGCGAAGATTGAGATATTTATGGGAAAAGACATATTGGAGGATTTTATGGTCTGTGAAGACATCTACATGAACTCCATAGAGATAATGCCTCCAAATCTTCAAGGCAAAAACTACCACTGCTAACTCAAGATCAGGAGTAGGATAATTCTTCTCATGTTGCTTTAACTGTCGGAGGCGTAGGCTATGAACTTACCATGCTGCATGAGGATACAACCTAAAACCACTCTGGATGCATCTCAATAGACTACAAAACCGTCTGAACCATCTGAAATAGCTAGAACTGGAGCGGAGGTGAGTCGAGTCTTCAACTCTTGAAATCTCTTCTCACATGAATCTGACCACTGAAACTTAATCTTCTTCTGATTCAATCTAGATATAGGAGATGAAATAGAAGAAAATCCCTCATCAAACCATCTATAATAGCCAGCCAAACCCAAGAAACTCCTAATATCTGATGGAGATACGGGTCTGGGCCATTTTCTTACTGCCTTAGTTTTCTGAGGATCTACTCTAATTCCATCACCAGAAATAATATGGCCAAGTAATGCTACTGATCTTATCCAAAATTTGCACTTGCTGAACTTAGCGAATAACTGGTGATCCCTGAGAGTCTGAAGAACAATCCGGAGATGGTCTGCATGATCACGCTTTGTGCAAGAATAGACCAGAATATCATCTATAAAGACTATGACAAACATGTCCAAGTACTTCATAAACACACGGTTCATCAAATCCATAAAATCTGCAGAGGCATTGGTATGACCAAATGACATGAGCAAAAATTCGAATTGACCATACCGAGTATGGAAAGCTGTCTTCAAAATGTCACATTCTCTAACTCTGAGCTGATGATAGCCTGATCTGAGGTCTATCTTGGAGAAGTAACTGGCACCCTGAAGTTGGTCGAATAGATCATCAATCCTAGAAAGAGGATATTTATTCTTGACCATGACCTTGTTGAGTTGACATTAGTCAATACACATCCTTAGAGAACCGTCTTTCTTGTGCACGAATAATACTGGCGCACCCCATGGGGAAATGCTAGGTCTGATGAATCCCTTATCTAAGAGATCCTTCAACTGATCTTTCAGTTCCTTGAGTTTTGCTGGTGTCATTCTGTATGGCAGAATAGAAATAGGTTGAGTATCTGGAAGAAGGTCTATACCGGAGTCTATTTCCCTTTTGGGAGGAATACCTAGAAGATCTTTGGGAAAGACATCTGAGTATTCATTAACAACAGGGACTTTTTCAAGGCTGGGAGATTCAGAACTAGAATCTTTAACATGCACGAGCTGATACACACACCCCTTGGAAATCATTTTCCTTGCCCGAAGGTAGGAAATAAGTTGACCCCTGAACGTAGAAATGCTACCCTTCCACTCTAGGACGAGCTCATTCAGGAACTGAAACTGAACTATCCTATTTCTGTAGTCGACTGTGGCATAGCAGTAATGAAGCCAATCCATGCCAAGAATGACATCAAAATCATTCATCTCTAATTTCACTAAATCTGTTGACGTGGATTTCTGAGATATCATAATTGGGCAGTTGCTGTATACCCGCCTGGCAATGATGGTTTTACCTACTGGGGTAGATACTGAGAAGGGCTCTGCTAGGACTTTGGGACTGATTCTGAAATCGCCTACTATGTATGGAGTAATAAAAGACAAAGATGCACCTAGGTCTAGAAAAGCATAAATATGAACATGGAAAATCTGTAATGTACGAGTAACGACATCAGGAGAATTGTCCTGATCCTGTCGGGACTGAAGAGCATAGAGTCTATTTGGGCGTTGCCCACTAGTAGCACTAGAAATGGCACCCTGCTGATTCGGCTGACTGGACTGAGCTGTAGAATGATTTTGCTGACCTTGAAGACTTGACTGCAGACACTCCCTAATCCTATGGCTTGGCTTGCCACAACCAAAACAGACATCACTACCGACTCTGCAAATTTCCTTATGGTTCTTACCACAAGTCTGACAAAGGAGATTCGTTCGGGAACTGCTAACACTGCCCTGAGATTTAGATCCTGGAGCTTTGTTTCCATTGTTGTCTCTGAACTTCAACACTGGAGCGCTGGAAGAAGAAAGAGCTGGAACGGCTGACTTGGAGCAAAACTATGAACAGCTTTCTCCATCTGAATTGGGGTGAGCAAAGTTGAAATTAACTGACCTTGCTCTCTTGTTCTACCTCTCCCTAGTCTTAAACTTCTGCTCTTCTACTTGCTGGTCATGGGTCATGAGTCTTGCTAAGGTCATATCACTGATTAGCATCGCATACCTATACTCATTTACCATGCTATCGTTAACCCCTGACACAAACTTGCTCATCTTAGCTCTATTATCTGCAACCACATGAGGAGCATACCTGGCTAGCTGAGTAAATCTGAGAGAATACTCCCTAACCATCGTATTCCCCTGCCTGAGGTTGATGAACTCAAGAACTTTGTCTTTCCTTAGCTCTTGGGGAAAGAATCTATTTAAGAATGCTGTGAAAAATTCCTCTCACTCGATGGGGCCTGTATCATCTAACCTCGCAGACTTCCACTATTTGCACCAATCATGAGCAACATCCTGTAACTGGTAGGCGGCTAACTCAGCACTCTCAATAGAAGTAACACCCATGATGTCAATGACCTTATGGACTTGGTCAATGAACTCCTGAGGGTCCTCATCAGAATTAGACCCATGGAAAGATGGAGGGTTCATCCGGGTAAAGTCTCGAACCCTAGGTTATTTGGGAGTGGCCACTAGATTGGCTGGAATGACTGGTGGCCATTCATTCTATACATACATGGACTGAGAAAGTGTGGTAAATGCGGCTCTAAACTCCGCATGGGAAATATGTTTGCCCAAAGGATCTTCAGGCTGAAGAGCTGGATGGTTTTTTCTCTTTTGGGCCATAGTCTGGAATAAGAGAGGAATAGATTAGACTGAGAATTTAACTTGTGATTACGCTCACTAGGATGACATGAAATAATGAAAAAAGGGGACTATTCCTAAAACATCTTATAGCCTCCCGCACATAAACATGGCACGCAACACACCCATGACAAGACTCTACTAGATACGGCTTTTAGACTTCCTAGGACTCTATTGAACTTAGGCTTTGATACCAAGTTTGTAACACCCTGATTTGCTGAACCAGAATGCTATACGGTGCTTATGACTCCGAGGGACCACAAACTAACCCATGACTGATATCTGTACCTATATACTGCAAATCATGAAATAATAATGCAGAATACATGGAACTGTAAGGCCATAAGGTTCAACTAAAATCAGTCATATGGGCGAAAATACCCAAAACAACTCAATCTGAACGTAAATCTGAACATAAATCTGAAAGTAGATCCAAAATCCTCTAAACTGTCTGAATAAGGAGTTGAAGGAATATGTCTCCAACTAACTCCATAAAACTAAACTGAAGAATAAATAAATGAATCAAATCATATTGTCCTCGAATCAATGAGGACTCACTGTGTCTCTACGACTGGAACGCTACTGCTACTATTGGGGTAGAGATCGTGTCTTGGAACCTATGGTGTAACATGAAAAGAAAGCACCATAGCGCAAATGCGTCAGTACAACTGGAGTACTGAGTATACGAGGAAGGTAGGCTAAACATAAAGGGTTTCATGCATGAACAACACTAACTGACTAATATGAACGTGGGAGTGTAAACACACATATATAGTTAGCATGACTTGCAAGCTAATAGTGGTTTACTGATAACTGTCCTGACTGATACTGAAACTAATAACATGGACGACTGTATCTTACAGTCCTATATATACTGAAATCTGAAGAACTATCTAAGCTTTTTGACTGAGACTGATACTGAAACTGTGGGAAGTAGTGTTTAACCGACATGCCCCATTATGCCGTTATGGCTAAGATGGGGTCCAATCTCTGCCCGACTGAAGGGGTGTCAATACTATGCCATGGGTTAGGACAGCCTGTGTGTGACCCTTATTTGGCGGGTACTCAATGAGAATGGTGGGAACCCTAAACTGATGGGTTAAGCCACCTTATAAACCCTAATCTGACGGGTTAAGATATCTCAACCTACGCTAGCTACGTTGTTCTGGAACACAAGGATTGCTACTAAGAATCACACCCTGAACTGGCGGGTGAGTTCCCATCCGTGGGTTCACTCGGTGCTAACCTCTACTCCCATCTGGAGGGATTGGACATAAATAACTAACTATGCATGACTTGATCTTACTGAATTCCGTTGACTAGCGGAATATTACTGATATCTGACAACTGATGATGATAGGCGAATTTACACGCCTAAAGTACTATATTTTACCCATATTTTAGCTAAGTTTTGAGGACAAATTATATAATTCATGCACTTTTAGTCCTTTTTCCAGTAAGTGAGCTAACAAATGTGATTAGCAAGTTTTCAGGTATAAATGATGCAGATTTCAGCATTTTATGGATAACTTGACGCCAAAGAAAGCTTCACAAAAGAAGGAAGGGAAAGCTTGGATGCCAAGGACCAAAAGTGACACATGGAAAACCTGTCCCAGGCAAAAATAGCATTTTTGAAGACTTTGGGGACCAGCAGTAACCTATTAGGATTAGGATAATAATGCAGTAATTTATTAGAATTAGGATAATAATGCAGTAATTTATTAGGATTAGGATAATGATGCAGTAACCCAGTAGGATTGGGTTAAGTAATGCATTAACTTAGTAGGAATAGGATAGGGGTATTATAAATACCCTATTTTGCTAGAGATTTTTAATAATTCTCATTCTACAAAGAGAAGAAATATGTTCATGTGGACGTGATAAACAAGGAAAGCCTAGCAAAGAAAGAACCGTGCATGTTGGCCAAAATCATGGCGTTACAGCTTGATTTCATCTTCCAAGACATAGGAGAATGCAATCTCGATTTAACAAGAGAATTCTATGCCAACTGGTCACCGAAAACCACAGGAAGTGAGGTCAAGATTCGGGGCCAAGTTTTACAACTCAATGCGGATTTCTTCAACTCCTTTCTTGGCTTGCCTGCTGTTGATCTATCACCATTCAAAGAGATGTACAGTAGACCTCCATATAGAGCCATTCAACACACACTCTGTGGAACAAGATCCATGGCACGGTGGAGTAGACACAAAGACACCGGTCGACACAACACCTTCCCATATGCTCCTTTGAATAGAGAAGCAAGAATATGGTTGCGCATAGTCAACTCTTGCCTAATTCCAGGGACTCAATACACAAAGATAACACGAGATAGAGTGTGCTTGGTATATGCATTGATGACGAATGTCCCTATCAATATTGGGGCAATTATTAGATCTATAATGCGGACAGCTAGGCTACACCAGAGGTCCCACTTTAGCTTTGGCAACCTGTTGACTGCAATACTAAGGAAGGAAGACATCGAAGAGGAACCGGCTGATCATAAACTCCCACACAACCCAAAGAAGGTTGACCTCACGAAGGTTAAAGATGCTGAAACTACGCATGGTGTCAACCTTACCACTTCAGAAAGGCATGCTCGGAATGAGAGTTTCTTTCGCCATCTTTATGGCATGACTTGGTTTATAATGATGAGTGGAAGTCGTGTTCCAACTGCTGCAGAGCTCCAACAGCTGGATCATGACTATCCAATGAATGTGCATGCAAGGGAGATATGTGGAGTAGGTACATATTTTGAGGAACCTCTTGATGACGATGTGCCGACCGATGATGATCGACGAATGCCAGACTCCAACGTGGAGGAGAATTCTGATGACGACGACTCCAATGATGATTCCAACGAAGGGGGTATTACCCCAGACATAGAGGAGGAGTCCGACTAACCAGGTTCTTCTTATTTATTTTCCACTGAGGGCAGTGTGTCCCGTCTAAGTGTGGGGTGCTGATATTTGCATGCTATACTTCTCTGTCTGCATTTGCATTTATGTTTGTTTTGATTTTCTTTTGAGTAGTTAATTTTTTTGTTAGTTTTAATAATTCTCATTCTACTTCTTATTCCACAACTTACAACTCGAATTCTAATTCTTCCATTAATTCTACTTTTTATTCTTCTTCTATTCATCTAATCAATTCTTATTTTTCCACAACAAGAGAAACGTTACTTTTCAAGGGAGTTCACACCTAATGCCTACCACACTCTACTACACGAGATCTTCATTGTGGTACAATGATAATGTCTATTGTGATTTCCTTCGCACTCATGGGTAACTAAACTTCTCTGTTGGGGTTATGGAAGCCTTATGAGATACTATCTAGTTCCATGAGTTTGTGAATTCGTGACACGTATACTGCTTATATTATTATTCTCTTGATCTTAATGCAAATTCTTGTGGCTGTAGATGCATAGAATAACGCCAGTATAGCATTAACTTGTTCAAAAGAAAAGTTATATGTCTAGAAAAGAGATAATGTCAAGGTAATAGGGTCCCATCCCCTATTAAAAAGTTAGTGCCGTAACTGGATTAACCTCTTGGAGAGTTCGTACCATTAGATACTCTTTAAGCTCGAAAGAGTTAAAGTGAAATAGTCCTTGTTTAGGTCGAAAGACGCTTTGATTTACCATAGAATACAATTCTCTATAAGCACATGCATGTCTGAATTCCGCATAACTCATAGCCAATAGAGACGTATAACTCATAAGGTGGACATAACCCTAACTCTCAATTCTCATTGTTTAAACATTCTTTCTTTATACTTTGCTATTTTCTGTTTTCATTCTATTATTTTGTTTACATTACTTGCACGTTACAATCCCCCCTTTTACGAGACTTTCACCAAAAGTCTAATAATCTTTGCTTACTTATTGACCGGCTATTCCCTGTGGGATCGATACCCAACCCAGTTGGGTTATACATTTGACAATGACCGCTTTACACTCTTACGAGAGCTGTAGATTGAGCGTTATCAAAAATTGGCGCCGTTGCTGGGGAGTACGAGTGTCAATTAAGTTTGTGATAATTACTAGACCCTTTGGTCAAAGATTCTCGTACTTTTACTTTTAGTTTTTGTTTTTGTTCTCTGCAGGTTTTTATTCAGTGCATGCCCCATACTCGAAGTTCCGGTCAACCGTTATTACCTATCAATCCTGAACAACAACGTATTGGCAGAATGGAGGTACAATTCGAAATTGAAAGGATGGCTTCTCAGAAGGAACAGGCGAGACTAGCTGCTCTAGCCGCTGCTCAAGTACATCAACAGAATATTGATAACCCCGGGCGAGCAATAAATCCTGATAACGAGGACCTAGGTGATGATGAGTTACTAAACCCTAGGCATGCTGCTGAGATTGCAACACCTGCCAACAGAAGAGATCGTCAAGCAAGTTTTTAGGCATGAACGCCGACCTGTACAACCGGCTTTCGACGATGATGATAATGATCTTGATGGAGCCGGAGCCATAGGAGCCATTATTCCTCCACCATTGGCACCCGGAGCCAAGTTCAACATCACAAGCACCATGATTCAGTTATTGCAACTCAAGGGATTATTTGGTGGACTAGCAGGCGATGATTCGAATATGCATCTCATCAACTTTATTTCTACATGCAAGTCGTTTGACAATCCTGGCGTTGGTCAGAATGCAATTCGATTAGGCCTATTTCCATTGTCTCTGTCTGGGGAGGCAACTCTATGGTTGAATGGGCTGACTCCTGATTCTATTACAAATTGGAGGCAATTGAAAGACGCTTTCCTAGAAAGATTCTTTCCGCCATCCAAAAGAGCACAATTGAGAGATGAAATCAGCAACTTTCGGCAGCTTCCAACTGAAGCTCTTCATGAAACATGGGAGAGGTTCAAGACGAAGCTAATGCGTTGCCCAAACCATCATATGACCCATGTCCACCTAATGGAGATACTATATAGATCCTTGAATTCAATAACTAAACCAGTGGTGGATAATACGGCTGGAGGATCTTTTATGGACCTCACCTTTGGTCAGGCAAGCAATATGCTAGACCGGATGACGAAGCAAAGTAGAGCTTGGCATACCAGGGACTCTAAGGTAGCAAGCCCCACTTTATCTATTGGCATGACTGCAGACCAAAGGAGAACAGAAGAAGAACGTGATCAAGATATGGCGCACCTGAAAACACAATGGATCTTCTTACAAAACATCTATTATCAGGAAAGACCAAAAAAGTCAAAGCTGTTGCGTCAAAAGGAAGAGACGAATCTGATTCGGAAGAAGAGGCCAACTACTTAAACAATCAGGGGGGTTTCCGAGGCAATACCCAAGGAAACCAAGGTCGGAACTATTATGAGAAATCTGGAAACAAGGACCAAGGTAGTTGGAAGAACAAGAATGAAAAGAGTGGTTTATATGTTCCCCCAGGAAGACGTGACACCACCATATCTGGTTCCGGAAGCATGGAAGATATGATGGCTAAACTGTTGAAAGGAGTGGAAGCAACCAGTGCAGGAGTAATGAAGGTAATAAATGATTTGTCCTCAATGAAGCAATTGGTTGACTCACATTCCACTTCAATCAAGCAAATAGAGCAGCAATTGAGCCAACTTTCAGCAGCACTCAATCAAAGAAAGGCTGGCACCTTACCTAGCAACACTGTGCAAAATCCAAGGAATGACGGATCATGCATGGATATTACTACCCGAAGTGGTAAGGTGCTGGGAACTTCATCCAAAGGCAAGCAAGTGGTTGACGAGGCAGCAGACATCGATGATAAGGCAAAAGGAGAAGCTACCCACGATGTCCATGACGTCACACCGAGTATGTTGCAGCCTAAAAAGGCTGAAAAACGGAAGCAAGAGGAGAAGAAAGCCGTGGAGAAAACAATTTCTTATCCACCACCACCTTTTCCTCAAAGATTGAAGAAGATTACGGATGATACAAAGTTCAGCAAATTCATGAATATGTTAAAGCAGCTGACCATTAATGTTTCGTTAGTAGAGGCACTAGAACAAATGCCTGGGTATGCAAAATTTATGAAGGATCTTTTAACAAAGAAGCGAGCAACAAGCTATGAGTTGAAGGATACTGTTCATCACTGCAGCGCAATCGCTACCCGATCACTAGTTCAGAAGAAGGCTGACCCTGGTTCTTTCACTATTCCGTGCACGGTTGGATCTATGAATTTTGCTAAGGCATTGTGCGATTTGGGAGCAAGCATCAATTTGATGCCACTATCCGTCTACAGAAAGTTGGGGTTAGGCGATCCGACACCAACCAATATGAGGCTCGTGATGGCTGATAGGTCGGTAAAACGACCTGTGGGTATCTTGAATGATGTGTTGGTGAAGGTTTCTTCATTCATCTTTCCTGCAGACTTCGTGATTCTGGATTGTGAGGTGGATTCTGAAGTTCCCATAATCTTGGGACGTCCTTTCCTTGCAACAGGAAGTGTACTTATTGACATGAGAGCTAATGAGCTTTTATTTCGGTTGAATGACAAAGTGGTCTGTTTTGATATATGTAAAGCAATGAAGCAGCCCAGCGATATGAATGTGTTCTCTGTAGTTGATGTTCATTATGAGGATATGAAAGCATTATCTGTAGCGAAACAGCTTACTGTTGAGCCATTGTCTGCTGCGCTACTGAATGTTGAGCATAAGGATGATGAAGATTATGAAGAAACTCCATGTGATCTAACAGAAATAGGGTCCTATTCTCATACTCCTAAACAGCCGGACCTTGATCTTAAGAATCAACCGTCACCAACAGCGAAGACTTTCATTGAAGAGCCACCAATGCTAGAATCGAAAGAGATCCCCGATTATCTAAGGTATGTGTTCTTGGAAAGTGAAAATATACTTCCAATAAGTATGGTGGTTGATTTAAGTGAACAGGACGTAGAGGCTCTCATCTCTGCTCTGAAAAGATACAAGAGATCCATGGGTTGGACTATTGATGATATAATTGGTATCCCTCCCGGGATAGGCATGCACAAGGGTTATCTCGAAGAAGATTGCATGCCTACAAGTAAGCCTAATTGTCTTCTGAATCCATTCAGAAAATGATCCACCATCTATCTCGATGAATTCTAAGTAATCGAGATAGCTACGTCGTGCTGCGACAATAAATCAAGCGCTTGGTGGGAGGCAACCCATCGTTTTTCATTTTTTTTCTTTCTTTCGTTCTACAAATTGTTTGCTTTTGATAAATAAAAACCCAAAAAGAAGAGTCGTGCCACGACCAAAACAAAGGCACTTGATGGGAGGCAACCCATCGTTCTAATCGTCTTTGTTGTTTCAGAGTAAATGTAGGTGCAAAGAGGTGTAAAACGAGGAGGTCAGTTTCAAATTTTGATTTGGACGTATTGCATGTTAAAGGTGGAAAGTTAGGAATGAAGAAGCAAAAAGCTATGGATTGGGTATTGCTTATGAAAATATAGGCAACGAACAAGGCTAGGCCTATGTAAAACTAGGCCACAAACAAGGCAAGGCCTATACTATGGCCTAAGCTCTCGAAATCTAGTGTGCCATAGCATAGGCGTCGCCCATGCCTAAGTATGCCATAGCATAGGCGCCGCCTATGCCAATGCCGTTTGTCTCTGAATCTCATATGCCATGCAAAAGGCGCCGCCTATGCCTAAGAATTCCATGGCATAGGCGCCGCCTATGCTCAACAATACTTTGCAAAAGGCGTCGCCTATGCCAAGCATAGGCAAAGAAAAGGCGCCGCCTATGGTCACTTTTGGTCTCCAAATCCGATTTTAAATGGGTCAAAACTCGACTCAAGCTTGTCCTATAAGTAAGAGACTTAGTCTTAGACCAAAAACACATTGCAAACCTAGCATAAGCGCCGCCTACCTCTCCAAATCCTCTCAAAAAAATTTCCTTTTGCTCTTTTACTTTGCAAGAACATCATCCGAGGTCATCAACCAAGTAAGTACTACTTTGTTCTTCATTTATATTCTGTAAGTACTACACTACTACACATATTATGAATTACTAAATCTTGAAGTAGTATTGGTGATTTGAATGTGGTTGATGTGTTGTGATACAACTAAGTGAGTGAAAGAATACGTAAGAATAATCTTAACATGTTTCCAACTTGAATTTGATTTTAATGCACTGCCATACTTTTTGCGGAATTGACATGGTCACGAAAATTGCATACTCTTGTCAATAGAAAGCTTACATGTTGGAATGACTTGTTCATCGAGATGAGAATTATAGTTGCCTACCAACATAGGAGGTTGTGATTATTTGATACTATACCTTGATTTAATCTCTATGTAGTAGTCTTGATATATCAAACATGCAAGTATTACCAAGATTACAAGAAGTATGACTGCACTGATTTTATTGTTGGAATATAGCACCTAAAACGTATGTCGATGAAGTCTGAGTAATCGACCACTTTCACTTCACTAGTCTGTACCAACAAACTAAGTGTGGGGTGGTGCCCCTACTGCTTGTTTATAGATTGTATCCATTTAGATGATGCTAATATGAACATTGTTTTAGTCTCAGGTACAATGGCACCCAAAGCAAGACAAGGCAAAGATAAGGCTACCACTTCACAAAAAGTCAAGAAAACAGGCCGAAAAGAGCAAGGAGAGTCCTCCTCGATGCAAGTACCACGCTGCATGTTCAGAATTAAATGGGTTTTAGAGGAGAAAGCAAAGGAATTCTATAGGAACAACAAAGAGAAGAAATATATTCATGTGGACGTGATAAACAAGGAAAGCCTAGCAAAGAAAGAACCGCGCATGTTGGCCAAGATCATGGCGTTACAGCTTGATTTCATCTTCCGCTGGTATGTGCATGCTATACTTCTCTATCTGCATTTGCATTTATGTTTGTTTGATTTTCTTTTTAGTAGTTAATTTTTTTTTTAGTTAGATTTTTTTTTCTTCTTAACTTAACTTCGCATGAAATTATTCTAATAGGCAGCATGAGATTATGACAAGAGTTTGTTCTAAAATCATGACTATTGAGATGTTTAGGCTCTAATTATGACGCACTATGTGATATTGTGTGGTTCAATTCCTTCATCTGTTGGGTCAAGAGTCTATGCTACTCCCAATAAAGTCGACCATGTGCCTTGTGTGTGTGAGGATATAGTATATTCTGTGTTTGTGGCTGATGCTAGAACTTGCCTGGTATGTATGTAAAGCGAAAATAAGGAGTGCAAGTCTAGGAGATGATTTAGGCATTTCTTTGGCAACCTATGATTGTTTACCTTCATTTTATCTACCCATGGATATCATCCTAGACAACCCCCTTTGAACCTTTAGCCTATTTTCTTTGACAGCCTCATATGTAAGCCTAATCCATTTTTTTTCAAGACCATAATTTGATCCAAATTCCTAAGTTCTTTAAAGTGTAAAGTCATGTGACAAAATAAGAGGAAATTGGGTGAGTAGGATGCTTTAGAGTGTATTGGTACTTGAAATTGCTACGAAAAAGAGTGGCTATCATAGAGGTGTGTTATCATAGAGGTGTGTTATAAAAAAAAGAGGAAAAGAAAA
The DNA here is from genome assembly GCA_030864225.1 of Capsicum baccatum var. pendulum. Lineage (NCBI taxonomy): Eukaryota > Viridiplantae > Streptophyta > Magnoliopsida > Solanales > Solanaceae > Capsicum > Capsicum baccatum. Next base: position 229,680,072 of record CM061558.1, on the reverse strand, counting down.
CTGAAAAGTTAGTTATGTTTAAAATTGAAAAACAAAGGTGGAGAAAAGGGGTGATAGAATAAAAGAAAGTAGAAAGGTTGTTTGAAATAAAAGTATTAATGGCATAATGTGATGTATTAAAGCGCTTAGGAACATAGTCACTATTTCTGGCCAAAATAGTCCTACCTGTCCCTTAGCCTACATTACAACCTGTAGAAGACCTATTTGATCCTAAGCTTAGCATTCTGACATTTAGTGGAGCATTACACTAAGGGCGAGCCTATGGTCATCAGTTGCAGCATATGAATTCTTTGTGAGAGCGAGAGCAAGGATACCCTTCTACCCATGTTTTGACAAATATACTATGCTTGTGAGTGATTATGGGTAATATATTGTGAGACACACATGGTTGACGAGTTTTGGTTAGTTGTGTATGATTCTTTGTGCCTTAACTTGTGGATACGAATTAACCATCATCACGAGTCTATACCAGAGGTGGAATTGTTTCTAGTAGTGATCAGAAAAACTACTCTTTGTTAATGATTGTCGTGCTTGTCTTGATGAATATTTTGTGTTGTTACTGTGAAACCCTAAGTAGATGCTTATATGGACATGATATTTTGTTCGAGGACGAACAAAGCTTTAAGTGTGGGGTGTTGATGATAGGCGAATTTACACGCCTAGAGTACTATATTTTACCCATATTTTAGCTAAGTTTTGAGGACAAATTACATAATTCATGCACTTTTAGTCCTTTTTCCTGTAAGTGAGCTAACAAACGTGATTAGCAAGTTTTCAGGTATAAATGATGCAGATTTCAGCATTTTATGGATAACTTGACGCCAAATAAAGCTTCACAAAAGAAGGAAGGGAAAGCTTGGATGCCAAGGACCAAAAGTGATACATGGAAAACCTGTCCCGGGCAAAAACAGCATTTCTGAAGACTTTGGGGACCAGCAGTAACCTATTAGGATTAGGATAATTATGCAGTAATTTATTAGGATTAGGATAATGATACAGTAACCCAGTAGGATTGGGTTAAGTAATGCATTAACTTAGTAGGAATAGGATAGGGGTATTATAAATACCCTATTTTGCTAGAGATTTTTAATAATTCTCATTCTACTTCTTATTCCACAACTTACAACTCGGATTCTAATTCTTCCATTAATTCTACTTTTTATTCTTCTTCTATTCATCTAATCAATTCTTATTTATCCACAACAAGAGAAACGTTACTTTGCAAGGGATTTCACACCTAACGCCTACCACACTCTACTACACGAGATCTTTATTGTGGTACAATAATAATGTCTATTGTGATTTCCTTCGCACTCATGGGTAACTAAACTTCTCTGTTGGGGTTATGGAAGCCTTATGAGATACTATCTAGTGCTATGAGTTTGTGAATTCGTGACACGTATGCTGCTTATATCATTATTCTCTTCATCTTAATGCAAATTCTTGTAGCTGCAGACGCATAGAATAACGCCAGTATAGCATTAACTTGTTCGAAAGAAAAGTTATATGTCTGGAAAAGAGATAATGTCAAGGTAATAGGGTCCCATCCCCTATTAAAAAGTTAGTGTCGTAACTGGATTAACCTCTTGGAGAGTTCGTACCATTAGATACTCTTTAAGCTCGAAATAGTTAAAGTGAAATAGTCTTTGTTTAGGTCGAAAGACGCTTGGATTTACCATAGAATACAATTCTCTATAAGCACATATATGTCTGAATTCCGCATAACTCATAGCCAATAGAGACGTATAACTCATAAGGTGGACATAACCCTAACTCTCAATTCTCATTGTTTAAACATTCTTTCTTTTTACTTTGCTATTTTCTGTTTTCATTCTATTATTTTGTTTACATTACTTGCACGTTACAATCCCCCCTTTTACGAGACTTTCACCAAAAGTCTAATAATCTTTGCTTACTTATTGACCGGCTATTCCCTGTGGGATCGATACCCAACCCAGTTGGGTTATATATTTGACAACGACCGCTTTACACTCTTACGAGAGTTGTAGATTGAGCGTTATCAACTGACTAAGATCATGAGGCTTTCCTGAGTCACATGACTGACTGAAGTCAATGGAATCATAGCTTGAGTTCGGATATCATGAAACATAACATGGATATAGGCACACAGCTATAGTTTTCGAGTACAAGTACCCCCAGGACTCGATGGAAGGAAACTGACACTCATGACTGACTTGATCATAAGAGTAGAGTCCATAATATATAATATCATAAGTAGGGATCTCATACTATGAATGGTTATCAACAATGTATTGCATGGAAAGGATTTCATATCACATGGAAGTACTTGCACAATCTTAATATCATGTTCATTGCATAATCATATTGGCAACACATACTAATAGCATGGAAGTTCATGTGGGTTGCATGGTTATCATACATCTTGTTCATAAGTAGGATTTGCAAGTAAACATAACATAATCTCATTAGAATAGTTCATGGGTATTCCAACAATATTTACAAGGCACATTAACAACATAGAAGTCATTGGAACGTAAGGGCATATCATGAATCCTTTACTTAGTCACAATTTAGCCATATTGCATGCTTTCTAGTTCTTTAGGCATTTCATCATACACCTTACATACACATCTTAAGCATAGGTGAATTCATCAAATTATACATCATGAACAACCAAATTTACATGTTTCCAACTCATATGTTATCATGAATTCACAAAAAAACATATAAAGATTCCATCTTGGGAATCACCCAATATCAACAACATTATCATCAACACCCAACAATATAGAAATAATACTTTATAATGAAAAAGAGGAAAACAATCAAGCATCAACATGGGTATGATCATATCACCACAATCAACCAAGATTTTGTATTTTAAAGATTAATTCTTGAACTCTATGAATGAATTGAATCCATAGATGAACACTACGCATACCTTAAAAGGAAGATTATTGATGATTAATGGAGGAATTTCCTTGAAATCGGATCTTCAAGCTTAATTATGCAACCCTAGTTGTTTTTCTCCTTTAGTGCTCTTGGATGATGAGCTTTGAGATGAAAATAGGGTTGTAATATGTTTAGAGGCTATATATTTCGTAGGGTTAAGTTTAGGGACGTGTAAGAAGTATTTAAAGACTTGATTACCTTTAAAATAACTCAAGACGGAGTGCTTTTGACACCTGGAATTTACTTAGGCGGAGCCCAAGTGATAGCCTATGCTTGGGTTGGGCGGCGCCTAACCAATCGCCTATGCCTGGGTTAGGCGGCGCCTAACCAATCACCTATGCTTACTGTGTCTCACGAAAATGGGCATAACTTTTTGCTCGGGTATTGGTTAAGGCGAATTTGGTATCGTTGGAAAGCTAATTAGATTCTGTACAATTTGGTGGGTCTAAATCAGCCAAAATACCACATTAACATCAAGTTATACTCGTTCAAAGATGACCCTTGCAAAATCAAACACTAAAACTTGATGGATTCAAAAACTCTTACCTTGCATTACCTTAAGTGACTCATATGAGCATGGTTAATGCATCATAAGCTATCCTATCACTAGGATATTCATTGTAAGTCATGTACTCAAGTATGAATCACAGGATAGGAGATTTCATACGTAGGAATACTTATTCACTTCCTAGCTTAGAAACATGCAGGGTATTACACATAAACATGCATCCCATGATGTCGAAATCATACCAAAAACATGAAAGCAAATGTAGTTAAACCATGAGAACCATTATTCAACCATGAACGACCAAAACCACCCACCATTAATTCAAAACCATAACAATATCATGAAAATCATACATTAAAACACATGTTTTTTGTAACATAACAATTAGGGAGGAGTAACATCCCTTAGAAACTAAGGAAGACGAAGAGAAACCACCTTTGAAAGCCTTAATTGATTATCTTGAAAAAACCCTAGCCTCTTGATTGAACAGAGAGTTTGAGAGATTTTTAAGAGTGTTTGATTGGGAATAATAGGTTAATGAAGCCCCAAAAGGTGTTTTAGGTCATGGTATCAAAAGGAGTTACAAGGGGGAATGTACAGAATACCCCTAGCTTAAACTGTAAAAGTACCGTAGGTGGTTACGAGTTGACTTCGTGACTCCTAACCACAACATACAACTTTTACCATGGATTCGTCATCAAGACAGTGAGTTGGACACCCACACATTGTCCACCATACAACTCCATTGCCCCTAATCATGACCAGACCATACGACTCGTATGGTCCAGTCATACCCAAGACAAAATCCAAAGGGATTAACACTGGACAACATATGACTTAACATAATGAATAATAACCTATCCTCACAGCTCTTAGTGATCCACTCGTGCTTAAATCCAGGTCAAGTTACTAAGTTTTTGATTTAATGAAGGACCAACCCATCACTACACTTAACGACTTGTACTACCGAGTCATGAGCACAATAGAAACCCAACCACCACTCACTGGAAATCTTACAAGTTGGGTCAGCTGACCTGTACCCATACTATATGACTCGTATGGTGAGTCATTACAAGGACAATGAGCTCAAAGCTTAGGAACTTTCCAAGGGCCAAAACCCAGGGTGTTTCAGGAGTAAATAATCATAATAAGGAGACAATGTGCTCTAAAGAGCCTACAACATAATACTTCATAAAACTTAATGAAAGGTTCAAGTACCTGAAAATAATGAAGTGATGAGATCTCAAAATGTTATGCCACATTGTGAACCGATACGAAATGATATAACATCAGCAATATTTTTAATACAATATTGGTGCAATATTGTAGAAGATTATAAGGATCTATATTTTATGTTTATTTAAGATTGTTGGAATAGAAATATTTATCAAGTGATATGAAAAGATGCATATTTGTAAGCATTAAACTTATTTGATTTGCAGTCCAGACACTTAAAGATGTCACACATGAAATATTGGATATTGTCACTTGACAAAATTTATATGAAAACTTTTTTAAGGATTCAAAATGTTTGAAACATATAAAATTTTTTGGGCAACTTATTTATAATCCTTATATTTCATAAATTTCTAACTTGGAAATCATTGAAACTCTTAGAGAGTTTTTAAAAGCAATAGATTATTTGCTGAAATAAGAAATATATCGAATTGAATTGATTATGAAGTGCCATATATTAGTACAATAGGTGTAATAATGTATCCTACAAATACTACAAGGCCTGATATAGACCTTTTCGATTAATTTATTAGCAAGGTATAACTCTGCTCCTTCTAGGAGTCATCAGAATGAGATCAAACACATGAGCTTATTTTATTCTAAGAATTGCAGTCCCAATATTGTTGGATATGATGATACTAGATATGTATCTAAAATGCATAAATATTAGTCTCAACCAAGTTATGTGTTTATATGTTGGTGTACTTCCATATTTTGGAGATCTACAAACTAGGCTATAGTAGCCACTTCATCGACCCATGCTAAGATAATAGCTATTCATGAAGCAAGTCAAGAATGTGTATGGTTGAAGTCCATGATACATATCATTCGAGAAAAAAATATGGCTTGAAATGTGAAAAAGTAACTATAATTTTATATGAAGATACATCATGCATAGCGCAACTTAAGGGAGGATTCACAAAATGAGATAGAATAAAGCACATTTTGCCAAAACTTTTCTATAAACATGAGCTTCAAAATAATGGTGATCTTAACGTGAAACAGATTCGCTCAAGTGACAATATGACTAATTTATTCACCAAGTCTCTTCCAACTGCAACTTTTAAGAAGATGGTGCACTAGATCGAAATGTAAAGGTTCAAAGATGTTCTCATTAAGGGGAGTTAATATGAGTTGTACTCTTTTTCTCTTATGAGGTTTTGTTCCACTGGGTTTTTCTTGTAAAGTTTTTAATAAGGCAGCCTATATGCATATTATTAGACATATGTACTCTTTTTCCTTCACTAGATTTTTTTTCCATTGGGTTTTCTTCTATAAGGTTTTAATGAGGCACATTATCTATCAATTAGACATTCAAGGGGGAGTGTTATGAATGTATGACCATATATAGTGAATGTCTATTTATAGAAAAGTTAGAAACCCTAACTTTTGGGACAAAGTTAGTTTTTCCCTATAAATAAAGGGGTATTCCTTCTTTGTAATTGTAACCCCTCAAGAAATATTTAAGAGAAATAAAAATTACTCTCTGTTCTCTTTTCATTCTCTTTCTTCTTACTTTATATTTCATAACAAAACTATAATATTTATTTATACAAATGGAAATAGTAGTTAACAATAACTATCAATATATTTTGATGTTGGAAATACAAAATAATTAATTAAATTAAGGTCAAGTTTTTAAATATTATATTTATTTAGATTATAAATTATTTTAAACTATAATTTATGAAATACTTCATTAATAATAATCAAAACTTGTTTATTTATATAAACAATAGAGAATAACTCCGCCATTTATTACTTGACTCTCTTACTAAAAGTAGTTGTTTTAATTTACTTGTCCAATTTATAAAATCAAGAGAATTTTTTAATAATTTTTTATTTCTACCCTTAGCATTAAATAATTGCATAAAATAGTAGTAGTCAAAATTTAAAGTTGGAATGCATTATTAATAATGTTAGTACTATTATAAATGTATTATCATATATAGTGAATGTCTATTTATGAAAAAAGTTAGAAACCCTAACTTTTGGGACAAAGTTAGTTTTTTTCTAGAAATAAAAGGGTTTTCCTTCGTTGTATTTTACCCCTTAAGGACCTCTCAAGAGAAATAAGAATCAATCTCTCTTCTCTCTTCATTTTTCTTGTTCTTACTTTATATTTCATAAAATATTATCAGCATGAGTCTTTAAATATTATAGTGAAATTAATTTTATTCTTTACAAAACCAATACACTGCTGGTGCACAATTAATTCTGTAGAGAGAATCTGATGTTGAGAAAGAGAACTTGAAAAGTGAGACGAAGATTGAGGCTAAACCTCCAAAAGTAAAAGCTAAATTCAAGATGTTAAGGGCAACACCCTTTTATTGCTATTTTAATTGTTCGAGTTAGTCATGAAAGTGAAACTCTAAACTATCATAAGGTAAGTAATTAAATCCTTTTTCTTATTCTTAATTTTATAATTTCATCATTAAATACTTATTAGACTATGTAGTAATATCGAAAGAAGCAATAGATTTGCTTGCACTTGGACAAAGTGTATAATGACCAAAAAGTGACCACCAAAAGTGGTTTTGTTGGATATATGTTTTGGTCATTAAAAAATATCGTTGACCCATTATATTATTGATTGAGGGTAAGATGGTGGATTCAAGTTTATTGCATCAAAAGAATTAAGACATGGGATGAAAGTCTTGATGCACCATGATGAAGATGTTGGGATGAAGATGAAAGTCCTATCGATTATATCTTAAGACGCCTTAATATGGATAAGACATTGAGTTTGAATCTTAATCCACCATATCAATGATATTATGATGGCTAAGGCAAAATAATGTGTTTTGGGTGAAAAGTCATGAGACATGTCCCATTGAATATGCTTAATTCTCTAAAGTGGATATGGTAGTAGTACGTAATATGTCTGAAAGAAGACAAATGATTGAATTTACGAATATACGTATGGAGGAACAATATAATAATAAATCATCAAAAGGGATAATATTTTCACATGCTTGTTAGTATTATAAGATATGTTAGAGAAAAAAAATCTCTACATTATATGTATGCCTCGATTTTCTCCTGAAGTAGCAATATCATGAAAGAGGTTATAAGCTAATAAAATTTGACAGGCTTAAGGTACAATTATATTACATTCATGGTGGATGATAATTTCAATTGTTAAAAGTACAGATCCATTTCCTAAGGTGAATGTGATAATATGTAATACCCCATATTTTTAGGCTAGTATTTCAACCATTGTCCTTATGTGTGTATACCCAAAACCAATGATTTATATATCAATATAAGTGTGATGATCAATTATATAGTGTGGTAACTCCTTTTGAGATGAATTGAGGTCACTGAAATCTCCTAACTCAAAGTGAAGTTGAGAACTTTTCTACCGATTGAGTTTTAGTAGATATCCCTAATTGGGTCAACTTCCAACAACAATTACTCAAAAAATATATCTATTTAGGTATCCTACTTTATATAAAATTAAATATCTTTGAGTCTTCTTTCCATCACATTTTATTTCACTTTAAGTTGGTATCGTAGTAGAAAGTTTTTCTCATTTTACTTGGGAGTGTCTGTCTGTCAGAAGATGACGACTAAGTTAACTAGCTATCAACTTGTTGACGACTAAGTTGATGAGCCATAAAATAGGTGACGAACCATCAACTCAAGTCATCAATCTTAACCATTAAATGTCAAAATCCAACTAGATATTGATGACTAGGATGACGAGTTGTCACCAAAATGATGAGTTATCAACCGAAATTTCCTGCAACTTTTTTTAAGTTTACTTGGGGGTAATTTGGTATTTTCTCATGTCAAACTCCTCTTCCATGAATTAAATTTGCCAATAAGAATTATTTTCCCATTCTTATTCAGTTCTTAAAGCTCATTCTTCTCTACACTCTCAAGAGAAAGAAGTTAGGGTTTCATTCTAAAGTTAAACTTCCAAGGATCCAAATTAAAGTTTTCCTTCAAGAAAATCAAGAAATTCAGGCATGTGCGTTTTGAACAAGGATACTCTTCCGTCCTAGTGCCCAAAAGTTTGGTTTTTAACTGATTTTGAAGAAATTGGCTTAGTAGGGTTTATATCCACTTTCCTTATGCTTTGGATTTTGATACTTCCTCATGAATTGAACATTGTTTTGCATATGACTTCTTGTTTACTTATATTTTTATCCCTGAAAGTTATCTTATGCATTGAGTTTGATAGTTTGATATGAAGATTGTTTACTTATATTTTTATCCCTGAAAGTTATCTTATGCATTGAGTTTGATATAAAGATTCTATGAGATGATGAATGATTTCAAGTTTAAGCATAAGTTACTAAGTTTACAAGAAGTTCAAGCTTATAAATTCAAGATACAAGTTTTACAACATGATTTAAGTTCTGTTTTGATCTTAGGATCTCAAATAAGACATGAAATCCAAAATTTTCTTCATAAATATGATTTAAGTAAGAGAAACATTGTTGGTTTTTAGTTTATAAACCCATATTCTATTTTAAGGTAGATTTCATAAGTATGAGCATACAAGTATACGTTTTGGAAATAGTATTTAGCATCGAGAGGGAAATGTGGGTTTAGCACATCCTATTCTCCAGAAACTACATGTCACTATAGGTTTAGGGGCCTCGCTAGAGAGTGCTCCCTCTTTTTACCAATATGTGCTAAGTTTAGTGATTATTCTAAGTTAAGGTTCTATTTCTATGACAAGGGCAGAATAGCTCTCCTCAATGTGGGTAAGACGTTAGACGCCATGATAACTCACATGATTCATGTCGGTTATAAAAATCTCCCACCAAGAAAATAAAAGCAAAGATTTTAGAAATTAAGTGTAATGGTTATCAAGCTTATCAGATTATGCTTTATTATTCATGTTTTATGATATTTCATCTTTCAATTTTATTCATGATCAAGGTGAGTCCTTTTACACTTAGCATGCATAATTTGAAAGTATATTCAACTTCAATTTTACTTATTGTATTCACCCGCACATGCTTAGTTTATTCTAGAAGTACTGACCATATATACGCCTGCATGGCTACATTATTTTATAATTTAGGTAAAAGTTATGGAGCCAGACCTCATAAGTAGATAGTTCCCAGCTTCCAGGCAGCAAGTGATGAGTTTTCTTAATTCGAGGACTTGAGTCAACTATAGTTCTAATATTATATTTTTTATTCAGTTGCATTGATTAGGGATAGTTGGGAGTCATGTTCGGACTATCTTTAGACAGTATTAGTAGAGGCTTTATAGATAGTCAATCATAGTTGATTTATTCAATTTCAACACCCTTTTATGCAATTCAGTGGTGTAAATGTTTTAAATAGTTTTGCATTGAACAAGTTCAGCTCATGACATCTCTTTCACTTATTATTTCTAATTTTATGTATTTATTTAGTTTCTCACAAATTATTTCAGTATCATGAATTAGCTTAGGATGATTTGTGGTTCTAAGCACCATGTGACATCTATGGGGTAGTTTTGAGATATTACAAACTTGGTATCAGAGCAAAGCGTTTAAGTATCCTAGGGTGTCTATGAAACCGTGTCTAGTAGAGTCTTGTGAAATGATACAAAGATGTCTGTACTTTTCATCGAGAGCCTACTGGTCATTTAAGAAATATTTTCTTTCTTTCATACTCTAGATTGTGCTGAAAAGTCATTCTCTCAAAAACTTTTGTCGATTCATGTGTTACTCCATAATTTTTTATCTATGAATTATTCTTGAGATAACATGAGTAGTAAATCTCAAATTCCCTGTTATATAATTCTTTCAGATTGACTATCAAACACTTTAGAAATCACACAAAGGGCTTGAGAGGAGCCTATCAGTGTATTTTAAGTTCTTCAATTGAAAGCATATGTTCTTATCTATGTGAGTTATTAAGTTAAGACAGAATATGATATTTACTCAAGTTCCTTGTTAACCCTTCACTATAGATAGCAATCATGAGAAAAAAGAGTACGTACCTAGATTATTGAATAGAGCTTTTATTATGGAATATAGTAACTTAGAGTGTTATGAGTCATAAGTAGTGTAATAACCTCAGAGTTAGAAGTATAGATTTAAAAGTATGGTGACAAAGAAGGTGGGGATAGCAATTGGTTAAGAGTATATTGATGAATCTATGTATGATATTAAGTTAGGATTAAGGTGAAATTTCCTTATGTGTTAAATAAGGGGTAGTCAATGTGGTATAGGTGTCATGATGAAAGATAGAGAAGGAGTTAGTAGTTAGGGTGATCTAGAATATGCTTGAAGTAGGTGAGGAGTTCTTGATGGTATTTGATTAAGTTAGAAGAGTATAGGTTATTAATAAAATTATTTGGTGGTTGAGGATTGTTAAGATGGGCTTCCCTTTGTGATTGTGAAAATAAAATCGGTTGATGCTTATAGATTTATTAGTATAATTTAGGCGTATGGAGAGATAAGTAGTAGTGATGTGTGAAAGAAATATGTGCCAATGGACTATAACTTGATAGATCATAAGATTATGATCAATTATTATTATTATAAGGTTCTAGTGAACTAGTGTTTCTTTATGTTTTACCAAGTGAAAATAGTATGTGAAGTTGTGTTGTTAATCATGTCTAGTACTAGAATCTATGATTGAATAGTGGATAATCATCAACGTGGAAATAGTGATTGCCTGGGATAGTGAGGCTAGTTGTATGGGAGGTGAGGTAGTAGGCTTGAAATAATGTATATAGGAGTTTAAGTTTATTTATTTGCAATTATGTATATTATTGTAGGTATGATGGAGTTGTGCCCAAGGTGATATGGGGTTGAATTATTTTCTAATATGATTAAGTATCGTCTGTGCTCAGATAGTACCCTTGAGTTGGTGTATGTGAATAAGGCTAGTTATATGGCATATGGTGTTCTTAATAGCTAAGTTATGGGTTATATGTTGTCGATGTTATCTAATTTGGGTGTAATGGTAATTCTCATGGTTTAGAGGTGATGAAGAAAAAGAGGTAGAATATATGTTTAATGAGGCAGATATATTCTTCGAGAAGAGTGTAAGTATATGATGATGATTCTTGAAGCTAGGGAAATTTAAGGATGGTATATATTTAGGGAGTTTCCAAAAACAAAGTTAGTATTTCTAAAGTATAGTTTGGCCACGTGAGTTGAACATTCAAGTATAGACCGTTAGAGTAAAGAAATTATGGCTTAGTTTTAAAGATATGGAATAGACCCATAAGCTTAGAATGTTGGCTATAATTTAATGGGGAGATGCTAGGGTGATGAACCAAATCATGTTTTGAGAATTAGATTGTGATTCATGTCAATAAGATTTGTGATGAGAGAACGATCCCTTCTTACTCTAGCGTATTCCTTGAATCTCAGTCAATATGGCACCCTATCTATGAGTTTCACTCTTATGTTAAGTAACTATTGACAAGCATGAACTCATATTTCAAAGTATGCTCAGCTTTCAGAATTCACTGTACACCCTTAATGGTCTTAGAGATTCACATTATGTCATGTATGTCCTCAGTTTAAATCTCTTTAATGAATCCATGCCTTTGATACTCTATTCTTCAGGCCTCAGTTAAGTGTCAAATTATGTATAGTATTTTTCTGTTCTTTAGGTACTCATGTTCTAGCCCTTCAGTGACCTCTTCTTATATTAAAATATATAGTAGTAATGAAAATGAATGAATAATGGTTTAGATGAGAGAGAGTAGGTGACCTCATTAGGAAAGATAGTTGGATGCTTGTTTTATCCAAGGCAATAAGTACGAAGAGAGATTGAGGCAACACTTTGGTAAATGTCATAGTTTGTTGAGAATTCTAGGTGCATCTTCTTGGGGATAATGCATAAAAGTTGTTATTGATAGAGGTATTAGAGAGTATGAAAAAAAATCCTAAAATTGGATTCTAAAATCTCAGCATGAATCAGATCTTTATAGTCAATCAAGTCAGCTCAGAAATAAGTTTCAATATAGAAGTTTTATCATTTTAGCTTAGCTATATTGTTCATTAGCAGACATGTCATGTCTACCTTATTCCATACGATTCCTAAGTATGTGTTCATATCTCATATGTATTAAATGAGTCAGTATCCTATCAAGAGTCAATTTTAGATATGATATATAATAAAATTTAGAAATTCAATTTCAAGATATTAACTACATTCTTTTCATACAAATCACAATCTTCATTCGAAGACGAATGATTTCCAATGGGAGAGAATATAACACTCCACATTTTTGGGCTAGAATTTAAACCATCGTTCCTATATGTGTAGACCCAAACCCAATGATTTATATGTCAGTATAAGTGTGATGATCAATTATATAGTGTGGGAACATCTTTGGAGATGAATTGAGGTCACAAAAATCTCCTAACTCAAAGTGAAGTTGAGAACTTTTCTACTGATTGACTTTTAGTAGACTCCCTACTTAGGTCAACTTCCAACAACCATTAATCCTAGAGTATAACGAGTTATATATCCTATAATATATCAAATGAAATATATTTAAGTCTTCTTTCCAATGAATTTGATTTCATCTTAATCCAATATCGAAGTAGAAAGTTATGGTCATTTTATTTGGGAGTGTTTGTCTGTCAGAAGGTGATGACTAAGTTGATGAGCTGTCAACTAGGTAACGACTAAGTTGATGAGTCATCAACTAGGTGACGATCCATCAAGTCATGTCGTCAACCTTAACCAGTAAATGCTAAAATCCTGCTAGATATTGATGACTACGTTGACGAGTTGTCAACTGAAAATTCTTGCAAGTTTTTTTAAGTTCCCTTAGGGGTTATTTGGTCCTTTACTCACATCAAAATCCTCTTCCACGAATTAAATTAGATAACAAGCATTATTTTCCTATTCTTAGTCATCTTATAAAGCTTATTCTACTCTCCACTCTAAAGAGAAAAAAGTTAGGGTTTCTTCCTAAAGTTCAACTTTCAAGGATCCAAATTCAAGTTTTTCTTTAAGAAAATCAAGATATTCAGGTATGTAGGGTTTGAACAAGGATACTCCTCCATTCTTGTGCCCAAAAGTTTGATTTTTTAATTTATTTTGAAGAAATTGACTTACTAGGTTTTATACCCACATTCCTAATACTTTAGAATTTTGATACTTCCTCATGAATTGAATATTGTTTTGCATATGATTTCGTGTTTACTTATGTTTTTATCCATTAAACTTATCTTAAGCATTGAGTTTGATATTTTGATATGAAGCTTCTATGAGATGATGAATAATTTCAAGTTTAAGCATAAGTAACTAAGTTTGCAAGAAGTTCAAGCTTATAAGTTCAAGATACAAGTTATACAAACATGAACAGTTTAGTTTTGATCTTATGATCTCATATAAGAGATGAAATCCTTAAGTTTCCCCGTGAATATGATTTAAGTAAGAGAAGCATAGTTCGTTTTCAGTTTCTAAACCCATATGTTATTTTAAGGTGGATTTCATAAGCATGGACATATAAGTATCTGTTTTGGGAGTTGTATTTAGCACCAAGAGAAGAATATGAGTTTAGCGCATCCTATTCTCCCAAAACTACATGTCACCGTAGGTTTAGGGGACTCGCAAGAGAGTGTCCCCACCTTTTCTCAATATGGTCTAATTTTAGTGATCACTCTTAGTTAAGGTTCTATTCTAATGGCAAGGGTTGAAAAGCTCTCCTCAATGTGGGTAAGACATTGGACTCCATGATATCTCTTATAGTTTATGTCGGTTATAAGAATCTCCTACCAAGAAAATTAAAGTAAAAAGTTTAAAAACTATGTGTATTGATTCACTACGGTTATCAGATTATGTTTTATTATTCATATTTTGTGATATTTCAGCTTTCAATTTTATTTATGATCAAGGTGAGTCCTTTTTTACACTTAGCATGCATAATTTTAAAGTATGTTCAGCTTTATTTTACATATTGCATTCACCCCCATATACTCAGTACATTCCAAAAGTACTAACCACATATACGTCTATGTGGCTATATAATTTCATAATATAGGTATCAGTTGTAGCCCACACATTGTAATCAGATAATTCATAGCTTCCAGCCAGCAAGTGATGAGTTCTCTTGATTTCAGTACTTAAGTTAACTATAGTTCCAGTATTATATGTTTTATTTAGTTGTATTGATTAGTGGTAGTTGCGGGTTATGTCCCGACTACCTATATTCAGTATTAGTAGAGGCTTTAGACAGTCAGTCATAGTTTATATATTTAGGTTCAGCTTCCTTTTGTATTCCAGGAATGTAAATGTTTTAAACAGATTTGTATTGAAAAAGTTCAGTTAATAACATCTTTCACTTATTATTTTCAGTTTTATGTATTTATTTAGTTGCTCACGAATTATGCTAGTATCATGGGTTATCTTGTGATAACTTGTGGTTCTAAGCACCGTGTGATGTTTTGGGAGTAGTCTCAGGACGTTAAAAAATAATATTAGTAAATTTTATCAATACAAATGTCCACTTGATTGTGATGGTATCACAACTCACCTTCGAAAGAGACAAAGTAATTGAGAAGAGTTATTTTGAAATCTACTTCTGAAGTAGTAAATCTAAAAATTATTCATGTAATAGTAAATCTTAAACTTACTAAAGCAAAAAAAATATGCCATGGTAAACTTGGAGTTTACTACTATAAATAAGTTCATAAGTTGATTTGAACGATTGCGACATTTCAAAGATATGCATGTTGTGCATTAGACATTGTTGAAGAATTAGAAGTATCTTTAAGAATTATTTATGTTGTTTGTTCTCATGATAAGTTGGTTGGATCAACTAATTTTGAGATTGGATCCTCTAAATCCTGAAAATATTTAAGGTGAATAAGGGTTCATTCACATATCATGTGATATATTAAAAAGTTGCATCAATAAGATAATCACATATACATTTATTGCAAACCCGTAGTTTAACATTCATATAATTACTTGCTCAGTAAAATTGAGTTAAGAGCATAATTTTCAGATGGTATAATAAAGACAATTCATCTTGATAATGTTGGTTTGGCATTGAATGCCTTTGATAAATAGTTGAACCAATGCGAATGAGAACAAAGCTTCATGTGTTGGTCTAAAATATGATATACTATATACAATAGCACTTGTATACATTAGACCAGTAGATTATGATTATTTCTTCTCTCTCGATCGGTTTAAGGTCATGAACCAAATATTCTATCTAAGAAATTTTGGTATGCGGTATATGATTAATGACTATACCATGATTCACAAAGATAGATTCTCTAAATTAAAAGGAGATGTATATTAATATGAGGGGGAGATGATAAACAACTAAGAAATATGTTGTGAATTATATGATCCTCCTCCAAAAGATAAACAACTAGGAGATGTATATTATATAAGGAGGACAAAATCTATTGCATGCATGAAGAATGGTAGATCAATCGATTCTAAATGCAATTATCCTTGAAAAAGAAAAAGGATCAAATAATCATAATAAGGAGGCAATAAGAGCCTATGGCATAAAACTTCATGAAACCTTATGAAAAGTTTAGGTACCTGAAAATAATAAAGTGATGAGATCTCAACAATTTATGCCACACTACAAACCGATAAAAAGTGATATATCATCTATGATATCCTTGATACAATATTGACGCAATATTGTAAAAGATTACAAGAATCTAAATTCTACATTTGTTTAAGCATACTAACTTAAAAACATTCATCAAGTGACATGAAAGGATCTTGGTAAGGATAAAGCTTATTTGATTTGCAGTCTAGACATTTGAAAATGTCACACATGAAATGCTGAATATTGTCACTTGACAAAATTTAAATGAAAACTTTTTTAAAGATTCAAAATATTTGAAGCATATAAAAGTTTTTGGGAAGCTTATTTATAATCCTTCAATTTCATAAATTTATAACTTGAAAATTATTGAAACTCTTGGAGAGTTTTCAAAAGCAATAGTTATTTGCTGAAATGATAAATATGAACCATATCTTAGTGAAATTGGTGTACTAATATATCTTGAAAATACTACAAGGCTTGATATAGCCTTTTCAGTTAATTTGTTAGTAAGGTATAGTTCTGCTCCTACTATGAGACATTGAAATGTGATCAAACATGTATTACGATACCTAAAAGGGACTACCATTATAGGCTTATATTATTATAAAAATTACAGTCACAATCTTGTTGGTTATGTTGATGCTGGCTATTTATCTGACCTACATAAAGCTCGATCTCAAACCGGCTATGTTTTCATATGTGGGGGTACTGCCATATCTTGAAGATCTATAAAGTAGTCTGTCGTAGCCACTTTCAAGGATGTTCTCATTAGGGTAAGTTAATACGCATTGTACTCTTTTTTTCTTACGAGGTTTTGTCCCACTAAATTTTCCTTAAATAGTTTTAATGAGGTGGACAATATGTGTATTATTAGAGATGTGTACTCTTTTTCCTTCACTAGATTTTTTTCCTACTGGATTTTTTCTAGTAAGGTTTTAATAAGGAACATTATCTATTAATTAGACATTTCAGGGGAAGTGTTATAAATGTATTACCATATATAGTGAATGTCTATTTATGAAAAAGTTAGAAACCCCAACTTTTGGGACAATGTTAGTTTTTCTTATAAATAAAGGGGTTTTCTTTATTGTAATTAACCCCTTAAGGACCCTTCAAGAGAAATAAGAATCGCTCTCTCTTCTCTCTTCATTTTTCTTATTCTTACTTTATATTTCATAACAAATACACTTTTAGTTTAAAAAAAAATTAAGGGATGTGTCATACCATGGAGTAAGACAAAAATATATGTACATGCATGTGCATACATAGACACACTCTTAATGCGTATAATATTGAATAACGGTCATAAAAATGACATTAAATTTTGAAAAAAAATCCAAAAACACCCCCAACCTATATTTGGATTTTTCAACTACACACTTCAACTTCACAAGTCCTATCACACTCTCCCCTCATTGAATAGTTTAAAATTTCAATTATTACCTCCCTAAATGCTTATATGTCATAATGGGTGTATTTCACTCTCTCAAAGAGAGTGAAGGCCAAAAATAAGTATTAAAACTATATTTTTATTACTTTTTTCAGTAATTTATGTTCTTCTCCTAGAAACTGAATGCTCATCCGTGGCAACTACTTAATTTCACCATCATTCTCCATGAAAACACTGTCATTGTAGTCGATCAACACAACACAAACTGTTGACAATAATTTTACCCAACAATTTCACTCTCTATAATAAAAAACTGTGGACCCAAAATCTTTCAAATCAAAGCAAATTTAAGCAAGAATAAGCTTAATATAGTGACACCCAACTAATTTTTTTCAATAAATTCTGGCTCTATATCCAACCGATCCACTAGAATTTTTGTAATTAATTGCATGTGTTATGATCCAATTTCTCTCGGATTTGAAGCTCAAACTGCATCAATGGTGTTTTGCATAATTTCTTCAAGTTTCAGCCAATCAATTTAGTGGATAATCTTAAATTCAGCTACAAATAATATTCTCAACTAATTTTTACAGCTTGTCATTTCTCTACAAATATGAAAATACAGATGACCTACTTCATTATTTGTACGATTTATCTAAAATTTGATGCAAAACCAACCCAAAATCCTTTTCAGAGCACTCCAAATTTTAGATATGAACTTTCCTCAATAGTTTGATTCTTTTTATATATTATCCTCACAAAATGGAACTTATTTGTGACAAGTTAAAATTGAAACTCAATCTTTTGAACAAGTATTAATGTGATTTTCTGCTGGCCTTCACAATTTCAACCTCAAGCTTCGTTTTTAGTCCACAAAAAGCTTCAAATAGTGATATGCCTTCTAAACCATCAACTAACTCAGTTGTTCCCAATTTAAGAATATAGATTTGAAAATTGCATATGGAAGTTTGTCAATTTCCATGGAGTTTCGACATTCTTTAGATCCAAAAATCATTGCTATGTTTCTGAACTCACTCAACCTAGTGTTTGAAGCTTCTATTACCAACCAATAATTTAATCAAGAATTTTTAAATTTGAAGATCTGAAATACCCATCAACAAATTTTGACGTTTTGACCTTCAATGGAATTTTTAAAATAATAAATCAAAAGGGAGAAACAACTAAAAATATTTTTAATAAAATTTACATGCGTTAAATACGTGTCAAGCGAGTGACTTTTTAGGGAGGTAATAATTTTGATTTTAAATAGTTTAAGGGGGTAATAGGACTGTTGGAAAATAATAATAAATTTCAATATCAATTTTAAAATTTAATATTAACAAAGTGTAACAATGATAATATTTCTTATTATCAGTATAGTAGTGTTAAAAAACTACAACGTAAAAATAATAATAACAACAACAACAACAATACTTAAATATAGGCAAATATTACAAGTATAATATTTTAAGTAACTTATAAAAGTACTTGAGTCGTGCTAGGCATTATCCTAAGAAACTATTCCAACTGTATGGAATATTTTTTCAGGATTAAACAAGTCTTTCCTGATTAATTATAGGATATCCAAAATCAAATGAGGCTTTCCTAATTAATCAGAGGATATAAGAATAAGCAAAATTAGTTATAAAAACCAACAAGTTAAATGAGCAGATTAATAAAGAAAATAAAAATAAAAAATAATAATATAAAAAAAAGGTATAAGAGAGAGGAAAGACGTAAGGTGAGGGAGGATGTAAGAAGATATTGGGGTTGTTGTTCGTAGTTGACTTGAGGCGGTGGAAAAATAATAAGAAAATGGTCAATGGTAAACTTCCAAATGAGATGTGTTGCTTGGCCATTCCTTGATCATCAAGTGTTTTGGGACTTCAAGTTAGCACATGTCTTAATTATGGACCACATATTAATATAACCACATATTAATATTAAAATATTTAATTAATTATTTTAAAATTTCTTACAATCCCTCATATATTTTAAAAGTAAGTTAAGAGTTTAACTTGTCGGATTTATATGGACAAAATGAAATAGATTTGGTGTCTTTTGGACTATGAATCAGACATAGACTACTATAATTTAACTTATAGAATTACTGATGAAATATAATATTTCTATGGACCAATAATTTTTATTGTAATTCAGAGACTTTATCAATCACATTTTGATCGTAATTTTGCTGTTCAATGTGATTTTGCACCAATATACCATGCACGTGCTTGGTTATTCATGAGAGCTCTAGACACTAGGACGAAGTCTCATAGGAACGATCTCATTCCACTTTCCATATAGGTGAATTCAGCAAATGTGTACTTTAAATATAACATCCGTAAGGACTATGAATTTATTAAGAATTAATAACTTATCCATCATATTTAGTAGCAGTTTAAGCACTCTCAGTTGGTGCATAGTGTCGATATCGACTTTTTATTACCCATATGAACCTACTTCATGCGATATCCAATCACATAAGTTGGGTTACCATCTCTATTGATAAGCCTATTGGCCTTAACCCCATATTTTTTGAGGTTTGAAGAATTAATTTCTTCCAACAAGTTTAGTCAATGAATCGGTCGAATTCAATTCTGACTTTATATAATCAATAAAAAATTTTCCATCTCTCAACAGTTGTTTTACGACATCATGCCTCAATTTCATATGTCTACTCTTACAATTGTAAGATTTATTCTTTGCAATAGCAATTGTGATTTGACAATCACAGTATATATAGACGGGAGGCATTAGATCATCCTTTCTTAAAGGGATACGAAACAGCAAATCATCCTTTCTGAAAGGGATATTTTTTAAGAAATTTATTATCCACTCAGCCTCAGAAACAGCTAACTCAAGAGCCACAAACTCTGATTCCAAAATCGATCTAGCAATGATCGTCTGCTTAGCTGATCTTTATGATACTGCACTTCGATTAAGGGTGAACACATAGCCACTAGTGAATTTCATCTCATTTGAATTAAAGATGCAGTTTGCATCATAATACCCTTCTAAAATAGAAGGAAATCCACTATACAAGATACCATAATTCATGGTGCCTCTCAAATATTTCATTAGTATCATTAATGCAGACCAATGCTTTTTATTAGAATTATGAGTATATCTACTCAATCTACACACAACGTAGTCTATATCAAGTCTGATAAAATTCATCAAATATATTAGACTCTTAATAATCTGTGTATATTTAGACTGAGCAACTGAGTCACCATTATCCTTTTTCAATTTAGAGTTAGCATCATAAAGAGTGTCTATAGGAGTTACCTCCTAAAATTTGAACTTCTTAAGAAGCCTCTCGACAAAATGTTGTTGTGTTAACATTATTTCATTTTCACTCCTTATAACTTTAACTCTCAATATCATATTTACTTCACCTAGATCCTTCATATCAAAGTTAGTAGATAAAAATAATTTGATACTTTTTACAATATTTAAACTTATATCAAATATAAGCATGTCATCAACATATAAGCAAATTATCACATAATTGTTATCTACTACGTTATTGTAAACACAATTATCTACTTCAACAGAAGAAAAATCACCTTTTGTTAAGATTTGATCAAATTTTGCATGCCATTATTTAGGAACATGTTAAGACTATAAAGAGATTTAATTAATTTATACATTTTATTTCTTGTCCATGAACTACGTATCCAAACTATATAAATTTCTTCTTCTAAGTTTTCATTTAAAAAAGTCATTTTTACATTTATTTAATGGATAAATATCTTATGAATTGATGCTAAGGCAATTAAAATTGAAATAAAAATTTTTTTGTCACTAGTGCAAATGTATCAAAATAATTAATATTTTATTTTTGAGCAAATTCTTTAGCTACTAAACG
This sequence comes from Capsicum baccatum var. pendulum, assembly GCA_030864225.1. Classification (NCBI taxonomy): domain Eukaryota; kingdom Viridiplantae; phylum Streptophyta; class Magnoliopsida; order Solanales; family Solanaceae; genus Capsicum; species Capsicum baccatum. Next base: position 229,658,625 of record CM061558.1, on the reverse strand, counting down.
AGCTTTATATTTATCTATATATCCATCAGGATTAAATTTCTTTTTAAATATGTATACAATCAATAGGTTTTGCACCAGGATATAAATTAGTTAAAATTCATGTATTTTTTTCATGATAGAATTAATTTTCAACTTTTATTACCTCTTTTCAAAATTTAGCATTAGAAGAAGATATAGCTTCAAAATAATTTCTTGATTTTTTATCAACAAGAAAAGCTTGAAAGTCATTTCATAATAAAAAAATGTTCTTTTCTAAGCCTTTTACCCTTCTCAATTTTTTAATATTAGAGGTAGATTCATTTTCTCTTTCAATAGTGCATGAGATATTTCATCACACAGTGAAACATATTTTCACAGAATTAGACATATTTTGTATTAATAATAGTATTGCTATCAAGCATATCACTTTTCCAAATAAGAAATTTGTATGCAACACCATGTTCACCATATCTAACAAGCATGCAATCAGCAGTTTTAACACCTATTTTAGGTTCAGACAGGAGAACTTTAACAACACACCCCCATACTTTTAAATATTTTAAGTTAGGTTTATAACATAATTCGTAAGGAGTTCTACCAATTTTTTTATGAGAAATTCTATTTTGTACATGTCATGCAGATAAGATAGCTTCACCCCACAAATTTTTAGGTGTTTTAGAGCTAATTAACATGAAGTTCATTATTTCTTTCAATGTCCTATTTTTTCTTTCAGCTGCATCATTAGACTCGGGTGAATAATGTGGAGTTCCTTCATAAATAATTTCTTCTTTTTCACAAAAAACATTTAAAGATACATATTATTCACCTCTATCAAACTTGATTTTTCTACTAAGTTGATTTTCATCTTCAGTTTTATAAGACACAAAAGCATCAAATGCATAATCTTTATTCTCAAGTAAATATAACTTGATAAATCTAGAGAAATCATCAATAAAAGTCACACAATATCTTCTACCGCCTCTAGTCATAGTCTTTTTTAAATCACCCAAACCAATGTGAATTAAAGATAATAATTCAGTTTTTGTATTAACTAACAAAAATGACTTTCTAGTAATTTTAGCTTTAGTACATAATTCACATTCATCCAAATTATTTGAGTCTAAATCAAATATTAAAGCAAGTGATTGCATATTCTATAAATAAGAGAAATTAATATGTCCTAATATAGTATGCCATAAAGAAATAGATTCAGTCAAATAGGCTGAAGTACATACATTTTAGAAATATCATCATGAGTGTTAAGCACAAATAATTCATCATGAGTATTAAGCACAAATAAATCATGATTACAAAGTCTATTCCCCACAAACATATTATTTTTAGTTAATGTAGAGAAATCATCAATAAAAGTCACACAATATCTTTTACCGTCTCTAGTTATAGTCTGTTTTCAATCATCCAAACCTGTGTGAATCAGAGATAATAATTCAGTTTTTCTATTAACTGACAAACATGGCTTTTTAGTACTTTTAGCTTCAGTACATAATTCATATTCATTAAAATTGTTTGAGTCTAAATCGGATATTAAATCAAGTGATTGCATAGTCTTTAAATAAGAGAAATTAACATGTCCTAATCTAGTATGCCCTAAAGAAATAGACTCAATCAAATAGGCTGAAGTACATATGTTTTTAGAAATATCATCATGAGTGTTAAACACAAATAATTCGTCATGAGTATTAAGCACAAATAAATCATCATTATAAAGTCCATTCCCCACAAACATATTATTTTTAGTTAATGTGACCTCATTATTTTCAAAAATAACTTTCATTTCAACTTTTTTCTAATAACGTCACATAAATCAAATTAATTTTGATATTAGGAATATGAAATACATTACTCAATGTCAAAGTTTTATCAGATGCGAGTTTGAGAAGAACTTTATGTTTTTACAAGAACTTTATCTTTTTTCAAGAACTTGAGTAGCTCTCAAGGTCTCAAGATAAACAATTTCTTCTCCTTTCTCAGCTTGGATGTATGATACAAAATTAATTTTATTCATACAAATATGCATAGTAGAACGAGAGTGTATTACCTAGTATTTCACATTGGTCTCAATATTAATTTCTAAAATAACCGCAATAATTATATCATCCATTTCAGTCCAATTTATTTTTGACTTAACGAGATTGTCCTTTCTTTCATATATTCTCTTGCATTAAGATGTATTTTTTACGAAGATTTTATTATTTGCATTAGGCATATGACCATGTTTATTTTCATACCTATATTCTACAGTACTATAACCTTCTGACAAAATGACTGGAGTAGAAGCAACCAAAGCAACACCAACATCAGTATTATAAAAAATTTTAGGATCAATATTCTATGTCATATTTTCTTAGATTGTTGGAAAACCATAATAAAATCAATATCAATTGTAAAATTAAATATTAATAAACTGCAACAATGATAGCATTTTCTATTATCAATATAGTAATGCTAACAAATTACGATAGACGACAACAAATATAGATAAATATTACTAGTATAATATTTTAAGTAATATTTAAAAGTACTTTAGTCGTGCTAGGAACTATCCTAGAAAACTATTCCAACCGAGTGGAATATTTTCCTAAGATTAAATAACCCTTTCCTAATTAATTAGAGTATATCCAGAATCAAATAAATTTTTCCTAATTAATTAGAGGATAATCAGAAAAATTAATTATTAAATCAACAAGTTAAATAAGGAGATTAATAAACAAAATAAAAATAAAAATAAAAATAATTAATATAAAAGAAAAGTATAAAAGAGAGAGGAAAAACGTGAGGTGAGGAAGGATGTAAGAAGAATATTTGGGTTGTTGTTTGTTTACGCTACATAATAAGAGTGAATGCAGACTAAAATGAGCAGCTTGGGGTCGTTTTTCAAAAATGACAACTAAGTTTCTCAAAGTTTCAATTATTATTATTTAAGGATTTTTCTAGAATTAGTTATATTTATTTAAAATTTACGTAAAAAAATATTATATATTATAATAATGAATGTTAAAATATTTAAAAGGCATGATAAATAATTGATTGCTTCTCAAATTTTTTGCAGTGTTGCTTAAATTGTGATAACTATTTGAAAATGATATAAAAAAATACTATAAATAATAATAATTAAAAACTTAAAAACTAAAATGAGGAGCTTAGGGTCATTATTTTTAAAATGACAACAAAACTCCTCAAAGTTTCATTTATTATTATTTGAGGATTTTTATAGAATTACTTATATTTATTTAAAATTTTCGTAAAAAAATTATACATTATAATAATTAATGTTAAAATATTTAAAAGGCATGATAAAAAATTGATTGCTTCTCAATTTTTTTGCAGTGTTGCTTAAATAGGGATAACTATTTGAAAATGATATAGAAATACTATAGATAATAATAATAATTAACAACTTAAAATATTTAAAAGATATATAAAATTAAGAAGGAGAGGAGCTTTGAATCAACTTTAAAAAATGATAAATAAGTTCCTCAAATTCCCAATTATATTTTTTTGATGAGCGTAGAGTCAGATTGGAAAATGAATAAGAGTGAATGTCAAGTTTTAAAAATGACAACTAAGCTTCTCAAAGTTCCATTTATTATTATTTGAGGATTTTTTTAGAACTATTTATATTTATTTTAATTTTACATTAAAAATACTATACAATACTTTACATAATAATTAATTTTAAAATATTTAAACTGCTTGATAAAAAAAAATTGATTGCTTCTCAAAATTTGTGCAATGTTGCATAAATTGGTATAATTATTTGAATGATGTTAAAAATACTATGAATAATAATAATTAACAACTTAAAATATTTAAAAGACATTACTTTACTCTATATAGTAAGAGTGAATAGGAGAGGGAGTGTGCAGCTTCTGGTCATCCTGCTTGTCGACCGTTTAGCTGCTTGCTCCATAATTTTACTATATCGCCCCTAATTAATCATTATATGTCTTTTACGTATTAGAAAATTAATAATATTTAATAAAAAGGGTAAAATAGACATTTATGACATGTTTGCTTTAGTTGCTTTAACCATAATTTAACTATACCACCCCTAATCAATTATTATAAGTTATCTAAGTATTAAAAAATTAATATTAAAACATTAATTTTAAAAAACTATTATAGAATAATTTAAGTATTAAAAAATTAATAACATTTAATGTTGAATTAACTTGACATCATATATGAGGTTCACTTATTTTTTTTTCACAACTAATTTTTTGTAATAATTTTGTTATATCACTTCTAATTAGTTATTATAAATCATTTAAGACATGTCTAATTTGTTGTTTCAATCATGATTTTACTATATCATTCCTAATTAATTATTATGACCATCTAAATATTGTGCCACCCATCTAAATATTGTGCCAGTTCAATTAGAATAGAAGTAAAAATATTATAAATTACAATAATTAAAAAATTAAATTATTTAAGAAATATGATTGACTATCAATGTCAACAAAGTTTGGATAGAGAGAACAACATATATTATTTGAATATTAATAAAAATTATTATAAATTGCAATAGTTAACAACTTAAAATATCAAAAAAAAAAATTGTCATATGTTTTAAAAAAAAAAAATACTATACATCACAATAATTGCCAACTTAAAAAATTTAAAGATTAATCGGTCTGTTATGACACAACTTCATTGGTCCTTTTCCTTGCCTTCATTTTTTTCATCCATTTTAATTTGTTTGTTTTATTTTTTTAATTTGTTTTATATTTCAAAAAGATATGAAAAAAATTCATGTAAATCACAATAATTCATAACTTAAAAAATTTAAAAGATATAAAATATTTGACTGACTCTCAAAATTATTTATTGTCACTTAATTTGTAATAGAAGAAAAAGTATTATAAATCACAGTAATTAAAAAGTTAAACCATTTTTAAAATATAATTGACTATCAGTGTCACAAAATTTTGGACAAGGAGAATAACATATATTATTTTAAAATAACCTAAAATATATTATAAATTATAATATCTAACGACTTAAAATATCTAAAAAAAATAATTTGTTATATATTCAAAAAAAATACTATAGATCACAATAATTAACAATTTAAAAATTTAAAAGATATAAAATATTTGCTTGACTCTTTCAATTATATCAGTGTCACTTAAATTGGAATAATTAAATTTGAAAATTACATAAAAAAGTATTATAAATTACAATAATTAAAAAGTTAAAATATCTAAAAAAAATAACCTGTTACATAACAACTTAAATTTTTTTTTAAAAAATAAAATATTTGGTTGACTCTAGAAATTATGTCTGTGCCACTTAAACTGAAATTAAAAAAAGGTATTATAAATCTCAATAATTGAAAAATTAAAGTATTCTAAAAATATACTTGACTATCGATGCCACAAAAATTTGAACAAGTAGAGTAACATGTATTATTTACAAATTACATAAAATGTATCTTAAATTATGACAATTAACAACTTAAACTATCTAAAGCATATTAAAAATATGTTTGATTATCTAACTTTCATTTATGTCACATATGAAACTAACAAATAACATATATTGGCACGGGCCTCGACCTCTAGTATATATATATATATATATATATATATATATATATATATATATATATATATATATATATATATATATATAAGGCGGTTAAATAACAATTAAAAAAATATGATCAATGATTAACTTTCAAGTAACATATGCTGCTTGACCATTCCTTGGCCAGCATTGTTTTTGGACTTCAAGTTAACACATGTCTTAATTATGGACCACATATTAATATTAAAAAATTTAATTAATTAATTTAAAATTTGTTACATCCTATGAAATATAAGTTTGTAGTTGAAAATTCGAATATAGATTTGAGGTGTTTTGTGTATTTTTTTTCTTAAATTTTTGTGACAAGCTCACAAAAGCATTATTCTACGTATAATGTTAATGAATTTGAATAAAGAATTATAAGTGCCTAGGTAAAAAAGTAAATTATATATAATATAAAGAGATATTACATAATTATATTTAATCTAACAACGATAAAATACATATTGTATAGAATAAAGGGAGAAAAATAATTTTTAAAATAAAGTTAAAGGTGTGAAAATGATTTTCATCCTTTCCTTAAAAGACTTGAACAAATATTATAATTCTTTAAAACAAACACTTTTGGCTTCCCATTAATTTAGCGACAATTCATATTTACATAAAGCTATCGATATGTCATTATTAGCCTAATGTTCCACCCTCCAATCATTTAGAAATTGTTTGGAAGAGTGTATTAAAAAAAATAATGTATGTATTAATTTTATGTATTATTAGTATTTTATTAAATATATTTTTAGTCTATGTATAACTAAGTATTGAGGTATGTATTACTAATATCTCAAAATCATGGCATTAGTTATGCAATGGATCTAATACAAGCATTAGCATGATTAAAGACACACTTATTCTTCAAAAGAAATTTCGTAATCTTTTCAATGTATATATGGAGGATATTTTAATTATAAAATTATTTTAAAAAAATTATGTAATTTATATTAATTTTAATACATCAAATCACACACTATATAAGAAAAATACAAGAATAAATAATGCAATCATAGCTAGCACAAGCATTACTAATACAAAAATTACTAATACACCATATTTTACATTATACTTATACACTCTATCAAATGACCTCTTAGGGACCGTTTGGTGCAAGGTACAAAAATAAATAATTTTGGAATAAAATAATAATCCCGGAATAAAAATTTTAATGCATGTTTGGTTGGCAATATTCGGGATAACTTATCCCATGACTAATAAATAGTATCGGGATAAGTTATACACCTATTTGGTGGGATAACAATTCCATCATTATTATTCTTGGGATAAAATTAGAAAAGGACATAATTGCCCTCCAATATATATATATATATATATATATATATATATATATTACTTTATTTTTTATTATTATATATAAGGTATTTTTATAAAATCATGGACAAGTTATTAAAGTATGTTGACATTCCCTTTCTAACTTAATACATGCTTGATTATTAAATAAAAAATATTTTTATATTTAGATAAAAATATTTGAAAATTTATTTTTTTAAAATATAATTTGACTCTCCAAATATTAATGATATTAAATAGTAAAAAAATGAGAGTAATTCTTTTTCACATTTTTTGATGATGAATATTTTTAACAAAAAATGAGATTATCAATAATTTATGGAATTTAGAACAAAATAAGTAATTAAACATGAAATATTAGAGATTCATATACATTTAAGAAATATTTTATTTATGAATATATTATACGTTAAATTTATTTGAATAATTATTATGTTTATTTATATATTTTAATTCCTTTAAAAAAATGTCGACTCCACTGTTGAATTACATATTTTAAATTAAATAATTTTTTAATCACTTAAAAATTGATATTGTATATATCAATTAAAATAAATTTTAATATTCTATATTATATGAGTGATGTGGGTTTAAATGAAGTGACATAAACAACAAATTCTTTTTTACTTTAACAAACTTAAGTTGAAAGTTTTTTTTCCAAACTAAATAAGAAGTAGTAAAAATTTTTTTAAACACACACGGCATAATCATAGGAAGGCACATGTAAAAAAAATTAAAGCTAAATAGGATGAAAGTTTTATTTTTAAAATACACACGATATAATTATGGAAATGCACACACACAAAAAAAAATAAGCTAAATAAGATGAAAGTTTTATTTTTTAAGAATAAATATTTAAAGCTTGAAAAGAAAAATATATATATATATATATATATATAAGTTAAATAAGAAGGAGGATATTTTGATAATCAATTAATTTATCCTTAGAAATTATACTATGTATATTACTTTGAATACAACAAACCAAACACTCAATAAAAAATAATTCAGTATAACTTATCCCAATATAATTAATCCCAGTATAACTACATTCCCAACCAAACGACCCCTTAGAGTGCACGACAATTGATTTCCTCCATTTTAAAATGGATAAGTTACACGTTTAACTAATTGGTTCAAAATAATTATAATTTCTTTTATCAAATGTTCCCGAAGAGATTCAATAATTATAGTCAGCATATATATATATATATATATAATGTAGTATGTTACGTATCCTCATTTTGTTTTTTTCTAAAGAGAAAAGACATAAAGTAACCCCTGAAGTTGTCCAACTTTTGCAAAAAGACACCTTAACTATACGAGCGACTTATTACCTCATGAAATAACTTTGAAATATTATTCATACCTCCTTTTTCAGCCAACACAAGTTACACTAACAAATGTGTAAATCACGTGCCAATCAGTATTTGACACATGTCAAATTAATTTTAATATTTTTAAAAAAAATTATAGTCATATATTTTTAAATAATTTCTTTTCTTTTTCTTTATTTCTTTTCTTCCTTTCTTCTTCACATTTTCTCCACACATTAAGGACATTTTTAGAAAATGTAACATTCTTAGAAATGTTATATTTTCTACATTTTCTACAATAATGTTATATATGTATAACATTCTATACACATCTTATACATATACATATTTTATACAATAATGTTACATTTTCTACACACATTATACGAATACATATTCCATACAATAAATATACAGTTTTTATATATATTTTATACAATTTTTATACATATATCTTATATAGGTACATATTCTATATAATAATTATATATTTTCTATACAATTATATTTTATTATTTTATTTTTTCTTTAAAAAGAAATCAATTTTTTTAGCTCCAAAAGAATTGTAAGAAACAAGAAAAAAATGACTAAGAAAAAATTGATTGACTGAACTGGCTCAAGAAGGAAAAGAAACGCAGAAATAGCCCAATGACCATTGAATGACAATAGTATTTGCCGACTGACTATAATATGTCGAGTAAATTACAACAATGATCGCCATAGTGGGTGGCTTTATTTTTTTGTTCCCCACAAGATAAGTCCTACAAAACTAGTCTTTTTTTTATGTATAGAAAAGTACCTATTTGCCCCTCTATATCTCAAATACTTTTAAACAACTCACCTTGTTATATTTATCTTTCAACTTTAATTTTTATCTCTTTTTTATTTAACTTTAATTTTTATTTTTTATTTTATTTTGAAATAAAAATCTCAACCGTTACTTTTGTCTATTGCTCCTCTCAACTCCTATCTCTTTTTTCTTTGGTTTTTATTTTTTATTTTCTCCCTTATTTTAATTCTTTTTAGTTTGTGTTTTTTACTTCATTTGTTTCTTTTTCCCCAATTTCTATTTTTTTCTTTTTCTTTTCTTTGATTTTTATGTTTTCCTTTATTTAATGTTTTTTCTTCATTTTTTCTTTTTCCTCAACTTTTATTATTCTCCTTTTCTGTTTCTTTTCTTTTCTTTCTATACTTCGATTCCTTACAAACAACAAGTTACGCTCAATGACAATAGTTAACACTACCACATTATATCTTAGTTTATGATATATTCTATAAATCTTGTCTTAGAGGCAAAACTTAGCCTAAGAACTTTCAAACAACAATTATGTCCCATAGGCAAGAGTTGACACTACCACATTGTGTTTTTAGAGATGAGATGTTCTATAACTCTTGTCTCAGAGGCAAGACTTAGCTCAATAACTTTCAAACAATAAGTTACACCCCACGAGTAAGAGTTGACACTACCACATTGTGTCGTGATTTATGACATGTTCTATAAATTTTGCCTGTAAGGCAATATTAGCCCAAAAACTTTCAAAAAACAAGTTAGTACAATGGACAAGAGCTGACACTACTAGATTGTGTTTTGACTTATGCTTCATAACTCTTGTCTTAGAGGCAAGAATTAACCCAAAAACTTTCAAACAACAAGTCACGCCCCATGGGCAAAAGTTGACACTATCATATTGTGTTTTGATTTATGGAATGCTCTATAATTCTTACCTTAGAGGTAAGACTTAGCTCAAGTACATTCAAACAACAAGTTACGTATAATGGGCAAAAGTTGACACTACCACATTGCATTATGACTTATAAGATGCTCTATAATTCTTACTTTAGAGGCAAGAAATAGTCCAAGGACTTTCAAACATCAAGTTACTCCTCATGGTCGAGAGTTGAAACTATCACATTGTGTCTTGATTTATGAGGTTCTCTATAACTCTTGTCTTAAAGGCAAGACTTAGCCCAAGGACTTTCAATTAACAAGTTACGCCCCATGGGCAGGAGTTGACACTGTCACATTATGTCTTGATTTATGACATGCTTTTATAACTTTTGCCTCATAGGCAAGGCTTAGCCTAAGGACTTTAAAACAACAACTTACGCCCCATGGGCAAGATTTGACACTACCATATTGTGTTTTGATTTATGAAATACTCTATAACTCTAACCTTAAAGGCAAGACTTAGCCCAAGAAATTTCAAACAAAAAGTTACACCCTCATGAGCAAGAGTTGACACTACGACATTGAGTCTTGATTTATGAGATGTTCTATAACTCTTGCCTCAGAGGCAACCCTTAGCCTAAGGACTTTCAAACAACAAGGTATGCTCAGTGACAAAATTACACTACCGCATTGTGTCTTGATTTATGAGATGTGTTTGTAACTCTTACCTTAGAGGTAAGACTTAGCTCAAGAACTTTCAAACAACAAGTTATGCCTTTTGGGCAAGAGTTGACACTATCATATTATGTCTTGATTTATAAGTTGCTCTATTAGTTTTTCCACTAAGATAAGACTTATCCCAAGAACCTTAAAAAGAAGTTACTCCCGGGCAAGAGTTAACATTATCACTATCTTAATTTATGAGATACTCTATAACTCTTGCCTTAGAGGCAAGACTTTGCTCAAAAATTTCCAAACAACAAGTTATGCCCCATGAGGAAGGCTTGACACTGCCACATTGTATCTTGATTTATGAGATGTTACACAACTCTTGCCGTAGAGGCAATACTAATTCCGAAGGACCTCCAAACAATAAATCATGCCCTTAAATTTCCTTTGATGTCAAAGAAAGAAGATCCTCTTTGTGGATTATCCAACTTTCTATTCATTAGCAAAATATAATTGAAACTGAAAGAAAAGAAAAAAGAGAAGTAAAAAAATAAAGATTGAGAAAAAAATGAGAGAAGAAAAAAATAAAGGTTAAGGAAAAAGAGAAAAAAAGAAAGATTGAGCAAAAATGAGAAGAAAAAATAAAGATAAAGATTTAGAATAATGAAAAAAAAAAAGAAAAAAATCAGGAAAGATAAAAATAAAAAAGAAATGAAAAATAAAGATGAAGACAAATGAACTAAAACATAAAAAAAAATAAAAAAGAGAAGAAAAAAAGGAAAAAAATAAAAATAATAAAGATTGAGATAAATGAATTACACAAATTTAAAAAGAGAAAAAGAAAAAAATAAGCTAAAAGGAAAAAATAAAATAAAATAAAAAAATACAAGTTGAAAGACAAATGAGCATGGAAAGTAGAAAAATATTTGAGGTGTAAATGGATAAAAATGTACTTGTCTTATACATAAAAAGAAAGGAATGCTAGTATTTTAATTTTTATTTTTTTTATGAGGAACAAAAAAGTAAAGCCACCACTACAAGGTCAATCCATATAATTTCCTGCTATATGTCGAAAAAGAGTCAACCCATGCTCTTTTTCCTTAATTTTAGGCAAAATTACTTAATATCACAGCTTAACTTACCTAAACTACTTAAAATCTCTTCCCTTTTAATTAATTACTAAAATCCTTGATTTACATTCTTTTTCTTTAAATTTTTAGATACGTCACTCTCACCCTAAAATTCAAAAACATAAACTATCCCCTTAAAAATTTGATTGAAAATTTTATCTCCACCAATTTAATACCCATTAATATCTAACCTACTTTAAAAAAAAATTTCAGTAAACCAATGATTCTTCACCCAAAATCCAACCTCCATCACCACCTTTCATTTTCTCTTCTCTTTGCTTCAATTTTCATTCGATTGAATTTCTATCGAAAGACATCGTAATCAATCATAGAGAAATTGAGCGGCGGAACGAGAAGTTCGTCATCGTCAACTAAAGTTGTTGGAGAATAGCTTTTCGGATGGCATACATAGTCACCCCTAAACAAGGTACATGTATATACTGAGATTTAAGATCCTGCTACATAAATATTTATGTATTAGAAAATGCAAAAAAAAGAATGTTTTGATTAAAGAAAATAAAGACATTGAAGATACATCAAGAGATTTCCTTAAGAAGGTAATAAGGTTCTGTATTGAAAGACGCAAAACTCGTGCTTCAAAACAAAAAGATGCTGAAGTTATAACAAGAGAACCTCTTACCAAGAGAACCTCTTACCAAGGGTAATATTTGTTTATATCTAAAATAAAATATTCTAAGATACAAATGTTACACTATACAATTTATTTGTCATTGTCAAATCTATGTGTGAGAGATATCTACAAATTATGTATCTCTCTTCATTATATTTCAAATACATCTAAGAATTATGTATTCAATTTACGTCATTCGTGTAAGATACATTTAAGAATTGATTCTATAATTTATTTTTTCTTATAGAGTAATATATCTCAATCAATAACTGTAAAATGTAATGTATCTCAAATATTATAATTTATAGATATATTTATTAACAGACTGATACATTAATTGATAAGTAACCAAGTAATCATCTAAACTTTTATACTATAATGTATCTTAATGCAGGGCATGAAGTATGTTATCGAAGAAATTTATGATGTGTCATTTACATTAAAAAACGATATGCAAAGAACATAGAAGAGAAAAATTTGTTTCAGCTTGAAGAATGAGTATCCTTTTTTTGAATTTCAATCTTTGTTTTGGATAATTAATTTTAAAATTTGAACTGATTACGTAATTATGTGAGTTTTCAGAAGACAATACAACAGACGTCGCGTGATTTTCTTCACAATTAAAAAGATTTTCATTATTTTTTATTTTTGACACCCATTAAGTTCATGTATGGATGTTTCTGAAAGGATGTATCAATTATCGAATTATGTATTTTTCTACATAGTTTTATTAAAAAAAGGAATGAGGAGTAATTAGGAATAAACTTGTTAGAAATTTATGTAAGTTTCACTTAATTTTACTACATTTGCAGGCTGCAACTATCCATATCTCACTTTTGTTTTTCCACATACCTCACCTTTTATTTTTTACATAACATTTTACTATTGTAATTCATAGTCAAACAAGATATATGAACCACTAGAGTTGGCATGGTGGTTCAGCGTCATGTCCCTTAAGCAAGAGGTCGGGAGTTTGGTCCCCGCCTCTGGCGAATGGAGCAAACTCTATGGCCAGTTTCCTACCACTTAGTGCACTGACAGAGGAACGGAGGATTAGTTCCACGGCTGCTGTGGAGATACCTTGGAAAACCAAAAAAAAAAAAAAAGATATGTGAGTGTGAAAGTACACAATTACTTTTCCTTTAAAAAAGAAAATGAATATTCCATTATATAAATCTCCTCCATGGTCTTTAGTTATTGATAATTTTCCTCTTTATTTCTTTGAATGCAATTTCCTTCCTAGTTTTTTAGGAAATATTTTTAAAATGGCAAACTAAAGGGCATAGTAAAAAGAATATTCTGTCATATTCCAGTATTATATTTGACTTACCTAGGTGAACCAAATTAAAGATATTCAGTCAGCCGTAACAATTTCTTTTGATGCATATATCTGTATCTATTTTTCTGTTATAGAGAAGAGAAGATTTTGACATCCCTCTAAGTTGCTTGCTCCGTGATTTTACTATAACATTTTTAATTAATTATTATAAATTATTTATATATTAAAAAAATTAATAATATTTAATTAAAAAACTAAAATAGACATTTATGATATATCTGCTTCAGTTACCTCAATCATAATTTTAATATATCACCCTAATTAATTATTATAAGTCATCTGCTTCAACCATGATTTTACTATATCACCCTAATTAATTATTATAAGTCATTTATATAATGAAAAATTAATAATATCCAATCCGTGATTTTACTATATCGCTTATAATTAATTATTATAAGCCATTACATATTAAAAATTAATAATATTTAATTAGCAAAAGATAAAATAAACATTATGACATGTCTGCTTCAGTCGTGATTTTACTATATCACACCTAATCAATTATTATAAATCATTTATTTATTAAAAAATTAATAATATTTAATTAAAAAAAAGTAGAATAGACATTTATGACATGTGTGCTTTAGCTACTTCAACCATAGTTTTACTGAATATCACCCCTAATTAATTATTCTAAGTCATTTGAGTATTAAAAAATTAATAAAATTTAATAAAAATGGATAAATTAGATATAAAAATGATAAATTAACTCTTGATGTTTTAAATTAACTTGAAGTCTTATATGAGGTTCACTTAAACTTTTTTCACAAGTATTGTTTATAGTAATTTTGCTTTGTCACTTCTAATTAGTTGTTGTAAGTCATTTAAGACATTTATGTTTCGCTGCTTCAATCGTGATTTTACTATATCACCTCTAATTAATTATTATGGTCATCTAAGCATTGTGCCACTTAAATTAGAATAAAAAATGTTATAAATCACAATAATTAAAAAAATAAATTATTTAAAAAATATAATGGCTATCGATGATACAGAACTCTGGACAAGGAGAGTAACATATATTTTTCAAAAGTTACAAAAAAATTATTATAAATTACAATAGTTAACAACTTAAAATATCTAAAAATAATTTAATCTATTATATATCTCAAAAAATACATAAAAAAATACTATAAATTACAATAATTAGAAAATTAAAAAAAATTTAAAATATAAAATATTTGGTTGACTCTCGAAATTATATTAGTGTCACTTAAATTGAAATAGAAGAAAATTATTATAAATCACAATAATTAAGGACTTAAATTATTTTAAAAATATAGTTCACTATCAATGCCACAAAAGCTTGGATAAGAAAAGCAACGTATATTATTTGAAAATTAGATTAAAAATATTATAAATTACAATAGTTAACAACTTAAATTATCTAAATACATATTAAAAATATGATTGATTATCTAAATTCTATATGTGTCACAGAAATTGAGAAAAAAAATAACATCTATTGAACCCGTGCTAGATCCCAGATGAATCTTAGATTGTATATGCAATTCTTTTTTTAAATTTTTTTTTGTTTAAATATATCAATATTGAAAAGGCAAGTTCTAATACAACACACCAAACAATGTATAAGAAATAATGATAGCATAAATAATACCAATATTACTAATTCAATCCTTATTAATGCAAACATTACTAATACATTCTATTCAAAATTATTTTTATACACTCCAACAAACGACTCCTATGTTTCAATGGTAGGAATATATACAAAAACACAATTCGATAAAACATTTATAGAAGTATGTTTTATCGTGTTTTCAAAGTCAAATAAATTAAATTGATATGACGGATGGTAACTTATAATTTTTATATATATATAATTTTTGAAACACTTAAAATATAAATTTAATTTAACTTCAAAGAACTAGTTGACAAATAAAAGAGAAGAAAAAATGAAAGCAAAGGATGGTTATGTCGGCTTAGTAGGGGAATACGATGTAATTTTGAATTATTAATTGCAAGCCACATGTGATGTAATATGCAATAACTAGATAACCCTTTATATTTTTCAACAATTATTTTCTATTTTACACAACAAGTGTCAAGTCTTATATATTAATTCTAATCTCATATTTTACACTTAATGTAGCAAATCTCAGTCATATGATTAAAGATCTAAACTTTTAAAATGCATCAAATTTTTTTATTTATATGAATAAGTTATACCTAATTATCTTCCAAGATAATTTGGCTCCTTGAAAAATATTATCAAGCAGTTAATATATTTTGTGTATTAATTTTTTATAATTCATAATTCGAATTAACATCAATCATTCAAATTAACATCAATCTACTTATTATACATAATCAAAATATCTTAATGTTGGGCCCGTGCTGATACGGATCATGCTCCTCTAGTTATACTTCTATATCTATATTTATACTTATACATATCTATAATCTATAACCTATATCTATAATCTATATTTATAATCTATATCTATAATATATTAAAAGTGTGAAGGGTTTTAGAAATGTCGTTTGAATTTTTTGCCCGTCATTTAAAGAATTTGTTTTAGACAAAATTGTCTTTTTTATATTTTTTCAAATATTTAAGAGTTGAAAATTAATTAAATATATTTATGATAAAATATTTTATTATTGAAAAGTCATCAAAATTAATGACAATTAATACTTTTTATTAGTTTAAGAATTCTAAATCAACTAATTTGATTTTAAGAAGATTTGAAAAATTTGGAAATAAATGTAAAAGCATTAGCATAAGAAAAATTTAAGAAATACCAAATTTTAAAAAGTTTTAAGTATGTAATGAGAATATAATCAATGGTTTTGTAAATATTTGACTTTAAAAATAAAAAATTTTAAATATAAAAAATAACCTACCAAAAATATGATTCAAATTGATGCGTCTCTTTTAGCCTCTGACAACAATAAGAATATAATCAATGATTTGGTAAATATTTAACTTTAAAAACAAGAAAAGATTTTAAATATAGAAAAAAATAAAAATAATCGTACCACAAATATGGTTCAAATTGATGTGTCTCTCTAAGCCTCTGAGCAAGGGAAAGAGGTACTAAATGGTAAATGGAAAAGTGATGGTCCATCAACCACTTGACACTTCTAGTGGTAAAATATATATGCATTTACACTAAACGTTAGAATTAGAAAAATTTAACAAATACCAAATTTTAAAAAGTTTTAAGTACGTAATGAGAATATAATCAATGATTATATAAATATTTGACTTTAAAAATTAGGAAAGATTTTAAATATAGAAAAAAATAACCGTATCACAAATATGGTTCAATGTGACGTTTCTCTCTTAGCCCCTGAGAACAATAAGAATATAATCAATGAATTTGTAAATATTTTACTTTAAAAATAAGAAAGATTTTATATATAGACAAAAGTAAAAAATAATCGTAGCACAATTATGGTTCAAATTGATGCATCTCTCTTAGCCTCTGACAGCAAGGGAAAGAGGTACTGCATGGTAAATGCAAAAGTGACGATCCATCAACCACTTGAAACTTCTAGTGGTAAAATATATATGCATTTACACTAAAATATATGTTTATGTTTAACTATTATACTAAAGCGTGAAGGGTCTTTTAAAAGTGATTTGAACTTTTTACAGTTCATTAAAAATTTCCACAATAGACAAGATCATTTAATTTTAAATAATCAAACGTTACACGTGTGAGGCACGTGCAGTTAAACTAGTATTATATTAAAAGTCTGAAGGGCATTAGAAAAATAATTTGAACTTTTTGCCCTTCATTAAAAGTCTTTACTTTAGATAAAATCATCTTTTCACTATTTTCCTAATATTTAAGAATTAAAAATTAATTAAATATTTATAATAAAATAGTTCCTTATTAAAAGTCATCAGAATTAATGACAACTAATACCTTTTACATTACTTTAAGAATTCTAATTCAATTAAAGTTAAATTTAAGAAGATTTGAAAAATCTAAAATAAATCTAAAAGCGTTAAATAAGAAAATATAAAAAGTACCAATTTTTAAAAGTTTTAAGCAAGTAATCAAAGATTTTATAAATATTTAACTTTAAAAATAAGAAAAAAATTTAAATATAGAAAAAAAAATAACCGTACTACAAATATGGTTAAATTGATGCGTCTATTTTATCCCCACAAGCAAGGAAAAGAGGTATTGCATGACAAACACAAAAGTAACGATCTATTAACCACTTGAAACTTCTGATGGTAATATATATATATGTGTGTGTGTGTGTGTGTGTGCATTAAAATAAATGTTATGTTTACATTATCTACATCTACATCTACAATATATTAAAAGTGTGAAGATCTTTAGATAAGTGATTTGAATTTTTTGGTCTGCATTAAATCATCCCATAATAGATAAGATTGTCTTTTTACCTTTTTCTTCAAATTATATATATATACACACACACACACTATGGTAGGAAAAAATATATGAAAAACTAATACAAGTAAGTTTTACTTTTCCTTGTGTACATTAAAAAGGAGTCCTAAAAAATATGATAAAGGTGTTATGAAATATAAAGAAAGAACAAGAATAAATAGAGAGAAAAGAGTGCAATTCTTATTTATCTTGAGTGATTCTCTTGAGATGAGAGACTGAGAATACAATGAACAAGAATTCCTCTATTTATAGGGAAAATACTCCTATTCTTGATAGTCATTCACTATAATGTAAATACATTTATAACACCCCCCCTTAAATGTCTGACTGATAGATAATGTGCCTCGTTAAAACCTTACTAGAAAAAATCCAGTGGAAAAAAATCTAGTAAAGGAAAAAGAGTACATATCTTTAATAATATGCATATAGTCTGCCTCATTAAAAACATTACAAGGAAAATCCAGTAGGACAAAATCTCATAAGGGAAAAAGAGTACAATGCGTATTAACTCCCCCTATTGAGAACATCCTTGAGCCTTTGCATCCCGATCTTGTGCATCATCTTCTTGAAAGTACATTTAAAGAGAC
Source organism: Capsicum baccatum var. pendulum (assembly GCA_030864225.1). Classification (NCBI taxonomy): domain Eukaryota; kingdom Viridiplantae; phylum Streptophyta; class Magnoliopsida; order Solanales; family Solanaceae; genus Capsicum; species Capsicum baccatum. The sequence goes on along the minus strand of CM061558.1, from coordinate 229,639,990 downwards.
TTGATGAATAAATCAACAACATTATTAGTTGAACGAATCTGTTTCACGTTAATATCACCCTTCTTTTGTAGCTTATATGTATAGAAAAGCTTTGATGAAGTGTGCTTCGTTCTATCTCCTTTTATGAATTCTCCCTTAAGATGTGCTATACATGCTGCATTATCTCCGTATAAAATTATAGGTATATTGTTACATTTCAAACAATATTTTTCTCGAATGAGATATATCATGAACCTCAACCATACACATTCTCGGCTTGCTTCATTAATAACTATTATCTCAGCATGGTTCGATGAAGTGGTTAGATAGACTGCTTTGTATAGCTTCAAGATATGACAGTATCCCCACATGTGAATATATTGCATGTTTGAGACTAATATTTATGTAGATTAAATAAAGACCCAGCATCATCATAGTCAACAAGATCATGATTGCAATCTTTAGAATAAAATTAGATGATGTGTTTGATCATATTTCGATGTCTCCTAGTAGGAGCGGAACTATATCTTTCTAACAAATTAACCAAAAAAGCTACATCCGACCCTGTAGCATTTGAGATATATTAGTGCATCAATTGTACTAATATATGGTACTTTATAACCAATTTAATTCGGTATATTTCTCATGTCAGTAAGTAATCTATTGCTTTGAAAACTCTCCAAGAGTTCAAATAATTTTCAAGTTATAAATTTATGCAATATAAGGATTATAAATAAGTTTTCCAGAAAATTTTATATGTTTCAATCATTTTGAATCCTTAAACAAGTTTTTATGTTAATTTTGTCAAGTGACAATATTCAACATTTCATGTATGACATCTTCAAGTGTATGGATTGAAAATAAAATAAGTTTTATGCTTATCAAGATACATTCTTTCATGTCACTTGATAAATGTTTCTACGCCAGCATGCTTAAATAAACATAAAATTCAGATCCTCATAATCTTTTACAATATTGCGCCAATATTGTATCAAAGATATTGATGATATTTCATTTCATACTGATTCACAGTATGACATAACATTTTGAGATATCATCACTTTATTATTTTCAGGTACCTGAACCTCTCATAAGGTTTCATGAAGTATTATGTCGTAGGCTCTTCAAGAACACAGTGCCTTCTTATTATGATTATTTTCTCCTCATTCTTTTCAAGGATTATTTCATTTAGAACCGATTGATCTACCACGCTTCACGTATGCATAGACTTTGTACTTTAGGATACAAAATAAGAGCACTTACAACTTAAATATGAGATGCTTTCAATATTTGACTTGAATTATCTTTTGAATGACGATCTGATGACAATTCCTAACATATTTCATAGCCGTTTATAATCTCCCCCTTATGTTAGGAAAACTAACATACATCCTCCATCTTCTTTGAGGAATACATATTTGTGCATCATGGTATATTCATTAATCATATACCGCACATCAATTATTAGATGAAATAGTTGGTTCCTGACCTTGAATCAATTAAGAGGGAAGAAATAATCACAATTTATTAGTCTAATGCATACAAGTGCTATTGTATGCAATATATCATATTCCAAACCAACATATGAAACTTTGTTCTCATTAGTAATGGTTTAGCTATTTATCGAAGTCATTAAATGTCAAACCATTATCATCAAGATGAATTGTCTTGATTACACAATTTGAAAGTTATGCTCTTAACCCAATTTTACTGAGCAAGTAACTTTATAAATGTTAAACTGCAGGTTGGCAATAAACGTACAAGTGATCATCTTATATCGATGCATATTAATAGATCACATGATTGGTGAACGGGCCCATATTCACCTTTTATATTTTTCAGATTTTAAGGGATCAAATCCCAACATTAGTTAGTCTAACCAACTTATCATGAGAACAAACAACATAAATGATTCTTGAAGAATCTTTTATTTCTTCAACATATGTCAATACTCAATGTGCACATTTTTCACAATGTAGCAATTTTTCATCTTAATTTATGAACTTTTATACTAGTAAACTCCAAGTTTACCATGACATATGCCTTTTTTTCTTTAGTAAATTTCATATTTACTATTACATGAATAACTTTCAGATTTACTACTTTAGAAGTAGATTTCAAAATAACCCTTCTCAGTTATTCTGCCTCTTTCAGATGTAAGCTATGATACCATCACAATTAAGTGTACGTTTGTATTAATAAGCTTTACTAAATATTATTGCATTCACCTTAAGGAATGTATATGTACTTAAAACAATCAAAATTCTCATTGTCCAAGAATGTAATATAATCGTGCCATAAACTTATCAAATTTTGATTGCTTATAGCCTCTTTCATGATATTGCTACTTTAGGAGAAAATAGAGGTATATATATATAATGTAGAGAATTTTTCTCGAACACATCATTGTCTTCTTTCAGACATATTAAGCATTTATACCACATTCACTTCAGGGAATGAAGCATATTCAATGAGATACATTTCATGTGTTTTCACCAAAAACATATTATTTTACTTTAGCTATCATAATATTATCAATATGGTGTATTGAGATTCAAACTCAATGTCTTATCCATATAAACATGTCTTAGGTCATAAATCGATGAGACTTGAACCCAATATTTGATCAATATTTGTCTCAAGATGTAACACCTTTCACTTTTACAAAACTGTTTCACCACTTCAAGAACCAAATAATTAGTATATAAATTCAATCATACTTTGGATCATCTATTAATTAACGGTATAACTGTACACTAAGGCTTCCATCTTTTATATTTTAAAATACTATATTATATAGATTAGAAACAATAATGGAGAAAAAGAATCTCCTCAACCTCTCGTATCAGTAAGAGTGGTAAAAACATAGCCTTTTGTGTAGTAACTTTTCTTTTTCAAATTAAAAATTATTTCCTCAATTCTTTAAATATTGTTATGTAAGTATTAACTACAACATCTATAGAAAAATCTCAATAAAGTACTTACCTGATAGAATCTCGTACTGATAGATCTCTAGTGGTAGAGTCTCGTGCTGATAACATGTTATGAAATATAAAGAAAGAACAAGAATAAATAGAGAGAAAAGAGGGAAATTCTTATTTATCTTGAGTGAATATCTTGGGATGAGAGTTTGAGAATACAATGAACAAAAATTCCTCAATTTATAGGGGCGAATACTCCTAGTTTCTCTCTAAAATATAGAGAATACAATGAACAAAAATCTCTCTATTTATAGGGAAAAATACTCCTAGTTTCTCTCTAAAAGATAGATATTTCATATCCTAATAGATATCATCTAGATCTTGATAGATTCTTATCTATATTATTGATATACATTCATTGTAAATAAATTTGTAACAAAAGGTAAGTAATACTATATAAATAGTATCTACCAACAAATTTCATTATGGTGCACAACACTATTTTGTCATGTCTCGACGGGCTTCAGAATCACAATGAACAAATAATTTCCCTTAAAAGTGATTATTGTAATTAATAGATCATCTATTGATAGTTTACTTAGCTTGACATAATGTTATTTGAAGCTTTATTTAATAATTTTTGTGCTTCGTGTTAGTTTTTTTTTTTGGTGTTCTCTTATGTTATTTTATATGTAGTTTTTGTTTCAATTGTTTTCAAAAATTAATTTTATGTATTTGTATAAGATAGTGGAGTGAGAAGTGAAGTTAGTTGTTGTAAAGTTAGTTATAAGTCAACTGTCACATAGCTAGCTGTATATTAGCTGTAACTTAACCTGTTAGTTAGCTAGTGGAGCATGCGAATATTTGGTTAGCTTGTGTATATATAGCGATGTATAGCTCATAACAAAATGAATAAAATTTTCAATTCTATATAGATTTTATTTTCTCTGTCTTTCCTAAGCCTTCTAGAACCTTCCTTCTCTTCTCCAATAGATGAGGTTTCTTAACATGGTATCAGAGTCAGGTTCTGGTGATTCCTTATCTCATCATTGAAGAGAATCTACTGGTGATTTTCTTTATCTCACGTCGGTTATAATTGCAATTGTGATTACTATTTTGCAGTAGGTTTCTACCAGTTAAATCTTTTTTTCTGCATAAGATTGTTATCAGTTTTTCTTCCATAGCTACTGAAAGTGAAACTTCTGCATCTTCTTCACATGGTCAACATTTAGAAGAAATAATCCTAATCACCCTCTATACATTCATACCTTCGATACTCAAGGTTCAATTTTAACTTTTATTCAGCTTCAAGGATGTGAGAATTATGCTCTCTGGAGTAAATCTATGCGGATTATACTGCTAGGCAAAAACAAATTAGGATTTGTGCTAGGTACTTGTAAAAAAACATGTATGATCCTAGTTTGCATGATCTCTAGGAACGTTGCAATGCTATAATTTTGGCTTGATTAATGAATACAGTGTCAAAGGACTTGATTAGTACAGTAATATATGGATCCGGTTCTTATCAGGTATGGGAGGATCTCAGGGAGCATTTTAACAAGGTGAATGCCTTTAGAGCCTTTTTTCACAAAGAAATTGCAACCCTAACATGGGGCACTGCTTCCGTCTCTGTTTACTTTTCTAAGCTTAGAGAACTTTGGGATGAATTTCAGTTTTTAGTTCCTCCTCCTAGCTGCTCATGTCCTGAATCTAAGATCTATATGGAGTATTTTCATCTACAGAAACTATGGCAGTTTCTTATTTGATACAATACTATCTACAGAAAACACAAAACACCCATAAAAATTAGTCCACTAGTCTAACAACCTGAGGACCTCTTTTGGTGACCTCTCCCGGATTCAAGACATGAATAAAAACATAAGAGAATAAGGTGTTAACACCTATTGGCAGCCAACAATCCCAGACTATATTAATAACAAAAGGATAAAGAACAACAATATTATAACAATAAGAACAATACGGGTTACAATACAAGAACACTACCAACGGTTACAACAAACTAAAGATAGAAAGATAGACAAATGGATGGTATAATCTTAAGAACCCAAGAGATTATTCCACGTTTGGACCCTTAAAACTATACACAAATATCACTTATCTCTTACAATTGATACAAGAGAGGCATCCACCACCCAATCACAAATGTATCAAGAAAATGCAACACGTAAATGATTCCAAACTTGTGCAATGACTTAGTTTCGATTAGGACTCTCTGTATCTCTCTAAGAGAAGTGTTCTCTCAATATCATTAAGCAACTAAAGAAATAAACCCTACAATGTTCTCAATGACAAAAGGGCTCTTTGATGACTAGCCTTCAAATGGGCGCTCATTGAGTGCACCATAGGGTGGATTTAGGCCTCCTTCACACTTAGACTTGTGCACTGTCTTGATTGCCTTAAACAATACCTAAAAAGTGTCATGATCATGATCATACTTGTATCATTCTCTCTATCTTGAGAGGAATTTGACCACAAATTGATGGTCTTACCTCTTTACAAAGGCACACCATAATTTCCTTCATGCGGCCACACATCTTCTTAATCTCCCTCACCCTACATTTCAACCTCCTCTTACTCTCCATATTGAGGCTTTCCATCAACCTTAGTTGATTCAATTACTACTTCTTCCCCAAGATAGTACAATTTTCCCTCTCTTAGGAACATGTTCCTCCTGTTCTGACACTCATTAGACTTATGCCCCCACCTTTGACATTTAAAGCATTGAAATCCCTTGGAATTGGAAGTGGAAATTGGTTTACCTTCATACCTTGTGGACTGTTTTGGGGAATCCTTGGTGATCTCGGGTTGGACAGCCATGAATGAGCTCTCTTTGAGCTCCTTTTCAATCTCTAATGCTACTTGAAAGAAGCCATCAATAATGTCGAACTTATGAAGTGTCAAACGTGAGGCAATATCTCTATTCAACCCTACCTTGAATCAAATTATGTCGTGACTCACTTGATCCCCTCTATGATCAAGTTTTAAGATGAGTTGTTGGAACTCATTGTAGTGAGCCACGATGCTCTTATTTCCTTGCCTCAAGTTATACAACTTGGCAAGGAGCTATTGTTGATATCTTTTTGGTAAGTACCTTTGTCTCATGAGGTACCTTAACCAAAACCAAGGAGGGGGATGCCCCTAAATCAAAATGTTGCCTAAATATTTAACATACTCCTACCATGTAGAAGCATAACCCTCAAAGTAAGCAATCGCATAGCAACTCTTTTTCTCCTCGGTAAGATCATTGACTTAGAAGACCCTCTTACATGCGGATTCCCATGCAAGAAAATCTTTGAGATCACTCTCACCCTTGAAGATTGGAAGCCCCATCTTGATGGTATTTATCCCTACATCACGGTTTTGGTTTCCTTATTGGTTCCAATGACCAACTCTACCTTCTCGGCCATGATCTTCCCTCGGATCACCATGCCTTCCTCTTATCTATACCCCTCTCATGTAAGAATCATCATACGACCCATAACCATCATGTTGTCCTTCCCTACTACAACCCTCAATATGGATGGGTCTTTTTGGGTTAAGTGGAGTTGTAGTGGCGGGATTGGATTTGGATAGTGAGGTCTTTGGTCAAGTAGAGTTTAGATGAGAGGATTCAGGTTTGGTAGTGGTGTTTGGGTTCCATGCCCTTCTTATTGGACTTGGTGGAGTAGAGAATAACTTGGTCTATCTTGTTCTTGTCACACCCCCTTTTAAACCCAAAAAATTAATTGATTTTAAAGTTTGAAAGGGTTTTATTATTACGTGACAAAAGATAGAATTTGTTTTGAAAAGGATTTTTTATATTAAAACTCAGAGTTGCCACCTGGCATAAATCGGATATCCTTTTCAAAATAATTTTGACTATTTAAAACTGATCCACAAATAGAGATTTCGATTAAGGAATTCTGTTGATCGAGGGAAAGGTGTTAGGCATTCATCAATCCTGTGGTTTGACCATGGTCGCTTAGTGGAGAATATCAGCTAATTTAATACTATGAATGTACAAACCACACAAAACACACAAAACAATCAATCAAACAAATAAAACAAGTCCAAAAATATAGTTTCCAGTCCAATTATTATAGCTCGAAATAAAAAAAGTACTGAAAATTAAACCTACACTAATCCTACACTATGCTCTACACTAATCCAAAATAAAAAAGGCACTGAAAAGTAAACCTACACTAATCCTAAACTACGCTCCAATTCTTTACCCGATGCTTTGGGCCTTGATCACGAGCCTCCTTTGCGTACATGATACTTTGGGGCATTCCCCGGTGAATAAATACACTGTGTCTCGGGGCATTCCCCGGCCAAATGAGTACAATTGATCCAAATGCGGTAAACAAATCATTCAACAAATATTCTAAACATTCCACAATCCACAAGTCCTAAAATTGCCTACCCGAGCCTACTGTTTGCCTACCCAGCTCAACCTATCATAACACTATCATAATCAACGACATCAATGAATAAAAACAATAATATTCACTTTATCAACTTTCAATCCCTGTCCCACTTATTTCTAATAAAGTTTAAATCATTTAATTATTCAATTTAAACAATCCATACGATGGTTCAAACATATCAAAATCAACGAAAATAAGATCCACACACCATGAATTTACCACACAAAGTATCACACAATTTAAAATTAATCAAGAATGAGATGAATAATGGACCTTAATGTTGCTTTTATTCAAGTATTACTCAATTTAATGAGATGGAGTCCTCACTCGGAACCTAGAAGAATACCAAAATTCCGACTATGATCCAACTCTAACACGATAATCTTTGAAACCCGATTCAAACATAAAAAAACCAGGAAGGGCAATGTATAAAACTCAACTTGGTATTGAGAAACTGCAACCCGAAATAGACCTCGACGAACCCAAAGAGATATACAAACCCCAAATCCAATTACAGTACTAACATTAAATTGCTTTAGAATCAATTATGGAAAAAGAAGTTGGTGGCGCTACTGCTATTCACTTGTTTTTGGCGATATCGCCTGAAAATCAGAAGAACAACGAGATATGTTGGGGCTTTCTAAATGGGGTAGGTTAACTCGAAGAGCTGACTCCAATTCTGGCAAGAATCTCATTAGAAAAACTTGAGAATCTCCCTCTCTCTGGTTTTTTCATGGTGTTGTTCCCATTCTCTTGATCCTTTACTGTATTTCTATTTGTCGTCCCCCGATGAGTGTATCGTGTATGTGTTTGAAAAATCTCGATGAAAAAATGGAGGTTTTCGTGTGTGTTTTTCAATTCCCCCAAATAGAACCATAAGTGTGTGTATTCCTTTTTTTTTAAGAGAGATAAATCAGTGGTCATCCTTTTAGTACGTGAATGTGTGTGTATATGTTGAATGGAAGGTGAGTGTGTTCCAATTTCCAGTGAGGTGTAGTGTTAGTTATTTCAATGAAAATTCTTCTTCTGTGTGTGTCTGTGGAGTCTCCATATTATTGTTAGTGTGTGTGAATATATTTGTGAAAGGGAAAAAAATGTGACTTGGGGTGGGGTCTAGGGGGTATATAGATAGAGCTAGGGTGTAGGGTTGTGATGTGTCAAAATTTAATAGGGAGGGGTTTTTAGTTTGTTCAAATTGGGATTATGTGGGAATTTAGGGATAAAATTTGTTTAGAGTTTGTTATTATTTTGTCATTTTGTGGAAAAATTATGGAATGGGGTTGGCGTGCGTGGTAAGACGGAGTAAATGGTAAAATAATTTTTGGAGGACAAAATTACGTGTCTACATCATGCCTCCTTTGGATGTAAACACAAAGTGTTTTCATGTAAAGAAGTTGACAACGAGATAGAATTTTGACCCGACCATTATTCAAAGAGAGAAACAGAAAAAGGAAGGACAACCGAGTTGGAGAGTCGAGTGAGGTCCTGTTGAGGTTCCGGTCTGCGGCTCTGTCATTACATACAAAATGAAAATTACAAGTTAAAAACATAAATAAAATTACAAAAGTCTTATCTATGAAACTTTCCTTGACTCTTGACTTACTATTTTGTCACCCTATTCTTCAGGCGGGCTCCTGACTTGCAATTTCTTCACCCTGTTCTTCAGGCAGGCTCTTGACATGCTATTTTTCGATCTGTTGACTTTCAATTTATTCACCTTATTTCTTGACTTTAAACTCCTTTACCTTGTTGCTTGACTTTAAACTCCTTCACCTTGTTGCTGGACTTTCAAATCCTTCACCTTGTTGCTTAACTTTCCATTTATTGGCCCTATTCTTTGGGCGGGCTCCTGAAATCACATTAAACTAGAAAGAAAATTATCTCAAACAAATATTATCATAAAGAGATATTCCATTTGCCAAAAAAGTAGAGTTTCAAAAATAGAAAGTAAATTTTTGCCCCAGTTTAACATCAGAGGACTTTTGTGACAGTCACATCATAACTACTTGAAAAAAACCCGAACAAAGAAATGCATCTTCTATGGGTTAATTGGAATAATTCAACTAGAGAGTGCATTTTTTAGGAGTCAAAGGGAATGACTTGACCAGAAAGTACATTTTCTAGGAATCAAGGGGAATGACTCGACTAGGAAGTACACCTTCTAGAAATCAAGGGGACTGACTCAACTAAGAAGTACATCTTCTTGGAATGAAGGGGGCTAGAAAGTACATCTTCTAGGAATCAAGGGGACTAGAAAGTACATATTCTAGGAATCAAGGGGACTAGAAAGTACATTTTCTAGGAATCAAGGGGAATGACTCGACTAAGAAGTACATCTTCTAGAAATCAAGGGGACTAACTTGACTAGGAAGTACATCTTCTAGGATTCAAGGGGACTGACTCAACTAGGAAGTATATCTTCTAGGAATCACGGGAAATGACTCAACCAGGAAGTACATTTTCTAGGAATCAAGGGGAATGAATCGACTAGGAAGTACATCTTCTAGGAATCAAGGGGCATGACTCAACCAGGAAGTACATCTTCTAGGAATCAAGGGGAATGACTCGATCAGGAAGTACGTCTTCTAGGGGTCAAGGGGAAATGAATCGAATGGAAGGTACGTCTTCTAGGAGTCAAGGGGAACGACTCGATCGGAAGGTACGATATCTAGGGGGTCAAGGGGAACGAATCAACTGGAAGATACATCTTCTAGGAGTCATGGGGAATGACTCAACCAGAAGGCACATCTTCTTGGAGTAAAGGGGAATGACTCAACCGGAAGGTACGTCTTCTAGGATTCAAGGGGAATAACTCAACCAGAAGGTGTGTATTCTAGGAGTCAAGGAGAACGAATCAACTAGAAGGTATGTCTTTTAGGAGTCAAGAAGAATGACTCGACTAAAAAGTATGTCTTCTAGGAGTCAAGGGGAATGAATCAAATGGAAGGTACATTTTCTAGGAGTCAAGGGGGACAACTCGACCGGAAGGTACGTCTTCTAGGGGTCAAGGGGAATGAATCGATCGAAAGGTACATCTTCTATGAGTCAAGGGGAATGACTCAACCGGAAGGTACGTCTTCTAGGAGTAAAGGTTTAATTTAAGAAGTGTATCACCTAGCAATTGAAAACTAAAATACCTAGACAAGGAAGTGTGTCTTTGAGGGACATAGGATGATGAATTTTACCATGATTTGATTATCGAACTTGTATAGCAACATTTCTTCCTGTATTTGTAGAAGTGAGGCATTTCAGTCCTTGATATTTATGCTCTGAAGTCCTTGATTTGAAGGTAACATGTTTCCTGTTTCATTGAAGAAAACTTGTGAGTTTAAACATGGTGGCTGTTTGTGGCTTCGGATTTCGCGGCAAATGCTCTTTCTCTCATCACATTTACCCTTGATTCTGACCATTAGCATATATCATTGACTTTCTACATCATTGATCCAAACTTAAGTTATTAAGAGTTACTCTAAATCAAACACAGTATCTCTACTTTTCCAGGCTTCTCAGATAAACCCTTTGAACCTTGGTATTTTCATGAGTTCCCAGATTTGTCTATTGACAAAACTTTCTACATGCCTTATTTCGGCTCATAATCATGTCTCTTTTATGTGTTAGCCTTTTGTCTTACTTTGTGCACTCGAAGAAGCTGGTAGCCAATTTTGAAATTTTTTCTCACTTGTTTTGACATGGACTTAACTCAAAGACATAAGAAAAATGATAACAATTGAATAACTGACTTAAGAAAATAGAAATAGAAACATAGAGAAGAAAGAAAAGACAATGAATGTTCCCACTGAAACATAAAAAAGAAAAATTTATCTGAAAATGACAGTCAACCCTAATGATTATGACATGCCTTTTGGATTAAGCTACTTGATCTTCCATCCAAACTTTCTACCAATTGTTCTTGAGTTAATGGCCTTGAAACTGAGTTACTTTCTTCGGCCAATTGCATTCGGTGACCTCATTCGACTAGTGACGCCTTGAAGGGTTTTTACCAACACGCCTCTCTAATTTTTTTCACACCTCACCATTGCCTTAGGGTATCCGAGAGGATTTTTCACCAATGGGACTCTCTTATTTTCATTTCTCTTAACTTACAGTTATCTTACGGTGCCCGTGATATTTTTCACTGATAAGACTCTCTCAGTTTTATCTCTCTCAACTTACAGTTACCTTACAATGCTCGTGAGGATTTTCACCAATAAGACTCTCTTATTTTTATTTCTCTCATAATTTCTTATGCTGAGGAAGACAAGTAGTTCCCAAGTGCATCATAATATGCATTGCATGCTTAGCTTTAACATTCTCAAAGATTGATTTGAAAGTCTTTCTTTGGTTGTAACTTGGCTTTTGGATAAGGCTAGAAAGAAAGGATGGCATGAGGCCCAAACGATACTTGAAGTAGGGTAGGACTTACAACTTTTGGAATCGACTCAAATAATGAGGATTAACTCATGCCCCAGTTTCTTTTGACTGGGCAATGCTAAATTATTTATTTGGTTGGACCGAGCCTAGAGTAGGGCAACCTATGTATCTCACCCTCGAGAGAGGAGAATCAGGTCACACGTAGTTTCAACAACTTATTCTTTTGCTTGATTCCAATTTCTTTTTTCTTTTATTGACTCTCTTTTCTTTGAGACTTTTTCTGACTTTATTTTTCTTGCCACTCACCTCTTTTTTTTTTCTTTTTGACATACTTTTTCATTTTTTCTCTCTTTTTTTTTTTGAAAACTTTTCTGACTCTAATCTTTTACTCGACATTTTTTTTTGAACTTTGCTGACTCTATCTTGATTACAAAATAAGGGTATGAAAGAAAATAGAACTAAGGCTCAAACGAAGTAAAAAAAGGATGACACAACAATTTGATAACAGAATGAAATTCCTTCATCATATCGATCCTTGAGAATGCAAGTACATAACATGCAATTTGAAAGTGGGAGATGAAGATCATGTGCCACATTTTTTACAATACTAACTTTAACTGAGCCTACGCATCACTACTTTTTCTCTGCTTGTCTAGCATATAACTCCACCTTTATTGTACATTCCTCACATCAAAAGACTCATGCTTTCATGTAGTTGATTTTCTTTCTGTTCCTCTTGATATAGGATTGTGCATCCACCGTTTGACCTAATTGAGACATGTTTTTCAGTTGATGACCAAGTTATTCTTGTGATTCTCAAATGATAATGGCCTTAATTTTTCAAGAAGGCTTCAACATGGTCACCAAATGTCTTAACATTCTACTTATTTCTCAGATGCCTTTTTTTCTAACTTTAGCCCTCTGATTCAATGTTTCATGGTTAAATTAGATTCTAAGATCTGGCGAAAAATTCTGCTAGCATGTCATATAACTAGAATTAATATAAATTGTACTGTATAAAGAAAACAAACAAACAACACATATTTAAAACACAAAGGAAAAAGGACACTTTGTTTAGTTAAAATAAAAAATAGAAGGGTTTGAACATAAATGATAAAGGGATAAAATAAGATAGATCCCGAATTACAACCCTGAAATAATTCGAATAACAAAAAAGAAAATAAACAACACTACTAAACATCCATCCTAGATGGAATAGGAGTGACTTCAAAATTGTTGAGCTTGATATCTTAGCCATTAGTTTGCATATTAGCATAACAAGAGCTTTTATCACTGTCAATGTTCTGCACCATAATTGATCTATCAAGAATCATATTTTTAATTTCTCTTTTCAAATCTCGACAATCTTCAATACTATGACCCTGAGTATCAGAATGATACGCACATCGTGCATTAGGATCAAAATTTCTTAAATGGGGATCAAGAGTGTGCACAAGGAGATGAGTGATCACACCCCACTGTATCAATCTCTAAAATAAACTGGCATACAATTCTTCAATTGGTGTAAAGCTATCTCTCGACTTCTGCCTCGTTTTATTATTTGTCTTGGATAAAAAATCGAGCCTAGAAGAGATTTGGTATGTTTATAGAGTTAGAGAATGACTTTGAGGAGTTGGTGTGTGCCATTGTGGGTAAAATGGGGGTTGAACATGTGGTTGTGCATTATATACTGGATATAGAGGTGGAGAAATGGAGTATAATGGATTTTGGGATTAATTCTGTGGAGCTTGTGCAGAACTTGGGTTTGAACTTGAGAGCAATGACAATGTGGTCTTCTTGACCGTGCCCTCTACCCAACTACAGTAGCAGATGCATCTTCCTCATTCTTTGTCTCCCCAATACTTCCTGAACCCTTTTGAATTGCTTGAGTAGTTTCTTTCAATGTTGTAAAACTCATAATGTGATCGGTCTTAATTCCACCCCTTATCATCTCTCCCATTTTGAGGACCTCAATAAATGGCTAGCCTAATGCAGGTAACAAGTATTGATAATATGTTTCATCCTACACTTGAATAAACACCTTCACTATCTTGCTTTCTTTTATTGGAGTTTTCACCCTAGCAGCTTGTTCACATCATCTGATCGCACAATCTCTGAAACTCTCAGTATTCTTTTTTTAATGTTGGTTAGGGATTTTTTGTTAGGGATCAATTACACATTATATTGAAATTGTTGCACAAATTCATTACCTAAAACATACCAACTATTCCACCTATCAATATCCTGATCAACAAACCACTCTGAGGCTAGACCCGAAAAACTTTTACCACTGTAAGCCATGAGTAATTCTTCTTTGCTTCAACAATGATAAAACAAAATACAAACAATAAAAAAAACAACGTATATACACCCATAATGTCAAACTAAGCTGATACAATTCAAAAATAAGCTCGAATTCTAAAAAATCCTCAGCAGAGTCACCAGAGCTGTCACACCCTTTTTTTACCCAAAAAAGATTAATTGATTTTAATGTTTGAAAGGGTTTTATTATTACGTGACAAAATATAGAATTTATTTTGAAAAGGATTTTTTATATTAAAACTCAGAGTCACCACTTGACATAAATCGGGTGTGCCAAGTCACCCTTGGATATCCTTTTCAAAACAGTTTTGACTCTTTAAAACTGATCTATGAATAGAGATTTTGGTTAAGGAATTCTGTTGACTGAGGGGAAGGTGTTAGGCACCCCTCGATCCTGTGGTTCGACCATGGTCACTTAGTGGAGAATATTGGCTAATTTGATACTATGAATGTATAAATCACCCAAAACCCACAAAACAATCAATCAAACAAACAAAACAAAAAAAGTCACAAAATATAGTGTCCAGTCCAATTATTACAGTCCGAAATAAAAAAGGTACTGAAAACTAAACCTACACTAATCCTAAACTATGTCTCAGGCCTTGATCACGAGCCTATTTTGTGTACATGATACTTCGGGGCATTCCCTAGTGAATAAATAAACTGAGTCTCGAGGCATTCCCCAGCCAAATGAGTACAATTGATCCAAATGCGGTAAACAAACCATTCAACAAATATTCTAAACATTCCACAATCCAAAAATCCTAAATTACCTACCCTAGCCTACTGTTTGCCTACCCAGCTCGACCTATCATGACACTATCACCATCAATGACATCAATGAATCAAAACAACAATATTCACTTTATCAACTTTCAATCCCCAACCCACTTGTTTCTAATTGAGTTTAAATCATTTAATTATTCAATTTAAACAATCCATACGATGATCCAAACATATAAAAATCAATGAAAATAAGAGCCACACACCATGAATTTACCACACAAAGTATCACACAATTAAAAATTAATCAAGAATGAGATGAATAATGGACCTTAATGCCGCTTTTATTCAATTATTGCTCAATTCAATGAGATGGAGTCCACGCTCGGAACCTCAAAGAATACCAAAATTCTAACTATGATCCAACTCCAACACGATTATCTTCGAAACCTGATTTAAACACAAAAACCACGAAGGACAGTGAACAAGACTCAATTTGGTATCGAGAAACTGCAACCCAAAACAGACCCCAACGAACCCACCGAGATAAACAAAACCCAAATCCAAATACATTACCAACATTAAATTATTTTGGAATCAATTTTGGAAAAGAAAGCTAGTGGCACTACTATTGTTCACTTGTTTCTAGCGGTATCGCCTGAAAATCAGAAGAACGACGAGATATGTTAGGGATTTTGGAATGGGGCGAGTTAACTCGAAGAGCCGACATCGATTCCAGTGAGAATCTCGCTGGAAAAACTCAAGAATCTCTCTCTAGTTTTCTTAATGTTTTCTTCCCATTCTTTTAATCCTTTATTGTATTTCTATAAATTATCCCCTAATGAGTGTATCGTGTATGTGTTTGAAAAATCTTGATGGAAAAATAAAGGTTTTTATGTGTGTTTTTAAATTTCCCCTAAATGGAACCATCTGTGTGTGTATTCCTTTTTTTGCTCCGTGAGAGGGATGAATCAGCTGTCCTCTTTTTAGTACGTGAATATGTGTGTATATGTTGAATGAAAGGTGAAGATGTGCCAATTTCCAGTGAGGTGTAGTGTTAGTTATTTCAATGAAAATTCTTCTTCTGTGTTTGTCTGTGGAGTCTCCATATTGTTATTAGTGTGTGTGAATATATCTATAAAAGGAAAAAGAAATGTGACTTGGGTTGGGGTCTAGGGGTATGTGGATAGGGTTAGGGTGTGGGGTGTGGGGTGTGGGGTGGTGATATGTCAAAATTTGATATGGAGGGGTTGTTAGTTTTTCCAAATTGGGATTATGTGTGAATTTAGGGATAATATTTGTTTAGATTTGATTATTATTTTGTCATTTTGTGGAAAAATTATGGAATGGGGTTGGGGTACGTGGTAAGATGGAGTAAATGGTAAAATAATTTTTTGAGGGACAAAATTACGTGTGTACAGTTCTCGGCTTCGGGAGTAAGGATTGGTTGAATTTGTGGCAATTGGTGGATATAGCATTTGGTGCAAGGTCTCGGGAGTATTAGTTGGGGAGTTGTTTTGAGGGGTGGAAGGTCAACTCCTTTGGATTTCCACACGCTCTAATCTACCACTCATTGATGCCACATTCGTATCTAATTTCTCAAGATCCACATTTAGCCTATCCACATATTGAGACATAGTTTCAAGGGGAGCCAAAATAAGATTGATGGAATTATTGTTCATTGTTTAAGCATTTGAAGCCTCGGGTTCCATCGGACTTAGGAAGTTACCTACAAAATAATAAATGAGTTAGTTGTAAAAGAAAAGGTCCTCACACTCTCTCTTTAGTTCTTTGCCTCTTGGTTTTCTTCACTAAATAACACAAGTGTGGCAAGCTTGATTGTATTCTATGCTGAGAGGTGAACCATGAATTTACAACGACTCAAAAGAATAAAGCACACAAAGGAACGTTAACATGAAGAACGGTTTCAAAACTAACTTACAATCTAATATTAGCCTATAAGTTAGTAATGGAGTCAACAAACGAGACTAAAGAAACAAAAATTAGAAACTAGTAATCCAAGATTGAGCTCAAATTAATGTGTGAACAGTAAACTTGATGACGTATCACCCTTTAATTGGTCGAGATTTCAACAAATTTTAATTATCAATTTTGATATTTTGGGTTCTGCATAGTTTGGAATGGATTAAACTAAAATTAGAGGGAAAGTTCAAGTCTTAGAATCCCTTTCAAATTCAATCTTCAAAAGATGTGACTTGACTTGTACTATTCCCACAAAACAAGGTCCTTGAAATAGGAAAAGTGGTTGAAAAAGTTGTTCCTAAGTCAAAGAATGATGTGATCAAGTCCTTTCACTAACAAGTCTTCCAACTTTGTCTTCACCATTTCTAGATCTATTAGCTACTTTAAGTTGGTCAAGATAGGAGAAGTGATGAAGAAAACAAGAACACAACAATAACCTTCAAGAACTACAACAACATCACCATATGGCCAAGAATAACAAATTCAAGATTTGGCCAACTTCAAGTTCACATCAACAATGTCATTATTTTAAGCTCAAAATTTAGATCTTGACACTTGTAGTGTTGGCAAGAAAGAAACCAACACTTGAAACACCCTAAACAAACAAAATGACTACTAAATCTAGACACAAATACGAGTTTTCGAACAAGACAACAACAAGATCCAACTTTTGGCCAAGAACATGAACAACTTCTTTACCTTTTTTTTATCTTTCAACTTTCAAGCCTAAGATTGATCTTGTTAGAACAAGATAAAGCCACGCTCTGATACCAAATGATACAAGACTAGCTATGGAAGACACAAAACACCCACCAAAATCAGTCCACTAGTCCAAGAACGTGAGGAACTCTTTTGGTGACCCCTCTTGGATTCAAGACAAGAACAAGAACACAAGAGAATAAGGTTTTAACACCTATTAACAACAAAAAATCCCAAACTATATTAACAACAATAGGAAGAAGAACAATAATATTATAACAATAAGAACAATATAGGTTACAGTACAAAAACATTACCAATGGTTACAACAAACTAAAGATAGAAAGATAGACAAATAGATGGTATAATATTAAGAACCCAAGAGCTTATTCCACTCTTGGACCCTTAACACTACACACAACTATCTCCTATCTCTGACAATTGATACAAGAGAGGTGTCCACCACCCAATCACCAACGTATCAAGAAAATACAACGCGTAAATGATTCCACACTTGTGCAATGCCCTAGTTTTGGTTAGGACTCTCTTTCTCTCTAAGAGAAGTGTTCTCTCAATATCACTAAGCAACTAAAGAAATAAACCCTACAATGTTCTATTTATACTACATTAAAATAATAGACAAAATGACAAAAGGGCCCTTTAGTGACTAGTCTTCAAAATGGGTGCCCATTGATTGCACCATAGGGTGGATTTGGCCCTTCTTCACACTTAGACTTGTGCACTCTCTCGGTTGCCTTAAAAATACTCAAAAAGTATCATGATCATGATCATAATTGTATTATTATGGGACTAAATGAGTCATACAATCATGATAAGAGTCAAGTTATGATGACTTATCCTCTGACTAATATGAATCAAGCTTATGCTATAATTATTAACATTGAGAGTTAAAGGAGAAAGATAAGTGGTGATACTGTTGAGTCCACCACTCTTATCACTAACAGGCATCCACAGGGCGTCTTTAGTACTGCTAAGTTTTCTCAAAATACCAACCAGTATGCTGGGTATCATCGGTGTCAGGTTCCTCAGAATCGCACTAGCTATGGTTTTAAACCTAGAATATCCAATTCTGACAAGGATCATTTATTTTGTGACTTCTATAAATTCAAAGGTCATACCAAGGATACCCACTATAAACTCCATGTCTATCTTGCTGGATTCAAGTTTAATAAGAGAGGAGTATTGTAACAAACTTATACTAACAGTATTGTGAATTTAGGATTTCTCTCTACTGATGAGCAGGTGTACTCATATTTTCCATCTCTATATCCTTCTCCTTATTCAGGTACTGAAGTCTCTAATCCATGTGGATCTGGAAACGTTTTCACCTAGGTGCAATATGCTTAAATCATACACATTCTAAAAGGGAAAGAAATTGAATCTATTGCTAATATAATCAAGCTGAGCACAACAGCCAGTTCTTTAGGAGGCACCTCTGATTCTACTATAACTGCAGGTATAAATACTACTTTCTTGTCAAGAATAGTTGAAGGAAATTGGGTGGTGGATACCGTTGTATCTAATCACATAGTGTATAATATTAATC
This sequence comes from Capsicum baccatum var. pendulum, assembly GCA_030864225.1. Taxonomy (NCBI): domain Eukaryota; kingdom Viridiplantae; phylum Streptophyta; class Magnoliopsida; order Solanales; family Solanaceae; genus Capsicum; species Capsicum baccatum. The sequence continues at coordinate 229,620,998 of CM061558.1, read as the reverse complement.
TACTCAAGAATCTTAAAGAGTTGAATATGCAAGATAAAGTTCATCTAACAAATGGTGATCGGTTTGTTATTAAACATAGAGGTGATGCCTCTATTTTCAATACTAAGATATTGCAACATGTCTTATACATTCCTGATTTCAAATATAATTTGATGTCAGTGTCAAAAGTTACCAAGGAATTGTAGTGCATGGTGGTCTTTTCCCTAATTTTTGTGTCTTTCAGGACATCTCAAGTGGGAAGGTCCTAGGGATTGGTAATCAGGATGAAGGTCTCTACATACTTAAGGCTTATACTTTTCAAACTTCAGATGTTGCGGACACTGTGAAGCTGGCTAATGTAAAGATATATGAGAAGTCCACTTCTAATTCATCTCCTTTGCATAATTCATCTACTGTAAATAATATGTGTGATATTACTGATAATAAGTTATGTGCTAATGCCTTGAATAATCTGTGTGACAGTAATTTGTGGCATAAAATGATTTGTCATGTACCTATGAAAATCTTAGCACAAATACCTACTCTATCCTGTATGAAGTTGGATGATTATTTGTGTACAACTTTTCCTACTAGCTCAACACTTTTTAAATCTAGTTTTGACTTGGTGCATGCTGATATATGGGGACCCAATACGGTGATAACACAGGATGGAAAAAGATACTTTCTTACTGTAATGAATGATTATTCTAAGTACATATAGATTTTCTTGCTCACTACTAAGGCAAATACTGTGGTAGTTCTTTGAGATTTTCTTGTGCTAGTGAAAAATCAATTTCCTAAAGGGATTAAATGTATAAGAACAATAATGGGACTGAGCTTTTTAATGAACAAGTCAGTTCGTTGCTCGTAGATTTTGGAATTCAGTATCAAAGTTCATGTGTCTATTCACCATAATAGAAAGGAGTTGTTGAAAGAAGACATAGGAAAATTCTTGACATGACAAGAGCTCTCAGATTTTAAGCTTATGTTACTCTCCATTATTGGGGTCATTGTGTGTCTACAGCCGTGCATTTGTTAAATAGAGTGCCTAGTTAGCTGTTTAGAGGACATTTCCCTTATGAAATGTTATTTCATACACCTCCAGTTCTACATCATCTAAAGGTTTTCGTTTCTTGTGCTATGCCACAAGAGTCAATAGAGGCAACAAGTTTAGTCCTAGAGTTATACCATCTGTTTACCTTGGCTACTCTACCTCTCAAAAGGGGTATATTCTTTTGGATTTATGTTTGAAGGATTTGTATATTAGTAGAGACACTGTATTCCAACAGGATGTTTTTCCTTTTAAATCTCAAACATCAAAGTTATATCCTCTCTTTCCAGTTCTTGAACTTCCAATTAAGGAATCTTCTGCAAATAACCATTCATCTGGTCCTTCTTCTACAAAATCAGCTTCTAATATTGATACTCTACCTGTTGTGTCTGATATATTTGTTAATGATTCTTCTATTCTACCTGTTCCATCCACTAGTATTGTCTCTTCTGAAATTCTCAGAAGATCTGCCAGACATATCGACCTCCTACTTGGATGTCAGATTATGCAGTGCCTGCTAAGACTAGTTTGTATTCTTATCCCTTAGAAAATTATGTCTCTTATGAGCAAGTAACTCCTTCTTATAGAGATGCTTTGAATGCTTTCTCAGCCATTGCTGAACCATTTACTTTTGCTAAAGCAAGCAAAAATCCTTTATAGTTAGCTGCTATGTGTCAAGAACTAACTACTTTGGAAGAAAACAAGACTTGGTCACTAGTTACTTTACCCCCTGATAAGAAGCTTATTGGATGAAAATGGGTATTTAATGTAAAGTATAGAGCTTCCAGAGAGGTTAAGAGTTATAAGGACAGGCTGGTTGCGAAGGGATATAGTCAACAAGAAGGCCTAGACTACTTTAAAATCTTCTCACCAGTGGCTAAAATAGTGAGTGTTAGAACTGTGGTGGCTTTAGTTGTTTCTTCTTCATGGTACATCTTTTAAATGAATATTCATAATGCATTTTTACAAGGAGATTTGGATGAAGATGTCTATATGACTATTCGTGAGAGCTTTACTAGCCAGGGGGAGAATCAACAACTTGTGTGCAAATTACACAAGTCTCTCTATGGCCTGAAGCAAGCTCCCAGGCAGTGGAACCTCAAGTAGACACAAACACTTTTTTGACATGGGATTTGTTCAGTCTCATTATGATTATTCTCTGTTCACTCAAAACAAGGATGGTGCACTTCTCATTGTATTAGTATATATGGATAATTTACTTATTACCAGAAGCAACTTAAGCCTTGTTCAAGACATAGGAAAATAGTTACAAGAAAGGTTTAGAATGAAGGACTTGAGGGAATTGAAATTCTTTCTGGGCATAGAGTTTTCTAGGCCTGAGAAAGGAATGCATTTATGTCAAAGAAAATATGCTCTTGAATTGATATCTAAAGCAGGGTTAACAGGCTGCAAATCTAGTGCTACACTACTGGAGTTTAATCATAAACTCACCTCAGTAGAATATGACAACTTTGTCAAGGCTGGTCAAACTTTTGATGATGCCCTACTTTAAGATAAAAGATGCTACCAGCAACTTATGGGAAGGTTGTTGTATTTGACCATGACAAGGCCTGATTTGGACTTTAGGTGGAAGTATTAAGTCAACATATACATGCTCAAAAAATGTCTCATTTAGAGGCAGATATGAGAGTGATCAAATATATTAAGGGCACTGTAGGTCTGGGATTGTTTATGCCAGTTGATGACCAGAAGGAATTGACTGCATTTTGTAAATCTAATTAGGCTTCTTGTATGGAGACTAGAAAGTCAGTTACTAGCTATGTTGAGAAACTTGGTGATGCATTGATCTCTTGGAAATCCAAGAAGCAACAAACAATTTCAAGAAGCATGGCCTCTACTATTGCTGAAATTACTTGGTTAACAAGTTTACTTAAGGAAATTAGGATAAAAATGAAGTTAACTATCACATTGTTTTGTGACAGTAAGGATGCTATATAGATTGCAGCACACCCTATATTTCATGAAAGAACAAAATATTTTGACATAGATTATCATTTTGTTAGAGAAAAAATTCAAGAAGGAATGATTCAAACACATCACATTGGTACAAAGATGCAGGTAGCAGATGTTCTTACAAAAGCTTTGTGCAGACCTCAACATGAATATCTTGTTAGCAAGCTTGGGATGAAAAATTTGTTTTTCTCCATCAGTTTGAGGAGGAGTGTATAAGATAGTGGAGTGAGTAGTGAAGTTAGTTGTTGTAAAGCTAGTTATAAGCCAACAGTCACATAGCCAGCTGTATATTAGCTGTAACTTAACCTATTAGTTGACTAGTGGAATATGTGAAGATTTAGTTAGCTTGTGTATATATAGAGATGTCTAGCTCATAACAGAATGAATGAAATTTTCAATTCTATACAGATTTCATGTTCTTTATCTTTCCTAAGACTTCTAGAACCTTCTTCTCTTCTCCAATAGCTGAGGTTTCTTAACAGTATTTCACTATTTCTCTTGTGTATTTATGATAGGCGTTGTGCCAAAATTATGATGTTATCAACATCTTGAGAGCAAGTTTGTTCTTGGTTTTTGTTATCCACAAGGATCTCACGTGCGATAATATCTTCATTAATGGAAATATCGATAAGGTATATTATTAACCCCATGCTCTATATCATGTTTTGTCTAGCCAAGGGTCATTAGAAATAATCTTTTTATCCTGCCAAGCTAAGAGTAAGATTCCTTTATAGATCCCACTTGTGGAAATACGCAAAATATGTTATTATTATTGATTTTAATGTTTGGATGAAAGGAAGAGATTTTAAACAAGCCCCTCAGCTGTGCGGGAGACGCAAATTTACGGCTGCGGGTTGCTCAAGTTTTGGTGAGCTGTGTCAAGTAGTTCAGTATGTTACATGATGTTAATTTTGAATTATTGTTATCCTTACCTTTTAGCAGTTCAAATTGGCACAACAATTGTCCCATTGCCCATTAATTCTGTTATTGCTTCCGCGGTGAATTCCAACAGCCTGAGTCAATAGGACATAAGTTGGCAGATCTTGGTTAGGAAAGGAAGTGAAAGAGGCTAGGAAATAGAAAGGAGAAGGAATAGTAATAGTCATTTGAAATTATAGTTAGTGGTATAAGTAATTAACTTGGTCTCTTGGGCAGTCGATCTCAACAAGAAATCTATTTGTGTGATGTTATAAGTAAAATCAGGTAGAGACATCAAAAACTAAATCTTAAATTTATTGTAATATTCCACTTTTATTCATGTATATTTTATGAGGATTAAATCTAAAGCTACATAAAAGATGTGGCAGTGAAGCAGTAAAATAGACTCCTAAATATATGAAAAGAAAATTAAAAAAAAAAAGACTTTGATTTATGAATTTGTCTTTTTATGTATTTGAAAACTAGGTAGAGGTCGCAACTTGCTACAAAATTCATTCAACTTGCTACAAAATTGATTCAATCTCCATGGTAATCTCAATTTAAATAGAATATCGATCTTTGTTCTGTCTTTGCAACCTCATTATCAATTAAAATAATATCATAGTTGTTACTTTTTATTTTTGATATTACTTTTAGAATATACTATATGGGAAATTTAAGTGCTTTTAATTATTACACTAGATTTGTTTGTGATCTCTTATATAAATTTGCTTAACTAATATATCTTCTTGTTTGTATAGGTGTCTAATTTTAGTTTATTTATGAGGCATAGAAATAATAAGGTATTGACCACAATACATTAACCTTCTACGCCTTCATATAGTGCTTCTACCAAAGATGGGTGATTTAAAAAGAAACACGTCCACAAAAATTCTATTGATTTAAATGTTTTCGGGTACATGAATCTGTATTTAGTCACAATAACTTCAACACTAGTTCAAGTTCATAATAAGAACACGATGAAACACAAAAACACCCTTAACACAAGATCAAAGTGATCTTTCTAAGAAGTGTATTTTATTTTTTTCTGAAATTAAGATGAAACAGAAATATAAAGCCAAGTCCCTCGACTTCACAAAGTGTCCTTAAGGAATAATTTCCCTCACTGTACCCGAGGTTTTGAAATCTTTCTCGCAGGATAAAATGACTTTCAATACAACTATAGTGGTACCTCAAATAATTGGATTCGTCGAACTCACTTAACGATTTGATTGATCACAAGGAATGTTTTAAAGACAAGAAGAGTTTTTATTTCAAAAAAATTTTCATTCCTAAACCTATGGATAAATGCAGGTTTATATAGCCATAAAGTACCCATTCCGAAAGGTGGTGATGGTTCATTCGAAAAGGTGTATCCTTTGGAAGAGTCATATCTGTTCATTCGAAACATTGTGTCTTTTTTTTTTAACAGACAAAACTATCTGAACAGTCACACTATTTCCAAAATAATATGTCTTTTCCTCAAAGGTTGTGTCCCTCCATTTTTCATTCATACCAATTGAACCACAATCCCCCACATGGGGGAATGACAATTTTTTTTTCCAAAACTTTACGGACAAGTATGTGATCATCAAGCTAAGACCCGTTACATCTGGATAAGTGGGTTTCCCTTTGAACTTTCCGTAGTGAACATGCATCAGATGCGCTTGGTTTATTGGTAGATTTGATATCTTTGAACCGTCGAGCTTTAATGTACGCCTAGACAGCACGTTACACAACCATCCTTTTACCGTTTATGGTTCTCATAGTTTTGTTCTTTTCAGCCATGAACATGTCCAGTTTCATGAGAGCTTAGAGAATTGGCCTTTACTAACATTTTCCTTGAAGCAACTTCCACTTCGCCCTCACATAGGTGATTTATAAACGTTCAATCCTATAGATTAAACTATTTGATCAAATCTTCCAAATTTAGATAATCATTAAAAGACTTTTCACCTTAAGTCTTATCTTTGTTTACTAAACATTGTCTACATTATGAGAATGGGTTGGGTAATTGACAATGTTGAACCTGTCAGATACAACTTTGTTTGATCTCCTTGAAGCTAGCTCTTGTGATCTCCAGTCTGCTAGGTAGAGTTACCGCCATGCTGATTTGTTCTGGGCCTTAAACCCATTCCCTTGGATGTTCTTTCCACTCCTTCTCTAGATAGGCCTTTTGTAAGTGGATCCTACACATTATCCTTTGACTTTATATAGTCAACAGTGATAATTCCACTAGAGAGAAGTTCCCTAAAGGTATTATGTCTCCGTCGTATGTGACGAGATTTACTGTTGTACATTATACTCCCTTCCCTACCTATTGCAGTTTGGCTATCACAGTGTATACATACTGGTGCCACTAGTTTGGACCAATAAGGAATATCTTCCAATAAAATTCGGAGCCATTCTGCTTCTTCACTGGCTTTATCCAATGTGATAAATTTAGATTCCATTGTAGACCAAGCAATACAAGTCTGTTTGGATAATTTTAAAGAGACTGCTCCTCCACCGATAATAAATACATATCCACTTGTGGATTTTACTTCATTTGATCCGGTGATCCAATTTTCATCACTATATCCTTCGAGTACCATGGGATATTTATTATAATGCAAAACATAGTCTTGAGTGTATTTAAAATACCCCAAAACTCTTTTCATTTCAATCCAATGAGTTTCTATAGGATTACTCGTGTACCGACTCAATTTACTAATAGTGCATGCTATGTCAAGTCGTGTACAATTCATTATATACATTAAACATCTCAATAATCTTGCGTACTCCAATTGTGAGTTTTTTTACCTTCATTCTTTCGAAGTACAAAGCTCACATCTAATGGAGTCTTGACAATACCAAATTCCATATACTTGAATTTGTCAAGTACTTTTTCGATGTAATGAGACTGTGACAATACTAACCCTTGTGGAGTTCTATGGATTCTTATCCCTAAGATCACATCCACAACTCCAAGGTCTTTCATATTGAACTTGATGTTGGGCATTTGTTTCATTGCATTTACGTCAAAAATGGCTCTACTGATGATCAACATATCATCCACATATAAACAAATAATGACTTGGTGATTCGGAGTGTCTTTAATATAAACACATTTATCACATTCATTTATCTTGAACCCATTTGCCAACATGGTTTGGTCAAACTTTGCATGCTATTGTTTAGGTGCTTACTTTAGTCCATAAAGTGACTTAACAAATTTACACACCTTATTTTCTTTTTCTAGAACCACAAAACCCTTAGGCTATTCCATGTAAATTTCTTCCTCTAATTCTCCATTTAGGAATACGGTTTTCACATCTATTTGATGGATTTTAAGACCATATACCACCACTAAGGCAATTAACATTCAAATCGATGTTATCCTTGTTACCGTCGAGTATGTATCAAAGTAGTAAAGGCTTTTTTTTGTTTAACGCCTTTTACTATAAGTCTTGCCTTGTATTTGTCAATAGTACCATCCGCCTTCATTTTTCGTTTGAAGATTCATTTAGAACCTAAAGGTTTATTTCCTGGAAGAAGATCAACCAATTCCCATGTATGGTTTCTTAAGATTGAATCAATCTCACTATTGACTGTCTCTTTTCAAAAGTATGAGTCTAACGACGACATCTCTTCTTTAAATATTTGAGGCTCATTTTCTAAGAGAAATATTACAAAATCTGATCCAAACAAAGTTGACGTTCTTTGACGTGTACTACGTCTTGGATTCTCTTCATTATGTACATTCTCACTTGGTTCATCTCGAGGTCATTTAGATCCTCCACTATACTGTTCATGTCTAATTTTATACGGGTAAATGTTTTCAAAGAATTTAGTATTATCTGATTCAGTTACCGTATTTTCATTTATATCTGAATGTTTGGATTTATGAACCAAAAACTGACATGCTTTACTACTTTTAGCATATTCTATGAACATGCAGTCCACAGTCTTAGGTCCTATCTTAACCCTTTTAGGCATAGAAACTTGGACCTTTGCTAGACACCCCCACACTTTGAAATATTTCAAGTTGGGTTTTCTTCCTTTCCATTTTTAATAAGGAATTGATTGTGTCTTACTATGGAGAACTCTATTGAGTATATGATTGGATGTAAGGATAGCCTCCCCCCACAAGTTTTGCGGTAAACTAGAACTTATTAGTAAGACTTTCATCATTTCCTTCAAAATTTGGTTTTTTCTTTCTGCAATTCCATTTTTTCTCTAACTAATTTTCAAATTCAGTTTTGTATTGCCTAAATGCATCAATTTCTTCATCCTTACTATTTAGCAAATATACATAATAATATCTAGTGCAATCATCAATAGAATTTATGAAATACTTTTTCCCACCACGAAATGGTGTTTACTTCATATCATAAATATCAGTGTGTACTAAGTCTAAGGGATTGGAATTCCTTTCAACGGACTTATAAGGATGCTTTGCATACTTTGATTCCACACACGTTTGACTCTTTGATTTATTGCACTCAAAGTTTTGTTAAACTTTTAAGTTAATCAATTTTCGTAATGTTTTGTAATTAACATGGCCTAAACATTCATGCCACAAATCATAAGACTCAAGCAAGTAAGAAGAAATTGAATTTTTATTGATTTCAACATTCATTACATTCATTTTGAATAGGCCCTCAGTGAGGTAGCCTTTTCCTACATACACTTATCATTTACTAAGTACAATTTTTTCAGAAACGGTTACACATTTGAATCCATTCTTGTCTAGAAGTGAAACAAAAATCAAGTTCCTACCGAAATCCAGAATGTACAAGACATTATCAAGTGTCAAGACCTTTCCTAAAGTCATTTTCAAGCCCACTTTTCTTGTTCTTTCTACCTTAGCAGTAGTGGAGTTAGCCATGTAGATCATTTCTTTTACTTGAGATGGAGCGAATGATGAAAACACCTCTTTGTTGGCACAAACATGGCAGGTGTGTAATACCCCATACTTTTCCTAACTAATTTCATCTCAAGAATGTCTAGTATTAGCTTCTAAATTGAATGATGGTTATTCCATGAGGAATTTTCAAGATTTTCACTTTTTGTCATGTGAGAAATTCAATAAGACTTCCATCGATATAAGATTCGCCCAAATCCGATAATCAAGTCAGAAGTAACTACTATTTCAAGTTCCCATCGTAAAACAATGCCAAATTAGTAAGTTGCACGCTGCGCCACAAGAGGAAATAGCATTTGGAAAATTACATTAGGGGTCCGCAATTATGGCGCGTCGCGCGAGGGCCCAAATTCAGAATTGTCCTTTTACTAGTGTCTTAGCGCGATTTCCTCCACGTCGCACCAAAGTTCAAGGTTGCAAAAGAAGGGGCAACACGATAGCTCCGCATCATGCCATCCCTCAGTTTTTCAATTGTCAAATTCCAGTGACATGGTGTGATAGCGCCGCATCGTACCAGGGGTCAAGTTTGGAAAAATTTTACTGAAATTAAATAACGCATCCAGAGTTAAAAGGGTCAACTTCCCACACCTATTTAAGCCCTTTAACATGTGATTCATCCACTTTTCACCCAAAATAGACTAGTTTCTCTCAAGTTTATCTCAAGAACAAGCTAGGATTTTCATAGAAGATCCAATTTCAAGAAGGTTTCACTGTCAATCTTCCCAAAATCACGAACTAAGGTATGCATAGTGTTCATTCATGGACTTCTTTCATACATGAAGACCAAGAATCCCTTTTCTAAATTCAAGTTTATGGATTTTCTTATGAATTTTATGATTGGGTAGCTCTTGTTCATGTGGATAGTGAGAAATTGAATTCTACTTCATGTTGATTGATAAATTCTATGTGGGTTAAATTATTATAGATATAGATTCATGCAAACCTATGACTAAACCCTTGAATGATGAAATTAAAATTGAACCATGATGTTTAATTATTGTACAATGATGTTTACATATATCATCCCTACAATATATTTGATTAAATGCCTAGATAAAGGAAAAGTTCCTAACTAGCATTATATCATGAAATTCCCATGTATGTACAAGTTATGCCTATCACATGTTTTGATGAAATGCTTCTATAAATGTATTATGGATTATGATGTTAGTTATATGTTCAAGTAAGTTGTGCTTGGTCAGTTTCCTTCTATCGAGTCCTAGGGGTACTCGTACCTGAAACATTAGTTGTGTGCCTAGAGCCATCTCATGTTTTCACGATACTCTCAGTCAAGCTATGATCCTTAGACTTCAGATAGTCTTATGACTTAGGAAATATCCATGATCTCATGAAATCAGTTAGTTGTCAAATATTAGTAGTATTCCACCTATCAATGGAATTCAGTAACTCAGCGCTTGTTCAGTTCAGTAAATCATGTTCAGAGTCTATTCAAATAGGAGTAGAAATTAGCACTGAGCGAACCCAAGGATGGGAACATACACTATCAGATGAGGGTGTGATTCTTAGAAGTAATCCTTGCATTTAAAAAATATGTAGCTAGCATAGGTTGAGACATTAACACTGTCTGATGAGGGTTGATAAGGTGGATAAGTCCTGTCAGATAAGGGCCCCACTATTGGGCCCCACCATTCTCTTTTAGGGATACTATCAGATGAAGGTCGCCTACTGCTTATCCTTACCGATGGCGTGTTATTGAAATCTTTCCAAATGATGTTACAGATTGGACCCCAACTCAGCCATAATGGCGTATCAGGGGCATGTAGGTTAGTTAACTACTTCCCACAGTTTTATGTTACAAAATCAGGACTGTCAGATACAGTCATTAAATCTCAGTAATAGAACTTAGATAGTTTTTCAGATTTCAAGACTGTTAGATACAGTCAACTCAGATACAGTGCAGAACTCAGATAGTTCCATCAGATTTAAAACTGTCAGATATAGTCACTCAGGTTATCAGTTATATTCAGATTCAGTAATCATGTTATCACATTATTAGTGTCAGTTATTGTGTCTCATGCATGTATTCTCACGCTTATGATAGTTAGTCAGTTATTATTATTGTTCAAGCATATGAACCTTATGCAATCAGCCTACCTCGCATGCATACCAGTACATTCAAAGTACTGGCGCATGTGTCTTATACCATAGGTTCAGAGACACGAGCTCCAGAGCAACAGTAGATTCCAGATATCCACAGACAGAGTTGGAAGTGAGTCCTCATCGTTTAAGGACATGATTGTTTTCCCTATTATCTCACTAATCAGTTTATTAGTTGGAGTTAGTTAGGGACATGTCCCATCAACTCCTTACTCAGACAGTTCAGTTAGTTAGAGAATTTCTAGACTATCATGTTTTAGACTTCAGTATGTTCAATTTTATTTTGGGTATTCTATCACCCAACACAGATGTTATATTATTCAGATCATGTTCAGTATTGAACCTTATGGCCTTTCAGTTCATGTTTCCGTATTATAAAGCATTTTATGCAGTATAGAGGTACAAATATTAGTCATGGGTTAGCTTATTGTTCTTCGAGGTCATGATCACCATGTAGCATTCCGGGTACTAGATTTGGGGCATTACAAACTTGGTATCAGAGCCTAAGGTTCAATAGTGTCCTAGGAAGTCTGAAAGCCACATCTAATAGAGTCTTGTACATGGGTGTGCTGCATGCTACATTTATGTACAAGAGGCTATAAGATGCTTTAGGAACAGTTTCCCCTATTTCAGTATTCATCTTGTGGCAGTGAGCCTAATCATAAGTCAATCTCTCAGTCTAATCTGTTTCCCCCTTTCTTCTACAGAACATGCCTCCTCAAAGAAGAAACGGAAATCAGTTGCCCCTCAGCCCAAAGATCCTTTGGGTTTTCATGTTTCTCATGCGGAGTTCAGGGCCGCATTCACTACTCTTGATCAGTCAGTTGCCGCTCCAAATTAATGGCCAGCAATCATTCTGGCCAACCCAGTGGCTAATTCAGTCGCAGCTAGGATTCGGGACTTTACCCGAATGAATCCTTTATCCTTCCTCGGATCTAAGGTAGATAAAGACCCTCAGGAATTTATTGATCAGGTTTATAAGGTGACAGGCATTATGGGGGTGACTACTATTGAGAGTGCTGAGCTAGCTGCATATCAGTTGCAGGATGTGGCTTATACTTGTTTCAAATAGTGGAAGTTAGAGAGGTCAGATGATACAGGTCCTATAGAGTGGGAGGAGTTTATCACTGCATTCTTAGATAGATTATTTCCCCAAGAGCTTAGAAAGGATAAGGTTCTATAATTCATCAACCTCAGGCAGGGCAATATGGCGGTAAAAGAGTATTCTCTTAAGTTTACTCAATTAGCCAGATGTGCCCTATATGTGGCTGCAGACAACAAAGTCAAGATGAGTAAGTTCGCTTCAGGGGTAAATGATAGCATGGTAAATGAGTGTAGATCTGCCATGCTGAACAGTGACATGACTTTAGCTAGGCTTATGATTCATGCTCAGCAAATCGAAGAGCAGAAGATTAAGTAGAGGGAGAAGCAAAATAAGAGAGTGAAGATAGGTAGTTTCAACTTCGCTTAGCCTAAATTAGAAAGAGGAAACCATGCCCAGTTTCATATTAAGTCATCAATTCTAGCCCCTTCTTCATCCAGTGCTCCAGTTCCTAAGTTCAGGGAGGGTAACAAAGATAGAACGCCAGGCTCTAGGTCTTAGGGCAGTGTTAGCAATGCCCGAACTAATCCACTTTGTCAGACTTGTGGTAAGAACCACAAAGGTGCTTGCAGAGCTGGTAGCGATGTCTATTTCGGTTGTGGCAAGCCAGGACACAGAGTCAGAGAATATCCTCAGTCAGGTTATTAGAGTCATCTCCGCTCCTCAGCTCAGTCCGATCACCCAAATCAGCAGGGTGCCACCACTAGTGCTACTAGTGGGGAACACCCAAATCATCTCGATGCTCTTCAATCTCGATAGGATCAGGAAAATTCTCCTAATGTAGTTACTGGTACATTACAGATCTTTCATGTGGATCTTTATGCTTTGCTAGATTCGGGAGCTTCTTTGTCTTTTATTACTCCCTATATAGCAGGAAATTTTGGAATCAGTCCCAAAATCCTAGTAGAGCCCTTTTCAGTATCTGCCCCAGTGAGTCAAACTATCATAGCCCGGTGGGTATATAGGAATTGCCCGATTATGATATTTTTGAAAGTCACTTCAATAGACTTTGTCAAATTAGAGATGACTGATTTTGATATCATTCTCAGCATGGATTGGCTTCATTCCTGCTATGCCACAGTAGACTAAAAAATAGAATAGTCTAGTTTTAGATTCCGAATGAACCCGTTCTTAAGTGTAAGGGTAGTACTTTAGCGTTTAGAGGTTAGCTTATTTCCTACCTTCGAGCATGGAAAATAATATCCAAAGGATGTGTCTATCATCTTGTTTGAGTTAAGGACACTAGTTTCAAAACTCCCAGCCTTGAATCAGTTCCAGTTGTAAGTAAATATTCAGATGTCATTCCCGAAGATCTTCCAGGAATTCCTCCTAAAAGGGAAATAGACTTTGGCATTGATCTTCTTCCAGATACTCAACCTATATCTATTCCACCATACAGAATGTCATCAGTAGAACTAGAGAACGGAAAGAACAATTGAAGGATCTCTTAGATAAGGGATTCATCAGGCCCAGTGTTTCCCCGTGGGGCACTCCAGTATTATTCGTGCCAAGAAAGACAGTTCTCTTAAGATGTGTGCAGACTACTGTTAACTCAATAAGGTCATGATTAAGAACAAGTATCCTCTTCCTATAATCGATGACTTATTTGATCAACTTTAGGGTGCCAGTTATTTCTCTAAGATAGACCTCATATCCGTCTATCATCAGCTCAGAGTTAGAGAATGTGACATTCTAAAAATAGCTTTCCGTACTCGGTATGGTCATTTTGAATTCTTAGTTATGTCCTTTGGTCTTACAAATGCCCCATCAGCTTTTATGGACATGATGAACCATGTGTTCAAGCAGTACTTAGACATGTTCGTCATAGTCTTCATAGATGATATCTTGGTCTATTACCACAGTGAGCGAGATCATGCATACCATCTCAGGACAGTACTTCAGACTCTCAGATCATCATCTATTCACCAAATTCAGTAAGTACGAATTTTGGCTAAGGTCAGTTGCAGTCTTTGGTCATATCATTTTTAGTGATGGCATTAGAGTGGATCCTCAAAAGACCAAAGCAGTAAGAAAAAATCCTCGCCCTATCTCTTCATCAAATATCAGGAGTTTCTTGGGTTTGGCCGGCTATTACAAATGGTTTATTAAGGGATTTTCTTCTATTGCATCCCCTATGTCCAGATTAACTCAGAAAAAAGTTAAGTTTCAGTGGTCAGATCCTTGCGATAAGGGTTTTCAGAAGTTGAAGACTCGACTCACCTCAACTCTAATATTAGCTCTTCCAGATAGTCTAGATAGTTTTGTAGTGTATTGTGATACATCTAGAGTAGGTTTGTATTGTGTCCTCATGCAACATGGTAAGGTCATAGCCTACGCCTCCAGTCAGATTAAGACCTATGAGAGGAAGTATCCTACTCATTATCTTAAATTAGCAGCTGTAGTATTTGCCTTGAAGATTTGGAGGAATTATCTATACAGTATTCATGTAGATGTGTTCACAGATTATAAAAGTCTTCAGTATGTCTTTTCTTAGAAAGATCTCAATCTTCTTCAGAGAAGGTGGTTAGAGCTCTTGAAAGATTATGGCATGAGTTTCCTTTATCATCTGAGCAACGCCAATGTAGTGGCCGATGCTCTCAGTAGACTATCTATGGGTAGTGTTTCTTATGTTGAGGACAGTAAGAAAAAGTTCTCTCAGGAAGTCCATCAGCTTGCCAGACTAGGCGTTCGCTTAGTCGATACAAAAGAGGGTGATATATAAGTTCAGAGTAGTTCAGAATCATCTCTAGTTTCTGAGGTGAAAAAAGGCAAGATTGAGATCTCAACCTTGTCAAGTTGAAAGAGTTAGTCCAGGATTAGAAAGTAGAGGTTTTCTCCCAAGGGGGAGATGGTGTCCTTCGTTGTCAGGTTCATCTCTATGTTCTAGGTGTAGATGACTTAAGGGAGTAAATTCTTACAGAAGCGCATGGTGCACACTACTCTATTCATCTAGGGTCCACAAAGATGTACCACAACTTGCGAGAAATCTATTGGTAGAGTTGGATGAAGAGAGACGTTGCAGAGTTTGTGGCTAAGTGCTCTACATATCAGCAGGTTAAGATAGAGTATCATAAGCCTACTGGGTCTATGCAGGAGTTCAGTATTCCTACTTGGAAGTAGAAAGTTGTGAACATAGACTTTCTGATGGGTTTGCCTCGAACTCATCATCAGCGTGATTCAGTCTGGGTCATTGTAGACAGAATTACCAAATCAGCTCATTTTCTTCTAGTTCATACCTTTTATTCAGTCAAGGATTACGCCAAACTCTACATCAAGAAGTTAGTCAGATTGCACGGTGTTCCGTTGTCCATTATCTTAGATAGAGGTACCCAGTTCACCTCTCATTTCTAGAAAGCATTTTAAAAGAGTCTTGTTATCCAAGTTCATCTTAGTACAACCTTTCATCCTCAGACAGATGGTCAAGCAAAAAGGACCATTCAGACATTAGAAGATATGCTAAGGGCGTGTGCAATCGATTTCAAGGGAAGTTAGGATGACCACTTACCTTTGATTGAGTTTGCATACAACAACAACTATCATTCCAGTATTTAGATGGCTCTATTCGAAGCTATCTACATTTGGAGATGTAGATATCCAATTGGTTGGTTCAAAGTTAGTAAGGCCTCAGTTATAGGGCCTGACTTGGTATTCAACGCCTTAGAAGAAGTCCAATTGATTAGACAAAGACTTCGAGCTTCTTAGAGCCAACAGAAGTCTTATGCAAATATTCATAGAAAAGATCTTGAGTTTGAGATTAGTGATCATGTCTATCTAAAGATCCCTCCCATAAATGGATTGAAGAGATTCGACAAGAAGGGACAGCCCAGTCCTCGATATATTGGTCCCTTCAAGATTCTCAGTCGCTTTGGCAAGGTTGCCTATGATCTTGAATTTTATTTAGATCTAGCCTCAGTTCATCTAGTCTTTCATGTCTCTTTGCTCAAGAAGTGCATAGGTGATCCATCAGTTGTAGTCCCTATTCAGAGCATTAATAGTCAGAACACTCTCTCTTATGAAGAAATTCCATTCCAAATCTTAGACTGTCAGACTTATAGATTAAGGAACAAAGAAGTCCCTCTAGTTAAGGTTCTTTGGCGAAATCAGTCCGTCGAGGGAGATACTAGGGAAGCAGAGGCAGACATGTGTACCAAGTATCCTCACCTCTTCTTCGCCAACTCAGATCAAGATCAAGGTAACAGTTCTTCTTAATCTTACTCAGTTTCATGTTCAGTGTTCATCATAAACTTGGTATGCAGTTTCATGCTCATGTTCCCATTATAAACCTGGTATCAAGTACCATTGCATATTCAATCATTCACTCGTGTATCAGTTTAGTTATGTAATTATACATTAGACATGCATTCTCATTATGAGAACTTAGTTCTTTAGAACACTCAGCCATGCATTCATGAATCAGTTACATATGGATCAGATATGCATGTTCAGTATTATATTTTCAGCTTATCAGTCATGTTAGTCATGAGATCATGTTCTAGTTATTTATGTTCAGTATGTACGTAGTTGTCTTTTCTCCTCTCTCAGTCAGTTTCATTTGAGGACGAATGTTCTCAAGGGGGAGATATTGTAATACCCCCTACTTTTCCTAACTAATTTCATCTCAAGAATGTCTAGTATTAGATTCTAAATTGAACGATGGTGATTCCATGAGGAATTTTCAAGATTTTTAGTTGTTGTCATGTGAGAAATTCAATAAGATTTTCATCGATATAAGATTCGCCCAAATCTGATAATCGAGTCAGAAGTTACGACTATTTCAAGTTCTCGTCATAAAATAGGGCCATATTAGTTAGTAGCGTGCCACGCCACAAGAGGAAATAGAATTTGGAAAATTCCAGTAGGGGTCCGCGATTATGGCGTGTCGTGCCAAGGCCCAAATTCAGAATTATCCTTTTTCCAGTGTCTTAGCGCGATTTCCTACACGTCGTACCAAAGTTCCAGCTCACAAAAGAAGGGGCAACGTGATGGATCCACATGACGCCATCCCTCAGTTTTCCAATTGTCAAATTCCAGTGATATGGCGTGATAGCACCACGTCGCTCCAGGGGTTCAATTTGAGAAAATTTTACTGACATTAAATGACGCATCCAGGATTAAAAGGGTTAATTTCCCACCCCTATTAACCCTTTAACATTTGATTCAGACACTTTTCACCCAAAATATACTAGTTTCTCTCAAGTTTCTCTCAAGAACAAGCTAGGGTTGTATAGAAGATTCAATTTCAAAAAGGTTTCACTGTCGATCTTCCTGAAATCACGAACCAAGGTATGCATAGTATTCATTCATGGACTTCTTTCGTCCATGAAGCCCAAGAATCCCTTTTCTAAATTCAAGTTTATGGATTTTCTTATGAATTTCATGATTGGGCTGCTCTTGTTCATGTGGATAATGCTAAATTGAATTCTACTTCATGTTGGGTGATAAATTCTATGTGGGTTAAATTATTATAGATATAGATTCATGCAAACCTATGACTAAACCCTTGAATGATAAAATTAGAATTGAACCATGATGTTTAATTATTGTACAATGATGTTTACATGTACCATGCTACAATATGTTTGATTAAATGCCTAGATGAAGTAAAAGTTCCTAACTAGCATGATATCATGAAATCCCCATGTATGTACAAGTTATGCCTATCACATGTTTTGATGAAATGCTTCTATAAATGTATTATGGATTATGATATTTGTTATATGTTCAAGTTATGATTGGTCAGTTTCCTTCCATCGAGTCCTGGGGGTACTCGTACCTGAAACATTAACTGTGTGCCTAGAGCCATGTCATGTTTTCACGATACTTTCAGTCAAGCTATGATCCTTAGACTTCAGACAATCTTATTACTCAGGAAATCTCCATGATTTCATGAACTCAGTCAATTGTCAAATATCAGTAGTATTTTGTCTGTCAACGAAATTCAATAACTCAGCCTATGTTCAGTTTAGTATATCATGTCAAGAGTCTATTCAGATGGGAGTAGGAATTAGCATCGAGTGAACCCAAGGATGGAAACACACATTATCAGATGAGGGTGTGATTCTGAGAAGTCATCCTTGCATTCCAGAACTATGTAGGCAACATAAGTTGAGACATCAACACTGTTCGATGAGGGTTGATGAGGTGGATAAGCACTGTCAGATAAGGGCCCTACCATTCTTTTTTGGGGACACTATCAGATGAGAGTCGCCCACAACTTATCCTTATCGGTGGCGCGGTATTGACACCCTTCCAATTGGGGTTACAGATTGGACCCCAACTCAGCCATAATGGCGTATCAAGGGCATGTCGGTTAAATAACTACTTCCCACAGTTTCATGTTATAGAATTAGAACTATCAGATACAGTCATTAAGTCTCAGTACTAGAACTTAGATAGTTTTTAGATTTTAGGACTATTAGATACAGTGCAGAACTCAGATAGTTCCATCAGATTCTGGTCTGTCAGATGTAGTCACTCATGTTATCAATTATATTCAGATTCAGTAATCATGTTATCACATTATTAGTGTCAGTTGTTATGTCTCATGCATGTATTCTCACGCTTATGATAGTTAGTCAGTTATTATTATTGTTCATGCATATGAACCCTATGCATTCAGCCTACCTTGCATGTATACCCGTACATTCAAAGTACTGGCGCATGTGTCTTATACCATAGGTTCAGAGACACGAGCTCCAGAGCAACAGTAGATTCCAGATATCCACAGACAGAGTTGGAAGTAAGTCCTTATCGCTTAAGGATATGATTATTTTCCTTATTATCTCACTAATCAGTTTATTAGTTGGAGTTAGTTGGGGACATGTCCCATCAACTCCTTACTCAGAAAGTTTAGTCAGATAGAGGTTTTATAGACTATCATGTTTCAAACTTCAGTATGTTCAGTTTTGTTTTGGGTATTTTATTACCCCACACAGATGTTATATCATTCAGATAATGTTCAGTATTGAACCTTATGGCCTTTCAATTCATGTTTCCGCATTATAAAGTATTTAATGCAGTATACAGGTACAGATATCAGTCATGGGTTAGCTTATGGTCTTTAGGGGTCATGAGCACCGTGTAGCATTTCGGGTACCAGATTCGGGGCATTACAGGGTGGCACCAGAATCCATCCACTATTCATGAGAATTCCCACCAAGTTACATTCTGAAAGCATAACACATAGATCATTACATTCTTTGTTGGACTCAATCATATTTGCTTGGTCCTTTTTCTTGCCTTTATTAGGGGCACGACAATCCATGGACTTATGGCCAATCTTGCTGCAGTTGAAGCTCTTTCCCTTAAATTTCTTCTTGGGTTGATTGCTTCCATGTTCAACTTTCTTTCTTTTCTTAGAATTGTTTTAGTCATCTTCTACAATATGTGCTCTATTAATTGTAGAATTCCCTTTTGACCTTCTCTTGGAAGCCTTGTTTTCCTCTTCAATACGCAGTCAGATAATAAGATCTTCGATAATTATCTCCTTATGTTTGTACTTTAAGTAGTTTTTGAAGTCTTTCCACATAGGTGGTAGCTTCTCAATTATCGCTGCTACATGAAATGCATCATTCACAATCAAATCTACAAAACAGTTTATGTGAGTACTAAGAACATTTTCAATTTGTTCAACAAAGGTATTTTTCAAAGATATACCTTCCGCTAGGAAATCATGGATGATTACTTGCAATTCCTGCACTTGAGAGACAACTGACTTGCTATCTATCATTTTAAAGTCCAGGAACCTTGCAATGAAGAATTTCTTAATTCCCGCATCCTCTGTCTTGTATTTTCGTTCTAGTGCCCCCCATAATTCCTTCGATGCTTTAGTTCCACTGTAAACATTATAGAGGTCGTCTTGGAGTTCACTCAAGATATAATTCCTACAAAGGAAGTTTGAGTGTTTCCAAGCCTCTACTATTATGAAACGCTCTTTGTCTGAGGTTTCCTCGGGCAACTCAGGAGTATCCTCACTAGTGAACCTTTGAAGACATAGAGTGGTGAGGTAAAAGAACATTTTTTGCTGTCATCTCTTAAAGTCAATGCCCTCAAACTTTCTAGGCTTCTCCGCAGGTGCCATAGGTTGTGGAGCATTTGCTCAACTTTTTGTGGCAATGCTAGTTGCCGCTATAGTCATAGAAGCACCATGCATTTGACAATCAGTCGTTATTTTCCTGTCATCACAAGATAGTAAATTTAGTATTTTTATAATACTATTTATAAAGTTACACAACTTTAAACTCTTCTTCTTGTTTCTAGTTCGATGAAGTTTTTATGACTTCCAATCATCAACCGAATGATCTTTAACTTGTGATAAAGATTGTATTTCTTCAAATCACTAGTTAAAATCAAGTGGAGTAGAAAGCTTAAAAGCTTTAATCTCCAAAAACAAGCTATACAGATTTCGGAAAAAAAAATTAGTGAAAAGAAAATTTTCACCAAAAAAGCGAAAAAAAAATTCCCCCTTTTTTCAAGGTTATTCCTTAAGATTATTGTTTTCAATGTTTTCGGGTGCATGGATCTGTATTTAGGCACACCCATTTCAACACTAGTTCAAGTTCAAAACAAGAACACTATGAATTACAAAAACACCCTCAACACAAGATCAAAGTGAACTTTCTAAGAAGTGTGTGTTTTATTTTTTTTTCAGAAATTAAGATGAAATAGAAATATAAAGCCAAGTCCCCCGACTTCATGGAGTGTCCTTAAGGAATAATTCCCCTCACTGTACCCGAGATTTTGGAATGTTTCTCTCAGGATAAAATGACTTTCAATCCAACTATAGTGGTGCCTCAAATAATTGGATTTGTCGATTGATCACAAGGAATGTTTTGAAGACAAGAAGAGTTTTTATTTCAGAAAATTTTTCATTCCTAAACCTGTGGATAAATGCAGATTTATATAGCCATCAAATACCCCTTTCGAAAGGTGGCAATGGTTCATCCGAAAAGGTGTATCCTTTGGAAGAGTCATATCTGTTCATTCGAAACATTGTGTCTTTTCCTGAACATATACAACTGTCTGAACAGTCACACTATTTCCAAAACAATGTCTTTTCCTCAAAGGTTGTGTCCCTTCATTTTTCATTCACACCAATTGAACTCAACAAATTCACTATCAATTTCGATTTTTTTCTATTTTCTTTGAATTCCCATGAGCATAATCAATTACGGGAGTTCATGATTTTGTAACAAAATTCACTATTAGTAAGAAACATTTTTACATAAAGAGCACACATTAATTATACCTATATTCCTAAACGAATAATGCTTTCTGTCTGAAATAACTACCAAATATCTTTTCTCAAAGCGAATTTTATATCTTATTATCTCAAATTGCATCAATTTCTTTAGTTGCTGTGCAAATCACTGTGCTACTTTAATTGATAGATTGTTAAAGTGAATAATGATACTTAAAGTTTCTACAAATATTAAAGGTACGTATTATGAATATTAGACAATAGAAAAAATGTGGAAAAAAAGAGAGGAAGCACATCAATTCAGCTTGAAACTTGAAATATAAGGTTTTGACGCTGATGACATTCCCCTTATTTACAAGTATTCACATATCTTACTATGTCATCCTCTCCGTTCTTAAATACTTAAGTCTTTTTTTTTTTTATTTGTATGTTCCTTAAAAAAACATTAACTAGATGTTAATTTGATTAAATTATTCTTATTTATTACATTTCTCTATTTAATATTTTTCTTTTTTACGTTCTATTAATGTCTCTTCATATTTATAACTAAGAATAAATGTGGAACATATTAGTGTAACACATTTAACTATTTCACCCAATAATAGTATTAATTTATTATTTTTATTGACATGAATATTGCATCTATTTTAGTATGGGAAAAAACCTATAGACTAGCATGTAACTAACAGAAGACAACCAAACATATCACTGAAAATGGAAGAAGAGGAAAGCAAAAGAACACTGGACGTATCTCAAATGGCCACGCCTCAGAAAGGTAAACAAATCAAATGTCACATTGGCTCAATTAATGATTTTTGATGGTTCTTTTCAGAGTATAGTAGATCATGCTAAGATGATTGAGACTATATATCGAGATATGCACGAAGGTGGTGCTACGAAGTTGATGACATAGAACCGCTCACTGAAGTTCATGCCACAGGTGGAGACCCAGTGCATGAATTTAGTCGAGAAACTAGCCTCTATTTTGGGTCTACATTCCATGAGGTGTTCGGTTATATAGTTTATATGTTCTTACTTGAAATATGTATTTGTTGCTAATTGGAATTTATCCCCTAGCCTCATTCATTCTCATGTTAATGCACACAAGGACGTGTGTGGAGGGTCCATTTTGAGTTTTAAATAGAACAATATCACATATGGAAGATAGCTTGATGTCAAGAAAAGCCACTAGAATGATCCTCGAAGAAGTAAGAGGAGCTAGACGGCATGTTGGAGTGACAATGCTTTTTTTGGCTGATGTTGTGATTATAGGTATCATCTCAATTTGTCAGTGTTTTGCTTTATCATTATGCCAGTATCAATGTGCAATGCATGAATACAATCAACAATCAATTTTAATGCCCAAAAGCAAGGCCAATGTGTTGAGTGTAGAACACTACTAAAAAAACTTTAAAAATCGACCACAAAATGTGGTTGGAAAAAACTGACCACAAATGGTTGGGTTTTCAATTTTTTTTTAATTCGTTTTTATTTAAAAAAGAGACCACATGTGATCGCTTTTTTATTTTTAAATATCAAAATAAATATTTCAATAATTTTTATATTAATTAGTATATATTTTAAAAATTAAAGTTTTAAAAAAATACCAAAACCAACACTTGTGGTCGGTTTTAGTCAAAAAAATTAATTAAAAAATATTTTTAAAAACCGACCACTTATGGTCGGTTTTAAATTAAAATAAAAAGAAAATAATTTTTAAAAAGCAACCACATGTAGTCGTTTTTAATTTAAATAATATTAATAAATATTTTAAAAAAACAACCAAATGTGATTGGTTTTGGAATTAAAAAATTTAAAAAACCAACCACATGTGGCTGGTTTTGGAATTAAAAAAAGAAAAAAAAAATAATTATTTTTAAAAAATAATTATATAATCTTATGTTAACTTTATGTAATCTAATTGTTGTTATTAGTAAAAATAATATATTAGATTACATATACAATATAATATATTTACTGGATTAAAAGCTAATCTAATATATTATTTTTTAAAATTATACTGATTACACATAGTTAATAACCAATATAATAATAATAAAAATCAATCAATCTAACGTGAAAAAACTTACACTAAAAAATATATCAAATATAATATACAAATTACGTACAACATAATCTTTATCTTTTATTTATGTTTCAATATATAAAATAAATATTTTCCTTTATACATACGTTAAATGACGTTAAACATACATAATCTTTATATAATGAATATGTGTGTGTGTGTGTATATATATATATATATATATATATATATATATATATATATATATATATATATATATATATATATATCATACCGTTGGGATAGACCATTGAAAACTGTTGCATACATACTTGAAAGCTGAAAACGGATGTTTATAGTACGCATTTGAAAGGTGATATTTATAATACGTATTTGCAGTCATAATAATGTAATATATAACCGACAATTCATCAGAATATAATGAACGTGTTCATTCTATTATAAGGTAATTATACTTGTGAATGTGATATATATAGTACGAATTGAAGAGGTTATATATATATATATATATATTTAGATATTTGTATATGATATATTGATCCATTGATGAATGATGTAGTCAAAACGTAGTTTATTAAGCTAATCAAATAAAATTAATCGATCACTCATCTGAGTATGTATAAGAAACACATCATATTATTTTATTGGATAATAATATACTTGTGTACTTATGTGTTATATATATATATATATATATATATATATATATATATATATATATATATAGTACGTATTTAGAACTTGATATAGTTGATAATGTGTATATGTGTGTGTATGTATAGATATATAGATATATAGATATATATAGGATATACATATTTTACAGTGAAGGTATATTAATGACATAATATATTGTAATCTATAATTCATCCGATTACTTATGAAATACGTTGTATATCATTATGGGGTAGTAAAATCGTGTATGTGATTTTTATAGTACGTATTTTAAAGATGATAGATAATTGAATATACGTATATATATACGTATATTTTGTGTAGTGACGTATGTAGTAATCGAAAGTTAGATAACTGAATGTATATATCAAAATAGTTTGAATGATACGTTGATATATATCAAACTATTGAGGAAGTAGATATACTATTTTGGGTCAATGTAGACACACGTATGTTTTTGAAGTTGTAATAACGTAAGACTAGTATTACGAGGTATATGAGAGGGGGAGGAAGGAAGCAGGAGAACGGGAGACAGAAAGTTGAACGATCGCAAATTAACGTAACACAAATAATCGATAATTTATTTGATTAACACGTTGTTCTACAAGCGAGGTGTATATATATATATAAATATCAATGAATTTTGAAAATTCCAATAAATTTTTGGTTAATTAGCTTTTAATTACGATATTATATATATATATATATATATATATATATAATATCGTAATTCGCAAAATTCATTGATATTATTATATTATTAAGAAAATATACTACTCCTGCAAATGTGTTGATAAATTAACCAACTGTCTGATTTGTACATATATGCATTGCGTTTGTATGATGATAACATAACTAATTATATGATTTAATCTTTTTATTAAAATTGAGAACATGTGATTTTTTTTTCGATAATAACTATTATAAAACTAAATCGAACACATATATTTTACTCTGTGATCATTTTTGTAAAATTTTAATTAATTAATTAATTAATTGATTAATATTTTTTTAACTAATTTATAAAAAAATATATTTTAAGTAATTAAATTTTTTTTTTTTAACATTTTATGAAAATCAACCACTTGTGGTCGGTTTTCATAAAATATTAAAAAAAATATTTAAATTTCTTAAAACCCCAACCCGACCCGACCCATCCTTTTTTTACTCCCCCACTAAAATCCCCAAATCAGAACCCCCCATCCACTTCGAAAATAAATACACACGTACACAAAATTCTCCAAATCAAAGCCACACTCTAAATCCTCAAATCTACTGTCGTCTGCCGTCGTTTCCCGCCGCCCCCAGCTCCGTTAAGTTCCAAAATCTTCAACTCTATATTTTTCTTGTTAGATACTAGCTAAAGGTTCAAGAATATAATGATTTGGTACTAATTTTAGTTTGCTCAAAGTAAAAAAATTATTTTTTCTAAAGCATTTGTTCTAGTTATTATGCTTCATTACATAAATTTAGTTAGTTCAAAGTAAAAAAAGTAACGAAAATTTCCATTTAGTTAGTTCAAGATTCAATTTTAGTTAGTTCAAAGTAAAGATTCAATTTTAGTTAGTTCAATTTTAGGAAATTTTCATTTAGTTAGTTCAAGATTCCATTTGGTTACATAATTTTAGTTTGTTCTATGTGTGTATTTTGTCAAGTGAAGCTTATCAAGATCCCCTCTTTGTGTGTTTACCAAGTAAATTAGGGTTTACTTTTATTGATACTCCATTGTAGTTTTAGTATGTTGGTGGTTTGTTTATGGTGATTTTAAGATAAAAATACGAGAAAATAAGGATGACAAGATATTTGTTATTTTGCATAATGATCAAGATTTTTTAATTCTACTTGCCTAATGGGTTGCTTGGAATTTGATGTTACCGTTTGATAGAATTCGAATTCAGGAAAAGGATTGCTTTGCTATTTTTTCGGTGACCGCTTGTCTCTTTCACTTTAATTTAGGCCAAGCAAGGGTAAGTTGACTTCTCTCTAATTTGTAATAATGAAGTCTTGTTATTTTTCATATTGAAGTCTAGTAAATCAATGTGTGGCCATGCTCGATTCACTAGCTTTGTTGTTATCTTCTTGTTATTGTTCATATTGAAGTCTAGTGAAGCAGTATGTGACCTTGTGCGCTTCACTAGCATTATTGTTGACATCTTGTTGGTCTGGTTGTTGCTTGATTCTTGTATTGTGAACTTGCTCTCATATCATTTGGTATGCAAATTTGGTGACTTAGTTACTTGAAAATGGTTAAGTGTAGGGACTTTAAAGGTGATTTTTTTTTTAGAATGTTACTTGGTTGGTGACTTTGTTAGTTGAAAATGGTTAAGTGAAGAGAATTTAAAGGTGATATTTCATTTAGAATGTGGTTTGGTTGGTGACTTTATTAGTTGAAAATGGTTAATTGTAGGAACTTTAAAGGTGATTTTTTTATTTAGAATGTGACTTGGTTGGTCACTTTGTTAGTTGAAAATGGTTAAGTGTAGGGAATTTATAGATGATATTTTTGTTTAGAATATGACTTGGTTGGTGACTTAGTTACTTGAAAATGGTTAAGTGTAGGGAATTTAAAGATGATTTTTTTGTTTAGAATGTGACTTGGTTGGAGACCTAGTTGGTTGAAAATGGTTAAGTGTAGGGAATTTAAAGATGAATTTTTTGTTTAGAATGTGACTTGGTTGGTGACTTTGTTAGTTGAAAATGGTTAAGTGTAGGGAATTTAAAGATGATTTTTTTGTTTAGAATGTGACTTGGTTGGTGACTTAGTTGGTTGAAAATGATTAAGTTTAGGAAATTTAAAGATGAATTTTTTGTTTAGAATGTGACATGGTTGGTGACTTTGTTAGTTGAAAATGGTTTAGTGTAGGGAATTTATAGATGATTTTTTTGTTTTGAATGTGACTTGGTTGGTGACTTAGTTACTTGAAAATGGTTAAGTGTAGGGAATTTATAGATGATTTTTTTGTTTTGAATGTGACTTGGTTGGTGACTTAGTTACTTGAAAATGGTTAAGTGTAGGAAATTTAAAGATGATTTTTTTGTTTAGAATGTGACTTGGTTGGTGACTTTGTTAGTTGAAAATGGTTTCGTGTTGGGAATGTATAGATGATTTTTTTTGTTTAGAATTTGACTTGGTTGATGACTTAGTTACTTGAAAATGATTAAGTGTAGGGACTTTAAAAGGATTTTTTTTTGTTTTGAATGTGCATTAGTCGGTGAATTAGTTCTTGAAAATGGTTAAGTGTACGAAATTTAAAGATGAATTTTTTTGTTTAGAATGTGACTTGGTTGGTGACTTTGTAGGTGGAAAATGGTTAAGTGTAGCAAATTTATAGATGAATTTTTTTGTTCAGAATGTGACTTGGTTGGTGACTTTGTTAGTTGAAAATGGTTTAGTGTAGGGAATTTATAGATGATTTTTTTGTTTAGAATGTGACTTGGTTGGTAACTTAGTTACTTGAAAATGGTTAAGCGTAGGGAATTTAAAGATGATTTTTTTCTTTAGAATGTGACTTGGTGGGTGACTTTGTTGGTTGAAAATGGTTAAGTGTAGGGAATTTAAAGATGAAATTTTTGTTTCGAATGTGACGTGGTTGGTGACTTTGTTAGTTGAAAAAGGTTTAGTGTAGGAAATTTATCGATGAATTTTTTTGTTTAGAATGTGACTTGGTTGGTCACTTGTTTAAAAATGGTTAAGTGTAGGGAATTTAAATATGAATTTTTTGTTTAGAATGTGACTTGGTTGGTGACTTAGTTACTTGAAAATGGTTAAGTGTAGGGAATTTAAAGATGATTTTTTTGTTTAGAATGTGACTTGGTTGGTGACCTAGTTGGTTGAAAATGGTTAAGTGTAGGGAATTTAAAGATGAATTTTTTGTTTAGAATGTGACTTGGTTGGTGACTTTGTTAGTTGAAAATGGTTAAGTGTGGGGAATTTAAAGATGATTTTTTTGTTTAGAATGTGACTTGGTTGATGACTTAGTTACTTGTAAATGGTTAAGTGTAGGGAATTTATAGATGATTTTTTTATTTTGAATGTGACTTGGTTGGTGACTTAGTTACTTGAAAATGGTTAAGTGTAGCAAATTTATAGATGAATTTTTTTGTTTAGAATGTGACTTGGTTGGTGACTTTGTTAGTTGAAAATGGTTTAGTGTAGGGAATTTATAGATGATTTTTTTGTTTAGAATGTGACTTGGTTTGTAACTTAGTTACTTGAAAATGGTTTAAGTGTAGGGAATTTAAAGATGATTTTTTTCTGTAGAATGTGACTTGGTTGTTGACTTTGTTGGTTGAAAATGGTTAAGTGTAGGGAATTTAATGATGAAATTTTTGTTTCGAATGTGACGTGGTTGGTGACTTTGTTAGTTGAAAAAGGTTTAGTGTAGGAAATTTATCGATGAATTTTTTTGTTTAGAATGTGACTTGGTTGGTGACTTAGTTACTTGAAAATGGTTAAGTGTAGGGAATTTATAGATGATTTTTTTGTTTTGAATGTGACTTGGTTGGTGACTTAGTTACTTGAAAAAGGTTAAGTGTAGGAAATTTAAAGATGATTTTTTCGTTTAGAATGTGACTTGGTTGGTGACTTTGTTAGTTGAAAATGGTTTCGTGTTGGGAATGTATAGATGATTTTTTTTGTTTAGAATTTGACTTGGTTGATGACTTAGTTACTTGAAAATGATTAAGTGTAGGGACTTTAAAAGGATTTTTTTTTGTTTTGAATGTGCATTAGTCGGTGAATTAGTTCTTGAAAATGGTTAAGTGTACGAAATTAAAAGATGAATTTTTTTGTTTAGAATGTGACTTGGTTGGTGACTTTGTAGGTGGAAAATGGTTAAGTGTAGCAAATTTATAGATGAATTTTTTTGTTCAGAATGTGACTTGGTTGGTGACTTTGTTAGTTGAAAATGGTTTAGTGTAGGGAATTTATAGATGATTTTTTTGTTTAGAATGTGACTTGGTTTGTAACTTAGTTACTTGAAAATGGTTAAGCGTAGGGAATTTAAAGATGATTTTTTTCTTTAGAATGTGACTTGGTGGGTGACTTTGTTGGTTGAAAATGGTTAAGTGTAGGGAATTTAAAGATGAAATTTTTGTTTCGAATGTGACGTGGTTGGTGACTTTGTTAGTTGAAAAAGGTTTAGTGTAGGAAATTTATCGATGAATTTTTTTGTTTAGAATGTGACTTGGTTGGTCACTTGTTTAAAAATGGTTAAGTGTAGGGAATTTAAATATGAATTTTTTGTTTAGAATGTGACTTGGTTGGTGACTTAGTTACTTGAAAATGGTTAAGTGTAGGGAATTTAAAGATGATTTTTTTGTTTAGAATGTGACTTGGTTGGTGACCTAGTTGGTTGAAAATGGTTAAGTGTAGGGAATTTAAAGATGAATTTTTTGTTTAGAATGTGACTTGGTTGGTGACTTTGTTAGTTGAAAATGGTTAAGTGTGGGGAATTTAAAGATGATTTTTTTGTTTAGAATGTGACTTGGTTGATGACTTAGTTGGTTGAAAATGATTAAGTTTAGGAAATTTAAAGATGAATTTTTTGTTTAGAATGTGACTTGGTTGGTGACTTTGTTAGTTGAAAATGGTTTAGTGTAGGGAATTTATAGATGATTTTTTTGTTTTGAATGTGACTTGGTTGGTGACTTAGTTACTTGAAAATGGTTAAGTGTAGGGAATTTATAGATGATTTTTTTGTTTTGAATGTGACTTGGTTGGTGACTTAGTTACTTGAAAATGGTTAAGTGTAGGAAATTTAAAGATGATTTTTTTGTTTAGAATGTGACTTGGTTGGTGACTTTGTTAGTTGAAAATGGTTTCGTGTTGGGAATGTATAGATGATTTTTTATGTTTAGAATTTGACTTGGTTGATGACTTAGTTACTTGAAAATGATTAAGTGTAGGGACTTTAAAAGGAATTTTTTTTGTTTTGAATGTGCATTAGTCGGTGAATTAGTTCTTGAAAATGGTTAAGTGTACGAAATTTAAAGATGAATTTTTTTGTTTAGAATGTGACTTGGTTGGTGACTTTGTAGGTGGAAAATGGTTAAGTGTAGCAAATTTATAGATGAATTTTTTTGTTCAGAATGTGACTTGGTTGGTGACTTTGTTAGTTGAAAATGATTTAGTGTAGGAAATTTATAGATGATTTTTTTGTTTAGAATATGACTTGGTTGGTAACTTAGTTACTTGAAAATGGTTATGCGTAGGGAATTTAAAGATGATTTTTTTCTTTAGAATGTGACTTGGTTGTTGACATTGTTGGTTGAAAATGGTTAAGTGTAGGGAATTTAAAGATGAAATTTTTGTTTCGAATGTGACGTGGTTGGTGACTTTGTTAGTTGAAAAAGGTTTAGTGTAGGAAATTTATCGATGAATTTTTTT
Organism: Capsicum baccatum var. pendulum; assembly: GCA_030864225.1. Taxonomy (NCBI): domain Eukaryota; kingdom Viridiplantae; phylum Streptophyta; class Magnoliopsida; order Solanales; family Solanaceae; genus Capsicum; species Capsicum baccatum. Next base: position 229,590,641 of record CM061558.1, on the reverse strand, counting down.
GTTTAGAATGTGACTTGGTTGGTCACTTGTTTAAAAATGGTTAAGTGTAGGGAATTTAAATATGAATTTTTTGTTTAGAATGTGACTTGGTTGGTGACTTAGTTACTTGAAAATGGTCAAGTGTAGGGAATTTAAAGATGATTTTTTTGTTTAGAATGTGACTTGGTTGGTGACCTAGTTGGTTGAAAATGGTTAAGTGTAGAGAATTTAAAGATGAATTTTTTGTTTAGAATGTGACTTGGTTGGTGACTTTGTTAGTTGAAAATGGTTAAGTGTGGGGAATTTAAAGATGATTTTTTTGTTTAGAATGTGACTTGGTTGATGACTTAGTTACTTGTAAATGGTTAAGTGTAGGGAATTTATAGATGATTTTTTTATTTTGAATGTGACTTGGTTGGTGACTTAGTTACTTGAAAATGGTTAAGTGTAGCAAATTTATAGATGAATTTTTTTGTTTAGAATGTGACTTGGTTGGTGACTTTGTTAGTTGAAAATGGTTTAGTGTAGGGAATTTATAGATGATTTTTTTGTTTAGAATGTGACTTGGTTTGTAACTTAGTTACTTGAAAATGGTTTAAGTGTAGGGAATTTAAAGATGATTTTTTTGTTTAGAATGTGACTTGGTTGTTGACTTTGTTGGTTGAAAATGGTTAAGTGTAGGGAATTTAATGATGAAATTTTTGTTTCGAATGTGACGTGGTTGGTGACTTTGTTAGTTGAAAAAGGTTTAGTGTAGGAAATTTATCGATGAATTTTTTTGTTTAGAATGTGACTTGGTTGGTGACTTAGTTACTTGAAAATGGTTAAGTGTAGGGAATTTAAAGATGATTTTTTTGTTTAGAATGTGACTTGGTTGGTGACCTAGTTGGTTGAAAATGGTTAAGTGTAGGGAATTTAAAGATGAATTTTTTGTTTAGAATGTGACTTGGTTGGTGACTTTGTTAGTTGAAAATGGTTAAGTGTAGGGAATTTAAAGATGATTTTTTGTTTAGAATGTGACTTGGTTGGTGACTTAGTTGGTTGAAAATGATTAAGTTTAGGAAATTTAAAGATGACTTTTTTGTTTAGAATGTGACTTGGTTGGTGACTTTGTTAGTTGAAAATGGTTTAGTGTAGGGAATTTATAGATGTTTTTTTTGTTTTGAATGTGACTTGGTTGGTGACTTAGTTACTTGAAAATGGTTAAGTGTAGGGAATTTATAGATGATTTTTTTGTTTTGAATGTGACTTGGTTGGTGACTTAGTTACTTGAAAATGGTTAAGTGTAGGGAATTTAAAGATGAATATTTTGTTTAGAATGTGACTTGGTTGGTGACTTTGTTAGTTGAAAATGGTTTCGTGTTGGGAATGTATAGATGATTTTTTTTGTTTAGAATGTGACTTGGTTGATGACTTAGTTACTTGAAAATGCTTAAGTGTAGGGACTTTAAAAGGATTTTTTTTTTGTTTTGAATGTGCTTTGGTCGGTGAATTAGTTTCTTGAAAATGGTTAAGTGTACGAAATTTAAAGATGAATTTTTTGTTTAGAATGTGACTTGGTTGGTGACTTTGTAGGTTGAAAATGGTTAAGTGTAGCAAATTTATAGATGAATTTTTTTGTTTAGAATGTGACTTGGTTGGTGACTTTGTTAGTTGAAAATGGTTTAGTGTAGGGAATTTATAGATGATTTTTTTGTTTAGAATGTGACTTGGTTGGTGACTTTGTAGGTGGAAAATGGTTAAGTGTAGCAAATTTATAGATGAATTTTTTTGTTTAGAATGTGACTTGGTTGGTGACTTTGTTAGTTGAAAATGGTTTAGTGTAGGGAATTTATAGATGATTTTTTTGTTTAGAATGTGACTTGGTTGGTAACTTAGTTACTTGAAAATGGTTAAGTTTATGGAATTTAAAGATGATTTTTTTCTTTAGAATGTGACTTGGTTGTTGACTTTGTTTGTTGAAAATGGTTAAGTGTAGGGAATTTAAAGATGAAATTTTTGTTTCGAATGTGACGTGGTTGGTGACTTTGTTAGTTGAAAAAGGTTTAGTGTAGGAAATTTATCGATGAAATTTTTTGTTTAGAATGTGACTTGGTTGGTCACTTGTTTAAAAATGGTTAAGTGTAGGGAGTTTAAATAGGAATTTTTTGTTTAGAATGTGACTTAGTTGGTGACTTTGTTAGTTGAAAATGGTTTAGTGTAGGAAATTTATAGATGATTTTTTTGTTTAAAATGTGACTTGATTGGCGACTTAGTTACTTGAAAATGGTTAAGTGTAGGAAATTTAAAGATGATTTTTTTGTTTAGAATGTGACTTGGTTGGTGACTTTGTTAGTTGAAAATAATTTATTGTAGGGAATGTATAGATGATTTTTTTGTTTAGAATGTGATTTGGTTGGTGACTTAGTTACTTGATATGGTTAAGTGTAGGGACTTTAAAAGGGATTTTTTTTTATTTAGAATGTGCTTTGGTCGGTGAATTAGTTGCTTGAAAATGGTTAAGTGTAGGAAATTTAAACTTGAATTTTTTGTTTAGTACGTGAATTGGTTGGTGACTTTGTTGGTTGAAAATGGTTAAGTGTAGAAAATTTATCGATGAATTTTTTGTTTAGAATGTGACTTGGTTCGTAACTTTGTTAGTTGAAAATGGTTTAGTGTAAGGAATTTATAGATGATTTTTTGGTTTATAATGTGACTTGGTTTGTGACTTAGTTACTTGAAAATAGTTAAGTGTAGGAAATTTAAAGATGAATTTTTTGTTTAGAATGTGACTTGGTTGGTGACTTTGTTAGTTGAAAATGGTTTAGTGTAGGAAATTCATAGATGATTTTTTTGTTTAGAAGGTGACTTGGTTGGTGACTTAGTTGGTTGAAAATGGTTTAGTGTAGGGAATTTAAAGATGATTTTTTTGTTTAGAACGTGACTTGGTTGGTGACTTTGTTAGTTGAAAATGATTTAGTGTTGGGACTTTATAGATGATTTTTTTGTTTAGAATGTGACTTGGTTTGTGACTTAGTTACTTGAAAATGCCTAAGTGTAGGAAATTTTAAGATAATTTTTTTGTTTAGAGTGTGATAATTTTTTTGTTTAGAATGCCAGTTGGTTGGTGACTTTGTTTGTTGAAAATGGTTTCGTGTTGGGAATGTATAGATGATTTTTTTTGTTTAGAATGTGACTTGGTTGATGACTTAGTTACTTGAAAATCCTTAGGTGTAGGGACTTTAAAAGGAATTTTTTTTGTTTTGAATGTGCTTTGGTCGGTGAATTAGTTTCTTGAAAATGGTTAAGTGTACGAAATTTAAAGATGAATTTTTTGTTTAGAATGTGACTTGGTTGGTGACTTTGTAGGTTGAAAATGGTTAAGTGTAGCAAATTTATAGATGAATTTTTTTGTTTAGAATGTGACTTGGTTGGTGACTTTGTTAGTTGAAAATGGTTTAGTGTAGGGAATTTATAGATGATTTTTTTGTTTAGAATGTGACTTGGTTGGTAACTTAGTTACTTGAAAATGGTTAAGTGTAGGGAATTTAAAGATGATTTTTTTCTTTAGAATGTGACTTGGTTGTTGACTTTGTTGGTTGAAAATGGTTAAGTGTAGGGAATCTAAAGATGAAATTTTTGTTTCGAATGTGACGTGGTTGGTGACTTTGTAGGGAATTTAAATATGAATTTTCTGTTTAGAATGTGACTTGGTTGGCGACTTTGTTAGTTGAAAATGGTTTAGTGTAGGAAAGTTATAGATGATTTTTTTGTTTGAAATGTGACTTGATTGGTGACTTAGTTACTTGAAAATGGTTAAGTGTAGGAAATTTAAAGATGATTTTTTTGTTTAGAATGTGACTTGGTTGGTGACTTTCTTAGTTGAAAATAATTTAGTGTAGGGAATGTATATATGATTTTTTTGTTTAGAATGTGATTTGGTTGGTGACTTAGTTACTTGATATGGTTAAGTGTAGGGACTTTAAAAGGGATTTTTTTTTATTTTGAATGTGCTTTGGTCGGTGAATTAGTTGCTTGAAAATGGTTAAGTGTAGGAAATTTAAACTTGAATTTTTTGTTTAGAATGTGACATGGTTGGTGACTTTGTTGGTTGAAAATGGTTAAGTGTAGAAAATTTAAACTTGAATTTTTTTGTTTAGAATGTGACTTGGTTCGTAACTTTGTTAGTTGAAAATGGTTTAGTGTAAGGAATTTATAGATGATTTTTTGGTTTATAATGTGACTTGGTTTGCGACTTAGTTACTTGAAAATAGTTAAGTGTAGGAAATTTAAAGATGAATTTTTTGTTTAGAATGTGACTTGGTTGGTGCCTTTGTTAGTTGAAAATGGTTTAGTGTAGGAAATTTATAGATGATTTTTTGTTTAGAATGTGACTTGGTTGGTGACTTAGTTGGTTGAAAATGGTTTAGTGTAGGGAATTTAAAGATGATTTTTTTGTTTAGAACGTGACTTGGTTGGTGACTTTGTTAGTTGAAAATGATTTAGTGTTGGGACTTTATAGATGATTTTTTTCTTTAGAATGTTACTTGGTTTGTGACTTAGTTACTTGAAAATGCCTAAGTGAAGGAAATTTTAAGATAATTATTTGTTTAGAATGTGATAATTTTTTTGTTTAGAATGCGAGTTGGTTGGTGACTTTGTTTGTTGAAAATGGTTTTGTGTTGGGAATGTATAGATGATTTTTTTTGTTTAGAATGTGACTTGGTTGATTACTTAGTTACTTGAAAATGCTTAAGTGTAGGGACTTTAAAAGGATTTTTTTTTTGTTTTGAATGTGCTTTGGTCGGTGAATTAGTTTCTTGAAAATGGTTAAGTGTACGAAATTTAAAGATGAATTTTTTGTTTAGAATGTGACTTGGTTGGTGACTTTGTAGGTTGAAAATGGTTAAGTGTAGCAAATTTATAGATGAATTTTTTTGTTTAGAATGTGACTTGGTTGGTGACTTTGTTAGTTGAAAATGGTTTAGTGTAGGGAATTTATAGATGATTTTTTTGTTTAGAATGTGACTTGGTTGGTAACTTAGTTACTTGAAAATGGTTAAGTTTATGGAATTTAAAGATGATTTTTTTCTTTAGAATGTGACTTGGTTGTTGACTTTGTTTGTTGAAAATGGTTAAGTGTAGGGAATTTAAAGATGAAATTTTTGTTTCGAATGTGACGTGGTTGGTGACTTTGTTATTGTTTAAAAATGGTTAAGTGTAGGGAGTTTAAATAGGAATTTTTTGTTTAGAATGTGACTTAGTTGGTGACTTTGTTAGTTGAAAATGGTTTAGTGTAGGAAATTTATAGATGATTTTTTTGTTTAAAATGTGACTTGATTGGCGACTTAGTTACTTGAAAATGGTTAAGTGTAGGAAATTTAAAGATGATTTTTTTGTTTAGAATGTGACTTGGTTGGTGACTTTGTTAGTTGAAAATAATTTATTGTAGGGAATGTATAGATGATTTTTTTGTTTAGAATGTGATTTGGTTGGTGACTTAGTTACTTGATATGGTTAAGTGTAGGGACTTTAAAAGGGATTTTTTTTATTTAGAATGTGCTTTGGTCGGTGAATTAGTTGCTTGAAAATGGTTAAGTGTAGGAAATTTAAACTTGAATTTTTTGTTTAGTACGTGAATTGGTTGGTGACTTTGTTGGTTGAAAATGGTTAAGTGTAGAAAATTTATCGATGAATTTTTTGTTTAGAATGTGACTTGGTTCGTAACTTTGTTAGTTGAAAATGGTTTAGTGTAAGGAATTTATAGATGATTTTTTGGTTTATAATGTGACTTGGTTTGTGACTTAGTTACTTGAAAATAGTTAAGTGTAGGAAATTTAAAGATGAATTTTTTGTTTAGAATGTGACTTGGTTGGTGACTTTGTTAGTTGAAAATGGTTTAGTGTAGGAAATTTATAGATGATTTTTTTGTTTAGAAGGTGACTTGGTTGTTGACTTAGTTGGTTGAAAATGGTTTAGTGTAGGGAATTTAAAGATGATTTTTTTGTTTAGAACGTGACTTGGTTGGTGACTTTGTTAGTTGAAAATGATTTAGTGTTGGGACTTTATAGATGATTTTTTTGTTTAGAATGTGACTTGGTTTGTGACTTAGTTACTTGAAAATGCCTAAGTGTAGGAAATTTTAAGATAATTTTTTTGTTTAGAGTGTGATAATTTTTTTGTTTAGAATGCCAGTTGGTTGGTGACTTTGTTTGTTGAAAATGGTTTCGTGTTGGGAATGTATAGATGATTTTTTTTGTTTAGAATGTGACTTGGTTGATGACTTAGTTACTTGAAAATGCTTAGGTGTAGGGACTTTAAAAGGAATTTTTTTTGTTTTGAATGTGCTTTGGTCGGTGAATTAGTTTCTTGAAAATGGTTAAGTGTACGAAATTTAAAGATGAATTTTTTGTTTAGAATGTGACTTGGTTGGTGACTTTGTAGGTTGAAAATGGTTAAGTGTAGCAAATTTATAGATGAATTTTTTTGTTTAGAATGTGACTTGGTTGGTGACTTTGTTAGTTGAAAATGGTTTAGTGTAGGGAATTTATAGATGATTTTTTTGTTTAGAATGTGACTTGGTTGGTAACTTAGTTACTTGAAAATGGTTAAGTGTAGGGAATTTAAAGATGATTTTTTTCTTTAGAATGTGACTTGGTTGTTGACTTTGTTGGTTGAAAATGGTTAAGTGTAGGGAATCTAAAGATGAAATTTTTGTTTCGAATGTGACGTGGTTGGTGACTTTGTAGGGAATTTAAATATGAATTTTCTGTTTAGAATGTGACTTGGTTGGCGACTTTGTTAGTTGAAAATGGTTTAGTGTAGGAAAGTTATAGATGATTTTTTTGTTTGAAATGTGACTTGATTGGTGACTTAGTTACTTGAAAATGGTTAAGTGTAGGAAATTTAAAGATGATTTTTTTGTTTAGAATGTGACTTGGTTGGTGACTTTCTTAGTTGAAAATAATTTAGTGTAGGGAATGTATATATGATTTTTTTGTTTAGAATGTGATTTGGTTGGTGACTTAGTTACTTGATATGGTTAAGTGTAGGGACTTTAAAAGGGATTTTTTTTTTATTTTGAATGTGCTTTGGTCGGTGAATTAGTTGCTTGAAAATGGTTAAGTGTAGGAAATTTAAACTTGAATTTTTTGTTTAGAATGTGACATGGTTGGTGACTTTGTTGGTTGAAAATGGTTAAGTGTAGAAAATTTAAACTTGAATTTTTTTGTTTAGAATGTGACTTGGTTCGTAACTTTGTTAGTTGAAAATGGTTTAGTGTAAGGAATTTATAGATGATTTTTTGGTTTATAATGTGACTTGGTTTGCGACTTAGTTACTTGAAAATAGTTAAGTGTAGGAAATTTAAAGATGAATTTTTTGTTTAGAATGTGACTTGGTTGGTGCCTTTGTTAGTTGAAAATGGTTTAGTGTAGGAAATTTATAGATGATTTTTTGTTTAGAATGTGACTTGGTTGGTGACTTAGTTGGTTGAAAATGGTTTAGTGTAGGGAATTTAAAGATGATTTTTTTGTTTAGAACGTGACTTGGTTGGTGACTTTGTTAGTTGAAAATGATTTAGTGTTGGGACTTTATAGATGATTTTTTTCTTTAGAATGTGACTTGGTTTGTGACTTAGTTACTTGAAAATGCCTAAGTGTAGGAAATTTTAAGATAATTATTTGTTTAGAATGTGATAATTTTTTTGTTTAGAATGCGAGTTGGTTGGTGACTTTGTTTGTTGAAAATGGTTTTGTGTTGGGAATGTATAGATGATTTTTTTTGTTTAGAATGTGACTTGGTTGATTACTTAGTTACTTGAAAATGCTTAAGTGTAGGGACTTTAAAAGGAATTTTTTTTGTTTTGAATGTGCTTTGGTCGGTGAATTAGTTTCTTAAAAATGGTTATGTGTACGAAATTTAAAGATGAATTTTTTGTTTAGAATGTGACTTGGTTGATGACTTTGTAGGTTGAAAATGGTTAAGTGTAGCAAATTTATAGAAGAATTTTTTTGTTTAGAATGTGACTTGGTTGGTGACTTTGTTAGTTGAAAATGGTTTAGTGTAGAAAATTTATAGATGATTTTTTTGTTTAGAATGTGACTTGGTTGGTAACTTAGTTACTTGAAAATGGTTAAGTGTAGGGAATTTAAAGATGATTTTTTTCTTTAGAATGTGACTTGGTTGTTGACTTTGTTGGTTGAAAATGGTTAAGTGTAGGGAATTTAAAGATGAAATTTTTGTTTCGAATGTGACGTGGTTGGTGACTTTGTAGGGAATTTAATTATGAATTTTTTGTTTAGAATGTGACTTGGTTGGCGACTTTGTTAGTTGAAAATGGTTTAGTGTAGGGAATTTATAGATGATTTTTTTTGTTTTGAATATGACTTGGTTGGTGACTTAGTTACTTGAAAATGGTTAAGTGTAGGGAATTTATAGATGATTTTTTTGTTTTGAATGTGACTTGGTTGGTGACTTAGTTACTTGAAAATGGTTAAGTGTAGGGAAATTAAAGATGATTTTTTTGTTTAGAATGTGACTTGGTTGGTGACTTTGTTAGTTGTAAATGGTTTCGTGTTGGGAATGTATAGATGATTTTTTTTGTTTAGAATGTGACTTGGTTGATGACTTAGTTACTTCAAAATGCTTAAGTGTAGGGACTTTAAAAGGAATTTTTTTTGTTTTGAATGTGCTTTGGTCGGTGAATTAGTTTCTTGAAAATGGTTAAGTGTACGAAATTTAAAGATGAATTTTTTGTTTAGAATGTGACTTGGTTGGTGACTTTGTAGGTTGAAAATGGTTAAGTGTAGCAAATTTAAATGAATTTTTTTGTTTAGAATGTGACTTGGTTGGTGACTTTGCTAGTTGAAAACTGTTTAGTGTAGGGAATTGATAGATGATTTTTTTATTTAGAATGTGACTTGGTTGGTAACTTAGTTACTTGAAAATGGTTTAAGTGTAGGGAATTTAAAGATGATTTTTTTCTTTAGAATGTGACTTGGTTGTTGACTTTGTAGGTTGAAAATGGTTAAGTGTAGGGAATTTAAAGATGAAATTTTTGTTTCGAATGTGACGTGGTTGGTGACTTTGTTAGTTGAAAAAGGTTTAGTGTAGGAAATTTATCGATGAATTTTTTTGTTTAGAATGTGACTTGGTTGGTCACTTGTTTAAAAATGGTTAAGTGTAGGGAATTTAAATATGAATTTTTTGTTTAGAATGTGACTTGGTTGGTGACTTTGTTAGTTGAAAATGGTTTAGTGTAGGAAATTTATAGATGATTTTTTTGTTTAAAAAGTGACTTGATTGGTGACTTAGTTACTTGAAAATAGTTAAGTGTAGGAAATTTAAAGATGATTTTTTTGTTTAGAATGTGACTTGGTTGGTGACTTTGTTAGTTGAAAATAATTTAGTGTAGGGAATGTATAGATGATTTTTTTGTTTAGAATGTGATTAGGTTGGTGACTTAGTTACTTGATATGGTTAAGTGTAGGGACTTTAAAAGGGATTTTTTTTTATTTTGAATGTGCTTTGGTCGGTGAATTAGTTGCTTGAAAATGGTTAAGTGTAGGAAATTTAAACTTGAATTTTTTGTTTAGAATGTGACTTGGTTGGTGACTTTGTTGGTTGAAAATGGTTTAAGTGTAGAAAATTTATCGATGAATTTTTTGTTTAGAATGTGACTTGGTTCGTAACTTTGTTAGTTGAAAATGGTTTAGTGTAAGGAATTTATAGATGATTTTTTGGTTTATAATGTGACTTGGTTTGTGACTTAGTTACTTGAAAATAATTAAGTGTAGGAAATTTAAAGATGAATTTTTTGTTTAGAATGTGACTTGGTTGGTGACCTTGTTAGTTGAAAATGGTTTAGTGTAGGAAATTTATAGATGATTTTTTTGTTTAGAATGTGACTTGGTTGGTGACTTAGTTGGTTGAAAATGGTTTAGTGTAGGGAATTTAAAGATGATTTTTTTGTTTAGAACGTGACTTGGTTGGTGACTTTGTTAGTTGAAAATGATTTAGTGTTGGGACTTTATAGATGATTTTTTTTGTTTAGAATGTGACTTGGTTTGTGACTTAGTTACTTGAAAATGCCTAAGTGTTGGAAATTTTAAGATAATTTTTTTGTTTAGAATGTGATAATTTTTTTGTTTAGAATGCGACTTGGTTGGTGACTTTGTTTGTTGAAAATGGTTTCGTGTTGGGAATGTATAGATGATTTTTTTTGTTTAGAATGTGACTTGCTTGATGACTTAGTTACTTGAAAATGCTTAAGTGTAGGGAGTTTAAAAGGAATTTTTTTTGTTTTGAATGTGCTTTGGTCGGTTAATTAGTTTCTTGAAAATGGTAAAGTTTACGAAACTTTGTAGGTTGAAAATGGTTAAGTGTAGCAAATTTATAGATGAATTTTTTTGTTTGAATGTGACTTGGTTGGTGACTTTGTTAGTTGAAAATGGTTTAGTGTAGGGAATTTATAGATGATTTTTTTGTTTAGAATGTGACTTGGTTGGTAACTTAGTTACTTGAAAATGGTTAAGTGTAGGGAATTTAAAGATGATTTTTTTCTTTAGAATGTGACTTGGTTGTTGACTTTGTTGGTTGAAAATGGTTAAGTGTAGGGAATTTAAAGATGAAGTTTTTGTTTCGAATGTGACGTGGTTGGTGACATTGTAGGGAATTTAACTATGAATTTTTTGTTTAGAATGTGACTTGGTTGGCGACTTTGTTAGTTGAAAATGGTTTAGTGTAGGAAATTTATAGATGATTTTTTTGTTTGAAATGTGACTTGATTGGTGACTTAGTTACTTGAAAATGGTTAAGTGTAGGAAATTTAAAGATGATTTTTTTGTTTAGAATGTGACTTGGTTGGTGTCTTTGTTAGTTGAAAATAATTTAGTGTAGGGAATGTATAGATGATTTTTTTTTCTAGAATGTGACTTGGTTGGTGACTTAGTTACTTGATATGGTTAAGTGTAGGGACTTTAAAAGGGATTTTTTTTATTTTGAATGTGCTTTGGTCGGTGAATTAGTTGCTTGAAAATGGTTAAGCGTAGGAAATTTAAAGTTGAATTTTTTGTTTAGAATGTGGCTTGGTTGGGTACTTTGTTGGTTGAAAATGGTTAAGTGTAGAAAATTTATAGATGAATTTTTTGTTTAGAATGTGACTTGGTTCGTAACTTTGTTAGTTGAAAATGGGTTAGTGTAAGGAATTTATAGATGATTTTTTGGTTTATAATGTGACTTGGTTTGTGACTTATTTACTTGAAAATAGTTAAGTGTAGGAAATTTAAAGATGTATTTTTTGTTTAGAATGTGACTTGGTTGGTGACTTTGTTAGTTGAAAATGGTTTAGTGTAGGAAATTTATAGATGATTTTTTTGTTTAGAATGTGACTTGGTTGGTGACTTAGTTGGTTGAAAATGGTTTAGTGTAGGGAATTTAAAGATGATTTTTTTTGTTTAGAACGTGACTTGGTTGGTGACTTTGTTAGTTTAAAATGATTTAGTGTTGGGACTTTATAGATGATTTTTTTGTTTAGAATGTGACTTGGTTTGTGACTTAGTTACTTGAAAATGCCTAAGTGTAGGAAATATTAAGATAATTTTTTTGTTTAGAATGTTATAATTTATTTGTTTAGAATGTGACTTAGTTGGTGACTTTGTTAGTTGAAAATGGTTTAGTGTCGGGAATGTATAGATGATTTTGTTTTATAGAATGTGACTTGGTTGGTGACTTAGTTACTTGAAAATGGTTAAGTGTAGGGACTTTAAATGAGATTTTTTTTTATTTTGAATGTGCTTTGGTTGGTGTATTAGTTGCTTGAAAATGGTTAAGGTGGCTTGATTGAATTTTTATGACTTGATCTAATTAGTTGAATCTGATTGATTGCGTAGATTAAACCTGATTATAGCTGGATATATCAATGGAACAATGATAATAGAATGAGTATTTGGGAGGAATTTGTTGAAGATGTCAAAAGATTTGTTGAACATGCTAAGACACTTGATGTTTGGACATATTTTGGGGTTATTCGTTATCCTTGTATTAGATGTGATGGTATAAATCTTGTATGTGAAGAAGTAGTAAAGGAGCATCTTTATAGAAAAGGGTTTCACGAGGGCTTTTTAAGATTGCATGGTATTCATGGTGATATTGCGCAAAATAACTTTGTTGTTGGAGAAAGTAGTAGGTCTGCAGTGAATAATGAATAACAAGATACTAGGATGACAGAAATGGTGCACGGTGCTTTTGGGATGCGACACGGGAGCGGCTTTAGGGAAAATGTCGAAGATTTTCATAATAGCGAAGCGGGCAAATTCTATGAACAATTGCATACTTCTAGTCATCCTTTGTTTGATGGGTGTTCGCACTTTCGTTTGTCTGTTGCTGTTAGATTATTAAGTATTAAGTTTGACTAGAATATTGCTGAAAGAGGAATGGACTCAATGATAGACCTAATTAAAGAGTTAGTTGACCTCGGCTTGGAGGTTCCTGATTCTTTCTATAAGGCAGAAAGATTGGTGTTAAAGTTAGGTCTCTCCTCGGTTAGAATTGCTTGTTGTGAAAATGATTGCATGTTATACTTTAGAGAAGATGCTATCCTAGAGTCCTGCATGTTTTGTCAGAACCCTCGATATAAGCATGGTTCTACTGAAAATCAAATTGCTATTAAAGCGATGCATTATTTACCTCTAATACCAAGGTTACAGAGGTTGTATACTTCAAACAGTTCAGCTCCTCATATGAGATGGCATAGTGAAAATAGAAGGCCCACTGGTGTTATGTGTCATCCATCTGATGGAGAGGCTTGGATGTATTTTGATGCAACTTATCCAGATTTTGCAGGTGAGCCATGAAATATTCGTTTGGGATTATGTGCGGATGGCTTCTCTCCTTTTTTAGTTGGTGCTGCGCCACATTCATGTTGTTCTGTATTTATCACCCCTTATAATCTTTCTCCTGAAATGTTGATAACTAGTCCCTATATATTTCTAAATTGTGTTGTTCCTAGCCCGTGTAATCCAAAAAGAGGAATAGATGTCTACTTATAACCTTTGATCGATGAACTTCAAATTTTATGGCATGAGGGGGTTGAAACTTAGGACATCTCACTTAAACAGAATTTTAATCTGTGTGCATATCTAATGTGGACTGTTAATGATTTTCCTGCTTATGGAATGTTGTCTGGGTGGATGACGGCTAGAAAGCTGGCTTGTCCATACTGCATAGTAAAAACAAAATCTTTCACATTGAGACATGGCAGAAAAAATTCATGGTTTGATTTCCATCGTTATTTTTTGCCACCTAATCATGAATTTAGGAGACTCAAGAATGCATTCAGAAGGAATAAAAGGGAATATGATGGTCCACCTCCAAGGCTGTCTAGTCATGACGTCTGGGAGATAGTTCAGGATTTGCCTAAAGCCAGTGAGGAACGATTGTACAGGCTTGATGGATGTGGCATTTCGCATAACTGGACTAAGCAAAGTATATTTTGGGAGTTACACTATTGGCCAGATAATTTACTTACACATAATGTTGATGTCATGCATACTGAGAAGAACTAATTTGACAATTTATTCAACATAGTTATGGATGTCACCGGAAAAACAAAGGCTAATCCTAAGGCCAAACTTGACTTACCAGAATATTGCAAACACAACGAATTACACTTACTGGAGGGGCCCAATGGCAATTTTTTAAGCCCAAGGCTAGTTTTACTTTCAAGTTGGACCAAAAGCGTTAAATATATGAGTGGGTCCAAAGTTTGAAGATGCCTGATGGATATGTCTCAAATTTGGGAAAGAGGGTTGATATGGCACAAGGAATCTTGCATGGAATGAAAAGCCATGATTGTTATATTTTCATGGAACAATTACTTCCAATTGCTTTTATTGGTTTACCTGAAAACATATGGAAACCAATAGTAGAGATCAGTTTGTTCTTTAAAGACTTATGTTCCACCACATTAAAATAAGAAAATCTGGCGCGAATGAAAAGTAATATTGTTGTTACCACCAACAAGCTGTAGAAGATTTTCCCACCATCTTTCTTAGATGTGATGGAACATCTTCCCATTCACCTTGTGGACGAAGCTCGGTTAGGCGGTCCAGTTCAAACTAGGTGGATATATCTATTCGAACGGTAAGCATTTGTAACATATTTAAATTCATACATATCTTTTTTAAATATAGTAAACATCAAACCTTAAGATTGTATAGGGCAATTGGAAAATTAAAAATGGGTCCTAAAAACAAACATATAGTGGAAGGTGATATAGTTGAGGCATATCTTGCTAGAGAAACTTCTCAATTTTGTTCATACTACTTCCGTGATGAAGAACATTGTTCAAGAAACCGACTAAATGGTCATCAGGACGATGCGAATGAGCCTCATTTGCAACCGATATCAATTTTTAATCAATCTAGTTGTAAGGCTAAAAAGACCATACCTTGTTGGCTCACTTCCACGGAGCACAAATCAGTAACTTTGTATGTCTTGCTAAATTGCTTGAAAATTGAGCCCTTTTCTGAAGTAAGGAGATCAAAATTTTAACATATCTTATTTGCTTACTCATTCCCTCAAAGAAACTAATTTTGTTTCGCATGTTGGATATTCAGTTCATTTAAGACTCAATTTCCACGAAAATCAAGTGTATGCATCATTTGCATCATGGTTTAAAAATGAGGTCGTAAGTGTATTAATATTTCTATAGAGTTTAAACATTTACACATTCCTCAACTAAAATATATATATATATATATATATATATATATATATATATATATATATATATATATATATATATATATATATATATATATATATATGTATAATATTTTTAGGTACACCATTCACCAAATGCAGCCGCATACGATCATATCTTGAGAGATATTTATTTAGGTCCAGTTGAATCTAATGCAATGTCCCAATACAAAGTAAATGAGTTTAAATTTCCCACCGAACAACACTCCAAAACAAGGAAAACAAAAAATAATGGTGTTTGGGTTAAGGGTGATGTTGATGTTGATTACTTTGGCATCATACACGAGATCTTAGAACTGGAGTATGCTGGTTTTCCAATAAAAAAAAGTCCTCTTTCGATGTAAGTAGTTTGATCCAAGCACAAGAGGCACAAGAGCACTTAAGGAGTATAACATCATTGAAGTGAAGCACAATAGGTCATAGCCTATTTATGATCCATTTATTTTAGCGCAAAATGTTAAACAAGTGTATTATGCTCCTTATCCATTGCGTAATGATAAGTCTGATTGGTGTCCTGAAATCAAAACAAAGCCTATAGTCCGAGTGGAAGTTGAGAATGTGCTGGAGACTGCGTATCAAAATAAAATGCAGATTGATCACCAGCTAGTGGACATTGAATTAGTGGACGGTTTAAATCACCCAAAAAATATATTTGAAGAAGTTAATATTATGGAAGAAGAGTCTTAGTGGGTAAGAGATGAGGAAATCTCCGAAGAGGGTGAATGGTTTAGTGAAGAGTCTTCAGAAGAGGAGGATTAGTTGTGTAGGTTGTATTTATTATGTATTGATGTCTTTATGCTTTGTACTATATATTTACCTTTATGTTTCTTGTTTAAGATTAATATGTAATATGTTGTTTAAGATTATTGTTTTTACTTTTGCATGATTTATATAGTAATAAAAATATACTTGTCTATATCTTGTGTTGTTGGAGCGATTTGAAATGTGAATTAGTAACTTGAAATTAGTTACTTGAAATGTTTTATTATATATTTATTTTGTAGGAACTAACTACTTGTTTACTTAACATAATTTAGATGTCAGACAGAGGTGACAAGGGTAAGGGAAAAGTTGATACTACAAAACCAAAAAAGAAAAGACAAACTCTACCTTATAGGTGACTGACAGGTATTCATATATCTGAGGGTTGGTTTGCTGATGCGACAGCACGACCCTTATATTCTAGGTCATCTGAGGATTCAATACCTACTCTTACATATGTGGGGCCACTTCATGGGTTTACACCAACTCATTCTGCTCCTATGACCATGCCACCGCCAGCACAGTACTATAGGATGGCCGCTGGCCTATCCAGACATCTACCATCATTGATACCCTCCTACAGCAGTCATGCAGCTTCGCACAATGATTCTACTAGATCTATTGGGTTGTCGGATCTTCAGCTTGAAGGCACTCTATCTGGTGCTTCAGATCCACCCACACCAGTGCATCCACCATCACTTACTAGGCAGTCAGGAGACAAAGATGATTCTAGGAGGATTTATCTTATTTCATTTGCGACAGGGTAAGATTTTTAAACATAATAATGTTATTCATTTTTTCATTACTATATTATTATGCTCTATGAAATTACTGTTTGATCTTGTGTTGTAGGTTTAGGCCGGATGCTGGAGTTGGACAAAAAGAGCGAATATGCATTTCTCGACACTTCAATGACTACTAGACAAGCTGGCAAAAGGTTTCAGAAATTGTCAGAGAAAGAATGTTTGACGAAGTTAAGGTAAGGATTTAACTTATCGACTACTTATTAACACTTTGTTAGAACAAAAGATTGAATATTATATTTTTGTTGTAGAAATTTTACTGGTGGGATGATGCAAATATATTTCTTATAAAGAGGAACTTTTTCATAAGATGTAGAGCCAAATTTAACGGTCTCTTGGATTATGTCCGAACCAAATTGGTAAAACCTAAGTGGATTCCTGAAGCCGCATGACAACAGTATCTTCGCCATTGGAGTAGCGAAGATTACCAAGTTTTGAGGAAAAAAGGAAGGAAAGCTCGGCATCATCCAAGGGTGCCTCCCTACGTGCTAGAAGTAGTCTTACTGTGCTGGAAAAAATGGTATGTAACTTTTACAGTTTAAATTATTTGTTTCTATTTAAATTTTTTTATTATTTGAACATCGATAATTTTTTCATATGTAGGAAAAAGAAAAGGGTAGGGAAATACCAACTGATGAGCTATTCGAGGAGACTCATCTGAAAAAAAAAGAACCCGACTGATGAAGATGTCTGGATTGAAGCTCGTGTAAAAGCTGTCCACGTAAGAAATAAATTTTGAATTTATGAATCTTTTTCTCAAAGTTGATATTATTCAATTATAACTACTTTAATATTTTTTGACTTTTAGTATTAGCTTTACTTTGAATATAGGACGAATATACGCATCTTGTTGGTGAGTATCATAGTAGTCAGCCTCCTGAAAGTCAGGGTGACCCAATACCCCAACATTTAGAGGAGGAGTTATGGACAAAAGCTGTGGGTCCTACAGATAGAGGTCATTTCTACGGATACCACACAAATTTTTTTGACGATAATATTAGGTGTTTGTCCGGTGCTGCATACTCTAGCTCTTCAGTTGATAGAGAAATCATTAAAAGACTACAAAATATGATTTATCAACTCACTCAAGAGCTTGTTGTTGAACAGAGAGAGACACAAAAGAAGACGGAGAAGGAAACAACATCACAAATCATAATGCTGCAGCAGCAGTTCAGCTCTTTAATTTAGACTGCGGGGGTTATTCCTCTGTATCCTAGTGATGCAGTTTGGGCTGCAAAAGGTCTAGGTACCCTGGATTATTTCAGCACGGATGATGATATAGAAGATGAGAACGAGTT
Organism: Capsicum baccatum var. pendulum; assembly: GCA_030864225.1. NCBI lineage: Eukaryota > Viridiplantae > Streptophyta > Magnoliopsida > Solanales > Solanaceae > Capsicum > Capsicum baccatum. The sequence continues at coordinate 229,573,057 of CM061558.1, read as the reverse complement.
CGATGATGATAACTTTTTTAGTTTTTTGATTTTTGTATGTGTTGTACTTTGAATTTAGACATTTTGTTGTTTGAAACTATTGTTGTAGTTTTTTCATACTCACTTTTGTTGGGTATATTTTGTATGTGTTGTACATTTTTGAAAGTATTTACATTTGGTTTTTGGTTGTTGTTGCTGCTGTATTTGATTTGGTTACTATTGTATTGCATTATTGTTGTTGCATGCTGTATTTGGGTTTTGATTTTTATTTTTTTAAAAAAATTCCAGAAAAACCGACCACAAGTGGTCGGTTTTATATTAAATTTAATTAATTAATTTAATAAAAACCAACTACTTGTGATCAGTTTTTTAATAAATTAATTAATTTAATAAAAAACCGACCACTTGTGGTCGCTTTTTTTCCTAAAATTATTTTTTTCAATTTTAATAAAATAATAATAAATTTTAAAAATATATACATATTTTTTAAAAAACTGACCACTTGTGGTTTGTTTTTAAAAAACTACCATTACTTTACCAAACACACATTTTGGTCAGTTTGTGGTTTGAAATTGGGGAAAACTGATCACATGTGGTCAATTTTTATGGTCAGTTTTCACCTTTTTTTTTAGTAGTGAAAGTTCTCAATCTAGGTTTATTCCCCAAGGTTAATATACCCCTCTTTTCAACCCTTAAAGACCTTGGTTAGACATTTTCGTGGATTTTGTATACTTCAATCTCATTTTTCTTTTATCATTCAATGTTATAAATTTCAAAACGGAGGGCATATTGCTAGAGAGTGCCCACAACAAAGGTCAAATGTGATGTTGTATGTTGGACCTTGAAAACAAAAAAGATAGGATATCAAATAGTTATTTACTTTCCTTTGAGCCACTATATTAGAGCACACTCCAAACCAGTATAATAAAATATAAACCCCTCGCCCTCAGCTAGAAGAGTCAATATAGGAGCTGAAGTAATGAAAAATATTATTTATCTGCTGATTTTAGATATAATTTTTTTTTATTGATGTAACACTTGTGTGAGAAGCACATACATGTAGTTGACTTTATTCTTCTTATATATAGGATATAATTGATTTGAGATACACATGCAAAATAGATATACTAAATAAGGAGATACTAGCTATGGTACTCTTCAGATGGTTAATGATTATATATTTCAAGATATAAAAAAGTTAATGGTTAAAATCATATTTAAACCATCATTTTTTGCTGGCTTTATATCTGATTGATCATTGTTTTATTTTGGATGTAAAAATTATATCACATCGAGAAAAAATATTATAAAAGTTAAATTCACGTGCAACTCACATGTAACTAGTATCTATATCTATAATCCATACCTATATCTATAATCTATAATATATATATATATATACACACACACACACGCGTGCACACACACACACAAAAATTACTTCAAATTTATTATTTAATTTCATTAAGTTAACTTAATTTTACTTCCATCAAAAATTTTGTCGACTGCTCATGTTCCATACCAATTATCACCGAGCCCAAAACTGAATGAAAAGAAAACACCAACTTCTAAAGCCTCTTCCATTATAGTATCTATAACAACAGTAGTATAAACACCAGCATAGTAGGGGTGGTTCCAGTATCTACTACCGTACTCAAAAAAGCTAACACCTCAGCAGACATAAGGGGTAATGCTGTAACCCCAGTTGGTATTGCCACGTTGGGATCCATTTCCTACTCCTCTATAGCTTCCATCTCCTCTAAATGATCTTGAGGTGGGGGAGGTGATATTGACCTTTCAAGGGTCTGTCGAGATGTTGCGTAAGCTTCACCTTTGGTGGGTGTGGTTCGTCCCCTCCTTCCCTTACGCTAAGTTCTGCAGCTAGAATAGTTGATGTAGGGCTATTGGTTAGGTTCCGTTTGAACTAGTAGTCACCATCTGCAAACAATAGAGTGAAGAAACTTAGATACCCATTTAGATCAACATATACCAATTGGAATCAAGTTATAGTAAGAAAGAATCAAGAATGACAGCTTTCTTAAAGTCCTATAGCCTCCCAAAGAAAAGTACAGATATCTTTATACCATTTCACGAGACTCTTTTGGACCCATTTTGGTATGATGAGATTGATAAACCTAGGGTATGATTCAAACTTTTTCATGACCCAGACCCATCGTGAGTGACACCCGCACTACTCACCCCATAGGAGAATCAACTACCCCAAAAAATAATCAATAATCAACACTTAGAAGAATAAAAGAAACTAATCCATTATACGACATTCAAATCTAAAAAGTAAAACATAAATACAACTAGTTGCAGAATATTGTACATAAAAAAGCCATCCCTAGGATTCGAAAGTCATCTGTACCAAAACATCTAAGATTGTCAAGAAGGGGATGCAACCCCAAAACAAAGAAAATGCCTAAGTCCCAAAACAAAGGACAAATTTATAAGAGATAGATTCATGGTAGTTCGAATATGTTGCTTACCTAAAATCTGAATCACTCACTGGAATCACAAATAAGGTCTCGTAAGAGATGCTAGAATATGTGTTGCGCTCAACAATGTAAGAGCAGATGAAATATCAACACACTAGAAAATAACAGTCTACTGATTGGGTCATTTGGCCAACCCAAGATGAGAATATGAACACTTAACTAAAATATAGTACAATACATTAATCCATGCTCAAAACTAACATACATTTAGCACAACAAGTATCAGCTAAGCAGTTTAGGATTATAATCAACAAGTTAATATATTATCACCGAGTCAAGTTTAGTTAAAACAAATTAAATCATTATTAATCGTATAATTATATTCTCCGATTCACTTATGAAATCAACTCATCTAATCCTCGTTCATACATGCTATGGGTAATGTATCCACCCTCTAGTCATGACCTGTAGGGCAAAATTTTTGTCCAGGTACTAAAACCTCAGGTATAAGTGTCTACCAATCTTATTTCACCGATAAATTGTGAAAACATCTTAAATACTAAAATATTCCATATTTAATAATAGGGTAGGTCAAAATCATACAACAATGTAAAATCATTTGCATTGACCATACCAAACAACATGCAGTAACAAGCCACACAACAAAGTAGTTAACATGCATATATAATACAAATTGGATTAAACTATAATACCCTCACCTATCTCAATCTAAGCTTGCACAACTCAATTAAGCTTGAGCCTTGTCTTTTCGCATAATTTTCACTTGATCTCGGTCTAGAAAATACATACAAATGCATAATTAGTGAAATGACCTACCACCTTAGGAATTAGAATCACTCCCAAATTCCAAGACCAAGTTCATGATCATTTCCTCCCCCATTCTAGAGCTTTTCTACTGTAATTCATCTAAAACTATTAGTTCCATGGATTAATTAGTGAATTAACAAAATGCAAGGGTAAATTAACTATTAACCCATCAATTTTATACCAAATTAACTCCTTTACACCAAAATCAGCCCTAAAACCTCTCTAAACTCTATAAATCTATAATTTTAAGGCTAAATTATCAATTATTAGTTAACAAGAATGAAATCCTTACCTTAACAAAGCCAAACAATGATGATCAGATGGAAATAACCTAAAATAGCCTCTCCCTTTCCTTAAATTGTGTTTTAAAAGATTAACTATTTTTGGAATTTTAAAATAAGTCTGTGACTTTCATTGCTATAGCAACATACATCGCTATAGTGAATGTTGACCCAGTTTCTATAAATAAAATCAAACGCCACCAAACTTGTCCAATTCATTCTTGAATTTTCTTAGACCACACCTTATTTAGATTTTATCTAAAACTAGCCCAATAAAAAATTCATAATTTCAAATTCAGGAAGAATTTGTTCATGAGGTTTTAAACAAAAGACTTTCATGTAATGATGAAAAGGGTCATTACAAGAATAGCAAGATATGGGTTTATATTTTTTAACTGAACTAGCATGATGTACCTTATGAATTAGAGTCATAGAAGTAACGTTGAGAGACTTATACATGTCATTAGTGCTAAACAATTCTAGGACTATATCTATTTCCTCTCCATCAATGATTGACCAAGCTTTTCTTTGGAAAAAATTGGAGTTGAAACCATTTCCTCTGGAGTTTTAGTGGATTCAACCCCTTTGTGTGCAAGAATGACATCTGTAGCAACAAAAGGTTGGATGAGTTGTAGTTGTTGCCTTCTAGTTAAAACTAGACCTTTTTTTTTATCACAAAGGGGTGAATAGCTGATAAATGATTAGTTATTGTGCCTAACAACCCTTTATAGAGGTCTGCAATATTAGTTTTTATTGCCTCAGTACCTCTAATAGGAGAACGATCATAAGCATATAAAACTTTGATCTAGTTCTGTTCTTTCCTTCATTTCGTATTTACAAAAAAATAGGTAATGTTTGAATCTCCTTGTTTAAGCCATTGTACCCAAGATTTTTGCTTGTAGATAGTCTCTTCAATCATACTAATAGTCTCTTCATACTCCAATTACTTAGTTGTAATATGAGTTCTTTTACTTCTGCTATAGTATCTGGAGAGATTGGAGCATGTCTCATAAGTCTTTGTTTATCCAAAAGTTCCCTTCGAATAGCTTGCACCCCCATATCAACACATCTAAATTTAGTTCTATTCCAGTGCTGCATTTCCTGCTCAAAGCTTTCAAGTTTTTCTGAACACCCCTCATGCCTCTATTGTATATCAACCATTTGTCTCTGATTCTATTCTTGAACTCAGGGTGTAGTGGTTAACAATTGTAAAATTTAAAAGGCCTTTCCTAGTATCTAGCATCTCCTTTAATGTTATGCTTAAGGATGAATGATCTAAAAATCAAAGATGCATAACTAGTATTCGTTGTGTAGGCATTGTCAAAAAACAAGAGGCATTGACTTCAATTCTACTGTAAACATGCTTATTGGCCTATGTAAAGGATCTTTCTATTGCAGGTAATTCTAATAGATGAAAATCCTCTACGAAGCTTTAAACGTCTTTAGTTTCATAATCTTGCACTTGGATACCAATTTCTCTATCATACATGGATAAAATATAGTTGAGATCTCCCATGATGAACCATGACTCATTGATAGTAGTGTACAAGGTTCTTAGAGTTATCCACAATGATGTTCATGATTAATTGTATGTAGACCACACAGTGTTGTGAATTAAAATCTCCCCCACTCTCTAAACAACAGAATGCATTATGAATATGTTAAGCTAAATGCTTTACATATTGGAATGACACTTCATTAGGGTTCTAGACTATCTATAACCTTTCTCTGAGAGTTGTTAAGAAATTAGTAGACCACCCCCATCCGACCAATATTTTATTAATGCTACTACTAGCTGAACTATTCCTTACTCTATGCTTACTAGTTACCATAATACTAACTTTATTCTTCCTTATAAACATCTTTACTTTCCTTTGGTTCATCACTTGGTTTCCCCCTACATTCCATGTAACTAACATATTTGAAAGGGAGGTTTGAGTGGGAAAAAACCTTCTACATCCTCATCAATACCTACACTCCCTTGTATTATTTTAAAAGAATTTATGCAGTTTAGAATTACATTGTCAACTATTACTTCAACTATCTTGCTGGTTGATCTACTCTTCATAGTTTTCCATCCATTTTATTAGGTATCTCAGCTTCCCTTTTTCCCCATTGGTTGGTTCCATGGTATGATCAAGCCTTTGAGTCCATTCAATCTGAGGCTCACTCTAGTAGACTTCTATTTTTTTTTCTATTGTTGACCCTGTCCCTTAACAGGTAACCATTTCATTGTATGTGGAGGTTTGGCTGGATTTGATTGGGTAACATGCCCCACATGTAAACATTTCTCACAATAAAGTAGTTTCCATTCATAACAGATTTGCTGATAATAAATTCTAGCCTTAGGATCCTAAACCTTAATACTTTTAGGCAGTGTTCTAGTAACATAAATCTCCACTAGAATATGATCAAAAGATATCCTACTACCATGAGTGGTACAATCATCTTCATATAAAGGTTGACTCACAACATTCCAACAATTCAAAGGGAGGTTCGGTAGTTTGATCCATAAGGGGATGGTAGTAAAAATTTCCTCACCAAATTAAACTTTAGTCTTCAAGTTTTTGTGATAATTGGTCTCCTAAGTAGATAACATTATCTAGAGCATAATATATATCCCTTTCTTCCTCATTAACAAATTTAACAACAAAATAACTATCTGTGTGATATAATACTACTGGTTTCGTGTTGAAGCTCCCCTGTGTTAGTATAAACCTCTCCATAGCACTTATTGAGGAACTTATACCCATAATGTTGATTGCAATAACAGATTTTCACTTAGCATCATCATCATCAGGGGTAATAGGACCCCCTTTAAGTTGAGATGTGGCATAACCCTTTTGGCTATAGTTCAGGAGGGTAATTGGGTATTTTCTCTTTTGAAAATATTGACACTACCATTGAGTTTAAAATATCAAAATTATCCTAGTAGTATAGTACATTTGCATTCATGGATTTCTGAATAAATATCGAGGGTGCATTCAAAAACTTGGAATTTAAAGCCAAGTTGTTGGTGCAACTGCATCAGTGGTTCAAGTATCGCTTTAATGACCAGCTTGTCAGTCGCCTACCGCTAAAGTGGTGGACCGCTTTAGCAGAAGGGGTACCTCTTTAGCGGCTTAGTCACTTAGGCCTTACACTTTAACGGTTATCCATCACTTAAGAAATGAAAGCTCAAGCGATTATTTTACGGCTTAAGCGGCCAGAGCTGGGTTGGTATAAAAGTCCACTTTTGCATTTTCCTTCATTTTTGGACCTTTGAGTTTGAGTGATTTTTGAGAATTTATTCACCATTTGAACTTGGGTAAGCACCAAAACCTTATTCCCATTACTTTTCATTGATTATGTCATCAAAAGCACCTTTAAATTAGACTTCAAAATAAAAAAAAATTAGAGTTTTTACCGATAAAATTTAAAAAGGATTTTTCTTTGATTTGAACCTCATTTTAAAGCCGTTTTTGCATGGGTTTTCACATATAGACTAAACCTTTGAAAATGTGTTTTTAAATTAAAATTTTGGTTTTACACCTTTCATTTTCAAACTCGTTTTGGATCCATCCCAAATATTGACAATATGAGTATTATTGATTCTTTTCTAGCGCGTAGATACTATACTTGAATGTTGTAGTTGATTCTGTGAGGCTGTTCAAAAGGGAAGACTCTATTTTGAAGCACTTTAGGCTTGGATTTTATCATTTCGAGGTAGGTTATGGCTTAACTTCCTTTAGATTGAGTTGGATAGTTTATATATAAGTAAAATATGCTATTGCTTAGGAAAAATAACTGTGGAGTATATATTTTGAGATTTTTACTATTGTTGTGTGCCCGCGTGGGGGCTTAAATTTTATTGTTGTTGACTTGCGATATTTGATATTGTGTGTCGCCCGTCTGGAGGATTTATTTAACATAATTGGCCTTATCTGCACATTTATATGCCTTGATTCTAGGTATATTTCACATGTAGAGGTTTATTTTACTAATATAAGCCTTATTTGAACATTGGTTGCCTTATCATGATAGAAATACCCAAATTAGGGGTTGATATGACATTAATGAAGTCTTACATGCATATTTATTTCAATAGTGCCTAATTAGAGTAGATAATCATGAATTATGGACATATTGAGTTGATTTCTGGGTTCACTTATATATATACGTGTTGAATAAATTGGATATCATCATATTGAGTTGATTGTGAGCATTATATCCTCATTCTATACATATACATTCTGAGATACTGAAAACATAGAGAAACATTATTTTTGAAAAATAATGAGACATTTCTATGAAAATCCTCTCCGTGAACACGAGCCAAAAAGGTGAGTTGAGATTGAGATATGAGATATATGGGTTGGCAACCCCCTATGGGTTTTACTTGGGAGTTGCAGGCTCAATGGGTGTATACAGAAAGCCATGCGATGACTTTTACCATTCATCTCATCTACATTGCATTTCATTGCATTTGCACCTGCATCTTTCATGACTAGTTTACTTGACTTGGGCTTAAATTTTAGCATATTCTTCGTTTATATCAGTGCTGTTTCATTTCTGTGTATATATATTAGAACTATTAATGAGCCGGTGTAAACTACCGATTGAGACTTTTCTGCTTGTAGGTGATATGCTCATAGTTTTATTTTACTTGTCTTATTTTCTACTTTACTCAGTCGGCCTAGTCGGCGTATGATACCTATTGAGTACAAGTAGATCATAATCACCCCAATTGAACTCTTTCGGTGTAGATTCAAGTACGAGTATAGGACGCGGCAATTGATCTCGTGTGGATTTTGGCGCAATGTTCGAGGTATTGAGTGCTCTAGAATTTTCAGAGTTTACTCCGGACCTTTTCTTATATTATTGTATGTCTTTATTTTATTTTCAGAGACAGACATTTATCTTAGATTCTATTATGTACTATATGCTCTTACACTTTGACACTAGATTTTAGGGATTTATGAAATTTTCTTTCAAATTTCATTTTAACCATGTTTCATATTGGCTTGACTTCATTCTAGGAGTCTCACATTCGGGTTATGTTAGTATCGATTTTGTTTTTCCGATATCTGTTTGGGTGATTAGCTTACTTATCAAGGCTCAGCCGTGATAAGCGTCATCATGATCTGTTTTTGAATCGTAACAATATATATATATATATATATATATATATATATATATATATATATATATATATATATTTGTTGACTATTATTTTAATAGGACTATTTATGTCAATTCCTCTTTAAAATGTTAACTACCTTTTCCTCTTCAGTTAATGTGGCATATTACTGTATTTGCTTATTCACTAATTTTACTATTCAAATCTCACCCTTTTTTCTGAAAAACCAAAGAAAAATAGATTTCACCTCGTAGAAGTTACTTTCCTCCTATCTAATTATACACCAACATGGTGTTTCATTTATGATCGTTTTCCTCTTTATTTCTTTGTATGTAATTTCCTTCCTAGTTTTTAAAAGTACTTTTACAATAGCAAACTGAAGGGCATCATAAAAAGAATATTCTGTAATATTCCAATAATATTTTGACTTAATGTGGCATGAACCAAGTCAAAAACATTAAGTCGATCATAACAAGTTTTTTTGATTCATATATATGTAGCACATGAACCTATTCAAAATATCTCAAATAAATAATATATAGAAGAAATTAAAAAGAATCATTCAATGGGTGAAAATATGATTAATCTCGAGACCAATTTTTTTTTCTCACTCATTTTTCTACTAAACATTGTTCTTGTGGCAGGTCGTCATGGTCTTACTGCAAGATTTAATGTTCACATCATTGATAACCTTCCTCCTAATTCTAAACTAATCGTTCGTTGTCAATCTCATGATGATGATTTAGGGTACAAAGTTATTAATCCAAATGATGATTTTAATTTTAGTTTTAATATGAAACTTTTTGGGGGTACACTTTTCTTTTGTCATTTTTGGTGGAATGATAAAAATATATCATTTGATGTATTTAATAGCCATATAGCTGAAAAATGTGGAGAAATAGATGGTGACCATCTTGAATGTTATTGGAAGGTGCAAAAGGATGGCTTCTACTTTGGTGCTAGACGAAATCCTCCACCTAATTATGAGAAGCAACATGATTGGACGCAATAGTTTCATTTATAATATAATAAGTTTTGAGTCGTAGAAAAATAGGTAATCTTGTATTTTAGCTCATGTAAAACAATAAAGCTAAATGTAATGCACCTTAGGTGTGAAATTTATATATAAAAAGTTAACAAAATTCCTGCAAATTGACCTGGATGATCGCAGGGTGGGGTTATAAAACTCGTGACCCAAGAATAACGTTCCTTTCATAGAAAAATATATAATTTTGTATTTTAGCTCATGTAAAACAATAAAGCTAAATGTAACACTACCTTAGGTGTGAAATTTTTCTACTCTATAGAAAGGAGAGTTGAAGACATTTAAGGACAAATTTGTAATTTTATTCTTTATTAAGGATAGAAGGTCTTTAACTTGAAAATATCTCTTTCTTCATTCTTTTCTTTCAAGCTTATTGATATAAAATAAAAATACTTTACAAACATGATATTTGTATACCACTATACATCTTAAAACATACATTATAACACATTATATTTTTATCTAGGTCATTATATTCTGGGATCTTCTCTATTAGTTAACTTTCTTATTTGTCCTTTGAAATATCAAGACATTAGCTTTCCCCTAAATTGATTCCTACTATTCCAAGAATATAAATATTCTTAATTTTTTATTTGAACAAATTCCTACTTTAAACATAAATTTTTATTATTATTTTATAGAAATATGAGTTAGGAAGCGACCAAGGACATTAATATAATTTTATAGCTAGGTAGTACAATCATAGTCATCTCAATAAAGAATGTCATTGGCCATTTCTTACTTCCTCTTCTAGCTTACGTGTTCTCCATTTGTGGATTGTTATGTGCCAAATAACAATTTTCTTACTTTTAAATGTCAACTTATTATACTATATTATTTACAAAGTACTATTTCAAATAAATTCAAATTTATACAAAGATATTATTGCTTGAAATCATACGTATTTTCAATTAAGGATTGAGTTAGATAAGGCTACTAGGTTCATCCGAATCTCCTTTCACAAAATATTAAATTATTTATAAAACTAAAAGTATTTTTTTATCTTTAGATGATAGATGTTAACTTTTTTTAACTGTTACGTATGTTTACTTTCTTATATTCTAAACCTTCTAAGTGAAAATAATGACTCCGACACTATTTTCAATATTTCAACTTTCTAAATATTATTAGTTTTTTTCACAATAAATATTTTCATGCATGAAATTCTACAAGCAAATTTATAAAAATTATGTGGAACTAATTATGTACATCATATATTAAAAATATGTAATGTAGTAATGTTTTTTTTGCTTGCAATTTAGTGGTCAAAAATTTGTAATTATTAACCTATTTCAAGATATTTATTTTTTTTATTTATCAAATACTTTTGTTACAAAATTATTATTAAATCAAAAAAATTATTATTATATTGACATTTATACTTTAAATTTATTTTCTTGGATAATTTTTAAATAAAGTCAAAAAACTAAAAGCATTAAAAATAGGTGTTTAATTCAAGGAAATATGTTAAGCCTGATGTTAAAAATTAGCATTAGAACATGATATATTTTAAGGTTAAATAGGTAAGTAAATTGTAAATTATATATTTTATAAAATGAAAAGTATAAAACGTGATCTCTATTAGCATTTTCTAGCGTGTTGATTTAAAATGATTAGTAATTATTTTTTTTGAAAAAATAATTAAATATGTGAAAATTATCTTTTATGTACTTATTAGATAGTTTATTGCAAGTTATGACAATACTTTTTTTATAATTATTAATTTAAAAAATTAATTGTAAGTTATAGCAATTTTTTTAAAATTATTTTTTTTTATAATAAAAAGATTATTTTTGCATAATTATTAGTCAAATTGTCTCCTAATTTTTAGTCTTTAGTATTTATCTTTCCTCATCAATTCTTTTGATAATTATGCTAGGTATTATTGTTGGTTTCAATAATTATTTTTATTTATATTTTCTTAATTCTATCAGAGTTAAAAATTTGGTAAAGATATTTCTTTAATCATATGGATTTCTTTCCTTTTCATTATCAAAGATGTTTTTTCTTCTTCTTTATTATCAAACATACCATTTTTCTTCTTAATTACGATTTTCTTTGAAGTTCTTTCTCCCTTATTGTCTTCTTCTTTATCCATGATGTAACATGATTGAATATCAATTATTACAATTCACATTGTATGATTTTTTTTAAATTTGCAAATTTAAGAACTTAATTTTTACATAAAACACTCAAATTGCTACGGCCTAAAACCATCGCATAAAATAATAAAATTTTATGAAAGATTTTGACAGAAAAATATCTTTTTGTATGAAAAAAAACAAGAGTTATTGGAGAAGATAAAGAAGAAACACTTCTGAAGAAAAAAAGGATTAAAGAGAGATTTGGATTATAACTGGTATCTCTTATTAACTGTCATCTATTTTTAAGGAAAGAATATTTAATTTTTATTATATAAAATCTATTTTTTTTCTTTTTTGATTGCTCTTGATTTGATTATTTAGAAAAAATAAAAAAATTATATATTTTTTTTAATAAAAATTGCTATAACTTACAAACTAAAATTTTTTGCTATAACTTGTATTAAACAATCTAATCTTTTATATTAAAATTTTTTTCTATTAAATATATCTATAAAAATATTTAAAATTATAATATTGGGCTCGTAAATGGGCCCTTAATTATCTAATTTTTTACTACTATACAGAAAAGGGACTCCCTGGACGACCAAGGGCACATTACTAAATAAGCATAATATTGAGGGAAGAATTGTCATTTTGTATGGATGATATTTACCTATCCTCTCTAGTCTCCACCGCAAAATTATTTCCACATAATGGTGCTTTCTACCTATGTTCTCTATTTTTTTTCTTCAAATTCAAAATATCCAGCTTTCTCAGCTCTGATTCTTCCTCCGAAGGAATTCATCTTCAGGTATGTTTGCTATTTCAATTCACTTTTTCCTCTTTTTCTTCATGCTTTGTTTGGAATACAGATTTGTCGGTTAATTTAGTTCGTTGTTGAAATTTCCACTGCGTAAATGCGTAGATTGAATTTATGAATTTTTTTGGACATACAGTGTTAAATTGGGGACATGCTTTGTTTCTTATCATTATCTGTCAAGTGTATCTTAATGCAAAGGGTTACCAAGAAATATGTAAACCATTTTTTCATGTTGAAACTTGTCAACTTATTTAATTCGGAGGACCCAAGAAAAATAGAGTGCTTGAAATCAAAGTTGCATAGTCATTGTGGGAAGTTCATGATGCACATGCCTTTTATCAGAAAAGTTGTATGGAATATTTTTTATCATTTTGCTTTTGGCAGCAAATTATTATCTATTACCACCTTAAACAAATAGAAAATCACCAATTCCTCGGATAACAGGATAGTTAGATGGATTTGTATTGTGTTTGCCTTCCACAACTGATATTGAGCCTTTGTAATGCTTCATCTTCAAAGTGATCCTACCAATAGATATTCTCTGCAGTCTGTTCAACAAGGATGTTTTCAATGTTTCTTCAGTTGTTCCAACTATCTTTGAGTTTGAGCTGGCTTCTAGAGTTGAGATATCTTGGAACACATATATGGTGCCAAAGGGGCGATTGTTTGGCTTATTGCCTTTCCTGCAATACCATTCACTATAAGATATGTTGATTATTTATGTTTTCATGTTGAAAACAGTGAAATGGATAGATTTGAGTTTGTCGTGATGGTGGTGAGAAATTGAGCTAGCATTATGAGAAAAGAGGATGAGAAGAAGAACACTTATAAACCATAGAACTATTTGATTTTCTTATGCCTTGGCAATCGCGAGGTTTCATAAAATGAAATCACTACAGTTGCCAAAAGTTCAAAGCCAAGTACACCTCAGGTAATCGACTGTTCCTCCATCTAATCTTAGCTTGTTTTCATGATTCGGTAATAATTATTAGCCTCTAATCTTTTTTATAAATGTAATCCATCCTTATTTAGGAACTCACTTAGAAAATTAAATGATTTATGATATATGTTCACTCAAAAGAAATGATAGTAGATGATGAGTATATCATATTGGGATCTGCAAACATCAATCAACGTTTTCTTGAAGGCACCAGAGATACTAAAATTGCAATGGGTGCATATCAGCCTCATTATACATGGGCAAACAAACGCACTGGACCACATGAATAGGTATATTTTGACATAAATTTCTATAAAAATATGTGCTTCGAATTGATGCTATGAACTGATATTCAGACTATTCTTACAATGTATTTCTTTTCAAGTAGTAAAAATGTGTGACTAAGTTGCTATTGTATTTTGATTGCAGATACACGGATATAGAATGTCACTATGGACAGAGTACACAACACCTCTAGAGCAATGTTTTGAGTGTCCAGAGAGTCTTAAATACGTGAGATAGATGAGAGTATTTGGTGAACACATCTGGCTACAGTACGCGGCTGATGAAGTCACTAAAATAAGAAGCCTCCTTCTTAAGTTTCCTGTTAAAGTTGATCGAATGAGGAAAGTTAAGTCGCTTCATGATAAGTTTTTCCCCTTGTTCTAAGCAGAGTTTTCCATGTCTACTATAGATTTTTGAACAGGGTTGGACGTACAGCTAATACATCGTAAGTTTTACTTAGATCTTTTTTTTGTTTTATCTGTGTGTGTATACAATAAGACAATGGCAAAGATGATGGTGGCGAGGATAAAGTTGCTGAGGAACAAGAGGGAGATGGTTGTGAGGCAAATGGGGAGAGACATTGCTATGCTTCTTGAGTCCCTTTAGGATGCCATTGCTCGTGTTTAGGTACTCTATTCTATCATCAATTCCATTTTTGTATTTAACCTCTGATTTAGGCTCGAGGCTTAAATTGATTGATTAATTGAATAATTTATATGTAACCTTGAAATTAACTTTATAGTCTAAGAATGGAGGATTTTGTTGTATCATGCCTGAGATGTTTTAGAATTATTAATGAAACCCTTATGCATCATTTAGCTTGAAACATAAAATTTTTCCTTTCTAAAGATTATATAGGGTCTCTACAAATAGATAAAAATGACTTCTTTTTTATGACCTTTTTGGTGCTTGGAGGCTTGATTGAGTAAATCTTGTTGAAACTAGCTTTCATTGTATTTATGCCCTTTCTTATTGTGCAACACTTTTTTTACTTTTAAAATTATGTGATTTTAACAATTTATACCATCGGATTGATTTAGTGGTAAGGTCTGCGTTCACATTTTCATCCCTGAACTGGAGTTACAATGGCTATGTTGTTCTTGTTCGATTGAGTTAGTGAATTCCCCTCCTCCTACAAACTTTGTAGCATTTCTTGATAAGAAGGATATGTCTACCTAAATATTTTATCCAAGATACCACCTATGCTATTAGAGTTTTCTGGTCGTGGCTTTAGATTAGACTAAGCAATGTTATAGCAAAAGAGCTCTTCTATTTAATGCAAGGTGTATTCAAATTCCCATAATATTTTTGTTCTATTAGGTAATATTGAAGTTACTTAAAAAGAACCACAATGTTATGCAATATGAGAGGAAAAACATTGTACATTATGTGCTTATCTTTTGATCAGGGATTTTGATGAATGTTATATTTTACGTCTATAGTGGTGGATCTCAAACTAGGGTTGATGCAATCATATATATATATATATATATATTTCATGAGTCTTCCTACCAGATTAGGGTTGGCAATCCTTGTTAGTATCCCGTGGCAAGGTGATAATACCCTTCCAACTGGGGTCACAGGTTGGACCCTAAAACATTCTACATCGGGGTATATCAGTTAGATGAACACTCCTACAGTTACAGTTTTAGTCTCAGTATTCAGAAAAGAAATCAGTTAGTTCTATAGAACCATGGCTATCATTTATCAGTTACTCAGCCATCAAAATTTAGTACTTAGTTTTAGTATAATCTCAGATACACGATGTATACCTATATGCGCAACATTGCATGTTCAGTATGTTCAGTAATTATAGTTTTGCATGTACTCTCATCCAGTTACCTAATGATGTTTATTTAGTCAGTTATTATCTCATGCATATGAACCCATGTATATCAGCCTTACCTCACTTAGCATACCAGTACATTCCATATACTGAATGTATAATTTTTTTCTGCTATAATGTCTCATATCATAGTTTCGGACACTCAGGTTCCTGACCGTACTTAGTAACTCAGGCTATCAGTAGTAGTTATAGTGGTGAGTCCTTATATTTTGAGGATATAGTTTATCTATTTCAGTGTTTTAGCAGTTTCGTAGTTATTTCAGTTGGAGTTAGTTGGGGGTTTGTCCCATCAACTCCATATTCAGACAGTTAGAGGCTTTCAGACTAGCATAGCTAGTTATTTAGTTTTCAGATGTGATTATTTCAGTATTTTGATAGAACCTTATGGCATTTTTAGATTTCTTCCACAAATGTATTCCAGTATTTTATTCAGTGCTCACAGCAGGTACCAGTCAAAGGTTAACTTGTGGTCCTTTGGGGTTGTAAGCATCGTGTGATGCCAGGGTGCAGTCCTGAGGCGTTATAAACTTGGTATCAGATATCGTTCTATAGAGTCCTAGGGAGTCTGGAAGCTGTGTCAAATAGAGTCTTATGCACGGGTATGTAGTGCGCCACACTTATGGGCAAGAGGCTATGAGGTATTTTTAGGAAAAGTTCCCTTTTTTCAGTGTTCAAATCGTGCGAGTGAGCATTAGCTCAAATTAAACTCTATGTCTAATCCAACTTTTCCTTCCATTTACAGAACATACCTCCCAAAAAGACCAACGGAAGAAGAACTGGGTACCAGCCAGCACCTCCGCCCGTTTAGGAAGATCCTCTGAATGAGTACATTTCTCACGTAGAATTCAGAGTAGCTTTCACCACTTTAGACCATTCTATGATAGCTCAAAATGTTTGACCAGCTGCTATTCAGGCCAACCTAGTGTCCAATACTAATACAACTACAATTTGGGACTCCGCCTGAATGAACCCTCTTTTATTTTCAAGGTCTAAGTTTGTAGAAAACCCATTGGAATTCCTTGACATGGTGTAGAAGGTAACAAACATTATGGGGGTAACCACTAGTGAGATTGATTTTGTTAGTTGCCTATTAGTTACAGGATATGGCTCATACATGGTTTAAGCAGTAAAAGGTAGATAGGGGCGCAGATCTAGGGCCTATAGAATAGGAGGAGTTTTCTACTGTCTTTTTAGATAGGTTCTTTTCATTGGAGCTGAGGAAGGATAAGGTGTTAGTGTTCATTAATTTGAAATAGGGAAACATAAGTGTAAACGAGTATTCCCTCAATTTTACTCAGTTGGACAGGTATGCTCCTCATGTGGTAGCTGATAATAGGTTTAAGATGAGCAAGTTCGTATCTGGTGTGTCTGACAGTATGGTCAAGGAGTGTAGGACCGTAATGCTGATTAAAAAGATATATTTAGCTAGGTTAATGGTCCATGCTTAGCAGATTGAGGAGCAAAAAACTAAGGAGAAAGAGAGGGAAAACAAGAGGGCTAGAACGGGTAGCTTTAGTTTTGCGCAGCCAAAGTTAGAGAGTGGTAATCGTCCTCATTTGTGCCCAAAATCTTTATTCCTAGATTTTTCCTCAGCCAGGATCCAGTTCGTAAATTCAAAAATGGTAATAAGGATAGGCTTCCAGGATCTAAATATCAGGGTAGTATGAGCAGTGCTCAAACAAGTCCTCTTTGTTATAAGTGTGGCAAAAATCATAAGGGTGTCTGCAGGGCTGGCAACGACTTATGTTTCGGGTGTGGTAAGCTAGGTCATAGAATCAGAGAGCCTCAGGTGGGTTTACAGAGTCAGCATAATCATCCCACGATTCAATCCGGTCGCCCATCTCAGTAGGGTGCCTCTTTCACTGCCACCAGTGGGCAGCTCCCAAACAGGCTCTATACACTCCAGTCCTAACCGGATCAAGAAGGTTATCCTAATATGGTCACTGTTACATTAAAAGTTTACCATTTATATGTTTATGCTTTGTTAGATCCTGGAGCTTCTCCATCTTTTGTAACTCCTTATATAGATGTCAACTTCAGAGTTAGTCCTGAAATCCCAATAGAGCTTTTCTCAGTCTCTACCTAAGTGGGTAAGTCTATCATAACCCAGTGGCTATACATGAACTGTCTGATTATGGTGTCTAAGAAAGTTACTTCAGCAGATTTAGTAGAGTTAGATATTATAGATTTTGACGTTATTCTCGACATGGATTGGCTCAATTCATGCTATGCTTCAGTTGATTGTAGAAACAGAGTTGTCTATTTTTAGTTCCCAAATGAACCTGTCCTAAAATGGAGGGTAGTACCATAATGAATAAGGGTCAACTTGTTTTATACCTTAGAGCGAGAAAAATGATATCCAAGGGGTGTGTCTATCATTTGGTTTGAGTCAAAGACTGTAGTTATGAGACTTCTAATCTTGAGTCAGTTTCGGTAGCAAGTGAATTTCTAGATATGTTTCCCGGAGATCTCCCCAAAGTTCCTCCCAAATGGAAAATCAACTTCAGAATAAACCTTCTTCATTATACACAGACCATCTCTATTCCGCCATACAGAATGTCTCCAACTAAACTTAAAGAGTTGAAAGAACAGTTGAAGGACCTCTTAGACAAAGGGTTTATCAGGCCTAGCATATCTTTTTAGGGTGCACCAGTCGTATTCATGTGAAAGAAAGATGGTTCTCTTAGAATGTATATAGACTACTATCAGTTGAGCAAAATTACCATCAAGAATAAATACCCACTTCCTAGAATCGATGACTTATTCGACCAACTTTAGGATGTCAGTCACTTTTCTAAGATAGACCTCATATTTAACTATCATCAACTCAGAGTCAGAGAATGTGACATTCTGAAAATAGCTTTCAGAACCCGATATGGTTACTTCGAGTTTCCAGTTATGTAATTTAGTCTTACCAATGCCCCAACTTCTTTTATGGATTTGATGAACCACGTGTTCAAGCAGTACTTGGACATGTTCGCCATAGTCTTCAGCAATGACATTCTTGTTTACTCCCACAATGAAAATGACCATGCAGACCATCTTAGAATAGTATTATAGACTCTCAGAGCCCATCAGTTATTTGCCAAATTCAATAAATGTGAATTATGCTAAGGTTAGTAGCTTTTCTTGGTCATATTATTTTCGGTGATGACATTAGAGTTGATCCTCAAAAGACCGAAGTAGTAAAAAATTATCCCAGACCCATCTCTCTATTAGATATTAGGAGTTTCTTGGGTTTGGCTGGATATTACCGATGGTTTGTTGAAGGATTTTTATCTATTTCATCCCCCATATCTCGATTGAATCAAAAGAAAATAAAGTTTCAGTGGTCAGATTCTTGTGACAAGAGTTTTCAAGAGTTGAAGACTCGACTCACTACAGCCCCAGTTTTGGCTTTTCCCGATTGTTCAGATAGATTTATTGTATATTGTGATGCTTCCAGAGTTGGCTTGGGGTATGTTTTGATATAGAGGGGTAAGGTTGTGCCCTATGCCTCTAGACAACTTAAGCCTCATGAAAAAAATTATCCCACTATGATCCTGAATTAGAAGCTATTGTGTTTGCCTTAAAGATTTAGAGGCACTATTTGTTTGGGGTGCATGTTTGTATTCATAGACCATAAAAGCCTACAGTATGTGTTTTCACAAAAAGAGCTAAACTTACGGCAAGAGTGTTCTGTATCATCTGGGCAAGGCCAATATAGTGGTAGATGTCCTCAGTAGGTTGTCCATGGGTAGTGTTGCTCATGTTGTGATGTTAAGAAGAAGTTAGTTCAGGAAGTTTATCAGCTTGCCAGACTAGGAGTTCGTTTGGTTGATTCGGATGAGGAAAGTGTTTGGGTGCAGAATAGTTTGGAGTCTTCTTTAGTTTTTGAGGTGAAAGAAAAGAAGGACAGAGATCCTAGTTTAGTTAAGCTGAAAGAGTCAGTCAGAGACCAAAAAGTAGAGATTTTATCCTAAGGGGAGATAGTGTGTTGCATTGCGAGGGTAGGCTATGTGTGCCATGTGTGGATGGTGTAAGATAGAAAATTCTTGATTAAGCGCATGGTGCGTGTTACTCTATTTATCCAAGGGCCACTAAGATATACCATGACTTATGGGAAGTCTATTGGTGGAGTGAGATGAAGAGAGATATTGTAGAGTTTGTAGCTAAGTTCTCACGTGTCAGGAAGTTAAGATTGAACATCAGAAGCTAAGTGGGTCTATACAGGAGTTTTGTATTCCCACTTGGAAGTGGGAGGAAATAAACATGGATTTTATTATAGGTTTTCCTTGTTCTCATCAACAACATGATTCAATTTGGGTCATTGTGGACAGGATAACAAAATTAGCCCATTTCTTGCCTGTTCATACTTCTTATTCAGCTGAGGGCCATGCTAGGCTCTACATCAGAGTTGGTTAGGTTACATAGTGTCCCATTGTCCATTATTTTAGATAGAGGTACTAAATTCACCTCTTACTTTTGGAAATCCTTCCAAAAAAGTCTTGGTACCCAAGTTTACCTCAATACAACCATTCACCATCAGATAGATAATTAAGTAGAAAGGACCATTCAAACTTTAAAAGATATGTTAAGAGCATGCGTTATTGACTTTAAGGGCAGTTAGGATGACCACTTACCTTTGATTGATTTTGCATATAATAACAACTATCATTCCAGTATCTATATGGCTCTATTTGAAGATATTTATGGGAGAAGATGTTAATTTCCCATTGGTTGGTTTGAAGTAGGTGAGGCTGATTTAGTTGGGCCTCACTTGGTGTTTAATGCATTAGAGAAAGTATAGTTGAACAGGGAGAGGCTTAAGACAGCCCAAAGCCAACAAAAATCTTATGCAGATGTGAGAAAAACAGATCTTGAATTTGAGATTGGTGATTATGTGTATTTAAAAATCTCTCCCATGAAGGGGGTGAAGAGATTTGGTAAGAAGGGAAAGCTTAGTCCCCGATATGTTGGTCCTTATAGGATTCTAAGTCATTTCGGTAAAGTAGCTTATGAGCTTGAGTTAGTCGAAGACTTAGCATCAGTGAACCCAATGTTTCACATCTCCTTGCTAAAGAAGTGCACTGGTGACCCAACAGTTGTAGTCCCTATAGAGAGGGTAGATGTTTAGAACAGTCTCTATTATGAGGAAGCCCCAGTCGAAATCTTGATCGTTATATTCGATGACTAAGGAACAAAGAAGTTTCTTTGGTTAAATTTATTTGGCGGAATCAGTCCGTTGAGGGAGCTACTTAGGAAGCAGAGTGAGACATGCAAACCAAGTATCCTCACCTCATTTCCACAAACTCAGAATCAGCCTAAGGTAATAGCCTTCCTTTGATTTACTATATTCTATACTCAGTTACATCTGCATAATATTCTCATATCATTCATGCATGCAAGAAATAGTTCCGTCATGTGTCATATTTCCAGAATTCAGTCATGCTTCAGTTATGCATGTCAGTGTAAGTACAGTTCTTCATTTTCTCTTAGTTCAGTCAGTCTTATTCGGGGATGCATATTCCCAAGAGGGAGCTATTGTAAGACTTCACAAAGTTCTAGTTCAATTTAGTCCCATATAGCTTGTAATAAGGGGTCCCAGACTTAGACAAATTCAGCTAAGTGTTAAGACTTAGAATAATTTTTTTCCTTTATAATTGGATGATCTTATTTTAGATCTTTATGATATTAGAATGTCAATTTTTAAGTTTATTCATGATCAGGGATGTTAATAGGTCATCTTGAGTGAGTTTTGGAATTTTTAGATAACGTTTGAGTCATGTTTGGATAACCAAAATAGCAAGCCAATGCGATCTCGATGCGGCACATTGGCTATCCCATCAAAAGCATTGATGCGGTACGTCGGCTATCGCGTTAATACTATTGATGCAGCGCGTCACCAATCGCGTCACTAGGAATAAATTATGTATTAAGTTACGGGTTTGTAGGGGTAATTAAGTCATTTTCCTCCCACATTAAATCCCCATAACACGAAATTCAGCCCTTAAATAGGCAAAATACACTCACTCATTCACAAAATCATCTCAAGAAATAAACTCTAATTCATCTAGCTCAAATCAAGTTTCAAGAAATCCCAAATAATCTTCACGAATTATGTCAATCAGGTATGTTATGTATTCATCCTTGGGTCTCCTTCCACCCTTGAGTTCAAGAACCCTTTTCAAAACTTAAATTATGATTCCCATGTTATGAATTGAATTATGCTTATGTTTGTGTTGTTGTATGGGTTTCAAGTTAAGATCGTTTATGAATTCCATGAAATTTAGTTAGCATGTGTATTGAATTATGAATATCTCATGTCAAAAACCTTGAATTTGCAAGTTGCATGTTGTAGTTATGATGCCCTATGTGGTTAGTTTTCATATATAGAAATCATGCTTCCCAAGTGTTTGATAAAATGTCCATATGAGTAAATTATGCATGGTAACTTATTTTTGTGTTGCTAAAGTTGTGATATGAGTTTATCTATTATGAAATCGAGTACTGGGGGTATTTATTACCCTAAATATAGCTATTTACTTAGTTGCAGAAGTTATAGAATAGTCTTAGTAAAGGTCAAGAACCGTAGTACTCAGT
This sequence comes from Capsicum baccatum var. pendulum, assembly GCA_030864225.1. NCBI lineage: Eukaryota > Viridiplantae > Streptophyta > Magnoliopsida > Solanales > Solanaceae > Capsicum > Capsicum baccatum. The sequence continues at coordinate 229,550,807 of CM061558.1, read as the reverse complement.
CAGTTATCAGAACTCAGTGAACCCAGTCCAGTTCAGTCAGTCAACACGTTCAGGGTTAGTTCATTCAAGCTTAGTACAGTCAAGTGATCAGTGTCTTTCAGTTGGGAGTAGGATTCAGCATCGAGCGAACCCAGGAATGGGGACATTCCTGCCAATTAGGGTTTGACCCTTAGTAGCAATCCTTGAGTTACAAAACTACGTAGCTAGCGTAGGGTAAGTCATCCTTCTACCAGACTAGGGTTGACATAATCATGTATATATTTCATGAGTTTTCCTGTCAAATTAGGTTTCACATAACCTTGTTAGTATCTCGTGGAAAGGTGCTAACACCCTTTTAACTGGGGTCACAGGTTGAACCCTAAAATTGTTTACATCAGGGTATGTCGGTTAGATGAACACTCCCATAGTTACAGTTTCAGTCTCAATATTTAGTAAAGAACTCATTCAGTTCTACAGAACCATGGCTATTATTTATCAGTTACTCATTAATCAGAATTCAGTACTCAGTTTTGGTACAATCTCAGATACACAATGTATACCTATATGTGCAAAATTTCATGTTCAGTATGTTTAGTAATTACAGTTTTACATTTACTCTTATCCAGTTACCTTATGATGTTCAGTCAGTTATCATCTTATGCATATGAACCCATGTATATCAGCCCTACCTCACTTAGCATGCCTTTTCACATACTGAATGCATACTTTCCTTTTATGCTATGGTGTCTTATATCATAGGTTCAGACGCTCAGGTTCCTGACCGTACTTAGTAGCTCAGGCTATCAACATCAGTTATAGTGGTGATTCCTCATATTTTAAGGAAAAAGTTTATCTATTTCTGTGTTTCAGCAGTTCAGTAGTTATTTTAGTTGGAGTTAGTTTGGGGTTTTTCCCATCAACTCCATATTCAGATAGTTAGAGGATTTCAGACTAGCATAGTCAGTTATTCAGTTTTCAAATGTTATTATCAATTATACTTAGCTATTATTTAATTATTTTGAGAACCTTATGGCATTTTTAGATTTTTTTGGCATTTGTATTCTAGTAGTATATTTAGTGATCACAATAGGTACCAGTCATAGGTTAGCTTGTTGTCCTTCGAGGTCATAACCACCGTGTGATACCCAAGGTGCATCCTTGGGGCGTTACATGGTTGAGTCTTATAAGTCGAGATATATAGTTTATCTGGGTTTGACTAAAATGTACCATAACATAAAGGAAATCTGCTGGTGGAATAATACGAAGAGTGATATGGCATATTTTATTGCAAAGTGTATGGTTTGCTTACAAGTTAAGGTTGAACATTTGAGTCCTGGTGGCATGGCCCAAGAGATAAAATTTCTAATGTGGAAGTGGGAGATGATTATTATGGATTTTGTTATAGATCTTCCATGATCTTTCAACCAGTATGATTCTATTTGGGTCATCGTGGATAGGATGACTAAGTCTTCTCACTTTTTACCCATGAGGACTAACTACTAAGGAGAGGATTATGCTAAGTTGTTCATTTAGGAGATAGTAAAGTTTCATAGTGCGCCAATGTTTATCATTTTAGACTGAGGTACACAATTTTTATCTTACTTTTGGCATTTATTTTAGAAAGATTTGTGTACTCAGGTGAACCTTAGCACTTGCTTTCCACCCACAAATGGATGGACATATGGAATGTACTATTCAGAACTTAAAGGATATGTTAATGGACTGTGTTATTGATTTTAAAGGTAGTTGGGTTGACTATTTGCCTTTTCTTGAGTTTTATTACAATAATAGTTATCATTCTAGCATTCAAATGGCTTCTTTTTAGGATTTTTATACTAGAAGGTATAGGTATCCTATTAGATGGTTTGAGGTGGGTGAGACTAGGTTGGTTGTTCCTAATTTGGTTCACCAAGCTATGGAGAAGGTGGAAGTGATTAAGGAAAGACTTAAGACTTCTCAGAGTCATCAAAAGTCTTATGAGAATGTGAGGCATAGTGAGTTGGAGTTTGAGGTTAGTTGTTGGGTATTACCGAAGGTTTATCCTATGAAAGGAGTAATGAATTTTGGAAGAAGGGGAAGCTCAGTTCCCATTACATTGGCCCATATTAGATTGTAAGAAGGATTGGAAATGTTTCTTATGAGTTAGACTTACTATAAGTTTAAACTCTATTCATCCTGATTTCTATGTGTCTATGCTAAAAAAGTATGTGGGTGACCCTTCGTTGATAGTGACTATTGAGGATGTTAGTGTTACAGATTCTTTGTTTTATGAGGAAGCCATAGTTGAAATATTGGTTATGAAACTTCATAGATTGATGACAAAGGTCATAGCTTCGGTGAAGGTTCTTTGGTGAAATCAAAAGGTGGTAGAAGCTACATGGGAAGTTGCAGAAGATATAAAATCCAGTTACCCATTCTTATTCCAACGAGTTAAATAAAAATGCTTAAGGTATCAGTTTCGCTTCCTTCTTATCGTATTTTGAATTTGTCATTTCATTCTGATGTACTCTTGCTATTATCATGCTTAACATATCCTAAATTTTCATTCAGGGACAATACTCCTAACTGGAGGATAATGTGATACCCCAAAAAATTTCAACTATTTTATTTCTGACCCTCTCGTGTGTGTAATGTCAAATTTTGACTTGAATTATGTTTAAGGATGTTAAAAGGCTATTTTGGGAAAGTTTTTGAATTTTTGAAAGGGGTTCGGCGCTATTTTAGAACCCCTAAGGAAGTAAGCCTCTGTGAAAGTGGCCTGACACAGAGGTTAACCTCTACGAGAAGGGCATGACATAGAGGATACCCTCCGTGATAGCAATGTGTCATGCTCCTATGTTAATTTAGTCTAGTTTTTGTTTTTTCACTTGGGGTAAGGGGCTTTTGGTCTTTTTACCCCTTACACGGCTTTGTAACATTAAAGTGACCCTTTTCTTCCAGTTTTCAAAGATCAATACCATTTTTCCCTCTTTAATTTAAAACCCAAGAAAGTTCAAGGGTTTTATAAGAAATTCACCATCCAATCTCCAAACTTTGAATTCTCTTCAAATTGTTTTTATATTTCAGGTATGTTTCTCATCCCTAACTTATATTTTTATATTATGGCATATATCTAATCATTATTCTTGTGATTTTAATTGTTGGGTTTGAAATTGGGTTGAGGGATTTTGATGGTTATTACTTGAATTGTATTTCCCATGTTTTAAATATGTTATCTATAATTTAATAGATGGTTTTTGGGGCTGAATGGGTGCATTATTATGTCGATTGGAATGGTGAACATGGATTTTCCCCAAAATGATGAAATTTATCTTGAAAATAGCATTAACCTCAATCCACCTTTATGACTTTAGTTTTGAATAGGGATATTTGCATGGTTTGAATAATCTTTTTAACCCTTTGCATTGCATTAAAGGATAAATCGATAACAATGGATTTGGATGGCTTTAGTGGCCATGGCTTGGATTTTAAATGAGCTTGGGAGTCAGTTTGGTTAAATGGATTGGTTTGGCACAATCAAATTATCTTGCATGCATATTGGTATGACGATACCAAGTTGGTAAATACCTTAATAAAAGACTCCTGGGTTAATGGTCAGTCTATGTGCAACTATTTTAATTTTAGCTTAAAGAGAATTGTGTATCTCACCGTGAAGGTGTAGGTCCCATGGATCAATATTGGAAACTACATTTTTCGGTGTTGGGGGTCCATGTAACCGTGTGCTTGGTGCACCCATTATCTTTTGGGAGGCCTATATCCTTGGTATCCTTATCCTTTTCTTAGTTTTCCCCAGTTCATACAGCTAACACATACTTGTTCCTTTCTAGTAGGGAGAGCTGGACCCATATAGACCGTGGGTGCGTTTAGGATGGAGCGAGCTATATAGTTTAGGTTATTAGTTTAAAATCTCATATTCATGTCCCTTGTCCCTATCCCTGCATCTTATATATATGTATATGAATGTGGTGTATATGGTTTATGACTGGATTTTGGTAATTGCATTATGTTATTTCGATTCCCTGAGTTATATGCTAGTGCTCTCCCCACTTATCATCCCTGGAAGTTGCATTGTTTCATGATGTAGGGTTTGAGGACTTTTTTGTTGCTCCTATGCAGTGTTAGGTGATTCGGTATTTCTGTGGATCTATTGTGAAGTGGTGAACCTTCATTTTTTGGAAGGCCCGGTCATTTCATTATTCTTATTATTGGTCTTAGTACTTTTAGATTCTTTTTGGTCATAGTCGGAGGAATATCCCGACATAGCTGGTATTTTTGTTTTAGAGGCTTTTGTAGATAAGTATGGGTTGGTAATTTATTTGGATTCTTAGAACTGTCACTTTACTTACCTATTTTTATTACTATCTTGGTTGGTTTCCGCTGTTTGATATTTATGCGCTCTTGAGGTTAGGATAAGGGAGTTGTCTCCGTCCCATGGTGGGCTTGAGATTTCCTGTCAAGTCCAAGATTGGGTTCGGGTCTTGACATTATCCACTTTTTCAAATCAATCCTTTTCCATTTGTGCTCGACATCTCTCATAGCATGCCTATCCCACTCTTGTCTCATACAAAAGTCAAACTATGTCACAGACGCTGGTCCTACATACTCTGACCTAAATAATACTCGGTGGATAGCCATCTCAGAAATATCTAATCTGACCCCCTAAACAAAGTGTGGGTTAGCTGGGCCTGCTTAACTCCTCTACCTTCTGTTAGTATAATCAGGTAAATGGTAGAGGCTTATGAAGTGTAAAACTCTTGAACTAGGTCGGGCTATACAAACCTTGGAGTTGAGTTATCCACCTCAACTGATATCTATCAAAAAAATCCCGCAGTTCTGGTGCCCCTGCTATCCACATCAGATTAATCCTAACCTCTTCTATAATACTCCTCTTCATATGAACCTACTCTGTAATGAATCCATCTATCTTAAAAATATGTATCACCCTCTCTGCACACTATCTCAGTGAAATCTCAATAATAGGCACAATTAAGACTTGTATGGAATCAGATACTTGGGCAGTAGGTGATGGAATAAGAGGTTGGGTGTCCTGTGCAGCTGACTGGGTATCAGGTGCTGAAGATGATGAAATCTTCTGTGGAACCTGGGGTACACCTTTCTCAGGCTTGGATGCAACCGATGCCTACTCACTCGCTGAAATGGATGCATATTCCATCCTCTCCTCAGACTTGGAGCTAGATGTATCATCCTTCTTTATAGACCGTAAAACAGTATCATACTGAACCTCATCTCTAGACTTGGACTCTAGATCCACAACATCCTCTGAACCATCGTCTGAAGCACCCTCTCCCCCTCAAACTCGGGAGAGTGTGGTGGTGAGGTTCGATCCATCTTCATCTTTGGACTGGGAATAGGTCTAAGTGCCTTATTCTGGGCCCCTGCCTGTGTTGGTGAAGGCTGGGTGCTTAGATGAATAGGTGTTGGGGAGTGTTGGGTGCCCAATATGGTAAAAACTGCTGTAGTTGTAGCCTGTATCTAACATCGGCCACGAGTCAGTTGTGGGGCCGTCAGGGTATTGTCTTAGCTTATAGGGAACTCCTCTGTGGAGCCTCCCGCTCAGGAGACTCGTCATGGAGCCTAGATTGAATTCCCTTTTTTTTGTGCTGCTTTTGGTGCCATCACACCTAAAAAGTGGTTGTTAACTCTTAGAAAGAAAGAAGGGAACAAAAATTTTGAAAAAATTAAAATACTTAAGGCAAGGTACCTTTGACCCCACCTACTGGCCATAGGTGGTACTTAAGAGGGTCGTAGAAGCCTTTGTAAGTGCCAGACAAGGCCCTAAAGTTTCAAGGATTCAGGTGTGACACCTATATGGCTTCTTGCATCCTATAAGTGCCTATGTAGGTTCTCTCTTTAGGGTACTTTAATTTTTTCCCAAAACTTTCATCCCACACAGTGTATATTACTATATTAACCCAATTTTGTACACTACAACATCTATCAATTCAAGTTCACAGGTATTGCATAAGTATTTTGGGCTTTTCATTCACTATTCAACTTCTACTTCTATAAACGACATGTTCGCAGGTATTTTTAAATATAAGTCACACACAATTTAATTTTTTAGCAATTTAGGCTCCATAAATTTCAAAGTTCATCATAAAGTGTCAATTTTAGGCTATATCAAGCATTATTTTTAAACTGCAATCATCAAGAGCATGTTTTTACTAGAGTTTGAGACAAAATTGTTACCTAGATTTGAAGAGACTTGGAGGTAGAAGAAGAACAATGTGAACTTTTGCCTTACTTTGATGAATATGTGTGTAGTGATAGTGAGAGATTTACGCCTTTTATAGATTAAGAGAGAAATTGAGAAGTTTGTTTAGGAGTGGAAGTTTTTAAATTTGAAGTATTGGGGCAAGTGATAGGATTTGAGGTTTTTAAGAGTGAGGTCGGGTTGGGTCACATGGGCCTACCATATTTTAAAAATTTGACCCCTCAGTTTTTGGTCAACTTACGACCTATAAGTGGTACTTTGACGACCGTAAGGGCTTTCATAAGTGAGACTTGCACTTTTATTTTCCCTCTGATTTCTGCGACCCACTTATAAGGTCGTAGGTTATACATATGACCTCTGTAAGTGGGTTCATAAGTATAACCTCAAAGACCCCAAAGTCCTCAAATTTTCACTCTAACACCTAAAAGGCAACTTACCTTGGGTAGGTTGGACATACGACCCGATAAGTGGGCTAGTAAGTCCACTTACCTATACTTGTCAGAATTTTTCAAATTTTACCACGTTCTAGGTGTTTTTCCATGCGAACAAAGTGAACACTAAAACATTGGGTTACCTCCAACCAATACTTGATTTAACATTGTGGCAAGACGTGGCTATGTTGGATACTCTAACATCACCAAAAATACCATGAATTTGCTCCTATGAAGAGCCCGATTTAACATCGTGGAACGACTCGGTTGCCTTTGCTACTCAAACTTCACCGTGGCTCGTATCAACACAAACTTTCACTTCATCAGTATTTACCATATAGTGCTTAACATGCTGCCCGTTCACCTTAAATGGGGCTTTGGCATCTTAATTCAACTCAAAGCACCTTGAAAGAACGCTCTAACCACAGTTACTGGTCCATACGACCTAGACTTCAACTTTCCAGGAAATAAGCTAAGTCTCAAACGATACAACAAGACATATCACCAGGTTCGAACATCATTTTCTTAATCTTTTTATCATGATACAACTTCATCTTCTCCTTTTGAAAAGATGAACTCTCATAAGCCCGGAGTAAAAATTCATCCAACTCATTCACCTTACTCATCCTCAACTTTGCAACATTACTCAACTCAAAATATAGTTTTTTTCAATGCCCATAGTGCCTTGTGCTGAAGTTCAACCGGCAAGTGGCATTCCTTGTCGTACGCAAGCTGATATAGAGAGGCACCTATGGGGGTATTAAGAGCTATTTGGTATGCCCAAAGTGAATTATCTAGATTCATTGACCAATTAATCCTTTTGGCATTCACAGTTTTTATATGGACTTGGTCTCACAATTGGAGACCTCAACCTGCCCACTCTTCTGCGGATGATAAGGTGTTGCCACCTTATGCTTAGCACCATATTTTTGAGTAGGGCCTTAAAAATATGATTACCCAAGTTGGACCCACCATCACTAATAATAGCACGTGGAGTGCCAAACCAAGAAAAAAATATTCTTCTTCCAAAATACGATGACACTTGGACCCTCATTATTTGGAAGCGCAACTGCCTTCACCCATTTAGGAACATAGTCGACTGCCACCAATATATATGTCATCCCATAAGAATTCACAAATGGACCCATGAAATTAATTTTCTACACATCAAAAAGTTCTAACTCTAAGATAAGCGTCATGAGGAGCTCATGTTTCCTCAAAATATTACCTTATCGCTGACGTTGATCACTGGCCAAAGCATAATCATGAGCATCTTTGTAAATAGTCAGCCAATAGTACCCATACTGCAGAATTTTGTGGGATATATGGGTACCACCATGATGACCCTAAATCGGTGATGAATGACAAGCCTCAAGAATGCTCATCATCTCTACCTCAAGTATGCACCTTCAAATGACTCCATCTGTACACACCTGAAAAAGGTAAGGCTCATCCTAAAAAAATTTCATACCTCGTGCATGAATCACTTACAGTATGTAAATGGTCCAATTGTACTCAGTATGTATCTTAGGCCAACTGATAAACGTAGAAAATAAAGCATACAAAATATACACTAAGGGCACATTACCTTCAACCAGGAAATATCTCGAATGGTAGCCCACATCGTCTTCACTAACAGTTCTATTATATTTACATACACCATGGCAATTACAACAAAGGAATACAAGTATACATATATCACACATACATGTAAAAAGGAATAAAATACACATAAATATGTATACATCAAGGGAGATAATGCATCACAAATAAAGATACAATGTAAATACAAATGCAATGGGGATGATGATGAGGATGATGGTAATGATGATGTGATGCACGAGGTTGTCGCACAACATCCTTATACACCTATGGAGATAAAGCTTACCAAAATAGGACCCATGGAGGGTTCGTGAACCTATATACTACTAATATCCAATACCATTATCCATATTTCCTCTGTAGCACATCTATCAGTAAGTGTTTTAAAGAAGTCACATTTTCTGTCAAAAAAAGCCAATGTTTATAGTATTTTCAGTATTTCTACGATGGTATTAATGTTTCATGAATGAATATGATATGAGGATATAATTCTCATAACCAACCAGAATGAGAAATTCCATAACGAACCAATATACCAACCAGGTGAGCCAAAATCCAATCACTAATACAACCATCCATGAATCCAATATAATCCTTGTGCCAATAAAATGAAATACATTGTAAAGTCACCATCTATACCATATTAGGCCTTTTCATCAAACAAGATACAACTAATTCCATATCCATAAGGCCAATAATATCATATGGGACCCCACATGGTCACACATAGGAAATAATATTTCAAAACCACTAAATAATATTAATATATAGGCACCCACATAGTCACTACATGATTAATATAGCCATTTTCATGATTAGTTCCCACACCCTTAATATGGTTTTTGTAGCAACATTAACTACCCAGTGCAAACTAAAGAAAGTTAAGCCATAACCTACCTCGAATGTCAAAAACCAGTTTGAAATCCTTCAATATGAAGCCATACTCCCATGAATGGACTTAAAATCAACTAAGACATAGAAATATAGAATCTATGCATCAAAGGAAAGCCAATGATATCCATATTTCCTAATTTTGAGTTGGTATCAAAATGGACTCCTGAAATGGGTTTTTACAAAGAAGGGTAAAATAAAAAATTTTGTTTTTGAAAGATGTCCCCATACACTTAGGAGTATATAACTGAAAATACTAGTAAAAATGAGTTAAAAATGAGGTCTAAATTGATGAAAAATTATTTTCAAGATTTACTGGCAAAACCCCCAAAATTAATTTGAAAATCGAGAATTGGAGCTAATTTGAAGTTAAAATTGACGAAAGTAGTTGAAATAGGTGTTTTGGAGCTTACCCAAGCTTAGAAACAAAGGAAATTTATAAAAATCATGAAAAACTAAGATCCAAGTCTAAAAAATAGTGAAAAATGATTAAACATAGGTATTTAAGGGATCCAGGCATTGCATATGCAATGATCGAGACACTTAAGTGACCAGGTATTACATACGCAATACCTTAAGTAAGGGAAAGTGTCATGTAAGAAACCATGTCATCACTTATGCGGGGTTTGAAAATTCATCTAAGATGTCATATAAGTGACACTTGGTCTGATTTGCCGAGTCATATACACAACCTAAGTGTCGCTTATGTGAGTGCACCAGCTAGGAGACTTGGACAATTCCAAGTCTCTATGAACCCCTTGAGATTCATTCGGAATACTGTGAATGTAAACAAACTATACCACTCTATCAAATTTAATGCTCCGAACTCAATGGCGATATTAGATTTAAAAAAATGTCATTTTCACAAAGTTGACTTCCGAAATCCAATTTCATAACTTTCTAGATTGAGAATTGAAATGAGATATAAAATCCATTTAACCACACTAACCATGCTACCACTCTAAAATTGACATTCTGGATTTGTTGGCCAAAGCCATCTATAAGGCATTTTAATCCACCAAAAATAAAAATATCACATAAATGTTGACCAAAGTCATCTATAAGGCTTTTTAATCCACCAAAAACAAAAATATCACATAAATCACACCAAAATGCACCGAGAATCATGCCAATCATTCTCAAACCACAATTATACCACAAAGCAACCATGAGGAGAGGCAAAATGGTTAAATAAGACAAAAATAAATTCACCATCAACGGTATCATATTTATGCTAGCTCCTAAATCACATAATGCTCGAGTGAAGTTGAAGGACCCAATGGCTCATGGAAGAGTGAAAGCTCTAGGGTAATCTTTCTTCTCAACTAAAGATCAGGAAGTAATAGCACTACAATAGTGCATATTATCAACAAACTCAAAAGTCACCATCCGCTTCTTAGTAACCAAATATTTCTTGAACTTTTCATAACCAGGCATCTACTCCAATTCTCCTACAAGAGGAATATTAATAAACAGTTTCTACAACATCAGCCTGAACTTTTTATAATTCCCTTTCTCTTGCTTCTTTTTTAACCTTTTAGGAAAAAGTCTGGGGAGGTTGTGTAATGGTTTTCAATACAGGCTTTACATTCTTCCCCTTACCTTTATATTTCTCTACTTATTTATAAACACCTGTTGATCGTTGTGATGACTCAACACTAGTCACCAAATATTTAGATTCCACTTCAAGCACCTCATTAATATCAACAATATCATCTCGTACTTCATTAACTACAGGCATAGAGAAATTAATAGTTGCCTTCTCACTCTGAGTGGTGATGGATAAGTAGTGAATCTCGTTCCTCGAATTAGGTATGGTGTTACTCAAAAGAGTGCCCATTTGATGCTAATTTAGAGAATCCAACATCTGACCAAAGTGTTTCTCAAGTTGCTTAATCACAGTAGTATGCGATTCTACTTTTTGGCCCAGTTCTGAGATATCTGCCTTAATCTCCAAAAGTCAACTC